>CM060901.1:1263527133-1266027133 GCA_030737815.1 Allium fistulosum | reverse complement strand
TTTATCGATTTGATTGACACGAATATTTCAATTCGTCGTCAAGTGTTATATCCGCTGTGTCAGTTTGGTTATTTTTCTTTCCAATATGCAACATGCTTAATGAATTTAGTAATGAAAACCGAGCAGAATTTTATGATATATATGTTGTAGGTAAATTTTACATATGAATTCTTAAATATTTAATCATGTAAATAATTATGCAAGATTAGCTATTGTTTTTGTATTATTTTTTAAATTTTTTGTTGCCAAACTGTTGCTATATTACGCGATACATATCATGCAGTAGTACTGTATCCTAATTATATTACGTGATGCACTTGTTTGATGATACTATTTATTACTATATTGCCTGCATTGCTAATAAGAGAGTTTGGTAAAATGTTATAGGTCATTTAATTTAACTCTTTATAAGATTATTGCATTTGTAGCAGGTTTTGAATATTTAAATCTAATTTGTTCGAACTTCTTTCACAAAGTAAAATCAATGGACAAGTTCTTTTGAACATACATTTTTTCATTTATAATATGCCAGCTTCAAAACTTGGACTATGATAACATGTTGCATGTATATTGCAATAGTTTGTAGTGGTTCAAAAGAGTAAGGAAGCAAATATATATTTGCATGTTTGGGCTAGTATATTATAATAAAAGCATAATCATGTTTTAGGCTTTATGAGCTGCCAAATTCACTAAGTGCTATTAAACCATTGATAAATGTACACACATAATTTAGAAATAAGCAACATTTCAAGTTGTCTTCTTTTCGAATATATATAACATGGTTGAATTCATATTTATACATAAATCCTTTGTAGGTCTCCTATGATAGTGAAGCAAATTCGTGTGCAGTCTGTAATGTTGTGAAAATTTTGAATAAGCAAAAGCGTAATTGATCAGGATCTAGTATTGCCAATTTTTATACAAATTCAACTTAAAATCAACTATGAAATCACACAAGAACAAACAATGGAAAGAAAAATAGAAAGAGACACAGAAGATTTAATATGGTTTGGATATAAGTATCCTACATCTATGGAGACCCAACAACCCTTTATTCTTCACTTCAATATAAGCACAATATAAGAAGAGTATGAATCACTCAATAAATTTCACTCACCCTAAAAATTACAGAAATATTTATCTTATTGAGGATATTTTGGTGGAGAACACTCTTGTTGGTTTTTTTGATGAAAAGATGAGCAAATGTCTTCATATTTATATATGCAAAGATGAAGACTGCCTTGGAGATAAGAATGAAATGTTTTCGGATTTGCTTGATTTGATTTCAACACAAATTTAGCATATTTGTGTTTGTTTCCCATATATCCTTATTTGATTGATTCCTCAAATCAATTAATATATCTTTTGATACTAATTGATAATCTTTCCAATTTTTTTTTACATATTTGATTGATTATAGAAATCGATTAATATCTTCTCCCTTATAAATTTGGAATAGATTTAAATCGTCCAAATTTAACACTCCACCTCGATTTAAATATATTCATCAATCAACAAAATTAGTTATTGGATCAGCACCCCATGACGCTCAAGCAGCTGAAATCAAACTTATCAAGTATGAGCAATGCTCAAACTTGTCCTTGGAAAGTGAATTTGTTATCATATCTGAAAGATTATCTATAGTACTCACCTTCACCAACTTGGTCTTGCTTCGTTCTTCCTCAAGCATAAGAAAGAATTATCTGACATCAATGTGCTTCTTCCGAGAATTATAAGCTTGATTCTCTACAAGATGAATCGCACTCTAACTGTCTGAATATAGCTCTACTATCCGATGCACCATAGAAAGATCATCCAGTAGCTGAAGTAAATACAATCCTTCCTAGTTGCTTCCACGACCAATATTAACTTGGCCTCGGTAGTCAACAAAGCTATTATAGACTGCAATTTTGATCTCCATGAAACCAAGCCTATGTCAAGTGTAAAAACATAGCCCGACACTGACTTCCGTGCATCTTTATCCCTAGCGTAATCTGAATCACAGTAAGCTCTAAGAGAGATGTCGCCACCTACTCCACTATATAATAAGCCAGTTGAAGAAGTGCCATAAAGATATCTGAATATCCACTTCACTGCTTGCCAATGCTCCTTGCCTGGGATGGACATATATCGACTCATAACACCCACTGCAAGGGCCACATCTTGTCTCGTGCACACCATAGCATACAAGAGACTACACTAGCACTAGAATAAAGTATATCAGCCATATATCTCTTGTAATCATCTGATGTAGGAGATAAGTTTTTCGACAACTTGAAATGAGAGCCTAATGGAGTGCCAATCGGTTTAGCTTTCTCCATACCAAATCGAGCGAGGACCTTCTCGATGTACTACGCCTGAATGAATCTCAACTCTCTCCGCTTCCTATCTCTGATATCTCCATTCCCAAAATTCTTTGCTCTTTTCTCATATCCTTCATATCAAACTCCTTACCAAGCTCGGCTTTCAACTCAGTAATTCTGACCATATTCCGAGATGCAATCAACATATCATTAACATACAACAAAAGATATATCGTATCTCATCACTCCTCCTAAAGTAAACACACTGGCCTTTAAAGCTTCTAGAATATCCCTGTGAAAGCATAAACTTATCAAATCTCTTATATCATAGTCTAGGAGACTGCTTCAGTCCATATAGAGATTTGTTAAGTTTACAAACATAATTTGGTCTGCTAATATCAACGAACCCCTCTGGCTACTTCAAATAGATCCCCCATCTAGATCACTATGCAAAAATGCAATTTAAACATCTACTTGCTCAAGTTCCATGTCATAATGAGCAACTAATGCCAACATAATACGAATGGATGTACGCCTGACAACTAGAGCAAAGATATTTTGATGCTCTACCCCTTTCTTCTGAACATACCCCTTTGCAACTAACATTGCTTTGTATCTGATGATCCACTTGTCGTCGGCCTTCACTCTATAAATCCACTTACATCCAATAGCTCTCTTGTCGGTGGGAAGAGGCACCAAATCTCAAGTATGATTTTTCTACAAAGATTCAATCTCCTCTTCCATAGCAACTAACCAACTGGAACTTTCAACTGATGAAATAGTGTCTCCATAATCTCCGGGCTCATCATGGATAACATTCAGTGCATAGGTTGTCATGTCATCAAAGTCAATGTCCCACTTAGGCTTCCTTCTCTGTCTAACAGACCTAGTCTCTGAATGAGCTCCACCTTGAGTATGATCCTCGTTACTAACATATGTACTATCCTCATCAATCATAGTGCCATCGGAAATACCATCTGTACCTCTATGGAAAGAATCCGAAGATGACTTGCCTTGTGTTTGGTATTCTGAATCCATCCACATACTGTCATTGGATGAGGAAGGCTACACCTTCAACATAGCCTTCTCGTTAACGATCATATGCCTGTTGATAATGATCTTCTTGCTAATAGGACACCACAACCTATATCCCTTCACTCCTCTCCTATAACCAAGAAAGATACACTTGCGAGCTCTAGGTTCCAGCTTTCCTCTACTCTCATGTACATAAGTTGGACATCCAAAAACTCTGAGAAATGAATAGTTAATAGGAGCTCCTTTCCATAATTCTTCAGGGATCTTCATATCTATGGAAGTAAGATGTGTGGTTGATGAGGAAAGCTGCCATAGATAAAGTTTCTTCCAAAAATCCCTTCTTCAACTTAGCAGTCAATTTGAGGCAGCGAGTTCTTTTCAATAATGTCAGATTCATTCTTTCAGCAATTCCATTAGACTGGGGGTTTCCAGGTGTGGTGTAATGCATCCTAATGCCTTCGGACTCACAAAAATCAATGAATTCCTATGATACAAATTCACCATTATTCTCTGAACGGAGAACTTTCGACTTCTTTCTTGACTGCTTTTCAACCATAGATTTCCACTTTTGAAACATGGAAAAAGTTTCACTCTTAGACTATAGGAAGTATACCTATACTTTACGAGATAAATCATCTATACATGAAACAAAGTACCTGGCTCTACCTAAGGCGGGCAAGGGGAGGGGCCCCAAACATCTGTATGAACATACTCTAAGACAGCTTTTGCTTTATGCTCACTAGTGCTAAAAGAAATCCTTGTTTGTTTTCCAAGAACACACTCTTTACAAAAGCCAAGCTTTGAATGCTGAACACCATCAATCAAACCTCGCTTTCTCAACTCATCCAAACTGCATTCACCTATATGTCCCATTCGCAAGTGCCACAATCTAGAAGAATTTGGATTAGTAGAAGTAGCAAAAGCCGATTCACCAACTACAGTAGTGCCCTTCAATAAATAAAGATTTCTTACCCTCACACCTTTCGTAACAATCATGGAACCCTTTGATATCTTCATCTTCTCTCTGTCAACTACAATCTTCAATCCAAGCCTACTTAAAGCCCTAATAGAAATCAAGCCCCTCATCAAGTCAGGTACATATCTAACATCAGTAATAGTACGAATAACATCGTCAAACATCTTGATCTTCTCACTGCCAATACCAACCATACAGCAAGAAGCATCATTGCCCATCAGAACCTCTCCTCCATCAATCTCACGGTATGTAAAGAAGCAGTTCCTATTAGGTGGCATATTATTGGATGCGCCAGAATCAATAAGTCATAAGTGGCTCTTTTCAGAAGAGCCAGAAGCTGCAAACATATTGATATCACTCTCGGTATCTGATTTCTCCGCAGTAGATGCTGAAACTTGCTTTGGGTCATTTCTTCTTCCTTCAAGCTTGGGACATTGAGCTATAAAGTGCTCCAGTTTCTTACAATAATGCTTAGGCCCCCTAGAATGAGACTTTGAATTACTTCGACCTCCACCATTCTTTGACTTGCTTTGCCTTCTACCTCTCTAAATAGATAAGCCCTCTGTATCACTATCCAAACTAGTTCTCGTCAATCTACCTCTCAACACTTCATTATGAAGACCAGCCTTTACATCTGATAGACTAATCTCTGCGACCATATATCATGAAATTAACAAAAGCAGTATACTTCTTAGGTAGGGAAAAAAAGAGGTGTTTGAGCCTCATTAGTAACATCAACATCCACTACCTTCAGGTTCATAATCAAAGTGGTCAAAGCATCTACATGCTCCATAAGATCGGCTCCAAGCTTCATCTTAAACGAATAAAGTTGTTGCTGAAGAATAATCAGATTGGTGAGAGACTTGTCATGATATGCATTAGATAATGCATCCCATATTTCATTCGCTGTCTTCTTTTAAGAGAATTCTCTAAAAACATCATCTAAAAGACTCAACTAAATTATTGTATGAGCTTTATCTTTCATCTCTTCCAAAACAGCTGCATCAATATCTTTCAATTTCTCAGGCGTAGAAACAATCTTAAAAGTCTTCTCCTTCTTCCACACTGCCTCCATCTTCATCTTCCAAGTTCCAAAATATCTCTTTCCATCAAAACATGTAATGGCATAATTAATATCAGATCTACTAATAGACTTTCTAGAAGTAGCCATTAATACCCAAAAACAATAACATTAGCTCTTGATAGAGTTAGGGGTATGCCCTAGGGGTAATTATGTAATTTATTACATATATATAACACGTTGACCAATCTTGTTCGAATTAAAAGATATTTTCTTCCTATTATATACTTGATATAATGTGATTATATTAATTAATTAACTTAATTAAAAGTATATTTAATAGAAAAATCCATAAATGGTATATTTTGTGATAGTAGTTACAAAGTGTTGTAACTGTGAGTAATTTATCACAACGAAACAAATATACCATTTTAAATGTTCCTAGTCAAGATGCATAGAGACCGGATATCGATGTATCCGTTGAGACTGGAGTACGTAACGCTCTCCAAATGTTGGGTAGTGTATTACTCATGACTGTTGGGGGCACCTAGGGTTACGTACTCATAGTTATTGGATAACTATGGAACGAATCACTCGATAGTTTTATATTTGTTAATATAAATAAGGTCAAACAGAAAATATCGATATAACGGATTTACACAGTTCTCTCGACTTGAGAATAATGTGGATCTTCAATATGAAAGCTCCGCTTTAATTATAACATAATCATGGCATGGTGTCCATCGAGTGACTATAGTTGGGTCAAGTGGAAGTATTGAAAGTGAAGCATTATTCAAGAGAGAATTCATCTCCTCCGTTATATGCGGTTGGTATCACAGTCAACTCAAGTCAATTGAAAGTCAAAGTCTCGGGTCAGAGCATTTCGGTTAATAATAATTGTTATTATTGAACCGAGCACTTTGTATTCAGACTATAAATTTGAATGTGGATGTGGTTGGAATTTTGACCGTTACCAAATTCCATAAGTCCAAAGTGATATAGTTTTGACAAAGAGAATTGGTGTAAACAAATGTTACAACCGGGTAACGCTTATTAAACTAAAATTGGAATTTCACCGAAATTGACTAAGTGATAAATTTGGCCATAACGTCACACCACCTGCTAAGTGACGTGTGAACGTTAACATTAGAATAGTTCGATGTTAATCGCTGACCAAATTTACACCCAAGAGTTACACAGCCGAAATGATGAATTCCCTTAAGACCGAATGATTTAATTAGTTTATAATTGTTACAAATTAATTTAATTTAATTAATATTTGTGAAATATTAATTATAAAATTTGAATATGATTTGAGAAATAAATAATGTTATATATTTATAACAACTATAAATATATCGATCGATATACAATATCGACAAGCGATTAAATTAGATTTAATTGCATAGTATGTTGGCTTGGGCTTAGATGGGTTTAAGGCCCATCATTAGGGCTGCAAAATTTTGGTATTGGAAAGGTCTAGGGGTGGTTAAAACATAAGGAATTGGCTTGCAGATAATGGGTAAAAAGGTTTTCCTCGTTACTCTCTAATACAACCTTATATATATATATATATGTACGTATGTATGTATGTATGTATGTATGTGTATATATGTATGTATGTATGTATCTCTAAAAACAATAACTAACTTTTTTTGGCCACCATTACCTTCTACATTGCTGATTAAAATTTAGCTCTCAATCCACTTCAAAATTCTCAAATATATTTCAAATTAAAATAATATTATTCGATAGTTAGAGGTCGGTGATTCCGGACTTGCAATCTGACGAATCAAGAACTGTAAAAGGAAGGGAAGTCATTGCTTCAATGTGGATTAAAAGGCATCATTAAATAGGTAATTTTAATTCATATTATAGTAATTAAATTATATTCTATGATCCTATAATGAGCAATTTAATATCTGTTTAAATATATTGCGACTATATGTTCAATTGGGTAAGATTTTGTAAGTAGATGTGGTTGTCACAAATCAGTTTGGTTATGTACATAATTTGTTTATTATACTATTTGCTATGTATAGAAAAATGTTGTTTACTATAAAAAAATCAAATTTTCTCATTAATAATTGTTTTATATATATTTATTATTAAATTCATTTATATATATATATTAGTGTATATTTCTCTCTCACAATAGCATATTTGCATATATAAGATATATATATATATATATATATATATATATGATTTAAAAAATTTATTACACATATTTATATATAATATGAATTTAAAATTTAGAAAATTAATTATCATACATATACTCATATTTTTAAATTAACATTTATTGAATTTTGAATTGTTTATTATATATAAAATAATTATTACATTAAAAATTCAATTTTATATTTAAAAAATATTATATCATTTTAGAAATGTATAGAAAAAATTTAGGATTTTTTCAATAAAGTTTATTATTTTTAATAATTAATATTATTTCGGAAAAACTGGTTTATGATTTATAAAAAATAACAATTTAACTGAAAAATTCTTCAAAATTTTTGGTAACCTTTCATTCACGATCCTAGAATTTATGAAAATTTATAATTTGAATTTTAATAATATATTATTATATATTAAATAATTATTGCCAAAATCAATGTATTTGTTTTTAAAAATAATATTTCAACTTTGATAAATCTCCATATTTTTTCTAAGCTTTATTTTATGATCCTATATTTTCTAAAATTGTAAAATTTGAATTTTTATCAACATATTATTTTATGTTAATTATTTATGGATGAAAACATTATTTTATTCATAATATATACAAATTAAAATACTAAAATTATTATGTTTGTAAAACTAAGTTAATTTGGAATTATAACAATTATTAATAATTGTTCTCACTCTTTCTATATTTATATTTATCTATATATAAATGTTTTATGTTCATATATTATATATAATATATTTATACATACATATGTATGTATACACACACACACATGTATTTTGTAACACATATGCATCCACATATTTGGACAACATACATGACATACAAAATAATCTAATATGTCTGTTGCGATGTAAATCCCAACATCTACATATGGGTATATTATACCTTTCACGGATTATTATGTTACACATGCACTCACACATATATGTATATGATACATTTATGTATAAACTAAATCAAATAAAATTAATTTCATATCTTAATATATTTGAATTTAAATAAAATAAATGATTTTATTTAAATGAAATTTAGAAATGTTCTAATTCAGTTAGACTTCATAGGCCTAATAAAGATCAAATAGGGTAAAATTTTTGAAATTCGTCCATAACTTTCGCTGCAGGCTGGTCTAGTTCCAACAATGGTATCAGAGCCCAATAGCCTATGCGGTCTAAATTATTCATATTAGGGCTAACTAATTAAGCTTTCCCACGTAGTACATTGTCTAGAAGGGTAATGTCTAGGATTAAAATTGGGTAATCAAGTACCATGTCCTACTTGGTTACCGGCCTGGCCCGAAAGGTGAAGTGAGCCCAAAGGTTGCCAATAATAGAAAATGCCCAACTTAATTTGGGCCTTGGGCTAATTTTCAAAATCATTTTGAAAATTAATGTTAAAGATTTTAAATTTAATAATTAAATTTAAAATAAAACATATTTATTATCAAAAATATAATACTACATAAGTTTTCAAAATATTTGAAAGGATAATGATATTTTCAAAATGTTTGAAAATATTTATATAATAATTTCAAATTTTAAATGTATTAATAAGATTAATAAAATTAATTAATTAATGCATATATGCATGTATTATATATGTTGATATATGTTATGTTATTTTAAAATGTTTAAGATAACATAAGTATACATGTATGTATACAAGATAAATTTTAAAATTAATAAATTTTAATAAAAATTGTTTAATTGGATAAATTAATTAAAGGTTAATTAATTAAATAAAATACACATATATATGATCTATGTGTGTTACGCTTTAAAGGTTATAGTATACACTATAAATGTTATAGTAGATATGTCCAATATAAAAGTTATATTGGAATACTAATTTAAAATTAATTAAAGAGTTAATTGATTAAAATTAATTAGATAAGATTTAATTAATGATATATTATACATAAGACTATCATATAAGTAATATGAAATATAAAAGTTATATAACAATAAAACTTACATGATATTTGTATAAACTAAATGTGGAACATTAAGGAAACTCAAATAGACTTGAGTAATAAATACATATATGTAAATGTACATATACTGGGATTTCTGATGTGTCTGACACTTGAATCGCTGGGGTATTTCATAAGAAATATATTATTCTATAAGTCGATATCACTCAATATATATATAGAAGATTCTGAATCTTCAATATAATGTTATCCTCTACCATATATATATTAATGAATTACTTACATACTCCTTAGTTGTTGAGCAAACTCAAGCTAGGGATGTTATGTGTAGTATTATTAATATATTGAACAGATGAGGTAAGATTACTATATGTATTTGTTGAGCAAACTCAAGGTATATATATTATACTTAGGCCATCACGATATGGTAGGTATGAGTGAATAATCTCTTTCGATTTGTTGAGCAAACTCAAGGTCAAAATGAGATTAGAACAAGGAAAAATGGGTTAGCGGTTGTATGTGATACAACCGATAAGGAGTTATCCATCATTTGTGGGGCTAAGATTTTTGAGCAAACTCAAGGTCAGAATACCAAAACAAACAAGTCCTAACACCCACTAGTGAAGTTGTAAGACTTCTTTGTTTTATCTTAGGGTTTGGAGAAACATAAAAGACTAGTGGGAGCCTTATTAGAAAAATGAAATGGTAACATTTAACCTTTCTAATATTGTAAGAACATATGCTATATAATGTTATAATTATCTACAATGATAAATTTGTGCATTTAATATGATTGATAAAACGTTTGTCAATTAACATATATATACAAACTAAATTGAAAGTTGACAAATAGAAATATAATATATACTTACTAATAATTCTAATTGCATGTTATATAATGTTTCTATACCCATGCAAGTGCCTAATTTCAACTACTTAATACATTTGTAAGTTAGTCACTTATATGTTTATTTGGTTTAGATCGTGTATTGTATTTCATGAGTTTTTGAACTCTAAATGCAATTCAAGACTATGGATATTTTATCCATGTACTTTCACATATAAATGTTATATGATGAACAGTCATAGTTTGTGGGGTATAATATTTCGATGAAGTTAGTTCATTCAAAGTAAGCCAATAAACAGTATTTTAAGATCATGTATTCAACTTGAATGATTTCAAAAGGATCATATTGTGTTAATGTAACACAAGACCATAAACTACGAGATACATCTAAGAACTCGATCGTTGAAATGTCACCTTGATCGGTTTATATAAAGTGCAACATATTTGATGTCTTAAATGTTAAGAATAATCGAATGCACTTTTGTAAAAGGTTTGTTATGATATTGTAGTAAGGTTTTCTTTTGAATAGTTTGACCATTTGAAAGAAAAACGAATGTATAAGAATATATGTAATTTAAGGTAAAGTTGGAATGAAGAGAATGAATAGTCACTTCTGCTTCATAGAGAAACATTGGGAACAAGAATTGGAATACTAATTGATACTTAATATTAGAATATGAAATATGATTTTTATTCCGAAATGTATTTTCATACAGAAAATTGTTTTCTATAACATTTATTTCTTTGAGTTCAAGATATTTGATCAAAGAACTCTCCACTGTAAACTAGTTGCAGCATATGAAATAAGTAAACAATATTAACAATATTAAGGGAATGGTGGACCTCTAAATTTAGTATGCTATTATAGTAATGGCGGAAATAGTGGGAGCACGCCATATAGCACCTAATGATTGAATCAAATTATGAAAATTGTTTTTGTAAAATGTACCTAACATTATTTGTGAAATAATGTTTATTTTTTGGTATTGACTGAAAAATAGATATAACTATATTTCAATATGAGTATTATGAATATTCATTATGAAATAGAACTATATTATGGAATTTGTTTTCATAGTAAAAGTGATGCAACAAAAATACATATGTATCTAATATTATTTACAATTGTTTTGGAATTATAGACTAAGCCGTAGTTTTGATAAATAATTTTACTATATGATTATGAATCATATGATACGGGTTAATTATATCTCAAACAATTAATGGCTATGCACCCATTCAATAGGAGCATGAGCATCATAGGAGTTGATGAACTCTTTGAATTAATACATATTGATGTATGCAATCACAAGTCTATTAATACCAAAAGGGTTCCATATACTTTGTTATATTCATCGATGATTTATTACTAACATGAACATGTGTATTAGATACACATGTAATAAGTTTATGATAAAATCATAGAATATAAAACAAAAGTAAATAAAATAACATGCAATAGAATAAAATGATTTGATTTGGTCGAATAAGTGAGTATATTGGAAAGAGTTCCAAATGTACCTAAAAATGAATATAGATTCAATCTCAAAATCACTCCTCCATGTGATACATAATGATGCATCGATAAGGAGTAATCAAACATTGTTGGACAATTTACGATTAATTGTGAGTGAAGTTGAGTTAGTTTCTTTCTATAAGGTCATGTACTTAAGATTAGTACACAAGGTTAATATTATTTCATCTAAACAACAGTTTACAAAATCATACAAGATAAAGGTTTGTAAGAAATCCTAACATATCCTAGGCCAAGGAGTTGGCAGGTTGTGCGAGTTAAAAGATTGCACGTAATAATTGTTCACGAGGGATCTTGTATGAATCTCCAAAAAGTTTTTTGGAAAGGTCTGTCATCAAATGAAATATTTATGTTTTGAACATAATTTTTGTAAACTAAAATCAGTTTTATAAATAAAAAGGTTCATAAAGCGTTTATGAATCCCTATTCTATTTGCACTAAGAAACAATTGTTGTTTCAAGATATATCAACTTCATTGTGAAGGAATTTCTTTGAGATATTTTTGGTAGTTATATGGAATTGGATCCGATCCATAGATAGAACTGATTATATGAGATGAAGTGAAATTAACTAACCTAAATGAACACATAGCATTAGAATGTCTAATAAGTATTCTCGTACATCGAAGTGAAATTATGAATTTCTTATTAATACCAAAAATATACATTACCCTAGGTTGTTCAATTAAACCATTAAGATTGTTGACTCTATATGGTATGATGCGCAAATATGAAAGAATTCCAAGTACGCTATCAAAATATGATTTTGGTGGTCGTAACCAAAGAGAAGTGATCCATAGATCGAGATTGTGTCTTTATTGGAAAGACTAATGTGGTTGGAATTAAATGAGCAATGTTAATAAGAATAATATCGCAAATTTCAATTATTGAAATTAGCATAACAAATTCAGTATTCAACATGCTCACGTTAATTCAGATTTACTCACAAAATTATCGCTCGATAAGACTTAGTGTTTGGTACTTATGTATTGAAACGGAAATTTCTAAATAATGATTTAGAGTAAGCAGTTTACACATATTAACCAAAAATGTCTCAAAGTCAGTGGGAGCGATATTGGGTTTGTGAGTCTTTGGATATGATCCAAGAAATGATACGAATGTATCATGTTATAAGCATCAAGATTGAATAAGTATTTTGATAGAAATATCAAATAGTTTTATTTTCAATCAAAGTGCAGAGGAAGCGTGTGTTCATAAGAAAGAACGTTAAAAGGTACATTGATATTTCTAAACTATAAGTAAACAACATGTTGATTTTAACAATATGCTTGTATTAAAATCAACTTTAGTTGTTTTAATACTCAATTTTGGATTGTAAATGATGTCTTTTATGGTGAGTATAAAAGATACAGGAATTGTCCCAAAACGATATACAAGAGCACCTTATTAAAAGGAGAACATGTAAGTTGGATTCTTTATGCATTAGCAATAGGAATTATCATACAGGTTATATTGTGTATGATATTGTGTTCTGTTTATGTATTTGATACATGGAGCAAATATAAAATCCAAATTGATATCACTAAATGGTTGTTTGAGGTGTTCTCGCATATTTATGAAATACTGGAGAATTGTTTATAGAAACAACGAACTCGTTAAGATGGAACGTTTGGACATAAACTTTTATAAGTGATATTGATTATAACATGTTGTTAGCACCAAAATTGGTCACTAACACCCTAGAATAGATTTGTGTAGAGAGATTAAAGAAGACAGTAAATTGGAACAGAAGAATAGTGCAATATAATTCAAAAACAACAGCAAAAAACAAGAACACCAGAATTATAGTGGTTCGGCGTAACTGCCTACATCCACTTTGAATATGATCTTTATTGCCTTTTAAGCTGTTTAAATACAGATACAATCCACAAAGAGCACCTTGAATTCAATTTGGAATAAAAGGAAATGAGTACAGAAAATGGTAGAGTCTCCCCCTCATTTTCCCCCAAAAAAGAGAATCCCTTAAACTGGACCCCTGCCCCTCTATTTATTGACGAGGATAGGCTAGATCCCCCGTCCAGGCCCATGACCAAAATAGCTCAGGACATAGCTGGTAGGTTAGCTAGACCGAACCAGGCATGCTGACCCGCATGCACCGATCCACACGTGTCGAACAACCAAGGCTGAACCACAATGGCCGAACCACCTTGACCGACCCACTCTGAGCTTCCTTCCTTGACCGAGCCACCCATGCTGACCCATATGTGCCGAACAAAATACATAGGCCGAACACACATGAATACCGATCCACATATACTAATCCTCCTGAGGCCGACCCACATCTACACCGGGCCACCTAGGCCGAAACACTACGTGTCGACCCACATTGGCTTGTCTCCCCTGATCGAACAACATGTGTCGACCCACAAAGGCCGACCCATCCATGACCTTCCACAAGAGCTATCCTACTCCAACCAAACCACCAACGAGCACCGATCCACATAGACATGTCGAACCACACAGGTTGCATCAATCCCTTATATCTCCAATCTCCTCCTGGTTCGAGTCCTGTCTAGCTTCAACCATATCTTCTACAACTATCGCTTTGTAGTCGGGTAACATTTCCCCCACCCAAGTACGTCTTGTTGCATACATGACGTGCTTTGAATCTAAGCAAGTTAGAATCTCCAAAAAGAAATCCATCATGTTTCCTGAATAGTCATTATCCTTCAATTTTATCCTCCCAAAGTGTCGTATCCTTCTTTGGTCGTTATGACGCTTGGTCGATTCCCAATAGTATAAATTCAGGATTGTAGTTCATCAATGGCCATCTATATCCAGTTCTACAGGGCTAGTAAGCTTTGGCTATCTGATCCAGTCTTTTCTTCATAACTCTAAGTGAAAATTCATTTTTTGTTGATTTCAAGAAATCGAATTTTTCGAATATACACGTTCTTGCCATTGGCTCCAGGATGCGTTTTATATGCTTATAATTCGTCACCAATTCCATCTAGTTTAATTGCAATTCGATTGCAATTTATTGTTTATATTTTTTGTGAAATAAGGATTGTAATCAGCCACTCGATGAGAGGGGACTTTAAGTTCTACATGGATGACGACATCAGAGCCATAAGCACGGGTGAATGGAGTATGGCCAGTCATGGACTTATGGGTAGTTCTATATGCCCATAATGCTATTAGGAATTCATCCACCCATTTACATCTAGCCTTTTCCAAACCTCTCTTCAGAATAAACTTTATGATTTTGTTCACAGCTTCAACTCATCCATTTGCTTGAGGGCGAGAAAATATCGTATATCTCTTTTCAATATGATGCTGACGGCAGAAGTCTTTTAAATTAGCGCTGTCGAATTGGGATTCATTTCCAGCTATAATGATTCATGGAAGGTTATAATGATAGATGACTTTTCGGACAATGAATTTGATTATTTTCTTCATCTTGGTTGTGGTTAAAAGTTCTACATCTGCCCATTTGGTGAAGTAATCAACTGCTACGATGGCGTATTTCGCACCACCTTTAGGATCGGCAAGAAGATGATGATGTTAATGCCTTCAAGTGGAAAACGGCTTTGGACTAGCCATTTGGGTAATTTCCATCGGTGGGGCTCTCTGATTTTTTGCAAACATCTTGCACTCATCTCATTGTCTAGTATGATCAACCGCATCTTGATGGATAGTCGGCCAGTAAAACCCGTAGCAGAGTATTTTCTTTGTCAGGGTTTGCCCCCTGATGCAATCGCCGCATTCTTCTTCATATACTTCACTCAAGACTCATTTGATATCATTATGGGTGATACACTGAAGCATGGGAATGGATAAACTCCTTTCTACATATAACTTCTTCTTGGATGATTTGGCATAAAGCTTTGAAGAGGATCTGTCATTTTCCATTCCTCCGTTCAGTAAGAATTCCTCACTATAGATAGTCTTTGACAAGAGTCATCAATGACCCCTTTTCTGGCTCTGTCTCCAAGATCTAGCCGATCTCCATCCGTTAATGCTTGGAATATTAAGTACTTCAACCGAAACAAAGTATGTCCATTGCACGTCCCTGAAACTGGCCAGCTTGGCCAGTGACTTGATTCTTTTCATTTCGTTCGCCGAGGATGTGTGAAATGATGTAATACGTGAAGTTGGCTAGTAGCTCTTGGACCCGACCGAGATAAGGAGCAAGACAATGCCCCTTGGCAAGAATAACTTCCCTAACTTTGCATACTACTAATCAGGAATCACAAAAGATATTTAAAGTTTCCACTCCAAGTTATCTAGCAAGTTTGAGGCTGGCGGTCGAGGCTTCATACTTAGCTTCGTTGTTTGCTACAAGGAAATCGAGTTTCAGGGCGTAGAAGATCGATCATTCCTCAGGAGTCATTAACACGACTCCTACACCATAGAACTGATCATTGGATGCTCTACCCACATACATTTTCCATCTGTTGGTTGTTTTTCCACTACTCTTTGAGTAGTCGTCTGATGTAGTGAATTCAGATATGAGGTCTGCTAATTTTCATCCTTGGATAGCTCTTCGAGGGAAATAAGTGATATCGAATTGGCTTAGTTTGATATTCTATTTAAGTAGTCTTTCAGACGTCTCAGGTCGTTGTATGACCTGTCATAACGGCTGATAGGCATAGACGTTAATGGGGTGAGCCTAAAAGTAAGAACGGAGCTTTCATGATGAAATCAATAGACATTACGTTAGCTTTTGTAGCTTCAGTCGATATTGAATGCATGGCTCACGATAGTCGGTGAAATCACACACGCATGTCAGAATGGGTCCAAGGGAACATATCATCATTTATTCAGAGAAATCCATCTAATTCTTTTATCATCATTGCACTGAGCTGTGATCCGATCTTCTGCACTCGTGAAGGGTCACCATGGCTGACTGTAATGTCGACTATCAGCTCAGTGGGTGCAATCTTGGATTCTTTGAGTTCAGATGTAACTATTCCGCGTAACATTCAATGTGAAATCTAGTTGGGACAGTCAATGTTGATGGATACTCTGGTCGAATCCTAAAGTCTTGTCATGAGTTATTCAGTTTGATAGTGAAGGGCTTTGAATGCTCTGATCAGTTATCTACAAATGGCCAAAGATCAGGCTTAGAAGCATGTTTAAGAAAATGTCGAGTAGGGGTCAGCCTCGAGTTGCGTAAAGCTGCATAGTTGGATTGTGCTTTGAGTTTTAATTTGCTTGTATATTCGAGTAATGCGCTTTCCATTCAATGCATTCATGATCCTTTACCCATCTTTCAGGTTGGAGTGATAGTCAGTTGCCCACGAGCTTAGGCATCGATTTAATGATTCTATCTCTAGGCATTCTTTCGGTCTTTGCCTTGAGTAGTTGTAAACACTATATATAAGTTTCAATATTGAGGCATCGCAGGCAGTCTTTGGATGATCACGCTTCTGCTCCCATTCTCGGGTTGATAAATGTACTGCGTGGACGGTTGGGTCTCGTCCTAGCTATGTTTATACCCCCACCTTAACTCCAAAGACATAGAGTTGATCAGTGAATAGTCGGTTCACATTCATCCTGGTTCTCGCTCGTGCCCCTAAGTCTGGGGCATATATCGATAAGTAGGAAGGCCAGCCATGCCCACTTTAGCTTTACTCTCTTTCCCGTTGAATCGTGGGATCAGGTCAGTTGATGGGAGGCTGAGTCTCGCCTATCCTGGATTGTATCGTTGTTTTTCATTCCAAGGGAAATACTTTGATGTCTCGTCAGTTTCTGGGCATAAGTTGGGTATTGGATGGTCAGCCACGTCCACTTTGGTTCATTTCTATAATCATATCTCGGGGTAAAGTTGGCTCAAGTGCAATCAGGTCATGCTCATTCAGTTTCATACTCCTCCTGATGAATCGAAGGAGGGTGCTGGAGAATTAATGACCAAGTCTTCATAGTTTACTCTCCTTTCCACACTCTGGTGGTCATAGTTTTTCAAGGGACATTCTAGTCACATTCGTATGTGCTTGGTGCGTATCGATTTTTGACCCTCGATCTGAGGATGATATAGTCAGTCGCCCGTAGATTTGGATGCCGTTTCGATTGGTTCTGTATTGAGGCCTCCTTGTAGTCATTGCCTTAAGTTGTAAAGAACGCCATGCTAGAGCTGTAATGAGCTGTCGTATTCAGCTTTTAGTGATTTGTACTCCTGCTCCCAGCATTGATTTGACCAGGCCACAAGTCGGATGGTCGAACTCCATCCTTAGCGAGTTAATATTCCTCCTACCGATTTCAGGCTGAAGTTTGCGGAATAGAGAACGATCGGAATCCACTCATCTATTTATCGATGTTTATACGCCACTCTACATTTTGGTGACTTAGAGTTATTCTTCCCCCAGTCGACCCACACCCAATTTGTGTTCATGCTTTGGTCTACGCTTCGGGGACATAGAGATTTGTCAAACAGTTTATGCTCTAGTCCACAGTTTGGGACGTAGAGATTTTCGTCAAGTCGTTTATACTCTAGTCCGCGCTTTGGAAACTCAGAGTACTCTAGTCCACTTCAGGGACTTAGAGGTTTTTCTCAAATCGTTTATACTCTAGTCTGCTTCAGGGACTTAGAGATTTTTATCAAGACGTTTATACTTTAGTTCGCGCTCCGGGGACTCAGAGTGCTCTAGTCCGCTTCAAGGACTTGGAGATTTTTGTCAATTCATTTATACTCTGGTCCGCGCTCTGGGGACTTAGGGTACTCTAGCCCGCTTCTGGGACTTAGAGATTTTTGTCAATTCATTTATACTTTGGTCCGCGCTTTGGGGACTCAGAGTACTCTAGTCCGCTTCAGGGACCTAGAGATTTTTCTCAAGTCGTTTATACTCTAGTCCGCGCTCTGGGGACAGAGTACTCTAGTCTGCTTCAGTGACTTAGAGATTTTCGTCAAGTCATTTATACTCTAGTCCGCGCTCTAGGGACTCAGAGTGCTCTAGTTCGCTTTAGGGACTTAGAGATTTTTGTCAATTCATTTATACTCTAGTCCGCGCTCTGGGGACTCAGAGTACTCTAGTCCGCTTCAGAGACTTAGAGATTTTTCTCAAGTCGTTTATACTCTAGTCCGCGCTCTAGGGACTCAGAGTACTCTAGTCCGCTTCAGGGACTTAGAGATTTTCGTCAAGTCATTTATACTCTAGTCCGCGCTCTGGGGACTTAGAGTACTCTAGACCGCTTTAGGGACTTGGAGGTTTTTCTCAAGTTGTTTATACTCTAGTCCGCGCTTAGGGGACTCAGAGTACTCCGCTTCGCGGACTTAGAGATTTCCGTCAAGTCATTTATACTCTAGTCCACGCTCTGGAGACTCAGAGTACTCTAGTCCGCTTCAAGGACTTAGAGATTTTTCTAAAGTCATTTGTACTCTAGTCCACACTCTGGGGACTCAAAGTACTCTATCCCGCTTCACTGACTTAGAGATTTTTCTTAAATCGTTTATACTCTAGTTCACACTCTGTGGACTGGGAGTACTCTAGTCCGCTTCAGGGACTTAGAGATTTTCCTCTAGTCGTTTATACTCTAGTCCGTGCTCTGGGGACTTAGAGTACTCTAGTCCGCTTCAGAGACTTAGATATTTTTCTCAAGTCGTTTATACTTTAGTCCGCGCTCTAGGGACCCAAAGTACTCTAGCCCGCTTCAGGGACTTAGAGATTTTTCTTGAGAGCGGTCGTATTTCCACCCATTTTATTTGTATTTCATTTACCGTGTTGAGGCTAATTTTGTCGAATGAACGGTCGAACCGCGTTTGCTCATGAAATGGGACTATGCCCCCAGCATCAAGGACGAAACTTGAAAAATGGACTGTCGATTCTCGTCCGCTTGGTGATTGTAGCTCTTCCAATCAAGTCAAGGAAGGAGGTATATGATAGATGGTTGGATCACATCTATGTTGGAGTTGGATAATCAAGTCTCGCACGATTTTCTTCGTATCTCTTTCTAGAAAACGAGGATAATGGATTATTGAGTAGACAAACTAAGTTTCATATGTTCCAAGGTGCGGTCGTGTCCATGTATTGAGGGCGATGGTTGACGAGTTGTAACAACCCTGTATTTTTTTTTATTATTTTAATTGTATATTTTAATTATCTTAATTGAATCTCTGATTTAAAAACTTTATTTTATTTATTAAATGGATAAATTTTGTTATTTTAAATATAAATTTTGATTTGGATGTGAATTAGAATTCCAAACATGAATAAATATAATATTTTCCAGAAATATGAATTTTGGTCAATATGGTCAAACTTTGACTTTTAATTTAAAAATATAAAATGATGAAATTTTGAATTTTATCTTTTATTATGGAAGTAAATAAAATTCCAAGAATACTTCTTTTCGTTTCGTTGAAATCTGATTTATAATGTAAAAGTTATGCCCTTTTAAATATTGGGTGTAATTTGCTGTATTTAACAAAATTGTTTATTTTAAATTATATAAATAATATTCTATTTTGGTCATGTAATGTTATAATTTATATTTATATGGGTCAAATAACATGTTATGTATATATTTTGGTTTTAAAACATTTTTAAAAAGTATAATTGACATTTTCCAGTGTCAGTTGTATTTTGCTTACAATTTCTAATTTCCAGTTTCAATTAATTAAAGGAATTCTTTATTTATTTCTCTTTTTCCTTAAGATCTTATTTTATTCTCATTCCCACTTTATTTTGTTCCTCATTTATTTTATTTATTTGACCTTTTATTTGTTTTAAAGTGAAATAGAAATTTTCTAAAACTAGTGATATTCTATTTGTAATTTTTTACTCCTGTTTTGAATTTTTAAACAATTTCTTTAGTTCTTTTTCTAATTTCTCTAAATTTAATTATTTATTTCATTTTGAAAATATAAATGAATTATTTTACTTCACGTTTTTGTTTTAAAATATTTTTAAAATGAAGTTGTTAATTTTCCAAAGTCAGTAGTGATTTATTTGTAATTTCTAGACCCTGTTTTAAATTTTTAAGCAATTTCTTATATTCTTTTCCATTTTCTTTAAAATTAATTAATTATTTTTATTCTATATTACTTTTTTTCGGTTCTAAATTCAAATTACTGATTTTATTTTGTTTTATTTGAATTAAAGAAAAAGGAAATATGAAAGAGTTTAAAATGCTTTAGAAACTGAAGTCCTTTCACCTCCTTAAGTCTTTTCACTTGCCATAAACTTCCCATTATGCTTTGGCCGTGACTTTATTCTTTTTTTTTCATGTGAAACATCTCATTTTCATTTCTCAATTCGACCATTTCAGATCTGAGAAAAACTTTGGGTAATGGCTCCTTTGTTTCTATACTTTTTCTTCTTCTTTTCTTCTTATTTTCATGTCATTTTGCCTTGTTCTCTCCATAGTTTTGCTTGGCCTCCTCCTTGTTTTCCATGGCCATGACCACCACCACCCCCTACATCTCTTCCCTGCCATCACCACCAACTACTCCTCTAGTCTTGACCAAGGCCGAGCCACCATGATGCCAAAACTCCACAAAAATTGCAACACAAGCCATAAAAAACATGTTGTTTGACCACTATTTGTTCACCACTTCATTTTCCACCACCACCACCACCTTAGGCCGCCTCCACCACCTCTGGCCAGACCACCACACACCTTCCTCCCACTAACCTGACCCATACCCCTCTGACCTGACCCAATTGCCCATGGCTAAGCCCAATTGGATGAACAAAATCACACTATTTTGCCTTAAACTCTTCACCTTCTCACTATGTAACTTCCTCCCTATGTTTCACCACTTTGGCCGTGCATTCACATGACCAAACCTGAGCCAAAACTTGTTCAAACCAGAGCCAAACAACATCCCTAGGCTGAAAAAAAAATAGAGGAAGCAAGGCAAAAGATTTGGCATTCGTATCTCTTTTTATTTAAAAGTTATTCCATTTCAAGTGTATTGAAATTTATGGTTTGTTTTGATTTTTTTGTTTGGGTTGTAACACAAGATCTATAGCATTGGATTTGCTCTCCACTCAAGTGCGTAATCTTGTCATCGTGCTTTGTTTTCCATTGTGTCTTTCGTTTTGTTATCTCCAGCATTTAGAGGTGAGTAAATCTCACTAGACATTTATACTTATGTAATTGTGAAACGACAACAATTGAATGTGTAGAATTTTATATGATGTTATAACTGTCCGTGATGATTTATTTATATGATGTTAAACCTGTTAATTTACTTGTCATCTCATCTGTTACTGTTATATATTGTATACTGTTCATTTTATATCTGTTTATCACACTGCAAGTTCCCTGTAGATAGATTCACTATGGGTTGAAATGATACATACCCGAATGGACTTTAGAATAGGGAAAAATCGTTATGGGCTGAAATGATAGGCCTGAACGGTTTTTGTTTATTTTATTTTAACTTGGGATTGCGGGTTTGAAATGATAGAACCCGGATTTTTGCTTTTTAAACTACAGATTGAAATGATACATATCTGTATCAATTGACCTAGGTTAGAAAACGATATACAGACTCGTGGTTATTTTTATAAAGTATTTTGAATATTTTAAATATTTTCAAAAGTGTAAATTATGAAAATTTGATTTAAATTGGATTTTTATCGTTTAAATAAAGAAATTTGGATTTTTCTAGAAGTTAAAAAATGTAATTTAGATGAATGGGAAAAGTGAATTTTTGAAATATAACTTAAGTTTGGAAATTTGGAATTTTGGTTTTAAAATGATATTCAAGTTATATAAATAAAATGGAAATTTAATTATATTTGGAAAATGGTAAATATGATAAATTGTTTTAGATTTGAATTTAAATGATTTAATGAAGATTATTGATTTTTTCTATGTATTAAAATGGTTAAATAAATGAATGCTTAAAAGTGTAATTTTAAAATATAACTTGACTTGAAATGTGAATTTGGTTTTTATTAAAGGTTTAAGTTAATTAAATAAAATTGAAAATTTAGTTAATTTGTAAATGGAAATAAAATTTAAGTGTTAAGTTTATTTATTAAAAATGTGAAGAAAAGAAATTTACACTTGAATTTGTTAAATAATTCATTGAAATTTGATTTAACTATAACGGATTTATTTAAATGAAATCATGTGTTAAATGATATATTATATAAACATTTTTGAATGTTAAAACATGATTTTTATAATGTTAAAAGGGTTTAAATAAATTTTATTATTGGCTGGAAATACACTAAAATCTGGAAAGTACTTTTAATAGCATTCAGAAATGCTATGATTTCAGAATTGAACTAAAACTTAGTAAAAAGAGGCTATTACAGCATTTCTGAAATGCTATAGTTGCTGTAGTAAATGTAAAGGCTAAAGAACTTAATAAAGGGCTATTACGGCAGTTCTATAAACTGCTGTAGCTGCCTACTATCTTTGCAGAAATTAAGAAAAAAACCCTTGTTTTTGAACCTTAGCTATTACAACATTTTTGGAAATGCTGTCTTTGCTGTTTTAAACTAAATTTCAACTAAAATGAGATATAACAGCAGTTTTAAAGTGCTGTCTTTGCTGAAATAAATGTTTTCAAATATAACTTATAACAGCTTCTTCTAAATGCTGTGAAAGGCTGAAATTTTCAATGTCTATGGATTTTGACCTAATAAATGAACTCAGGATGATTTGAAACTTTGGAAATTGAATACTTGACTTGAAAGAGTAATAACTTCACTTTTAAATGGTTAAATGAATTAATTTAAATGGAAAACTATTTTAAAGGGTGATTTTGATAAGATAATAAATGAATGATATTTTGGAATTTTAAAGGGTATTAAATTTGATAATTGAATTTGAATTCAAATAATGATTTGAAAGGAAGTTTTGAAAGGATATGATATTGTAATATATTGAGATGGTTTGTAAATGATTTAATCATTATTTTGATAAAGATTTGGATTTGAAATGATCTTAAATTTTTGG
This sequence comes from Allium fistulosum, assembly GCA_030737815.1. Classification (NCBI taxonomy): domain Eukaryota; kingdom Viridiplantae; phylum Streptophyta; class Magnoliopsida; order Asparagales; family Amaryllidaceae; genus Allium; species Allium fistulosum. The sequence goes on along the minus strand of CM060901.1, from coordinate 1,266,003,411 downwards.
AATATAAAATATTATTTTGAAAAACTATAACCACGGGTATACTTCTCTGTATGTCATTTGATTTCCTGATGATGGCTGTGATGCACATTAACACTGTTAGTTGCATGCTTTATTTCGATATGGACATTTCTGTGATATTGGTATTACTGTTTAATTAATGGTTTTATGGATCCTTAAAGGATGGGCGATCCCAAGCATCCTCTAAGTTATTATGCATTGCTATTACAGTTCACTTGAGTTGGTTTACATTGTATAAGTATATATGTCCTGACTCGAGCGTTTTGTGTTTTGCTTTACGCTCGGGTCAGCCTGAGAATCACAGCTTTGGAATTTATCTTTTGGAGCTTGAGATTTTCTGGAGCTTATCTGTCTATCTGTTATTTCTTATCTTCTAATACAGTTATTTACTTTTCGGTATTGTCTCTGTATTATTGATTTATGTATCCTAACATCTATTGTATCCATTTTTAAACTATGACATTTTGTATATGTTTTTGAGCGTTTGTATATAGTAGCTTCATGAACTACTATGGTATTTTATTTCCTCCGTGAGTTATTCTGATATTCTGTGTATGTGATTCTGTGTTTGATTTTATTTGCTCCAAATTTTATTACAATCTGTTATTTTGAATTATTCAAGTCGAACATGTGTGGATTATTGTTGATTTGAATGGTCCAAAATAGTGGGTCGTTACAGTTGGTATCAGAGCTTTGGTTTTAGGCAAACCTTAGTTTGCGGAGCAAAAAACTCATTAGAGATAGGGTAGAAATACCCTAGAATGAGTGAAATCAATCTCAGAATCATTTATTTGTGAGAGGACGTATTTTCAAAGTATAAAATGATTTTCAAATGATTTTTAAAGAATTTTCAAAGATTATTTTGATATAAAATTTTCTTGCTTTGAAACTAAAATTTTCTAAACTTCATTCCTTTCTTATCCACCTTGTTAGTAATTTCTTCGATTAGGATTCCTTTGAACTTTGGAATGCTCCCACTTGTTCTGAAATCCATTACTGTCTCCCCTAATTGTATTCTTTTGATTTTTTAGCATTCCATAACTCCACTTTGAATGACCTCTATAAAGATCAGTGGTTCTGCCAATCTTTGAATGATTTGTAAAAGGGTGAAACTCCCTTATAATTGGCATTGATTCACCGGAGATTTCTGTATCCTCGGTTTACGATGTTTTCTATCTTCTGCTATATTTAGATTCTATCTCTGGCGATCGAAGGTCGATTTGCCTTGGATTTTCGCATCGATTATATTCCTAAAGTCACGGTTGACCGGTTAAGGTCGCCCGCGATTCATATAGGCTTAACCATCTTCTATTTGGTAATTTAATTATCTTATCTTCGTTTAAGCCTATCTTTGAATCAGAATTCTATTTGATTAGAGTCCCTCTAAATTTGAATCTCTGTTTTTCTTTGAAATCCATCCTTGAATCATCCCTTGAAAAATTTGAGGTTGATTGTATTTTGGAATTTGTGTATACATCGAAATTGTTATTTTGATAAGGGTGACCATATTTTATATATATAAGTGAAATGTTTTCGATAAAGATTATATACCCTTTTAAAACGAGAATTTGAAGTTTCGAAAGGATTTGAAATTGTGAAAATTTTATAAGAAATGGTTTCATATAAAATGATTTATAACTGAAGGTTTTGAATCTGAATTTAAGTGATTGAACTCCGGCATTTTGGAACTGGTTTTAAGATTTTGAAATAATAAATAATATGATTTGAAAGTATTTTCCGAATATGAAATGTTTCAAATGGTTTTAACGAGTTTCAAATGATTTTAAAGAAATTTCAAAAGAAGTTTGAGAAAATAGAAGTCCAAAACCCACTTATGTCGTTGGAAAATAATTTCGGTGATGAATGCATGCATCATCGACATTGATTTTCGAGTTTCAGAGTGGGGGAGAGGCCACTCAGTAGCTTTGCTATGCGATTGATTTGTGAAACTAATGTTGATTTCAAATTCCGAAGTGTGATGTGATATTCGAAAGATATATGTATATATATTTGAACAAGTTGAAATAAGTCGGTGTTCTGTCCTTGAGTTTTGGATTTGATTTGATATAACCCTATTTTTGGAATTGATTTACTGATTTAATTGTGAATTCCAACTCTTGGATTGAAACATGATTTCTTCGACTATTTTGAAGGTTCGAGCACTTCTAAATTTAGGTTAACTTTTCAAAGCTAAGAAATTTTGAAAAGTATAAAGTATATAAGTTTGGTATGTATGTTTAAAGCATGTAGTAATATGATTTAAATAAGTTGAAACTGTTTTGTTAAGTAAATGAATAAGGCTATTTTGAATTTTTCTAATATGAAATTTAGATTTGAAATGTTTTGGAAAAAAAAATTTTGGTCTTCAAAATATTTTGAAAAAAAATTAGTTTAAATGTTTTAACTTAGTAACATCTTTATAATACTATATATATTGAACAAGTTGGAATAGATACATAAGCTGTACGCATGCTGTTTTATTCGCATAATTAAATTGATCCAAGTTTGAGTACACAAGTTCGAGGTGAATTACACCATTTCGTGTTAGGATTTTTCATTTGATTCTTGATGGAGAATATTTGATATGGATTTTGGGCTTGATTCTAGAATTCTCTATCATAGTATATGGCTATGCAAGGAGACTGATGGCTTCTAGTCGAGAAACCATATCGAAGTCCGCATTAGGGAAGTCGAATGGACAATACTAGTTCGAAAGCAAAGTTGTGTGATCGAGCGAGCGATCGAATGTAATGTTGCGAAATGATGACATATGTACATCTTATATTCTAATATCATTGATATACTTGACGCTGAAATTGGAAGTTGTTGGGTTGGATATATTTGTAATTTAATTGGAAATTTTCCTTTATGAAAAACTACTATCAATTTAAGACCATTTTTCAAAACTACTTTTCTTTTATTCTTCTTAAACAAACTGTTCTATTCTATTTTACATACAAACTATTTTACAAACCATTTTATTTACAAAACTATTTTACAAACTATTTTTTTTTACAACACTATTCTAAATTAAAAATCTTTTAGTAAGCAAAGATGTTCAATCCCATATAGCTCTTCATACAGCAAAATTTATTTTTGAAAATTTTGATCCTTATATAAGATGGACTTTATGTAAGTATAAGATGATAAAAAAAACCATTGATTTTGGAAATGAATTGGTTGACTTAAATTATATTGATTTAGAAACTTGGATTATTTACCAAACCTATTATTTTGGAAACTTTGAAACTGAAGATATTTAAATTGAGAAGAAATAATTTGGTGGGATTGTATATGATTTTGAAACTGAACTGATATTGAAAAAATTGAAATTTGAGAACCTTGTGTTACTAAATACTTGATTTGGGAGTTATCGAACCTACATAAAAATTGGTTTGTATAAGTATGATGTTGATTTAAAAACTATGGATTTGAAAAGGTACTCAATTTGAAAAGTGAAATCTTATATAATTGAAGTCTATATAAGTGTGATTTGATATACTTTTGCTTTTGGAAAGGTATTTGATTTGAAAATAAAATCTTATATATAATGGACTTTATATTAGTATGATATTTGAAAGTGATTTGAAAAGGTACTATATGATACATATTTTCGAAGTAAAGATATGAAAAGTGCCTTCTGCTTGATATCCGCTTTGTGGCCATATTGTGGATTCATTCTATCGATATTTCTCTGATTTTTGGTTTTCCGGATATGATACTCGAGTTTCCATCGAATTCCATGGCAATCTCCATGGTCTTACGAGTGCGACTTCATAGCGTAATCGCAGGGTTGGGGGGCGGCCTAAGGGTACGGATGTTTCCTGGGAGATCCAGGCGTAACCATTGTGTATCTGCGATCTATTGGGTTGCTTGGTAGCGTAATCAGCAGGGGCTGCGAGAGCCTAGGGTACGGATGTTTCCTGGGAGATCCAGGCGTAACCATTGTGTATCATCAGTACTACCAGTCTTCACGGCGTAATCGCAAGGTTGGGGGGCGGCCTACGGGTACGGATGTTTCCTGGGAGATCCAGGTGTAACCATTGTGTATCCGCGATCCATGATCGACATGTTTTGTTTTTTTTTTTGGATTGTACTTTCCATATCTGTTTTTAAAAGTTTTCTAGTATTTTCATTGGGTGTTGAAACAGGTCTACTAAGTACCTGGAGAATTCTAGCATTGCGCCTGATCAACGCACTGCCAGAGTCTGCAGGAACGAGGATAAACTTGTTAAGACATCGAGTTATAAAAGTATTTTGATAAAATATTATATAAAGGATATTTTGATCAGTTATTTTCCTTTCTAAAGGATTTTAAAAGGTTTTAAATATTGTTTACCTCTTTAACCAACAATTTTAATTAATGGCTCATCCTTGTCTTTCGTCCTATTTTCCGTTCTAGCTATTCCTATTCTCCACCTTGTTAAGCTTACCTGTAACAACAGTTATCAGGTATAATTTTAATCTTCTTGTCATCTTTTCTTAATCCTATATCATTCTGTCTTTTTCTGTGCTTTCCCGTACCTCATTTCTTTTCGGGGATGAAAAGTTTTGAGTGGGGGAGAGTGTAACAACCCTGTATTTTTTTTGATTATTTTAATTGTATATTTTAATTATCTTAATTGAATCTCTGATTTAAAAACTTTATTTTATTTATTAAATGGATAAATTTTGTTATTTTAAATATAAATTTTGATTTGGATGTGAATTAGAATTTCAAACATGAATAAATATAATATTTTCCAGAAATGTGAATTTTGGTCAATATGGTCAAACTTTGACTTTTAATTTAAAAATATAAAATGACAAAATTTTGAATTTTATCTTTTATTATGGAAGTAAATAAAATTCCAAGAATACTGCATTTCGTTTCGTTGAAATCTGATTTATAATGTGAAAGTCATGCCCTTTTAAATATTGGGTGTAATTTGTTATATTTAACAAAATTATTTATTTTAAATTATATAAATAATATTCTATTTTGGTCATGTAATGTTCTAATTTATATTTATATGGGTAAAATAACATGTTATGTATATATTTTGGTTTTAAAACATTTTTAAAAAGTATAATTGACATTTTCCCGTGTCAGTTGTATTTTGCTTACAATTTCTAATTTCCAGTTTCAATTAATTAAAGGAATTCTTTATTTATTTCTCTTTTTCCTTAAGATATTATTTTATTCTCATTCCCAATTTATTTTGTTCCTCATTTATTTTATTTATTTGACCTTTTGTTTGTTTTAAAGTGAAATAGAAATTTTCTAAAACTAGTGATATTCTATTTGTAATTTTTAAGTCCTGTTTTGAATTTTTAAACAATTTCTTTTGTTCTTTTTCTAATTTATCTAAATTTAATTATTTATTTCATTTTGAAAATATAAATGAATTATTTTACTTCACGTTTTTGTTTTAAAATATTTTTAAAATGAAGTTGTTAATTTTCCAAAGTCAATAGTGATTTATTTGTAATTTCTGGACCATGTTTTCAATTTTTAAGCAATTTCTTATATTCTTTTCCATTTTCTTTAAAATTATTTATATATTTTTATTTTATATTACTTTTTTTTGGTTCTAAAGTCAAATTACTGATTTTATTTTGTTTTATTTGAATTAAAGAAAAAGGAAATATGAAAGAGTTTAAAATGCTTTTGAAACTGAAGTCCTTTCACCTCCTTAAGTCTTTTCACTTGCCATAACCTTCCCATTATGCTTTGGCCATGACTTTATTCTTTTTTTTTCATGTGAAACATCTCATTTTCATTTCTCAATTCGACCATTTCAGATCTGAGCAAAAACTTTGGGTAATGGCTCCTTTGTTTCTATACTTTTTCTTCTTCTTTTCTTCTTATTTTCATGTCATTTTGCCTTGTTCTCTCCATAGTTTTGCTTGGCCTCCTCCTTGTTTGCCATGGCCATGACCACCACCACCCCCTACATCTCTTCCCTGCCATCACCACCAGCTACTCCTCTGGTCTTGACCAAGGCCGAGCCACCATGATGCCAAAACTCCACAAAAATTGCAACACAAGCCATAAAAAAACATGTTGTTTGACCACTATTTGTTCACCACTTCATTTTCCACCACCACTGTAAAGACCCAAAAGTTGGCCTTCAAAAATCGGCACCCGTACTCCACTTGTACTCAAAATGCCATAGATTCAAATGCCAAATCTGGTTCTCCGGAGCTTATAACACAGTTAAGTAAATAACACAGCGGAAGAAAAAAAATAATACATTGATATACAATATCTGATACAACAGAGTGACACAATGAATATCAATATACATCAGAGATATGATACAACAAATAGCAGCGGAAAAGAAAAATAGATAACTAATATCAGCAGCGGATACAAATAACTCTAAGATAGTCTCCAAGAGAGAACTCCAGCAGTAGCTCGAACTCCCAATAACGATACACCAAGAATAAGCAAGTGCAGTCCGATCCAAAGACTGAACTATCTCCAGAAAATTTACTGAACCCGACTATCTGAAAAACCCAACTCTAGACTGCTCGTGTAGAAAATTATGAGCACCCAGAGTTTAGGAAATAAACAATAAACTCCGGATCAGTCATGGGACTGGTGTGAGCAACAAAAACAGTTTATCTTTAAAACAAACAAAAAAAGAATTTAAAGTCAATTCGCAATGCTTTTGGAAAATGAAACTACCATAAGACCTCCCACCACACACACAATGCAAACGCAGAATTGGAGGAGATTTCTTCTTATGATAGTCAAAGATGCTTACTACGCAAAATCAAATTCTTTTTGATATTATTATTAGTGCATAGTGTAGAAAACATTTCGAAAGTAGAATATAAATCTTAGCCAGCATAGACATTCCGAACTATGCCTACTATAGCTACCATCCAAACAGTGGTGACCACCATAAGTGAATGGCAGGTTCTACAACTAATACCGTACAGGGTTTCGTATTGGAGTTTGGATTTCCAACAAATGGTCAGGCCAAGGAACTTCCCATTGCCACATGGAAACGCCTCTGGAATGACGTCCCGAGAACCTAACCGGATCTCTGCCAACACAAGGCCGGGTTACCTCTGCAAAAATAGGTAACTACTGACATGCGTATGCCATCCCCCGATCGTAACCGATCTTCCCGAGGATCCTCGATTTCCAACAACCACATCAGAATAATAATGCAGTAACCACATAGGTTAAGTATCTGGGCTCCATACCATGATACCACCTCTATCCAGAAAGAAATGACATACACTAAGGGGCGCTACTCCCTAGAACCTTGCCGCATCTTTCCTGTTTTGACCATTCCGGGGTGTGAGGCTCGACGAAGTCTCGTCCACAAAGCTACGCTTTGTTCACAAAGCCATGCTTCGGGTCAAACAAATGATCAACCTATGATCACAAAGATATAAGATCAAACAAATGATCAAACACTGATCATCACACAGCAACACTCAGCATGCCACATTACCAAATTGGGATATATCGCTGATAAATTTCAACTACATAACCTCTGAGCTCGTACGTCTCAGAGAAGGGTGTTAAGCTAAGAGAATAAATTCTCCGCCACCAACAGAAATGTATTTGAAAGAAATCTGCTTTATATCTCAAAGTGTAATGTCAGACATGTATCCATACAAGTCTGTTCCGGGTTCGAACAGAACCGAAGGAACTTCTTACGAAGCCCTTGCAATTCCGGGTATTCACAATCCCGTCCGGACTTCCCATCACAAAGGGTGATAAAATCTCTATACCGGGGACCAGTCGGTGCAGAGACATTCGACGAGTTGTCCTTTCGTTTTCGTAAATATCCGGTCTTCAACACCGGTCTTCAAATGCTATCCATATACGACGTATCATTATTCGGAATGGGTTATATGACACAAATGTCTTTTCCCGGCTAACCCGAATAACGAGCGAAATCTTTAAAACATATGGATATGGGATTTCAATTAAGTCACAACTTAATAATTCAACTTCTTCTTTTAAATGGTTTCAATCGATTACCATTTCAAATCTTTTAAACAAAAAGATTTATTTCACAAAGTTCACTCAGTTTTCACAAAGATTCATTCACAGTGTTTCCAAAACAATTTCTGTTTCAATTGGATTAACTCGTTAAATCTTTAAAATAAAGATTCAACTTATAGCTTTCAAAACAATTTCATTTCGAATGGTTTAAACAAATCATTATTTTTAAATCTGTTAAAAATAAACAGATTCAATTCATAGTTTTCAAAAAGAATTCATTTATAACTTGGAAAACCATCTTTCAATTCATACTTGAAATTCCTTTAAATTGGAATTTCATTTCTTATATATACGAAAGATTTTATCATTTGAAAACAAACAGTTTTCATTTAAGAAAAATCCAATTTTATTTACACGAGTTAAAGTCCTTGAATTATATTCACATTCCAAAATCAATACTTTTTAAAATAGTTTAACCCATATATAAACATCTTTAATCCCTAGTTTCAAATCATAGAATTCAATTTCAAATCTTAAATTTAAATTTAAATCAAATTATTTAAATTTTCAAAACCCGATTAAGTTATTCAAAATAACTTTTATCTTTGAAATTCCATTTCAAAAGCTTTTCATATTTAAACCCAAATTTCTAATTTCAAAATCAATTGAAATTAAAATTTCAATTTCAAAAATATCAATTTGAATTATCTGTGACTTAACCGATTTCCACGTGAAATCCATATTTGTGTGTGTAACAGTGTAGTCCAGGGGTTTAACACACAATAGTGCAACATCAATCATCACAGATATATCGATAAGCGGTATAATCGATAACGCTTATCTTCATTCACAGATTCATAGATAAAATAAATTTATCAGTCACAAAGATTCACAATTACAATTCGATGTGGGTTTCGGATAACCAACTGGAATCCGACTCCCTGTCGCATCGAAATTTAAGTGCCGTTTTACAAGTCAAGGGTTTCATATTCACATAGTAATATATCACAGAATAGAAATTTCAGATCACAACATAATTCAGGATGTATCACAAAGCATCACAAATCAGATAGGACAATCAATTCAAGGTATCTCATATAATATAATCATTCATAAGTAAAGTCAAGTATTCAATAGTTATTTATAAGCAGAATCAATTAATCGTTTAATCCTGATTTATTCAATTTATTTCCAAGTAAATTAATTACTTATGAATTAATTATCGAATTATGATTAATTTATTACAAATCATTTGATATAAATAAATTTATCAATCACCTTAATTAATTAAATTATTCTTGATTTAACATATCAATTAAATCAACCTTTTAAACCAGTTACATAATTAATTAACTTTAAATAAATCAAAATATCCAACATTAATTTCAATTAGTGATTAATCCTTATTAATTCAATTTCTTAATCACTTTCATTTATTTTATTAACCCTTAATTTATTTACTTTAATTAATGATTTAAACCTTTAATTACTTATTTAATTCATCCAATTCGTTAATAAATTAAATGATTAAATTATTACATTTTAAATTTACATGTTAAAGTAATATTTTGTTATGAAAGAATTTTAAAAGGGTTTAAAATAAAAATTCCTTTTTAATTCAACACATTTTTTTTTCTTTTAGTTCTACTTAAGTGCTTAAATCCTTTACATTATCAAAACAATTTGAATTTGTAAAACCTATTTCCAAATATTTTAAACTTTTATTTCATTTCAAATTTTGAATTTGAAAATAAACTTGAATTCAGATTTCAAACTGAACTTAAACTTGAATTTATACTTGACTTTTATTTTAACTTAATTTAACTTTGTTATAAAATTTAAAGTTAAGTTCAGGAAATTAAACAGGTCCTGGAACCTGTAGATAGGCAATTTCCTCGAGCCTCCCCACACTTTCTTCGAGTCACGCCCCAGCACTTCGAGCAAAACATGATTTTACCCGAGACAAGCTTACATTACATCGAGTCATTCCTCCATTTGCACGAGCACCCACCCGAGCCTCTACTGAAACCTATCGAACCAGACACAACGTGCACGTGGTGCACGTACACCAGCGCCTTCCACCTCCGGTGATCATCGCGGCGACGTCCGACCATCCCATAAACTCACACGACCACTTACGAACACCCAGAAACACTAGCTTCCTCTTAAATCTCGAACGAACCCATCGACCTCCTCCTGGAACAAAACCAGGAACGAAGTCGATCACCACATTCGCCTCGCGACGCCCCTACCCATCACTATAAATTATAACATCCAGACCCAAGCTTCGCCGACGACTACTGCCCCTCTTCCACTCACCCTCGTCCAGTCCGGTGCCCCCTAGATGTCACGACTAACCCAACAACAATGGTGACGAAACCGAGCTTTTAAACCCTAAATTCCTCTCGTCTGTCTCCCTTGATACATTATAAAACAATCGAACATTTTTCCAACAATCTTTAACCTCCAAACATACTTCCTCTTTAATCCTAAGATTTATAATTACTTTGATTTCCAGAAATTGACAAATTTATGTTTCTCGTTCATCTTATGATTACTTGCTCATAAACGAATTAAAAATCTGGATTCTTCTTTTGAAATTCATGATTTACCAACTAGACTTAGGTTATAGAATTGATTCATCAATTACTGACAGTCGAAATTTGATTATATTTTAATTAGACCTGTAAATTCATACAAAAAAAAATATCGTTCATATATATAAATGTAAACTATTTTTAAAATGAAGTTTATACACTTACAAACATTTTCTGTTTACAAATTTTAGACTATCATCAAATATCTGGAGAGATATGAATTTTTCTCTTTAAATTTCTCTTTTTTTTTTTGAAGCCTGTATATAAACAGAGAACAGACTTTATATATACAGTTTGAACAGGTAGATACACATATATATTCTCATATATAGACATATACAAACCATAATTTTCTTTCAAAAATTCATCACCAACATTATAAACATGTTTACAGATTTTCAAAGCTGAATTTGTTTTGATTTTATGAACCTGTAACTTAAGAACTGGCTTAACTTATTCATGCATATCAACATATATCTATATATTCTACATGCAGGCAAAACAAACACATCATTCATCAAAAATCATCACATGCAAACCAAAGAAAAAAATGGGATTTAGAGTTGCTCACTTTGATTTTAGGAAGAAGAACAGAGAACAAGAAGAACAGAGAAAGATTGAGGCTTGAAGGCTGCAGTTTTGAACTTGCTTTTAAACTTGCTTTGAATTGAGTGATGTTTGCTTTGATCAGTTCTGGTTTTGATGAATTCATATTGTTGTTGAAGTTTAAATTGAATTTTTGTTTGAGTTTTCACTATGATGCTTGCTCCCATTTTACTCAGTTGTGATAATGAACTGAAATGAGATTTAATGCATATAAAAAGGAAGTATGCACTATATTACTTGTACAAAAAGCATGCTGAAGACATTCGCATTAAATGCATGAGGCATGTTGCATTTATTGCTTTGTACAATATACTTATTCTTGGCTTTCAAACTCGGCTGAGATGATATCTCCTTTTTACTTTGTTTCCTTTACTTACATATATTTTTGCTTTCCTAGTTCTATAGGCTGAAAATATTGTATTGTACAGGAATATACATTGTTGTTTGTACAACATACATGGCTGCATAAATTTCTTAAGTCTTATTTTATTTAGTTTTGTCTTGTATTTCTAGTTTAAATTTTTATTAAACCATCAATAATAAATTAAATATTTATTATTATTATTTATATTTTAAAACATCTATCTAAGATTCAAATCACCTTTACAACTAAATGATTTAACAAATTCTAATTTGGATCCGGGGAAACTCGCTCTAATTTTCTAATTAAATTAACGAATATTTATCCAAAAATTTATTTAATTACTCAATTAAATTCAAAAATTCACTATATTATTAATTTAAATAAATTTAAATTTCGGGGTCGTTACAAACTTCCCCCCTTAAAAGAATTTCGTCCTCGAAATTCGCAGGCACGAAACAACACAGAGATAGATAGATTCGATCTCCTATAATTCCTCAAACTTACGATATGAATTCCGAATTCAAATCGAAATATCTCAAAATACATACCAATCTCAAATTCATTAAGGTTTAAATGAAAAAGTTGATAAGAAACCGATGAAGATACGAAATAAGAATCTCCTACAACGGTTCGTAGAGCCATCATCACACCGAAACTTCTTCTTGTAGCTGATACGAAGCAATCAAAAGAATTTGGAAACGAATCAAAGAATATTGATAAGAAAGTTATTTCCACTGTCGCAGGGTATTGACTATTTATAGTCGTATTCCCTTGTCCCCTATCTCGTCCTCTTCTTGTACTCATACTCACTATCAGTGGATAGCAAGAGAATTTACTGAGACGTTCGAACGGATATCTGAGAATTACTCATTCTAGAGTTTACTTCACTCTATCTCTAATGAGCTACTTAACGTGTTATACTCCTGAGCTAAAGTTCAACCTTAGCTCTGATACCAAATGTAAAGACCCAAAAGTTGGCCTTCGAAAATCGGCACCCGTACTCCACTTGTACTCAAAATGCCATAGATTCAAATGCCAAATCTGGTTCTCCGGAGCTTATAACACAGTTAAGTAAATAACACAGCGGAAGAAAAAAAATAATACATTGATATACAATATCTGATACAACAGAGTGACACAATGAATATCAATATACATCAGAGATATGATACAACAAATAGCAGCGGAAAAGAAAAATAGATAACTAATATCAGCAGCGGATACAAATAACTCTAAGATAGTCTCCAAGAGAGAACTCCAGCAGTAGCTCGAACTCCCAATAACGATACACCAAGAATAAGCAAGTGCAGTCCGATCCAAAGACTGAACTATCTCCAGAAAATTTACTGAACCCGACTATCTGAAAAACCCAACTCTAGACTGCTCGTGTAGAAAATTATGAGCACCCAGAGTTTAGGAAATAAACAATAAACTCCGGATCAGTCATGGGACTGGTGTGAGCAACAAAAACAGTTTATCTTTAAAACAAACAACAAAAGAATTTAAAGTCAATTCGCAATGCTTTTGGAAAATGAAACTACCATAAGACCTCCCACCACACACACAATGCAAACGCAGAATTGGAGGAGATTTCTTCTTATGATAGTCAAAGATGCTTACTACGCAAAATCAAATTCTTTTTGATATTATTATTAGTGCATAGTGTAGAAAACATTTCGAAAGTAGAATATAAATCTTAGCCAGCATAGACATTCCGAACTATGCCTACTATAGCTACCATCCAAACAGTGGTGACCACCATAAGTGAATGGCAGGTTCTACAACTAATACCGTACAGGGTTTCGTATTGGAGTTTGGATTTCCAACAAATGGTCAGGCCAAGGAACTTCCCATTGCCACATGGAAACGCCTCTGGAATGACGTCCCGAGAACCTAACCGGATCTCTGCCAACACAAGGCCGGGTTACCTCTGCAAAAATAGGTAACTACTGACATGCGTATGCCATCCCCCGATCGTAACCGATCTTCCCGAGGATCCTCGATTTCCAACAACCACATCAGAATAATAATGCAGTAACCACATAGGTTAAGTATCTGGGCTCCATACCATGATACCACCTCTATCCAGAAAGAAATGACATACACTAAGGGGCGCTACTCCCTAGAACCTTGCCGCATCTTTCCTGTTTTGACCATTCCGGGGTGTGAGGCTCGACGAAGTCTCGTCCACAAAGCTACGCTTTGTTCACAAAGCCATGCTTCGGGTCAAACAAATGATCAACCTATGATCACAAAGATATAAGATCAAACAAATGATCAAACACTGATCATCACACAGCAACACTCAGCATGCCACATTACCAAATTGGGATATATCGCTGATAAATTTCAACTACATAACCTCTGAGCTCGTACGTCTCAGAGAAGGGTGTTAAGCTAAGAGAATAAATTCTCCGCCACCAACAGAAATGTATTTGAAAGAAATATGCTTTATATCTCAAAGTGTAATGTCAGACATGTATCCATACAAGTCTGTTCCGGGTTCGAACAGAATCGAAGGAACTTCTTACGAAGCCCTTGCAATTCCGGGTATTCACAATCCCGTCCGGACTTCCCATCACAAAGGGTGATAAAATCTCTATACCGGGGACCAGTCGGTGCAGAGACATTCGACGAGTTGTCCTTTCGTTTTCGTAAATATCCGGTCTTCAACACCGGTCTTCAAATGCTATCCATATACGACGTATCATTATTCGGAATGGGTTATATGACACAAATGTCTTTTCCCGGCTAACCCGAATAACGAGCGAAATCTTTAAAACATATGGATATGGGATTTCAATTAAGTCACAACTTAATAATTCAACTTCTTCTTTTAAATGGTTTCAATCGATTACCATTTCAAATCTTTTAAACAAAAAGATTTATTTCACAAAGTTCACTCAGTTTTCACAAAGATTCATTCACAGTGTTTCCAAAACAATTTCTGTTTCAATTGGATTAACTCGTTAAATCTTTAAAATAAAGATTCAACTTATAGCTTTCAAAACAATTTCATTTCGAATGGTTTAAACAAATCATTATTTTTAAATCTGTTAAAAATAAACAGATTCAATTCATAGTTTTCAAAAAGAATTCATTTATAACTTGGAAAACCATCTTTCAATTCATACTTGAAATTCCTTTAAATTGGAATTTCATTTCTTATATATACGAAAGCTTTTATCATTTGAAAACAAACAGTTTTCATTTAAGAAAAATCCAATTTTATTTACACGAGTTAAAGTCCTTGAATTATATTCACATTCCAAAATCAATACTTTTTAAAATAGTTTAACCCATATATAAACATCTTTAATCCCTAGTTTCAAATCATAGAATTCAATTTCAAATCTTGAATTTAAATTTAAATCAAATTATTTAAATTTTCAAAACCCGATTAAGTTATTCAAAATAACTTTTATCTTTGAAATTCCATTTCAAAAGCTTTTCATATTTAAACCCAAATTTCTAATTTCAAAATCAATTGAAATTAAAATTTCAATTTCAAAAATATCAATTTGAATTATCTGTGACTTAACCGATTTCCACGTGAAATCCATATTTGTGTGTGTAACAGTGTAGTCCAGGGGTTTAACACACAATAGTGCAACATCAATCATCACAGATATATCGATAAGCGGTATAATCGATAACGCTTATCTTCATTCACAGATTCATAGATAAAATAAATTTATCAGTCACAAAGATTCACAATTACAATTCGATGTGGGTTTCGGATAACCAACTGGAATCCGACTCCCTGTCGCATCGAAATTTAAGTGCCGTTTTACGGGTCAAGGGTTTCATATTCACATAGTAATATATCACAGAATAGAAATTTCAGATCACAACATAATTCAGGATGTATCACAAAGCATCACAAATCAGATAGGACAATCAATTCAAGGTATCTCATATAATATAATCATTCATAAGTAAAGTCAAGTATTCAATAGTTATTTATAAGCAGAATCAATTAATCGTTTAATCCTGATTTATTCAATTTATTTCCAAGTAAATTAATTACTTATGAATTAATTATCGAATTATGATTAATTTATTACAAATCATTTGATATAAATAAATTTATCAATCACCTTAATTAATTAAATTATTCTTGATTTAACATATCAATTAAATCAACCTTTTAAACCAGTTACATAATTAATTAACTTTAAATAAATCAAAATATCCAACATTAATTTCAATTAGTGATTAATCCTTATTAATTCAATTTCTTAATCACTTTCATTTATTTTATTAACCCTTAATTTATTTACTTTAATTAATGATTTAAACCTTTAATTACTTATTTAATTCATCCAATTCGTTAATAAATTAAATGATTAAATTATTACATTTTAAATTTACATGTTAAAGTAATATTTTGTTATGAAAGAATTTTAAAAGGGTTTAAAATAAAAATTCCTTTTTAATTCAACACATTTTTTTTTCTTTTAGTTCTACTTAATTGCTTAAATCCTTTACATTATCAAAACAATTTGAATTTGTAAAACCTATTTCCAAATATTTTAAACTTTTATTTCATTTCAAATTTTGAATTTGAAAATAAACTTGAATTCAGATTTCAAACTGAACTTAAACTTGAATTTATACTTGACTTTTATTTTAACTTAATTTAACTTTGTTATAAAATTTAAAGTTAAGTTCAGGAAATTAAACAGGTCCTGGAACCTGTAGATAGGCAATTTCCTCGAGCCTCCCCACACTTTCTTCGAGTCACGCCCCAGCACTTCGAGCAAAACATGATTTTACCCGAGACAAGCTTACATTACATCGAGTCATTCCTCCATTTGCACGAGCACCCACCCGAGCCTCTACTGAAACCTATCGAACCAGACACAACGTGCACGTGGTGCACGTACACCAGCGCCTTCCACCTCCGGTGATCATCGCGGCGACGTCCGACCATCCCATAAACTCACACGACCACTTACGAACACCCAGAAACACTAGCTTCCTCTTAAATCTCGAACGAACCCATCGACCTCCTCCTGGAACAAAACCAGGAACGAAGTCGATCACCACATTCGCCTCGCGACGCCCCTACCCATCACTATAAATTATAACATCCAGACCCAAGCTTCGCCGACGACTACTGCCCCTCTTCCACTCACCCTCGTCCAGTCCGGTGCCCCCTAGATGTCACGACTAACCCAACAACAATGGTGACGAAACCGAGCTTTTAAACCCTAAATTCCTCTCGTCTGTCTCCCTTGATACATTATAAAACAATCGAACATTTTTCCAACAATCTTTAACCTCCAAACATACTTCCTCTTTAATCCTAAGATTTATAATTACTTTGATTTCCAGAAATTGACAAATTTATGTTTCTCGTTCATCTTATGATTACTTGCTCATAAACGAATTAAAAATCTGGATTCTTCTTTTGAAATTCATGATTTACCAACTAGACTCAGGTTATAGAATTGATTCATAAATTACTGACAGTCGAAATTTGATTATATTTTAATTAGACCTGTAAATTCATACAAAAAAAAATATCGTTCATATATATAAATGTAAACTATTTTTAAAATGAAGTTTATACACTTACAAACATTTTCTGTTTACAAATTTTAGACTATCATCAAATATCTGGAGAGATATGAATTTTTCTCTTTAAATTTCTCTTTTTTTTTTGAAGCCTGTATATAAACAGAGAACAGACTTTATATATACAGTTTGAACAGGTAGATACACATATATATTCTCATATATAGACATATACAAACCATAATTTTCTTTCAAAAATTCATCACCAACATTATAAACATGTTTACAGATTTTCAAAGCTGAATTTGTTTTGATTTTATGAACCTGTAACTTAAGAACTGGCTTAACTTATTCATGCATATCAACATATATCTATATATTCTACATGCAGGCAAAACAAACACATCATTCATCAAAAATCATCACATGCAAACCAAAGAAAAAAATGGGATTTAGAGTTGCTCACTTTGATTTTAGGAAGAAGAACAGAGAACAAGAAGAACAGAGAAAGATTGAGGCTTGAAGGCTGCAGTTTTGAACTTGCTTTTAAACTTGCTTTGAATTGAGTGATGTTTGCTTTGATCAGTTCTGGTTTTGATGAATTCATATTGTTGTTGAAGTTTAAATTGAATTTTTGTTTGAGTTTTCACTATGATGCTTGCTCCCATTTTACTCAGTTGTGATAATGAACTGAAATGAGATTTAATGCATATAAAAAGGAAGTATGCACTATATTACTTGTACAAAAAGCATGCTGAAGACATTCGCATTAAATGCATGAGGCATGTTGCATTTATTGCTTTGTACAATATACTTATTCTTGGCTTTCAAACTCGGCTGAGATGATATCTCCTTTTTACTTTGTTTCCTTTACTTACATATATTTTTGCTTTCCTAGTTCTATAGGCTGAAAATATTGTATTGTACAGGAATATACATTGTTGTTTGTACAACATACATGGCTGCATAAATTTCTTAAGTCTTATTTTATTTAGTTTTGTCTTGTATTTCTAGTTTAAATTTTTATTAAACCATCAATAATAAATTAAATATTTATTATTATTATTTATATTTTAAAACATCTATCTAAGATTCAAATCACCTTTACAACTAAATGATTTAACAAATTTTAATTTGGATCCGGGGAAACTCGCTCTAATTTTCTAATTAAATTAACGAATATTTATCCAAAAATTTATTTAATTACTCAATTAAATTCAAAAATTCACTATATTATTAATTTAAATAAATTTAAATTTCGGGGTCGTTACAACCACCACCACCTTAGGCCGCCTCCACCACCTCTGACCAGACCACGACACACCTTCCTCCCACTGACCTGACCCATACCCCTCTGACCTGACCCAATTGCCCATGGCTGAGCCCAATTGGATGAACAAAATCACACTATTTTGCCTTAAACTCTTCACCTTCTCACTATGTAACTTCCTCCCTATGTTTCACCACTTTGGCCGTGCATTCACATGACCAAACCTGAGCCAAAACTTGTTCAAACCAGAGCCAAACAACATCCTTAGGCTAAAAAAAAATAGAGGAAGCAAGGCAAAAGATTTGGCATTCGTATCTCTTTTTATTTAAAAGTTATTCCATTTCAAGCGTATTGAAATTTATGGTTTGTTCTGATTTTTTTTGTTTGGGTTGTAACACAAGATCTATAGCATTGGATTTGCTCTCCACTCAATTGCGTAATCTTTTCATCGTGCTTTGTTTTCCGTTGTGTCTTTGGTTTTGTTATCTCCAGCATTTAGAGGTGAGTAAATCTCACTAGACATTTATACTTATGCAATTGTGAAACGACAACAATTGAATGTGTAGAATTTTATATGATGTTATAACTGTCTGTGATGATTTATTTATATGATGTTAAACCTGTTAATTTACTTGTCATCTCATATGTTACTGTTATATATTGTATACTGTTCATTTTATATCTGTTTATCACACTGCAAGTTCCATGTAGATAGATTCACTATGGGTTGAAATGATACATACCCGAACGGACTTTAGAATAGGGAAAAATCGTTATGGGTTGAAATGATAGGCCTGAACGGTTTTTGTTTATTTTATTTTAACTTGGGATTGCGGGTTTGAAATGATAGAACCCGGAATTTTGCTTTTTAAACTACGGATTGAAATGATACATATCCGTATCAATTGACCTTGGTTAGAAAACGATATACAGGCCCGTGGTTATTTTTATAAAGTATTTTGAATATTTTAAATATTTTCAAAAGTGTAAATTATGAAAATTTGATTTAAATTGGATTTTTAATGTTTAAATAAAGAAATTTGGATTTCTAGAAGTTAAAAAATGTAATTTAAATGAATGGGAAAAGTGAATTTTTGAAATATAACTTAAGTTTGAAAATTTGGAATTTTGGTTTTAATTGATATTCAAGTTATATAAATAAAATGGAAATTTAATTATATTTGGAAAATGGTAAATATGATAAATTGTTTTAGATTTGAATTTAAATGATTTAATGAAGTATTATTGATTTTTTCTATGTATTAAAATGGTTAAATAAATGAATGCTTAAAAGTGTAATTTTAAAATATAACTTGACTTGAAATGTGAATTTGGTTTTTATTAAAGGTTTAAGTTAATTAAATAAAATTGAAAATTTAGTTAATTTGTAAATGGAAATAAAATTTAAGTGTTAAGTTTATTTATTAAAAATGTGAAGAAAAGAAATTTACACTTGAATTTGTTAAATAATTCATTGAAATTTGATTTAACTATAACGGATTTATTTAATAAAAATCATGTGTTAAATGATATATTATATAAACATTTTTGAATGTTAAAACATGATTTTTATAATGTTAAAAGGGTTTAAATAAATTTTATTATTGGCTGGAAATACACTAAAATCTGGAAAGTACTTTTAATAGCATTCAGAAATGCTATGATTTCAGAATTGAACTAAAACTTAGTACAAAGAGGCTATTACAGCATTTCTAAAATGCTATAGTTGCTGTAGTAAATGTAAAGGCTAAAGAACTTAATAAAGGGCTATTATGGCAGTTCTGTAAACTGCTGTAGCTGCCTGCTGTCTTTGCTGAAATTAAGAAAAAAACCCTTGTTTTTGAACCTGAGCTATTACAGCATTTCTGGAAATGCTGTCTTTGCTGTTTTAAACTAAATTTCAACTAAAATGAGATATAACAGCAGTTTTAAAGTGCTGTCTTTGCTGAAATAAATGTTTTCAAATATAACTTATAACAGCTTCTTCTAAATGCTGTGAAAGGCTGAAATTTTCAATGTCTATGGATTTTGACCTAGTAAATGAACTCAGGATGATTTGAAACTTTGGAAATTGAATACTTGACCTGAAAGAGTAATAACTTCACTTTTAAATGGTTAAATGAATTAATTTAAATGGAAAACTATTTTAAAGGGTGATTTTGATAAGATAATAAATGAATGATATTTTGGAATTTTAAAGGGTATTAAATTTGATAATTGAATTTGAATTCAAATAATGATTTGAAAGGAAGTTTTGAAAGGATATGATATTGTAATATATTGAGATGGTTTTTAAATGATTTAATCTTTATTTTGATAAAGATTTGGATTTGAAATGATATTAAAATTTTTGGAATATAAAATATTATTTTGAAAAACTATAACCACGGGTATACTTCTCTGTATGTCATTTGATTTCCTGATGAAGGCTGTGATGCACATTAACACTGTTAGTTGCATGCTTTATTTCGATATGGACATTTCTATGATATTGATATTACTGTTTAATTAATGGTTTTATGGATCCTTAAAGGATGGGCGATCCCAAGCATCCTCTAAGTTATTATGCATTGCTATTACAGTTCACTTGAGTTGGTTTACATTGTATAAGTATATATGTCCTGACTCGAGTGTTTTGTGTTTTGCTTTACGCTCGGGTCAGCCTGAGAATCACAGCTTTGGAATTTATCTTTTGGAGCTAGAGATTTGCTGGAGCTTATCTGTCCATCTGTTATTTCTTATCTTCTAATCCGTTATTTACTATTCGGTATTGCCTCTGTATTATTGATTTATGTATCCAAACATCTATTGTATCCATTTTTAAACTATGACATTTTGTATATGTTTTTGAGCGTTTGTATATAGTAGCTTCATGAACTACTACGGTATTTTATTTCCGCCGCGAGTTATTCTGATATTCTGTGTATGTGATTCTGTGTTTGATTTTATTTGCTCCAAAGTTTATTACAATCTGTTATTTTGAATTATTCAAGTCGGACATGTGTGGATTATTGTTGATTTGAATGGTCCAAAATAGTGGGTCGTTACAGTTGGTATCAGAGCTCGTTACAGTTGGTATCAGAGCTTTGGTTTTAGGCAAACCTTAGCCTACGGAGCAAAAAACTCATTAGAGATAGGGTAGAAATACCCTATAATGATTGAAATCAATCTCAGAATCATTTATTTGTGAGAGCACGTATTTGAAGTTTCGAAAGGATTTGAAATTGTGAAAATTTTATAAGAAATGGTTTCATATAAAATGATTTATAACTGAAGGTTTTGAATCTGAATTTAAGTGATTGAACTCCGGCATTTTGGAACTGGTTTTAAGATTTTGAAATAATAAATAATATGATTTGAAAGTATTTTCCGAATATGAAATGTTTCAAATGGTTTTAATGAGTTTCAAATGATTTTAAAGAAATTTCAAAAGAAGTTTGAGAAAATAGAAGTACAGAACCCACTTATGTCGCTGGAAAATAATTTCGGTGATGAATGCATGCATCATCGACATTGATTTTCAAGTTTCAGAGTGGGGGAGAGGCCACTCAGTAGCTTTGCTATGCGATTGATTTGTGAAACTAATGTTGATTTCAAATTCCGAAGTGTGATGTGATATTCGAAAGATATATGTATATATATTTGAACAAGTTGAAATAAGCTGGTGTTCAGTCCTTGAGTTTTGGATTTGATTTGATATAACCCTATTTTTGGAATTGATTTACTGATTTAATTGTGATTTCCAACTCTTGGATTGAAACATGATTTCTTCAACTTTTTTGAAGGTTCGAGCACTTCTAAATTTAGGTTAACTTTTCAAAGCTAAGAAATTTTGAAAAGTATAAAGTATATAAGTTTGGTATGTATGTTTAAAGCATGTAGTAATATGATTTAAATAAGTTGAAACTGTTTTGTTAAGCAAATGAATAAGGCTATTTTGAATTTTTCTAATATGAAATTTAGATTTGAAATGTTTTGGAAAAAAAAATTTGGTCTTCAAAATATTTTGAAAAAAAATTTAGTTCAAATGTTTTAACTTAGTAACATCTTTATAAAACTATATATATTGAACAAGTTGGAATAGATACATAAGTTGTACGTATGCTGTTTTATTCGCATAATTAAATTGATCCAAGTTTGAGTACACAAGTTCGAGGTGAATTACACCATTTCGTGTTAGGATTTTTCATTTGATTCCTGATGGAGAATATTTGATATGGATTTTGGGCTTGATTCTAGAATTCTCTATCATAGTATATGGCTATGCAAGGAGACTGATGGCTTCTAGTCGAGAAACCATATCGAAGTCCGCATTAGGGAAGTCGAATGGACAATACTACTTCGAAAGCGAACTTGTGTGATCGAGCGAGCGATCGAATGTAATGTTGCGAAATGATGACATATGTACATCTTATATTCTAATATCATTGATATACATGACGCTGAAATTGGAAGTTGTTGGGTTGGATATCTTTGTAATTTAATTGAAATTTTTCCTTTATGAAAAACTACTATCAATTTAAGACCATTTTTCAAAACTACTTTTCTTTTATTCTTCTTAAACAAACTGTTCTATTCTATTTTACATACAAACTATTTTACAAACCATTTTAGTTACAAAACTATTTTACAAACTATTTTTTTTTACAAAACTATTCTAAATTAAAAATCTTTTAGTAAGCAAAGATGTTCAATCCCATATAGCTCTTCGTACAACAAAATTTATTTTTGAAAATTTTGATCCTTATATAAGATGGACTTTATGTAAGTATAAGATGATAAAAAAAACCATTGATTTTTGAAATGAATTGGTTGCCTTAAATTATATTGATTTAGAAACTTGGATTATTTTCCAAACCTATTATTTTGGAAACTTTGAAACTGAAGATATTTAAATTGAGAAGAAATAATTTGGTGGGATTGTATATGATTTTGAAACTGAACTGATATTGAACAAATTGAAATTTGAGAACCTTGTGTTACTAAATACTTGATTTGGGAGTTATCGAACCTATATAAAAATTGGTTTGTATAAGTATGATGTTGATTTGAAAACTATGGATTTGAAAAGGTACTCAATTTGAAAAGTGAAATCTTATATAATTGAAGTCTATATAAGTGTGATTTGATATACTTTTGATTTTGGAGAGGTATTTGATTTGAAAATAAAATCTTATATATAATGGACTTTATATAAGTATGATATTTGAAAGTGATTTGAAAAAGTACTATATGATACATATTTTCGAAGTAAAGATATGGAAAGTGCCTTCTGCTTGATATCCGCTTTGTGGCCACATTGTGGATTCATTCTATCGATATTTCCCTGATTTTTGGTTTTCCGGATATTATACTCGAGTTTCCATCGAATTCCATGGCAATCTCCATGGTCTTACGAGCGCGACTACATAGAGTAATCGCAGGGTTGGGGGCGGCCTACGGGTATGGATGTTTCCTGGGAGATCCAGGCGTAACCATTGTGTATCTGCGATCTATTAGGTTGCTTGGTAGCGTAATCAGCAGGGGCTGCGAGAGCCTAGGGTACGGATGTTTCCTGGGAGATCCAGGCGTAACCATTGTGTATCTTCAGTACTACCAGTCTTCATGGCGTAATCGCAAGGTTGGGGGGCGGCCT
This sequence comes from Allium fistulosum, assembly GCA_030737815.1. NCBI lineage: Eukaryota > Viridiplantae > Streptophyta > Magnoliopsida > Asparagales > Amaryllidaceae > Allium > Allium fistulosum. Next base: position 1,265,979,444 of record CM060901.1, on the reverse strand, counting down.
ACGGGTACGGATGTTTACTGGGAGATCCAGGCGTAACCATTGTGTATCCACGATCCATGATCGACATGTTTTGTTTTTTTGGATTTTACTTTCCATATTTGTTTTTAAAAGTTTTCCAGTATTTTCAATGGGTGTTGAAACAGGTCTACTAAGTACCTGGAGAATTCTTGCTTTGCGCCTGATCAACGCACTGCCAGGAATGAGGATAAACTTGTTAAGACATCGAGTTATAAAAGTATTTTGATAAAGTATTATATAAAGGATATTTTGATCAGTTATTTTCCTTTCTAAAGGATTTTAAAAGGTTTTAAATATTGTTTACCTCTTTAACCAACAATTTTAATTAATGGCTCATCCTTGTCTTTCGTCCTATTTTCCGTTCTAGCTATTCCTATTCGCCACCTTGTTAAACTTACCTGTAACAACAGTTATCAGGTATAATTTTAATCTTCTTATCAACTTGTCTTAATCCTATATCATTTTGTCTTTTTCTGTGCTTTCCCGTACCTCATTCCTTTTCGGGCACGAAAAGTTTTGAGTGGGGGAGAGTGTAACAACCTTGTATTTTTTTTTTGATTATTTTAATTGTATATTTTAATTATCTTAATTGAATCTCTGATTTAAAAACTTTATTTTATTTATTAAATGGATAAATTTTATTATTTTAAATATAAATTTTGATTTGGAGGTGAATTAGAATTCCAAACATGAATAAATATAATATTTTCCAGAAATGTGAATTTTGGTCAATATGGTCAAACTTTGACTTTTATTTTAAAAATATAAATTGATGAAATTTTGAATTTTATCTTTTATTATGGAAGTAAATAAAATTCCAAGAATACTGCTTTTCGTTTCGTTGAAATCTGATTTATAATGTGAAAGTTATGCCCTTTTAAATATTGGGTGTAATTTGTTGTATTTAACAAAATTGTTTATTTTAAATTATATAAATAATATTCTATTTTGGTCATGTAATGTTCTAATTTATATTTATATGGGTAAAATAACATGTTATGTATATATTTTGGTTTTAAAACATTTTTAAAAAGTATAATTGACATTTTCCAGTGTCAGTTGTATTTTGCTTACAATTTCTAATTTCCAGTTTCAATTAATTAAAGGAATAATTTATTTATTTCTCTTTTTCCTTAAGATCTTATTTTATTCTCATTCCCACTTTATTTTGTTCCTCATTTATTTTATTTATTTGACCTTTTATTTGTTTTAAAGTGAAATAGAAATTTTCTCAAACTAGTGATATTCTATTTGTAATTTTTAAGTCCTGTTTTGAATTTTTACAATTTCTTTAGTTCTTTTTCTAATTTCTCTAAATTTAATTATTTATTTCATTTTGAAAATAAAAATGAATTATTTTACTTCACATTTTTGTTTTAAAATATTTTTAAAATGAAGTTGTTAATTTTCCAAAGTCAATAGTGATTTATTTGTAATTTCTGGACCTTGTTTTCAATTTTTAAGCAATTTCTTATATTCTTTTCCATTTTCTTTAAAATTAATTATTTATTTTTATTTTATATTACTTTTTTTCGGTTCTAAAGTCAAATTACTGATTTTATTTTGTTTTATTTGAATTAAAGAAAAAGGAAATATGAAAGAGTTTAAAATGCTTTAGAAACTGAAGTCCTTTCACCTCCTTAAGTCTTTTCACTTGCCATAACCTTCCCATTATGCTTTGGCCGTGACTTTATTCTTTTTTTTTCACGTGAAAACATCTCATTTTCATTTCTCAATTCGACCATTTCAAATCTGAGCAAAAACTTTGGGTAATGGCTCCTTTGTTTCTATACTTTTTCTTCTTCTTTTCTTCTTATTTTCATGTCATTTTGCCTTGTTCTCTCCATAGTTTTGCTTGGCCTCCTCCTTGTCTGTCATGGCCATGACCACCACCAGCTACTCCTCTGGTCTTGACCAAGGCCGAGCCACCATGATACCAAAACTCCACAAAAATTGCAACACAAGCCATAAAAAAACATGTTGTTTGCCCACTATTTGTTCACCACTTCATTTTCCACCACTACCACCACCTTAGGCCACCTCCACCACCTCTGGCTAGACCACGACACACCTTCCTCCTACTGACCTGACCCATACCCCTCTGACCTGATCCAATTGCCCATGGCTGAGCCCAATTGGATGAACAAAATCACACTATTTTGCCTTAAACTCTTCACCTTCTCACTATGTAACTTCCTCCCTATGTTTCACCACTTTGGCCGTGCATTCACATGACCAAACCTGAGCCAAAACTTGTTCAAACTAGAGCCAAACAACATCCCTAGGCTGAAAAAAATAGAGGAAGCAAGGCAAAAGATTTGGCATTCGTATCTCTTTTTATTTAAAAGTTATTCCATTTCAAGTGTATTGAAATTTATGGTTTGTTTTGATTTTTTTGTTTGGGTTTTAACACAAGATCTATAGCATTGGATTGCTCTCCACTCAAGTGCGTAATCTTGTCATCGTGCTTTGTTTTCTGTTGTGTCTTGGTTTTGTTATCTCCAGCATTTATAGGTGAGTAAATCTCACTAGACATTTATACTTATGCAATTGTGAAACGACAACAATTGAATGTGTAGAATTTTATATGATGTTATAACTGTCTATGATGATTTATTTATATGATGTTAAACCTGTTAATTTACTTGTCATCTCATCTGTTACTGTTATATATTGTATATTGTTCATTTTATATCTGTTTATCACACTGCAAGTTCCATGTAGATAGATTCACTATGGGTTGAAATGATACATACCCGAACGAACTTTAGAATAGGGAAAAATCGTTATGGGCTGAAATGATAGGCCTGAACAGTTTTTGTTTATTTTATTTTAACTTGGGATTGCGGGTTTGAAATGATAGAACCCAGATTTTTGCTTTTTAAACTACGGATTGAAATGATACATATCCGTATCAATTGACCTAGGTTAGAAAACGATATACATGCCCGTGGTTATTTTTATAAAGTATTTTGAATATTTTAAATATTTTCAAAAGTGTAAATTATGAAAATTTGATTTAAATTGGATTTTTAATGTTTAAATAAAGAAATTTGGATTTTTCTAGAAGTTAAAAAATGTAATTTAAACGAATGGGAAAAGTGAATTTTTGAAATATAACTTAAGTTTGGAAATTTGGAATTTTGGTTTTAAAATGATATTCAAGTTATATAAATAAAATGGAAATTTAATTATATTTGGAAAATGGTAAATATGATAAATTGTTTTAGATTTGAATTTAAATGATTTAATGAACTATTATTGATTTTTCTATGTATTAAAATGGTTAAATAAATGAATGCTTAAAAGTGTAATTTTAAAATATAACTTGACTTGAAATGTGAATTTGGTTTTTATTAAAGGTTTAAGTTAATTAAATAAAATTGAAAATTTAGTTAATTTGTAAATGGAAATAAAATTTAATTGTTAAGTTTATTTATTAAAAATGTGAAGAAAAGAAATTTACACTTGAATTTGTTAAATAATTCATTGAAATTTGATTTAACTATAACGGATTATTTAATAAAAATCATGTGTTAAATGATATATTATATAAACATTTTTGAATGTTAAAACATGATTTTTATAATGTTAAAAGGGTTTAAATGAATTTTATTATTGGCTGGAAATACACTAAAATCTGGAAAGTACTTTTAATAGCATTCAGAAATGCTATGATTTCAGAATTGAACTAAAACTTAGTAAAAAGAGGCTATTACAGCATTTCTGAAATGCTATAGTTGCTGTAGTAAATGTAAAGGCTAAAGAACTTAATAAAGGGCTATTACGGCAGTTCTGTAAACTGCTGTAGCTGCCTGCTGTCTTTGCTGAAATTAAGAAAAAAAACCCTTGTTTTTGAACCTGAGCTATTACAGCATTTATGGAAATGCTGTCTTTGCTGTTTTAAACTAAATTTCAACTAAAATGAGATATAACAGCAGTTTTAAAGTGCTGTCTTTGCTGAAATAAATGTTTTCAAATATAACTTATAACAGCTTCTTCTAAATGCTGTGAAAGGCTGAAATTTTCAATGTCTATGGATTTTGAACTAGTAAATGAACTCAGGATGATTTGAAACTTTGGAAATTGAATACTTGACGTGAAAGAGTAATAACTTCACTTTTAAATGGTTAAATGAATTAATTTAAATGGAAAACTATTTAAAGGGTGATTTTGATAAGATAATAAATGAATGATATTTTGGAATTTTAAAGGGTATTAAATTTGATAATTGAATTTGAATTCAAATAATGATTTGAAAGGAAGTTTTGAAAGGATATGATATTGTAATATATTGAGATGGTTTGTAAATGATTTAATCTTTATTTTGATAAAGATTTGGATTTGAAATGATATTAAAATTTTTGGAATATAAAATATTATTTTGAAAAACTATAACCACGGGTATACTTCTCTGTATGTCATTTGATTTCCTGATGAAGGCTGTGATGCACATTAACACTGTTAGTTGCATGCTTTATTTCGATATGGACATTTATATGATATTGATATTACTGTTTAATTAATGGTTTTATGGATCCTTAAAGGATGGGCGATCCCAAGCATCCTCTAAGTTATTATGCATTGCTATTACAGTTCACTTGAGTTGGTTTACATTGTATAAGTATATATGTCCTGACTCGAGTGTTTTGTGTTTTGCTTTACGCTTGGGTCAGCCTGAGAATCACAGCTTTGGAATTTATCTTTTGGAGCTAGAGATTTGCTGGAGCTTATCTGTCCATCTGTTATTTCTTATCTTCTAATCCAGTTATTTACTATTCGGTATTGTCTCTGTATTATTGATTTATGTATCCTAACATCTATTGTATCCATTTTTAAACTATGACATTTTGTATATGTTTTTGAGAGTTTGTATATAGTAGCTTCATGAACTACTATGGTATTTTATTTCCGCTGCGAGTTATTCTGATATTCTGTGTATGTGATTCTGTGTTTGATTTTATTTGCTCCAAATTTTATTACAATCTGTTATTTTGAATTATTCAAGTCGGACATGTGTGGATTATTGTCGATTTGAATGGTCCAAAATAGTGGGTCGTTACACGAGTAGACAGTCCATCATAGCTACTTCAAGTCGGGCTTTCGAACTACCTCTTGTGTTCTGGGTAGGAGTTGATGTGTAGATGATCAAATCACGTTTGCTCCAGTTAGATCCCGACATCGCTGAGCTTTAGGAGGGGCATATGTATTTTATCGAACTTTACTTTATGACCCAAGGAGTGGATGATCGAGCCACATTCATTCCAAGCCTTGCTTAGGCCACCAAATCAAATATGGAGGTCGATGAATGGACGGTCAATCATGTACGCTTTGTATAGGGCTCTGATCGTGAAGAGCTTTTCCATCTCTAGTCCATGGCCCCAAATCAAAGGCATATGGTTGATTATGAGCGCGAAGCATGCTCATCTTGATGAAACTCCACAGATCCGATCATGGTCTGCGTGGATTGGTTGGCGGCCAACTCTAAGTACATGGACACTTGCATCGTTTTGAAAGTAGTTTAGTTCAAGTTGGTCGTAGTTCATAGAACAATTGAAATTGAAATAGAAATAATTCAAAGAAGATTGGAATAAATCTCATTGATAAGTGAAGTAGCATCGTGTGCTCGCTATCCAACTTTGCCCCTAGCTCCTTTCAAAGGGATGTCGGTCGTCAGTAGTCCAATTGATAATCATAGTTCTTTATTGATTGGCATCAGATGTTCGTTGCCCGCCATTCTGCAGGACTTGTACATATTGTTGAAGCTTTCCTTTCCGGATCAGCTTTTCGATCACACTTCGGAGATGTTTGTAATCGCCGGTGTTAGGATCAGTGAGCATCTTGGAATATAAAACATTCCCCTGATTTTCTCTGGACTTCGGTGGACTCTCTCGAGGTTGGTTTTTAGTACCACTATGAGTCGCGAGTCTCCAAGTAAAGGCTATCGATTGAATCTTTCAAAGAGCATATGAATCGAATTTTGAGATCTTGGTTCGTTTACTGGAATCTGAGTCCTTAGCCAACGATCCTGTATTGTTATTTTTCCTAGTCTGCTCCATTCCTCCTCACTTTGGTTTTGATCCATTTTGTAACAGAAACGATCCATGGTCGTAGGACGTTCTCCACCTAACTAGCTGCTAAAATATATCTGGAGGTTGACTCCCCTCAAACGCGATCAGTATGATATCCTTGTTAGCATTTGGGACAAATTGCTTGGAGTCAAACATTGTTTTGCTTGGAGTCACTAAATTCGAAGTGCTGGGTCAGTGAAGAATGGTGCTTAGAGTCATATTATCTATGTTCTCCAACATTTGGGAGTATCATTTGAGTAGCGGTTGCTTGTCCGTTCCCTTTTTGCCATTCAGAGGCTGCCGCTTGATCCTCTATGCCCTGGTCGGTCATAGGATGCAAGGGAAGTGGATAGAATGTTACTTCATTAAGTTGAGTTTTGAATTCACTATGCGGAGGGAACTGGTCTTAGATTTGGGTCATACCCGCCCGAAAAAGTTTTTTTTTAAATAGGGGCCGTACCCGATCCATTTTTTTGGGTATAGGGACCGGTCAGTTGGTTTTTTGAGAAAGGGATCGGTATACAGTAGAGGGATCGATATACACTGAATGGATCGGTATACATGCGACCGGTAACACTGGGTCGGTATACACTGGGTTGGTAACATTGGTTCGGTATACACTGGGTCGGTATACACTGGGTTGGTAACATTGGTTCGGTATACTCTGGGTCGGTATACACTGGATCGGTAACACTCGGTCGGTATACTCTGGGTCGGTATACAATAGGTTGGTATACACTAGGTCGGTAACATTGGGTCGGTATACTCTGGGTCGGTATACACCGGGTCGGTATACACTGGATCGGTAACACTGGGTCGGTATACACTAGGTCGGTATACACTAGGTCGGTATACTCTAGGTCGGTAACACCGGGTCGGTATACACTGGGTCGGTAAACTCTTTGGGCGGTAACACCGGGTCGGTATACATTGGGTCGGTATACTCTGGGTCGGTAACACCGGGTCGGTAACACCGGGTCGGTATACACCGGGTCGGTATACTCTGGGCCGGTAACACCGGTTCGGTATACACTGGGTCGGTATACTCTGGGTCGGTATATTATATCATTCTATAAACGTATAGAAAAAATTTAGGATTTTTTCAATAAAGATTATTATTTTTAATAATTAATATTATTTTGGAAAAATTGTTTATGATTTATTAAAAATATTAATTTAATTGAAAAATTCTTCAAAATTTTTCATAACCTTTCATTCATGATCCTAGAATTTCTGAAATTTTAAAATTTAAATTTTTAAAAATATATTATTTAATATTAAATAATTATTTTTGAAATCAATGTATTTGTTTTTAAAAATAATATTTCAACTTTGAAAAAGCTCCAGATTTTTTCTCAGCTCTATTTTATGATCCTAGATTTTCTAAAATTGTAAAATTTGAATTTTCATTAATAGATTATTTTATGTTAATTATTTATAGATGTAAACATTATTTTATTCATAATATATACAAATTAAAATACTAAAATTATTATGTTTGCAAAAATAAGTTAATTTTGAATTATAAATAATTTTTAATAATTTTTCTCTCTCTCTTTCTATATTTAAATTTATCTATATATAAATGTTTTATGTTCATATATTATATATAATATATTTATACATACATATGTGTGTATTTATACATATACATATATATACATATATATATATGAGGTTTTTAGGCTAAAGGAAAAAGTTGAAAAAAATTTAGTTTTAGGGACAAGAAGTTGCCTTTTAGGCTGAAGGACGCTTTCTATTGTAAATCACAGAATGATAGTTGTAACTATCATTTTCTGTTTACACTAAAAAGTGTCCTTCAGACTAAAAAAGAAACTTGTTGTCCCTGAGACTAAATTTTTTTGCAACTTCTTCCATATGCCTATTTTCCTGTATATATATTGTAACACATATACATGCACATATTTGGACAACATACATGACATACAAAATAAGTTAATATGTCTGTTGCGATGTAAATCCCAACATCTACATATTATCATATTACACCTTTCACGGATATTATGTTACACATGCACTCATATATATATATATATATATATATATATGTATGTATGTATGTATATGTATATGATTCATTTATGTATAAACTAAATCAAATAATTAATTTCATATCTTAATGTATTTGAATTTAAATAAAATAAATGATTTTATTTAAATGAAATTTAGAAATATTCTAATTCAGTTAGACTTTATAAGCCCAATAAAGATCCAATAGGGTAAAAATTTTGAAATTCACCTATAACTTCTGCTGCGGGCTGGTCCAATTCCAACAGCTTCGATACCAAATTGTGGTAAAAAAAATTTGAATGAGCGAAAGCGTATTTGATCAGGATCTAGTATGGCCTATTTGAATACCAATGCAACTTAAAATCAACTATGAAATCACACAAGAGAAAAACATGGAAAGAAAAAGAGAAAAAGGCACAGAAGATTTAACGAGATTCAAATATAAGTATCCTACGTCAACGGAGAACCAACAACCGTTTATTATTTCTTCACTTCGAGAGAGAGAGAGAGAGTACAACATGAGAGAAGTATGAATCACTCAATAAAGTTCACTCACCCTAAAAATTACAGAAATACAGATCTTATTGCGGATATTTGGGTGGAGAACACTTTTGTTGGTTTTTGTGATGAAAAGATGAGAAAATGTCTTCATGTTTATAGGTGAAAGGATGAAGACTGCATTGGAGATAAGGATGAAATATTTCTGGATTTGCTTGATTTGATTTCAACACGAATTTAGCATATTTGTATTTGTTTCCACATATATCCTTATTTAATTGATTCCTCAAATCAATTAATATCTCTTCTGATACTAATTGATTATCTTTCCATTTTTCTTTCCATATTTGATTGATTATGGTAATCAATTAATATATTCTCCCTTATAAATTTGGAATAGATTTAAATCATTCAAATTTAACATACCAGACTTTAGGCACGTCGTTGGACGTGTGCAAAGAAATTGAGAGCAAATTCATTTTATTTTGAAATAATGATCATATGTATAAATAATACATAACACAAATAGATATGTAAGCTAACTTCTTTTTATTATCAAATTGTACGAACAATTATGCACAAAATTCGATGGTATGTTTTTCGGCATCAATTTGGTTTTGTATAAATTTTGGATGAGAAAAACATATCGTGCGAATGTATAATTTTTACTTTTTTAGTGGAATACCATAAGCTAGAAATGAAAGCACGAACAAAAGTATAGTAATGAGTATGTAAATTAGATCTCTGTTTTTTTAAATCAGAAAGTGCAAAATACCTTGCAGTTTTCTGATAGAAAATGCAAGTTAACTTGCACTTTTCAAAAAGATTTTCAAAAATTAAAAACTCAAATTTCTTTATCCGCAAATAATAGTAATTGTTATTTAAGTGCAATTTTAATAAATGACTACAGTTTTTCACGGTTATCGAATTTCATAAAATTTTATATTTTTTTTCACAAAACTGCAAGTTCCCTTGCATTTTCTTTCAGAAAAGTGCAACTTACCCTGTGTTTTCTATTTTTCAAAAACAGAAACTTAATTTACACTCATTTTAGCAGGAACTTTTCTTATTGCAACATCAAAAACATGAACCTGTAGCTTTTTTCTTGTAAGTAGTAAGTAATGTCTATTTCCATGTATCTATGAATGGCATCATAGATTACGATACAACTTGCCACAATGACATCTTCTTACCATGTGCTCTATTGATAATAATTTCTTTTGTAATTTTTTTTAATATGACGGTTCTCATTTATAATAAAAGGACACTTGTAGGTACACTACTACATGAATGGTTAAAAATTTAGTTATTAGTGAAAACCATTTGAAATATAGAAGTTGGTAAAGAACGACGTACTAAGTCTTACTATTAACCAAAAAAAATATTAAAATGTAAAACTTAGTAGCAACTACTTTTAAAAACAAAAGAAAACAACGAAATATTGTTACCAAATAAAAGCTTCTTTCATCAGAAATGACAACGATCGGGTCTATAGAAAAATAACTAATTAACCTTTATCTTAGAATTTCCAAAAAAAATGTAATTTCTAGCAAAGAGTAGATGTAAGAAATTTTGAATAACATAAAAAACATGTAAAGCAATAATATTAACTTATTGAGAAAATAAATAATTTTAATCTGAATAAAAGGAAAAAATAAATATATAATAAATAATATATAATAGTAGAAATTTCAACCAAAGTAGTTAAAATGAAGACACCAATATTCAGAATAAAGAGATATTGGATTGAAAAGAAGAAGAAAAAATGAACTTTTGAATATGAAAAAATGTACATATACGTGGAGGATAATGAGCAAATTCTAAAAAAATTTAAATTTTCTTTCAATCAGTATAGTTCTTTGACTCATGATATTTTAGAAGGAAAGGTGATGAACTGAGCTTATATACTAATAAAATATAATATGGAATATAAGCTATCAACGTTTGTGTATACATTAATTAGCGAGTTATAATAGATTATTATATATTTCTTAAGAATAAAAATATATATAAATAATGATTTACATTTGATATTACATCCGTCCTACTCTAATTTATAGCAAGATCCCTTATTTATTCCATTCCATTTCCAGAATCTTCTTTGCTCATCTCTCCTTTAAAATCTCCCTCTTCTTATATATTTTCATTGACATATGCTTATGTACACACACATATAGTTCTCTGCAATGAAATGGAAAAAACGCATATTGCTGTGATGAGTTGTAAAATATAGCTATGAAATGTACAAATATGTAATGAAATGTTATAAAACTTTTCTAAATGAAAATTTTCTAAACAAAATTGCTCTGCGTGGAAAAAATTAGCAGAAAAACTACTCTATATGGAAAATATTCTCTATAAATTTTTTATAAAATTATTAATCATATCTACGTGCATGGTATGAACAAATAAAGTAACAAAAAGTAAACACATGCGAACATCATTAAAAATGGAGATGGTTGTCTAAAATGAAGCATTTTGTAAATAGAAAAAAATATGAAATCTACACCGACCTTATGTGTGATAACCCGGATTTTTGGGCATTAGTTAATTGGATAATTATCTGATTTTAACTATTGAAATTCAAATTGATAAATATCTTAAAAATAAATTGGACTTTAAAAACTCTATATTTTAAAGTTAATAAGAATAATTTTCTAATATAATATATAGGTTTATATATATTGTATTGAAAGTTATGTTTTAAAATTTATATATGTATATGTAAGGTTGGTTTGTAAATATATAAGGTAAGATTTAATTAAAGATTTAAAAATACTTTTCTTTTATATACTTGGAAATAGATATAGTTAGTATATATGTAAATAAATACAAAGCTTTGATATGTGTATATCTTTTAAAACTAAGTATAAAATTTAAAGTATACAAGACATATGTAAATATAAAATAAATAATCTATATAAAGAATATAACAAATTAATATAGGATTTAGAACAAACTCTATAAATTAAATAAAATAAAGGAATAAACATAAATTTATAAATTAAAATAAAGTAAGGGTGTAAAACACAAAATCTTTGTTTGTGACATTTGTAAAATAAGATCATGCATTATAACAAGTGTGAGGTTTTGATAATATGAAATTAACAAGTGGCAAAGATGTTTTCTCTTGAAATGATAATGCAAATAAAAATCAAAATGTTTAAACCAGGCTGCTCATTTTTTTCGTTCAAAAGTTTTCTTAGTTTTGAAAACTTCTCAAACCTGAGAAAATTAAATACAAACCAGAAAATGAATCAAAGCAAAGTTTAAAAAAAAAATCTGAAACCTGGGAATAAGATAAAAGCTTCAGTTCAAATTCAAAACTTCAACCTGAAATACAATTCAAAGCAGAGGCAACAATCTTCAAACAAATGCAAGTTCAAACCTGAGATCAATGTAAATCAAAACCAAATTCAAACCTGGAAATCAAGTCTAAATTCAAGTTTTCAATCTGGAAGCCTGGCAACCCAAAAATGTAAGCAACATCATGATCAGATCAAAGCAGATCAATTCATAGGATCTGTCCCTGTTTCTGGAAAATAAAGTGAGTAAACACTATCTTTTAAACCAAATTCTCTTTATATCTCTGTGCATTTAAAATATGATTGTGGAAATGACTTGAATATTGATATACATGGAGATATGAATGTGTTTGTCTGGAAAATTGGGTGAATATTGTATGCATGCCTGTATGTGTTAATGCATGTCTCTGTTTTGTTCAACAACCCCTTTAAAGATAAAAAGAAAAGAAAAAAAATAATTCAAAATTTAATTCCTCTTCACATAAACCACTACAGGGTAGGATGTTTAAAGGAAATATGTTTGTATTAACTAAATCTTATTTTCAAAAATGTTTTTAAGTATAGTTAGCAAGTAATTAACTGGAAAAGAAGAAATTACAATGAAAATCAAATCAAGTCAGAAATTAAATTATTTAAATCTCAAGTTTTGTTTATATCATCAACATCGAATTTGGAAAAATGATGATTTTTAATGGAAACATCAAGATTTTTAAGTTTGTAAATGTTGAGATTTCTTGAGTTGAACGGGTTTTGGATTTGCGTTGATTTCCGGTGATCAGAAAGTGGAGGAGTGTCGCGCTTGGGTTTGGAGGTTGCTCGAGAGTCGATGGTCAAGGAAAAAATGGTGGATGGATCTATAGATCATCGGCGCAGCTTGGAGACGTCGAAGTAGGGTTTAACGACCTGTTTTGATCGAAAGTGTTGTCGTGGCGATAGCGTCGACGTAGGTACATCGGGATGGACCGGTGGTGGGGAAATCGATGAGTGGTAGTACGGTGAGGTTCCAGGCGTGATAGCGAAGTCTCTGGTGATCGGAGTTAGGCGGTGAGAGGTGTTTAGTCGATTGCGTTTTTGGGTTCATGTGGGATCGAGTTGCTCGATTTTGTTTCCTCGCGAGTTCGTCAATACTGAGGGGTCGGAGCATTCGTGTAGGTGATCGTCGACTTGTCAAGGACCGGAGAGGTGATCGGAGGGGCGGCGAGCTTCTGTGCACGTGCACGTGCACGTTTGTATCTGGAGTTGATCTGAGCTTTGGGGAAGAAGTTGTTTTCTCGGGGACGATCTCGTGTAGTGTTCGTGAGAGACTCGAGGAAAAGATGTACGCGAGTAAATCGTGGATGGGCTCGTGAGTTTTTGCTTTGGGCCGGGTGTTTGTAAGTGTATTAATCTGGCCTGTAAGTATATAATGAGTTCAAAATGCTAAAAGGATAATTCAACTGATTTAAGATTTGTTTAACTTAAATTTATCAAGATAAATTCTTAAATTATTTTTAAACTTGATTTTAAATAAGTAGTTGATTAAACGATAAAGTGTTTAAATTTATATGTTAATTTAGTAATTTATAAAGATAAATGGTTTATCTTAAAGTTAATTAAGGTCTTGGATAATTAATTATTGATAAAATTAATGACGTAATTAAAGACAAATTAATTAATTAATGATTTAAGATTAATTAATTAAAAATTAAGGTTTATAAATTAAATTAATTAGAGATTAATTAATTGGTAATTAGAGATGAATTAATGTAAGTAATTACTTAAATAATAATTACTTAATGTAAGTAATTAATGATTAATTTGTTGAGAGTTAATTAATTTAACTAATTATTAGAGGATAATTAATTAATAATTAAAGGTGATTTAATTGAGGATAATTAACCAATGGGATAATTACTTAATGATAGTAATTATGGATAATTAATTTAGATAGATAATTAAAGAATGATTAGTTAATTGGTTTGTAATTAATTAAGATTAAGTATGCAGAATTTAAAAGTAATTAAACTAATTAATTTAATTCATTGGTGGTTAATTAAATTAATTAAAGAGGGTGTGATTGATTAATCTTGCTTATGGATGATTGAATGCCTTGAATTATGTGATATCTTCGATATGTGATATGTGCTGCTTTGTGATTTGAGATGAATTGTTGTGTATAAATCGTATTGTTTAAACTTAAACTTTTGGTTTAATGAATAACATTGGATTCGGAGAGACCGGGGTCGGGTATCAGTAAACACCCGAAACCACTTCGATTAGTAATCTATAATTCTTTACAGACTTGATTTGTAAATCAAATAGGCTGGAAGGGAATAAATTGAGTAATCTGGACCATTGGAACTAAGTAATGGTACTTAGATATTATTTTGTGAAATAATTGTTTGACTATAAGATAGAACTCGTAGTGAGGTACGAGTTACCCTGGTTTTCAAAGAAGTTTTACAACCTTAGTATTTCAATTTAAATGGGTTTACTCATGCTGGTTTCCAGCCTGACTAGGGTGTTACTTTATGGTAATGCTCGGGTCAGACCGAGTATTACTGCTTTTCAGGTTAGGATGTTCTGGAGCTCAGGAGGCGAGCTGGATGGCAGGAACGTATGGAGTGTATTCCGCTGTGATATATTGTAGTTGTTAGGGACATGTTAATTGTATATGTCCAGTGATTTGTGTATATGTTGTAACTCTGATGTATTGATGAAAATTAACAAATACAGTTTTCTTTGTATAACTGATATTATTATTTGATATTGTATTTTGATCCGCTGCGAATGTGAGAATCTGTGTCTTGTTCTGTTTCTTTCTTCTATCTCTTTTCTTTTTCTCCTAACTATCTAGAATTTTCGGGTTCGAAAACTCCGGGTCGTTACAGTATGAATTCTTATTGGATAATCAATGGATCCAAACAAGAATATCTTTCTATTCCTTATATAATGATTGTCACCAAATCTTTCTTTTCCTAATGGGTGCTTTCCTACCACATGTGACTGAAATAGAATGATGTAAAACAGCCTAACCATAATTGATGTGATTTGTAATAGTTTACTTTATTAAAGGTTTGAATTAATATCTTTAGTAGGCATCTGTGTGAAATCAAAACTTTAGCATTCCAATTCAACAAATTACTGTATTATCTATCATATCACCCTCGCCCTTGAAAAATATTGCTGTAAGAATCAATCTGAAATGATAAATGTAAATATGTAGAGATAAAAAAAGAAAATATAAACATAATTAATTGGCATAAGAGCAATAGGTAACAATATGGACTTATACTAAGTGAATCTGTGGTGGGCAAAGCAGTCTCCATGGTCAGATTGGAAGTGCTGGAGTGGGAAACAGTCCAATGAGGTGGTAGTTTGAACATATTTAATTCATACCTGACAATCATAATATTAACAAAGTTTGATCTCATACGATAACCATTAGCTTACATTACTTCCTAAATTAGAGAAACTTGAGTACTATCAATATATGCAATTAGAATAAACATAATTCTTTTCTTCTTAATCAACATATACATCTTCATAAAATAAAATAACATATAAATCTAATACAAAATGGATTGATAAACTTTATATTTACATAGTTTGTATACCTCCACTCTCAATTCGTTTTGTCAAACCAGACCATTAATTGTGAACATACCATAATTCTATAATAAGGCTCTCTATAAGCCTACTTCTTTGTACTTCAAAGATTTGAAAAGTTATAGTTTATATTTACAATGATTGATAAAATTAATGATCATTTATATGTTATGTTTAATTTATAACTGACCACCGACATGTCTTATAAATATTGTACTTGTAAGGCATTTTCATACAACTTGATGCAGCGCACCATGATAAGCGACATAGCGAGTTATGTCATCCTATAAGTCGCTCATCCTATAAGTCGCTCATCCTATAAGTCGTTCAGTTATGTCGCATCTTTATAAGTCGTTCAGTTATGCCGCCTTGTTCTCTTATGTCGCTATGCCGCCTCTGCCTTATGTCGCCTCCTTATGTCGCACTCTTTAAGTCGTTCGGACTATGGCGTCTGCCTTATGTCGCTTAAGTCATTCCAGAAGCTGTGCTATCTTCTTAAGTCACAAGTTCTTATGTCGCATTGTTCTTATGTCGCATTGTTGTTAAGTCGCATTGTTGTTAAGCCGTATGATGTTGTAACTCGTATGCCGCATTGTTGTTATGTCGTATGATGTTGTAACTCGTATGATGTTAAGTCGTTTGGTGAACTTAAGTCGTATGTGTTGAGTTAAGTCGTGAGTCGCATGTGTGTGTTGTAATTTCCTATAAATAGGGGTGTGTGTCATTTGTAAAAAGGGAGTTGATTTTGGAAAATAAATTTGTGTGTGATCTTTGGCCACCATTGTTGGAAGTTGAGTGTGATCTCCTTCTTCTTTCCATCTTCGGGTTATTCGTGAGCGAATCAACGAATTTGAAGCCAATTCTCGGTATCACTTACGAGTGATCAACGATCGAATTGTAGATCTTTCAACACGGCATCTTGCGAGATCAATGGGTTGGAGATAGCTAGATTCCGGCATAATCACGATCAACGAAATTGAGCATTTTATCGTTCTATCGGTTTATTTGACACGAAATCATCATTTCGTGAGGAAGATCCTGGATAGGTTGCGATAGTTTGGTATCAAAACTGTTCGAGCCTAGTCAAAGCTACGTCAATTGGTATCAAAGCCACATCAGAGACGGAAACGAGATTGTTTTAATGATCATGCCTCCGAGACGTGCTAATCGCCATAAAAATGTTAAAGATTTGTATAGAAGACAAGAAGCTGAGCAGATGGAGCAGCGTATCAATGAAAAGTTCAATGAGGGTATTGAAAAATTGGAGAAATTGACGATCGACATGAATCAAAATCAAAGGAGAACGTCAACAGTTTCGAACCAGGGTGGAAACAGGGTTTCTCCATCGGTTTTGGAAGAAAGGAGGATGTCACCCCAGTCTTATCAAAATAGGAGAGAATCATCAGTTTCAATGATGCGAGACCACCATGGGTACCGAAATGAAGAGGGAAGAACTCAACGTGGTTTTGAAAATGAACCATATCGTGATGTTGAAAGACAAGGTAGAAGGAACATGCGTGGTCGTAGGGATGTAGATGGTCCGGATCGATATCGAAATACATCTGATTTTGAGGAAGATGGTGTAGGATCTAGATTAACCCTAGAGGGGGGGTGAATAGGGTTATAGAAATTTTCTTGAATTTATAAAATTAAACATAAAAAAAAACTGCAGAGAAGTAAATATGCTGAAAAGTAAATCACACACAAAATTTACCCAGCTTCGGCAACCCCTGCCTACTGCTGCATTCCCAGATTTCTATTAGAATTAAACAGTCTCCTGCTTACAAACACTCTAACAGACTCGCAAACCCTGCTACCGCCTATAGAGTTTTGCAAACTCGCAAACCCTGCTTACTGAACTAATCCTAAGTAGACAATCTGACACAACCTAAATCCTAGGTGGTGATTTACCAAGATTTGATTCGAAAAGTACAGACTTCAAAAATAAAAACAAGAGCAAAAATAAATAAAAAACTTGAGTACAAATTTTTTCCCTTAAACAAAACAACCCGACCCAAAAGAAAAAACACACCACTTCCCTCTTTTGTTATCTGATGCAATTTAGGGTTCTGAAAATGGCGGCTTTGTCTCAACAACAATCCGATTGGGTCTCTAAGTTGCCTCCGATTGCTCCTCTTCCCTTCGAATGTCCAATCGCCTCTGATTAAGGCTTGCGCAACCACGTTTAGAGCGAATTCCGATTGCTAAAGGCTCGGGTGATTGAATTGGTATGATTTGAGTTGAGATTTTCTGATTTATCTTGCTTGTTCTCTTTTTTCTGCCTATGATGATCTTAGGGTATATATATAGGGTAGAAACCCTAATAATTCTCGTCTGATTTGATTTCTTGCTTGGCCTCCACGTCGTTGAATATTTCCATGATTTTGTTGTGAAATTTTGGGTATATACGATTCGAATTTTGCTTGGTACCCACGGCTTTGGATATTTCCTATATGTTTTCACAATTTTGAAATTTGAACTGTTGATTTTGTTCTGGAATTTTTTTTTGTTTCTATAGCAGGATATTTGGAATTTTTTTCTCGGTCCATATTCGAATTATTTCGGTCCATATATGCATTCGAATTCTTTAATCAAATATGGAAAAATCTTTTCCATATATTTGCATTGCCAAGATTTGTTTGCCATATTTGATTGCTTGACCAAGTCTTCTGATTTGTTTTTGCCGTAAAAAAAATCTTTCCTGCTTCTGACCAAAACAGATTTGTTGCCTTAATACCGAACCAAATTGTGCTTGTTACCTTTATATTGTTTTGACCAAAAAACAATATTGAGCACTTGCCATGTATATGCTCCTGTCTATGTACATGTTGCACCATGCTCAAGTATTTTGTTTTGACCATACTTGATATTGTTGAGTCTAGGCATGTTTGTTGTTACAGTGACTATGTGCGCCTAAATCATTTATACTACTTTGCATTTTGTTGCCACTGCATATGTTGAAACTGCACCGTATCATGTTTTGTTTTGATACTTTGAGTTGTTGATCGAGTTGCATTGCCATATCGTTGTATGTTGTTCAATTGAGTTAGCTTGAACATGTTGCTCTGTCCAGTTTTGGTTGAACTGCTGCAATGACTAGGTTTCAAGTTGTTATTGCATTTGCAGTCCATGCTTGTACATTAGAGTTGCATTGATTTATGTGCCTTGTGTACTTGTCACTTGAGCCTTGATCTTGATATCGTTGGCATCTATGTTACACTGAGCTGCCATGCATACTTGACTTGCTATATTCATGTTGGTAGTCCACATCTCTGTCCATGCTTCTATGTATGAATTTCTGAATTTGTTATATTTGTTTGTTGAGAACTTGAGCATGATTGTTGCACTTGTGTTGCTCACCATGTCTTTTGGCTCGACTTGAGCATTGTCAGGTTGCACATCCAGCTGAATCTATGTTGTGCATGATTGCTTTTGTTGACTGCGCACACGAGTTGGCGAGGCAGTGCACACGTGTATAAATGTACACGTGTGTATTGCAGCCACTCATGATTACCTGTTCCTGATAAGAATACTGATATGCACAGATATTACACAATCAAAAATGATGACAATAACCCATATATCTGAGACACCAATAAAAACAAATTTATACTTTTGCAAATTCAAATTTGTTTATTTTCATATTACTACTGTAGTTGCTAATTATACAGGTACACAGGAGACAGGACAAGAACTGGAGCTGGACAATGAAGATAGATGCAGATGTGCAGACAGAGTGAAAAACTAAGTGTTGAGCGTTGTAGTGAGAAAAAATATGAATGTGAAATGTATGAAACCGGTGTATGTATATAGAGAGAGCTGAAAACTTTGTATTGTATAAGTGTTGAAATAAAATATTATATAAATTCTGTGCAATAGTATTATTATTCAATATGAATATTTATTCCTATATGTGTATAGTACAATCTGCAAACACATATATAAATTGATATATATTTGTTATCATAAAAAAAAATCAAATCAAACAATCTCCCCCTTTTGATGATGACAAACATATATATTAAAGATTTTGAAATTCTAATAAATGTGTTTGAGCATGAAATATTTAGCTCCCCATATATGAATGCTCCCCCTACAACTGAGACCACTCCCTATTTAGAAGATTTAGAAAATTACAGAAGAATAAAAGAACTAAAGAAAACTAACTAACAACATTTAACAAATTTGTTGAAGTATTCCAAAAATATTTACTTCCTTATCAAAATCTTGTTCTTCTCCCCCTTTTGTTATCATTAAAAGACTGACAAAACTAATGGAACAGTAGGAAAAAAAATTAATTTTTTTTTTAAAATAAACAAAAATGCAAAACAAAGAAAAATCATAATATATCATAACTAACAATTTCCACATTGTAGAGAATGGATCGATGATTCGGTTTTTATATAATGAGAAGAGAGATATTTTAAAAATAATTTGACATTTAAGCACAAAAATAAGCACTTACTAACCACATATAACCATAAGGACTTTTAAATGGGATTAGCAGTTACTTATTAGTCTAAGCATCCGGACTTTTAAGTGAGACCAGAAAAATACTTAGCTACCATGCTCCATCCATGCATAACCATAAGGACTTTTAAATGAGAATGAAGTGATGATAAAATAAAAATAATTCACTCACATGCTCCATCCATGCATAACCATAAGGACTTTTAAATGAGAATGGATGCATGAGATTTTTTTTTAATTTTAAAAAAGATAATTCACTCTTCTCATTTTACAAAACCATTATGAATTATAGAAAGATGGTAGAAATAGAAATGGTCGTGGAATAAGTTACCAAGTTAATTATATTATGAATTTTTTTTTTAATTTTGAAAAGAAATAAAACAAACATATTTCCACTACTGAATACCATATTCGAATCAATCTTTGAATAATATCCAAAACTGGTTTGAATCCTAGAAATTGAAGTTGAAAATAAATATCCAACAATATTTCAACCAAAAAATGGAAAATGGTTAGTCAATTTCTATAATCCCCAAATCTAAACGTAATCTGGAAAATCTGTCTTCGGGGAGGGGTTTTGTGAAAATATCAACAAGTTGAGCCTCAGTTGAAATATGTTCAATGCAAATGTCTTCCTTAGCAATGTGATCTCTAAGAAAGTGGTGTCTCACATCAATGTGTTTTGTGCGTGAATGATGAACAGGATTATTTGACAAGTCTATTGCACTTTTACTATCACATTTTAATGGAACTTGTTTATAAACTAAGCCAAAATCAGAAAGAGTTTGCATCATCCATAAAATTTGAGCACAACAACTTCCTAAAGCAATATATTCTGCTTCAGTGGTGGATAATGCAACACAATTCTGTTTTCGACTTGACCATGAAACTAATGAATGTCCTAGCATGAAACATGTCCCACTAGTGCTTTTCCTGTCAACCAATGAACCAGCATAATCAGCATCAGAATAACCAACAAAATCAAAATTTTCACAAGAAGGGTACCATAGTCCAAATTTGTGTGTGTGTGAAAGATATCTCAAAATTTGTTTAGTGGCTTTCAAATGAGATTCTTTAGGATTAGATTGAAAACGTGCACACAAACACACAGAAAACATTATATCAGGTCTAGAAGCAGTAAGATAGAGAAGTGAACCAATTATCCCTCGATATTTCTTCTGATCAACAGCAACTCCTTTCTCTTCTTTGTCCAACTTTGTTGATGGGCTCATAGGAGTTCTCAATGGTTTGGAGTTCTCAACTCCAAATTTCTTCAACAGTTCCAACACATACTTGGATTGTGAAATGAAAATACCATCACTGCTTTGCTTGATTTGAAATCCAAGAAAATATTTCAATTCTCCAACCAAGCTCATCTCGAATTTAGCATGCATGACTTGTTCAAATTTCTCACACAAGAGTTCATTAGTAGCACCATAAATGATATCATCCACATAAATCTGAACAATCAAAAAATCACTTCCTTTATGTAATAGAAACAGTGTCATGTCAGCACTCCCCTTTTTAAAGCCATTTTCCAAAAGATATGTACAAAGGCAGTCATACCAAGCTCTAGGAGCTTGCTTAAGACCATATAATGCTTTTCTAGTTTATACACATGATTTGGAAAATCATGATTTTCAAAACCGGGGGGTTGTTCAACAAAAACTTCTTCTTTCAAATCACCATTTAGAAAGGCACTTTTTACATCCATTTGTTTACGTTTGAAACCCTTATAACATGCAAAACTTAGCATAATCCTAATGGCTTCTAACCTAGCAACTGGAGCAAATGTTTCATCAAAATCTATGCCTTCTATTTGGTTATATCCTTTTGCGACCAACCTAGCTTTGTTTCTAATTACATTTCCTGATTCATCAAGTTTATTTTTTAACAACCATTTAGTTCCAACAATTGGATAGTCATTAGGCCTAGGAACTAATTTCCAAACTTTATTTCTCTCAAATTGATTAAGTTCATCTTGCATTGCTAAAACCCAACTTTCATCATTAAGAGCCATTTCAACAGAATCAGGTTCAATCTCAGAAATAAAACCACAGTGACAACAAAACACACACAAATTTTTATCAAATGAAGAGCGAGTGCGTATACCTTCCGTAGGATCACCTATAACCAATTCAGGAGGATGATTGGATTTGAACTTCAATCTATCAGCATCAACAGTCCTACTTTCAGCTTTCTCACTAGATGTCCCTTCTTCAATGCCTTCATGATCTACCCCATCGTCAACCGCCTTTTCAGTTGTCCTTTCCAGATCAGATTCATCAAATTTCACATTGATTGATTCAACAATTGTCTTTGTTCGTTTGTTGTATATCTTGTAAGCCTTGCTCCTTGTTGAATAACCCATGAAAATTCCCTCATCAGCCTTTGATTCAAATTTTCCAAGTTGATCACCTGTGTTAAGAATGAAACAAGGACATCTAAATACACGAAAATAAGAAATGTTAGGTTTCCTTTCATGCCACAATTCATAAGACATTTTGCCAAGTATTGGTCTAATCATTACTCTATTCATTACATAGCACGAAGTATTCACTGCCTCTGCCCAAAAGGTTAGAGATAGTTTATACTCACTCAACATGGATCTAGCCAATTCTTCCAATGTACGATTTTTTCTTTCAACCACCCCATTTTGTTGAGGTGTTCGTGGAGCAGAAAATTCATGTTTTAAACCATTTTCTTCACAAAAGCTTTCAAATTCCAAATTTTCAAATTCGCCTCCATGATCACTTCTCAAAGTTTTAATTGAAACTCCTTTTTCATTTTGAACAAGTTTTGCAAATTTTGAAAAATAATCAAAAGATTCAGACTTTTTGGCTAAGAAATAAACCCATGTAAATCTAGAATAATCATCAACCAATACATAACAATAACATTTTCCATTCAAGCTTGCAATTTCATTTGGTCTAAATAAGTCCATGTGAATTAATTCAAGGACCCTTGATGTGCTAACAATGTTTTTAGGGCGAAATGATGATCGACTAAGCTTGCCCAAGGAACATGCTTTACACACTTTATTATTTTTAAATTTCTGATGTGGTAACCCTCTGACTAATTCTTTCGTTTTAAGTTTTTTCAAGAGGCCCATGCTAGCATGTCCAAGTCTCCTATGCCATAAAGATGCCTCTTCGTCAGTGGCTACCAAACATCTAGAAAGATTTAGATTATCAAACGAAAGCTTGTAAACATTTCCTTTTCTTTTGCCCATAAAAACAATGTTATTAGAAGATTTATCAATGATTTTGCAAGTATCACTATCAAAAACCACATTCATACCTTTGTCACATAGTTGGCTAATAGAAATGAGATTGTGATGCAAATTATCAACGTATAAAACATTAGTCAAGAAAAAAGTACCGTTACCTACTTCACCTTTACCAATAATCTTACACTTGCTATTGTCTCCCATGATCACATTTCCACCTTTAAAATTCTCTAGGCTAAGGAACTTCGATTTGTCACCTGTCATATGTCTAGAACAACCTGAATCTAGAAACCATTCTTGTTGCTCCTTAGCCCGCCAACAAACCTACATAAAGAGAGAGGAGGATGACCTAGAGAAACTCTTAGGTCCAATGATATTAGTGACTGAAGCATTGTGAATAAACAATCCCTTTGGAACCCAAACTTGTTTTGTCCTTTCATTCTTGTTCCAATAGACATGAAATTTGTTTGTAGAATTCTTAGGAACCCAAACTTGTATAAATTTTGTGTTCTTGTTCCTATGTAACGACCCTGAATTTTGAACAATTTGAATCTTCAATTTTGAGCCAGTTAAAAATAATTTAAAGGCTTAGAAATTCATATTGATAATACTGAAGGTAATAGAAGCTTCAGAATTGATTTTAAAAGCGATTTGTTCAATTTTGAAATATCATCGTTTAAGTTGAATTTAAAATTAGCCTTCCGAGGCACAGTCTCGGAATTTGACGAAACGAGTTTCATTGGGTCCGTAATATTGAATTATTACTGGATTTCAAATTTTGTATTTATCGGAATTGTTTTGTGAACATACGGCGTAAAAACGCGTAGAAAATTAAATCGAATTCAATTTGAATTTCTGTAACAGCCGGGGTTTTGCCCAATATAAAATTATCAATAAACGATTAACGTTGACAGATATTTACTGTTAAGAGTTTCGATTCGAGTTGGAATTCGTTTAATAAAAAAAAAATTGTTGTTGGAATTTTTGTAACAATGAAGATCTTCGTCAATTGACGATTTAATATCGTTTGTTAATTACTGTAAGAAAAAAAAATCGAATTGAAATTCTTTTGAAAAAAAATTGGGTTGTAGTTCTTTAATAATTCGATTAAGGAATTGGGTAGGCTATGAAATAAATGTCGGCCCATGTATTTTTTATGCCGTTCCCTTATTCTATTTGAAACCCTATACCCGTTTTCCCCCTCTCATTTTCTCTTATTCGAAACCCTAGAAACGAAATAACGAAAAGAACGAAAATGGCGGCTTAAAAAAAAAATCGATCGTCTCCCTTTCGAAATTTTTTTTTACGGTTCGTTGGAATCAAAGGCGGCTGACATTCGTAGCTCAGTCGATCGACGTTTTTCTTCGTCTTGCTCGCGACTGCTCCGATGGCGAAGGTGAGTAATTTATGTTACTCACATCTTATTCGAACTGTTCGAATTCGTTTGCTTGTTTGTTTTCGTGGTCTTTCGCTTCGATTTGATTTCTTTGTTGATGTTGATTTCGTACGTTCTTGTTGGCTTTCTGGCTTCGACCTCGGTCGCTCTGTTATGTGAAAATATGTGAGTGATTCTTCCCACTCACATCTAATTCGAATGTATTGGCCTATTTTGCTTTGTGTCGTCTGAATGTTGTTGACTTCGCCTCGGTCGTATGATTCTGTAGTGATGCTTGAGATTGATTTCTGATATTTTTTCAATTTGATTATCATGATACTGATTTCGTTTTGGTTGTCTTCGGCTTGGACTTGATTCCTGTCGATGTTGATTTTCGTTCGTACAAAATTAACTTTGAAAACGTCAACTTCTTTTATCTCGGTCCCTTTGATTTGTTAAGTTGGAGGTTGGTCGATGATGGAGATTGTTTACCCGGGACTGGTTTGATTTCATCGTGCCGTTCCATGATTTTAGATATTGTTCGAACTTGCCTATGAGTATTGAGTTCATTTTCATGTGCAGAAAGAAAAAAAAAACTGCTGTGAATTTCGGTCCTTGATTTGAGTTGATGTTATACTGGAGTAATTCCTCTTGATTCGAACTATGCTTTGTCTAGTTCAATTGATCTGCATTTTTAAATTGTTTAATTTCGTCATTGCTTTGGCTTCGGCCATTTGATTTTGTTAGAAATCTGTGATAATTTTTCGAGTTTGTCAATTTTTGAAGTCTTGGGTCTGTTGTACTTCAGGCTTGTATATAGCCTGATTGATGGTGCAGATGCTATTCTTTTATATGTAATGTTTAATTACATTTGGGCAAATCGTTAGTTTCCACTGCAACTGTTATTTGCGTAATCAATATGCAAATATACTTTGTTGTGTCGCTGCTGCATTGCCTTAGATTTGAGCATTTATAGTCTACTTATTTAAGTGAAGTTGATTTCGAGTTGTATTATTGAACACTTGAGTTCACTGTGTATAGTGTATATCACTTTTATCACTCAAGTCATTCAGTTTGAATTTTTATTCTATGAATGCCTGCTGCCTTGACCTGTTGCGCTATAACTATTGAGGCAGTGGCATTGAAACTTAATCGAATCTGGTTCCTGTAGCCTTGCTTGTGCCACTTGATGTTATTTCTCGATTTTAAAGTCTGGTTTGGTCGTATTTCTGTAGCTTGGTTTTCAATGTGACCTGTTTATTCAAGACTATATATGTGCATATATACATGTGATGCGTGTATGCATATATTCTTGAATTTAAATGCAAAGTTTGGTCATTTTGTGCTGTCTGGTTGCATCCAGTTGCATTTTAGTCTTCACATATATGTACGTAGTCATGTATGTATATACATCATTTGATATGTATATATGTATGTTCGAATTTGCATATATGTTGTAGCTTTGAAATTGCACACATATCCCATAGCTTGTTACTTTGATTTGCACGTCCCTGTAGCTTTATTTGATTGGCTACCATCATTTGCCTTTGCCTTAGTTTTTGGCATGTCCATGCTTCGCCTGTTGTTTTGATTTGAACAGGCTATTTGTTATCTCCATGAATTCATGTGGTGGCCGCAGTACATGTTGCAGTTTGCCCTTGAATTCAAAGTGGGGCTGCAGTTCATTTTTATAAAGAATTTTGCACTTGATGAAATGTGCAGTAATGAGTTGTTTGGAAACTTGTTCTTGAGTTTGCTTGGGTATTGAACTGTTTCTTGCCTCTTTGATACTTGCAGTTTACTGACTTGACCTCTGCAGCTTTGATTGCTGTTAGTATTCACTCGAGTTGGCGAGGCAGTGCACATGTATGTGCGTGTGCACTGCAGCCACCCAAATCGACAGTTTTGAATTGATATTTCTTTGCGTCGTGATGCATTGATCTTTTATGTCGTATTGGCGAGGCCGTGCACGCGTGCGTGTACGGCAGCCAATAACACTGTTTATCTCTGTTGATGATTTAAAATCTGCTGATTTATTGATTAACACTGTTAAGTGTTATATTTTCGTTATCCGATTTCTTTGTTAAAAGAGTCGGATAGACAGAGAATTTCGTTGACTGTCGTCTATTTAAATTATTATTGCCTCTATGCACTAATAAACTGGTTTGAATTAGACTGACCTGTGTATTATTTTCTTTTGAATATAATACTCGGGTCAGACCGAGTATTTTTACAGCTTGAAGATTTTCGAGCAGCGAAGTTAGAGAGAGAGTAAAGAATCATTTATTTCAAGAAAATTGTATTTTAAGATATTCCGCTGTATCATTATCAAATTGTATAAACTCTGATGTATTCTAAAAAGATTTATAGTAATGAAATAGATTCATTTGTTTTAATTCAGTGTTATTATTCTGTGTTTCTGTGGCTGATTCTGTTTAAACCTTATAAACTAAATAACAATTCGCCTTTTTGAACGTTTCGAGTTGGTTTAATTACCGACTGGAGACGGTCAAAAGGGGGAATGTTACAGAGTGGTATCAGAGCTTTGGTTTACACAAAGCTTAGTTTATGATGTTTAATATGAATAGTTACTAGAAACACTTTAAAAAGGAAACGTTTTTCAAATCCAAAGAAGTATAAAATTGTTTTTGAAAATAAAGATTTTTAACTTAAGAAAAGTTAAATAAATTGAATTGAGTTGGCATTAATAAATATATGATTTGAAATTTAACTAAAGGAAAGTTAAATAAATTGAATTTGATTTGATAAATTGTTGAGATGGAAAGTTAAACTTGAAAGAGAAGTGATTATATAATATGAATTGGGAAGTTTAAATTTAATAAGTTGTTTAACTTATAAAATGAGAAAATTTAAGTAAAACCAGTTGTTAAAATGGTTAAACGGTTTTGTTAAGTGAAACAAAATCTGAATTTTGAATGTGATATGAATTTGACTTTAGCAAAAGTTAAATAAAATGATTTTTGAAAGAAAAATCTAAGTTAATTTAAATGAATGCAAGTGAAGATAAAATGAAACATGGCTTAAGTAATAGTGAATCAAATTGAATTTGATATCAAAATGAATTGATAAAGTGAAGAATGAATACGAATTTGAGTTATAGAAAGGAAATTCAACTTTAATTGTAAAAGTGAATTAGTGAATATGGTGAGTATAAGAATTCAATCTGAATTAGAATATAAACCAATTGAAATTAAGTATGTTGAACCAAATTGAATATAAGCAAAGTAAATAAATTTGGTTAAATGGGCATTGGTTGTTAGTTGATTGTATGGAAATTCATTAAGTGTTAATGAAATTGAATTGATGGAAATTGGAAGCTATGTAAATTGAATTCAAATTGAAAGGTAAGAAATCTAAAAAGAATCAAATTTGATTCGAATTGAAAGCAAACTAACTTGAATGTAAATTAGTGAATGTGAACTAATTGAATATGAATGAATGTAAGTAAAATCCAATGTGAATGAATCAAATGCGATTAAATTGAAAATCAAGTCGATGAATGGATTTACTAAAGAACTAATTGATTATCTTGGAAATGGAAAACTGATAAATTTATATATAATAGTTTAAATTGGAAATTTTGAATTATTATAAACGGCTTAAATTGAAGATTTGAAAGTGTTAATATAATATTGGAATTGTATAAGTGTTAAAAGTGAAATATTTAATGGATTTCATAAGTGAATGGAAATTACAGAATTAAGATTGTGAAGTTATAAAATGAATCGAAGTTGCGAAATAAAAGAATTTATAAGTAATTTACTTGTAAATTAAAATTCTGATATAAAACTGAGTTATAAAGGAATGGGTTAATAAAGCAATTTTTATAAATTGAAGTCTTTATGAGTAGGAATAGAATTTATAAACGTTGTTTATAAATTCGAAACTGACTTATTTTGATAAGTAAAATTCTGTATAGTTTGTTAAACGATGTATATTCACAATTTTGGACCGTGAATATATCATCGAATAAAATGGACATGTTTGGAAAAGTGATATTTTAAAACGAAGTTAATTGTTTTAAAAAAAAAAATGTTTTCAAAGGCATTGAATATCGAAACCATAGATTTCAACATTCATTGTTGAAATAGACGTTTTCGAATATAAGGAAATGATGGACTATAACACTGTTGTTATAGTAAATGATTTCCGAAAGGAAATGTTTTGTATAGTATTGGGATTTATACATCTATCTAAATTTCGAATCCCTATACTAGTGATTTTGAGTTGTCGTAACGATGTTTTACGTAACATTCGTTTTAACTCAAATAAAAAATGTTAAAGAGAATGATTTCCTTAAAGATGAAATATATACTTAATTTTGATTTAAGTATATCGAATATTTTCAGATGTTGAAAATAAAATGGATTGTGAATTACTTATTTTTAAATAAGTATGGAAATGTTTTTCCAAATGTGAAATGTTGTGAATATATTCCGTAAGGAATAAATGATTTGAAATTCATTTTTGAAGTCGAAGTTGAAAAGTTAAATGAGAATTTGAACAATTTGTTCAATTTGAAATTTTTCAAAAAAGATTGAATCGTTGAGTTAAAATTGAGTTTAACTTCGACATCAAAGACAATATAAGTTGAGCTTTGAATTTCAGATGATGATTTGGATTGTATGTCTAACATTGTGAATTGATGACATAGCAATTGATCTCTATTAAATATATATCTGTTGGTGGCGGAGAATTTATTCTCTTAGCTTAACACCCTTCTCTGAGACGTACGAGCTCAGAGGTTATATATCGATAGACATCAATTCTGTGTTGAGAATTGACGATGTGACGTGTAATTCAAATCGAATGTGAAAGTCGATAATAAATGGAATTATGAATATGAATTAGGTTTGAGATAACCTTAAATTTCCAAATCGACTTAGAGGAAAATTTTGAAATCCTCTATTTTGTTATGAATATGGATATGTAAGTTTTTAGAACTTATATATATATGAATGCGGTAAATTTGAAACCGTTAGTTTGGAAACACATTGTTATGGAAATCTTATGTAAGCTTACATAGATGTTATATGTACGAAATGGGAAATGAAAGTACTACATATATGATATTATGTTTTCTAAACTGAGGATGTGGAAAAGTACCTTCCATTTATTATTGGAGAAGGTATTGGAACTCTCGATGAGTGTCCATTTGAAATTCGTAGCTACGTAGAATTTTAGTCAGAGTGACTATTTGAATCGGAAATCCTTCGCGATAGTTCATCGCGATGAGATTAGATTTGATTGATGATTAGCGTAATTTGAGGGGCGAGATGCCCACAGTTACAAGCGATTCCACTGGGATAGTGGCGCAACCGCCGAGTAAACTGCAATCTAATGCCAGGCGAAATTTGAGGGGCGTGATGCCTACAGACACGAGCGACTCTACTGGGATAGTAGCGTAACCGCCGTGTGTACTGCAATCTATGGCGACAACCATGGCGAAATTTAAGAGATGAGAAATCTACAGCCACAAGCGACTCTACTGGGATAGTAGCGTAACCGCCGGGTGGAACTGTAATCCATGGGGGAACGTGCTTTCCATATCCATTTTTAAAAGAATTTTTAAAAGTATTTTCACTGGGAATTGAAGCAAGTATGTTTAGTACTTGGAGATTTTTAGACCTGCGCCTGGCCAGCGTATGTCTAATATCTGTGAGAACGAAGATGGACTTGTTAAATTTCGAGTTAGCAAGTATTTTCAAACAGTAAATAGAAAATCAATGAACTGAAGTAGAATTACAAAAATTCCTACTTAATAAATTAAGGAAGAGGATCTTTGTAATGTTTTGAAAGTCCACAGCTTTGGAAGAGATATATATTATATAAATCTCTAACGTGAAGAATTTTAAGTTTGAATCTGAGTTGTAAATCGAAAATGTTGATAAAAGACTTCTGCGTTTTGATTTTAGAAATCAATGAACAAAAGAGAAGATAATAAGAACTAGTGAGATTAAACAAATGGAATGAATCCTATATTCATTTATTTGTAATAAGTTTTAGGCTTAGAAAATTTTTTCTAGAGTATAAATATCGATGAAATTTTAACGACTTTTCCTTTTCGTGGACGAAAAGTTTTTAAGGAGGGGAGTTTGTAACGACCCTGAATTTTGAACAATTTGAATCTTCGATTTTGAGCCGGTTAAAAATAATTTAAAGGCTTAGAAATTCATATTGATAATACTGAAGGTAATAGAAGCTTCAGAATTGATTTTAAAAGCGATTTGTTCAATTTTGAAATATCATCGTTTAAGTTGAATTTAAAATTAGCCTTCCGAGGCACAGTCTCGGAATTTGACGAAACGAGTTTCATTGGGTCCGTAATATTGAATTATTACTGGATTTCAAATTTCGTATTTATCGGAATTGTTTTGTGAACATACGGCGTAAAAACGCGTAGAAAATTAAATCGAATTCAATTTGAATTTCTGTAACAGCCGGGGTTTTGCCCAATATATAATTATCAATAAACGATTAACGTTGACAGATATTTACTGTTAAGAGTTTCGATTCGAGTTGGAATTCGTTTAATAAAAAAAAAATTGTTGTTGGAATTTTTGTAACAATGAAGATCTTCGTCAATTGACGATTTAATATCGTTTGTTAATTACTGTAAGAAAAAAAAATCGAATTGAAATTCTTTTGAAAAAAAATTGGGTTGTAGTTCTTTAATAATTCGATTAAGGAATTGGGTAGGCTATCAAATAAATGCCGGCCCATGTATTTTTTATGCCGTTCCCTTATTCTATTTGAAACCCTATACCCGTTTTCCCCCTCTCATTTTCTCTTATTCGAAACCCTAGAAACGAAATAACGAAAAGAACGAAAATGGCGGCTTAAAGAAAAAAAAAATCGATCGTCTCCCTTTCGAAATTTTTTTTTAGGGTTCGTTGGAATCAAAGGCGGCTGACATTCGTAGCTCAGTCGATCGACGTTTTTCTTCGTCTTGCTCGCGACTGCTCCGATGGCGAAGGTGAGTAATTTATGTTACTCACATCTTATTCGAACTGTTCGAATTCGTTTGCTTGTTTGTTTTCGTGGTCTTTCGCTTCGATTTGATTTCTTTGTTGATGTTGATTTCGTACGTTCTTGTTGGCTTTCTGGCTTCGACCTCGGTCGCTCTGTTATGTGAAAATATGTGAGTGATTCTTCCCACTCACATCTAATTCGAATGTATTGGCCTATTTTGCTTTGTGTCGTCTGAATGTTGTTGACTTCGCCTCGGTCGTATGATTCTGTAGTGATGCTTGAGATTGATTTCTGATATTTTTTCAATTTGATTATCATGATACTGATTTCGTTTTGGTTGTCTTCGGCTTGGACTTGATTCCTGTCGATGTTGATTTTCGTTCGTACAAAATTAACTTTGAAAACGTCAACTTCTTTTATCTCGGTCCCTTTGATTTGTTAAGTTGGAGGTTGGTCGATGATGGAGATTGTTTACCCGGGACTGGTTTGATTTCATCGTGTCGTTCCATGATTTTAGATATTGTTCGAACTTGCCTATGAGTATTGAGTTCATTTTCATGTGCAAAAAGAAAAAAAAAACTGCTGTGAATTTCGGTCCTTGATTTGAGTTGATGTTATACTGGAGTAATTCCTCTTGATTCGAACTATGCTTTGTCTAGTTTAATTGATCTGCATTTTTAAATTGTTTAATTTCGTCATTGCTTTGGCTTCGGCCATTTGATTTTGTTAGAAACCTGTGATAATTTTTCGAGTTTGTCAATTTTTGAAGTCTTGGGTCTGTTGTACTTCAGGCTTGTATATAGCCTGATTGATGGTGCAGATGCTATTCTTTTATATGTAATGTTTAATTACATTTGGGCAAATCGTTAGTTTCCACTGCAACTGTTATTTGCGTAATCAATATGCAAATATACTTTGTTGTGTCGCTGCTGCATTGCCTTAGATTTGAGCATTTATAGTCTACTTATTTAAGTGAAGTTGATTTCGAGTTGTATTATTGAACACTTGAGTTCACTGTGTATAGTGTATATCACTTTTATCACTCAAGTCATTCAGTTTGAATTTTTATTCTATGAATGCCTGCTGCCTTGACCTGTTGCGCTATAACTATTGAGGCAGTGGCATTGAAACTTAATCGAATCTGGTTCCTGTAGCCTTGCTTGTGCCACTTGATGTTATTTCTCGATTTTAAAGTCTGGTTTGGTCGTATTTCTGTAGCTTGGTTTTCAATGTGACCTGTTTATTCAAGACTATATATGTGCATATATACATGTGATGCGTGTATGCATATATTCTTGAATTTAAATGCAAAGTTTGGTCATTTTGTGCTGTCTGGTTGCATCCAGTTGCATTTTAGTCTTCACATATATGTACGTAGTCATGTATGTATATACATCATTTGATATGTATATATGTATGTTCGAATTTGCATATATGTTGTAGCTTTGAAATTGCACACATATCCCATAGCTTGTTACTTTGATTTGCACGTCCCTGTAGCTTTATTTGATTGGCTACCATCATTTGCCTTTGCCTTAGTTTTTGGCATGTCCATGCTTCGCCTGTTGTTTTGATTTGAACAGGCTATTTGTTATCTCCATGAATTCATGTGGTGGCCGCAGTACATGTTGCAGTTTGCCCTTGAATTCAAAGTGGGGCTGCAGTTCATTTTTATAAAGAATTTTGCACTTGATGAAATGTGCAGTAATGAGTTGTTTGGAAACTTGTTCTTGAGTTTGCTTGGGTATTGAACTGTTTCTTGCCTCTTTGATACTTGCAGTTTACTGACTTGACCTCTGCAGCTTTGATTGCTGTTAGTATTCACTCGAGTTGGCGAGGCAGTGCACATGTATGTGCGTGTGCACTGCAGCCACCCAAATCGACAGTTTTGAATTGATATTTCTTTGCGTCGTGATGCATTGATCTTTTATGTCGTATTGGCGAGGCCGTGCACGCGTGCGTGTACGGCAGCCAATAACACTGTTTATCTCTGTTGATGATTTAAAATCTGCTGATTTATTGATTAACACTGTTAAGTGTTATATTTTCGTTATCCGATTTCTTTGTTAAAAGAGTCGGATAGACAGAGAATTTCGTTGACTGTCGTCTATTTAAATTATTATTGCCTCTATGCACTAATAAACTGGTTTGAATTAGACTGACCTGTGTATTATTTTCTTTTGAATATAATACTCGGGTCAGACCGAGTATTTTTACAGCTTGAAGATTTTCGAGCAGCGAAGTTAGAGAGAGAGTAAAGAATCATTTATTTCAAGAAAATTGTATTTTAAGATATTCCGCTGTATCATTATCAAATTGTATAAACTCTGATGTATTCTAAAAAGATTTATAGTAATGAAATAGATTCATTTGTTTTAATTCAGTGTTATTATTCTGTGTTTCTGTGGCTGATTCTGTTTAAACCTTATAAACTAAATAACAATTCGCCTTTTTGAACGTTTCGAGTTGGTTTAATTACCGACTGGAGACGGTCAAAAGGGGGAATGTTACATTTCCTATGACTACAATTTTCAGCACGATGTCCAATTATTCCACATCTAGCAAAGACACTCTTACCTTTTGCATTATCATCAACTTGTGTTTTCACAAAGCCTAGTCCTTTTCTATTGTTAGCAAAAAGTTGATTTCCCAATAACATGTTGAATGATTTTTCTCCTCTTGAAAAGTTATTCAGAGCTTTCTCAAGATTTTGAACTTTGGTTTTTAGTGTTGTGTTTTCAGTCACAAGTGAGGTGCATCTATTTATAAAATCCTTTTTCCTAGTGTCAAAGGTTTCCTTAAGACTCAAGTTTTCTTTTTCAAGATTCTCAAAGCTATTTTTAAGTCTTGATAATTCTGAATCTAAAATTTTACATTTTTTACAGTCTAGGTTTTGAATATTTTCAAGTTCAGTTTCTAACCTAGAATTTTCATAGACAAGTTCTCTCCTATCAGATTTCAGTTTTTCAATTTTAGATTCAAGAGTATCAATTGTTTTAGTAAGATCACAACACATCAAAACAAGTTCTTTATAAGAATAGTCACCTACCTCACTAGATTCCTCTGAGCTTGCTTCTGAATCTGATTTTGCCATAAGACACAGGTTAGCCTCCTCTGAGCTATTATTCGAAACTTCCTCTCCTTCTTCATCATCCCAAGTCGCTGCAAAGGCCTTCTTCTTCTTTTTCTTTCCTTTATTGTTTTTGAGAAGTGGGCATTTTTGTTTGAAGTGGCCAGGCTTTTTTGCAGTTAAAGCAAGTCAATTCATTATCGGAATTGTCAGAATCTTTTGACTTATTACCACTTGTTTTCTTCTTGCGTGGCCTGAATCTTGACCATTTTCTAAGATTATTGACAGCCATTGCAAGCTCTTCAATTGGATCTTCTTCTTCATCATCGCTCTCTTCTTTGTTCTTTAAGGCAATCGTTTTCTTCTTTGATTCAGAGTTGTTGCGTTCCTCCTTTGCTTTTAGCTCAAGCTCATATGTCATTAAGTTGCCGATCAACTCCTCCATGCTTAGTTTACTCAGATCTTTCGATTCTTGTATTGCCGTGACTTTTGCCTCAAAGCTCATCGGTAAGACTCGTAGCACCTTCCTTACAAGCTCTAACTCAGTGAATACCTTCCCAAGCGCTCTAGCATTGTACACCAAAGTTGAAAAATGTCCAAACATGTCCTTTATGCTCTCGCCTTTGTCCATCACAAAGTTCTCGTATTCATTGCTGAATAGGGCTAGACGAGACTCCTTGACTTGAGAAGTTCCTTCATGTGTCACCTCCAAGGTATGCCAAATTTCCTACGCAGTTTTACAATGAGAAATTCTATTAAATTCAGTCTTATCAAGAGCACAGATCAAAGCATTCATGGATTTAGCATTTGTAGTTTTTAATTTCTTATCGTTAGCGTCCCACCTATCCTTAGGTTTAGGAATCTCAGTATCACCAACAGTTATAGTGGGAGATTTATAGCCAGTTTCAATAATGTCCCAAACATCATAATCAACAGAACTAAGATAAATACCCATCCTAACTTTCCAATAAGCATAATCATTCCCATTAAACATGGGTGGCCTAGCAATAGATTGCCCCTCCGAAAAAGCATTATTTGGTGGATTCATGACTCTAGAGTTAAAGATAAATACCAGGCTCTGATACCACTTGTAGGATCTAGATTAACCCTAGAGGGGGGGTGAATAGGGTTATAGCAAATTTTCTTGAATTTATAAAATTAAACATAAAAAAAACTGAAGAGAAGTAAATATGCTGAAAGGTAAATCACACACAAAATTTACCCAGCTTCGGCAACCCCTGCATACTGCTGCATTCCCAGATTTCTATTAGAATTAAACAGTCTCCTGCTTATAAACACTCTAACAGACTCGCAAACTCTGCTACCGCCTATAGAGTTTTGCAAACCCGCAAACTCTGCTTACTGAACTAATCCTAAGTAGACAATCTGACACAACCTAAATCCTAGGTGGTGATTTACCAAGATTTGATTCGAAAAGTACAGACTTCAAAAATAAAAAAAAGAGCAAAAATAAATAAAAAACTTGAGTACAAATTTTTGCCCTTAAACAAAACAACCCGACCCAAAAGAAAAAACACGCCACTTCCCTCTTTTGTTATCTGATGCAATTTAGGGTTGTGAAAATGGCGGCTTTGTCTCAACAACGATCTGATTGGGTCTCTGAGTTGCCTCCGATTGCTCCTCTTCCCTTCGAATGTCCAATCACCTCTGATTAAGGCTTGCGCAACCACGTTTAGAGCGAATTCTGATTGCTAAAGGCTCGGGTGATTGAATTGGTATGATTTGAGTTGAGATTTTCTGATTTATCTTGCTTGTTCTCTTTTTTCTGCCTATGATGATCTTGGGGTATATATATATAGGGTAGAAACCCTAATAATTCTCGTCTGATTTGATTTCTTTCTTGGCCTCCACGTCATTGAATATTTCCATGATTTTGTTGCGACATTTTGGGTATATACGATTCGAATTTTGCTTGGTACCCACGGCTTTGGATATTTCCTATATGTTTTCACAATTTTGAAATTTGAACTGCTGATTTCGTTCTGGAATTTTATTTGTTTCTATAACAGGATATTTGGAATTTTTTTTCTCGGTCCATATTCGAATTATTTCTATCCATATATGCATTCGAATTCTTTAATCAAATATGGAAAAATCTTTTCAATATATTTGCATTGCCAAGATTTGTTTGCCATATTTGATTGCTTGACCAAGTCTTCTGATTTGTTTTTGCCGTAAAAAAAATCTTTCCTGCTTCTGACCAAAACAGATTTGTTGCCTTAATACCGAACCAAATTTGCTTGTTACCTTTATATTGTTTTGACCAAAAAACAATATTGATCACTTGCCATGTATATGCTCCTGTCTATGTACATGTTGCACCATTCTCAAGTATTTTGTTTTGACCATACTTGATATTGTTGAGTCTAGGCATGTTTGTTGTTGCAGTGACTGTGCGCCTAAATCATTTATACTGCTTTGCATTTTGTTGCCAGTGCATATGTTGAAACTGCACCATATCATGTTCTGTTTTGATACTTTGAGTTGTTGATCGAGTTGCATTGCCATATCG
This sequence comes from Allium fistulosum, assembly GCA_030737815.1. Classification (NCBI taxonomy): domain Eukaryota; kingdom Viridiplantae; phylum Streptophyta; class Magnoliopsida; order Asparagales; family Amaryllidaceae; genus Allium; species Allium fistulosum. The sequence goes on along the minus strand of CM060901.1, from coordinate 1,265,942,263 downwards.
TTGTCTGTTGTTCATTTGAGTTAGCTTGAACATGTTGCTCTGTCCAGTTTTGGTCGAACTGCTGCAATGACTAGGTTTCAAGTTGTTGTTGCATTTGCAGTCCATGCTTGTACATTAGAGTTGCATTGATTTATGTGCCTTGTGTACTTGTCACTTGAGCCTTAATCTTGATATTGTTGGCATCTGTGTTACACTGAGCTGCCATGCATACTTGACTTGCTATATTCATGTTGGTAGTCCACATCTCTGTTCATGCTTCTATGTATGAATTTCTGAATTTGTTGTATTTGTTTGTTGAGAACTTGAGCATGATTGTTGCACTTGTGTTGCTCACCATGTCTTTTGGCTTGACTTGAGCATTGTCAGGTTGCATATCCAGCTGAATCTATGTTGTGCATGATTGCTTTTGTTGACTGCGCAGACGAGTTAGCGAGGCAGTGCACACGTGTATAAATGTACACGTGTGTATTGCAGCCACTCATGATTACCTGTCCCTGATAAGAATACTGATATGCACAGATATTACACAATCAAAAATGATGACAATAACCCATATATCTGAGACACCAATAAAAACAAATTTATACTTTTGCAAATTCAAATTTGTTTATTTTCATATTACTACTGTAGTTGCTAATTATACAGGTACACAGGAGACAGGACAAGAACTGGAGCTGGACAATGAAGATAGATGCAGATGTGCAGACAGAGTGAAAAACTAAGTGTTGAGCGTTGTAGTGAGAAAAAAATATGAATGTGAAATGTATGAAACCGGTGTATGTATATAGAGAGAGCTGAGAACTTTGTACTGTATAAGTGTTGAAATAAAATATTATATAAATTCTGTGCAATAGTATTATTATTCAATATGAATATTTATTCCTATATGTGTATAGTACAATCTGCAAACACATATATAAATTGATATATATTTGTTATCATCAAACAAAAAATCACATCAAACAGATGGTGATGGAGGTAATATTCATTATCGAAATCAAGGCCAAGTGCGAAATCAATATCGGGATTTAGAAAATGATCGTAAATGGGAGTCAGGTATGAGGATGGAAATTCCAGAATTCAAAGGTGGTATGCAAGCAGAAGAATTTCTTGATTGGTTGTCGAATGTTGAAGAAATTTTGGAATTCAAGGATGTGCCTGAGAATCGCAGAGTCCAATTAGTTGCTACAAGACTAAGGGGAAGAGCTATGGCTTGGTGGCAACATACTAAACTAACTCGGGAGAGAATGGGGAAATCAAAAGTTGTCACTTGGGAGAAGACGAGAAAGATGATGAAAGCGACTTTTTTTCCGTACAAGTATCAATCTCTTATGTATCAACATTTGCAGAATTTGAGACAAGGGACGAAGACAGTGAATGACTATGCAGATGAATTCTATCAATTGATTGCAAGGAATGATATTATGGAAACCGAGGAACAACTAATGGCTAGATATGTTGGAGGGTTACGAATGCAAATTCAAGACATGATTAATATGTTTAATCCAATGTCTGTTGCTGAAGCACATCAGAAAGCTCTAGCTTGGGAGAAACAAGGAAGACGAGGAAGTGGTGTGTTTACGAGTTCCAACAACCAGAATAAGGGTGCTAGTAGTAGTGCTAATATTTCCAAGGCAGTCAATAAACCAATTGTCAATGAAGTTGCTAAAGCAAAGGTCAATAACAGTATCAAGTGCTATAATTGTCAGGAGTTTGGCCATAAAAGTAATGAATGTACAAAGCCAAAGAAGAGAGCATTAGTTTTAGAGGAATGTGAGTATGAGGATGTGGAAGCTGAAATTGATTATTCTCAACCATCGAAGTTTGATGAAGATGAAGAAGTTGTGTCAGGAGACGAAGGGTGTAACTTGATGATGAGGAGGTCTTGCTTAACGCCAAAGCATGAGAATAATTCTAGTTGGCTGAGAAGCAATATCTTTCAGTCTACATGTACTATCTTGGGAAAGGTTTGTCAATTTGTTATTAATGCGGGAAGCTGAGATAACATTATTTCTGAAGAAGCCATCAAGAAGTTAGGGTTGAAGACTGAAAACACCCTAGACCTTATAAACTAGCATGGCTAAAGAAAGTTGGAGAAGTGACAGTGGGAAGACGAGCATTTGTTACATTTTCTATTGGGAAGAAGTACAAAGATGATATATGGTGTGATGTTGTCGATATGGATGTGTGTCATCTACTATTGGGAAGACCGTGGCAATATGATAGAGCTGTACAACATAATGGTCGCACCAACAGCTACAGTTTCATGTTCGAAGGTACTCAAATCACCTTAGTTCCTAAGAAGCGTGAACAAAGTGAAAGCAAGTCAGAGAAGAAAGTGGAACCAACTAGTCTATTAACTTCGAGAGAATTTGTTAAAGAAGTGGAAGATAGTGCTGAATTGTCTATGTTGATTGGGTATGAAACAAGTGAAGATCTTAAAAAGCCCGCGGAGGTTAGACCGGTGTTAAATGAATTTGAAGATGTCTTTCCTACGGAATTACCCAAGGATTTACTGCCACTAAGGGACATACAACATCAAATTGATCTAGTACCAGGTGTTGTTTTACCGCATAGGTCGCATTATCGTATGAGTTCGAAAGAGCATGAAGAGTTGAGGAGACAGGTTGAGGAGTTGCTTGAGCAAGGGCGTGTTCGAGAGAGTCTCAGTCCTTGTGCTGTACCAGCTCTGTTGGTGCCAAAGAAAGATGGTTCGTGGAGAATGTGTACAGACAGCAGGGCACTCAACAAAATAACTGTCAGATACAGATTTCCTATGCCAAGACTTGATGATCTATTGGATCAACTCAGTGGGTCTGTAATCTTTTCTAAGATCGACCTTAAGAGTGGTTATCATCAGATTCGCATAAGACCAGGTGATGAATGGAAGACAACATTCAAGACTCATGAAGGATTATATGAATGGCTGGTCATGCCATTTGGTCTATCTAATGCACCAAGTACATTTATGAGGGTGATGAATCAAATTTTCAGACCTTACATCGAGAAGTTTGTTGTAGTCTACTTTGATGATATCTTGATATATAGTGCTAGCACAGAGGAGCACATTCAACACTTGCGAAAGGTGTTAACTATTCTTCGTCAAGAACAGTTCTATGCAGCGACGAAGAAATGCGTGTTCATGATGCCGAGTGTTTTATTTCTGGGTTATGTCGTGTCCAAGGAAGGGATATAAGTGGACCAGAGTAAAGTAGCCGCAATCAGAAATTGGCCACAGCCCAAAACTATAACAGAAGTCAGAAGTTTCCATGGGTTAGCTTCATTTTATCGAAGATTTATACCGCACTTTAGTAGTGTGATGGCTCCTGTTACTGATTGTATGAAAGGAAAGCAGTTTTCATGGATGAAAGAGGCAGGATCTGCTTTTGAACAGATCAAGGAACTTTTAACATCAGCACCGATTCTAGTGTTGCCAGATTTTCAGTTACTATTTGAATTACATACAGATGCGTCCAAAGTTGGAATTGGAGGAGTGTTGAGTCAGAAGGGTCGTCTAATTGCCTATTTCAGTGAAAAACTTTCTGGAGCAAAGATGAGATACAGTACTTATGATGTGGAGTTTTATGCTATTGTGCAGGCCGTGAAGCATTGGAGACATTACTTGTTCCACAAAGAATTTGTTCTGTATACGGATCATGAAGCATTGAAACATTTACAAGGGCAGAATAAAATTGCAGCTAGGCATGCATCGTGGATATCTAATTTGCAGCAATTTACATTCGTCGTAAAGCACAAGTCTGGAGTAACTAATTGCGTCACCGATGCATTGAGTCGGAGGAATAATGTACTAACAACCATGCAAGTATAGGTGATGGGTTTTGACTTACTTCCAGATTTGCTTACTTCAGATTCATATTTTTCCAAGATCCTAGACAAAGTCAAGCAGGGAAACGTGGATGGATATATGCTGGTTGAGGGTTTTCTATTCAAAGGAAATCAGTTGTGTATTCCAGATTGCAGTCTGTGAATGAAAATCATCAAAGAATTACATGAAGAAGGACACGTGGGTCGTGACCGTACTATGCAGTTGATCTCAAAGTCTTATTTTTGGCCGTCAATGAGGAAGGAGGTTGAAAAGTTCGTTCAGAGGTGCCATATTTGTCAAGTTTCAAAGGGACCGCAACAAATGCAGGTTTATATATGCCGTTGCCTATATCTACTAAACCATGGGTGGATGTTAGTATGGACTTTGTATTGGGATTGCTGAGAACGCAACGTGGCAATGATTCTATCTACATGGTGGTTGATCGGTTTTCAAAAATGGTACATTTTATCGCATGCAAGAAGACGACAGATGCAGTTAATGTCGCACAGTTATATTTCAGAGAGATCTATCGTCTTCATGGGTTGTCTGAATCTATTGTATCGGATAGAGACACTCGTTTTCTGAGTCATTTTTGGATGAGTCTATGGAGAATGGTCGGGACAAAGCTGAAATTCAGTAGTGCTTATCATCCACAGACGGATGGACAGACAGAAGTTGTGAATAGATCCCTAGGTAATCTATTGAGATGCCTCGTGAATGACAATTTGAAGAGTTGGGATTCCAAGCTGTGTCAAGCTGAGTTTGCACACAACCATGCAGTTAATCGTAGCACTGGGTTTAGTCCATTCCAGGTCGTTTACTCAACAATGCCTAAGGGACCATTAGATTTATCTACAGTACCATAGCAGAAAGGAGTGATCAAACGAGCTAGTGATTTTGTGAATGAATTGCAAGAGTGCCACAAGGTTGTGCAGGAACGATTGCTTAAGGCGAATGAGAAATATAAGCAATCCGCGGATATTAAGCGACGAAATGTTGAATTTAAAGAAGGAGATTTTGTATATGCATTATTGACTAAGGATCGATTTCCTATTGGTACTTACAACAAACTAGCTGCTAGAAAGATTGGCCCTTTGGAAATCGTAAAGAAGATTAATGAGAATGCTTATCGGTTAAGATTGCCAGATCATATCCATACTACTGACGTTTTCAACGTCAAACACTTGATTCCATATCATGAGAATAAGCATGTCGAAGAAGAAGAAAGTGTGAATTCGAGGTCGAATTCTTTTCAACCAGCGGAGGATGATGCAGCGCACCATGATAAGCGACATAGCGAGTTATGTCATCCTATAAGTCGCTCATCCTATAAGTCGCTCATCCTATAAGTCGTTCAGTTATGCGGCATCTTTATAAGTCGTTCAGTTATGCCACCTTGTTCTCTTATGTCGCTATGCCGCCTCCTTATGCCGCACTCTTTAAGTCATTCGGACTATGGCATCTGCCTTATGTCGCTTAAGTCGTTCCTGAAGCTGTGCTATCTTCTTAAGTCACAAGTTCTTATGTCGCATTGTTCTTATGTCGCATTGTTGTTAAGTCGCATTGTTGTTAAGCCGTATGATGTTGTAACTCGTATGTCGCATTGTTGTTATGTCGTATGATGTTGTAACTCGTATGATGTTAAGTCGTTTGGTGAACTTAAGTCGTATGTGGTGAGTTAAGTCGTGAGTTGCATGTGTGTGTTGTAATTTCCTATAAATAGGGGTGTGTTGTCATTTGTAAAAAGGGAGTTGATTTTGGAAAATAAATTTGTGTGTGAGCTTTGGCCACCATTGTTGGAAGTTGAGTTTGATCTCCTTCTTCTTTCCATCTTCGAGTTATTCGTGAGCGAATCAACGAATTTGAAGCCAATTCTCGGTATCACTTACGAATGATCAACGATCGAATTGTAGATCTTTCAACACGGCATCTTGCGAGATCAACGGGTTGGAGATAGCTAGATTCTGGCATCATCACGATCAACGGAATTGAGCATTTTATCATTCTATCGGTTTATTTGACACAAAATCATCATTTCGTGAGAAAGATCCTGGATAGGTTGCGACAATTTGGTATCAAAACTGTTCGAGCCTAGTCAAAGCTGCGTTACAACTAAAATGAATTATTACCATGGTTTAATGCTAAAACTTTCAAATATATAAATAGAAATGTTTTCAGGTTCCTAAATATATGAATGGAAAAAAAAGCAGTTGCAAATTCTAAGCAAACATCCACGAAATAATAATATCAATGGTTGAACATGCCTTATTTAAAAGGGTAAGCTTTGGGAATCTAAACTGATGGTTGGGTAGGAATTGGGTTAAATGTACAGTTAAATAATTGAGATTAGCGTAAATGTTGTTAATTGAAAATTTCAAGGGATAAAAATCTATTTTGAACTTAGCTAATGCACAAATTTTATTCTATAATATCGTTTACACTACAGTAGATCCATTACAAATACCAAAATTTAATCATATCAACATGTAAAATAATGAAGTAACAAAAGATTATCTGCTAAGTTATCCCTTAGAGAGGAAACAATGAAGATGAGTTGAGCATACTACCATTGCTAACTTCTTAAGAAACACAATATTGAAAAAGTAAATTTGGAAACAGAACTTAATAAAATAAGCAGTCAAACTGAATCCAAAAACAAATAATTACCTAGTTATGACCTAGGCAGATAGTATAGTTTGTTTGAAATACCTTTTATGTTCTTCCCTAAACGTACTGATTACTGGAATACAACATTTTATGCTTCAATTATTAACAAGAAGGGCCTGGTTTTGGATACTTTTTGGATATAGACTATTAATTAATTTTTGGTATAATATTATTGAACGGATGTAAACAAATTTTAACCATAATCTGATTGAGGGTAAACTTATATATTGTTCATTTCCAATCAATAGTTATTCATTTTAGATTTGTTTGTACCAATTTGTACTGATATCAATTGATCTACATCAATAATTCAACGTAAAATTATAGAACCCAAATTGGTTAATGAAAACAAAAAAATAAATTACCTAATTAGAGCTTCTTCAATCAAAGCATGAATCTCTTTCGGCCTCAACAATCAGGGAAAGATATACCTAATTGAAACCATTGAAAGATGAGGAAAAACCATTGAACAAAGAATTGGGATTAGAAACGCTGGAGCGATAACATTGAAGCTTACTGCGAGAAGTTCTGTAAAGGTGTGCTCGTAAATTGGCAAGAATATCCTTAGCTAATTTAGGATGTCATCGGGGCATTTGTGTAACTTCAAAAGCTTCATTTAAAGGTATTCTCATTATATATAAATAAGGTACGTATTGGTTATCAAAAACATGTTTTATAATAATTAACCATGTCAATATAGTGTTTTGGTTCTTTTCCTAAACCTGTTGCTTTATCCGAGTCATGAGTTACTACTAGTTTAGTCGGTTTTAAATTCATTGGTTTCTCTCTAGAGCCATATTATTTTATTATTTACATCAATAATGCAGCGTAATTGTCAAATTTAGGCCCTTAACAATATTTTGTTATATATGTACATCATCACAAATTATTTAAAATTCAACTTTTAACAACTTGCTAAGAAAGGAGAAAATTTTATCGACATCCCTTATGTTTTAAAAGGAATGAACGCACCACCATATTCTAAGCTATATTGAAGCTACTGCAATAAAGTAGCTAAAAACAATGGTGCACATATATGTATTGTTTATCACAAGTACCAACCAATACGCAAATACTTTTTTTCCTTGCTTAAATAACCTATAACAATATGTTGAAATGAAAAGTTAATACAAGCTTTTTAGTGTTTTATACGATAATTAAACGGTCTATAACAAATTTCGTTGTGGAAAATTGCTTTGCGAGATCAGCAGGGAAATAGTAGGATCATAAATCATAGCAATTGAGTGGTAATTGCTACAATTTCTTGATAATGTGGATAATTAACTTGTATTGGGCAATTATATTTTCTCAATTGACATATTATATTTGTTGTTTATAGTTCAAACAAGTCTTGCTGTTTGTAGGGTAAATAAGCACACGTGTTATAATTGTCAAATATGTTTTTTGTAATGAAATTCTATAATTTGTGTCTGTACGATATCTACAACATATACATATACATATACATACACATACACATATGGTGTTTCTTTTATCAAGATAACCAAGAGCAATTAAAGTTGCTTATTGTACTTTATTCTTTTCGTTTTCTATTGCAGTCACAAAATAATGATGTGTGCTTATTTTGCTTGATGCATTTGATTTAGTTAAATAGAGAGAGGATAAATCTAAAATTTAAAAGCATTGTTTCAATTCTGAATCCACGAAAATGATGTTCCTCAGGAAAAATGCCCAATTACAAAGTTTTGTTGTTCATAGGTGATTGCATTGCCCTAATGAATTCTTTTAGTTAAAGATGAGTTGATGCTTTTTGAGTTCGTCAAAGAAGCTTGATTTGTTCCTTATGCACCAAAGGTTGCCGATTACTAATGATGATGGGGACCGTTGCCATTGATCATGCTCAAGTTAGAAATTTCATAATTGAATAACTCTTGGTGTCTTGCTAAGGTGATGTCTAAAGACCACTGTTATAATTTCCCAAAATCCGAGATACTTGCTAATATGCTTCAACCATGATATTCTCCTTAATAGGAGATGATCCCCTTGCCTGAGTATAGGTGAACACTAGTTTTTGAACCTGAGATGATATGGTTTAGAGGCTAATGTCTGAGATGCTCAAGTTTACTTACTCTTGTTGGAATATAAACTTGATTTATTGAATTACGTTTCCTTTGTAATCAAGTAAAAGCGTTTCTAGAATTACGTTTCCTTTGTAATCAAGTAAAGGCGTTTCTAGAATTACGTTTCCTTTGTAATCAAGTAAAGGCGTTTCTAGAATTACGTTTTCTTTGTAATCAAGTAAAAGTAATTCTAGAATGATCTATTAGGGACTATAAATAGAGGAGCTCTCCCCTCACTTGAAATGTAGCAATTAAGCAATCAAGTAATCAAGCAAAGAAAAAATAATAATAAAGTATTATTTGTGAGAACAAGTTTCTTCTCTTTGTGTGTGAGTTGTGTGGATTAGTGAGAACAAGTTTCTTCTCTCTAGTCTCCAACAATTTTTTTAATATACATATTCCTACAAAGTGGTATCAGAGCAAGGTTTAGGGATGACTTCCAACAATATGTTGCAACCTCAACTTCCTCATTTGACGGGAAAGAATTACAATCAATGGAGCATTCAAATGAAGGTCTTGTATGGCTCTCAAGATCTTTGGGAGATTGTTGAAAATGGATATGAAGAACCGGAGAATCAAGCAACACTTTCAACACAACAATTGAATACTTTGAAATAGATTCGAAAGAAGGACAAGAAGGCTCTTTATTTTATCTATCAAGCGGTGGTGAAGCAATTTTTGAAAGAATCTCTTCGGCATCAACATCAAAGGAGGCATGGGACATCCTCAACAAGGCGTACAAAGGTGAAGAAAAGGTAAAGATGGTAAGACTTCAAGCTCTAAGAGGTGAGTTTGATTTACTCAAAATGAAAGAAAGTGAATCGGTGGAGGAATTTTATAATAGAACTATATCAATTGCTAATCAACTTCGAGTCAATGGTGAAGAAATTTCGGATAAAAGAATTATTGAAAAAATTCTTCGAAGTATGACAAGGAAATTTGAGCATGTTATTGTTGCTATTGAAGAATCAAAAGATTTGAATACTTTCTCTCTTGAAGAATTGTTGGGCTCACTACAATCTCATGAGCTTCGCATCAAACAATTTGATTCCTCTCCTTCCGAGCAAGCTTTTCAAATTCGAGACACCAACCGTGGTGGTTTTAGAGGAAGAGGTAGAAGATCAGCACGTGGTAGAGGACAAGGAAGAGGCCAAATTCAAAGTGAAAATTCAAGCTCATCTCAAGGAGGAAGAGGAAGAGGTCGTGGAGGATACAGTGGAAGAGGAAGAGGTAACTCTTATAATATTCAATGTCATTATTGTCATAATTATGGGCATATGAAAAAGGATTGTTTTAAAAGAATTAATGATGAAAAGGATAATTCTAATTTTCTACATGAGAATTTGGAGACACAAGATGAAAGTATGCTTCTTGCTTGTAATGTTCAAGAAGCTCCTTTTGATGATATATGGTATATTGATAGTGGTTGTAGTAACCACATGACCGGAAATAAAAGTTGCTTTGTGAATTTTGATGAAAGTGTCCAACGAGAAGTCAAGACAGGTGATAACAAAAGGCTCATTGTCAAAGGCAGTGGTGATATTCCGATACGGACAAAGCAAGGTACAAATTATATTTCTAATGTTTATTATGTTCCCGATCTTAAACACAATCTTTTGAGTGTTGGGCAACTTTTAAAGAAGGGACATAATCTGAATTTCAAAAATGATTTATGTGAGATCAAAGACAAAACTGGTGTTCTTATTGCAAAAGTGAAGATGACACCAACAAAAATGTTTCCGTTGCAAATTAAAAATGAAGCATTTCCATGTTTTGCTAATATTGTTAATGACAAGTCATGGCTTTGGCATCTTCGTTATAATCACTTGAGTTTTAGCACTCTATCCAAGATTTGCAAAGATCATATGGTGAGAGGCATTCCAAATATTAGCAAACAAGATCAAGTATGTGAAAGTTGTGTTTTTGGCAAGCACCATCGAGATCCATTTCCAAAAGAAAAGGCATGGCGAGCAAAGAATCCTTTGGAGCTAGTGCATTCGGATTTATGTGGACCTATGCGCACAAACTCTCTTGGAGGTAATCGGTATTTTCTCACTTTTATTGATGACTATAGTCGCAAGATGTGGATTTACTTTCTCAAAGAAAAATCTCAAGTATTTGAAGTGTTCAAGAATTTTAAAGCACTTGTGGAGAAGCAAAGTGGTTTTTCTATAAAGACACTCTGATCCGATCGTGGTGGAGAATATATGGCGGAAGAATTCGGAAATTTCTTAAAGGATCATGGCATTCATCATCAACTAACGGTCCGCTCAACCCCTCAACAAAATGGGGTGGCCGAAAGAAAGAACCGTATCATTATGGAACTTGTTCGAAGTATGTTGAAGACAAAAGGATTGCCTAAAACATTTTGGGCCGAAGCTGTAGCATGTGCATGCTATGTTCTCAACCGTGCGGCAACTAAAAGTGTTCAAGGAAAGACTCCACAAGAAGCATGGAGTGGTCACAAGCCATGTGTCTCCCACTTCCGAATTTTTGGAAGCATTTGTTACTCTCATGTGCCGGATGAAAAAAGAGGAAAACTTGCTGACAAATCTGAAAAGTGCATCTAAAAAGAGGAAAACCCCAAAATTTTGTGAAAAAATCATTTTTGTAAAATGATTTAATTTTTGAAATATTTAGATTTAAATATGGTGAAATTTCTGGAATAAATAGTGTGCAAGTATATGTGTGCACGTGCACACTGAAATGGCACAAGGAAGAACTCCAGATTTCTTGGATTTAAAACAAGAATTAAAAAGCAATACAAACATGATTTTGCAACATGGATATTTGATTTCTGGAATTATATGGATCATCTTAGAAAATAAGAAAAGTAAGTTTTACTTTAAATCAGTAAACAGATTTTATTTAAAACCCAGAAAAGAAAATTATACATATATATATGTTATAAGGATTTGTAAACCTGTATACATATAGGTGCATATGTTTCTGAAATTAAAGAGGAATTAAATAGGCCTAGATAAGATATGTATACAAATATACATTTTTAAGTACTGAAAAGTATATACATATATATATAAGCAAGTGAAACTATAACATTAAAATGACATGAAATGTGATACAAGTCAATATGCTTGTGTAGGCAAAAATAGCAAAGGGGATTCTCAGGAATAATTGAAAAATAAAATAGGATAGTCACACTTTTAACATGACTAGGTGAGTGGCCATTTTCTGAAAAGTAAAAGAAAGAAAATGCAGCCTTTAAATTGGTTAATATGGCCGGGGTATTATGAATGAAAAATGCATGATGCTAGCCAGGACAGAAATGGAATTCTGTTTTAACAAAACCCTAGTGGAAAAATGCATATAAATAGGCAGTTTTAGCCAGTAGAATTATTTTACCCCGAGCTGCACAAAAATAAGAAAGGAAGAAAAATATTGGAAGGAAGAAGAAAACACTCATACAAGGATTTTCTGGATTAATAAGAAGAAATATTTAGGTGAGTAACCTCACTGAGTTCATGGCATTAAGACCTGAGACGAGGCAGCCACTTTTTATATTTCCATTTATATATTTCCGGTTTTGATGTATATGATTTCATCAATGCTTTTTGGATGTCTTATTTTAAATCTGATATGATTTAATATGGATGATTTTGATTGCATTGATTGGTTGAGACATTTGTCTTTGGATGTGTATCATACTGTTTTATTTATACTCATAAATGTTAAAGTCTAGGATCTTAAAATTATATAGAGAATACTCTCAACTGTTATAGATCTATGGCATGGAAACTTTACAAAAATGTTGGGAGCTGCATTATACTTGGTATAAGTGCTGAGGCTTGAAAAGAAAAAAATGTTAAGGGTGCAATAGAAATTTTCTAAGTGTTGAGCCCTTAATCAAAAAAAAGAAGAAATTCACAAGCTAAAATTATGATTGAACCAGATCCTGAATCTGAATCAATCATAAAGGCTTGCAGATCAAAATAATAAGAACATGCCATGCCTCTTTTCACAGTTGAAAATATTCTTATATTTTACTAAGATCAAGACATATTGATCCCATTTAGGAAATAACTGTCTGCTTATTTCTGAGGAGAATTATGCTAGGAAAGATTATGGATGTTTCCATGTTTGCAGTGACATGTTCACTTAGCATATTTGATGATAGGATTTAAGACAATACACTAGTAAATAAACTAGGGAAGGGAAGGCCAAGAAGACTGCTGGAATGCTTGTCATATTTGAAGTATGCAAGTTGGCACATGGTTTGTTTAAGCCCTGAGATCTTTGTGCAATGATGTGAATTAGTTCATTGCAATGTGTCCCTGTGATTCCTTAATAGCAGATGAGGCAGGGATTTAAAATTGAATTATACAACCTGTAAATGAAGAAATAGGAATATGGATATTCCTTAGGTTGAATGGTATGGAACCAAGATGGTTCCAGTGAATGCAATTGATGCAAATAGATAATTATGTTTGCATGATTATGTATGCAAGTGTAAGAATGATAAAAGAATATATCATACCTGAATCAACTTAATTATACTATGTTAAAGTAATTGATTGCAGGAATTTGCTTAAATAACTAATTGGTGCTCTTATATTCTCTATTGCTTAATATCATGAATGTATTGATGTTACTCATACCAGATCATAGATCTGACCCTTGTTTGCTCATGGCATATGGGGTGTCTCATTTTAAAATGAGGCAGCCACTCATGCTCTTTCAGGTAACCTGGGCACTAAGTAAAAATGAAGTTATGGCTATTATGGAGGAGTGAATGAACATGCTAGCTAGTTTCAATAAGAGCTTAAATTGATTATATCTGCATGTATTCAGGAAAATTTTTATGTTTCTAAGATTTCCAGTCATGTAATGAATTCTATTATGGTTAGATGGACTAGTTGTATCATGTTAAATATATTGTTATGCACTAAGGTTTAAAATCTAAAAGAAATATCTGAGTGGGGAACAAGGAAATGATTTTAAGTATTGATATGGATGTTTGGAAAAGAAATATGCATATGTAGTTGAGCTACTGTTTTGCATAATTTATATTATGTATTAGTTAATCTTGAGACATAACAGAGCACTGAGTTTTAGAATAAAAACTGGATTTAGCTAGAAGTAAACTTATAAGGATTTTAGTTTCCTTTTTACTGAAATGCTTTGTAAATAAGTTTGAATTCATTTCTGAATCGTATTGAGAAAAGAAAAAATGTTTTTTTTAAAGGCTTCAGACAGAATGCAATGAATGGTATCTCCATTGCTTTGAACTAGTGTGTAGCAGATACAGGATACATGAGTTAACCAGCTTCAAATAAATGATGTATTGGTTGATCATGATAGATTGTATTTTGAAAATAAAAATGCATTTCAAAAGCTTAGTACATTTAGCAATTGTTTCACCACAATCATCTTTTAAAGATTAAGACAGATAAGCAATGTAAACTGGTTTGAACAAACAAAACCTGGCAACACTCCATATACTCTGAAGTTTAGGTAGATTCTGGTTTGTAAAATGCAAATAGAAGAATGGTCAGATTAACCACATGGTTAGACCATAGGTCAGGCAAATTGTTCACTTCAAATCAATGAAGCATGGAACCATTTGAACCCAGTTTTCTGGAAAATGAGTAAAGTTATTGACATGTACATGTATATCTGTGTACATGTTGATATTTGGGCAAAAATATAAACCTAAATTCCTAGAACAGTTGTAGGAATGGGTTTCAAAAATAATGAAGTAAGAATTATTGTTTTGTATGTTAGATTATAGGCAAAAATTAAATATATATGTGCAGATATAGGTAGAAATCAGATTTCAAACCATACAGGAGAAAAATAAAAAGAAAAACAAAAATTGTGTTTGAACCGACCAGCATAGCACTCGAACTCGTGACCTCTCATGTATAAGTTAGGCGCGTTTCCATTACGCCTAGATGTTGCTTGTGTTCACTTATGATCCACTTTCTTTTATCCTGAGTTTGATACTATCCAGACTTTAACACAATCATCCATATTAAAAGCTTGCTTTCCACTGATTATTACTTGATCATTCCTTAATTAGAATAACAGACTAAAGTACATGTTTCCAGTGGATTCTATGGTCAAAAATCAGGATACAATAATTAATCTGAATTGCTAAAAATCTAAATCAAACAGAATGTTCTTGTACAAAAAAAAAATAAAGTATATACTCTGAATTTAAACAAGAAGAACACATACATCTTCATATGTATGTGTATGTTATTAGATATACACTGATATATTTATATTGGTAAGTTATTTTAATCCTGGATATATTTTGTTTATTGGAGAAAGAAAATGACCTTGGAAAATATATTTGTAATGTATGATATATCTATATATCATCTCTAAAAAAAAATCCTTATGAAATTAGGGTGGAAATAGGAGGGTCATTTCAGTTTGGTATCAGAGCACTTGGTTGCATTGATTGTTAAGTATTATAGAAATGTATTATGTCTGTTTGTTTTGGATGAAATAATTTAGATAAGAAAATAGAAATTATAGAAGTACTCATAATATACTAATACCATTTGCCCAGAATTTAGTTAGTAGACCATGGTAGGAAGAGGATCTCATCACAATGCAGGATCCAGTGCACCTCAAATGCTTAATATGCAAGAATTTGTGAGGGTTTTAAGAGAAGGGATTGGGCATAGGCCTGAGAACCCACATGAAGAGCTTTCAAAACTACTGAAGACTTATTCCAATTTGGGAGGCAAGAGTTTTAAAGGAACTGAGAGTGTGATGGAAATTCAAGCATGGTTGAGAACACTTGATAGGATTTTCAATGACATGCAGTTGGATGACCAAAGGAAGAGGCAAGTAGCTTCTAGACAACTGAAAGGGGTAGCTTTAAGCTGGTGGGAGGTGATCATAGCTGGAAGAAATGAAAATGAAATCACTTGGAATCAGTTCAAGGAGATGTTGGAGGCAAGATTTGTACCAGCATCAGCCAAGACCATTTTGCTTGAAGAATTTATCAAACTTAGGCAGGGAACTTTGAATGTCACTGAATATACTCAAAAGTTTGAGGGGCTATCTAATTATGGAGCAATGCTAGTGGCAGATGAAGCATCCAAAAATGATAGGTATATAAAAGGACTGAACCCAGGACTTAGCAGAGCTATGCTACCATATGCAGATAGAACATTTGATCAAGTAATTGATCTGGCCTTGAAACTGGAACAACATGACAAAGAAAGAGAGAAATATAGGAATTTTAAGAGCAACAACAAGAAGGATAAGGGAAGATATCACCCTTATGATAAAAAGAAGGAGGAGGCAGACAACAAGAAGAGTAAAGATACTAAAGCCAATGATACTAAGAAGAAATTGGTTTGCCATCATTGTGGAAAAGAAGGACACATCAAACCAAGGTGCCCAGAGTTAAAAGGAGGAGCCTTCAAATGCTACCTATGTGGGAAAGAGGGGCATATGAAGAGGAACTGTCCTGAGAATAAACAGCAAGGGAAATTGGCAACTTTGGAAGGTAAAGGCAAATCTGCAGTGAAAATTGATGCTGAAAATCATGGCCAAGTGGAAGGTACATTACTCATTTGTGCCATACCCATACCAGTAGTATATGATACTGGAGCAACACACTCTTTGATTTCCTATGAATTAGTTAAAGTGTTAAAATTAAACTGCATATTGGTTGAAACCCCATTGCTTGTACAAAGTCCCCTAGGGAGTTCTAGTGTTTTGAACATGAATTGTGTGGATGTGGAGTTAAACATAGGAGGAAATATTTTTATTTCCAATTTATATGTTTTAAATTACCCAAATATAGGAGTTATATTGGGGGTAGATTGGTTAAGGCAATTTAAAGCCATAATTAATTTAGACTCATCCACCATATCATTGCAAAATTCTAGAGGCCAGAGGATCACAGTTTTATGTGAAGTAGATAAGGAAGGGAAATTGTATCATTTAGTTGACTTAGAAAAAGATCTGAGTGAACTAACCATTGAAGAAATTCCCATAGTTAATGAATACTTGGATGTGTTTGGGGAAGTTAAGGGTGTTCCACACCACAGACCAGTTGAGTTCCAAATTAATCTCATTCCAGGAGCAAGTCCAATAATCAAGAAACCTTATAGAATGGGGCCAAGTGAACTGAAAGAATTGAAAAATCAGTTGGAAGAATTAGAAGGCAAGGGATTTATAAGGCCAAGCAATTCCTGCTGGGGTTCTCCAGTAGTGTTTGTAAGAAAACATGATGGTACCTTGAGAATGTGCATAGATTACAGGGAACTAAATAAAGTAACCATCAAGAATAAATACCCATTGCCTAGAATAGATGATCTCTTTGACCAACTCAGTGAAACTAAAATATTTTCTAGGCTAGACTTAGCATCAGGATTCCATCAAATGAAGGTTGAAGACTCAAGTGTTAAGTATACTGCATTTAACACAAGATATGGCTTATATGAATTTTTGGTTATGCCATTTGGTTTGACAAATGCTCCTTCATATTTTGTTGATTTAATGAATAGAATATTTAGAGATTATTTAGACAAGTTTGTACTGATTTTTATTGATGACATTTTGATTTATTCCAAGACAGTGGAAGAGCATAAAAATCATTTGCATTTAGTTTTGTCAAGACTGAGGGAAAATGATTTAAAGGCAAAATTTTCAAAATGTGCATTTTGGAATGAAGAAGTGCATTTTCTTGGGCATGTTATCTCTGCCAAAGGAATATCAGTAAACCCTAATAAGGTAGTGGCAATCCAAGCATGGAAAAGGCCTAGCACCATCAGTGAGATTAGATCATTTATGGGAATGGCAGGATATTATAGGAGATTTATAAAAGATTTCTCAAAAATATCATCACCACTTACCAATTTAACTAGAAAGAACCAAGCCTTTGTATGGACAGAAAAATGTGAGCAAGCTTTTATCAAAATAAAGGAAGCTCTAATTAATGCACCAGTATTGAGAGTGCCAGAAGGAAATGAAAATTTGGTTGTGTACACTGATGCAAGTGGCTCTGGGTTAGGGGCTGTGTTGATGCAGCAAGACCAGGTGGTAGCCTATGCATCTAGGCAATTAAAGCCACATGAAACCAGATATGCAACCCATGATCTTGAACTAGCAGCAGTTGTGTATGCTTTGAAACTTTGGAGACATTATTTGTTAGGTGCCAAATTCATTTTGTACACTGATCATAAGGCACTGAAATATTTATTCTCACAAAAAGATTTGAATATGAGGCAACATAGATGGGTAGAGTTCCTAGCTGCCTATGATCTAGATATACTGTATACACCAGGCAAGGCAAATAAAGTTGCAGATGCCTTGAGTAGGCAACATGCCAAGGTAGCCATGTTGATGATGGAAGAGTTTAGGGATTTGTCTATACTTACTGATTTGGAAATTGAGGAAAACAGTGAGGAACAAATGATGCCCATTGAAGAAGGTGAAGGTAAAGGAAAATTAAGTATGATATCTCTACAATCAGATTTACTTCTTAAGATTGGGAAAATGCAGGAACAAGACCTAAACATGGTGGAAAAGAAAATGCTCATATCAAAAGGGGAGGAAGTAATAAATTATCAAATTGATAAAAATGGTTATTTAAGGAATAAAAATAGGATATGTGTTCCAGAAAATATAGAATTGAAGGAGGAAATATTAAATGAATACCATAGGAGTAAGTACTCCATACACCCAGGTAGCACCAAGATGTATCAAAATTTGAAAAGAAATCTTTGGTGGAAGGGGATGAAGTCAGATGTGGCCAGATATGTTGCAAGGTACATGACTTGCCAACAAGTCAAGGCAGAGACACAAAGGCCATCAGGACTATTGCAACCCCTTAGTATACCACAGTGGAAGTGGGAGGACATATCTATGGATTTCATAGATGGTCTGCCTAGATCTAAGAAGGGAAACACAAGTATATGGGTAATAGTGGATAGGCTAACTAAGGTAGCACATTTTATCCCAGTTAAAACAGAAAGAAATGCTCCAAAATTGGCTCAAATATTCATGAAAGAGGTAGTAAGGTTGCATGGCATACCCAAAACCATTGTGAGTGATAGGGATACCATCTTCACCTCAAGATTTTGGAAAAGTTTTCAAGAGGCCATGGGGAGTGAATTGTGCTTAAGCACTGCCTACCATCCACAATCAGATGGTCAAACTGAGGTGGTGAACAAAGTCTTAGAGGATTTGTTGAGAGCATGTACACTGGACTTTGGAGGCAACTGGGAAGACCACCTCCACCTCCATCTAGCTGAATTCACATACAATAACAGTTACCAAAGCACCATAGGGATGGCACCATTTGAAGCCTTATATGGCAAGCCATGTTTATCACCTATATGCTGGGTAGAGACTGGAGAAAGGGCTGTTCTTGGACCTGAATATGTTAAAGAAACTACAGAGAAAATTGGGTTAATAAGAAAAAGAATAGCAGCAGCTCAAGATAGGCAAAAGAAATTTGCAGATAGGAAGAGAAAGCAAGTGGAATATGAAGTGGGAGACTTTGTTTTCATCAAGATTTCACCTATGAAGAAAGTCATGAGATTTGGCAAGCAAGGTAAGCTTACACCAAGGTATGTTGGACCCTATAAAATTCTGGAAAGAATTGGTTCATTGGCTTACAAATTAGAATTACCAGAGGAAATGAAAGCAATGCATAATGTTTTTCATGTGTCCCAACTTAGAAGATGGGTACATGATAAAGAAGACATTTTGGAAGAGCCTACCAAAATTCAAATAAATCCTGACTTGGTTTATGAAAAAGAGCCAGTGGGGATTATAGCCAAGGAAGAAAAGAAATTAAGGAGCAAAACCTTGAAACTAGTTAAGATCCAGTGGAGTAGTGATCCTAATGACTGCACATGGGAGTTAGAGGATAAGATTAGAATGGATTATCCTAAGCTTTTTGCAAATTAAAAGGTAATTTTGTTTTTTGGAAAAAAAATTTTTAGTTATGCATGGTTGATATGGTTGAATTTGTTTGCTTATGCATATGTTTGATAAGTTTTCAGAAAAGAAAATGATGCTTGTTATAAATGTTAGAAAAATTGTGAGGACACAATTCCTAAAAGGAGGGGTGAATGTAATACCCCAAAATTTTGTGAAAAAATCATTTTTGTAAAATGATTTAATTTTTGAAATATTTAGATTTAAATATGGTGAAATTTCTGGAATAAATAGTGTGCAAGTATATGTGTGCACGTGCACACTGAAATGGCACAAGGAAGAACTCCAGATTTCTTGGATTTAAAACAAGAATTAAAAAGCAATACAAACATGATTTTGCAACATGGATATTTGATTTCTGGAATTATATGGATCATCTTAGAAAATAAGAAAAGTAAGTTTTACTTTAAATCAGTAAACAGATTTTATTTAAAACCCAGAAAAGAAAATTATACATATATATATGTTATAAGGATTTGTAAACCTGTATACATATAGGTGCATATGTTTCTGAAATTAAAGAGGAATTAAATAGGCCTAGATAAGATATGTATACAAATATACATTTTTAAGTACTGAAAAGTATATACATATATATATAAGCAAGTGAAACTATAACATTAAAATGACATGAAATGTGATACAAGTCAATATGCTTGTGTAGGCAAAAATAGCAAAGGGGATTCTCAGGAATAATTGAAAAATAAAATAGGATAGTCACACTTTTAACATGACTAGGTGAGTGGCCATTTTCTGAAAAGTAAAAGAAAGAAAATGCAGCCTTTAAATTGGTTAATATGGCCGGGGTATTATGAATGAAAAATGCATGATGCTAGCCAGGACAGAAATGGAATTCTGTTTTAACAAAACCCTAGTGGAAAAATGCATATAAATAGGCAGTTTTAGCCAGTAGAATTATTTTACCCCGAGCTGCACAATAATAAGAAAGGAAGAAAAATATTGGAAGGAAGAAGAAAACACTCATACAAGGATTTTCTGGATTAATAAGAAGAAATATTTAGGTGAGTAACCTCACTGAGTTCATGGCATTAAGACCTGAGACGAGGCAGCCACTTTTTATATTGCCATTTATATATTTCTGGTTTTGATGTATATGATTTCATCAATGCTTTTTGGATGTCTTATTTTAAATCTGATATGATTTAATATGGATGATTTTGATTGCATTGATTAGTTGAGACATTTGTCTTTGGATGTGTATCATACTGTTTTATTTATACTCATAAATGTTAAAGTCTAGGATCTTAAAATTATATAGAGAATACTCTCAACTGTTATAGATCTATGGCATGGAAACTTTACAAAAATGTTGGGAGCTGCATTATACTTGGTATAAGTGCTGAGGCTTGAAAAGAAAAAAATGTTAAGGGTGCAATAGAAATTTTCTAAGTGCTGAGCCCTTAATCAAAAAAAAGAAGAAATTCACAAGCTAAAATTATGATTGAACCAGATCCTGAATCTGAATCAATCATAAAGGCTTGCAGATCAAAATAATAAGAACATGCCATGCCTCTTTTCACAGTTGAAAATATTCTTATATTTTACTAAGATCAAGACATATTGATCCCATTTAGGAAATAACTGTCTGCTTATTTCTGAGGAGAATTATGCTAGGAAAGATTATGGATGTTTCCATGTTTGCAGTGATATGTTCACTTAGCATATTTGATGATAGGATTTAAGACAATACACTAGTAAATAAACTAGGGAAGGGAAGGCCAAGAAGACTGCTGGAATGCTTGTCATATTTGAAGTATGCAAGTTGGCACATGGTTTGTTTAAGCCCTGAGATCTTTGTGCAATGATGTGAATTAGTTCATTGCAATGTGTCCCTGTGATTCCTTAATAGCAGATGAGGCAGGGATTTAAAATTGAATTATACAACCTGTAAATGAAGAAATAGGAATATGGATATTCCTTAGGTTGAATGGTATGGAACCAAGATGGTTCCAGTGAATGCAATTGATGCAAATAGATAATTATGTTTGCATGATTGTGTATGCAAGTGTAAGAATGATAAATGAATATATCATACCTGAATCAACTTAATTATACTATGTTAAAGTAATTGATTGCAGGAATTTGCTTAAATAACTAATTGGTGCTCTTATATTCTCTATTGCTTAATATCATGAATGTATTGATGTTACTCATACCAGATCATAGATCTGACCCTTGTTTGCTCATGGCATATGGGGTGTCTCATTTTAAAATGAGGCAGCCACTCATGCTCTTTCAGGTAACCCAGGCACTAAGTAAAAATGAAGTTATGGCTATTATGGAGGAGTGAATGAACATGCTAGCTAGTTTCAATAAGAGCTTAAATTGATTATATCTGCATGTATTCAGGAAAATTTTTATGTTTCTAAGATTTCCAGTCATGTAATGAATTCTATTATGGTTAGATGGACTAGTTGTATCATGTTAAATATATTGTTATGCACTAAGGTTTAAAATCTAAAAGAAATATCTGAGTGGGGAACAAGGAAATGATTTTAAGTATTGATATGGATGTTTGGAAAAGAAATATGCATATGTAGTTGAGCTACTGTTTTGCATAATTTATATTATGTATTAGTTAATCTTGAGACATAACAGAGCACTGAGTTTTAGAATAAAAATTGGATTTAGCTAGAAGTAAACTTATAAGGATTTTAGTTTCCTTTTTACTGAAATGCTTTGTAAATAAGTTTGAATTCATTTCTGAATCGTATTGAGAAAAGAAAAAATGTTTTTTTTTAAAGGCTTCAGACAGAATGCAATGAATGGTATCTCCATTGCTTTGAACTAGTGTGTAGCAGATACAGGATACATGAGTTAACCAGCTTCAAATAAATGATGTATTGGTTGATCATGATAGATTGTACTTTGAAAATAAAAATGCATTTCAAAAGCTTAGTACATTTAGCAATTGTTTCACCACAATCATCTTTTAAAGATTAAGACAGATAAGCAATGTAAACTGGTTTGAACAAACAAAACCTGGCAACACTCCATATACTCTGAAGTTTAGGTAGATTCTGGTTTGTAAAATGCAAATAGAAGAATGGTCAGATTAACCACATGGTTAGACCATAGGTCAGGCAAATTGTTCACTTCAAATCAATGAAGCATGGAACCATTTGAACCCAGTTTTCTGGAAAATGAGTAAAGTTATTGACATGTACATGTATATCTGTGTACATGTTGATATTTGGGCAAAAATATAAACCTAAATTCCTAGAACAGTTGTAGGAATGGGTTTCAAAAATAATGAAGTAAGAATTATTGTTTTGTATGTTAGATTATAGGCAAAAATTAAATATATATGTGCAGATATAGGTAGAAATCAGATTTCAAACCATACAGGAGAAAAATAAAAAGAAAAACAAAAATTGTGTTTGAACCGACCAGCATAGCACTCGAACTCGTGACCTCTCATGTATAAGTTAGGCGCGTTTCCATTACGCCTAGATGTTGCTTGTGTTCACTTATGATCCACTTTCTTTTATCCTGAGTTTGATACTATCCAGACTTTAACACAATCATCCATATTAAAAGCTTGCTTTCCACTGATTATTACTTGATCATTCCTTAATTAGAATAACAGACTAAAGTACATGTTTCCAGTGGATTCTATGGTCAAAAATCAGGATACAATAATTAATCTGAATTGCTAAAAATCTAAATCAAACAGAATGTTCTTGTACAAAAAAAATAAAGTATATACTCTGAATTTAAACAAGAAGAACACATACATCTTCATATGTATGTGTATGTTATTAGATATACACTGATATATTTATATTGGTAAGTTATTTTAATCCTGGATATATTTTGTTTATTGGAGAAAGAAAATGACCTTGGAAAATATATTTGTAATGTATGATATATCTATATATCATCTCTAAAAAAAAAAATCCTTATGAAATTAGGGTGGAAATAGGAGGGTCATTTCATGCATCTTTGTTGGCTATAGTGAAAGATCCAAGGCATATAAATTATATAACCCCATCACAAAGAAGACTATTATTAGTCGTGATGTAATTTTCAATGAGGAAGAAGCATGGAAATGGAAAAATGAGAAAAAGAGTACAAGTATCTTGCTTGATAATGATGCATTTGAGCCAATTGAAGAAGAAGAATCGACTCCACCTACTCCACCATCTAATTCTCCTCCAACCTCATCATCTTCAAGTTCAGAATCAACACCTAGAAGGACAAGACTTCTTGCGGAGATTTATGGAGAAACAAGAAGAATTTTAGAAGATGAATTTGTTGATTTTGTTTTATATGCAACTGTGGATCTGGTTGATTTTGAAGAAGCCGCCAAGGAAGAAAAATGGAGACAAGTCATGGATCAAGAAATTGATGCAATTGAAAGGAACCAAACATGGGAGTTGGTTGAAGTACCTGAAGGGAAGAAACCCATTGGAGTCAAATGGGTTTACAAGACAAAGTTGAATGCACAAGGTGAAGTTGAAAAACATAAGGCACGATTAGTTGTGAAAGGCTACAAGCAAAAGTATGGTGTTGATTACAAAGAAGTTTTTGCTCCCGTGGCACGTCTTGAAACAAAAGGAGAAGTAGTTGTCAAGCATTGCAAGACACAAGATCAAATTGCCGATATTTTAACGAAGCCTTTAAAGTTGGAGATTTTCAAGGAGTTTAAGAAAAAACTTAGTATGCGTAATATGTTTAGCTCAAAGGGAGGCAAATCAAGTTTAAAGGGGGGGGCGTTAGAATATAAACTTGATTTATTGAATTACGTTTCCTTTGTAATCAAGTAAAAGTGTTTCTAGAATTACGTTTCCTTTGTAATCAAGTAAAGGCGTTTCTAGAATTACGTTTCCTTTGTAATCAAGTAAAGACGTTTCTAGAATTACGTTTTCTTTGTAATCAAGTAAAAGTAATTCTAGAATGGTCTATTAGGGACTATAAATAGAGGAGCTCTCCCCTCACTTGAAATGTAGCAATTAAGCAATCAAGAAATCAAGCAAAGAAAAAATAATAATAAAGTATTATTTGTGAGAACAAGTTTCTTCTCTTTGTGTGTGAGTTGTGTGGATTAGTGAGAACAAGTTTCTTCTCTCTAGTCTCCAATCTTTTTTTTAATATACATAATCCAACAACTCTAATATTCATAGTAGCACCTTTTCGCTACTAGACATCCTAGCTGATAAAATTCAAATGATGAGTTGTTTGAGATCAATGTTTGGTTTGATATTAAGTTACCTAAGGTTTCTCGTTGATGAGCTATGCTTGATGTGAACTGATGCTTGTTAAAGATAATTCAAAATTCAAGTTCTTGAAAACAATGGTTAGATTGATTAGCTTGGTGTTGTGTATTAAATATTGTATTTTTTCTTTATGTTGTTTGAAGGCTCTGTGGTTGAAGCAATGGTTCAAATAAACTAAGATGAAAATGAAAATACCAGTGCCAAATATTTTTGCCGTCACAGTTTGGAAAGAATTTCCAACCTGAACTTTCCTATATTTGAACTTTACTACTAACTCTTTGGCGTATCCAACTAGAATTATTGCTATTGTGAAAAAAGAAGTTTAAATTGAAACCAAACTTAAATTGGTGATGCATCTCAGTAAATGGATTAAAACTTTCTTTTTAGTATATAGTCTACATTGGTACATGCTACCAACTACTGATTTATATTGTTATAAACAATAACCCTACTTGAGATTTCAACCATTTCATTTTTGTGATATTATATTGTGCATCTTCTTATATTCGTTTTCCTGTAATGTAACAATTTCAGACTACGCAATTAAGTTTATGTGTTCGACCTCCAAAATTGAAACTTGTTGGCAATAATGAACAATGTTAAAAAAAAAAAAAAATCTTTTCAAACGCTTTATATAAAATATGCTGATTAACTATAGTCGCGATACAATTACGCAACAGTTTCATTATTTCTTTAATAACATTACATTAGTTAGATGCAATAATACCCATCTCGATATTTTATTAACCAACACTAAAGAGATTTAGATTACAAAATCAACAGTATGAAACCAAAGTGATATGTATTTTCTCTCTTTAAAATGCTAATGTTTGCTTTCGTTTAACCCAATAAAAATATACTTTCCATCTTTGTACAATGTTGTTTTGCTAAAGTCAAAGATTTTAGAGCGAACTGATCTAGAAATCATGCAAAATCATTTATTATCATATTGATTTACACTTAAATTTTTTGCCTTCAAATAAATCGAATTTAAGATTCATATATTCCAAAATTTTATATTTCTAATTTAAACCCTAAATTCAAATTTTCTTTTTCCGATATGTTATTATTTTGTATTTGATTGAAATTAATAAAAGATTATTGTTAATATTTTCTTTTGAAATTACTAGTATCTAAACAAATTTAATTTGAAGCTTATTCACTTTTATTGAAAAGGACTATATTTATTTGACATTTAACATTTGTAGCTTTTCAATCATAATAGATGCTGGGTACGTACCAATAGATTTTTTTAGAATTTATTATGACTTTGATTACAAACATCGTGGACTAGTATCACAAAGATCCAATTTGTCCGACCTTCTGAAAAGTCTACAAATATTTTTAAAACAGTCGTGTTCAAACCACGTCTTTAAATAACGCAAAACCGTTCAATATGAAGTATGTAACTCAGTTATATCCCTGTAAAAAAAGATGTTCTGGAAAATCCTAAAATTCAGTATATCCCTCTTCTTTCTTGCAAAACTTGCATCTTCAGGTGATTCAAACTTCACTTTCAATGGCTTCAGCAGTTCAAACCTCAAACTTGACGGCACGGCCTCGATCAAAACAAATGGCCTTCTTGAACTTACAAACGCCACTTTGTCAAAAGGCCATGCTTTTCATCCAACTCCTCTCCGCTTCTTATCTGAATCCACCAACAAAACCCTCTCCTTCTCCACCACCTTCATCTTCGCCCTGCGCCCTGAAATTGTCTCCTACCTCGCCGGCAACGTGTAACAACCCTTCCATGTTAGCTATGGTTTCCAGCTTGAAAATACAGGAGAGAAAAAAAAATCAAAAAATGATCAAATTCAACCACTGGCGACCAGCAGTTCATTTGAGGTGGTCTCTGATCATGTCAGAGAGGAGGCATCATTAGAAGGTGATAAAGGTTTAGGTCGAGAAGAAGGATAGAAGGTCGTATCATAGTGTGCATGTGTGAACGCGCACACTCAAAATATGAACTGCTGCTTGTAATAATTTTGTACATGGGGTTTAAATCAATTTATGTTTAATCTTAGCTGGAATGAGTTGGCTAATATAGCCGTTGTAAGCATCAATATATAAGTGCAAGCATGTACATGAGAAATGCAAGATATGAATGAATAAAATCACTTTCATTTCTAACATTCTGTTTCTTACAGTTTCTGTTACATCTACTTTCTTATCTCTCATTTTTTCATTCTTTCACTCTCTGATCCTCTTCTCACCCATTCTTTGATCTTCTTATCTCTTTTCTGATCATCTTCTTCCCTACCCAATATTCTATTTTCTGCCCATTATCTGATCTCAGTCTTCTTCTAATCTGATGTTGTTCTTTACTCCTTTCTACTCTTTCTTTATCTCATCATCTCTTCAATTCTTGTCCCAGTAACCTTCTTTTTTCCATTCAAGAACCATACAACCACTCCCTCATCACCAATTAGATTAGATCAAATATCCCATTGCAACTCTATATCATCATGACAATGCCAACAGACCAACATGGTGCATACAAGTGGTATCAGAGCCATTGGCTGGGGTAACCACTGACAACCAGCCCGATTCAAGTCCTCATTTCCCCCGTATTTTTGATCATTCTCTTCTTTCCCTAATCCTTTACTCTTTGAGCCTCTGTTTTTTCCTTCTTGATCCTTTCTTGATTTATTTCTTGTTCCAGCAACATTCTAGTTTAAGTCTCAGTCTTCTGTCACCTTTTTTCTTGATCATAATTCATTTCTTTAACCTCTGCACCATCTTGATCTACAAACTGCTAGCTTACTTTACCCTCTAAACCTCCAGTACCTCAGCAAAAGTCAAGAAATGTTGGCTTTTCACCATCCGCATTTACCAATGCCAATAGATGCTAATCCAAGAGAGCAATATCCCACCATAAACTATTACAACCCATATCCTAACCCATACCGTACAATGAAACTTGACTATCCAGTATTCTCTAATGAAGAGAAAGTGATAGATTGGCTGAGAAAGGTTGAGAAATACTTCAGTTTTCATCAAATAGAAGAAAGATTTTGGGTGGATTTTTGTTCATTTTATCTCAACCAGGAGCCAATGCAATGGTATATCTGGTATACAAAGAATGTGCAAAATCACAGGTCATGGCAAGTATTCAAGGAACAAATTATAGTTAGATTTAATCACAAGGAGATGGAGATGCCATATGAAGCATTAGCAGGATCAGTTTCATCTTATGTCCAAGATTTGCAGCAAATCAAGAATCAGACTGCTGTTATACCACGACAACCTAGAATTACTGCAACCGCTCCAAGAAATCATCAGGAACTCCTCCTTCCTAATCCATGTATTGCAAATTCTTCACTTATTATTCCAGCAGCCTCACCTCTTAATCCAAGGAATCACTTACTAAACCCAAGAACAGCTGCTCATAATACTCTTAACATCCATCAGACCCAAGAACAACTAAAGAAATTATTGCATAGGTTTAAAGAGGACATTAGAGATGAAGTATTGGCTTGCAAACCTGTAGATTTCAGAGAAATAATTTCTTTAGCTAGATTCTTTGAAGCCGAATGGCTCAACAATCAGAAGAATAACAAGCTAACTACAAATGATGAAGCAGCAATGTCCAATTCAATTCTTGATAGCAGTGCTTCAACAAAAAAATATTCGGATACCCAATTCTTATCGACAAAAATGCAAGGTAAAAGCAAGCTTGAAAACTTGGCAGAAAGCAATGATCCAACAACTGTAGAGTTGCTGGAAAGGAGAAGAGAGGAACTATTTTCTGGCTGTAATGAAGAATCTAATCTGAAGCAAAAAAATAAGGAAGACAACTGTGAAGAAACTAATGCTAAAGTTGGTGCTTCTAGATTGAATTTGAAAATAATGGAAGGATCTAGTGAAAACAAAGATGTAGTCAAGTATGTTCATTTGAAGGGGATGGGGAATAGGAGAGCACCGCAAGACATTGAAAATTTAATTGGAGTTCATCATCCAATTGTTGCCACAAAACGACAATTAAATGACAGGAATCCAGTAGTATCCAGGCGGCCCATTACTCGGAAATATGCAGCTGCATTAGAGTGCAAATCACAATCTTATGATCATAGATTTCTTAAGGCAGCAGAGTTCGATGAAAATTTGAAACAACTTTCTCATTATATGAAAGAACTTTGCCTTGTGGAGTATGAAATGCTCAAGTTCAAACCTTCTCTACTTGCGGCTTCTGTAGTATTTACTGCTAAATGTTGTTTCCAAGGATTTAAAAGTTGGTCAAAGGCTTGTTTTAGCTACACCACCTACACTCATGATCAGCTCATTAAGTGCTCTCATATGGTGGTAAAGCTTCATCAAAAGTCTGGACACGACAAGCTGAAATCAATTTATGGTGTATCAAATTTAATGATAAATGTGATGACCAATAATCAATTTGCATTTGAATGGCATATATGTTGCATCAAGTATTATAATGAAGGTGCTATATTCATATTTGATCCAGGTGGGGTTTATTAGCTGGTGAAGTTGAAGTGGTCCTAAATAGAATGGTGCATGTAAAATTTTATTCAAGGGGATTGGTTGATCATCCGACCTTGAGGACAAGGTCGATCTCGAAGGGGTAGGGAGTGTAACAACCCTTCCATGTTAGCTATGGTTTCCAGCTTGAAAATACAGGAGAGAAAAAAAAATCAAAAAATGATCAAATTCAACCACTGGCGACCAGCAGTTCATTTGAGGTGGTCTCTGATCATGTCAGAGAGGAGGCATCATTAGAAGGTGATAAAGGTTTAGGTCGAGAAGAAGGATAGAAGGTCGTATCATAGTGTGCATGTGTGAACGCGCACACTCAAAATATGAACTGCTGCTTGTAATAATTTTGTACATGGGGTTTAAATCAATTTATGTTTAATCTTAGCTGGAATGAGTTGGCTAATATAGCCGTTGTAAGCATCAATATATAAGTGCAAGCATGTACATGAGAAATGCAAGATATGAATGAATAAAATCACTTTCATTTCTAACATTCTGTTTCTTACAGTTTCTGTTACATCTACTTTCTTATCTCTCATTTTTTCATTCTTTCACTCTCTGATCCTCTTCTCACCCATTCTTTGATCTTCTTATCTCTTTTCTGATCATCTTCTTCCCTACCCAATATTCTATTTTCTGCCCATTATCTGATCTCAGTCTTCTTCTAATCTGATGTTGTTCTTTACTCCTTTCTACTCTTTCTTTATCTCATCATCTCTTCAATTCTTGTCCCAGTAACCTTCTTTTTTCCATTCAAGAACCATACAACCACTCCCTCATCACCAATTAGATTAGATCAAATATCCCATTGCAACTCTATATCATCATGACAATGCCAACAGACCAACATGGTGCATACACAACGGAATCGCCTTCTTCCTCTCCCCCACCACCGATCTCTCCTCCGCCACGGCCATCCAGTACTTGGGCTTATTCAACACCACCAACAACGGCAACCCTGACAACCACATATTCGCAATCGAGCTCGACACCATCCAAAACCCCGAATTCAAAGACATCAATGACAACCACGTCGGAATCGACCTCAACAGCTTGACTTCCACCAAGTCCGCCCCTGCCGGCTACTACGATGACGCCACCGGTGCTTTCAATAACCTAACTCTTATTTCCGGTAAATCAATTCAGGTCTGGATGGATTACAATGGCACCAATATGAAGCTCGATGTCACTCTCTCCTTGGTCCCAATGTCAAAACCTAAAAAACCCCTTTTATCGACTGTTGTGGATCTCTCTAGCGTGCTGCTTGAATCCATGTTTGTAGGACTTTCTTCGGCTACCGGAAGTTATCAGAGGTCGACTTACATACAAGGATGGAGCTTCAATATGAATGGTGCAGCCAATGCTTTAGATTACTCTAAACTGCCTCCACTGCCTGTACTACCTAAAACCAAAAGCAAAATGGCGCTGTTAGCAATATCTCTACCCATAGCAGCAACTGTGCTATTGCTTTTAACTGCTGTTGCCGTGGTGGTTGTAGTGAGGAGGAGGAAGAAATACACAGAGATAGTTGAGGACTGGGAGCTTGAGTACGGTCCGCACAGATTTTCATATAAAGAACTGTACAAAGCTACAAAGGGATTTGTAAAAGATGGTTTGCTAGGAGCTGGAGGGTTTGGGAGGGTGTATAAAGGCATACTACCCACAACTAAAATGAAGGTTGCAGTGAAGAAAGTATCGCACGAGTCAAGGCAAGGAATGAGGGAATTCGTAGCAGAAATCGTAAGCATTGGCAGGCTCCGCCATAGGAACCTCGTGCAGCTACTAGGCTATTGTAGACGTAGAGGTGAACTCTTATTAGTATACGAGTACATGGCCAATGGAAGCCTTGATAGGTACTTATACTACAAAGATGAACCCACTTTGAATTGGGTTCAAAGGTTTAATGTAATTAAAGGGATTGCGTCGGGTCTTTTGTACTTGCATGAGGACTGGGAACAGCTTGTGGTTCATAGAGACATAAAGGCTAGTAATGTAATGCTGGATGAAGGTTACAATGGAAAGCTTGGTGATTTTGGGCTTTCAAGGTTGTACGATCATGGAACGGACCCGTACACAACCCATGTGGTTGGGACAACAGGGTACCTTGCACCGGAGCTAGCAAGAACAGGAAAGGCGACTACTGCAACGGATGTGTTTGCTTTTGGAACATTTTTATTGGAAGTGGTATGTGGAAGGAGGCCGATAGAGCCACATTTAGTGGGAGAAGAGCTCATGTTGATTGGGTGGGTACTTGGAAAATGGCAGAGGGGCACCCTGCTTGAAGCAGTGGATATAAGAATAAGAGGAGAGTATAGCGTGAGTGCGGTTGAGTTGGTGTTGAAGCTGGGGTTAATGTGTACGGATCCAAGGGCGGGGAGTAGGCCCAGGATGAGGGAAATCGTGAAGTATTTGGAAGGAGAACTGGTGCTGCCGGAGTTGCCTGTTGTTTACTCTTGGTTTAATGTTCCGACAACAACGATGCAGAGTTTTGGGTTTAACTGTAATTATTCCAGTGCGTCCATGACTGATATTTCAGCTATATCTCTGTCTGGAGGTCGGTAATATTTGGGTATTGCAGTAAGATATGGGATTGACGATGTTGTGGGTGTACTGTTTCAGTTTTAGCATAATTTGTTTGGGGTTTTATGGAACAAAAGGGGTAGCGTTTGATATTGTTTGGAATGTTTTGTTAATATACTAATTCTACTCGATACCATTGGTAAAATGATTGTTTATATACATACCATTCATGGATAAATCGTTGAAATTCTTAAATTTTTATTGAATTAAGATTTTGATAAAAGAACTAACATTCGGTTATTGATACTGGATCCACTGAATTATATATCAACATTTGGTTAGACTTGACATAAAAAATAAAAACTTTATTCGTTTCAAACTATTTACAACAATATTGTCAGTCATATTTTTTTTACTAACACACCCAAGCAATAGAAAAAGTTGAAATAAAATTAAATTGATGAAACTAAATAGAGATTAAGAAAACTAGCACAATAGTTCTTAGAGTGGTTTGACAAATCGTTGGTCTACGTTCATCATGTAGGTTTTATTGATTGTTCCATGCTACAACAATCAAGAGTACAAAGGAATTTCGAAGCAACCTCCCCCAACAAAGTTAATAAAAATGTTAAAAGTCAATTTCTTGTCGAAGAAGATTGTTATTTATAGTTGATTTCATTCTAAAGAACCGTCAGATCTAGTTTCAATTTGTCGGTCAACAGGTCAACAAGATCCAGAATAGTAAGATCCAGAATAGTAGGAGGAAGAATAGTTTGATTTTGGACTACATATCAACATTTGTTGGATATGTAATGATCCGTCCATAGATTGGTACCGATCTTAGGCCTTGGCCATGAACACGTATTTATCTCCAATTTGTTTTATTTTTCATGCTTCAAGTCTTTAGGGCTAAATGGTCATTATGATTGATCGATACCGATCCATCCTTAAATTCCAAAAACTTGTCTTTTCTTAAAAATATCATAAGGATCTGTTAGAACCTCTCTTATTGGATTTTAATGACAACAACTATATAATTATACCAAAGAACCTCTAGGCTAACTAATCCTTATAAAATATGCCTAGAGTATACATATGCCTCAAAATCATGTCCATTTAAAAGCCCCATTTACGAATCTCGTGAGAATTTATAAATAAAAATTTTCAATCACTCCAGAACTCTATATATGTAAAATAAGTATTTTAAAAAGGATAATAATTTATTTTTAAAACATGTTCCAGTAATTATTTAAAATATCGAAAATACTTTTATAAACATCAATAACTCATTTTTAGATAAACAAATAAATTTTCAAAGCTGATTTTAAAAGTTAGAATTTACTAAAATAAATACTTAATATTCAAAAATCTACTTACCGAAGTATTTCAATCCTAACTATTTTAAATTTCATAGTTTTAAATAATAAAATTTTCCTTTTAAAACAAACTTAACTTCTTAGAATTTAAAAATATATTTTTAAAACCTCAATAACCAATTCAAATTTATAGATTCCTCTCGAATCACATCACATCACTTCTATTCCGATCTCCTTAACCATTTTCACTTTCACAAATAGTATCCATTATTTTTCTCACCCTATTTCCATATTCTAATATAAATTCACCTATGAATTTTATATTTCCAATTTATCAACTGATATCGCTTACCTTATTTATAAACATCGTTTATAAATTCTTATACTCCTTTGAGTTTTACTTGTTTATACAAACAATCTTATTTATAAAATTCCATTTTATAAATCCATTTCTGTATAAATCCCATTTATAATTCCCAATCTATTTTTAATATCGACTTCAACTCCTTTTTATATTTCCAGAGTATCATTTATAAATTCTTTTTATATAATTCATTTTTAAAATCTCCTTTTTAATAATTCACAATAGTTAAGTATAACCAAAAATCAAATATATTTTTCTAACTCAATTTCTTTAAAATAACCTTAATTCCAATAAAAATATTTTTATATCAAAGATTCCCTTTAATTCCTTAAATTTAAAAAATATATTTACGGTTTTTAAAATATCAAAATTCAGGTCAGTGCTACAATAGCATCCAATAATTCCAATCACTACAATAATCTATAATAGATTATTATACACAATCCATATATCACAATATATGAAATTAAATCCAACATTTTGAGGAATCCAGTTGGAGCCCTCCAATTTATTTTCCTGCATTCACGGATGTTAATACAACATAAAAATACCAATCCCACTTCGAGGGGGATATCGTGGTATATAGGGTCATTCCCTATTATGCGGGGCGCATAGAGTCTCATCCGCTAAAATATGCGAGAATATCACTCCAACTACTAATATATATACTACTACTATATATATATATATATATAATATTCAAGTGATAATAATAATTATCCATTCATCCAATCAACCAATAAATGATTTTCAACAATTTTAATATAAACTAGTAATCCAAGTCGAGTGAGATTTACTCACCTTCATTTTCCAAATTGCTAATCGATCTAATATTTATATTTTTCTGCACCGATTCCGTTTGATTTAAACCTCGTACGTAAATGATATGAATTTATTAACATTTAAATTTATTTAATTCAAATATGACTTAATTAAATTAATGATTAAGGATAATTACCCTAAACAGTAATCCATCTTCCAAAATAAAATCACCATGGCCGCAACTCTTCTTCCTTCATGCCTACAACTGCGACCAATCCCTCAGCATCTACGAACTCAGCCATCATTTACGCCCTTTGCTTACCGCAGCCTCACCCACGTCGCCACCATCGATGTCATCACCCTCCACCTCAGACGCCCCTTCACTGTAGTCCTACATGCTCGCGAACAAACCCCACGACGAACGTGATAGTCGTGCCACCCTCCTAGAACCGAAGTCGACCTCCCCCATCGAAACGCCTACGACCTGTGCCCCTCCCTACGATAATCCTAACGCCGGCGAAACCCAGAATAAACGTGGCCATGATCGATCTCGTTCCTAAACCCCAGCCGCTTCGATCACTTAGCGCCTCGCGCTCGTGTTCTTCCTTTGGCCGCGCCTTCGAAGCCACCTCATTCGATCGCGATTCTTATCGCGTAATTTAATTTAAATTGTTTTTTATCTTGGTCGATTTCGAACTGAATAGAAGAAGATATGATAAGGTATTTGTGTTTCAAATGAAGTATGATGGCTTCGGCTATACGGTAGGCTAAGGTTGACTTTTTATAATTAAAATTTATTTTATATCCAAAATATCTCGTTATTAACAACATAAACATCGAACTCCTATAGAGGCATGCCGCTAGGCATTTATAATGTTATAAACCTATTTCGAACGCAATGGAACAAGTTTCGAGTCCTAATTCGATCATATGGAGAAGATAGTTTTTTAGACCCAATTATTATATTGAATTTTGATATTAATTTCAACGATAACTCCAAACACTACGAAATTTGGAATCTGATAATAATACACTATTACAGATCCAATAGAACCGGTTTCGTCAAAATCAGAGACTGTACCCCGGATTGCTATTTTAACGCGTCGATTAAATCGACGATTTTCAAAATTTACGAAATCGCTTAAATTTTCAGTTTTAAAATCTTACTAACTAAATTATACTCTCAAATCCAATATTTAAAACCATTTAAATATTTAAAATTAACCGTCGAAAAATCCGGGTCGTCACATTCCTCCCCCCTTAAATGAATTTCATCCTCGAAATTGTTAAGACAGGAAGATGCTCCAAACCCATTAACTTATCCAAAACCCACTTAGTGAAAGTTCGATATCACTTTTCTAATCTTTTAGTTCCAACCAAAACAATTAGTTTTCAATTCTAATTCCAAAATCCTTTATTCCAGTTTCAATTCGAAATCAAATTGTCGTTAACAAAAATTTTCCAAAAATTTTCAAAATTTTTCTAACACCCTAAATTTCCCAAAATTTTTAGCAGAGTCTCCTTTGTACGAAGGACCTTTTGTAATATGACAAGAGAGATAAATATATATACATGTTCCACATGGTCGGAAAACAATATATATATATATATATATAAATATTTATATTTTGCGGTATTTAATCCGAAAACGTACCTTATTTAGCATTTTAAGCATTATTAAGCAAGCATTTACTTCAAAAGCAATTTCGCAACCCAAATCTTGCCAAATAGACCCTTTATACCTGTACTTACTCAATTTCAACACATAAGTACCAAAACATGAAATTCTAATAACGTTTCACTTATTCAACTTGTTAACACATGAATTTCATAATCAATGCATGCTAAACATATATTTATAAGCAATTATGAGGTTCCGATACTAATTTAATTGCTTTCAATCAATCCATATTCAATTCGAATGATTTGCAACCCAATTTACTTGCATTCACTTCATAATTACACACATTATAATTATATTTATTCCAAATTGATTAAAAAACAATTTATTCGCTTTCTATTAATTCATAGAATTTTTATTTACTTTCATTTACATCAACGACAATTTTTCTATGCAAATTTGGGAATATTCATTTAATAAAATATCCATATCAGTTTATAGCTATTTAAATTGATTCCGAATCAATTTTTATTCAATTCTATTCCATTTCAATTCGATTCTCAATCAATTCACTTACATTTCATTCATATCCACATTCATTATATCCAAATCCATTTTATTAAACTCGGAACATGTTATTTTATTAAATAACCATTTCATAAAATTATTGAAGCCATGCTTCCATTCAAAATATTTACTTAAGCTAATCTGTTATTTTAAATTATTTCCACCTTATAACTTAAGTTTACTTTCATTTCAATCGACTTCCATTTCATTTACTAATTGATTGATTAGTTCATTCATTTAATCCACTTCAATTTTAATTCCATTACTCGAATTCATTCTCGAATTTATTTAATTCGTATCCAAGGCCACATTCAATTTATTTACACTTTAAACTATATTTATTTATAACTTAAGTCATCACCATTCCAATCCAATTCTATTTTATTCGAATATATTTCCAATCATATTAAATTCGCTTACAATTTAAGTTGGATTCTATTTATAACTCAAGTTCCATTTTCAATATCCACTTTTAATCCATAATTCAATTTCATTCAACCCAGTTAATATCCATTCTATATTCAATTAACTAATTAATTATCTAATTAGTTGACTTCTAATTTATAACTCAACATTAGATTTTTATTTCAAAAATCACTTCATTCAATCTACTTGAGTTCAAATTTATTTTATAACACAAGTTTGGATTTTATTTCCTTCACCAAAATATCAAGCCATTTTATTTTGGGTTTTCTATTTCACTTTTCAATTTTATAAGTCACACAACTTATTTTTCACATTTCCATCAATTCTATACTCGAATATATTCACATTTTATTTTTAACTCGAGATTATACATTTATTTATAGCCCCATTATATTTTTATTCCATTATTTCAATTTTTATAAGCTATTCCAATTTATTTATTCACAATTCCAGATTCTTCACTTGAATTTTATTTCATTCAAAATTTATACTTTATGGTTATATAATTATTTCACAACTCAATTTTTTTATACTTTAGTTCGATATTATTTCTAATCCAATTCAAATTTTATAACTTATAGTTATATTGTCACTTTATAATTCACGTTTACATATTTAATTCAATTCCATATGATTCAAATCCAATTCACCTTTTTATTTAAATTCAATTCCTTTTAACCAACATTTCAAGACCATATTCGAGTTATTCATACTTAAATTAAATTTCACTCCAATAATTTATTTTTAATTCATTCAATTTAAATCAAGTAAGAATTCAATTCCAATTTTAATTTTTTCCACTCCCTCACTTATATTTATATAGCAGTTTCACCATTCGAATTTATTATTGTCTCAATTCCCAATAAATTTATTTAACTTTCCTTAAGTTAAATTCAATTCACACAATCTATTTTAACTTACTTAAGTTAAAATTTATTTTCCAAAACTCAAATTCCATACTTTCCTTTCTTATTGAAATCATCCCCACTTTATAAGTTTATAACTTATTTCCGAGGTTTTTCTCAACATTTATATTAAAATTCCAGAATTTAAATACCTTGTATATATTTCAAATCACTTTGAAATCAAATATATACATACATACTCTTTTTGGTTTATCAAATCACTTTCTCGGATTTTCAAAATTCACTTGGTTCCATTCCAAAACAAATTCCCTTTGGAATTTCCAAAACAACACTTGTTTTCACCAAAATTTCCATATCAATTTACTATGGTAGCAACCATCACTTAGAAACTCAAAAATGAACATGATGATGTCGCGATCATTATCAGAGTAATTTTCCAACGACCGAAGTGAGTTCAGTGCTATCTCTCTTCCAAATCCATTAAACCCATTTTTAATTTCAAAAATATTATAAAAAATAATACTATTTTTACCTTCATAATACTTTGGAAAATATTTTCCAAACTTCCCAGGATTTAAATTTCCAAATTTCGGTTTGAATCCATTTTTAGTTTTTTAACTCATTTGTATAATTCATAGTTATACAATCTCCCTTTGGTTATATATATAACCATTTCAAATTTTATAATCTTATTTTGATTATATAATAACAACCAAACATACCACTATAATAATTTTCAGAAAATTATTATCTTTTATATCAAAATACAGTTTGGGTAAAATTATTTCATTTACCTGCTTCAAAACAACACTGTGTCGGTTTACCATGTTTAACCGTTTAGAAACTCCTATCGATTTAGTGGCGTCCCACTATTCGACTAGAATTTATATGCCACTCAACAGATAAATCAACCTAATACAAAACCATTTATATTCACTAACAAATACGCGCTCATATCTATTATTACACTCAACTCATTCTAGAGTATACTGACTCTATCTCTAATGAGTAATCCCCACCGAGCTAAGGTTCTCGCTTAACCTTCAGCTCTGATACCAAATATAAAGGCCCGTATCTCCATACCCCTTTGAATCGATCATAATTCACATCAGTTCAACTCAAATTGAACCGAAATACAAATCTTTAGGGGCGAAGAAGAAAAAGGTAGAAGAAAATAAACAACACAGAATCTCACAATCGCAGCGGAACAAAATATAATATATAATAACAGATTTTATACAAAAGAATCTATAACTGTTTTATACTTACAATCATCAGAGTACAATAATCAATACATCAATCTGAATAGTTATAATAACTTGTCCCCATACAGCGGAAATATAAGTCAAGTACTGTGATATCCCGGAAATTTGGCAATATCAATTTAATAATCTTTATTAATAATTAAATTGATTAGTTGATTTATTTTATAAATTGACAAGTTCAATTCATTTTAAAAGGTTAATAATATTTTAAATTGGGAAGTTTTATCTTTCTAAAACTAATATAAGTGTTTATATTTATAATATATATATATAGGTATATATATTATGAATAGGGAATCTTTTAATTTAATAAAATTATGTTTTCAAATTATAATATATATGAACATATATATTGTTATTTGAAGTTATGTATTAAATTCAATATGATAATTATCAAGCTAATGTTAAAAGTATTTTTCATTTAGAATATATATATTTGCATATGTTGGAATAAAAAGAATATTGAATTTGAATTTAATAAGATGTTTTCAAACTCATATATATATATATAATTTGTAATTTGGTTTAATACTTTTGAAAATGATATTTATGATTTAAATAACAAGAATAAGATTTAAATAAGAAGTTCATTTTAATAATCTTTTCTCTTTTAAAATTCAATTGTTTTTAACATTCTTTCCTTTTTAAAAAGTCAAAATGGTTTGTAAAAATATATATATAGTTAAGCTCAAGCATTTATAAATATGTTATATATATATTTGATTAAAGTATAAGTTATTTTAAATAATAGTTTTCACATTTGTAAATTTATATAGGAATGTAAAGCTTAATTATAAAAGATAAATACATTTTTATATACATATAGATATTTTATAAATACATAAATGACTTAAGTAAATTAATTAAAATAAGAATTAACACTTGTAAACATATGGAGGCTTGGTTGGTATATGTGTAAGCTAATTAACAACTTAAGGGGACAAGTGGCTTAATTTTATCTTTTTGTAAATTAAAGTATAAAAATTTATATGTAAGAAGAAAGATCTGTATTCATTTTCAGTTCAAAAATCCTTCTTCTCATTTTCAACTAAAACAAAATAGTCTAAGAAATAAAAGACCTGAAATCTAAATTCAAAGAAGTAGTAAATCTGGAAATGAAAATCTGGAAATCAAAGTAGAAATGAAGATCTGTAAACTGGAAATGCAAATCAGAGAAAGGAGATGAAAGGAAAATTTAAATAGCAGCTTCAAATCTTCAAATGAAATCTGAAGTCATGCAATCAGAGAAATAAATCAACAGCAAGTTTAAATTCAAAGCCCGGAATGAATCAAAACCTATTCTGTGCTCTGCTTTGTTCTCTGCAATTAAAAAGGTGAGTAAACTAGATTTTAAAAACAGTTTTATAACTTAATTTCACTTTGGTATGTGAACGAAAATCATATGTTAACCTGAATATCTGGATTGGAATGGATGCATGTGTATGTGTTAGTATTGAATGCCTGTATATATGCAAAAGTGAACTCTGTTATTTTTAACAGGGTTGGATTTCTCTATTTAATTCAATATCTCACCATTCAATCCTAATTAGCTTATGATTTGTAAATGAAATTTGTTCGAAATTATGAAACATCACCACTAAAAATCATTTCAGGAATTTATAATAAGTTGTTATTTCGAAATTCGTAAAATAACAGTAAAAACCCAAATTTTCATAATAATCAAATTTCTTAATTTCAATTCTGCATTATAGGGATGGATTCGTGATTGAAAATCACGAATTTTGATATGCACTTCAGAATTTTTAAAGTGATATTCAATTTGAATTTTCGAGATGAACGGTATCAGCAATTTGGTGAATTGCCGATGATCCACTTAATGTTTGAAGTTGAAATCTTGGTAGTAGCTAGCTTTGGTATCATTGATGATGGGAAAAATGTGCATGAATTTTTCTAATTAGTGAATCGTTTGAAATTGAAATAACTAGGGTTTAAGTTAGTTTTTGCTCGGCTTTGCTGTAGTGATTTTCGCGACCTGTATAGGGTACCGGAGGTGATCGCGACGTGGGGGTGTTGAAGCTCATGGTCGTGGTGTTCGATGGTGGGGATGGCGAGTTCAACGGCGTCGAGGTGTATGGCCGTGGGGAAGTTTTATTGATCGAGTGTTCTGCAGTTTTGAGCTTAAAGTTCGAATTTCGATTCGTTGAAGAATTCTTGAATCTGGGTTGGTTTTCGTGTTCGCTCGTGGTCGAGTGATTGTAGTCGATGGTCGCGACGACCTTAGTTGGCCGGAGGCGTTTGGGTAGGTGCACGTGTGCACGTTCGTGTGCACAGGGGAATGGAGTTGGGGAAGACGAGGTCGTCCCGAAGTGGAGCTCGTGTTTTCACGAGGACGACTCGAAGCAGATGAAGTCGCGAGTGACTCGAAGCTAGATCGGGTTTTAGTGATGTTTGCTCGGGAAAATATTTAGGCTGGCTCGAGTTGTTTTTATTTTAAAATCTGGTTTTCAAATTTAAAGTATTCCAGGTTTTAAAAAGAAGATTGGAAATTTGCAATGTTTTCAAAGTTTAAACATGATAAACAAGTTTTCTATGTTAAATATTTTATAAGTAATTTGTAAAATGTTTAAGGTTGTTTGTTTTTCAAAAGTAATCAATTTTGAAATTTAATTTTAAAAGATATGATAATTAAGTTTCAAGGATAAATATCTGTTAAATTTATGAAACAAGTTTGAAAGGGTATTCAAGAATTTAAAGACCAAAATGGAATGTTTAAATTGTTTTGTTTAAGTAAATTCTATATTTTGTAATATATATAATTGATTTCTTAATGCATTATTTTCAAATAAGGTTAATATTAAAATTTTGAAAACCAAATAGAATAATTTGTCTTTAAAGATTTGATTTATTCAAATAATTAAATTGTGATGATAATTAAGGTTAAATTATTTTGATATGAACTAAAGAATACTTGATTATATGATTTGTTAATAAGTAAAGATTAATTAAGATAAAGGATTTTCTTAATTAATTAAGGATTTTGAAGTATAAGAAGTTAATCAATTAATTAGTTAATTAATTTTAAATAATTAGTTAATTGTTTATTTAATTTTAAATAATCACTTAATTATAATTAATTAAGTGTAATTAATTAATGAAGTAATTAATGCTTAATTACTGAATGAAATTAAGGGAAGAGAAATTACTTATAAAGTAATTAAATGGAAGTGATTAAGATTAAATCATTTGATTAAAGGATTAATTAATATAATTAATTTGAAGTTAATTAATTAAAGAATAATTAATTAATTAAAGGATTAAGGTTAATTAATGAATGTAGTTAATTAAAGATTA
Source organism: Allium fistulosum (assembly GCA_030737815.1). Lineage (NCBI taxonomy): Eukaryota > Viridiplantae > Streptophyta > Magnoliopsida > Asparagales > Amaryllidaceae > Allium > Allium fistulosum. Next base: position 1,265,900,004 of record CM060901.1, on the reverse strand, counting down.
ATTATTTAATTAACTAGAAGGTAATTAATTAATGAAGTAATTAGAGGATTATTAATTAATATAATTAATCAAGGTTGATTAATAAAAGTGATTAATTAAAGTATGATTAATTAATTATAATTAATTAAGGATTAATATAATTAATTATAGTTAATTAATTAATAAAGGTTCATTAATTATTTTAATTAATGATAGTAATTAAAGGTTAATTACTGTATATGGTTAAGGATAATTAATTTCTATAATTAATTAATTAAAGGATAATTACTTAATGTAATTAAAGTATAATTAATCAAGGAAGATTAATTAAGGAAGATCATTAAGAGATGATTAATTAATTAATTAGTGATAGTAAGCAGGATTAAGATAATCCAAGTGATTAAAGGGTAGTAATTAATTTAATTAAAGGTTAATTAAATTGATTTGGAGTTAATCAATTCTGCTTATAAATGATTGATATTGGGTGATTGGTTGATATTGGATGATTTGTATGTCTCTGATATATATATGATATATGCTGCTTTGTGAGATGAATGTTGATATGAATTATCTATTGTGATAATGTTATTTATCTATCTGTTTATATCATTCAGAATATAAGTTTAAATGTTTAAACCTTTAAACAACTTGGCCTTAAAAGATACGTTTTGGATTTCGATGAGACCGGGATCGGGTTTCCGTATACCGGTATTCCAGGTCTGGAGACCCGAATACCACATCGATCCAAATTAACGATAGGTCGTGAATCTCAAGTGAAGATGAAGATTCAGAGTGCAAGGGTTATTGTCGTTAACTCTGAGGGTGATTCCAAAACGAGTGTAACGAGATAATGCCTTCGGTTTCGTTCGAACCCGGAACGAACTTATATGGATTGAATGCTTTCAGCACATCGTTAGGCGGACGATGAGCATTCTAAGGGATATGTTCTGATTTAAGGTAATCGTAACCTCAAGCCTCATCAACTGGGAATGGCTAAAACAGGGGAGGTGCAGCAAGGCTTCGTGGGTAGCACCCACTGAGAGCAAGATAGATCCCTGTCTAGAGGTCCCTTTTCTTTTATTCGGCTTAGTGTGTGGTTGGTCGCGCCAACTACGGGATTATCTTGTTCGGGATTATCCAGTAAGGGATGGTTCCGGCTTTGTGTTGCAGGGGAGCGGGCGTACTCCTCGGTACGGTGATCTAGGCCACGTACTGTGACGGGCGGTACCCCAGTAGCCCTGCCATTGTATGGAATCCAAACTCCAATAAGTGCCGTACGTATTAGTTGTGCCCAACTATGTTGGAATGTGAGATGTAAGCATTTCAGCTATTTCTGTATTTTACTTGAAAACCCTAGACCCTATTATAATATAACTGGATTTCCTATCAAATGTTTTAGTTAGCGTAAGGTAAAAACTTACCCATGTTTATGTGTGGGGAGTCTTACGTGATACTTTTGTTTTCAAAGGTTTTCAAAATTAAGCAATCTAACCGTTTACTCACACCAGACCCATGTCTGACCCAAGTGTTTATTTTCTGTTTTATTAAACTCTTGGGTACTCAATATTGTATTGAGTAGTCGAGGGATTCAGGTTAGCTTTGACGAATTCTGGAGGAGATTTGGAGCAGGTGGCTTCAGCGTGTAGATATATTATGGTGTTTCCGCTGTGTTTGTATTGAGTCTGTATCTCTGTGATGTTTGAGATGTATGACAGACAGGTGTTTATAACTGTCTAATATGAGATGTATAAGTTGTATAACTCTGATGTATATGATACTATGTAATATTTTATGTGATATATTATATTTCATTCGTTCCGTTGTGAGTATCTGATGTTGTTGTTCTTCCTTCTTTTCTTTCTTTTCTTCTTCTATCCCTTTCTTTCTTAATTCATGATACGTCTTTCTGGTGGTAGAAAGCCGGGTCGTGACAGTTGGTATCAGAGCGGTAGGTTGAGTGAATACCTAGGCTCTGAAGTGGTGTCTATCTTGAGAGCGCGTAATTGTTAGTTATATAAAAATGGTTTTATATTGTGTTAATTGATCGGTTGAGTGGTATATGGATTCTGGTCAATACGAGTAGCTAACGTTATTGATAGGGATCTCTAAACACTTGAACCAGGCCAACGGACACAATATTGTTTTAAAGAGGTAAATGAAATAATTTTACCCAGAAATAATTTCTATATAAAAAGTATCATTTTAAATATATATATATATTTCTACCTATTTGTTGGGTTACCTGTTCGGGTTTTCCAATATAAGTTATAAAGGTAGATAAGGTGGTAGTGTGAGTAACACGACTACCAATAGTTAGAATTTGAGTGTTGAGGTTGGAAGTATATCTAACGAGACTGTAGACCTAATACTGTCTCGAGTGAACTTTGTTGTGGTGTAAAGATTTCACCGATCTCTGAAGGAAACCAGTTATGGTTTAGAGTTTATCTTTGAAGTTGGATGAATAGAGTAGATCTATTGGATGAGCTGAAGAGAGTGATGGTATTTTGGTAACCTCAGGAAGTAGTAGCTGTGTGATGAGACACGGTGGCTATGGACGTTTCTGAAGATGTTTCTTCTGGAACAAGTTTGAAGAAGTGAGTCTGTTTCGGTGTTGTGGCTGAGTCCAGTGGGGTGTTTCTATTTGCTTTGAGGTCCGAGTTTCTCGAGAAGTTTCGGATAAGAAGTCTTTGACGTCTGTGTCAGCAGTACGGCTCGGAAGTGTTCTGTGTTGGCAGGAAGTTTTCTGGCTGAGCAGTCTTTTTGAGTTGGAGTCCAGAAGCAGTAGAGTGAATCCATTTCTTCGATGAATTGGATAGTTAAGTATGAGCTGTTCTGATTTGTGAAGAGAGAACAGTATCTGTGGAAATTAGGTTGGGCTGATCGCAAAAGTGACTTGCGATAGTTCGGGTGTTCTCTTGGGATTATTGGATGTTGAGATTCCGTATCGACTTGATTCGTGGAGTTACCGGAAGTTCAGCTTAGTAGAAGGATGTCTCCGAGAGAAGAATTTGGTGAAGCAGCTCAGAATTCTTTGGAGAGGGATTGATCACACCTAGTTTTTCTGGAGAAGTTTCTGCGAGATGTTTCTGACCAAATGGAATGAAGTCGCTAAGATTTTATGGTCTGATGAACTGTGGATGATCAAGTTTGTGCTCGAGTTTTTCCGAGGGCATTCTCATCTGTTCAAGATCAGAGTTGTGCAGCGAAAGCAAGATAGCAGCTATTCTAGAGTGGGAGAAACCGGGAGTTGTGATTTTATTGGAGTAGAGTATTTCTATAAGAAATTCAAGTGTATCTCTAAGTGTGAAGAAATTTTCAGGATTTGGAGATAAGGTTGTCAAGTGCAACTGTTTTGGCTATTCCAGATAGGAGAAGTAGTTCATAGTTCTCTAATGTTTGTGGAGTAGAATTGTGTTCTGGATTTCGGTGATTTTTGGGAAACCATTTTGTTGAGAAGGATCCGGAAATTGGTTTGATGTTGGTCTAGATTGTTCCAGGAAGCATCAGCAAGGGCTAAGCAGATCAGGAAGGATGAAGTTGAAATTGGATATTGTTTAAGTTTTCTTCAATTAAAGGAGATACAAGATTTGGTAAGATTGGAGAACTAGCTCTAGAAGTATTTTGAGATTTTCTTGTGTTCTCAAAAGGATTAGTTCTTTGATCTACAGGATTGAGTTTCCAGTTCGGATAACTGGAATTCATTGTATTTCACGTATCTCTGAGGGAATACGTGTTTGATCTGTCATTGGTTGTGGGATCAGCAGTTCAGAAGGATTTGGTAGTTGAGATGGTTTTGAGTTTAGTCTGATATTTTGTTCAGATTTGTAATCTAGATGGGAAGGAGTTCTAGATTATTGTAGATAGTTAGTTAAGATCCTGTAGAACGAGTATCCCGGTATATATATATACTTGGGGAAACTCGAGGAAATTCTATCCAGAATTTGTCTGGATAATTAAATTTGTTTGATTTATATGGTTGATATGATTGATAATAATGATTGATTTGTGTGATTGCTGTTTAAAATTAAAAATTTTACTCGGTTATTAAATTATCTTTGCTTTTAAATTTCGGGGACGAAATTATTTTAAGGGGGGAGGAATGTGATATCCCGGAAATTTGGCAATATCAATTTAATAATCTTTATTAATAATTAAATTGATTAGTTGATTTATTTTATAAATTGACAAGTTCAATTCATTTTAAAAGGTTAATAATATTTTAAATTGGGAAGTTTTATCTTTCTAAAACTAATATAAGTGTTTATATTTATAATATATATATATATATAGGTATATATATTATGAATAGGGAATCTTTTAATTTAATAAAATTATGTTTTCAAATTATAATATATATGAACATATATATTGTTATTTGAAGTTATGTATTAAATTCAATATGATAATTATCAAGCTAATGTTAAAAGTATTTTTCATTTAGAATATATATATTTGCATATGTTGGAATAAAAAGAATATTGAATTTGAATTTAATAAGATGTTTTCAAACTCATATATATATATATATAATTTGTAATTTGGTTTAATACTTTTGAAAATGATATTTATGATTTAAATAACAAGAATAAGATTTAAATAAGAAGTTCATTTTAATAATCTTTTCTCTTTTAAAATTCAATTGTTTTTAACATTCTTTCCTTTTTAAAAAGTCAAAATGGTTTGTAAAAATATATATATAGTTAAGCTCAAGCATTTATAAATATGTTATATATATATATATTTGATTAAAGTATAAGTTATTTTAAATAATAGTTTTCACATTTGTAAATTTATATAGGAATGTAAAGCTTAATTATAAAAGATAAATACATTTTTATATACATATAGATATTTTATAAATACATAAATGACTTAAGTAAATTAATTAAAATAAGAATTAACACTTGTAAACATATGGAGGCTTGGTTGGTATATGTGTAAGCTAATTAACAACTTAAGGGGACAAGTGGCTTAATTTTATCTTTTTGTAAATTAAAGTATAAAAATTTATATGTAAGAAGAAAGATCTGTATTCATTTTCAGTTTAAAAATCCTTCTTCTCATTTTCAACTAAAACAAAATAGTCTAAGAAATAAAAGACCTGAAATCTAAATTCAAAGAAGTAGTAAATCTGGAAATGAAAATCTGGAAATCAAAGTAGAAATGAAGATCTGTAAACTGGAAATGCAAATCAGAGAAAGGAGATGAAAGGAAAATTTAAATAGCAGCTTCAAATCTTCAAATGAAATCTGAAGTCATGCAATCAGAGAAATAAATCAACAGCAAGTTTAAATTCAAAGCCCGGAATGAATCAAAACCTATTTTGTGCTCTGCTTTGTTCTCTGCAATTAAAAAGGTGGGTAAACTAGATTTTAAAAACAATTTTATAACTTAATTTCACTTTGGTATGTGAACGAAAATCATATGTTAACCTGAATATCTGGATTGGAATGGATGCATGTGTATGTGTTAGTATTGAATGCCTGTATATATGCAAAAGTGAACTCTGTTATTTTTAACAGGGTTGGATTTCTCTATTTAATTCAATATCTCACCATTCAATCCTAATTAGCTTATGATTTGTAAATGAAATTTGTTCGAAATTATGAAACATCACCACTAAAAATCATTTCAGGAATTTATAATAAGTTGTTATTTCGAAATTCGTAAAATAACAGTAAAAACCCAAATTTTCATAATAATCAAATTTCTTAATTTCAATTCTGCATTATAGGGATGGATTCGTGATTGAAAATCACGAATTTTGATATGCACTTCAGAATTTTTAAAGTGATATTCAATTTGAATTTTCGAGATGAACGGTATCAGCAATTTGGTGAATTGCCGATGATCCACTTAATGTTTGAAGTTGAAATCTTGGTAGTAGCTAGCTTTGGTATCATTGATGATGGGAAAAATGTGCATGAATTTTTCTAATTAGTGAATCGTTTGAAATTGAAATAACTAGGGTTTAAGTTAGTTTTTGCTCGGCTTTGCTGTAGTGATTTTCGCGACCTGTATAGGGTACCGGAGGTGATCGCGACGTGGGGGTGTTGAAGCTCATGGTCGTGGTGTTCGATGGTGGGGATGGCGAGTTCAACGGCGTCGAGGTGTATGGCCGTGGGGAAGTTTTATTGATCGAGTGTTCTGCAGTTTTGAGCTTAAAGTTCGAATTTCGATTCGTTGAAGAATTCTTGAATCTGGGTTGGTTTTCGTGTTCGCTCGTGGTCGAGTGATTGTAGTCGATGGTCGCGACGACCTTAGTTGGCCGGAGGCGTTTGGGTAGGTGCACGTGTGCACGTTCGTGTGCACAGGGGAATGGAGTTGGGGAAGACGAGGTCGTCCCGAAGTGGAGCTCGTGTTTTCACGAGGACGACTCGAAGCAGATGAAGTCGCGAGTGACTCGAAGCTAGATCGGGTTTTAGTGATGTTTGCTCGGGAAAATATTTAGGCTGGCTCGAGTTGTTTTTATTTTAAAATCTGGTTTTCAAATTTAAAGTATTCCAGGTTTTAAAAAGAAGATTGGAAATTTGCAATGTTTTCAAAGTTTAAACATGATAAACAAGTTTTCTATGTTAAATATTTTATAAGTAATTTGTAAAATGTTTAAGGTTGTTTGTTTTTCAAAAGTAATCAATTTTGAAATTTAATTTTAAAAGATATGATAATTAAGTTTCAAGGATAAATATCTGTTAAATTTATGAAACAAGTTTGAAAGGGTATTCAAGAATTTAAAGACCAAAATGGAATGTTTAAATTGTTTTGTTTAAGTAAATTCTATATTTTGTAATATATATAATTGATTTCTTAATGCATTATTTTCAAATAAGGTTAATATTAAAATTTTGAAAACCAAATAGAATAATTTGTCTTTAAAGATTTGATTTATTCAAATAATTAAATTGTGATGATAATTAAGGTTAAATTATTTTGATATGAACTAAAGAATACTTGATTATATGATTTGTTAATAAGTAAAGATTAATTAAGATAAAGGATTTTCTTAATTAATTAAGGATTTTGAAGTATAAGAAGTTAATCAATTAATTAGTTAATTAATTTTAAATAATTAGTTAATTGTTTATTTAATTTTAAATAATCACTTAATTATAATTAATTAAGTGTAATTAATTAATGAAGTAATTAATGCTTAATTACTGAATGAAATTAAGGGAAGAGAAATTACTTATGAAGTAATTAAATGGAAGTGATTAAGATTAAATCATTTGATTAAAGGATTAATTAATATAATTAATTTGAAGTTAATTAATTAAAGAATACTTAATTAATTAAAGGATTAAGGTTAATTAATGAATGTAGTTAATTAAAGATTAATTATTTAATTAACTAGAAGGTAATTAATTAATGAAGTAATTAGAGGATTATTAATTAATATAATTAATCAAGGTTGATTAATAAAAGTGATTAATTAAAGTATGATTAATTAATTATAATTAATTAAGGATTAATATAATTAATTATAGTTAATTAATTAATAAAGGTTCATTAATTATTTTAATTAATGATAGTAATTAAAGGTTAATTACTGTATATGGTTAAGGATAATTAATTTCTATAATTAATTAATTAAAGGATAATTACTTAATGTAATTAAAGTATAATTAATCAAGGAAGATTAATTAAGGAAGATCATTAAGAGATGATTAATTAATTAATTAGTGATAGTAAGCAGGATTAAGATAATCCAAGTGATTAAAGGGTAGTAATTAATTTAATTAAAGGTTAATTAAATTGATTTGGAGTTAATCAATTCTGCTTATAAATGATTGATATTGGGTGATTGGTTGATATTGGATGATTTGTATGTCTCTGATATATATATGATATATGCTGCTTTGTGAGATGAATGTTGATATGAATTATCTATTGTGATAATGTTATTTATCTATCTGTTTATATCATTCAGAATATAAGTTTAAATGTTTAAACCTTTAAACAACTTGGCCTTAAAAGATACGTTTTGGATTTCGATGAGACCGGGATCGGGTTTCCGTATACCGGTATTCCAGGTCTGGAGACCCGAATACCACATCGATCCAAATTAACGATAGGTCGTGAATCTCAAGTGAAGATGAAGATTCAGAGTGCAAGGGTTATTGTCGTTAACTCTGAGGGTGATTCCAAAACGAGTGTAACGAGATAATGCCTTCGGTTTCGTTCGAACCCGGAACGAACTTATATGGATTGAATGCTTTCAGCACATCGTCAGGCGGACGATGAGCATTCTAAGGGATATGTTCTGATTTAAGGTAATCGTAACCTCAAGCCTCATCAACCGGGAATGGCTAAAACAGGGGAGGTGCAGCAAGGCTTCGTGGGTAGCACCCACTGAGAGCAAGATAGATCCCTGTCTAGAGGTCCCTTTTCTTTTATTCGACTTAGTGTGTGGTTGGTCGCGCCAACTACGGGATTATCTTGTTCGGGATTATCCAGTAAGGGATGGTTCCGGCTTTGTGTTGCAGGGGAGCGGGCGTACTCCTCGGTACGGTGATCTAGGCCACGTACTGTGACGGGCGGTACCCCAGTAGCCCTGCCATTGTATGGAATCCAAACTCCAATAAGTGCCGTACGTATTAGTTGTTCCCAACTATGTTGGAATGTGAGATGTAAGCATTTCAGCTATTTCTGTATTTTACTTGAAAACCCTAGACCCTATTATAATATAACTGGATTTCCTATCAAATGTTTTAGTTAGCGTAAGGTAAAAACTTACCCATGTTTATGTGTGGGGAGTCTTACGTGATACTTTTGTTTTCAAAGGTTTTCAAAATTAAGCAATCTAACCGTTTACTCACACCAGACCCATGTCTGACCCAAGTGTTTATTTTCTGTTTTATTAAACTCTTGGGTACTCAATATTGTATTGAGTAGTCGAGGGATTCAGGTTAGCTTTGACGAATTCTGGAGGAGATTTGGAGCAGGTGGCTTCAGCGTGTAGATATATTATGGTGTTTCCGCTGTGTTTGTATTGAGTCTGTATCTCTGTGATGTTTGAGATGTATGACAGACAGGTGTTTATAACTGTCTAATATGAGATGTATAAGTTGTATAACTCTGATGTATATGATACTATGTAATATTTTATGTGATATATTATATTTCATTCGTTCCGTTGTGAGTATCTGATGTTGTTGTTCTTCCTTCTTTTCTTTCTTTTCTTCTTCTATCCCTTTCTTTCTTAATTCATGATACGTCTTTCTGGTGGTAGAAAGCCGGGTCGTGACAAGTACAGAAATACATCTTTGTCATCCAGCTCGTCTCCTGAGCTCCATAGCATCCTATTCTGAATCTGTAACACTCGGTTTGACCCGAGCATTATAATAAAATAACACTCGAGTCAGTCTGGAAAACTAGCATGAGAAAACACACTCAATTTGAACTATTAACTTTTCTCAAAATCCTTTGAAAATAAAGGTATCTCGTAAGACCACGTCACACATAAACACGACGGGTTTTTACCTTACGATAACCAAAACATTTTTTTTATCAAAATCATCTGATATTATAATAATGTCTATAGAAAGTAAATAGAAAATAGCTGAAATGCTTGCATCTCACGTTTCAGCATAGTTGGGCACAATCAAAACCGTACGACGCTTATTGGAAAATGGATCCCATAGAATGACTGGGCCACTGGGGTATCGCCCATCACAGTACACCTCTAGAAAAATGTACCGAGGACCTTGCTGGGATCCCCTGCTACATAAGGCCTGCCTACCCATAACCTGGATAGACCGAATATGTTATCACCCCGGGTGTTCCCACCCTTAAATAAAATCGAGCGCTCCCTTTTCATGAACAACCATATCCATAATATATATTTTCGAGGATATCTAGAAAAGTGAAACATACCCTAATTGGGTGCGACCCACTTAGCCTTGCTGCATCTCGTATGTTTTAGTCATTCCCGATTGATGAGGCTTGAGGCTAAACGTTACCTTTCAAGAAACAATTCCACTTAGAATGCTCATCGTCCTCCAATGATAATGTTCTGATAGCATTCGTCCATACAAGTTGTCCTGGGTCTGGACAAAACGGATCACCGTCTTCACTATCTTCATGGTATCCATTCGTAACGTTCAAACCGGATCGAAGTGGTTTCGGATAATTAAATCTGATCCCGGTCTCTTCGAAACGATTAACGAAATTGGCCAATATTGATAGTCGGTTATTAAACTATCAATAAAACATCCATAAGTAGACACTAGGCCTTATTTTATAATTTTTCAAACATTTATTTCAAAATATCTTTACTAAGATATATATATTCAAATTCCTTTCCATATTCCAATATTTGAAAACAATTTCAAATACCTAAATCCATAACAGGATATTTTCAAACCATCTCAACACTTAGAAATATTTCCAATTTCCATTTTTATACTTAGGAAAATATTATAAGTCTTATTTTCCAAAATTCTTTCAAATATTAATACTTAAGAGAATATTTCGTAACTTATCTCATAAGTCTTCGGAATCACTAATAAATTCCCCTTTTCAATTTCCAAAACCCAGTATACTTATTTATAACTCTATTCAACAATTTATAACTTCTTTTATGAATTCAGATTTCATTTTCAAAATTCCTATATTCAACATTTTGAAATTCCATTTCCTCCAAATCCCTTATAAAATTCCTTCCCTTAAAATCATATCCATTTAAAAGCCCCATTTACGAATCTCGAGAGAATTTATAAATAAAAAATTTCAATCACTTCAAAACTCTCTATATATAATAAGTATTTTAAAAAGGATAATAATTTATTTTTAAAACATGTTCAAGTAATTATTTAAAATATCGAAAACACTTTTATAAACATCAATGACCCATTTTTAAATAAACAAATAAATTTTCAAAGCTGATTTTAAAAGTTAGAATTTACTAAAATAAATACTTAATATTTGAAAATCTACTTACCGAAGTATTTCAATCCTAACTAGTTTAAAATTTCATAGTTTTAAATAATAAAATTTTCCTTTTAAAACAAAATTAACTTCTTTGAATTTAAAAATATATTTTTAAAACCTCAATAAATAATTCAATTTTATAAATTCCTCTCGAATCACATCACATCACTTCCAATCTGATCTCCTTAACCATTTTCTCTTTCACAAATATTATCCACTATTTTTCTCACCCTATTTCTATATTCTAATATAAATTCACCTATGAATTTTATATTCCCAATTTAGCAACTGATATCGCTTACCTTATTTATAAATATCGTTTATAAATTCTTATACTCCTCTGAGTTTTACTTGTTTATACAAACAATCTTATTTATAAAATTCCATTTTATAAATCCATTTCTTTATAAATCCCATTTATAACTTCCAATCTATTTTTAATATTGACTTCAACTACTTATTATATTTCCCGAATATCATTTATAAATTCTTTTTATATAATTTATTTTTAAAATTTCTATTTTAATAATTCATAATAGTTAAGTATAACCAAAAATCAAATATATTTTTCTAACTCGGTTTCTTTAAAATAACCCCAATTCCTGTATAAATATTTTTATATCAAAGATTCCCTGTAATTCCTTAAATTTTAAAAATATATTTATGGTATTTAAAATATCAGAATTTAGGTCAGTGCTACAATAGAATCCAATAATTCCAAACACTACAATAATCTATAATAGATTATTCTACACAATCCATATATCACAATATATGAAATTAAATTCAACATTTTAAGGAATCCGGTTGGATTCCCCCAACCTGTTTTCCTGCATTGACAGATGTTAATACAACATAAAAATACCAATCCCACTTCGAAGGGGATATCGCGGTATATAGGGTCATCCGCTATTATGCGGGGCGCATAGGGTCTCATCCGCTAAAATATACGGGAATATCACTCCAACTACCAATATATATACTACTATATATAACATTCAAGTGATAATAATAATTATCCGTTCATCCAATCAACCAATAAATGATTTTCAATAATTTTAAATTAAACCAATAATCCAAGTCGAGTGAGATTTACTCACCTTCATTTTCCAAATTGCTAACCTCGTACGTAAATGATATGAATTTATTAACATTTAAATTTATCTAATTCAAACATGACTTAATTAAATTAGTAATTAAGGATAATTACCATAGGCAGTAATCCATCTTCCAAAATAAAATCACTATGGCTGCAACTCTTCTTCCTTCACACCTACAACTGCGACCAATCCCTAAGCATCTACGAACTCAGCCATCATTTATGCATTTGCTCACAGCGGCCTCACCCACATCGGCACCATCGACGCCATCACCATCCACTTCTGCCGCCACCTTCACTGCAGTCCTACACGTTTGTGAACAAACCCCACGACGAACGCGATAGTTGCGCCACCCTCCTAGAGCCGAAGTCAACCTTCCCCATCGAAACACCTATGGCCTGTGCCCCTCCCCACGATAACCCTAACGCCGACGAAACCCGGAATAAATGTGGCTGCTATCGTGCTCGTTCCCAAACCCCAGCCGCTTCGATCACTTAGCGCCTCGCGCTCGTGTTCTTCCTTCGGCTGCGCCTTCGAAGCCACCTCATTCGATCACGATTCTTATCGCGTAATTTTTTTTTATCTGGGTCGATTTCGAACTGAATAGAGGAAGATAGGATAAGGTATTTGTGTTTTAAATGAAGTAAGATGGCTTCGGCTATACAATAGGCTAAGGTTGACTTTTTATAATTAATATTTATTTTATATCCAAAATATCTCGTTATTGACAACTTAAAACTTTAAACTCCAATCGAGGTGTGCCGCTAGGCGTTTATAATGTTATAACACTATTTCAAATGCAATGGAATAAGTTTCGAGTCTTAATTCGATCGTATGGAGAAGATAGCTTTTTGGACCCAATTATTATATTGAATTTCGTTATTAATTTCAACGCATTTCTATCACGTACGATCAAACAATAACTCAAAACACTATGAAATTTGGAATTCAATAATAATACACTATTACGGATCTAATGGAACCGGTTTCGTCGAAATCCGAGATTGTGCTCCGGATCGCTATTTTAACGCGTCGATTAAATCGACAATTTTCAAAATATATGAAATCGCTTAAATTTTTAGTTTTAAAATCTTACTAACTAAATTATAATCTCAAATCCAATATTTAAAACAATTTAAATATTTAAAATTAACCGTTGAAAAATCCGGGTCGTCACACTTTCACACACTTTCAATACTTTCAAAATTATCACTTATTCATTCGAGAATACAATTCTTGTGATCAAAACATTTCCATTTCTTCATGTACACTCAATATACCACTCAGAAGAAAATTATAGGAAGGTTGTACTATATCGAATCATCCGTGTTATTTAGAGCACAAGAACTCAGAACACTTTACTACTCTTCGTAGTCGAAGTCCTGTTAGCGATCTTCAGGCATGAAGTCTTATTCGGCAACTTAGGCAGTTTGTAATATAGAAGTCCTATTCGGAAGCATAAGCGGCCTATAATACTTATTCCTCTGGGTTAAGTGAGGACGTTTGTTAGTTAACTCCAGAAGGAGTCTGGGACTGGACGTAGAACGAGAGTTCGAACCAGCAAAAAATCGTAGTGCACTTTACTTTATTATATTTATTTCTATTGCAATTTTTATACTGTCAATTTGCTATAAGTTTTAACTTAGTAGAATTATTCACATTACTTGATATGCATAGACTTTCATGTGGTATCAGTCTTGGGATTCTAGAGATCATAACAACATCTTAGATTAAATGACCATAAACAGATTCAGTCAAGGCAATAGAAAAAGGAAGAGCAACAAAGAAGAATCAAAGGAGCAAACAAGCAAATGCTTTATGGCTAAACTCGGATCAAAATTTGTATGTTTATATTCTTTATATAAAGATCTTTTGTTAGCACATTATGAATTATTAAAAGATTGAAAAACTTTGAATAAAGTTAATAGAATTGCATTAGCTAGGTTAAAAGATTGTGAGGAAGAAATTTAAAATTTAAAAGAGGAAAATAAATTTTTGGTAAAATAAACTAAATTTATTAAATACGGTAGAAGAACTTGTTTTACAAAAAGATTTCCTACAAAAGAAAATGAGCAGTTAGAAGTTAAAAATAACGATCTTTTGGAGGAAATCGATGTTATGCAAAATAAAAATATAGTTTTGGAAAATTCTTTAAATAATTCTAGCTCTTTAGTCTTGTCTCTAGAAAAAGAGAATGAAGCTTTAATTATAAAGAACTTGGAATTATCTAAAGAATGTGAGATTTTAAAAGGTAATATTAATATTTTTCAAAAAGAAGTTAGTGATTCTAAAGCAAATTTTGAAAGATTAAATGAAATAATCATAAATTTTAACAAAGGTAAAGATATCTTATCTTCCATAGTTGCAAATTCAAAAGCCCACAATGATAAAAGCGGTTTAGGCTATAAACGAGTAAGAGTAAATATAGTACTAGATATGCATTCATTCATACTAATTTTAGTGCTAGTACTAGTAATCATGATAGTCCTAAAACTACTTACAGTCCTAATAGTACTTTGTTTAGAAATGGTAGAAAATATTTTTCAAGTACTAAGTTAATGACTAATAGTATTAGAATATGGATTCATGCTAATACTGTGACGCCCCACCTCTATGCTCATAATAAAAATGAGTATTAAAAGAAATACTGTCTATTATTACGAAGAATAAGGCTGGATAGAAGCGACCATCCGTAATTGGCCTTACACTAATATTGGTTATCTCGATAGGAGTGGTATATACTTTTTATTTTTCATCTATTATTTATTTACTCCCATCGACATATCCAATTATCAGTATAAAACAAACTACGATAGTTCATAATAGTTTAGGACATTAGATATAACAATAACACAGATAATATAAATGCGGAACACAGAATAACAAAAATCTCATATATATATAACCGATGTCAGTTACAATATAGTTGACACGATACATATGATACAACTACAACTGTCGACTCTAGAAGTTATATATACAAGTACATTATCAACTAATATACATGAATACATATCGTTCTATACAATGACACGACTACTACAAAATGACACTGACAACTTCAGAAGATGTGAAAAGTCTTCATATCCTGAACAGCAACTCAAAGAAGAAAATCTACAACCTGAAATAACTCGGGTCTGACCCGAGTATTACATTCAGAAGAAAATAATACACGGGTCAGTCTAATTCAAACTCAGTTATTAGTGCATAGTAGCGATAATAATCAGATAGTCAAATAGACGACAGTCATAGAAATCTCGTATATCCAACTCTCGATACGAGAATTGGATAACAGCAAATATAACACTAAATAGTGTTAAACAACAAATCAGCAATCCAAATCAGAATACAAATTCAAACCATTGAAATTAACCATTGAAACAATTCAACAAATCGAAACAACAATTTAAAACTGTCAAATCCGATAGGGGTGCAGTACACGCACGCGTGTACTGCCTCGCCACTATCGCAGGAGATACACAACAGCTCAGAGAAAATCACAATTGATCACGAGGTCAAATCCCGAAATCGGGTTCAACTCAAGGAAGTTCGAAAACAAATCTAAATATCTCAAGTGGTCAAGACAGCTAATTTATATACAAGCTACCTCACACCACTGTAAAGAGAAAACCACAAGGCAAGGCTTCAGTATCAAAACAAAGGTGAGGTCAAAGAAGGCAACACGAATACAGATGCAAACTAATTGCCACCATGAAAGAGGCAACAAGTGCAACAGTGAAATATCTGTTACAGACCGACTATTATGCGATGGAGATTTCAAGAAACTCAACACAGAACTCAATACAACAAACCCAGTTTAAGTTGAAGAAGTAGTAGTGAAACTGCGAACCCCAAAGTGAAGCAAAAACCTCAAGCAGTTGATAATGCCCATGAATCAATTAACTGAGTAGCAAATGGAGATGCAAACAACTGCATAACAGGGATGGCAACAAGCATGCCACGGTTTTGAAACTCTAAGACAAGCACCCTTCTAACTGGTGGCATATAGGAAGTATACAGAGAGCAACTACAAAGACTACAGTGATGAACAGAAGCTCAAATGTGCAACTATACCAGAATCAACTACAAGCTACAAGTATGCAGCAGGTCAGCAAGTGCTCAGGGATGAACAGATGCAAGTGAAAAATGACACATGAATATGTAGTGTATAACCAGGTACCACTAAAATAGAAACTGCCAAATTCCAAGAAAAAGGAAATACATCATGTATATAACACGTAATGACCAGTGAAACAGAACTAAGATCGAAGTGGAACAATATGCAACTTGCATCTGAACAGTGCTCCAAAGATAAGGAGACAGGACAATACTTGATACTAGTGACAATGCACGAGATACAGTGATGCAAAAGCTCACTGAAATATACAAGGCAAACCAAAAATAAATGCAACATGCATCTGAACAGTGCTCCAAAGATAAGGAGACAGGACACTACATGATACTAAGCAACAACAACGATCAGACTCGATGCATGATGACAGTAAACGAACAAAGCCGCTAGCACATAGAGATGCACAGTATAACTAAATGGAATGAAGACCCAGTACACTAACTCGAAGAACAATGGACTGCAAACCATACATGAATCCAAATAATGGAACCCAGGGTAATCTCAAGTGAGCTCAACAAATTCCAACAGTCAATACATAATAACCGGAGTCACGAGACAGTAAGAAAATTGAACCAGGTAGCAACAATAATCAAGAATGACTCAAGTGCCACCAAAACTCAAAACCAAGCAGTGCATATGAAAAATCAAACCATTGTACAGTTGAAAATATACATGTATACTAGTGAGGCATGTACAACGTGCACGGGTACAAAGACCAAATGATGCAGTGCAAACAAAAGTCCAGAAATCCCAATGGCTTCATATATCTCAAGATCGAAAGCATTTACGAAGTAATCAGAGCGAAAATGAACTTTCCAGAGGCAGTTAGATAAACCTCAAGCCAACAACATAAATCGAACAACGAGCAAAGTGAATCGACAAACTCAAACCATTTAACACAAACGAAAATCATAGAATTCGAAGTAGATGTGAGTAATAAAATTACTCACTGATGTTTCGAAACAATAAGAAGCAGAGACGAACCATTCATTCGATCGAGCAAAGTTGGCATCTCAACAAAATCGAATGGCCAAAGCCAACAAAACCAAAACCAGAAATTTACGAAATTGAAAATACCAGAAATCCAAAATCGCGAGCATCAATTTCTCAAGCAGCCGATTAAACAATTTAATGCGAACAAAAATCACATAGAAGTCGAATTGGATGTGAGTGTCGAGAACACTCACCTTAGCCACGATGTTTTGGAGCAGTCGAAGCCAAAGTCCACGTCGCCAGAGAATCGAGAAATCGCCGAAGCCCCAAGGAGCAGCTGCGAATGAGCGCAAGCAAACAACCAGAATCGATCGACAGAGGAGCGTGCAAAGCCGAAGCCAAGCACGAACAAGCGAAGCCGGGCGCTCATGGGAACAAAAGGGAACGAAGCCCTAATTTTCAGATTGAAGGAACGAATGAAGAAGAGGGCCGCCATTATTCTATTTTTTTTCTTCGTTCCAATAATTTTAGGGTTGGTTTCGAGTGAATGAACTGAGATGGGGGATTAGGGTATTTGCCTCACAATTATGCACGGCCTCAAAATAAAATATGGGCCACAATTAAATTTCCACAGCCCACAATTCCTTATAACCATTTTTACAAGAATTTACAACTGATAAAACACTTGACAATTTTTATAAACGAATGTCAACACGAATGAAATCCCAATTGCAATTGTCTAACCAATTAAATCGTCGTTTATAAACTGACGAGAAAAACCGGGTTGTTAGAGACTCCCCTCCTTAAAGAAATTGCGTCCACGCAATCATAGGGAATAAATGGATAAAAGGTAACAACCAAAAGAGCATGGCAAAGTCGAATGTACAAGCAAAGCAAGTGTCAGCGGGGAAGTATTAGATAAGAAATCAAAAGGTTCGACTGCTTCAAATCAAAAGAATCAACATCGTGGGAATCAGGGATCAAAATCAGACGACTAACAAAAGCAAGAACAATCGAGTTCCAGCAACTAAAAGAGAAGGAGAAATAGAGCAGAAATCCCATACAGAGCACGAATTGAATGTGAGTAAATCAAATTACTCACCTGAATCGCCAGAGAAAAAGACGAAGCTCAAATCTCAAAAGTCGCAAGTATTCTATCATCAAAAACGATAATTGAATTTTCAAATCAACAAATATTCGATTATCACAAGCGATAATCAAATTTAAAATTCAACAAATATTCGATTATCAAAAACGATAATCAAATTTCTCAAATCAATAATTATTTAATTATCAAAAGCGATAATTAAATCTCAAATCAGCAAATATTTAATTATCAAAAGCGATAATTAAATCTCAAATCAGCAAATATTTAATTATCAAAAGCGATAATTAAATCTCAAATCAGCAAATATTTAATTATCAAAAGCGATAATTAAATCTCAAATCAGCAAATATTTAATTATCAAAAGCGATAATTAAATCTCAAATCAGCAAATATTTAATTATCAAAAGCGATAATTAAATCTCAAATCAACAAATATTTAATTATCAAAAGCGATAATTAAATCTCAAATCAGCAAATATTTAATTATCAAAAGCGATAATTAAATCTCAAATCAGCAAATATTTAATTATCAAAAGCGATAATTAAATCTCAAATCAGCAAATATTTAATTATCAAAAGCGATAATTAAATCTCAAATCAGCAAATATTTAATTATCAAAAGCGATAATTAAATCTCAAATCAGCAAATATTTAATTATCAAAAGCGATAATTAAATCTCAAATCAGCAAATATTTAATTATCAAAAGCGATAATTAAATCTCAAATCAGCAAATATTTAATTATCAAAAGCGATAATTAAATCTCAAATCAGCAAATATTTAATTATCAAAAGTGATAATTAAAAGAAACAAATATCCGATTATCAAAAACGATAATCAGAACTCATATCAACAAATATCTAATTATCACAAGCGATAATTAGAAACAACAAATATCTGATTATCAAAAACGATAATCAGAACTCATATCAGCAAATATTTAATTATCACAAGCGATAATTAGAAACAACAAATATCTGATTATCAAAAACGATAATCAGAACTCATATCAGCAAATATCTAATTATCACAAGCGATAATTAGAAACAACAAATATCTGATTATCAAAAACGATAATCAGAACTCATATCAGCAAATATCTAATTATCACAAGCGATAATTAGAAACAACAATTTCCGATTATCAAAAACGATAATCAGAACTCATATCAACAAAATTCTAATTATCACAAGCGATAATTAGAAACAACAAATATCCAATTACCTGCAGATAATTGGAAACAACAAATATCTAGCAATCAATTAAGAAGACTAGAAAATCAACATAAAAGCTTGGATCGATCCCATCAGATGGCGAGTTTTTAATTCGCCGCACGTGCATCTCAGAGTGGCCGAAGCCTACCAAGTACTCAACATAATTTTGGCGCCCATCAGATTGACCCGAAGGTCCGCAGAGTGACCCGAAGGTCTAGTACTGGTATTTGACCCGAAGGCCCGCAGAGTGGCCCGAAAGCCCAACAAATGACCCGAAGGTCCGCAGAGTGGCCCGAAAGCCCAACAAATGACCCGAAGGTCCTCATAGTGGCTCGAAAGCACACGAAAGCATCAAAATGTTTCAATTAACGAGTCCGGAATTAACCGAAATAGCAAACGCACATGTCCCATACCACGTGTTTTACTAAATCGTTTGATTCTCTTCATCGTTTCCTTGAAAGTGCAAAATTGTGTATTTTGTAAAAATACACTTTACATTCTCAAATGGACAAGTCCGGAATTAAGCGAATCAGTAAAAGAAAGGGGTCATAGTCCTCGATTTTGCTGAAACGTTTAAATCGCTTCTTCATTCTTTTGAAAGCGTAAACTGTTAAATTTCTGAAAACAATTTTATTTATTTTGTAAAAATAATAATTCACCTTCTCAACTGGACAAGTCCGGAGTTAAGCGAAACAGTAAAAGAAAGGGGTCATAATCCTCGATTTTGCTGAATCGTTTAATTCGCTTTCTCATTCTTTTGAAAACGCAAATTGATACAATTTTATAAAACAATTTTCATTTTAAAACAATTTTCCAATCACGTGATTAAAACAGCAAATCAGTAACAATTTCGATAAGGAAATTGTACTTCTCAAAATACCGTAAAAACGGTTACAAATCAACATTGCGGAATAACCGCTTGAAAATCCACTTTTAAAATTTGACGGTTACGGAAGCCAAAGCGACAGTAGTTTTAAAACGTCAAAATCGCATCAAAACAATCTACATCAAAATGTAACGTCAGTGAATTCTCATTCACCAAAATGCCACAAAACACCGTACTTCAAAATATAGCATTGGTGTAAAATTCCGTTGTAAAAATAACGGCAACAAAATACGTTTCATAACCAAGCATCGGTTCAACGTAAAATAAATGCAATAACGTGCAATTTAAATTTTTGCACGTACTACAAAATGGACAAAGAATCATTCAAATGTATCTTCAATGAAGATAATTTAAAACAGCAAAAATCTAATCAATAGATGATTAGTACAAAAGAAAGCCAGTGGAAATTTCAACAAAAATCACATATCTGCAATTTCTTCGAATCCTCAATTTGGATTCGAAATTCTCAAAGAAACAAATAATTACAGCTATGTAAACAACAATTGGAATTCATATCAATTTCGTATTTTGATTCTTAAATCAAAAAGATTATCAGTTGTACTCAGCGAAGACAGTTTCACTGTTTCCGCTGCGCACTCTGATAAATAGAACACAAATCAATCAAATCATCAGAACACAATTTCATCCAAACAACAAAACACAATTCCACTTTTATTTTTAAATAACGATATTTAAAAATTTCATCAAAATTTCAAAACTTTAGTTTTGACTCAAATCACAGATAAAACGTCGACTAATAGTTGTAACATATGTTCCATCCAAGTTATGTTTTATATTATGTCCATAAACCCCAAGCTCTGATACCAACTGTGACGCCCCACCTCTATGCTCATAATAACAAAGAGTATTAAAAGAAATACTGTCTATTATTACGAAGAATAAGGCTGGATAGAAGCGACCATCCGTAATTGGCCTTACACTAATATTGGTTATCTCGATAGGAGTGGTATATACTTTTTATTTTTCATCTATTATTTATTTACTCCCATCGACATATCCAATTATCAGTATAAAACAAACTACGATAGTTCATAATAGTTTAGGACATTAGATATAACAATAACACAGATAATATAAATGCGGAACACAGAATAACAAAAATCTCATATATATATAACCGATGTCAGTTACAATATAGTTGACACGATACATATGATACAACTACAACTGTCGACTCTAGAAGTTATATATACAAGTACATTATCAACTAATATACATGAATACATATCGTTCTATACAATGACACGACTACTACAAAATGACACTGACAACTTCAGAAGATGTGAAAAGTCTTCATATCCTGAACAGCAACTCAAAGAAGAAAATCTACAACCTGAAATAACTCGGGTCTGACCCGAGTATTACATTCAGAAGAAAATAATACACGGGTCAGTCTAATTCAAACTCAGTTATTAGTGCATAGTAGCGATAATAATCAGATAGTCAAATAGACGACAGTCACAGAAATCTTGTATATCCAACTCTCGATACGAGAATTGGATAACAGCAAATATAACACTAAATAGTGTTAAACAACAAATCAGCAATCCAAATCAGAATACAAATTCAAACCATTGAAATTAACCATCGAAACAATTAAACAAATCGAAACAACAATTTAAAACTGTCAAATCCGATAGGGGTGCAGTACACGCACGCGTGTACTGCCTCGCCACTATCGCAGGAGATACACAACAGCTCAGAGAAAATCACAATTGATCACGAGGTCAAATCCCGAAATCGGGTTCAACTCAAGGAAGTTCGAAAACAAATCTAAATATCTCAAGTGGTCAAGACAGCTAATTTATATACAAGCTACCTCACACCACTGTAAAGAGAAAACCACAAGGCAAGGCTTCAGTATCAAAACAAAGGTGAGGTCAAAGAAGGCAACACGAATACAAATGCAAACTAATTGCCACCATGAAAGAGGCAACAAGTGCAACAGTGAAATATCTGTTACAGACCGACTAGTATGCGATGGAGATTTCAAGAAACTCAACACAGAACTCAATACAACAAACCCAGTTTAAGTTGAAGAAGCAGTAGTGAAACTGTGAACCCCAAAGTGAAGCAAAAACCTCAAGCAGTTGATAATGCCCATGAATCAATTAACTGAGTAGCAAATGGAGATGCAAACAACTGCATAACAGGGATGGCAACAAGCATGCCACGGTTTTGAAACTCTAAGACAAGCACCCTTCTAACTGGTGGCATATAGGAAGTATACAGAGAGCAACTACAAAGACTACAGTGATGAACAGAAGCTCAAATATGCAACTATACCAGAATCAACTACAAGCTACAAGTATGCAGCAGGTCAGCAAGTGCTCAGGGATGAACAGATGCAAGTGAAAAATGACACATGAATATGTAGTGTATAACCAGGTACCACTAAAATAGAAACTGCCAAATTCCAAGAAAAAGGAAATACATCATGTATATAACACGTAATGACCAGTGAAATAGAACTAAGATCGAAGTGGAACAATATGCAACTTGCATCTGAACAGTGCTCCAAAGATAAGGAGACAGGACAATACATGATACTAGTGACAATGCACGAGATACAGTGATGCAAAAGCTCACTGAAATATACAAGGCAAACCAAAAATAAATGCAACATGCATCTGAACAGTGCTCCAAAGATAAGGAGACAGGACACTACATGATACTAAGCAACAACAACGATCAGACTCGATGCATGATGACAGTAAACGAACAAAGCCGCTAGCACATAGAGATGCACAGTATAACTAAATGGAATGAAGACCCAGTACACTAACTCGAAGAACAATGGATTGCAAACCATACATGAATCCAAATAATGGAACCCAGGGTAATCTCAAGTGAGCTCAACAAATTCCAACAGTCAATACATAATAACCGGAGTCACGAGACAGTAAGAAAATTGAACCAGGTAGCAACAATAATCAAGAATGACTCAAGTGCCACCAAAACTCAAAACCAAGCAGTGCATATGAAAAATCAAACCATTGTACAGTTGAAAATAAACATGTATACTAGTGAGGCATGTACAAACGTGCACAGGTACAAAGACCAAATGATGCAGTGCAAACAAAAGTCCAGAAATCCCAATGGCTTCATATATCTCAAGATCGAAAGCATTTACGAAGTAATCAGAGCGAAAATGAACTTTCCAAAGGCAGTTAGATAAACCTCAAGCCAACAACATAAATCGAACAACGAGCAAAGTGAATCGACAAACTCAAACCATTTAACACAAACGAAAATCATAGAATTCGAAGTAGATGTGAGTAATAAAATTACTCACTGATGTTTCGAAACAATAAGAAGCAGAGACGAACCATTCATTCGATCGAGCAAAGTTGGCATCTCAACAAAATCGAATGGCCGAAGCCAACAAAACCAAAACCAGAAATTTACGAAATTGAAAATACCAGAAATCCAAAATCGCGAGCATCAATTTCTCAAGCAGCCGATTAAACAATTTAATGCGAACAAAAATCACATAGAAGTCGAATTGGATGTGAGTGTCGAGAACACTCACCTTAGCCACGATGTTTTGGAGCAGTCGAAGCCAAAGTCCACGTCGCCAGAGAATCGAGAAATCGCCGAAGCCCCAAGGAGCAGCTGCGAACGAGCGCAAGCAAACAACCAGAATCGATCGACAGAGGAGCGTGCAAAGCCGAAGCCAAGCACGAACAAGCGAAGCCGGGTGTAACGACCCCGAAATTTAATTTATTTAAATTAATAAATTTATTTAATTTTTGAATAAAAATTGTAAAATTAAATTGATAAAATAGAGCGAGTTTCCCCGGATTCAAGTATATTCTGTATGAATCATTTCAATTTAAAATATTGTAAATATATAGATATATATTTTGACTTGAATTTAAAGTGTAAGTAAATGGTTTTAAAAATAAATATAGAGTTAAATAATAATAGAATGTCTTTACAAATGAATTAATATTTTTAAATAGAAATTGTCATTCCAAATTACTTATAAATATATATACAAATATAATAGTATGGTTAAAACATAAGTATAATCACATAAGTCGAAAATTTATAACATAACTAGAACAACTTTTATAATATGTTTATAAAACAAAAGAAGATCAAAATCAAAGCCCTGTTTTCAAATGCAATCTGGAAATTTAAAAGCATCACAGAATTAAAGTTTTTTGAAGGCAAAGCAAATGAAGTTTGTAAAAGAAGCACACCAAAACAAATCTCTCAACCGAAATGCAAAGCTTGTTAAACAAGACTTAGGCAAGTATAAGAAAAATATAAGATAAGTATAAAATGAGGACATCAGGTACAAACAACATTAAACGCTCTTATTCTTGGCAGCCAACAAAATCTTTACGATTGTATACAAATTCCTTTCAGCCACCAACCATAGAGAAATATCTCTGACCATTTTAAAAAGAAGAAAGAAAAAAATAATACAAAACCTGTAACCTGTTTATACATAAGCCTGTAAGCTATTTTTCTCTTATCACCTTTCATTTCCAATTCGAGCAAGTAGAAACTGCAATACAACTTCCATTTAAATCTTAAATAAGCATACAACTAAACAGAAGCAAGATGATTTGAAGATTAAAGTGAAAACACTTTCCAGTTTTTCAAATTCAAAACTGTTTGCAAAGAAACCGTGCTCTGTTCTTCTCTGCGAAGCAGGTGAGTAACATTTTGATGAAATTTTATAACTTAAGTTATTATGTTGCATGCTTGTTTCCGTGAAATATATATCATGTACATATGTAGTTGTGCAAATCTATGTATATGTGTACATAGGTTACTCTGTTACCCTGTTCTCTGTGTTATGTTTTGGTAGACAAGTAAATAAACCTTCATTTCTTAATCTAGTGATTGTTTGAATGTAGTGTATAAATAAAAATGGTTTGTCTGGTTGAAATCTAAGTATTAAAATTTTATTTAAGTTAAAACAAACTATATTACCTCTGGTAACTTAAGGAAACTGATCTCACTTTTAAATATGTTAAAAACAAATTTTCTTATTTTAAGAAATCAGGTATCCAAAGTGAAACATCATACCAAACCATGATTTTTAATACAAGAATTATAATTTTTAAAGCTTGTGTGAAAGAGCAGTTTTAGTTTTACTGTTATGAGCATTTTAGTGTGCTGTGGGTTACCTCGTCGACTGGAGGCATTGTGGGTTGGTCGAGAGATAGAGGAGTGATGGGTGAAGCTAGGAAAAATGGAGTCGAGGTGGCCAGATCAACGTGGAGGCGATGGCGATGGTTTCTCGTTCGTAATCCTAGTTTCTGATAGCGGTGATGTTTCGTCTCGTTCGACGTCAAGACACGATCGAGTGTATCGAGTTTTTGAGATGTTGTAGAGGGAAGGTAGACGAGGCTGTGGCTGGAGTTTGGTGGCCGCTGGTGATCGGAGATGGAAGCACGGCGTAGTTCCAGGTTTGGGTGTTGGGTGTTGTCTGTGTTTTCAGGCTTTGACGTGAGAACTCGATCTCGATTTCGAACATGGGGTGTTGATCGGAGGGCTGGGATAGGGTGTCGAGGTGATCGCCGATGTGTAGAGAAGGTCGTGGATGATCAGAAGTGGTGGCTGGTGTGGTACACGTGCACCAGGTATTTTGGGTGGCTGTGAGTCTGGTTTGGTGGCACTCGAGAATTCACCGAGTAAATCTTGTTTTGGTCCGGGTAGTTTCATATTTTACTCGAAGTAGAATATGGGGATTTCGAGTAAGATTGGTTTCCTCAGTTTTTAACAGTACTTAGGTAACTCGAGTATATACTCGGGAAAAATACATTTGGCTCGGGTAAATTTATAATTTTCTCGAAGGAAAACCACGAAGTCTCAGGTCAGTTCGCTTTCCAGTTTTAAACAGTGCAAAAATTTACAGTTTTTAAATTATTAAGTTTTAAAATTTTAAATCAAGTTGAACTGAGTTTAATTTAAGTGTTAATTCCAGATTTTTGAAGAAAAGAAAAGTTATAAATTTAAATACTCTTAAATAAGTAAATATTCTGGAAATTATATTGATTAAATTTGTAACTATAAGTTTAAAGGCATTAATTAAAGTTTAAATAATGGAATTTAGTTTGAAATAAAATAAGTTTTTGAATTAATTTTTTTTTACTACTTTAAAGTGGTTAAGTAGTTTAAATTTTAAAATGGAAGTTCTAAAATGTTTTACTTTTAAAATTAATAAGGAAATTAAAGAATGATTTATTTAAATCATGAATAAATAATTTAGACTAATTAATAATTAGAAATGATTAAATGATGATTCCATCTAAGCTAATTTCTTAAGAAAGCAATTTAAGAAATGTTATTAGTTAATGAAGATAATTAACTAGGAATTACTAGGTAATTTAAATTAATGCGATTAATTTTGATAATTAATTTGATTAATTAATTAAGAAAATCAATTTTTAAATTGTTAATTACTGAATGAAAGTAATTAAGGGATGAATTTATTATGTAATTGGGTTAAAGGTTAAATTAATTTATATGATTAGTTAAGAATAATTTGGATTAATTAAGGCAATTGATTAATTAATATCAAATGATTTGAAATTAATAAATCAGAATTTGATAATTAATTCATAAGTAATAAATTTACTTGGAATTGAATAAATTTGGATTAAACGATTTATTAATCCTGCTTATAAATGATTATTGGATGTTTGACCTTACTTGTGAATGTTTGGATTCTATTGGATGATTTAATTGTTTGATATCCCTAATATATGATGCTTTGTGATACACCCTGATTTATGTTGTGATCTGTAGTTTACTTACCTGTGATATATATTTGTGATCTGTGAATGAACGATAAGCGTATAGTTTATATCGCTTATCAACTATATCCTGTATTTTGTTCTGTGATGATTGATGTTGCACTATTGTGTGTGAAACCCCTGGACTACACTTTTACACAACACAAATATGGATTTCACATGGAAATCGGTTAAGTCACAGATAATTTAGATTTGATGTTTTTGAAATTGAAATTTTAATTTCAATTGGTTTTGAAATTGGAAATTTGGGGTTTAAAGTGAAAAGCTTTTGAAATGGAATTTCAAATATAAAAGTTATTTTGAATAACTTAACCGAGTTTTTGAAAATTTAAATAATTAGATTTTAATTTGAATTCAAGTTTGAAATTAAATCTATGATTTGGAAACTAGGGATAAAAGATGATATAAATGTGTTTGTATGAATTAAACCATTTTAAAGTATTAATTTGGGAATTTGAATTTAAACCAAGGATTTCAACTCGTATGAATGAATCAGATTTCCAAATTGAAAACTGTTGTTTTCAAATGATAAAAGCTTTTAGATAAGAAAAGAAATTCCAGTTTAAATTAAAGGAAAGTGAATTGAAAAATGGATTTTCCAAGTTATGAATGAATTCTTTTTGAAAGCTATGAATTAAATCTGTCTATTTTTAACAGATTTAAAGTGATGATTTGTTTAACCCATTCGAAATGAAATTGTTTTGAAAACTATGAGTTAAATCTTTGATTTAAAGATTTAACGAATTAATCAAATTGAAAGGGAAATTGATTTGGAAAATCTATGAATGAATCTTTGTGAAATTAAGTGAACTTTGTGAATTGAATCTTTTTGTTTAAAAGATTAAAATGGTAATTTGTTAAACCATTTGAAAAGAAAGTTTGGGTAATAAGTTGTGACTTAATTGAAATCCCATTATCCATTTGTTTTTGAATATTGCGCTCACTATTCGGGTTAGCCGGGAAAAGACAATTGTGTCATATAACCCATTCCGAATAGTGATACGTCGTATATGGATAGCAATTGAAGACCGGTGTTGAAGACCGGATATTTTTCGAAAAATGAAAGGACAACATGTCGAATGTCTCTGCACTGAGTCGCGCCGGTATAGAGATTTATATCACTCTTTTGTGACGGGAAGTCCGGACGTGATTGAGAATTATCCGGATTTGCAAGGGCTTCGTGAGAAGTGCCTTCGGTTCTGTTCGAACCCGGAACAGACTTGTATGGATACATGTCTGACATTACACTTTGAGATATAAAGCTGATTTCTTTCAAATACATTTCTGTTTGGTGGCGGAGAATTTATTCTCTTAGCTTAACACCCTTCTCTGAGACGTACGAGCTCAGAGGTTATGTAGTTGAAATTTATCAGCGATATATCCCAATTTGGTAATGTGGCATGCTGAGTGTTGCTGTGTGATGATCAATGTTTGATCATTTGTGATATGATCTTTTGTTTGATCATTTATCTTTGTGATCATAGGTTGATCATCTGTTGACCCAAAGCGTGGCTTTTTGAAAAAGCGTAGCTTTGTGGACGAGACTTCGTCGAGCCTCACAACCCGGTAATGGTCGAAACAGGAATTGTGCGGCAAGGTTTTCAGGGGTAGCTCCCCTAGGGTATGACCATTCCTTCTGGAAAAGGGTAGTATCATGGTATGGAGCCCAGATACTTACTCATGTGGATACACTTTCTTTATGATGTGTGATGTTGGTTATCGAGCGCTCGGATAAAGGTCCCAAAGGACCGGGGGTGGCATATCTGAGGTTTCTTTTATCCCTTGGGAAAAGGGGTTGCCGGCCTTGTTTGGCAGAGAACAGTTGGTTCTCGGAACGTCCCGCCAGAGGCGTTTCTTTCGTGGAATAGGAAGTTCCTTAGCCTGACCATTTGTTGGAAATCCAAACAAAACAATACGAGCCCTGTACGGTTTTAGTTGTATTACCTGCCATGGAATGTGGTGGTAACCTACTATTGAACATGGTAGCTATAGTAGGCATAAGTGCGAAATGTCTATGCTGGCTAAGATTTATATTCTACTTTCGAAAATGTAATCTACACTATGCACTAATAATAATAACCAATGATTTGCGTAGTAAGCATGTTTGATTATCATAAGAAGAAATCTCCTCCAAGTCTGCGTTTGCATTGTGTGTGTGGTGGGAGGTCTTATGGTAGTTTCATTTCCCAAAAAGCATTGCGGGTTTCAATGTTTAAAATTCTGTTGTTGCTTGTTTTAAAGATAAATTGTTTTTGTTGCTCACACCAGTCCCATGACTGATCCGGAGTTTATTGTTTCTTTCCTAAACTCTGGATGCTCAAAATTTTTCTACACGAGCAGTCTAGAGTTTGGTTTTTCAGATAGTCAGATTAGTAGGTTATCTGGAGCTAGTTCAGTCTTTGGATCAGACTGCACTTGCTTATCTTGGTGTATCGTTATTGGGAGTTCAAGCTATTTCTGGATTAGTGCTTTGAAGATGGAGATTATCCGCTGCTGATGTTATCGTTTTCTTTTCCGCTGCTATTTGTTGTATCATATCTCTGATGTATATTGATATTCATTGTATCATTCTGTTGTATCAGATATTGTATATCAATGTATTATTCATTTCTTCCGTTGTGTTATTTACTTAACTGTGTTATAAGCTCCGGCGACTCGGATTTGAACGCTCGAATCTACGACATTCGAGTACGATGTAAAGTATGGATGTCGATTTTCGAACGCGAAAATCTAGGACGTTACATTTGGTATCAGAGCTAAGGTTGAACTTTAGCTCAGGAGTATAACACGTTAAGTAGCTCATTAGAGATAGAGTGAAGTAAACTCTAGAATGAGTGTATTCTCAGATATCCGTCTGAACGCCTCAGTAAATTCTCTTACTATCCACTGATAGTGAGTATGAGTGCAAGAAGAGGACGAGATAGGGGACGAGGGAATACGACTATAAATGGTCAATACCCTGCGACAGTGGAAACAACTTTCTTATCAATATCCTTTGATTCGTCTTTTCAATTCTTTTCATTTCTTCGTATCAGCTACAAGAAGAAGTTTCGGTGTGATGATGGCTCTACGAACCGTTGTAGGAGATTCTTATTTCGTATCTTCATCGACTTCTTATCAGCCTTTTGGATTTAAACCTTAATGAATTTGAATTTGGAATTTTAAATTGAATTAAATTGACTAATAAAATATGAGGGTAAATTGAATTGAATCAATTAAAACGATATCGTTTAAAACCGATTTTGAAATTCTATTGAAATTTCTTGTGAATACCAAAGTCCGAAGAGGGATAAATTGGTATGTATTCTGGCATATTCCGACTTGAATTCGGAATCCATATCATGTGTTCGAGTAATTACAGGAGATCGCATCTGTCTATCTCTGTCTTTGTTTTCGTGCCTGCGAATTTCGAGGACGAAATTCTTTTAAGGGGGGAAGTTTGTAACGACCCCGAAATTTAATTTATTTAAATTAATAAATTTATTTAATTTTTGAATAAAAATTGTAAAATTAAATTGATAAAATGGAGCGAGTTTCCCCGGATTCAAGTATATTCTGTATGAATCATTTCAATTTAAAATATTGTAAATATATAGATATATATTTTGACTTGAATTTAAAGTGTAAGTAAATGGTTTTAAAAATAAATATAGAGTTAAATAATAATAGAATGTCTTTACAAATGAATTGATATTTTTAAATAGAAATTGTCATTCCAAATTACTTATAAATATATATACAAATATAATAGTATGGTTAAAACATAAGTATAATCACATAAGTCGAAAATTTATAACATAACTAGAACAACTTTTATAATATGTTTATAAAACAAAAGAAGATCAAAATCAAAGCCCTGTTTTCAAATGCAATCTGGAAATTTAAAAGCATCACAGAATTAAAGTTTTTTGAAGGCAAAGCAAATGAAGTTTGTAAAAGAAGCACACCAAAACAAATCTCTCAGCCGAAATGCAAAGCTTGTTAAACAAGACTTAGGCAAGTATAAGAAAAATATAAGATAAGTATAAAATGAGGACATCAGGTACAAACAACATTAAATGCTCTTATTCTTGGCAGCCAACAAAATCTATACGATTGTATACAAATTTCTTTCAGCCACCAACCATAGAGAAATATCTCTGACCATTTTAAAAAGAAGAAAGAAAAAAATAATACAAAACCTGTAACCTGTTTATACATAAGCCTGTAAGCTATTTTTCTCTTATCACCTTTCATTTCCAATTCGAGCAAGTAAAACTGCAATACAACTTCCATTTAAATCTTAAATAAGCATACAACTAAACAGAAGCAAGATGATTTGAAGATTAAAGTGAAAACACTTTCCAGTTTTTCAAATTCAAAACTGTTTGCAAAGAAACCGTGCTCTGTTCTTCTCTGCAAAGCAGGTGAGTAACATTTTGATGAAATTTTATAACTTAAGTTATTATGTTGCATGCTTGTTTCCGTGAAATATATATCATGTACATATGTAGTTGTGCAAATCTGTGTATATGTGTACATAGGTTACTCTGTTACCCTGTTCTCTGTGTTATGTTTTGGTAGACAGGTAAATAAACCTTCATTTCTTAATCTAGTGATTGTTTGAATGTAGTGTATAAATAAAAATGGTTTGTCTGGTTGAAATCTAAGTATTAAAATTTTATTTAAGTTAAAACAAACTATATTACCTCTGGTAACTTAAGGAAACTGATCTCACTTTTAAATATGTTAAAAACAAATTTTCTTATTTTAAGAAATCAGGTATCCAAAGTGAAACATCATACCAAACCATGATTTTTAATACAAGAATTATAATTTTTAAAGCTTGTGTGAAAGAGCAGTTTTAGTTTTACTGTTATGAGCATTTTAGTGTGCTGTGGGTTACCTCGTCGACTTGAGGCGTTGTGGGTTGGTCGAGAGATAGAGGAGTGATGGGTGAAGCTAGGAAAAATGGAGTCGAGGTGGCCAGATCAACGTGGAGGCGATGGCGATGGTTTCTTGTTCGTAAACCTAGTTTCTGATAGCGGTGATGTTTCGTCTCGTTCGACGTCAAGACACGATCGAGTGTAACGAGTTTTTGAGATGTTGTAGAGGGAAGGTAGACGAGGCTGTGGCTGGAGTTTGGTGGCCGCTGGTGATCGGAGAAGGAAGCACGGCGTAGTTCCAGGTTTGGGTGTTGGGTGTTGTCTGTGTTTTCAGGCTTTGACGTGAGAACTCGATCTCGATTTCGAACATGGGGTGTTGATCGAAGGGCTGGGATAGGGTGTCGAGGTGATCGCCGATGTGTAGAGAAGGTCGTGGACGATCAGAAGTGGTGGCTGGTGTGGTACACGTGCACCAGGTATTTTGGGTGGCTGTGAGTCTGGTCTGGTGGCACTCGAGAATTCACCGAGTAAATCTTGTTTTGGTCCGGGTAGTTTCATATTTTACTCGAAGTAGAATATGGGGATTTCGAGTAAAATTGGTTTCCTCAGTTTTTAACAGTACTTAGGTAACTCGAGTATATACTCGGGAAAAATACATTTGGCTCGGGTAAATTTATAATTTTCTCGAAGGAAAACCACGAAGTCTCAGGTCAGTTCGCTTTCCAGTTTTAAACAGTGCAAAAATTTACAGTTTTTAAATTATTAAGTTTTAAAATTTTAAATCAAGTTGAACTGAGTTTAATTTAAGTGTTAATTCCAGACTTTTGAAGAAAAGAAAAGTTATAAATTTAAATACTCTTAAATAAGTAAATATTCTGGAAATTATATTGATTAAATTTGTAACTATAAGTTTAAAGGCATTAATTAAAGTTTAAATAATGGAATTTAGTTTGAAATAAAATAAGTTTTTGAATTAATTTTTTTTACTACTTTAAAGTGGTTAAGTAGTTTAAATTTTAAAATGGAAGTTCTAAAATGTTTTACTTTTAAAATTAATAAGGAAATTAAAGAATGATTTATTTAAATCATGAATAAATAATTTAGATTAATTAATAATTAGAAATGATTAAATGATGATTCCATCTAAGATAATTTCTTAAGAAAGCAATTGAAGAAATGTTATTAGTTAATGAAGATAATTAACTAGGAATTACTAGGTAATTTAAATTAATGCGATTAATTTTGATAATTAATTTGATTAATTAATTAAGAAAATCAATTTTTAAATTGTTAATTACTGAATGAAAGTAATTAAGGGATGAATTTATTATGTAATTGGGTCAAAGGTTAAATTAATTTATATGATTAGTTAAGAATAATTTGGATTAATTAAGGCAATTGATTAATTAATATCAAATGATTTGAAATTAATAAATCAGAATTTGATAATTAATTCATAAGTAATAAATTTACTTGGAATTGAATAAATTTGGATTAAACGATTTATTAATCCTGCTTATAAATGATTATTGGATGTTTGACCTTACTTGTGAATGTTTGGATTCTATTGGATGATTTAATTGTTTGATATCCCTGATATATGATGCTTTGTGATACACCCTGATTTATGTTGTGATCTGTAGTTAACTTACCTGTGATATATATATTTGTGATCTGTGAATGAACGATAAGCGTATAGTTTATATCGCTTATCAACTATATCCTGTATTTTGTTCTATGATGATTGATGTTGCACTATTGTGTGTGAAACCCCTGGACTACACTTTTACACAACACAAATATGGATTTCACATGGAAATCGGTTAAGTCACAGATAATTTAGATTTGATGTTTTTGAAATTGAAATTTTAATTTCAATTGGTTTTGAAATTGGAAATTTGGGGTTTAAAGTGAAAAGCTTTTGAAATGGAATTTCAAATATAAAAGTTATTTTGAATAACTTAACCGAGTTTTTGAAAATTTAAATAATTAGATTTTAATTTGAATTCAAGTTTGAAATTAAATATATGATTTGGAAACTAGGGATAAAAGATGATATAAATGTGTTTGTATGAATTAAACCATTTTAAAGTATTAATTTGGGAATTTGAATTTAAACCAAGGATTTCAACTCGTATGAATGAATCAGATTTCCAAATTGAAAACTGTTGTTTTCAAATGATAAAAGCTTTTAGATAAGAAAAGAAATTCCAGTTTAAATTAAAGGAAAGTGAATTGAAAAATGGATTTTCCAAGTTATGAATGAATTCTTTTTGAAAGCTATGAATTAAATCTGTCTATTTTTAACAGATTTAAAGTGATGATTTGTTTAACCCATTCGAAATGAAATTGTTTTGAAAACTATGAGTTAAATCTTTGATTTAAAGATTTAACGAATTAATCAAATTGAAAGGGAAATTGATTTGGAAAATCTATGAATGAATCTTTGTGAAATTAAGTGAACTTTGTGAATTGAATCTTTTTGTTTAAAAGATTAAAATGGTAATTTGTTAAACCATTTGAAAAGAAAGTTTGGGTAATAAGTTGTGACTTAATTGAAATCCCATTATCCATTTGTTTTTGAATATTGCGCTCACTATTCGGGTTAGCCGGGAAAAGACAATTGTGTCATATAACCCATTCCGAATAGTGATACGTCGTATATGGATAGCAATTGAAGACCGGTGTTGAAGACCGGATATTTTTCGAAAAATGAAAGGACAACCTGTCGAATGTCTCTGCACTGAGTCGCGCCGGTATAGAGATTTATATCACTCTTTTGTGACGGGAAGTCCGGACGTGATTGAGAATTATCCGGATTTGCAAGGGCTTCGTGAGAAGTGCCTTCGGTTCTGTTCGAACCCGGAACAGACTTGTATGGATACATGTCTGACATTACACTTTGAGATATAAAGCTGATTTCTTTCAAATACATTTCTGTTTGGTGGCGGAGAATTTATTCTCTTAGCTTAACACCCTTCTCTGAGACGTACGAGCTCAGAGGTTATGTAGTTGAAATTTATCAGCGATATATCCCAATTTGGTAATGTGGCATGCTGAGTGTTGCTGTGTGATGATCAATGTTTGATCATTTGTGATATGATCTTTTGTTTGATCATTTATCTTTGTGATCATAGGTTGATCATCTGTTGACCCAAAGCGTGGCTTTTTGAAAAAACGTAGCTTTGTGGACGAGACTTCGTCGAGCCTCACAACCCGGTAATGGTCGAAACAGGAATTGTGCGGCAAGGTTTTCAGGGGTAGCTCCCCTAGGGTATGACCATTCCTTCTGGAAAAGGGTAGTATCATGGTATGGAGCCCAGATACTTACTCATGTGGATACACTTTCTTTATGATGTGTGATGTTGGTTATCGAGCGCTCGGATAAAGGTCCCAAAGGACCGGGGGTGGCATATCTGAGGTTTCTTTTATCCCTTGGGAAAAGGGGTTGCCGGCCTTGTTTGGCAGAGAACAGTTGGTTCTCGGAACGTCCCGCCAGAGGCGTTTCTTTCGTGGAATAGAAAGTTCCTTAGCCTGACCATTTGTTGGAAATCCAAACAAAACAATACGAGCCCTGTACGGTTTTAGTTGTATTACCTGCCATGGAATGTGGTGGTAACCTGCTATTGAACATGGTAGCTATAGTAGGCATAAGTGCGAAATGTCTATGCTGGCTAAGATTTATATTCTATTTTCGAAAATGTTTTCTGCACTATGCACTAATAATAATAACCAATGATTTGCGTAGTAAGCATGTTTGACTATCATAAGAAGAAATCTCCTCCAAGTCTGCGTTTGCATTGTGTGTGTGGTGGGAGGTCTTATGGTAGTTTCATTTCCCAAAAAGCATTGCGGGTTTCAATGTTTAAAATTCTGTTGTTGCTTGTTTTAAAGATAAATTGTTTTTGTTGCTCACACCAGTCCCATGACTGATCCGGAGTTTATTGTTTCTTTCCTAAACTCTGGATGCTCAAAATTTTTCTACACGAGCAGTCTAGAGTTTGGTTTTTCAGATAGTCAGATTAGTAGGTTATCTGGAGCTAGTTCAGTCTTTGGATCGGACTGCACTTGCTTATCTTGGTGTATCGTTATTGGGAGTTCAAGCTATTTCTGGATTAGTGCTTTGAAGATGGAGATTATCCGCTGCTGATGTTATCGTTTTCTTTTCCGCTGCTATTTGTTGTATCATATCTCTGATGTATATTGATATTCATTGTATCATTCTGTTGTATCAGATATTGTATATCAATGTATTATTCATTTCTTCCGCTGTGTTATTTACTTAACTGTGTTATAAGCTCCGGCGACTCGGATTTGAACGCTCGAATCTACGACATTCGAGTACGATGTAAAGTATGGATGTCGATTTTCGAACGCGAAAATCTGGGACGTTACACCGGGCGCTCACGGGAACAAAAGGGAACGAAGCCCTAATTTTCAGATTGAAGGAACGAACGAAGAAGAGGGCCGCCATTATTCTATTTTTTTTCTTCGTTCCAATAATTTTAGGGTTGGTTTCGAGTGAATGAACTGAGATGGGGGATTAGGGTATTTGCCTCACAATTATGCACGGCCTCAAAATAAAATATGGGCCACAATTAAATTTCCACAGCCCACAATTCCTTATAACCATTTTTACAAGAATTTACAACTGATAAAACACTTGACAATTTTTATAAACGAATGTCAACACGAATGAAATCCCAATTGCAATTGTCTAACCAATTAAATCGTCGTTTATAAACTGACGTGAAAAACCGGGTTGTTACAAATACGATTGATCATGATAAACAACTTTATATTAGCAACTATTATAAGAATGTGATTTGTAATGAAAACTATATTTATAAAGGTTCAACCACATCTAAATAGGTATGTTTCCTAAAACTTAGGAAATTATAAGAACCTTGGGTATCGCATGCTTTAAATGTTAATTTTTTATACCAATACCCTTATTTATAAGTAGTGGTTGTTTATTAATGATTGATAGTCCTACTTGTAGCGCTAAAACATAGCAATTTACTACGAAATGCTATAAAAAGTGGGATTCTCTATAGCACTTTGATTAAAATACTACCGTTTTAATGTTATCAAAAGTACTGTAAAGTTATTACTATTTGATGAAATTGTTTCATTTATTTGTTTTAGAGGGTACAACTGAAACGAACCGCAGTTCCGTACCCCTGAATCGACACTATTTTCCAACATATCGACTCAAAGTGAACGGAAATACGAACCATTAGGGTTAAAGAAGAAGGAAGTAGAAGAAAAGAAAACAACACAACAGAATCTCACATCACAGCGGAATAAAATATAATAGATAATAACAGATCTTTACACAAAAGAAAATCTGTTTATATATATATCATCAGAATACAACATCAGAGTACAATACAATCAACATCACAATTCAGGACAGTTATATTAACTTGTCCCACATACAGAATACACAACATACACAACACAACGGAATATACATCATATACGTGTGATACGACTCGCCATCCAGCTCGTCTCCTGAGCTCCTTAGTATCCTTTCCGATAATCTATAATACTCGGTGTGACCCGAGCATTATAATAAAATAATACCCAAGTCAGTCTGGAAAACCAGCGTGAGAAAACACACTCAATGGGATTATTAAAGTTTTCCAAACCCTTTGAAATCAAAAGCATCTCGTAAGACCATGCCACAAATAAACATGTCAGGATTTTACCTTATGATTGCCAAAACACTTTTATCAAAACACTTTTATGAAAGTAAAATAGAATCTAGCTGAAATGCTTGCATCTCGCGTTTCAACAATAGTTGGGCACAATCAAAACCGTACAGGCACGTAGGATGAATGGATTTCCATCAATGACTAGGCACTGAGGTACCACCTGTCACAATACCTGGTCTAGATCAGCGTACCGAGGACCACGCCCGATCCCCTGCAACACAAGACCGGAACTACCTAAGGGTAATTTCGAGTAAGATCACCCCACGGTTGGCGCGACCAACCGCCACACAGCCGAAATAAAAAGGGACATCTAGACAGGGATGACCTCACCCTAATGGGCGCTACCCACATAGCCTTGCTGCATAACCCCTGATTTTCAGTCATTCTCGGTTGATGAGGCTTGAGTTTAAGCGTTACCTTTATAGAACATATCCCTTAGAATGCCCACCGTCCACCTGACGATGTTTCGAAAGCATTCATCCATACAAGTCCGTCCCGGGTTCGAACGGAACCGAAGGAACTATTCCTACTACATCCATTTTGGAATCATCCTCAGGATTAGTAGCGACTAGCCCTTGCACTTCACTGTACCATCTTCGATTCAAACTCGTTTCCCCACGAAATGTACAAAACCGGATCGAAGTGGTTTTCGGAAAATTAATCCCGATTCCGATCTCTTCGAAACGATCAGCGCATTGTCCAATATTGATAGTCCGTTATTTAACTATCAATTAACATTCACAAACATCCATCATACCTTAAATAATTTTTCCCAATTATTTATTAATCTCAAAATATCTTCGCAAGATATATTTCCACTTTCCAACCCTTGAAAACAGTTTTCATACCGTCTTTTCTCATGGAATAAATTCCCCAAATAATTTCTATTTCCACCGAATCACCAAGTAAAACACTTTAGATTTTTTTAAAACAATTTAAAACACTATATTACAAAATATACTTTAAACAAACATTTAAATTAAAACTACTTTAATACTTTATTCAAAGATATATACTTTAAGAATATTCAAAATAAAGCTACTTAATAAAATATAAAACTAGATTTTTATCATTTAAAACATAATACCAAACCATCTTTAAATAATTACTATTAAAATAAATTTTAAAAATACTTGTTTTAAAATTTTAAACATTTAAGAATAATAAATTTTCTAAAACATATTTAAAACAACTTTAAAACTTTTAGCTTATACTTAAAATTTTGCCTTGAAAACGTTCTTGGCTATTCAGGGAAATATACTTCTCTTTCACATCTTTTAAAATAAATCACTATTTATTTTAAACAAATTCACATTCCTTTATAAATTCCCACCTTGAATTTATATTCCCAAATATCCACTGATATTTTACTTCACTTTATAAACCCAGTTTATAAATTCCAAAATCTCACTTTTATTTAAAATCCCATTTTTTAACACTTAAATCAATTTCCAATTGATTTCCATTTTACTTCACTTTGAAATAAATTTCCTTACTTACTCCATTTATTTCAAAATCCATTAACTTTCAGATCTTATTTCTTTATTATGAGTTAAAATCTTTAAACGGAAGATTCAAATTCCATATTTCCCAAATTTCTTCCATTTTTCCTTTTAGTTAAATTTAAACCTTGAATTAAAATAAATTCTTATTCTTTAAAATAATATCTCTTAAGTTCTACAATTTATTATTCCACTGTTTATTCAAATTTCGTCTTTCATACTCGGAATTTATTTAGTAGAAATTTGAAATCATTTTTATTCTTAGATTTATTCAGATTCTCTATAATTATTTTACTTACAAATTCTCTCCTTTTATTTTCCTTTCAAAAATCCAATTTATTTATTTTTGGTAACTCATTATACCCAAATATATTAAATCAAACCATAATATCCAATATTCCAATTATCAATATAATTCATCATAGAATATCATAACACAGGATATTTAACAAATCTAAATAATTTTTTTGAGGAATCCAGTTAGATCCCTCCGACCTGTTTCCCTGCATCCACAAATGTTAGCACAATACCAATTCCACTTCGAGGTAGAATATCGTGGTATATGGGATTAATAAAATATCATTCGCTATTATGCGGCGCATAGGGTCTCATCCGCTATATAAGCGGGAAATCAATCACTCCAATATATACTATATACTACTATATAATATATCACATCCAATCAATGCAGTCATCCAACCAATTTCTTTTAAATTTAACCATTTAAATTTGAATTAAACCCAGATGAGTGAGATTAACTCACCTTTGATTTTATTATTTGCAATCCATTTCCTTCTCGACTTGTTTTCTTCATGATTTTTGACCTTGTATAAACAATTCCTGATTTATTAACATTTTAAATAATCGGACAATCAATAACCCTATTTTAATTTTATTTAAACTAAATTTTCCTATTAAAAATAATATTAATAACTAAAATAAGTAAATAAGTAAATCGGACAAATTACCACCCAAAATACATTATTTTAAAATAATCTAGTAAATTAAAAATGTACATATGTATATTTACTCTCCTTTCGAAATTACATATATATATACCTATATAGATTTCATAAAACCCAACTTATATAAATTCTTTCAATATCTAAAATTCCCCTTTTTTTCTTTTTTCTTTTTTCAACATCCTTTCTGTATATAATTTTTTTTCCTGAATATACATATATGATAAATTGAATAATAATAAACAAAGCAAAACAAAACTGCTTTCGAATTGCTTTACTGTAAATTTTCCCCAGCCTAGACTTTTTCTTCTATCCTATAAACACATATATATTGAATCTGATTAAAATAAA
Source organism: Allium fistulosum (assembly GCA_030737815.1). NCBI lineage: Eukaryota > Viridiplantae > Streptophyta > Magnoliopsida > Asparagales > Amaryllidaceae > Allium > Allium fistulosum. Next base: position 1,265,859,523 of record CM060901.1, on the reverse strand, counting down.
ACTACCCAATACCTACTGTCTTCAGTTGCGAAGCCACCATGCACTCGACACACGACAACATCAACGACGACAACCGCGACCACACTACTCCCTCATTCCATTCGAATGAACCCTGACAGCATCGAAATTCTCTTTTGCCTATAAATCGATCGCGACTTCTCACGTGCCGAACACAAGTCGTAGCCGCCATCGCTGGCCCCCCCAAACAACCCCCCTTCACGCGATCGACAACCAAGCCCTAGCTCGAAACACTCTGCGACCCCAAATCGATCGCTAAGCCATGCTTCTTCCTCCGCCGAGTCGAATGTCGCGTCCCTGATCTGGAGACGATGCGGCCATTAATTCAGTTGACAAAAGGGTTTCATTTGAACGAAGGAATCGACTCACTTGATTTTTGAACTGGAAACGGAGGAAGGATGAGCTCGCGTTCACATTTGAATTGAATTCGGCCTCTTATTTATTTTTATTTTTATAAATAGCCGAGAGGATTCCGAATCAGGAGGAGAGGAGTCGATTTTGATTTTTTTTCGTTTTTGAACTTTATCTGATTCTCGTGCATTGCAAAAGAGGGGAAAGGAGATAAGATATGATGGTGGCGTGTTGGAGAAAAAGGCTACAGTGCTCTGGAAAAGACTGGAAAAAAAAGTCTGATGTGAAATTAATTTGACTAGTCAGGTAAAGTATCTACTCGTATTTAAATTTAAATTTAAATTGTCTCGAATTTGCAACTTAAATTTTCGAACTCCTATCGAGGCATGCCGCTAGGCGTTTATAATGTTATACCCCTATTCCGAACGCAATGGAAAAGGTTTCGAGTCCTAATTCGATCGTATGGAGAAGATAACTTTTTGGATCCAGTTATTTATATTGAATTCGATATAAAATTTTAGTGCGTTTATATATCGTACGCTCACACAACAATTCCAATCACTATGAAACTTGAAATCCGACAATAATACAATATTACAGATCCAATGAAACTAGTTTCGTCGAATTCCGAGACTGTAACTCGGAAGACTATTTTTAAATATCGATTTAAACGATAAAATTTCAAAACTGAACAAAACATGTTTAAATTCAATTTTAAAAGTTCTATCACCTTCAGTCTTATTAATATGAATTTTACAAGCCTCCGAAATATTTTTAACAAGCTTAAAATTTCAGATTCAACCATTTACCCAATTTCCAATTATTTAATTAAACAATTAAATCACTCAATAAATGGTGGTATTTGAAATTCAAGTTAGAAATTAACCTAGAAATATTTAAAATCAATTAAATATCCCAATTTCAAATATCCAAAAATTACGGGTCGTTATATTCCTCCCCCTTAAAAGAATTTCGTCCTCGAAATTACTAGTTAGGAAGAATGGTCCTATACCCGTTAATTACTTCCCAAAACCAAACAGTTTTTAATGACTTCCCAAAACCATCTTTTATTAAAGACACACTATCCCTCTTTCTAACTTCCCAACTTATCCATAAGTCCCAAACAATATTACTTACTTATCAATTCAAATCTAAATTTGAAATCAAATTTTGAATTATCAAAATTTTCTCAAAATTTTTCTAACTCCTTAAATTTTGAAAAATTTCGCTAGTGTCTCCTTTGCGCGGTTAGCTCGGTACAACTACAAAATGCCTCTACAGCCCCCAAATTTCAAAAGAAAACAAAAAGCCAAGTGTCTAGAACAGAAAACTATCAAATTTCATACAGAAATATAAATACATACCTTTTGTTGGGCCATTTAAATTTTATTTTCTGAAATCATAAATCCCAATTGCCTTTTTAACCACCTGTGTCCTACTCAGCAATAATATCCAATTACAGAATCCAAAATCATTTTATTCACTCCCATTTCAAAATTTTCAAAATTTATTCCATTCAAGCACGTACGATGCACATATATCATCCGTACGCAATATTAAATCCGATCGCTCACTCGATCACACAATTTCACTTCCGAACTAGTATCGTCCACCCGACTTCCTAGTGGGGACTCAGATCTGGTTTCTTGATCAGAAACCGTCATTCTCCTTGCATATCCACAACCTATGATAGAGAATTTCAGAATCAATCAAAAACCCATATCCAGGGTTCGCCGTCGAAAATCGAGTGAAAAATCCTAACTCGGATCGGTATAACTACCTCGAAATTCTGTGCTCGAATCTGGATCAAATCACTATGCGAATAAAATAATATACGTACATCCTACGTATTAATTCCAATTGATTATCAACTTTATCAATTTCCTCTTTTATTCACATTTATTTTGATTTCTATTCACTTATCCACAATTATCCCATTTCACAACTTTCAGTTTTAATCTTCATTCAATTATTCACTTAGAATAATTTTCTCAATACCAATTTACTTGAGAACTTCATCCTTCATTTCTTAAGTCCAATATAAATATTTCTTATATTTATTTTTACTTCACCACTGAAGTTTATGTTCAAATTGAATTCAATTCCATATAAAATCAATTTGCTTCAATTTATTAGTTATTTTCAAATCTATATACTTTCTCCCGATTTTCATTCAGATTTTCATCTTCAATTTTGCTTGAATTCAATTTATCTTCAAACTCTGAATATTGAATTTTATCCACCTTACTTTATATACACAATTTTAAATCAGATTTTAATATTCAGTTTCAATTCTATTTGCTTACAAATTTTAAATCATTTGTCGTTAGTGGAAATTTTAAAAAATTTCTAACTCCCAAAATTTCAGAAAATTTTGGCAGAGTCTCCTTTGTACGGAGGAGCTTTTGCAATTTGACAAGAGATATAAATATATATACATCGACCCACACGGTCGGAAAAACAAAAAAGTTCATATTTCCTATTTTTATTGCGTAGGCATATCTTTATTTAGCATTTTAAGCAAGCAGCTTATTTATTTTTGCATTTTGCATGACCCAACCCAGCCAAACGGCTTCTGAACCTGTACTTACTCAATTTAAATATGTAAGTGACATATATATGAAATTTATTATCATTTCACTCATTAAAACAACTACAACCCATGAATACTGGAAGCAATGCACACTAACACTTTTCATAAGCAATTTCAATGTACCAACATTAATTTTAATTGCTTACAACCAATCACCCATCGTTTTACTTAATCAGAATGGTTAACAACTCACATGCTTACATTCAATTCATTTTTAAGCAAAACAAACTCATATTTAATTCAATTGATTTCAAAATCAATTTATTTAACTTCTATCAATTCATAGAATTTATTTAATCTCGTTTTCATCAAACGACAATTTATTTCTACGCAGTACAACTATATTCATGTGAATAAATAATTATTTAAGCTTATAACCATTTTAAATTGATTCCAACTCAATTTATATTTAATTCCTTCCATTCTTACTAGAAAGTCGAGCTTTTAATTATTCTTAACTTAAGTTAATTTACTTCAATTTATCCAAATTTCAAACTTAAGTTCACTTTCAGTTAATTTGATTCTCAATTTATCAAAATAATATCCAAGCACATATTTAACTCATTTATTCTCGAATTGGATTTTATTTGCAACTCAAATCATTTTCTATTATAATCCAATTCCATTTCATTTAACAACATTTCCACTTACATTTAATTCATCCCCAATCCAAGTTGAATTTTATTTATAACTCGAGTTCGTTTCCAACTTCATTACTAACTCACAATTCAACTTTCATTTAACCAATTCAAATTCCATTTCCATATTTCATTAACTAATTAATTATTAATTATTTTATTCCAAATTTATACCCAATATTTGATTTTTATTTCAAAAATCACTTTAACTATTTTACTTGAGTTCAATTCATTTTATAATTCAAATTTTGGATTTTTATTCATCTTCCAAAATACAAAACAATTTTATTTTAGGCTTATTTATCCTACTTCTAAATTTTATAAGTCACAACTTATTTATTATTCCATATACATTTTTAATTAACTTCTAGAGTTTTAAGCAATTTTTCAGCACTTCAAAATCACCTTTGAAATCCCAAAATCCTTTGGTATAACCAACTATTTCTTTAAATTTTCAAAACCAAAACCCAGTTTTTGCAACAACACCAATCCAAAACATCCAGGTAGCAATTCCTCTCTTGGAAACTCGAAAATGAACACCGATGATGTCGCGATCATCATCAGAATTATTTTCCAGCGACCGAAGAGAGTTTAGTGCTTTTATCCCAATCAAAAGCATTTCAAATATTTTAAAATCCCAAACCTCACCAGATTTCAAATTCTACTCAAAGATATTTCCGAAATAATACTATTATTTCTCCAAAACTTTTGAAAACCATTTTCAAATCCAAAGGAATTTAAACTTCCCAAACTTTTCAACACTTCAAAACCTTCCAATCCTTATTCAAATATTTCTTTGGAAGTTTGTTTCAATTTATAAGTTACATTAATAATTTATATTTTCAAATTCCATTTGTTATATAAATCTATTCTTTAACTTTGGTTATAAGTTTTCAATTTCTTATTCAATTTCTACACAATAATGATAATAATTTAATATAATCATTTCCTAACAACCAAACAACCATATACATATAATAATTACTAAAAATTATTTCTTTCATATACAAAAATAATCTGGGTAAAATTATTTCATTTACCATATTTAAAACAATACTGTGTCGAATTGTTCTATTCAAGTGTTTAGAGATCCCAATCAATAACGTTAATTACTCGTATTGACCAGAATCCATAAATTGCTCAATAAACCAATCAACACAATATAAAACCAATTTATATTCACTAACAAATACGCGCTCATATCTATTAATACACTCAACTCATTCCAGAGTTCTATGGACTCTATTTCAATGTGTAATCCCCACTAGAGCCAAGGTTCTCGCTTAACCTTTCTGCTCTGATACCAAGTGAAACGACCCGCAGTTCCGTACCCCTGAATCGACACTATTTTCCAACATATCGACTCAAAGTGAACGGAAATACGAATCATTAGGGTTAAAGAAGAAGGAGGTAGAAGAAAAGAAAACAACACAATAGAATCTCACATCACAGCGGAATAAAATATAATAGATAATAACAGATCTTTACACAAAAGCAAATCTGTTTATACATATATCATCAGAATACAACATCAGAGTACAATACAATCAACATCACAATTCAGGACAGTTATATTAACTTGTCCCACATACAAAATACACAACATACACAACACAGCGGAATATACATCATATACGTGTGATACGACTCACCATCCAGCTCGTCTCCTGAGCTCCTCAGTATCCTTTCCTGTAATCTATAATACTCGGTCTGACCCGAGCATTATAATAAAATAATACCCGAGTCAGTCTGGAAAACCAGCGTGAGAAAACACACTCAATGGGATTATTAAAGTTTTCCAAACCCTTTGAAATCAAAAGCATCTCGTAAGACCACGCCACAAATAAACATGTCGGGTTTTTACCTTACGATAGCCAAAACACTTTTATCAAATCCGTCTGATATTATAATAGTGTCTACTGAAAGTATAATAGAATCTAGCTGAAATGCTTGCATCTCACGTTTCAGCAATAGTTGGGCACAATCAAAACCGTACAGGCACGTAGGGAGAATGGATTTCCATCAATGACTAGGCACTGGGGTACCACTTGTCACAATACCTGGTCTAGATCAGCGTACGGAGGACCACACCCGATCCCTTACAACACAAGACCGGGACTACCTAAGGGTAATTCCGAGTAAGATCACCCCACGGTTGGCGCGACCAACCGCCACACAGCCGAAATAAAAAGGGACATCTAGACAGGGATGGCCTTACCCTAATGGGCGCTACCCACATAGCCTTGCTGCATAACCCTCGATTTTCAGTCATTCTCGGTTGATGAGGCTTGAGTTTAAGCGTTACCTTTATAGAACATATCCCTTAGAATGCCCACCGTCCACCCGACGATGTTTCGAAAGCATTCATCCATACAAGTCCATCCCGGGTTCGAACGGAACCGAAGGCACTATTCCTACTACATCCATTTTAGAATCATCCTCAGGATTAGTAGCGACTAGCCCTTGCACTTCACTGTACCGTCTTTGACTCAAACTCGTTTCCCCATGAAACGTACAAAACCGGATCGAAGTGGTGTTCGGAAAATTAATCCTGATTCCGGTCTCTTCGAAACGATCAGCGCATTGTCCAATATTGATAGTCGGTTATTTAACTATCAATTAACATTCACAAACATCCATTATACAATAAATAATTTTTCCCAATTATTTATTAATCTCAAAATATCTTCGCAAGATATATTTCCACTTTTCAACCCTTGAAAACAGTTTTCAAACCGTCTTTTCTCATGGAATAAATTCCCCAAATAATTTCTATTTCCACTGAATCACCAAGTAAAACACTTTAGATTTTTTTAAAATAATTTAAAACAGTATATTACAAAATATACTTTAAACAAACATTTAAATTAAAACTACTTTAATACTTTATTCAAAGATATATACTTTAAGAATATTCAAAATAAAGCTACTTAATAAAATATAAAACTAGATTTTTATCATTTAAAACATAATACCAAACCATCTTTAAATAATTACTATTAAAATAAATTTGAAAAATATTTGTTTTAAAATTTTAAACATTTAAGAATAATAATTTTTCTAAAACATATTTAAAACAACTTTAAAACTTTTAGCTTATACTTCAAATTTTTCCTTGAAAACGTTCTTGGCTATTCAAGGAAATATACTTCTCTTTCACATCTTTTAAAATAAATCACTATTTATTTTAAACAAATTCACATTTCTTTATAAATTCCCACCTTGAATTTATATTCCCAGATATCCACTGATATTTTACTTCACTTTATAAACCCAGTTTATAAATTCCAAAATCTCACTTTTATTTAAAATCCCAATTTTTAACACTTAAATCAATTTCCAATTGATTTCCATTTTAATTCACTTTGAAATAAATTTCCTTACTTACTCCATTTATTTCAAAATCCATTAACTTTCAGATCTTATTTCTTTATTATGAGTTAAAATCTTTAAACGGAAGATTCAAATTCCATATTTCCCAAATTTCTTCCATTTTTCCTTTTAATTAAATTTAAACCTTGAATTAAAATAAATTCTTATTCTTTAAAATAATATCTCTTAAGTTCTACAATTTATTATTCCACTGTTTATTCAAATTTCGTCTTTCATACTCGGAATTTATTTAGTAGAAATTTGAAATCATTTTTATTCTTAGATTTATTCAGATTCTCTATAATTATTTTACTTACAAATTCTCTCCTTTTATTTTCCTTTCAAAAATCCAATTTATTTATTTTTGGTAACTCATTATACCCAAATATATTAAATCAAACCATAATATCCAATATTCCAATTATCAATATAATTCATCATAGAATATCATAACACAGGATATTTAACAAATCTAAATAAATTTTTTGAGGAATCCAGTTGGATCCCTCTAACCTGTTTCCCTGCATCAACAAATGTTAGCACAATACCAATTCCACTTCGAGGTGGAATATCATGGTATATGAGATTAATAAAATATCATCCGCTATTATGCGGTGCATAGGGTCTCATCCGCTATATAATGCGGGAAATTAATCACTCCAATATATACTATATACTACTATATAATATATCACATCCAATCAATGCAATCATCCAACCAATTTCCTTTAAATTTAACCATTTAAATTTAAATTAAATCCAGATGAGTGAGATTAACTCACCTTTGATTTTATTATTTGCAATCCATTTCCATCTCGACTTGTTTTCTTCATGATTTTTGACCTTGTATAAACAATTCACGATTTATTAACATTTTAAATATCGGACAATCAATAACCCTATTTTAATTTTATTTAAACTAATAATTTAATCTTAAACTAAATTTTCCTATTAAAAATAATATTAGTAACTAAAATAAGTAAATAAGTAAACCGGACAAATTATCACCCAAAATACATTATTTTAAAAATAATCTAGTAAATTAAAAATGTACATATGTATATTTACTCTCCTTTCGAAATTACATATATATATATACCTATATAGATTTCATAAAACCCAACTTATATAAATTCTTTCAATATCTAAAATTCCCCTTTTTTTCTTTTCTTTTTCAAAATCCTTTCTGTATATAAATTTTTTTTCCTGAATATACATATATGATAAATTGAATAATAATAAACAAAACAAAACTGCTTTCGAATTGCTTTACTGTAAATTTTCCCCAGCCTAGACTTTTTCTTCTATCTTATAAACACACATATATATTGAATCTGATTAAAATAAAACTACCCAATACCTACTGTCTTCAGTCGCGAAGCCACCATACACTCGACACACGGCAACATCAATGATGACAACCGCGACCACACTGCTCCCTCATTCCATTCGAACGAACCCTGACAGAATCGAAATTCTCTTGTGCCTATAAATCGATCGCGACTTCTCACGTGCCAAACACAAGTCGTAGCCGCCATCGCTGGCCCCCCCAAACAACCCCCCTTCACGCGATCGACAACCAAGCCCTAGCTCGAAACACTCTGCGACCTCAAATCGATCGCCAAGACATGCTTCTTCCTCAACCGAGTCGAATGTCGCGACCCTGATATGGAGACGATGCGGCCATTAATTCAGTAGACAAAAGGGTTTTGTTTGAACGAAGGAATCGACTCACTTGATTTTTGAACTGGAAACGGAGGAAGGATGAGCTCGCGTTCACATTTGAATTGAATTTGGCCTCTTATTTATTTTTATTTTTATAAATAGCCGAAAGGATTCCGAATCAGGAGGAGAGGAGTCGATTTTAATTTTTTTTTCATTTTTGAACTTTATCTGATTCTCGTGCATTGCAAAAGAGGGGAAAGGAGCTAAGATATGATGGTGGCATGTTGGAGAAAAAGGCTACAGTGCTCTGGAACAGACTGGAAAAAAAGTCTGATGTGAAATTAATTTGACTAGTCAAGTAAAGTATCTATTCGTATTTAAATTTAAATTCAAATTGTCTCGAATTTGCAACTTAAAATTTCGAACTCCTATCGAGGCATGCCGCTAAGCGTTTATAATGTTATAACCCTATTCCGAACGCAATGGAAAAGGTTTCGAGTCCTAATTCGATCGTATGGAGAAGATAGCTTTTTGGATCCAGTTATTTATATTGAATTCGATATAAAATTTCAGTGCGTTTATATATCGTACGCTCACACAACAATTCCAATCACTATGAAACTTGAAATCCGATAATAATACAATATTACGGATCCAATGGAACTGGTTTCGTCGAATTCCGAGACTGTGCCTCGGAAGACTATTTTTAAATATCGATTTAAACGATACAATTTCAAAACTAAACAAAACATTTTTAAATTCAATTTTAAAAGTTCTATCACCTTCAGTCTTATTAATATGAATTTTACAAGCCTCCGAAATATTTTTAACAAGCTTAAAATTTCAGATTCAACCATTTACCCAATTTCCAATTATTTAATTAAACAATTAAATCACTCAATAAATGGTGGTATTTGAAATTCAAGTTAGAAATTAACCTTGAAATATTTAAAATCAATTAAATATCCCAATTTCAAATATCCAAAAATTACGGGTCGTCACAACAACCACACCTATTTTGGTAATGTTTTCACCCTATGATTAACCCCTGGACCCTAGCATAGTAAGTGGGTACCAAAAACGATTATTATTTATTGCAGGTACTTGGAGAAATTAAAGAAATATGCTAGATTTTGAATTTTAAGGATGTTCCATACATTTATGGAATTATGTGCTTACAATGAAATAAAGACTTCAACAAATTCGGTAAAATCTAACTTATTTCCTCACAATTAATATTGGCTTAATCTTTTATTTTAAGGAATACTAAGCTATTTTTTAAAAAGTAATACTCATACTTTGGACATAGTATAACTTGAATCTTTTTTGAAATGTCCATATTTTTCAAATTTTCTGAAGGGGTGCTCTTCTCCATGAACGGTTATAATAGTTTTATTTTCAAGTTTTCTAAAGAGGTGCTCTTCTCCATGAAGAGTTATTCCTTTTCATTAATGGTTGCAACCATTTCTATTGATTGTTCCTCTTTACTAAGAGTTGCAACCATACATCCTCTATATAAAGCAAACAAATTCTTGAATTTGATATCAATTACATTCTCTAATTTTCTATATATTTCTTTTGAATTCTCAAGTGCCTTCACATACTTTCAATACTTTCAAATTGATCACTTATTCATTCGAGAATACAATTCTTGTGATCAAAACCTTTCCATTTCTTCACGTACACTCAATATACCACTTAGAAGAAGATTATAGGAAGGTTGTACTATATCGACTCATCCGTGTTATTTAGAGCACAAGAAGTCAAAACACTTACTTCTCTTTGTAAGTCGAAGTCTTGTTGGAGATCTTCTGGCACAAAGTCCTATTCGATGGCTTAGGTGGTTTGTAATATTGAAGTCATGTTCGAAAGCTCGGGTGGTCTATAATATCTATTCGTTTGAATTAAGTGAGGACATTTATTAGTTATCCAGAAGTAGTCTGGGACTAGACGTAGAATGGAAGTTCGAACCAGTATAAAAATACCTAGTGCACTTTACTTTATTATATTTATTTCTACGAGTATATATCCACGCCCAGGTGGGCCTACATTTAATTACAGTGTGCATGCATTTATAGTTGCACCGATGGAAGTAGATTTGGTAGTAGCATTAGTAGCATAAACCAAACCTAATGCACCGACCTAGAAGACCAAGACAACTAAAGGATATTCATAGAGCTAATAACTTGAAAGCATTCATAGTTTAATCATTCGTTTCTTTGTTTTTGTTTTTATACTAATGGAAAGAAAATAATACTTGTACTTTTACATGCATATGCTCTTTTAGCTAATGTGGGCCATGAGCAAAAATGTATCTAAATACATCATCACTTCAAATTCTATTAACATCAAGAAATTAATGAACGTGATTTCCACCGTGGCTCTTTGAGATTTCAAATTTTTGAAAGGCGATTATGAAATACGACCATGTTTATATTTTGAATTTTGAAAGGTGGCTTCCAATAAATTATTATTATGGCCAACAACAAAGAAACCAAGGCTATATTTGGATTTTAATCCTTTCCTATTTGTTACTTTGTATGATACACATGAATCATATTTCGTTAATCCTTTCCTATTTATTACTTTGTATGACATATAGGCAAAACATGAGCTTTGTTTTATTATTATTCTCGCGGTTACTTTGGTGCCAATTATATTCAAATGTATTGCTAGCAATGCGTCTCGAAAAATGAATATCTAACAATTATGTTAATATATCATGTGTTATATTCTAAATATATAAAGTGAGTCAGTTGCTAGGATTTGGTTTGTATTTTGTTCTACAGACACGTTGCCCATTATTATTTATAACTTTGAAGAGTTCATGCTTATAGCCTACCATATTCCAGCAGCGTTAGACTTTAACTTCCATCCAGCCTTGTACAACTCTTAAAAGATGTCCTTAAATTTACAATGTCAACGATATATTTAATGAGGTCCCATAATTGATATATGCATTTGTAAACTCAAATACCTTCCATCATACTTTTTCAAGATGGTGTTTTTGTACTAAGATAGAGTGGCCACTTCTTTTGGTAAGCAGTATTCATTAAAGCCTCAACAAATGCATGGATGGACTGTAGTCTGCAACATATTTGTATGAACAAAATCCAAATAAATTAGATGGAGAACAATGTCACTGATATTCCTTATACATGATTTCAAAATGGTAAAGTAGTAACATACCTCGTCGGTGTTATACAGAGCCAAGGCTACTCCACCAGCACTTGTGAAATTGTTTACTTCAAGCTCGACTTTCTGTTTTTTGTAACGACCCCGGATTTTATATATATTTTAAATTAATAATTAAATAATTTTTGAATAAAGATTTGTGAAATAAATCGATAAATGGATGCGAGTTTCCCCGAAGTCAAATAAATGTTGTATAAATCATTTAAATTTAAAAATATTGTAATTATTATATATATGTGAATATATATGTGTTTGAGCATATATGAGTGAATTTGGAATGATATGTATGTATGTATATGTATTTGATTTGAATTTAAAATTGAAAATAAATGGTTTAATAATAATAATAAATGATAATAGTAGATATTAAGTTATAAATAGAATCGAAATATATAAGATAAATTATATAGTTTTATAATAAAATGAAAGTGTATAAAACAAATAAAAATAATAAAGAAAGATTTAATAAAAATTAGAAGTTCACTTGTATTTTAAAAGTAATCAAAACAAAAAGAAAACAACTTACATTCGAATAAGTAAAATATAAAGTGATTACACTACAATAATTCAAACAACAAGTAAACAAGACAAAGACAAAATAAAAATATATTCAAAACATAGGTAAGATGTGCCAGGCTTGTATATTGTAGCTATAATTAAGTATGCAAGCAAGTAATAAGTAAAAAGAATAGGGTATGTAGCCTGTAAAGGCAAGTAAAATAAAATATGCAGGCAAGTAATATCATATTGGTACATACGAAAGTGAAGAGAAAAGATAGGTGTGCAATGTGTAAGGTACTCATGGAAATAAAATAAGATACCAAAATCACCTCAGCCGAAATGCAAAGATATCAGCCACCATATGTAGATTAAAATATATAGAAAACAAAACATAAAGTACTAAGTCATTAATGCAAGCATGCTAAAGATTATCATCAGCAAGCAAAAGAAGTGAACAGCCTCCATTTGCTAGTAAAAATCACTGGCTATTGTACCAAATGAAAATCTATCAGCCACCATTTGAGAAATAATCTCTGCTTTGTTGTACAACCAAAATATAATATACAACTTGTACAAATTTATATGCACCCTGTCACCTTCTTTTCCATATACCCTCAATTTAGTTCGAGCTGAAAGTATAGAGCAAACATCATTTTGAAAACTAAAAGATAAATCTAATGAAGATGGAATGCAAAGGTTCAAATTGGAAAATCAAAATGGAAGCTTGCATTTCTCAAACCTGTTCAAATTTAAAGCTCTGTTCTTTCTTTTTAAGGTGAGCAAACTACCTTTTTAATATTGAAATCTGTTTATATTTTTGATATTGTGAAGAATGCATTGAACTGTATTGTTCTGTGAGTAAACTTAATTCTTGAAGCTTTAAGTTTAAATTTAACAGTTCATGATTCAAAGATCATATGATATGGTATATACTTTATTTTGTATAATTCTGTGTTGCTCTGTGTTCTCTGTAAACATATTTACAAGGATTATATATTTGTTTTTTTTAAGTAATCAAGTTATTTTTATCCCCAAACAAGATTTTGTAAAGTTATTTAAACATACAGTAATTTTTCTCACTGTAACTCTATTTTACAGGTATTCAACTGATTTTGATAAAAATAAAATGTTGTAGAATATTAAGTCCAGATCATAATCTGAATCTATTCTTAAATTCATGATTTTTAAAACAAAAATGAAGATTTTTAGTGGAGTGTTTCCAGAGCAGTTTGGAATTTTGTTCAATGTGCATTTTTCTAAATTCCAGAAAATCGATTCATTCATAAATTCTGAAACTTGTACTAAAGCATCCTTGAATGTCTAGAATGTTGGGAAAATTGTCGAATAAATTTTCAAACACTAGAATGGTTCGAACGAATTGAAGATAGGGTTTTAACACTGGGTTTTGTAATGGGTAGAACGCGGGATGATTTTATCACCTAGGAGTGATCGAGTTCATCGAGGTCGAGGGGGAGGTTAGCTTAGGTTGTCGACGTGCTATGGCCGGAAGCATGAATTTTTCTGGTGAACTGAGACGTGGCGGCGAGACGATTCTCTAAAGGTGGTTAAGAGCAGTTTTTTTCGAAAACTACAAAAAATTTGATTTCGTCCTTTTTGTGAAGATCTGGGTTTTGATTTCAAACGAGGGGATGATTCGTGGTTTGCTGGAGGTCGCGGTGGCCAGAGAAGCGGCGGCGTGGTGGCGTGCACGTGCACGAGGATAATCTCGTATCAGGGCATTCGCGTTTACTTGAGGTTGCTCGAGTGATTCGAGTGATTCGAGTGTGGGACTCGAAGTGAACTAGGAATTTGCTCGGGGAAAATACTGTGGCCTCGGGTTGTTTTGGTGGCTACAGGTATTTTAATGGAGAGTGAAGTTTTAAAATAAGTAAAGTTTTTAAAACCTAAGTTAACCTGAAATCTAAATTGATATGTATTCCAGTTCTGAAATAAATGGAAGTTTTGTTTGGAGAAGACGATGGGAACTCGAAGGGAAACTCACGTGTGTTTCGGGGGCAACTCGAAGATGTTGGAGTTGGGTTTACTTCGGGGAAACCCAGATTTGGCTCGGGGAAGATATGAGTTGGTCTCGGGTTTTTTTTTTGAAATGATAAATTTTATCAATAAATTTGATTAATTAATTAAATGATAATGAATTATGAAACTATTGAGTATAATTACTTAATGACAATGATTGTGAAATGTAGTCAATTATTTATTAATAAATTAAAGGATTTATTAATAATGACAATTAATTAAGATTTATTTAATAATTAAAGATTAATGGATTCATTGATTTAAAATGATTAGTTAATAATTACAGGTAACTAATAAAATTTTGAAAAGAAGATTTTCAAATAATTTGAAAATTAAATTATGATAATTAACCTGGGTTTATAATTGATACATCTGATTTAAATGAACTAGTTGATTAATAAATTCACTTGTGAATGTTTGGATTCTATTGGATGTGAATTGTTTGTTATCCCTGATTTGTGATGCTTTGTGATATACCCTGATTTATGTTGTGCTGAGCTGTGATTTCTGTTTCTGTGATATATTACTATGGGAATATGAAACCCTTGACCCGTAAACGATATTTGAATTTCGATGCGACAGGGAGTCGGATTCCAGTTGGTTATCCGAAACCCACATCGAATTGTAATAGTGAATCTTTGTGACTGATAAATTTATTTTATCTATGAATCTGTGAATGAAGATAAGCGTTGTGGATTATACCGCTTATCGATATTGATATATCTGTGATGATTGATGATGTTGCACTATTGTGTGAAACCCCTGGACTACACTTTTACACTCACAAATATGGATTTCACGTGGAAATCGGTTAAATCACAGATGATTTAAATTCAATGTTTTTGAAATTTAAATTTTAATTTCAATTGATTTTGAAATTGGAAATTTGGGTTTAAAGTGAAAAAGCTTTTGAAATGGAATTTCAAAGATAAAAGTTATTTTGAATAACTTAATCGAGTTTTGGAAATTTAAATAATTTGATTTAAATTTGAATTCAATATTTGAAATTGAATCCTATGATTTGAAACTAGGGATTAAAGATGTTGTATAAGTTATATATGGGTTAAACCATTTTAAAGTATTAATTTGGGAATTTGAATTTAATTTCAAGGTTTTTAACTAGTGTAAATATACCTGGATTTTTTCTGAAACGAAACTATTTGTTTTCAAATAGTAAAAGCTTTCACAAAATAATGAACTTCCAATTTATGTTGAAAGAATTTCAAGTTTGAAATGGAATTGAAATGTTTTGAAAACTATGAAATGAGTCTTTGATTTCAAAGACCGGATGAGTTAACCTAACTTGAAATGGAATTGTTTTGAAAGGCTATGAATGAATCTTTGGAAACGAGTTTTGAAAGCTATAAGTTAAATCTTGATTTAAAGATTTAACGAGTTAATTCAATTGAAATGGAAATTGTTTTGAAATCCATGAATGGATCTTTGTGAATGGGGTTAACTTTGTGAATTGAATCTTTTTGTTTAAAAGATTAAAAGTGTGGAAATTGTTTAACCATTGAAGGTTTTTGAAATGAATCTTTTTGTTTAAAAGATTGGAAATGGTAATTTGTTTTACCATTCGAATGAAAAGTTTTTTGGCTTTAAGTTGTGATTTAACTGAGACCCCAGTATCCATATGATTTTTTAATTGCGCTCGTTATTCGGTTTAGCCGGGAGAGGACCTTTGTGTCATATAACCCATTCCGAATAATGATACGACGTATATGGATGGCATTTGAAGACCGGTGGTGAAGACCGGATACTTTCGATAATGAAAGGATTACCATTGATTGTCTCTGCATCGGCTGATCCCCGGTATAGAGATTTTAGCACCTTAAGTGATGGGAAGTCCGGACGTGATTAGAAATTATCCGGATTTGCAAGGGCTTCTTCGGAAGTGCATTCGGTTCTGTTCGAACCCGGAACAGACTTGTATGGATGTGTGTCTGACGTTACACTTTGAGATGTAAAGCTGGTTTCTATCAAATACATTTCTGTTGGTGGCGGAGAATTTATTCTCTTAGCTTAACACCCTTCTCTGAGACGTACGAGCTCAGAGGTTATGTAGTTGATGGTTACTAGTGATACATTCCCAATTTGGTAATGTGGCATACGAAGTGCTGATGATCATTTGTTGATCAAAGCGTGCTTTGTGAAAAAGCGTTGCTTTGTGAAAAAGCGTAGTTTTGTGGACGAGACTTCGTCGAGCCTCACAACCCGGTAATGGTCGAAACAGGAATATTGCGGCAAAGGTTTGTAGGGGTAGCGCCCCTAGGGTATGTCATTTCCTTCTGGATAAAGGGTGGTATCATGGTATGGAGCCCAGATACTTAACTCGTGTGGACACTATACATTTATCACTTTGTGATGTTGCTTTGTTGGTTGAGGGGCCCCGCGGATAAAGGTCGGTAACGACCGGGGGATGACATGACTCGTGTGTTAGTTACCTAGTTACAGCTGTACAGCGTGAGGTAGCGTCAGTGTGTTAGTTACCTAGTTACAGCTGTACAGCGTGAGGTAGCGTCGGCCTTTTGTTTGCAGAGATCCGGTTAGGTTCTCGGGGCGTCTTTCCAGAGGCATTTCCATTTCGGTAAGGAAGTTCCTTTGCTTGATCATTAGTTGGAAATCCAAAGAAACAATACGAACCCTGTACGGTTTTGCTTGTATTACCTGGTATGGAATGTGGCGGTAACCTGCTATTGAACGTAGTAGCTATAGTAGGCATACAACAATGGTTGTATGCTGGCTAAGATTGATATTATAATTTCGAAATGTTTTTCTACACTATGCACTAGTAATAATATCAAAAGAGTTTTGATTTTGCGTAGTAAGCATGTTTGACTATCATAAGGAGAAATCTCCTCCAATTCTGCGATTGCATTGTGTGTGTGGTGGGAGGCCTTATGGTATCTTCATTTTCGAAAAGCATTGCGGATTTCAATGTTTAAAAGCCTTTTGTGTTTGTTTAAAGATAAACTGTTTTTGTTGCTCACACCAGTCCCATGACTGACTTGGAGTTTATTGTTCCCTTTCTAAACTCTGGGTGCCCACTATTTTCCACACGGGCAGTCTAGAGTTGGGTTTTTCAGATATTCAGGTTTAGTAGATTATCTGGAGCTGGTTCAGTTCTTGGAGTTCATGGACTGACGTTGCTTATCTTGGAGCATTCTATTGGAGACATTCTATCCGTTGCTGATGTTATCTTTTCTTTTCCGTTGCTATTTCTTGTATCATATCTCTGATGTATATTGATATTCATTGTATCACTGTGTTGTATCTGATGTTGTATATCTATATTCTTTTTCTTTCTTCCGCTGTGTTGTTATACTTAATGGTGTTATAAGCTCCGGCGACTCGGATTTGAACGGTCGAATCTACGGCATTCGAGTACGATGTAAAGTATGGATGTCGATTTTCGAGCGGGCAAAATCCGAGACGTTACATTTGGTATCAGAGCTAAGGTTGAACTTTAGCTCAGGAGTATAACACATTAAGTAGCTCATTAGAGATAGAGTGAAGTAAACTCTAGAATGAGTGTATCCCTAAGATATCTGTTCGAACGTCTCAGTAAATTCTCTTGCTATCCACTGATAGTAAGTATGAGTGCAAGAAGAGGATGAGATAGGGTACAGGGGAATACGACTATAAATGGTCAATATCCTGTAACAACGAGGAAATAATCTTTTCTCTATCGATCTCTTTTGTTCGTCATTTTTTCTATTCTTTGATAGTTTCTGGTAGATCCAGGAAGAAATTCGATATATCAATATGGGACATAAACTCCAAATAGGCCAAAATTGTTGTTTGGATGAATTGTTGCTTTGGTTGCTATGGTTGATAGGTATACTTTAGTTCTAAACTGAATTTTTTTTTTGAAATTGTATCCATATATCTATCTATTCTTTGGGTCTCGATATGTTCTACGAATGGTTAGTTATCTCTTCGAACTAACCAATGCTATTGTATATTTCGTAGATCTGGATAACCCGAGTATCTTGTGAAGTGTTAAAACAGATTCGTTCTTGTATCTGTTCTCGATATTCTGATTTGATAAGCCAAATGCAGAATAGATATTCAGTTAATTTGATGGAATATTCTTCATCTATCTTTGTGTCTCCTTGGTAATTTCGAGGACGAAATTCTTTTAAGGGGGGAAGTCTGTAACAACCCCGGATTTTATATATATTTTAAATTAATAATTAATTAATTTTTGAATAAAGATTTGTGAAATAAATCGATAAATGGATGCGAGTTTCCCCGAAGTCAAATAAATGTTGTATAAATCATTTAAATTTAAAAATATTGTAATTATTATATATATGTGAATATATATGTGTTTGAGCATATATGAGTGAATTTGGAATGATATGTATGTATGTATATGTATTTGATTTGAATTTAAAATTGAAAATAAATGGTTTAATAATAATAATAAATGATAATAGTAGATATTAAGTTATAAATAGAATCGAAATATATAAGATAAATTATATAGTTTTATAATAAAATGAAAGTGTATAAAACAAATAAAAATAATAAAGAAAGATTTAATAAAAATTAGAAGTTCACTTGTATTTTAAAAGTAATCAAAACAAAAAGAAAACAACTTACATTTAAATAAGTAAAAATATAAAGTGATTACACTACAATAATTCAAACAACAAGTAAACAAGACAAAGACAAAATAAAAATATATTCAAAACATAGGTAAGATGTGCCAGGCTTGTATATTGTAGCTATAATTAAGTATGCAAGCAAGTAATAAGTGAAAAGAATAGGGTATGTAGCCTGTAAAGGCAAGTAAAATTAAATATGCAGGCAAGTAATATCATATTGGTACATACGAAAGTGAAGAGAAAAGATAGGTGTGTAATGTGTAAGGTACTCATGGAAATAAAATAAGATACCAAAATCATCTCAGCCGAAATGCAAAGATATCAGCCACCATATGTAGATTAAAATATATAGAAAACAAAACATAAAGTACTAAGTCATTAATGCAAGCATGCTAAAGATTATCATCAGCAAGCAAAAGAAGTGAACAGCCTCCATTTGCTAGTAAAAATCACTGGCTATTGTACCAAACGAAAATCTATCAGCCACCATTTGGGAAATAATCTCTGCTTTGTTGTACAACCAAAATATAATATACAACTTGTACAAATTTATATGCACCCTGTCACCTTCTTTTCCATATAACCTCATTTTAGTTCGAGCTGAAAGTATAGAGCAAACATCATTTTGAAAACTAAAAGATAAATCTAATGAAGATGGAATGCAAAGGTTCAAATTGGAAAATCAAAATGGAAGCTTGCATTTCTCAAACCTGTTCGAATTTAAAGCTCTGTTCTTTCTTTTTAAGGTGAGCAAACTACCTTTTTAATATTGAAATCTGTTTATATTTTTGATATTGTGAAGATTGCATTGAACTGTATTGTTCTGTGAGTAAACTTAATTCTTGAAGCTTTAAGTTTAAATTTAACAGTTCATGATTCAAAGATCATATGATATGGTATATACTTTATTTTGTATAATTCTGTGTTGCTCTGTGTTCTCTGTAAACATATTTACAAGGATTATATATTTGTTTTTTTAAGTAATCAAGTTATTTTTATCCCCAAACAAGATTTTGTAAAGTTATTTAAACATACAATAATTTTTCTCACTGTAACTCTATTTTACAGGTATTCAACTGATTTTGATAAAAATAAAATGTTGTAGAATATTAAGTCCACATCATAATCTGAATCTATTTATAAATTCATGATTTTTAAAACAAAAATGAAGATTTTTAGTGGAGTGTTTCCAGAGCAGTTTGGAATTTTGTTCAATGTGCATTTTTCTAAATTCCAGGAAATCGATTCATTCATAAATTCTGAAACTTGTACTAAAGCATCCTTGAATGTCTAGAATGTTGGGAAAATTGTCGAATAAATTTTCAAACACTAGAATGGTTCGAACGAATTGAAGATAGGGTTTTAACACTGGGTTTTGTAATGGGTAGAACGCGGGATGATTTTATCACCTAGGAGTGATCGAGTTCATCGAGGTCGAGGGGGAGGTTAGCTTAGGTTGTCGACGTGCTATGGCCGGAAGCATGAATTTTTCTGGTGAACTGAGACGTGGCGGCGAGACGATTCTCTAAAGGTGGTTAAGAGCAGTTTTTTTCGAAAACTACAAAAAATTTGATTTCTTCCTTTTTGTGAAGATCTGGGTTTTGATTTCAAACGAGGGGATGATTCGTGGTTTGCTGGAGGTCGCGGTGGCCAGAGAAGCGGCGGCGCGGTGGCGTGCACGTGCACGAGGATAATCTCGTATCAGGGCATTCGCGTTTACTTGAGGTTGCTCGAGTGATTCGAGTGTGGGACTCGAAGTGAACTAGGGATTTGCTCGGGGAAAATACTGTGGCCTCAGGTTGTTTTGGTGGCTACAGGTATTTTAATGGAGAGTGAAGTTTTAAAATAAGTAAAGTTTTTAAAACCTAAGTTAACCTGAAATCTAAATTGATATGTATTCCAGTTCTGAAATAAATGGAAGTTTTGTTTGGAGAAGACGATGGGAACTCGAAGGGAAACTCGCGTGTGTTTCAGGGGCAACTCGAAGATGTTGCAGTTGGGTTTACTTCGGGGGAACCCAGATTTGGCTCGGGGAAGATATGAGTTGGTCTCGGGTTTTTTTTTGAAATGATAAATTTTATCAATAAATTTGATTAATTAATTAAATGATAATGAATTATGAAACTATTGAGTATAATTACTTAATGACAATGATTGTGAAATGTAGTTAATTATTTATTAATAAATTAAAGGATTTATTAATAATGACAATTAATTAAGATTTATTTAATAATTAAAGATTAATGGATTCATTGATTTAAAATGATTAGTTAATAATTACAAGTAACTAATAAAATTTTGAAAAGAAGATTTTCAAATAATTTGAAAATTAAATTATGATAATTAACCTGGGTTTATAATTGATACATCTGATTTAAATGAACCAGTTGATTAATAAATTCACTTGTGAATGTTTGGATTCTATTGGATGTGAATTGTTTGTTATCCCTGATTTGTGATGCTTTGTGATATACCCTGATTTATGTTGTCTGAGCTGTGATTTCTGTTTCTGTGATATATTACTATGTGAATATGAAACCCTTGACCCGTAAACGACATTTGAATTTCGATGCGACAGGGAGTCGGATTCCAGTTGGTTATCCGAAACCCACATCGAATTGTAATAGTGAATCTTTGTGACTGATAAATTTATTTTATCTATGAATCTGTGAATGAAGATAAGCGTTGTGGATTATACCGCTTATCGATATTGATATATCTGTGATGATTGATGATGTTGCACTATTGTGTGAAACCCCTGGACTACACTTTTACACTCACAAATATGGATTTCACGTGGAAATCGGTTAAATCACAGATGATTTAAATTCAATGTTTTTGAAATTTAAATTTTAATTTCAATTGATTTTGAAATTGGAAATTTGGGTTTAAAGTGAAAAAGCTTTTAAAATGGAATTTCAAAGATAAAAGTTATTTGAATAACTTAATCGAGTTTTGGAAATTTAAATAATTTGATTTAAATTTGAATTCAATATTTGAAATTGAATCCTATGATTTGAAACTAGGGATTAAAGATGTTGTATAAGTTATATATGGGTTAAACCATTTTAAAGTATTAATTTGGGAATTTGAATTTAATTTCAAGGTTTTTAACTAGTGTAAATATAACTGGATTTTTTCTGAAACGAAACTATTTGTTTTCAAATAGTAAAAGCTTTCACAAAAGTAATGAACTTCCAATTTGTGTTGAAAGAATTTCAAGTTTGAAATGGAATTGAAATGTTTTGAAAACTATGAAATGAGTCTTTGATTTCCAGAGGCGTTTCCATTTCGGTAAGGAAGTTGCTTTGCTTGATCATTTGTTGAAAATCCAAAGAAACAATACGAACCCTGTACGGTTTTGCTTGTATTACCTGCTATGGAATGTGGCGGTAACCTGCTATTGAACGTGTGACGACCCGACTTTTTCTCCAAAAAAGTCGTATCATCATGAAGAAAGAAAGAGATAGAAAAGAGAAAAGAAGAGAAGAAGAAAGAACAACAACAGAATCTCAACAGCGGAAACAGAATAAAATATAATATATCACATAACTATTACATAGTCTTTACATCATCAGAGTTACACAACTTAAACATCACAATATAGACAGTTATAAACTTCTGTCTATTATACAACACAACTACATCAATACAATACATTAAACACAGCGGAAACTCTATATATCTACACGCTGAAGCCTCCTGCTCCACAGCTCCTCCAGTATTCGTCAAGACTAACCTGAATCCCTCGACTACTCAATACAATATTGAGTACCCAAGAGTTTAATAAAACAGAAAATAAACACTTGGGTCAGACATGGGTCTGGTGTGAGTAAACGGTTAAAGTTGTTTAACTTCAAAACCTTTTGAAAACAAAGGTATCACGTAAGACTCCCCACAAATAAACATGGGTAAGTTTTTACCTTACGCTAACCAAAACATTTGATAGGAAATCCAGTTATATTATAATAGGGTCTAGGGTTTTCAAGTAAAATACAGAAATAGCTGGAATGCTTACATCTCACGTTCCAACATAGTTGGGCACAACTAAAACGTACGGCACTTATTGGATTTTGGATTCCATACAATGGCAGGGCTACCGGGGTACCGCCCGTCACAGTACGTGGCCTAGATCAACGTACCGAGGAGTACGCCCGCTCCCCTGCAACACAAGGTCGGAACATCCCTTACTGGATAATTCCCGCATAAGAAACCCCAGCGGTTGTAGCTATTCAACCGCCCACACAGCCGAATAAAAAGAAGGGACCTCTAGACAGAGGAATCTCATACTACTTGGGTGCTACCCACTAACCTTGCTGCACCTCCCCTGTTTTAGCCATTCCCGGTTTGATGAGGCTTGAGGCTACGATTACCTTTAATCAAAACACATCACTTAGAATGCTCATCGTCCACCTGACGATGTGCTGAAAGCATTCAATCCATACAAGTTCGTTCCGGGTTCGAACGAAACCGAAGGCATTATCTCATTACACTCGTTTTGGAATCACCCTCAGAGTTAACGACAATAACCCTTGCACTCTGAATCTTCATCTTCACTTGAGATTCACGACCTATCGTTAATTTGGATTGATGTGGTATTCGGGTCTCCAGACCTGGAATACCGGTATACGGAAACCCGATCCCGGTCTCATCGAAATCCAAAACGTATCTTTTAAGGCCAAGTTGTTTAAAGGTTTAAACAATTTAATTTAATTCAATACTTGAATTTACACAGCATTTAACACAGATAAATATCACATTTATCACAGATATATCCAATATCATATCACAGAATATCATAGCATATCATTTAATAGATATCAACCAAATCAGACATTCTACTCAACCATCATTCATAAGCAACCATTTATTAATCTCTATTATAATTAATTTAATCAACTTAAATTAAATTAATTACTTAAGAATTAATTTCTATTCTTTGCTTAATCAACATTAATTAATTACAATCCATTTAATTAATTAATCATTAAATATTAATCACTCTTGATTAATTATTTATTACATAAAGTAAATATCCTTAATTAATTTCACAAATTAATTATTCTTAACCATTAACAGTAATTAACCATTAATTACTTTTATTAATTGCATTGATTAATTATCCTTAATTAATTATTTTAATTAATCCTTTCTATTAATCCACCTTAATTAATCATATACAGTAATTATCATCCTATGATTACTTACCTTAATTAATTAACTTCTTAATTAATTTCTTTAATCCTTTAATTAATTACCAAATAATTAATCCTTAATTACTTTTTGTAAAGTAATGATACTTCCATTACTTCCCATTAAGTAATTTCCTTTAATTAATTACATCCTGTAATTATACATTAATTACCTACACTATGTAATTATACTTATCAATCTTATTAAGTATTCATACTTAATGTCTTTATCAAGTGATTATCTTTAATTAATTTACAAATTAATTAACTTAAATCAATCACATTCATATCATTAATTATACTTGAGTAATTCATCCTTAATTACTCTTAAACCATTTAATTAATTATTAATTACAGATTAATTATATTTTTTTTTTTTTAATTATTAATTAATAAACCTTAATTATCAATTAATAAAACTTAATTAAGTATTTCTTAATTACAAATTAATTAACCTCTAATTACTTAATTAATTAAATACAAATTAATTAATCTTTAGTCATTAATTAAATCAACCTTCATCATTGAGTTAATTAATTATGCTTAATCAATTCCTTAACTAATCCTTAATCATTATTAATTAAATTAATTAATTATACCTAATTTCTTAATTAACTTAATTAATACCAAGATATTAAAACTTTAATTATCTTAAGATTAAACCATCTTATCTTAATAACTAACTTTTCTCAATTCACTCATTAATTAAGGTTTAAAATAAATAATCATTTAATTTGATAAATTAAAGTTAATAAAACATAACCTCCCTTAAATGCCTTAAACATCTACAAGTAATGGTTTAAACTAGTTTTCAATTTAAACTTTAAAACTTGTTTTTATAAAACCTTTAAAATTGCATTTTTAACTTAAGTTTAAAATAACTTTAAATTTTACTTAATAAAATTTAATTTAAACAAATTTCAAACTTCTTAATCAAATGTTAAGGAGAACATTTATTTATGAATTTATCTAAGGAACTTTAAACTAAATTTGTTTCTAAATTTCAAAAATTAAATTTACTTTATAAAAACTTTTAACATGCTTCTCATTCCTTTAATCTTGCTTCGGGTAAAACCTTTACCCTGCTCGAGTCCAACCCGAGTTTTCTCCACCTTCTTCTTAAAAAAAAAAAAAACAGTATTTAGTTTAAATCTTAAAACTGTTAAAAACCAAAATAGTAACACTCACGAACACGATGCCAAACTCGAGTTTATCTCCCAAATTCCCGAGTCTCCCTTCGAGTCGCCACGAACCCATCCTCCCAGACATCACAACGTCGCTGTGCACGTGCACGCTAGCTCGTCAGAACTCCGACCAACCCCACTACCCTCGACAAGTCGTAAATGGTCCATCACTTCGATTCCGATCACCCATAGATCACCACAGACACAAAATCGAAATCGAACAGTTCGATCCAAAACAGGAACCCAAACGAACAACCAAAACCACCTCGTATCGCGATCCACTACCACCAGAGGCCACGACCTTCTGCCTGAACCTTCGCCAGAACCCCTAGCTTCGTCCCCCATAGGTCCGGTCACCCCCGATCATCTATTGACAATGAAATTATTCCAAAAACGACTCAGATAAAAATATGTCCTTAAACCCTACAACGTTGCCATGCCGCCACCATGATGATCAGAAAATTCACCGATCAATTTTGTCAAGACCCCCTACCTTCCAGCATGCTCCAGTAATGAACACGAGACTCCATCACCCTCCGATCGCCAGAAATTGGCCCAAACCCAATTTCTAGAAAATTCCCAAATTCATATCCAATTCAAATCTAAAAATCATAATTTTTATTTTAAAAATCATGTTTATCCAGACCAATTTAGGTTATGTATTTGAATCAGATAGTTGTAATAATTGATTTTAACATCTTTATAAATTCTTACTGTAAATTTTAATTTCCAGTTACTATATATACATAAACATGTTTAAACTATGTTTAAATTCAAGTTCAAGTTTTAAACAAACTAAATTTGTTTTGGAACTAAATTCTAACAGAGATCAAAGGAGATGATTTTGAATTTAGATAAACAAATTTAAACCTGAACTAAGAACAGGGATATTCAAGAACAACAGTCATGCATGCTTTCAACCAGATACATATACATATACAACACATTCATATACACAGCTAATACATATATATACATACACATGCAAACATAAAACATTTCAGAAATCTAACAATCAACAGCTCATTATTACTTAAGATTTTTAAGTTGATGTTTACTCACATTTTTAATGAGGTGCAGAGGTGATTTAAACTGAGATGAAGCTTTGAAAACTTGAATGGAAATGGAGCTGAAGACTTTGAATTGCCTTAAAACTTTGAAAACTGAATTTGCTTGATTTCTGGAATTTGAAAAACTGAAGCTTTGAATTCGAATCTGAAGTTGAAGTTTGATTCTTGCTTTAAACAGAAATGCTTCAGGTTTGCTCTTGACCCAAATTATTCATTTGCATGCACTTGAAAGATGATGCAGATATGGGAAATGCAGAGCTTAGAACTGGATTGAAAATTTGTTTTGAACTTTTGAAAACATACTACAGGTTGCAGTTTCTATTTGCACTTGATTTCTGGTTATGGTATTTGGTTTGGGAAATTGAGTTACAGGGAAATAAATTTTGCAGATTTGAATTTTTGAGGAAAATCTCAGGTTTTTAAACTTGAACAATGGTTTCAGATTTTGATTTTTGAGGAACTTTTCAGGCTTTTGATAACAGAATGGTTTTGGTATAAAGAGATTACAGGAAAATAAACATTGCAGCTTTGATTTGCACTTTGGTTTTAGATTTGAATTTGAGGGAAAATTCAGATTCGATTCTGCCATAGTTTGCTTATCTTTTGAGAAGAAGATATAAAAAGAAAAATGTGAAAGAAGATTAGGAATGTTTATAAGTAAATTTAGATTTTATTAATATTAAAAGAAAATACAAATAAAATGACACATGTCTCTATCTTATATTAATGTTTTAACACTTGTTATCAAAGTGATTTATAACTTAACACTTGTCAATATTTATTTATTTTTATCCTAAAAGAATTTTAAAAACTTTTTAAATATGATTTCCTAATTAACTAATATGTTTTCTTAATTTATAAATACTTTTCTAATTAAATTCCTAATAAACAAACACATTTAAAAATTTATATAAATACAATCTTTAAAAGAAAATAAAATAAAACCAATTATATTTTAAATAAAATATATATAATATTGCAAAAAATCATTTTTTTTTTTCAATACTATTTCAAAAGTCTTTGTATTTATTCTTATTAAATAAATACATATCCAAATTTCTATAAAAAGAATAATATAAAACAAATCTATTTTTAAATAAAAACTTATCCATATGATTTAAATCCAAACTATATTATTATTTTCATTTCCAAGATATATATATTTTTTTCAAATTCAATTCTTACATTCAAATTCAAAGTCAATTTAAAGTCCAATTTAAAATCAATTTAAATAAATATAGATATCCATTTCAAACAAACATATTATTACTTATCAATAATTATCCTATTTAAAATCAATATACATATATATATACATTTTAAACAACCCTTATTAAATTTGAAAATAATAAGTCTATTTAAAATCTATTTATATTTATATTTAAAAACAACTCATTATTTAATTGTTTGAAAATAACAATTTTACCAATTTTAAATAATTAACTTACAAGATTATCACATTTTAAATTCCCTGAAATCCCGGGATATCACATTCCTTCCCCCTTAAAAGAATTTCGTCCTCGAAATTTAAAACAAAAGATAATCCAAAGTTTTATTTTATTTCAATCAATTTAGGCATACATATCAGCCATACACAACCAAGCAAACAATTTCATCCAAACAACCAATTCAAACAAACAAACAATTCTAGCTATCCGGACATAGATCCGGATAAGCTTCCTAAATTTCCACGAGTTTCCCCAAGTATATATATATATACCGGGATACTCGCTCAACAGAATCCAAACAACCAATTCTACTGAGCTACAGAGCTCCTACACAACTAGATCTATAAAACTAAACAGAATATCAGACTACAGACGAGTCTGACTCAACAACCAAATCCTTCCCGAACTACTGGTTCCAAAACCAGAGATAGATCAAACACGTACTTCCTCAAAGATACGCGATATACTCTGAATCTCAGTTATCCAAACTGGCAATTCAAATCTTATAAGCCAAACACTTATCCAAATCAGAATATAGAAGAGATCTAAAACAACTCGGAGCTGACTTCCCAGACTTACCCAATCTTATAGCTCCCTTTTACTAGAGAAAACTTTAATAATAACGAAGTCTCCAACTTCGAATTTCAAATTCCTCCATTTCTAATCCACATAATTCTTTTGACGGTCCTGGGTTGCCTATATCCATTCCGATCAGCTCAACCTTTACTGATGCTATTTGAAACAAACTGAACCAAAAACAACCCAACAAAATGATCCTCACAAGATCTACCCAAAATCTACTCCCCATTATCAGTAGACTGAACTTACTTCTCCTATCTAGAAAAATTTCCTGTAGAAACCCTCTAATCCAAACACTGCAACTTCCGGTTGCTTCCATTCTAGAACAACTGCAATCCTACTTCCGCTGCACCACTCTGATCTGGAGCAGATGAGAATGCCGTCGATGAACTCGAGCACAGACTAGACAACACATTCTGGAGATAAGGTTCAATAGATCCATAAAAATAAAACTCAGAAGTTCCATGAAATACTGAGCTGCTTCACCAAATCCTTTCTCTAGGAGACATCCTTCTACCTAGCTGAACTACCGGTTCCACTTCCAGAATCCTAGTCGATAAGAAAACTCAATCTCTAAATGCGGATAAACTTCCGACTTCCTGAAGATATCCAGAAAATCTCAGATAACTCAAGAGAATACTCAATTATCGCAAGTCACTTTTGCGATCAACCCAGCCTAATTCCAAATAAACCGTTCTCTCTTTACCAATCAGAATAGCTTATGCTTATCTAGCCAATCCATCAGTGAAATGGATCCTCTCTGCTGCTTCTGAACTCCACCTCTAGAAAACTGCTAAGCTAAAAGATCTTCTAGCTGGAACACAAAACACTTCCGAGCTGCACTGCTGACCCAGATGCCAAGACTTCCTATCCAAAGCTTCTCGAGAAACTCGGACCCCAAATCGAACAGAAAAGACCCTGCTGAACTCAGCCACAACACCGAAGCAGACACATTTCTTCAAACTTGCTTCAAAAGAAAACATCTTCAGAAACATCCAGTCATTGCGTCTCATCACGCAACTACTGCTTCCTGAGATACCCAGATACCATCACTCGCTTCTGCTCTTCCGACAGAACTAACTCTACTCATCCAAACTTCAAATATGAACCTTAACAGTTCCTTTAGAGATTTATGAAATCCTTACATCAAACAAAACTCACTCGAGAAGGTATTAGGTCTACAGTCTCGACAGATACATTTGCAACCTCAAACATTCAAATTCCAAACATTTGTAGTCGTGTTTCACACCCACCACCCTATCTACCTTTATATCTTATATTGGAAAACCCGAACAGGTAACCCAACAAATAGGTAGAATAAAAATATATATAGTTAAAAATTACAAATACGCTCTCTCAAGAAAGAATTCACTCCAAAGCCTAGGTATTCACTCAACCTAGCGCTCTGATACCAACTGTGACGACCCGACTTTTTCTCCAAAAAAGTCGTATCATCATGAAGAATGAAAGAGATAGAAAAGAGAAAAGAAGAGAAGAAGAAAGAACAACAACAGAATCTCAACAGCGGAAACAGAATAAAATATAATATATCACATAACTATTACATAGTCTTTACATCATCAGAGTTACACAACTTAAACATCACAATATAGACAGTTATAAACTTCTGTCTATTATACAACACAACTACATCAATACAATACATTAAACACAGCGGAAACTCTATATATCTACACGCTGAAGCCTCCTGCTCCACAGCTCCTCCAGTATTCGTCAAGACTAACCTGAATCCCTCGACTACTCAATACAATATTGAGTACCCAAGAGTTTAATAAAACAGAAAATAAACACTTGGGTCAGACATGGGTCTGGTGTGAGTAAACGGTTAAAGTTGTTTAACTTCAAAACCTTTTGAAAACAAAGGTATCACGTAAGACTCCCCACAAATAAACATGGGTAAGTTTTTACCTTACGCTAACCAAAACATTTGATAGGAAATCCAGTTATATTATAATAGGGTCTAGGGTTTTCAAGTAAAATACAGAAATAGCTGGAATGCTTACATCTCACGTTCCAACATAGTTGGGCACAACTAAAACGTACGGCACTTATTGGATTTTGGATTCCATACAATGGCAGGGCTACCGGGGTACCGCCCGTCACAGTACGTGGCCTAGATCAACGTACCGAGGAGTACGCCCGCTCCCCTGCAACACAAGGTCGGAACATCCCTTACTGGATAATTCCCGCATAAGAAACCCCAGCGGTTGTAGCTATTCAACCGCCCACACAGCCGAATAAAAAGAAGGGACCTCTAGACAGAGGAATCTCATACTACTTGGGTGCTACCCACTAACCTTGCTGCACCTCCCCTGTTTTAGCCATTCCCGGTTTGATGAGGCTTGAGGCTACGATTACCTTTAATCAAAACACATCACTTAGAATGCTCATCGTCCACCTGACGATGTGCTGAAAGCATTCAATCCATACAAGTTCGTTCCGGGTTCGAACGAAACCGAAGGCATTATCTCATTACACTCGTTTTGGAATCACCCTCAGAGTTAACGACAATAACCCTTGCACTCTGAATCTTCATCTTCACTTGAGATTCACGACCTATCGTTAATTTGGATTGATGTGGTATTCGGGTCTCCAGACCTGGAATACCGGTATACGGAAACCCGATCCCGGTCTCATCGAAATCCAAAACGTATCTTTTAAGGCCAAGTTGTTTAAAGGTTTAAACAATTTAATTTAATTCAATACTTGAATTTACACAGCATTTAACACAGATAAATATCACATTTATCACAGATATATCCAATATCATATCACAGAATATCATAGCATATCATTTAATAGATATCAACCAAATCAGACATTCTACTCAACCATCATTCATAAGCAACCATTTATTAATCTCTATTATAATTAATTTAATCAACTTAAATTAAATTAATTACTTAAGAATTAATTTCTATTCTTTGCTTAATCAACATTAATTAATTACAATCCATTTAATTAATTAATCATTAAATATTAATCACTCTTGATTAATTATTTATTACATAAAGTAAATATCCTTAATTAATTTCACAAATTAATTATTCTTAACCATTAACAGTAATTAACCATTAATTACTTTTATTAATTGCATTGATTAATTATCCTTAATTAATTATTTTAATTAATCCTTTCTATTAATCCACCTTAATTAATCATATACAGTAATTATCATCCTATGATTACTTACCTTAATTAATTAACTTCTTAATTAATTTCTTTAATCCTTTAATTAATTACCAAATAATTAATCCTTAATTACTTTTTGTAAAGTAATTATACTTCCATTACTTCCCATTAAGTAATTTCCTTTAATTAATTACATCCTGTAATTATACATTAATTACCTACACTATGTAATTATACTTATCAATCTTATTAAGTATTCATACTTAATGTCTTTATCAAGTGATTATCTTTAATTAATTTACAAATTAATTAACTTAAATCAATCACATTCATATCATTAATTATACTTGAGTAATTCATCCTTAATTACTCTTAAACCATTTAATTAATTATTAATTACAGATTAATTATATATTTTTTTTTTTAATTATTAATTAATAAACCTTAATTATCAATTAATAAAACTTAATTAAGTATTTCTTAATTACAAATTAATTAACCTCTAATTACTTAATTAATTAAATACAAATTAATTAATCTTTAGTCATTAATTAAATCAACCTTCATCATTGAGTTAATTAATTATGCTTAATCAATTCCTTAACTAATCCTTAATCATTATTAATTAAATTAATTAATTATACCTAATTTCTTAATTAACTTAATTAATACCAAGATATTAAAACTTTAATTATCTTAAGATTAAACCATCTTATCTTAATAACTAACTTTTCTCAATTCACTCATTAATTAAGGTTTAAAATAAATAATCATTTAATTTGATAAATTAAAGTTAATAAAACATAACCTCCCTTAAATGCCTTAAACATCTACAAGTAATGGTTTAAACTAGTTTTCAATTTAAACTTTAAAACTTGTTTTTATAAAACCTTTAAAATTGCATTTTTAACTTAAGTTTAAAATAACTTTAAATTTTACTTAATAAAATTTAATTTAAACAAATTTCAAACTTCTTAATCAAATGTTAAGGAGAACATTTATTTATGAATTTATCTAAGGAACTTTAAACTAAATTTGTTTCTAAATTTCAAAAATTAAATTTACTTTATAAAAACTTTTAACATGCTTCTCATTCCTTTAATCTTGCTTCGGGTAAAACCTTTACCCTGCTCGAGTCCAACCCGAGTTTTCTCCACCTTCTTCTTAAAAAAAAAAAAAACAGTATTTAGTTTAAATCTTAAAACTGTTAAAAACCAAAATAGTAACACTCACGAACACGATGCCAAACTCGAGTTTATCTCCCAAATTCCCGAGTCTCCCTTCGAGTCGCCACGAACCCATCCTCCCAGACATCACAACGTCGCTGTGCACGTGCACGCTAGCTCGTCAGAACTCCGACCAACCCCACTACCCTCGACAAGTCGTAAATGGTCCATCACTTCGATTCCGATCACCCATAGATCACCACAGACACAAAATCGAAATCGAACAGTTCGATCCAAAACAGGAACCCAAACGAACAACCAAAACCACCTCGTATCGCGATCCACTACCACCAGAGGCCACGACCTTCTGCCTGAACCTTCGCCAGAACCCCTAGCTTCGTCCCCCATAGGTCCGGTCACCCCCGATCATCTATTGACAATGAAATTATTCCAAAAACGACTCAGATAAAAATATGTCCTTAAACCCTACAACGTTGCCATGCCGCCACCATGATGATCAGAAAATTCACCGATCAATTTTGTCAAGACCCCCTACCTTCCAGCATGCTCCAGTAATGAACACGAGACTCCATCACCCTCCGATCGCCAGAAATTGGCCCAAACCCAATTTCTAGAAAATTCCCAAATTCATATCCAATTCAAATCTAAAAATCATAATTTTTATTTTAAAAATCATGTTTATCCAGACCAATTTAGGTTATGTATTTGAATCAGATAGTTGTAATAATTGATTTTAACATCTTTATAAATTCTTACTGTAAATTTTAATTTCCAGTTACTATATATACATAAACATGTTTAAACTATGTTTAAATTCAAGTTCAAGTTTTAAACAAACTAAATTTGTTTTGGAACTAAATTCTAACAGAGATCAAAGGAGATGATTTTGAATTTAGATAAACAAATTTAAACCTGAACTAAGAACAGGGATATTCAAGAACAACAGTCATGCATGCTTTCAACCAGATACATATACATATACAACACATTCATATACACAGCTAATACATATATATACATACACATGCAAACATAAAACATTTCAGAAATCTAACAATCAACAGCTCATTATTACTTAAGATTTTTAAGTTGATGTTTACTCACATTTTTAATGAGGTGCAGAGGTGATTTAAACTGAGATGAAGCTTTGAAAACTTGAATGGAAATGGAGCTGAAGACTTTGAATTGCCTTAAAACTTTGAAAACTGAATTTGCTTGATTTCTGGAATTTGAAAAACTGAAGCTTTGAATTCGAATCTGAAGTTGAAGTTTGATTCTTGCTTTAAACAGAAATGCTTCAGGTTTGCTCTTGACCCAAATTATTCATTTGCATGCACTTGAAAGATGATGCAGATATGGGAAATGCAGAGCTTAGAACTGGATTGAAAATTTGTTTTGAACTTTTGAAAACATACTACAGGTTGCAGTTTCTATTTGCACTTGATTTCTGGTTATGGTATTTGGTTTGGGAAATTGAGTTACAGGGAAATAAATTTTGCAGATTTGAATTTTTGAGGAAAATCTCAGGTTTTTAAACTTGAACAATGGTTTCAGATTTTGATTTTTGAGGAACTTTTCAGGCTTTTGATAACAGAATGGTTTTGGTATAAAGAGATTACAGGAAAATAAACATTGCAGCTTTGATTTGCACTTTGGTTTTAGATTTGAATTTGAGGGAAAATTCAGATTCGATTCTGCCATAGTTTGCTTATCTTTTGAGAAGAAGATATAAAAAGAAAAATGTGAAAGAAGATTAGGAATGTTTATAAGTAAATTTAGATTTTATTAATATTAAAAGAAAATACAAATAAAATGACACATGTCTCTATCTTATATTAATGTTTTAACACTTGTTATCAAAGTGATTTATAACTTAACACTTGTCAATATTTATTTATTTTTATCCTAAAAGAATTTTAAAAACTTTTTAAATATGATTTCCTAATTAACTAATATGTTTTCTTAATTTATAAATACTTTTCTAATTAAATTCCTAATAAACAAACACATTTAAAAATTTATATAAATACAATCTTTAAAAGAAAATAAAATAAAACCAATTATATTTTAAATAAAATATATATAATATTGCAAAAAATCATTTTTTTTTTTTCAATACTATTTCAAAAGTCTTTGTATTTATTCTTATTAAATAAATACATATCCAAATTTCTATAAAAAGAATAATATAAAACAAATCTATTTTTAAATAAAAACTTATCCATATGATTTAAATCCAAACTATATTATTATTTTCATTTCCAAGATATATATATTTTTTTCAAATTCAATTCTTACATTCAAATTCAAAGTCAATTTAAAGTCCAATTTAAAATCAATTTAAATAAATATAGATATCCATTTCAAACAAACATATTATTACTTATCAATAATTATCCTATTTAAAATCAATATACATATATATATACATTTTAAACAACCCTTATTAAATTTGAAAATAATAAGTCTATTTAAAATCTATTTATATTTATATTTAAAAACAACTCATTATTTAATTGTTTGAAAATAACAATTTTACCAATTTTAAATAATTAACTTACAAGATTATCACATTTTAAATTCCCTGAAATCCCGGGATATCACAGAACGTAGTAGCTATAGTAGGCATACAATAATGGTTGTATGCTGGCTAAGATTGATATTATAATTTCGAAATGTTTTTCTACACTATGCACTAGTAATAATATCAAAAGAGTTTTGATTTTGCGTAGTAAGCATGTTTGACTATCATAAGGAGAAATCTCCTCCAATTCTGCGATTGCATTGTGTGTGTGGTGGGAGGCCTTATGGTAGCTTCATTTTTGAAAAGCATTGCGGATTTCAATGTTTAAAAGCCTTTTGTGTTTGTTTAAAGTTAAACTGTTTTTGTTGCTCACACCAGTCCCATGACTGACCTGGAGTTTATTGTTCCCTTTCTAAACTCTGGGTGCCCACTATTTTCCACACGGGCAGTCTAGAGTTGGGTTTTTCAGATATTCAGGTTTAGTAGATTATCTGGAGCTGGTTCAGTTCTTGGAGTTCATGGACTGACGTTGCTTATCTTGGAGCATTCTATTGGAGACATTCTATCCGCTGCTGATGTTATCTTTTCTTTTCCGCTGCTATTTCTTGTATCATATCTCTGATGTATATTGATATTCATTGTATCACTCTGTTGTATCTGATGTTGTATATCTATATTCTTTTTCTTTCTTCCGCTGTGTTGTTATACTTAATGGTGTTATAAGCTCCGGCGACTCGGATTTGAACGGTCGAATCTACGGCATTCGAGTACGATGTAAAGTATGGATGTCGATTTTCGAGCGGGCAAAATCCGAGACGTTACATTTTTCTCCCACTGTTAAAGCATGAATTTATCTTGGAGAATAAGAAAAGGGTAGTTTAGGTATTTCAAAAAGACACGGTTGATTCCTATTCGATGAATTCTCATTATTAGTAGTAGTGTTACGACCCGCAAATCCGTAGCATATGAATCAACAATAAACCGCACATGTCCGACCCAAAAAGTACAGAATGACGTAAGATCATGGAAAAGAAGAGAGAGGGTGAGAAGAAAGAAAGAACAAGAGATAGAAGAAAAAGAAACAACATATAGAATCTCACAAATCGCAGCGGAACAATATATAATAGACAAAAATAGATCTTTATACAAAAAGGAACTGGAACTGTTAATATACATACAATCATCAGAGTACAACAGTCAACATAACAATCTGGACAGTTATAATAACTTGTCCTCATAAGTACTAAATTTACAGTTGAACACACACAACGGAAAATAACCAAGTACGTGTAATACGCCTGAAATCCTCCAGCTCGTCTCCTGAGCTCCATAGCATCCTAACCTGGATCTGCAATACTCGGTCTGACCCGAGCATTATAATAAAATAACACCCGAGCCAATCTGGAAAACCAGCGTGAGAAAACACACTCAATTTGAATTATTACCGTTATCAAAATCCTTTGAAAACAAAGTTATCTCGTAAGACCACGCCACACATAAATATGATGAGTTTTTACCTTACAATAACCAAAGCTTTTATATCAAAATCATCTGATATTATAATAGTGTCTATAGAAAAATAAACTATAAAATAGCTGAAATGCTTGTATCTCATGTTTCGGCATATTTAGTATACAACTAAAACCGTACAGGCTCGTAGTGGATATCAGATTCCATACAATGACAGGGCTACTGGGGTACCGCCCGCCACAATACATCTCCATAAAAATGTACCAAGATCGAACCTATCGATCCCTGCAAACACAGGACCGGCCTATCCCTTGCTAGATAGTACCGAATACGTTATCACCCCGGGTGTTCCCACCCCATCGAGCGCTCTCTTTTCCGTGCACAACCATATCCATAATTATAATATATCTGAGGATATCTAGAAAGGTGATAACATACCTTAATTGGGTGCGACCCACTTAGCCTTACTGCATCTCCCATGTTTTAGTCATTCCCGGTTGATGAGGCTTGAGGCTACGTATTACCTTAAGAATAGCGTTCATTCTTGGAATGCTAACACTGCCTTCCAGGCAATGATGCAATGATAACATTCATCCATACAAGTTGTTCTGGGTCTGAACAAACCGAATCTCCAAATCACCGTCTTCATTATCTTCACGATATCACAATTTATAACGCACAAATCAGATCGAAGTGGTTTTCGGATAATCAGATGTGATCCCGGTCTCTTCGAAACGATTAACGAAATTTGCCAAATTTTGATAGTCGGTTATTAAAATATCAAATTACACACATAAGCAGTCACTAGACCCAATTTTATATATCTTCCAAAACATTCGTTTTAAAATATCTTTACAAAGATATACATTCAATTCTCTTCAAGTATTCCAACATTGAAAACAATTTCAAATACTTATATCCATAACAGGATATTTCCAAAACATATCAACGCTTAGAAATATTTCCGAATTCAATTTATAACAGTTAGAAAAATATT
Organism: Allium fistulosum; assembly: GCA_030737815.1. Taxonomy (NCBI): domain Eukaryota; kingdom Viridiplantae; phylum Streptophyta; class Magnoliopsida; order Asparagales; family Amaryllidaceae; genus Allium; species Allium fistulosum. Next base: position 1,265,821,733 of record CM060901.1, on the reverse strand, counting down.
TCTATACCATTCATTTCACACTTAAAATATTTCCAAAACCCTCTTTTCAATACTTAGGAAAATATTTATAAACATATTCTCCAAAATCATTTTAATATCAAATTTGTAATATCCCAGAAATTTTGACAATATCAATTTAATAAACTGTTGAATAATTAAATTGATATGGATAATCTTTGATAATAAGATTTGAATTTAATTTAATAATCTGATTAAATTAGTATTAATTGATGATTTTATCTTTTAAAAGTTAATAAGATATTTCTATTTGAATATATATATTTATATATATTGTAAATAGAAGCTTTGATAAATTGGGAATTTATATTTAATTTAATCTGGACTTTTCAAAGATAGTAAAATAAGTAATTTATATTAAGGGATAATTTCTTCTATAAATTTTTTTTGAGATTTGATAAATTGTTATTTCAAATTGAATTTATGTAGTTATATGTATATATATAACTTGATTTTTAAATTAGATTTTCAATTTTAATTTGAATATGAATTTGGAATTTATTTTGAAATTCAAAGGATAGATATTTAAAATGTTTTGGATCTTAAAAATATTTGGATAAACTTTTATTTGTATATATATAATTTGTTTTATTGCATTTTCTTTAAAAAGAAATTCATATATGTATTTACATATGAATTAATAAATTAAGTTAAAAGCTTTATTTAACATTTTAAATTAAAATAAAATACTTAAAGAACAAATGTCATCATATTAAAGCATAATAGTACATGTGTAATAAAACTAATAATGGTAAAAGACAAGTGTCCCTTACTTATTTTATTTTCTTTAATTTTTGATAAATCCAAAATTAATCTATATACACATCTCTTTTCTCTTCCCATTCTTTTTCTCATTTTCCAAAAGCAAGAAAACTCAAACCCATTCTCATAAACAAAATGAAATCAGTAATCAAACTCTTCAAATCTGAAAATCAATAACCTGAAAACATTTTCAAATTCAAGAAAAATCCAAAGTCTGTTTCTGTTTCAAGCTTGTAATCATTTTCCCAAGTTTTCAGATGAAATATGGAAGTCATGCCTGCATGCAAATCTAAGAACTAAAGTTTCCACTTCCTGTTTCAAAACAAAATCAGTTTCTCCTCAAACAAAAACCAAATTCAATAGCCTGTAAACTCATTTTCCAAAATCAAACCAAAAGCCTGCATATTTTCTTCAACCTGGAAATCAAACCTGCCTGGAGTCATTTCCTTTCAACCTGAGTTTTGAAGCAGCATTCAAAATTTAAAGATTTCAAATGCAATCTGGAAATCAAAGCATGCATGCAGTTTAAAAAGCAAAAGCAACTCAAAGTTTTAAAAAGTATCAAAAGCTATTTTCTAATCAGTGCTCTGTTCTTCATTTGAACCTGTGAGTAACTTTATTTTTAAAAGTTAACTATAAATATGGTTGCATGCAAATATTGTTGAAATAAATCTGTATGTTGAAATATGTTGTGTACATATGAATGTTTGATATGTATGATGTTCATATGTGTGCTTTGTTCTGTTTGGTTATTCCCAGGTTCAAAAATTCCAATTAAATCCATTATCACTTAATCTAGTTTCTGATAGGATTTGATTTATGAATAAATGTTGTTTGATTTAACATAAATTAATGTTTAAAATTTTAAGTTAGTCAAAATAAAGCCTAATTGTCTCTGGCAGTAGGAAAAACATCAGTGCATGTTAAATAATGTGAAAATTCAAATATTGTAATTTATAAATTCAGTATTATAAATTGAATTCATAAACAAAAACATGATTTTTAAAACTAAAATCATAATTTTTAATGATGGATTGAGTGTGTAGTTCTGGGATGAACTGGAAATGGAAATATGGGGTTTTCTGATGATCTATGTGGTCTGGGAGGAAGGGGTTCTATCTAGTGATAGTCTGATGATCAGTGGATAAGGGAAAAATGCCAGGATGTTGGTCAGAGACCGGTGGTGACAGCGGTGATTGTTTTTAGTTTGTAACCCTAGTCTTAGCTAGGTTGGGTATTTTGATCATTACGACTTCTCTGGATAATCGAGTTCAACGAGATTCAGGGAGATAGTAGAGGAGATGTTGGCGATGGTGTAGACGGAGTTTCAACCACTCTGATGATCGGACGTAGGAGTACGAGAAGTTTTCCAGGGATTGTTTTGATTCTAGGTGGGTGCTCGAGTGCTCGAATTCGATTTTGAGTTTGAATTAATGTTCTGGTAGTCGGAATCTTGTGTGAGGATTGTCGTCGACTTGTGAGGATCAACGCTGATGGTCGGAGTCGCCGCGTTTGGTTGTGCATGTGCACGGCAGAGTGTTGTATCAATCTGGGTTTGGGTAGTGTTGTAGTCTCGAGTTTCTCGAGTAATTTAGGTTGGTGACTCGAAGTATCTTGGGATTTGGCTCGAAGTAATTTAAGTAAGGCTCGGGTTAAATTTTCTGGGTTAAGGATTAAATCTGCTTTGTTTTAAAAATCTAAAACTGGGTTTTTAAAATGTAAAGAAGAATTAAATTAAGTTTAAATCTAAGTTTAAAAATAGATTCAAGTTTAATTTGAATCTTAGTTTGGGAATAAATTAAGTTTTTAAATTCAAATTGTTTTAAATAACTTAAAAGAGTTTAAGAAATTAAGTGTATTTAAAAGAATTTGAATTTAAAATGGAGTTTTAAATGTAAAGAAAGGATTTAAATAAAGTCTTATAAATTTAAATGTTTAATAAGTTTAAATGTTAAATTATATTTTAAAGGTTTGAATTTAAAAAGGAATTTGATTTAAACTCTTTTAAAATTCTTTTATAAGATAAGTATTCTTTAACATGTGAATTTAAAAAGTTTTTTTTTTTAAAAAAAAATTGGTTTTAAACTTTGTTAAAGATAATTTGTTTCATTTTAAATCCTTAAATTTAAAATGAAATTTTGAAGATAAAATTTAAGTAAATCAATTTAAATTACTTTGTAAATGATAACTTGATTTTCAATAAGAACAAAGTTTATCTTAAAGTAATTAAAGATTTGTGTTCATTAAATTAATTAGAAAATTTATTGGATAATTAAATTATTTTATTAATTAAATAGGTAATTAAAGGTTTAAACTAATTTATTTATGATTAAGATAAATTAATTAGGGATGATTAATTTGTAGTTAAGAATTATAAATTAGAGTATTAATTAATGGTTAGGAATTAATTAATAGAGTAATTAAATATTAATTAAGTTATGGTTAACACTTAATTAATTTAGTAATTAGAGATTAATAAAATGGTTATTAAGATTTATTAATTTAGAATTAATAATAATTAATATAAGTTAATTACTTAAGGAAAGTAATTAAATAATAGTTAATGAAGTCATTAACTATGGATTGTTAAATAATTAATTAATGGGATTAATTTTGATAATTAATTAGTTTAATTAATTTAAAGATAAGCAATTATAGAATTTGTTTAAATGTAATTACTTATTGGAAGTAATTAAGAATTAAGTACTTATTATAATTAATTGAAGTTAATTTGATTTAGTTAAATTAATTAATTAAGTTTAATTAATTTAGAATAATCAAGAGATGATTTGATAATAATTACTTTATGTAATTATTAAGGTGTGATTATTTAGGGAAGTTAATAATAAATAATTACTGGATGTAATTAGTTGAATAAATGATTTTATTAATAGAAGTAATTTGAGTTAATTACTTTGAATAATTAATCAAGGGATTAATTAAGAAATTAATTAAAGAAGTAATTAATTTAGTTAGTGAAAGTAATTAAGGGTAGTTAATTACTGATTAAAGATTAATCAAGGTGATTAATAAATGTTGTTTAATTAAAGATTAATTACTTAATGTAATTAATTTAATTGAGTAATTAATAATTAAGTTGTAATTAAGGATCATAAATTAATATAATTAATGATGTAACTAAGATTGATTAATTAAGTAATAATTAATAATTGAAGTGATTAATTAATGTAATTAATTATAGTTGATTAATTTAATTATATTATAGTTAATTAATTAATGAAGTAATTAAAGGTTAATTACTATAAGTGGTTAAGGATAATTAATTGAAGTAATTAATTAAAGATAAATTACCTGAATGGAATTAAAGGGTAATTAAAGGATAATTAATTAATTTGTAATTAATTAATGATTAAGTGAGCAGAATTTATAGAATGAAGTAATTAATTTAATTCATTTTAAATTAATTAGAAATGGTATAAATCATTACTTAAGAATGGATGATAATATTGAATGCTTTGCATTGATTGATATCTCTGATGAGATATATGCTGTGTGATATGGATGTTTAGTTGAATTGTGATGATAATATGGATTATCTGATAATGTTGATTATCTATTGTGAATTATCCTTCTATGTGTATAAAGATAATTGAATTGGATTGTTTTAACTTTAAACAACTTGGCCTTAAAAGATACGCTTTGGATTTCGATGAGACCGGGATCGGGTTTCCGTATACCGGATTTCCAGGTCTGGAGACCCGAATACCACATCGATCCAAATTTACGATAGGTCGTGAATCAAGTGAAGATGAAGATTCAGAGTGCAAGGGTTATTGTCGTTAACTCTGAGGGTGATTCCAAAACGAGTGTAACGAGATAATGCCTTCGGTTTCGTTCGAACCCGGAACGAACTTATATGGATTGAATGCTTTCAGCACATCGTCAGGTGGACGATGAGCATTCTAAGATAGATGTGTTCTATTTAAAGGTAATCGTGACCTCAAGCCTCACAAACCGGGAATGGCTAAAACAGGGGAGGTGCAGCAAGGTTAGTGGGTAGCACCCAAGTAGGACAAGATTACCTCTGTCTAGAAGTCCCTTCTTATTTCGGCTTAGTGTGTGCGGTTGCTGATCCCAACCGTGAGGTATCTTGTGCGGGAATTATCCAGTAAGGGATGTTCCGGCCTTGTGTTGCAGGGGATTGGGAGTGATCCTCGGTACGGTGATCTAGGCCACGTACTGTGACGGGCGGTACCCCGGTAGCCCTGCCATTGTATGGAATCCAAACTCCAATAAGTGCCGTACGTATTAGATGTGCCCAACTATGTTGGAATGTGAGATGTAAGCATTTCAGCTATTTCTATATTTTACTTGAAAACCCTAGACCCTATTATAATAAAATCAGATTTCCTATCAAATGTTTTGGTTAGCGTAAGGTAAAAACTTACCCATGTTTATTTGTGGGGAGTCTTACGTGATACCTTTTCTTTCAAAAGGTTTTGAAGTTAAGCAAGTTTAACCTGTTACTCACACCAGACCCATGTCTGACCCAAGTTGTTTATTTCTGTTTTATAAACTCTTGGGTACTCAAATTTTTACGAGTAGCCAAGGGATTCAGGTTAGCCTTGACGAATTGTGGAGGAGCAATGGAGCAGGAGGCTTCAGCGTTGTAGATATAGATAGTAGTTTCCGCTATGTTGATCTTTGTATTGATCTGTATTGTGTTGAGATGTAATAACTAGACAGATGTTTATAACTGTCTAGTATGTGATGTATAATCTGTGTAACTCTGATAGTTGTATATGATACTATGTAATAGTTATATGATATATTATATTTTGTTCCGTTTCCGCTGTGAGTATTTGTGTTGTTTTCTTTCTCTTTCTCTTCTTGTGACGACCCGCCCTTCTCGACCCTCGAAAATCGACACAAAATACTCAACAGTATAATATGCCGACGATCGAATGCCGGAAAAAGACAGATTGTAGAAAAAGAAAGAAGGTAGAAGAAGAAAAAACTAAACAACAACAGAACCTCACAGTCGCAGCGGAATAAAATATAATATATAGAACAGAACTTTACACAAATGAAAACTATATCTGTTTATATACAATACATCATCATCAAAGTATATCAATACAACCAATCATAACCAGTCAAACAATCTCAACAATCACAGCAGCGGAATAATACAAGTACGAGAAATACGTCTCGAAACTCCAGCTCCTCTTCTAAGCTCCATAGCATCCTATCCTGTAATATACTCGGTCTGACCCGAGCATTATAATAAAATAACACCCGAGTCAGTCTGGAATACCAGCGCATCATAAATACATCCAAACTGATTATTAAAGTTTCAAAATCCTTTGAAACAAAAGCATCTCGTAAGACCACGCCACAAATAAACATGTCGGGTTTTTACCTTACGATAGCTAAAACACTTTTATATTAAAATCCTCTAATATTATAATAGTGTCTATAGAAAGTAAAATAGAATCTAGCTGAAATGCTTGCATCTCACATTTCAACAATAGTTGGCACAATCAAAACCGTACAGGCACGTAGGGAGAATGGATTTCCAACGAATGACTAGGCACTGGGGTACCACCTGTCACAGTACGTGGCCTAGATCACAGTACCGAGGAGTACGCCCGCTCCTCTGCAACACAAGGCCGGAACCATCCCTTACTGGATGATCCCGAATAAAATCACCCCACGGTTGGGATCAGCAACCGCACCACTAAGCCGAAATAAAAAGGGACATCTAGACAGGGATGACCTTACCCTCCAGTGGGAGCTACTCACGAAGCCTTGCTGCATAACCCCTGATTTTCAGTCATTCCCGGTTGATGAGGTTCGAGGCTAAACGATACCTTTTAGAGAACATATCCCTTAGAATGCCCATCGTCCGCTGACGATGTTTTGCAAGCATTCGTCCATACAAGTCCGTCCTGGGTTTGAACGGAACCGAAGGCACTATTCCTACTACATCCATTTTGGAAATATCCTCAGGATTAGTAGCGACTAGCCCTTGCACTTCATTGCTCCATCTTCGACTCCGAAATCGTTACACGAAACGTACAAACCGGATCGAAGTGGTATTCGAGTCTCCAGACCTAGAATCCCGGTATACGGAAACTCGATCCCGGTCTCTTCGAAACGATTCGCGCATTTGGCCAATATTGATAGTCGGTGATTTAACTATCAATTAATGTTCACAAACATCCATACACATCCAACACACAATAAATAATCTCCATATTATTTATTTTCTTCTAATATCTTTCAAAGATATATTTTCACATTTTCAAAACTCATTTGAAACAATTTTCCACTCTTCCTTTACAAGGTAAATCTTTTACCCTTTATTCCCATCGGGAATAACCAAGTATAAAACAATTTGCATTTAAAACCGTTAAAAATACTTTATACTGAAATATACTTTAAAATATGAAAATTACTTCTATTTATTTACTAAAAATATAAAATTAAAATATGTGAAGAAAACTAGTTATTAACACATAAACTTTGATTTAAAAATAAGGGTTTTAGTTTAACTAAATTCAAAATAGCGTTATAAGAAGAAAAATACTAATTTCAATAACTTAAGTCAAAACCAACCTTTAAATAATCCATTCGTAAAATATTTACTAATATATTCTCAAATCATTACGATTTCTAAATTATTAGTTTGTTACTTTAAAAATAACAATTTCTTAAAAATACTCTTTAAACAAATTTTAAAACTTAACTTTTAAATTAATAAAATCTTTAAAAACACTAACTTGGTTTTCCCAGGGAAACATCTTCCCGTTCCAAAACATTTCAAAGTACTCTTTTATATAAATCCACTGATTTATTTCAAGTCAATTTATGATTTCAACATAAATTTCCCATTTCCATACTTAACTATAACTTCCTCCGAAGTTAAATCACAATTTTTCATTTCCGAAAATTCATTTTTGAATATAGTTTAAACATTTTTAAATAAACATTTTGGTGACTTTTCAATGGAAGCCAAATTTCCAATTTACTTAAATAAAATCCCAATTTTACCAATTTACATTTTTCATTCCAAAACAGATTCCAATTTTATTATCCCTTAAATTCTTTATTTATTAATTTCTTTGATTTCTTTTAAATTCCCAATCTATTCATTTATAATTTAATTCTGGAATTATAATTTATACAACAATTTCACAGAATAATTTAAAATTCCAGATTTAACAATCACAACATATAAACAGGTATCACTATCAATTATAAAATAATTGCTACATTTTGAGGAATCCAGTTGGATCCCTCCAACCTGTTTCTTCCTGCATCACAAATGTTAGCACATCACAATATAACTATCCATCCAGACAGATAAACACAAATATAGACAATCAACCACACAGATATTTAAATATCAACTATTTAAAATGCCTAGCATCCAGATGTGAGTAAGAAAACTCACTTTGAGTTTCGGCGAGCGTTCGAAATTTAAATTAAACCGAACGATGTCCGATTTAACTCAAATTCCTACTTGCCCGGAATGACTCCGGATCTGCACCATCACGTAGTGTTCTTTCCTGCGATTCCAACGCCATGAAAATCGTCGAATTCTGATATCGTACGAATTAGTTAGGATTTTATAAAGTTTGAACAATAATTTAAAACAAATTTTCTTTTATACAATTACCAAAAATAATCAAGGCCGTTCGTTCAGACAAAACAATCTAGGCCGTAGCCATTATCTTCTCCATCGCGACATCAGGAACGAAGAAACCCATCACTCTCGAACTAGGGTTCGAGATTGCATCCACCGCAAAACCCGAGACGACGATCAGAACCCGACGCCTCGAAGCTCACTGCGACCTCCACTCCCACCATGCGCGCGCGAGAGCTCGGCTCTCTATAGATCTCGAAAAACGAGATCAACTCGGTGATGAACGGCACCTCCTAGCACCCCCTCTGGTTGACTACAACCCATCTCCACCGTACGGATCTGAAGTACGTAACAAGATCTTCGATTCTCTAGTTGGGAATTTTCGAAATTAATGAGTGGATTTGAAGATTTTTGAGGAAGAAAATCAATCGTTCTCGGCCATTGATAAAACGAATGGCGGCCGGTGAAGTATATCTAGGGTTTGAGATAAAAGAATATATATAATAGTTTAAATATTATTTAATTAATAAAATATCTCAATTTAACAGTTAAAACACACGACATCCAATTCTCACGTTCCGACAGGCTATCCTGGGGTTTTCCTGCGTTCCGGACACAATGGAACAGGTTTCGTAAGCTAATTTGATCGTATGCGCAAGATACGGAATTAAACGATCAATTTAAAATTAAATCGGTTAAATCGATTTCGATGCGTTTCGAGCTGCCACAGTCAAACGACAACTCCGATCGTTACGAAAATTGAAATTCGATAATAACTAATTATTACGGATCCAATGGAACTGGTTTCGTCGAATTCCGAGACTGCGCCCCGGAAGGCTATTTTAACTCGTCTATTAAATCAGGCGATTTTCTGAAATTATCAGAAACGCTTAAAATTCCACTTTTAAAATTTTAATATCTTAATAATAAATCATATAAAATTTATAATCACATTAAAAATCATTATGGCTCATTCCGGACTAAAATTTGATTTAATAGCATTTTAATAATATTAAATTCATTTTTAAATTAATATAAAATTCCAAATAATAATTTGTCGACTTTTAAATTCATCTAAAATTACCACCACACTATTTACACTCCAATAACTCCAAATAAATTTTTAAAACTATTTTTATCACTATTTACACTCAGATTTACCTTTTATCTCAATTTTGAATATTTAAATAGTATCTTCCCGTTATTCAAATTCAACCCGAAATTACTATAATTAAAAATTACAGCTTATTTCATTGATTGAATCTGAATCTATTCATTTTAAAATCAATTAAGAATCCACATTAACATTTAAAATGAACTAACTGTTCAAATTCAATGGCTTAAAAATACGGGATGTTACATTCCTTCCCCCTTATAAAAATTTCGTCCCCGAAATTTGCTAAGGTAGAAAATACTCTCCAACCCGGTTACTTACCCAATTGGCTGAGTTAAAAACTTATATACATTTTCCCAAAATCCTTTAGCTCAATCCCAAACTCATGTGCTTCACTAATCCAAAAGCTTTACTTTTAACTTTATTTCAAAATAACTTTACTAGTTATTAAAAACTTTCCCAAAAACCCCAAAAAATTTCTAACTCCCAAAATTTCTGAAAATTTTTGGCGGAGTCTCCTTTGCACGGAGGAGCTTCTGCGATATCGCAGGATAAACAAATATATATACATCGGCTCACACAGTCGGAAACCAAAATATAACACAATATATATATCAATTCCCAATTATATTTGCGTTGGCGTACCTTTTTAACAAAATTTTAAAAGCAAGCGGCTAATATCTCACATATACGCGCTTCAACTCTCTCGAACGCCTCCCGTACCTGTACTATACTCAACAAACTCATCAAATTTCAAAGATAAGAACATTTCATTAGCATTTCCAATATAAATGCAAGCTAAACATATCCATTTCATAACCAAACCAACACACTTCATCATTTAACAATGTTAACCATATTTTATCAACAATTCAAAAGCTTCAATCACTTTTCAAATTACTCATTCAAGTCCAACTTCATTTTATTTCTCTTGAATGACTTGCATTCAAGTCTAATATTCTCAATCCATATTTACATCAATTTGATTACATGCATATCACTTGCATCAACTTACTTCAATTCAATTACAAATTGATTAACAATCAAATTCTTATTCTTAAATTTGATATACTTACATTTTCTTTAATTTAACTTACATTCCCAATTTGATTTACAATCAAATTTTACTTAATACTTGAAACATTTGCATTTCTTTTATGATCCATTTCTATTCATATGCAAAATCACTCATAAAAAGATCAATTCATTCCTATTGATTTAAAATCCATTCCATTTGCTACTTTAAATCAATTCACTTGCATTCATTTACAACTTCTTTGAATTGGGTTCCAATCCATATTAATTTATGCAAAAATCAATTTCAATTGCTTGTTAAACAACTCAACTCCAAATACAAGCAATTTCATGTCATACAAACAAAATTTATTACCACTTAAGCTTATAACCATTTAAAATTAATTTCAACTTGGATGTGTATTTATTTTATTCAATTTTGCATTGTTCACAATCCAAGTATTTTCTTTTCCGAATGCAATTGTTAAATTCAATATTTCTTTTACATTTTAATCTCATTAACCAATTCAAATTTACATTAATATCATTCATTCCTGAGTTATTTACAACTCTTATATTTTTAACTCATCACATTAATTAATTTAAAACTCATTTCACTTGCATTTCAATTTATTTCCTAACAAATTTCATTCGGAATTACTTAAATAAGCCCATTCACAATCATTTGTTTTTCTTCCAAGTTACTTAAGTTCTTTCACGAAATTTCCATCATCTTCTTATATCAATTTTATTTTATTTTCATTTGATTCTCATTCAATCAAATTTCAATTTATTTACGACTTTAATGCTCTTTGTTTATTTACTAAATCCATGTACAACTTTATTTTATCAACAAAGAGACCATTTAAATTATTTCTCTCATTTGAATTTACTTACAATTCAAACCATCACTATTATAATCTAATTACATTATTCATTCTCACTTCCAACATTTATTACCAAACTTAAATTTCATTCAACAACTGGATTTTTTTCCTTACTTTCTAAATTTTGACCAAACTATCAAAATTCTATTTATTGCAATACAAATTTCATTAAATTTAGCTTACACAAGATTTATTTCCAAACAATCATTTTAAATTTAATTTGGTGAGCATTTACTTCATTCAACATCCCTTCAACTAAATTAAATTTCCATTTAATTAAATTCTTATCCAAATTTAATTCAAGGTTAACTAAATTATATATGCATTTTCAATTTAATTCCTTTCCAGAATTAATTCAAGTTCATCTAAATTTTATTTAGCCCACCTAAATTTAAACCATTTCCTTTACTAATTTAAATAAGAATTTAATTACATTCATTCTTATTCATAACACAACAGAAATTTTAATATTCAGCTTAACTCTATTTTAGTCGAAGTTAAACCCAATTTATTTTACTTGAATGATTTACATTCAAATTCTCTATATACAAGTTCAAACTTATTTACTAACTTCAATTCACTTACCTCTTTTATATTTTATAATTGTTTCACCTTACTTTGCATTCCATTTAAAATTAAGTTCGAATTCACCTTACCATTCAACCATTTTCATTTGTGATTATAATTCCATTTTACTTGAGTTAAAATCAAATCTTCCATTCTCAAGTTCTCCAACTTATTTACTTATAAGTTTATATTGCTCATTTCAAACCAATCCACATTTTTATAATCACAATGTCAAATTTTAACACTTAATAGCTTAAGAATATGAATTCATTTGCACAACCATAAGCATTTACATTTCACCGTTATCTCAACTTCCTTTTAATTCCAATTCATTTAGATTTAATTCAATTTCAAATCCTTAATTTTATTTAACTTATCATAAGTTAAATCTAGATATATTCCATTCACCTTCATTTATTCAAAGTAAATTTACATTCCATATATACTCAATTCTTCTTTAAATCAACTTTCCTTTACAAGTTATATAGTTGAATCATTTCAACTTTCACATTTTTATTTTAAAATAGAATTCCCAGAATTCAATTTACCCGGATTTATTTCAAAACCAATTTGAAATAAAAATCAACACATTTCTCTTTTGATATTCAAATCAAATACCAAATTCCAAAACAAACTGCTTTTACCAAATAATTTTCCTTTGAAAATTTTAAAATTACTTGTTTCCCAAACAAGTCCAAACAAATACCATAACCAACTATTTTGGTAGCAATCCATCACTTTAGAAACTCGAAAATGAATTCTAATGATGTGGCCAGCATCATCAGGATTATTTTCCAGCGACTGAAGTGAGTTCAATGCTTTCCACTTCCAAAATTCACCTCAAAACAATTTCTATTCAAAAATATTTCCCCAAAATATACTTCATTCTTACAAATGCTTTTGAAAACATTTCTAACATTTCCACAAAATCAAACTCCCAAAACTTTGTTTAATTCCATTTGACTATAAACCATTTTAATATTTTAACTTCTTATTTTCTTATATATATCATCTCAAATTTTAGATCATGTTTTAATTTCTTATTTGATTATAGAAGAAACAACCAAACAACCATCCAATGCATAGAATAATTTAGAAAATTATTTCTTTTTATATCAAAATACAATTTTGGGTAAAATTATTTCATTTACCCACTTTAAAAACAATACTATGTCGGTTTATCTTGTTTAAGAGTTTAGAAACCCCTATCGATACGGTTGTACTTCCCGCACCGACCAGAATTCATAAACACTCAACCGATAAGTCAACACAGTACAAAAACAATTTTATATCCACTAACAAGTACGCTCTCATAGCTATTAGTACACTCAACTCATTATAGAGTACTTCTGACTCTATTTAAAAATGAGTAATTTTCCCACCAAAGCCTAGGTTGTCGCCAATCTAAGCTATGATACCAAGTGTGACGACCCGCCCTTCTCGACCCTCGAAAATCGACACAAAATACTCAACAGTATAATATGCCGACGATCGAATGCCGGAAAAAGACAGATTGTAGAAAAAGAAAGAAGGTAGAAGAAGAAAAAACTAAACAACAACAGAACCTCACAGTCGCAGCGGAATAAAATATAATATATAGAACAGAACTTTACACAAATGAAAACTATATCTGTTTATATACAATACATCATCATCAAAGTATATCAATACAACCAATCATAACCAGTCAAACAATCTCAACAATCACAGCAGCGGAATAATACAAGTACGAGAAATACGTCTCGAAACTCCAGCTCCTCTTCTAAGCTCCATAGCATCCTATCCTGTAATATACTCGGTCTGACCCGAGCATTATAATAAAATAACACCCGAGTCAGTCTGGAATACCAGCGCATCATAAATACATCCAAACTGATTATTAAAGTTTCAAAATCCTTTGAAACAAAAGCATCTCGTAAGACCACGCCACAAATAAACATGTCGGGTTTTTACCTTACGATAGCTAAAACACTTTTATATTAAAATCCTCTAATATTATAATAGTGTCTATAGAAAGTAAAATAGAATCTAGCTGAAATGCTTGCATCTCACATTTCAACAATAGTTGGCACAATCAAAACCGTACAGGCACGTAGGGAGAATGGATTTCCAACGAATGACTAGGCACTGGGGTACCACCTGTCACAGTACGTGGCCTAGATCACAGTACCGAGGAGTACGCCCGCTCCTCTGCAACACAAGGCCGGAACCATCCCTTACTGGATGATCCCGAATAAAATCACCCCACGGTTGGGATCAGCAACCGCACCACTAAGCCGAAATAAAAAGGGACATCTAGACAGGGATGACCTTACCCTCCAGTGGGAGCTACCCACGAAGCCTTGCTGCATAACCCCTGATTTTCAGTCATTCCCGGTTGATGAGGTTCGAGGCTAAACGATACCTTTTAGAGAACATATCCCTTAGAATGCCCATCGTCCGCTGACGATGTTTCGCAAGCATTCGTCCATACAAGTCCGTCCTGGGTTTGAACGGAACCGAAGGCACTATTCCTACTACATCCATTTTGGAAATATCCTCAGGATTAGTAGCGACTAGCCCTTGCACTTCATTGCTCCATCTTCGACTCCGAAATCGTTACACGAAACGTACAAACCGGATCGAAGTGGTATTCGAGTCTCCAGACCTAGAATCCCGGTATACGGAAACTCGATCCCGGTCTCTTCGAAACGATCCGCGCATTTGGCCAATATTGATAGTCGGTGATTTAACTATCAATTAATGTTCACAAACATCCATACACATCCATCACACAATAAATAATCTCCATATTATTTATTTCTTCTAATATCTTTCAAAGATATATTTTCACATTTTCAAAACTCATTTGAAACAATTTTCCACTCTTCCTTTACAAGGTAAATCTTTTACCCTTTATTCCCATCGGGAATAACCAAGTATAAAACAATTTGCATTTAAAACCGTTAAAAATACTTTATACTGAAATATACTTTAAAATATGAAAATTACTTCTATTTATTTACTAAAAATATAAAATTAAAATATGTGAAGAAAACTAGTTATTAACACATAAACTTTGATTTAAAAATAAGGGTTTTAGTTTAACTAAATTCAAAATAGCGTTATAAGAAGAAAAATACTAATTTCAATAACTTAAGTCAAAACCAACCTTTAAATAATCCATTCGTAAAATATTTACTAATATATTCTCAAATCATTACGATTTCTAAATTATTAGTTTGTTACTTTAAAAATAACAATTTCTTAAAAATACTCTTTAAACAAATTTTAAAACTTAACTTTTAAATTAATAAAATCTTTAAAAACACTAACTTGGTTTTCCCAGGGAAACATCTTCCCGTTCCAAAACATTTCAAAGTACTCTTTTATATAAATCCACTGATTTATTTCAAGTCAATTTATGATTTCAACATAAATTTCCCATTTCCATACTTAACTATAACTTCCTCCGAAGTTAAATCACAATTTTTCATTTCCGAAAATTCATTTTTGAATATAGTTTAAACATTTTTAAATAAACATTTTGGTGACTTTTCAATGGAAGCCAAATTTCCAATTTACTTAAATAAAATCCCAATTTTACCAATTTACATTTTTCATTCCAAAACAGATTCCAATTTTATTATCCCTTAAATTCTTTATTTATTAATTTCTTTGATTTCTTTTAAATTCCCAATCTATTCATTTATAATTTAATTCTGGAATTATAATTTATACAACAATTTCACAGAATAATTTAAAATTCCAGATTTAACAATCACAACATATAAACAGGTATCACTATCAATTATAAAATAATTGCTACATTTTGAGGAATCCAGTTGGATCCCTCCAACCTGTTTCTTCCTACATCACAAATGTTAGCACATCACAATATAACTATCCATCCAGACAGATAAACACAAATATAGACAATCAACCACACAGATATTTAAATATCAACTATTTAAAATGCCTAGCATCCAGATGTGAGTGAGAAAACTCACTTTGAGTTTCGGCGAGCGTTCGAAATTTAAATTAAACCGAACGATGTCCGATTTAACTCAAATTCCTACTTGCCCGGAATGACTCCGGATCTGCACCATCACGTAGTGTTCTTTCCTGCGATTCCAACGCCACGAAAATCGTCGAATTCTGATATCGTACGAATTAGTTAGGATTTTATAAAGTTTGAACAATAATTTAAAACAAATTTTCTTTTATACAATTACCAAAAATAATCAAGGCCCTTCGTTCAGACAAAACAATCTAGGCCGTAGCCATTATCTTCTCCATCGCGACATCAGGAACGAAGAAACCCATCACTCTCGAACTAGGGTTCGAGATTGCATCCACCGCAAAACCCGAGACGACGATCAGAACCCGGCGCCTTGAAGCTCACTGCGACCTCCACTCCCACCATGCGCGCGCGAGAGCTCGGCTCTCTATAGATCTCGAAAAACGAGATCAACTCGGTGATGAACGGCACCTCCTAGCACCCCCTCTGGTTGACTACAACCCATCTCCACCGTACGGATCTGAAGTACGTAACAAGATCTTCGATTCTCTAGTTGGGAATTTTCGAAATTAATGAGTGGATTTGAAGATTTTTGAGGAAGAAAATCAATCGTTCTCGGCCATTGATAAAACGAATGGCGGCCGGTGAAGTATATCTAGGGTTTGAGATAAAAGAATATATATAATAGTTTAAATATTATTTAATTAATAAAATATCTCAATTTAACAGTTAAAACACACGACATCCAATTCTCACGTTCCGACAGGCTATCCTGGGGTTTTCCTGCGTTCCGGACACAATGGAACAGGTTTCGTAAGCTAATTTGATCGTATGCGCAAGATACGGAATTAAACGATCAATTTAAAATTAAATCGGTTAAATCGATTTCGATGCGTTTCGAGCTGCCACAGTCAAACGACAACTCCGATCGTTACGAAAATTGAAATTCGATAATAACTAATTATTACGGATCCAATGGAACTGTTTTCGTCGAATTCCGAGACTGCGCCCCGGAAGGCTATTTTAACTCGTCTATTAAATCAGGCGATTTTCTGAAATTATCAGAAACGCTTAAAATTCCACTTTTAAAATTTTAATATCTTAATAATAAATCATATAAAATTTATAATCACATTAAAAATCATTCTGGCTCATTCCGGACTAAAATTTGATTTAATAGCATTTTAATAATATTAAATTCATTTTTAAATTAATATAAAATTCCAAATAATAATTTGTCGACTTTTAAATTCATCTAAAATTACCACCACACTATTTACACTCCAATAACTCCAAATAAATTTTTAAAACTATTTTTATCACTATTTACACTCAGATTTACCTTTTATCTCAATTTTGAATATTTAAATAGTATCTTCCCGTTATTCAAATTCAACCCGAAATTACTATAATTAAAAATTACAGCTTATTTCATTGATTGAATCTGAATCTATTCATTTTAAAATCAATTAAGAATCCACATTAACATTTAAAATGAACTAAATGTTCAAATTCAATGGCTTAAAAATACGGGATGTTACATTCCTTCCCCCTTATAAAAATTTCGTCCCCGAAATTTGCTAAGGTAGAAAATACTCTCCAACCCGGTTACTTACCCAATTGGCTGAGTTAAAAACTTATATACATTTTCCCAAAATCCTTTAGCTCAATCCCAAACTCATGTGCTTCACTAATCCAAAAGCTTTACTTTTAACTTTATTTCAAAATAACTTTACTAGTTATTAAAAACTTTCCCAAAAACCCCAAAAAATTTCTAACTCCCAAAATTTCTGAAAAATTTTGGCGGAGTCTCCTTTGCACGGAGGAGCTTCTGCGATATCGCAGGATAAACAAATATATATACATCGGCTCACACAGCCGGAAACCAAAATATAACACAATATATATATCAATTCCCAATTATATTTGCGTTGGCGTACCTTTTTAACAAAATTTTAAAAGCAAGCGGCTAATATCTCACATATACGCGCTTCAACTCTCTCGAACGCCTCCCGTACCTGTACTATTGTAACGACCCAGAATTTTGAACGAATTAAATTGAGAATATTTAATTTATTTTAAATATTTGAACGGTAATTTAATTCGAATCCCGGATATAACTTTGAAACTGACAATTAAATTGTGAAATTTAATCGATTGAGAGTTGAATAAAAATTTAAATCTTCGATTTTAAGTCGAAGAAAAATATTTCAAAAAGCTTTTTAAAATTCGTATTGATAATTCTGAAGATAACAGAAGCTTCAGAATCCAATTTCGGATTGATTTGATCAGTTTTGAAATTTATAATCGTTTAACCGATATTTAAAAATAGTCATGTTACAAACAGTCTCGGAATTTGACGAAACCAGTTCCATTGGGTCCGGAATATTGAAATATTGTCGGATTTCAATTTTCGTATTTTTCGGAGTTCGTATGTGAGAATACGACACGAAAATGCATTGAAGTTTTTATCGAGATTTAAATTTAAAATTTTATTTAAACATTTACGTTTAAAAACTTTTCTTCCCTTAGTTCAGCCTTAAAACACGCCTGCAATCACGATACGAGAATCACGCGACCCATCCCTTACGATTTTAAAAATATCCATCTATCTCATTCCTCAATTCAAATCAAAGAACAGAATAAAAATGGAAGCCTCCCCTTGTTTTTTTTTCTTCCGTTCGAATCGTTTGAAAGGTGGACGACGAGCGCGCACGCGAGCGAAGGGGCGACTCGCGATATCTGTTGGTGGCGAGTAGTTCGATCTGATGGGGGGTGGTAGGGCGCGGCGGCGTTCAAATCGTGGAGGCGTGCAGGCGATTTGGGGAAAAGCACTCGCAATCAGGCGGCGCACGCGACTAGGTGGCTGAGGCACGGCGGCAATGTCGTGATCGATGAAGGGCGTCGCGAAGTTGGAAGGCGGAGGCTGGCGCTCGCACGCGCCTGGGGAGGAGACGAGTTCGTAGACTTGTGATAACGGAAATGTTTTGGGAGGAAGTCGATGTTTTGGGGAGTCAGCGACGTGGGAGTCGAGGCTTGCGACTTGTCGTGTGGTTCTCGGGCTAGGCATTTCGATGTCGTCAATGGCGGGGTCAAAATTTCGAGCAGCTCGTAGTATGGGTTCTGGAATAATGAACATGAGTTCGTTCTCAGTGGGTCGCGAATCGAGGGAGGCAGATGTCGCGACGTCTTTAGTTGTCGGAGCTAGTTTCTGGTCAGCGAGGTATACCATCTGTTTAAATTTTCTTAATAAAATCTATACGCATACCGATTGGAAATATAGAATGAGATTTTTATTCAACTGTAGGATACAGGACAGTATGTTTAAATTAGATAGATATGTATAATAAATTCAGATGTGTACCTATTTAGATTGCTATTTAAGTTTAGGATATTGACAATTGTTGATCAAGATATATACAGAAGTTAAAGGAAAATATATATACAGTTTAAAATATATATAGGATTTTTGAGATGTTGTAAGAAAAATAATAAATGATAGTTTGGAGATTAATTTGGTCAGTAAAATAATTTATTTATGAGAAAGAATAGTTTAAAAATTTAAAATTTATAGTTGAATTAAAATTTTAAATGGCAATTGATAATTCGATTTATTTCGAATATTAATAAAATTGTATAAATTATTTATACAAGGTCAAAATTTGGAGAAACCAAACTGGAACAAAAATGGATGGCAAATTAAAAGCGAAGGTGAGATCTTCTCACTCGAAGGAAAATTGTGTTTTACAGTTATTGATTGATGATATGGTTGCTATGTGGATGTGCTATTAGATATGATAGGATATATCTATATATATAGCAGTATATACATATTGGCATATGTATATATTGGATTGATGATTTCCCGCCTCGTATAGCAGATGAGACCCTATTGCGCCGTTAGTAAGCGGATTTATAAAAACCTATATACCGCGATAATTCCGTACTGGAGCGGAATTGGTATTGTGCTAACGTCTGTGGATGCAGGGAAACAGGTTGGAGGGATCCAACTGGATTCCTCACCAGTAGTTATTTATTTACAGAATTGATGTATATTCTGTTATCATATGTTGATATATGATGTTTGTTGTTGTGATGGACTAATCGATGCGTTGCATCATTGGATTCAAGTTTTAAAAATAACGATTTCTTTATTTAAAAGGATTTTTAAAGTGATCTTTGAAATTATACGTTTTATTAAATTTTTGAAGTGATTTTTTTTAAATAAATAAACGTTCAAATCTTAAAGTTATGAAAGTTAAGATCTGTGTGAAATATAACCGAAAAGTGATTTTTGGAATAAACAATTGATTGATTTATAAAATGGTTTAAGTTGAGATTTTTAAAATATTATAAACGGTTTACTTAAAAGGTTTATAAAGTTGACACTTTATAAATTAAAATGTTGGTATTATAAAACGAGTTTTTATAAGCGTTAAAATGAATTTTTAAGAATTTATAAATAAATGGAATTTATAAATTGTGGACTTATAAATGGAGATGATTTTGTAAAATAAAGGAATTATAAGTATTTGACTTATAATATGGGTTGTTGGTATAAGATTTGAGTTATGAATTAAATTTGTTAATTCAGGGAATTTTTATAAATCAAGGTTTATAAATAGGGAAAGAATTTATAGACATAGTTCATAAATTCGAAATCAATGGAATTTGGTAAATTGAATATAGAAAGTTATTAAAGGAAGTATATTCGCGATATTGGATAGCGAATTGTTATTGAAATAAAACGTGTAAAAATTGTTAAAAATTTGGATAGTGATTATATTCACGATTTTGGATAGTGAATATATATATTATTGAATAAAATTAATATATTTTGGGAAAAGGAATATGGTTAAATGAAGTTGTTTTAAAAGATGTTTTAAAAACGTGTTAAGTATCGAAAACATAGATTTCAACAATTATTGTTGAAATAGACGTTTTCGAGAAATATAGGAAATGATGGACTATAACACTGTTGTTATAGTAAATGATTTCCGAAAGGAAATGTTTTGATATAGTATTGGGATTTATATATATCTATCTTAATTCCGAATCCCTATACTATTGATTTTGAGTCGTCGTAACGATGTTTTACGCAACATTCGTTTTGACTCAAAGAGATGTTAAAATTATGATTTCCTTAAAGAATGAATATATACTTAATATTGATTTAAGTATATTGAATATTTTCAAATGTTGAAAATAAATAGATTTGCGAAATACTTATTTTTGAATAAGTATGGAATTGCTTTTCCAAAATGAAATGAAACGTTTTGAGATTTTATCTTCTTAAAGATAAATCGAAAACGAATATTTGAAAACGATTGAAAATCGAATATTAGTAGATATTCGAAAAATGTAAATTCACTATGGAATTTATAAAAGGGAGACTGTTTAAAAATAAATATCGATTTATTTTAGAAGTGTGGAAATTTTATATCTAGTAAAAGATATTTTGGAGGATAAAAATAATTTGGAAAATTATTTGGAATCTGATGATGTTGCGCATCTTTATTGATAGTTAAATAACCGACTATCAATAATTACCTGTAGATAGGTATTTGTTGTGAATTGGATGAAATTGAATGCCACACTTATTTTTGAATAATCGCTCACTATTCGGGTTAGCCGGGAAAGGACCATGGGGTCGTATAACCCATTCCGAATATGTGATACGTCGTTATGAATCGCATTTGAAGACCGGTGTTGAAGACCGGATATTTTTGAAAACGGAAGGATTACCGTCGAGTTACTCTACACCGACTGATCTTCGGTTTAGAGGTTTTATCACCCTTAGTGACGGGAAGTCCTGACGTGATTGAAAATTATCCGGATATGCAAGGGCTTCGTGAGAAGTGCCTTCGGTTCTGTTCGATCCCGGAACAGACTTGTATGGATTGTGTGTCTGACGTTACAATTTGAGATATAAAGCTGATTTCTTTCAAATACATTTCTGTTGGTGGCGGAGAATTTATTCTCTTAGCTTAACACCCTTCTCTGAGACGTACGAGCTCAGAGGTTATGTAGTTGAAATTTATCAGCGATATATCCCAATTTGGTAACGTGGCATACTGAGTGTTGCTGTGAAATGATCAGTGTTTGATCGTTTGCGATATGATCATTTGTTTGATCTTATATCTTTGTGATCATAGGTTGATCATTTTGTTTGACCCGAAGCAGGGCTTTTTGAGAAAGCGTAGCTTTGTGGACGAGACTTCGTCGAGCCTCACACCCCGGAAATGGTCGAAACAGGACGAATGCAGCAAGGTTCTAGGGAGTAGCGCCCCTTAGTGTATGTCATTCCTTCTGGATAAAGGTGGTATCATGGTATGGAGCCCAGATACTTAACCTCTGTGGTTACTGCATTATTATTATCTATGTGGTTTGTTGCGAATCGGGGATCCTCGGGAAGATCGGTGACGATCGGGGGATGGCATACGCGTGTCAGTAGTTACCTATTTTTGCAGAGGTAACCCGGCCTTGTGTTGGCAGAGATCCGGTTAGGTTCTCGGGTCGTCTATTCCAGGGACGTACCCATCGTGGAAAAGGAAGTTCCTTAGCCTGACCATTTGTTGGAAATCCAAACTCCAATACGAACTTTGTACGGTATTAGTTGTAGAACCTGCCATTTACGTACGGTGGTCACCACTGTTTAGATGGTAGCTATAGTAGGCATACGATACTGGTCGTATGTTGGCTAAGATTAATATTATACTTTCGAAATGATTTCTACACTATGCACTAATAATAATAAAAAAAAGGATTTGATTTTGCGTAGTAAGCATCTTTGACTATCATAAGAAGAAATCTCCTCCAATTCTGCGTTTGCATTGTGTGTGTGGTGGGAGGTCTTATGGTAGTTTCATTTTCCAAAAGCATTTCGAATTGATTTTAAAATCCTCTGTTGTTTATTTTAAAGAATAACTGTTTTACGATCTCACACCAGTCACCATGACTGACTCGGAGTTTATTGTTCCCTTCTAAACTCTGGGTGCCCACCAATTTCCACACGGGCAGCCTAGAGTTATATTATCAGGATATTCTGGATATTCTGGAGCTTGGAGATAAGCTGGAGTTCGAGACGTAGTATTTGTATCTGATATTATTTTATTCCGCTGTGTATTCTGTATGAGGACAAGTTATATAACTGTCCATTGTTGTATATTGACTCTGATGATTGATGTATATATAAAATGATATAGTTCTTTGTTTTAAAGATTATTCATTTATCTATATATATTGTTCCGCTGCGATATGTGAGATTCTGATATTGTTTCTGTTTCTGTGGCTGTTCTGTTGTTCTTCTTCTTTCTTTCTTCTCTTTTTCTTCTTTTCTTCTTCTTCTACCTTTTTCTTTTTCTTAAAACCCTCACTCTTGGAGTTTCCGGCGTTCGATTTCTCGGCAGTCGATAAAGTGAGTATCGATGTCGAATTTTCGAAAGTCGAAAATTTGGGGATGTGACAAAGTGGTATCAGAGCATATGGTTAAGCGACAACCCTGCTCTGTTGGGTGTTACTCATTAGAGATAGAGTCAGCAGTACTCTAGAATGAGTTGAGTGTAATAATAGATATGAGCGCGTATTTGTTATTTGAATATAAAATTGTTTTGTATTGTGTTGACTTATCGGTTGATTGTTTATGGATTCTGGTCGGTGCAGTCTAGCTAACTGTAATCGATAGGGGTTTCTAAACTCTTAAACAAGGTAAACCGACACAGTATTGTTTTAAATAGGGTGAATGAAATAATTTTACCCAAAACTATTTTTGTATAGAAAAGAAATCATTTTCTATGAATTATTACAGTATATGGTTGCATGGATGTTAGAAGTGATAATATTAATCTATTATCATTGAAATTAAATAAGAAACTGGAATCGTAACTCGAAAATTAAGAAATAAATTCACATATAAATGAAATTAAGAATGTAAATTATAAATGTGATTTGTAATTTAAAACGGGATTCTAGAGAAGTTTTGGAAATGATTTGAAAAGAACTTGAAAATTTTGGAGATTTGGAAAGTTAAATCATTTTTGGAGTTGAAAATGAATCTCGAAGGTTTTGAAAAGTATTTTGGAGAGATGAAAGCTCTAAACTCTTTCCGGTCGCTGGAAAATAATTCCGATGATGATCGCGACATCACCGGTGTTCATTTTCGGGTTTCCAAAAGAGAAATTGCTGCCAAATTATTTTAAAAGGAAGTTGTTTGAAAAGTTGGGTTTTGTTTTGAAAGTTCAAAGGATGATTTGACTTGTTTTCAAAATGGTTTTGAAAAGGTTGAAAAGACTCTGGAATACTATAAAGAATATTTACGGAATATTATTGAATTGATAACTTATACGAATAGAAATTGTTAATGTGAAATATGAAATTGTGATTGGAATTAAAGTTCATTAACAAGTGAAATCTATAAACGTGAATTGAAAGTATAAGGAAACGAATTCATATATAAATAAAATGGTAAATATGAAGTGTAAATGTGATTTATAAATGAAAATGGAATTCTAGATAGATATTGGAAAAAAATTTAAATTCATTAATGAAATGAATTTGTAATATGAATATATAAGTGATTATAAATCGAAATGTAAATAAGTTGATAACTTATAAATATTTGCAAATTTGATAGAGATGAGATTCAATTGAAAATGAAAGAATTTGAGAATGAATAAATAAATTTGCAATTGCAAGTACAAGAAAATGAAGTTGAATGTTAAAATTCATTTTGAATTTGTCAGTAAATAAAACTGGAGTTAAAACTGAATATTGAAACGAATTTGAATTGTGTGAAATAAAATAAACCGAATGAAAATATGAAATGCGAATCTGATTGAATGGAATCAATTGTAAATGAAGTGAACTAAAGATGATTGATAAATTCAATATTCAGAACATAAACTGAATCCAAATTAAATTAAATGTTGGAATTGAATTCAAATGAATTTGGAAATGTAAAAAAATTGAATGAATAGGATATAACTTCAATAACGAACTTAAAAATGATATAAGCAGTTATATTGAAAATTTTGTAATAGAATTTGCAAAATGATTTGAATATGTGTAACTAGATATCATGGCTAGTAGGATATACAGGTGTATAAAGGAATTGGAATTTTGATTTCACAGATAATTCGAATTGCTTGAAAAAGGTACGTATTTGAATTTTAATATGAGTTTTTGATGATTTCTCTCTAGCCGCTTGGCTTTTTCTTTTTCTTTTTGAAATCTGAGAGTCCGTAGGGACGTTTTGTAGTCGTACCGTATTAGCCGCGCAAAGGAGACGCTGGCGAAATTTTTCGGAAATTTAGGGCGTCAGAAAATTTTTGAGAAAAAATTTGAAAGGTTAAAATTTGAATTTGAATTTAAATTTGAATTGTTAGTAAAACAATGATTGTTTGAAACTTAGAGTTGAAGTTGAAATGTTAGTTGAAATAATAACGAATCTTTAGTAGAAAGATTTATTTCGATAATTTGATAAAACTATTTGAGGTTGAAAAATAGTAGACGAGTTAAGAACCATTTTTCCTAACTTGTAATTTCGAGGACGAAATTCTTTTAAGGGGGGAAGTTTGTAACGACCCAGAATTTTGAACGAATTAAATTGAGAATATTTAATTTATTTTAAATATTTGAACGGTAATTTAATTCGAATCCCGGATATAACTTTGAAACTGACAATTAAATTGTGAAATTTAATCGATTGAGAGTTGAATAAAAATTTAAATCTTCGATTTTAAGTCGAAGAAAAATATTTCAAAAAGCTTTTTAAAATTCGTATTGATAATTCTGAAGATAACAGAAGCTTCAGAATCCAATTTCGGATTGATTTGATCAGTTTTGAAATTTATAATCGTTTAACCGATATTTAAAAATAGTCATGTTACAAACAGTCTCGGAATTTGACGAAACCAGTTCCATTGGGTCCGGAATATTGAAATATTGTCGGATTTCAATTTTCGTATTTTTCGGAGTTCGTATGTGAGAATACGACACGAAAATGCATTGAAGTTTTTATCGAGATTTAAATTTAAAATTTTATTTAAACATTTACGTTTAAAAACTTTTCTTCCCTTAGTTCAGCCTTAAAACACGCCTGCAATCACGATACGAGAATCACGCGACCCATCCCTTACGATTTTAAAAATATCCATCTATCTCATTCCTCAATTCAAATCAAAGAACAGAATAAAAATGGCAGCCTCCCCTTGTTTTTTTTTCTTCCGTTCGAATCGTTTGAAAGGTGGACGACGAGCGCGCACGCGAGCGAAGGGGCGACTCGCGATATCTGTTGGTGGCGAGTAGTTCGATCTGATGGGGGGTGGTAGGGCGCGGCGGCGTTCAAATCGTGGAGGCGTGCAGGCGATTTGGGGAAAAGCACTCGCAATCAGGCGGCACACGCGACTAGGTGGCTGAGGCACGGCGGCAATGTCGTGATCGATGAAGGGCGTCGCGAAGTTGGAAGGCGGAGGCTGGCGCTCGCACGCGCCTGGGGAGGAGACGAGTTCGTCGACTTGTGATAACGGAAATGTTTTGGGAGGAAGTCGATGTTTTGGGGAGTCAGCGACGTGGGAGTCGAGGCTTGCGACTTGTCGTGTGGTTCTCGGGCTAGGCATTTCGATGTCGTCAATGGCGGGGTCAAAATTTCGAGCAGCTCGTAGTATGGGTTCTGGAATAATGAACATGAGTTCGTTCTCAGTGGGTCGCGAATCGAGGGAGGCAGATGTCGCGACGTCTTTAGTTGTCGGAGCTAGTTTCTGGTCAGCGAGGTATACCATCTGTTTAAATTTTCTTAATAAAATCTATACGCATACCGATTGGAAATATAGAATGAGATTTTTATTCAACTGTAGGATACAGGACAGTATGTTTAAATTAGATAGATATGTATAATAAATTCAGATGTGTACCTATTTAGATTGCTATTTAAGTTTAGGATATTGACAATTGTTGATCAAGATATATACAGAAGTTAAAGGAAAATATATATACAGTTTAAAATATATATAGGATTTTTGAGATGTTGTAAGAAAAATAATAAATGATAGTTTGGAGATTAATTTGGTCAGTAAAATAATTTATTTATGAGAAAGAATAGTTTAAAAATTTAAAATTTATAGTTGAATTAAAATTTTAAATGGCAATTGATAATTCGATTTATTTCGAATATTAATAAAATTGTATAAATTATTTATACAAGGTCAAAATTTGGAGAAACCAAACTGGAACAAAAATGGATGGCAAATTAAAAGCGAAGGTGAGATCTTCTCACTCGAAGGAAAATTGTGTTTTACAGTTATTGATTGATGATATGATTGCTATGTGGATGTGCTATTAGATATGATAGGATATATCTATATATATAGCAGTATATACATATTGGCATATGTATATATTGGATTGATGATTTCCCGCCTCGTATAGCGGATGAGACCCTATTGCGCCGTTAGTAAGCGGATTTATAAAAACCTATATACCGCGATAATTCCGTACTGGAGCGGAATTGGTATTGTGCTAACGTCTGTGGATGCAGGGAAACAGGTTGGAGGGATCCAACTGGATTCCTCACCAGTAGTTATTTATTTACAGAATTGATGTATATTCTGTTATCATATGTTGATATATGATGTTTGTTGTTGTGATGGACTAATCGATGCGTTGCATCATTGGATTCAAGTTTTAAAAATAACGATTTGTTTATTTAAAAGGATTTTTAAAGTGATCTTTGAAATTATACGTTTTATTAAATTTTTGAAGTGATTTTTTTTAAATAAATAAACGTTCAAATCTTAAAGTTATGAAAGTTAAGATCTGTGTGAAATATAACCGAAAAGTGATTTTTGGAATAAACAATTGATTGATTTATAAAATGGTTTAAGTTGAGATTTTTAAAATATTATAAACGGTTTACTTAAAAGGTTTATAAAGTTGACACTTTATAAATTAAAATGTTGGTATTATAAAACGAGTTTTTATAAGCGTTAAAATGAATTTTTAAGAATTTATAAATAAATGGAATTTATAAATTGTGGACTTATAAATGGAGATGATTTTGTAAAATAAAGGAATTATAAGTATTTGACTTATAATATGGGTTGTTGGTATAAGATTTGAGTTATGAATTAAATTTGTTAATTCAGGGAATTTTTATAAATCAAGGTTTATAAATAGGGAAAGAATTTATAGACATAGTTCATAAATTCGAAATCAATGGAATTTGGTAAATTGAATATAGAAAGTTATTAAAGGAAGTATATTCGCGATTTTGGATAGCGAATTGTTATTGAAATAAAACGTGTAAAAATTGTTAAAAATTTGGATAGTGATTATATTCACGATTTTGGATAGTGAATATATATATTATTGAATAAAATTAATATATTTTGGGAAAAGGAATATGGTTAAATGAAGTTGTTTTAAAAGATGTTTTAAAAACGTGTTAAGTATCGAAAACATAGATTTCAACAATTATTGTTGAAATAGACGTTTTCGAGAAATATAGGAAATGATGGACTATAACACTGTTGTTATAGTAAATGATTTCCGAAAGGAAATGTTTTGATATAGTATTGGGATTTATATATATCTATCTTAATTCCGAATCCCTATACTATTGATTTTGAGTCGTCGTAACGATGTTTTACGCAACATTCGTTTTGACTCAAAGAGATGTTAAAATTATGATTTCCTTAAAGAATGAATATATACTTAATATTGATTTAAGTATATTGAATATTTTCAAATGTTGAAAATAAATAGATTTGCGAAATACTTATTTTTGAATAAGTATGGAATTGCTTTTCCAAAATGAAATGAAACGTTTTGAGATTTTATCTTCTTAAAGATAAATCGAAAACGAATATTTGAAAACGATTGAAAATCGAATATTAGTAGATATTCGAAAAATGTAAATTCACTATGGAATTTATAAAAGGGAGACTGTTTAAAAATAAATATCGATTTATTTTAGAAGTGTGGAAATTTTATATCTAGTAAAAGATATTTTGGAGGATAAAAATAATTTGGAAAATTATTTGGAATCTGATGATGTTGCGCATCTTTATTGATAGTTAAATAACCGACTATCAATAATTACCTGTAGATAGGTATTTGTTGTGAATTGGATGAAATTGAATGCCACACTTATTTTTGAATAATCGCTCACTATTCGGGTTAGCCGGGAAAGGACCATGGGGTCGTATAACCCATTCCGAATATGTGATACGTCGTTATGAATCGCATTTGAAGACCGGTGTTGAAGACCGGATATTTTTGAAAACGGAAGGATTACCGTCGAGTTACTCTACACCGACTGATCTTCGGTTTAGAGGTTTTATCACCCTTAGTGACGGGAAGTCCTGACGTGATTGAAAATTATCCGGATATGCAAGGGCTTCGTGAGAAGTGCCTTCGGTTCTGTTCGATCCCGGAACAGACTTGTATGGATTGTGTGTCTGACGTTACAATTTGAGATATAAAGCTGATTTCTTTCAAATACATTTCTGTTGGTGGCGGAGAATTTATTCTCTTAGCTTAACACCCTTCTCTGAGACGTACGAGCTCAGAGGTTATGTAGTTGAAATTTATCAGCGATATATCCCAATTTGGTAACGTGGCATACTGAGTGTTGCTGTGAAATGATCAGTGTTTGATCGTTTGCGATATGATCATTTGTTTGATCTTATATCTTTGTGATCATAGGTTGATCATTTTGTTTGACCCGAAGCAGGGCTTTTTGAGAAAGCGTAGCTTTGTGGACGAGACTTCGTCGAGCCTCACACCCCGGAAATGGTCGAAACAGGACGAATGCAGCAAGGTTCTAGGGAGTAGCGCCCCTTAGTGTATGTCATTCCTTCTGGATAAAGGTGGTATCATGGTATGGAGCCCAGATACTTAACCTCTGTGGTTACTGCATTATTATTATCTATGTGGTTTGTTGCGAATCGGGGATCCTCGGGAAGATCGGTGACGATCGGGGGATGGCATACGCGTGTCAGTAGTTACCTATTTTTGCAGAGGTAACCCGGTCTTGTGTTGGCAGAGATCCGGTTAGGTTCTCGG
This sequence comes from Allium fistulosum, assembly GCA_030737815.1. Lineage (NCBI taxonomy): Eukaryota > Viridiplantae > Streptophyta > Magnoliopsida > Asparagales > Amaryllidaceae > Allium > Allium fistulosum. Next base: position 1,265,791,698 of record CM060901.1, on the reverse strand, counting down.
GTCGTCTATTCCAGGGACGTACCCATCGTGGAAAAGGAAGTTCCTTAGCCTGACCATTTGTTGGAAATCCAAACTCCAATACGAACTTTGTACGGTATTAGTTGTAGAACCTGCCATTTACGTACGGTGGTCACCACTGTTTAGATGGTAGCTATAGTAGGCATACGATACTGGTCGTATGTTGGCTAAGATTAATATTATACTTTCGAAATGATTTCTACACTATGCACTAATAATAATAAAAAAAAAGGATTTGATTTTGCGTAGTAAGCATCTTTGACTATCATAAGAAGAAATCTCCTCCAATTCTGCGTTTGCATTGTGTGTGTGGTGGGAGGTCTTATGGTAGTTTCATTTTCCAAAAGCATTTCGAATTGATTTTAAAATCCTCTGTTGTTTATTTTAAAGAATAACTGTTTTACGATCTCACACCAGTCACCATGACTGACTCGGAGTTTATTGTTCCCTTCTAAACTCTGGGTGCCCACCAATTTCCACACGGGCAGCCTAGAGTTATATTATCAGGATATTCTGGATATTCTGGAGCTTGGAGATAAGCTGGAGTTCGAGACGTAGTATTTGTATCTGATATTATTTTATTCCGCTGTGTATTCTGTATGAGGACAAGTTATATAACTGTCCATTGTTGTATATTGACTCTGATGATTGATGTATATATAAAATGATATAGTTCTTTGTTTTAAAGATTATTCATTTATCTATATATATTGTTCCGCTGCGATATGTGAGATTCTGATATTGTTTCTGTTTCTGTGGCTGTTCTGTTGTTCTTCTTCTTTCTTTCTTCTCTTTTTCTTCTTTTCTTCTTCTTCTACCTTTTTCTTTTTCTTAAAACCCTCACTCTTGGAGTTTCCGGCGTTCGATTTCTCGGCAGTCGATAAAGTGAGTATCGATGTCGAATTTTCGAAAGTCGAAAATTTGGGGATGTGACAACTATACTCAACAAACTCATCAAATTTCAAAGATAAGAACATTTCATTAGCATTTCCAATATAAATGCAAGCTAAACATATCCATTTCATAACCAAACCAACACACTCCATCATTTAACAATGTTAACCATATTTTATCAACAATTCAAAAGCTTCAATCACTTTTCAAATTACTCATTCAAGTCCAACTTCATTTTATTTCTCTTGAATGACTTGCATTCAAGTCTAATATTCTCAATCCATATTTACATCAATTTGATTACATGCATATCACTTGCATCAACTTACTTCAATTCAATTACAAATTGATTAACAATCAAATTCTTATTCTTAAATTTGATATACTTACATTTTCTTTAATTTAACTTACATTCCCAATTTGATTTACAATCAAATTTTACTTAATACTTGAAACATTTGCATTTCTTTTATGATCCATTTCTATTCATATGCAAAATCACTCATAAAAAGATCAATTCATTCCTATTGATTTAAAATCCATTCCATTTGCTACTTTAAATCAATTCACTTGCATTCATTTACAACTTCTTTGAATTGGGTTCCAATCCATATTAATTTATGCAAAAATCAATTTCAATTGCTTGTTAAACAACTCAACTCCAAATACAAGCAATTTCATGTCATACAAACAAAATTTATTACCACTTAAGCTTATAACCATTTAAAATTAATTTCAACTTGGATGTGTATTTATTTTATTCAATTTTGCATTGTTCACAATCCAAGTATTTTCTTTTCCGAATGCAATTGTTAAATTCAATATTTCCTTTACATTTTAATCTCATTAACCAATTCAAATTTACATTAATATCATTCATTCCTGAGTTATTTACAACTCTTATATTTTTAACTCATCACATTAATTAATTTAAAACTCATTTCACTTGCATTTCAATTTATTTCCTAACAAATTTCATTCGGAATTACTTAAATAAGCCCATTCACAATCATTTGTTTTTCTTCCAAGTTACTTAAGTTCTTTCACGAAATTTCCATCATCTTCTTATATCAATTTTATTTTATTTTCATTTGATTCTCATTCAATCAAATTTCAATTTATTTACGACTTTAATGCTCTTTGTTTATTTACTAAATCCATGTACAACTTTATTTTATCAACAAAGAGACCATTTAAATTATTTCTCTCATTTGAATTTACTTACAATTCAAACCATCACTATTATAATCTAATTACATTATTCATTCTCACTTCCAACATTTATTACCAAACTTAAATTTCATTCAACAACTGGATTTTTTTCCTTACTTTCTAAATTTTGACCAAACTATCAAAATTCTATTTATTGCAATACAAATTTCATTAAATTTAGCTTACACAAGATTTATTTCCAAACAATCATTTTAAATTTAATTTGGTGAGCATTTACTTCATTCAACATCCCTTCAACTAAATTAAATTTCCATTTAATTAAATTCTTATCCAAATTTAATTCAAGGTTAACTAAATTATATATGCATTTTCAATTTAATTCCTTTCCAGAATTAATTCAAGTTCATCTAAATTTTATTTAGCCCACCTAAATTTAAACCATTTCCTTTACTAATTTAAATAAGAATTTAATTACATTCATTCTTATTCATAACACAACAGAAATTTTAATATTCAGCTTAACTCTATTTTAGTCGAAGTTAAACCCAATTTATTTTACTTGAATGATTTACATTCAAATTCTCTATATACAAGTTCAAACTTATTTACTAACTTCAATTCACTTACCTCTTTTATATTTTATAATTGTTTCACCTTACTTTGCATTCCATTTAAAATTAAGTTCGAATTCACCTTACCATTCAACCATTTTCATTTGTGATTATAATTCCATTTTACTTGAGTTAAAATCAAATCTTCCATTCTCAAGTTCTCCAACTTATTTACTTATAAGTTTATATTGCTCATTTCAAACCAATCCACATTTTTATAATCACAATGTCAAATTTTAACACTTAATAGCTTAAGAATATGAATTCATTTGCACAACCATAAGCATTTACATTTCACCGTTATCTCAACTTCCTTTTAATTCCAATTCATTTAGATTTAATTCAATTTCAAATCCTTAATTTTATTTAACTTATCATAAGTTAAATCTAGATATATTCCATTCACCTTCATTTATTCAAAGTAAATTTACATTCCATATATACTCAATTCTTCTTTAAATCAACTTTCCTTTACAAGTTATATAGTTGAATCATTTCAACTTTCACATTTTTATTTTAAAATAGAATTCCCAGAATTCAATTTACCCGGATTTATTTCAAAACCAATTTGAAATAAAAATCAACACATTTCTCTTTTGATATTCAAATCAAATACCAAATTCCAAAACAAACTGCTTTTACCAAATAATTTTCCTTTGAAAATTTTAAAATTACTTGTTTCCCAAACAAGTCCAAACAAATACCATAACCAACTATTTTGGTAGCAATCCATCACTTTAGAAACTCGAAAATGAATTCTAATGATGTGGCCAGCATCATTAGGATTATTTTCCAGCGACTGAAGTGAGTTCAATGCTTTCCACTTCCAAAATTCACCTCAAAACAATTTCTATTCAAAAATATTTCCCCAAAATATACTTCATTCTTACAAATGCTTTTGAAAACATTTCTAACATTTCCACAAAATCAAACTCCCAAAACTTTGTTTAATTCCATTTGACTATAAACCATTTTAATATTTTAACTTCTTATTTTCTTATATATATCATCTCAAATTTTAGATCATGTTTTAATTTCTTATTTGATTATAGAAGAAACAACCAAACAACCATCCAATGCATAGAATAATTTAGAAAATTATTTCTTTTTATATCAAAATACAATTTTGGGTAAAATTATTTCATTTACCCACTTTAAAAACAATACTATGTCGGTTTATCTTGTTTAAGAGTTTAGAAACCCCTATCGATACGGTTGTACTTCCCGCACCGACCAGAATTCATAAACACTCAACCGATAAGTCAACACAGTACAAAAACAATTTTATATCCACTAACAAGTACGCTCTCATAGCTATTAGTACACTCAACTCATTATAGAGTACTTCTGACTCTATTTAAAAATGAGTAATTTTCCCACCAAAGCCTAGGTTGTCGCCAATCTAAGCTCTGATACCAAGTGTGACGACCCGCCCTTCTCGACCCTCGAAAATCGACACAAAATACTCAACAGTATAATATGCCGACGATCGAATGCCGGAAAAAGACAGATTGTAGAAAAAGAAAGAAGGTAGAAGAAGAAAAAACTAAACAACAACAGAACCTCACAGTCGCAGCGGAATAAAATATAATATATAGAACAGAACTTTACACAAATGAAAACTATATCTGTTTATATACAATACATCATCATCAAAGTATATCAATACAACCAATCATAACCAGTCAAACAATCTCAACAATCACAGCAGCGGAATAATACAAGTACGAGAAATACGTCTCGAAACTCCAGCTCCTCTTCTAAGCTCCATAGCATCCTATCCTGTAATATACTCGGTCTGACCCGAGCATTATAATAAAATAACACCCGAGTCAGTCTGGAATACCAGCGCATCATAAATACATCCAAACTGATTATTAAAGTTTCAAAATCCTTTGAAACAAAAGCATCTCGTAAGACCACGCCACAAATAAACATGTCGGGTTTTTACCTTACGATAGCTAAAACACTTTTATATTAAAATCCTCTAATATTATAATAGTGTCTATAGAAAGTAAAATAGAATCTAGCTGAAATGCTTGCATCTCACATTTCAACAATAGTTGGCACAATCAAAACCGTACAGGCACGTAGGGAGAATGGATTTCCAACGAATGACTAGGCACTGGGGTACCACCTGTCACAGTACGTGGCCTAGATCACAGTACCGAGGAGTACGCCCGCTCCTCTGCAACACAAGGCCGGAACCATCCCTTACTGGATGATCCCGAATAAAATCACCCCACGGTTGGGATCAGCAACCGCACCACTAAGCCGAAATAAAAAGGGACATCTAGACAGGGATGACCTTACCCTCCAGTGGGAGCTACCCACGAAGCCTTGCTGCATAACCCCTGATTTTCAGTCATTCCCGGTTGATGAGGTTCGAGGCTAAACGATACCTTTTAGAGAACATATCCCTTAGAATGCCCATCGTCCGCTGACGATGTTTCGCAAGCATTCGTCCATACAAGTCCGTCCTGGGTTTGAACGGAACCGAAGGCACTATTCCTACTACATCCATTTTGGAAATATCCTCAGGATTAGTAGCGACTAGCCCTTGCACTTCATTGCTCCATCTTCGACTCCGAAATCGTTACACGAAACGTACAAACCGGATCGAAGTGGTATTCGAGTCTCCAGACCTAGAATCCCGGTATACGGAAACTCGATCCCGGTCTCTTCGAAACGATCTGCGCATTTGGCCAATATTGATAGTCGGTGATTTAACTATCAATTAATGTTCACAAACATCCATACACATCCATCACACAATAAATAATCTCCATATTATTTATTTCTTCTAATATCTTTCAAAGATATATTTTCACATTTTCAAAACTCATTTGAAACAATTTTCCACTCTTCCTTTACAAGGTAAATCTTTTACCCTTTATTCCCATCGGGAATAACCAAGTATAAAACAATTTGCATTTAAAACCGTTAAAAATACTTTATACTGAAATATACTTTAAAATATGAAAATTACTTCTATTTATTTACTAAAAATATAAAATTAAAATATGTGAAGAAAACTAGTTATTAACACATAAACTTTGATTTAAAAATAAGGGTTTTAGTTTAACTAAATTCAAAATAGCGTTATAAGAAGAAAAATACTAATTTCAATAACTTAAGTCAAAACCAACCTTTAAATAATCCATTCGTAAAATATTTACTAATATATTCTCAAATCATTACGATTTCTAAATTATTAGTTTGTTACTTTAAAAATAACAATTTCTTAAAAATACTCTTTAAACAAATTTTAAAACTTAACTTTTAAATTAATAAAATCTTTAAAAACACTAACTTGGTTTTCCCAGGGAAACATCTTCCCGTTCCAAAACATTTCAAAGTACTCTTTTATATAAATCCACTGATTTATTTCAAGTCAATTTATGATTTCAACATAAATTTCCCATTTCCATACTTAACTATAACTTCCTCCGAAGTTAAATCACAATTTTTCATTTCCGAAAATTCATTTTTGAATATAGTTTAAACATTTTTAAATAAACATTTTGGTGACTTTTCAATGGAAGCCAAATTTCCAATTTACTTAAATAAAATCCCAATTTTACCAATTTACATTTTTCATTCCAAAACAGATTCCAATTTTATTATCCCTTAAATTCTTTATTTATTAATTTCTTTGATTTCTTTTAAATTCCCAATCTATTCATTTATAATTTAATTCTGGAATTATAATTTATACAACAATTTCACAGAATAATTTAAAATTCCAGATTTAACAATCACAACATATAAACAGGTATCACTATCAATTATAAAATAATTGCTACATTTTGAGGAATCCAGTTGGATCCCTCCAACCTGTTTCTTCCTGCATCACAAATGTTAGCACATCACAATATAACTATCCATCCAGACAGATAAACACAAATATAGACAATCAACCACACAGATATTTAAATATCAACTATTTAAAATGCCTAGCATCCAGATGTGAGTGAGAAAACTCACTTTGAGTTTCGGCGAGCGTTCGAAATTTAAATTAAACCGAACGATGTCCGATTTAACTCAAATTCCTACTTGCCCGGAATGACTCCGGATCTGCACCATCACGTAGTGTTCTTTCCTGCAATTCCAACGCCACGAAAATCGTCGAATTCTGATATCGTACGAATTAGTTAGGATTTTATAAAGTTTGAACAATAATTTAAAACAAATTTTCTTTTATACAATTACCAAAAATAATCAAGGCCGTTCGTTCAGACAAAACAATCTAGGCCGTAGCCATTATCTTCTCCATCGCGACATCAGGAACGAAGAAACCCATCACTCTCGAACTAGGGTTCGAGATTGCATCCACCGCAAAACCCGAGACGACGATCAGAACCCGGCGCCTCGAAGCTCACTTCGACCTCCACTCCCACCATGCGCGCGCGAGAGCTCGGCTCTCTATAGATCTCGAAAAACGAGATCAACTCGGTGATGAACGGCACCTCCTAGCACCCCCTCTGGTTGACTACAACCCATCTCCACCGTACGGATCTGAAGTACGTAACAAGATCTTCGATTCTCTAGTTGGGAATTTTCGAAATTAATGAGTGGATTTGAAGATTTTTGAGGAAGAAAATCAATCGTTCTCGGCCATTGATAAAACGAATGGCGGCCGGTGAAGTATATCTAGGGTTTGAGATAAAAGAATATATATAATAGTTTAAATATTATTTAATTAATAAAATATCTCAATTTAACAGTTAAAACACACGACATCCAATTCTCACGTTCCGACAGGCTATCCTGGGGTTTTCCTGCGTTCCGGACACAATGGAACAGGTTTCGTAAGCTAATTTGATCGTATGCGCAAGATACGGAATTAAACGATCAATTTAAAATTAAATCGGTTAAATCGATTTCGATGCGTTTCGAGCTGCCACAGTCAAACGACAACTCCGATCGTTACGAAAATTGAAATTCGATAATAACTAATTATTACGGATCCAATGGAACTGGTTTCGTCGAATTCCGAGACTGCGCCCCGAAAGGCTATTTTAACTCGTCTATTAAATCAGGCGATTTTCTGAAATTATCAGAAACGCTTAAAATTCCACTTTTAAAATTTTAATATCTTAATAATAAATCATATAAAATTTATAATCACATTAAAAATCATTCTGGCTCATTCCGGACTAAAATTTGATTTAATAGCATTTTAATAATATTAAATTCATTTTTAAATTAATATAAAATTCCAAATAATAATTTGTCGACTTTTAAATTCATCTAAAATTACCACCACACTATTTACACTCCAATAACTCCAAATAAATTTTTAAAACTATTTTTATCACTATTTACACTCAGATTTACCTTTTATCTCAATTTTGAATATTTAAATAGTATCTTCCCGTTATTCAAATTCAACCCGAAATTACTATAATTAAAAATTACAGCTTATTTCATTGATTGAATCTGAATCTATTCATTTTAAAATCAATTAAGAATCCACATTAACATTTAAAATGAACTAAATGTTCAAATTCAATGGCTTAAAAATACGGGATGTTACACTTCTTTTCTATTTCTCACCCCTTTCTTTCTTATTAACGATGCGACTTTCTGTGGAGAGAAAGTCGGGTCGTTACATATGGTATCAGAGCATAGGTTGAGCGAATGCCTAAGCTTTTGGTTAAGTGAATATCAGAACACTAGGTTGAGTGAATACCTAGGTTCGGAAGGGTTGTTCATTAGAGACAGGATCTGTAGCAACCTGTTTGAGTCCGAGTATATATATACGAGAGCGCGTATTTGTTAGTTATATAAAATGGTTTTATATTGTGTTAATTGATCGGTTGAGTGGTATATGGATTCTGGTCAATACGCTAACGTTATTGATAGGGATCTCTAAACACTTGAACCAGGCCAACGGACACAATATTATTTTAAAGAGGTAGATGAAATAATTTTACCCAGAAATAATTTCTATAAAAAAAATATATCATTTTAAATATATATATTTATGTATTTCTACCTATTTATTGGGTTACCTGTTCGGGTTTTCCAATATAAGTTATAAAGGTAGATAAGGTGGTAGTGTGTGTAACACAATTACCAATAATTGGAGTTTGAATGTTTGAGGTTGGAAGTATATATCGAGACTGTAAACCCAATACCGTCTCGAGTAAGCTTTGCTGTGGTAAAGGATTTCATCGATCTCTGAAGGAAACCTTTTAAAGGTTCGGAGTTTATCTCTGAAGTTTGGATGAGTAGAGTTGGATCTGTCGATGAGGCAGAAGCGAGTGATGGTACCTTGATACCTCAGGTAATAGTAGCTGTATGATGAGATACAGTGACTATGGATGTTCCCGAAGATGTTTTCTTTGGAACAAGATTAAGGAAGTGTGAATGTTTCGGTGTTGTGGCTGAGTTCAGCATGATGTTTCTGTTTGGTTTGAAGTTCGAGTTTCTCGAAGATCTTTGGAATAGGAAGTCCTTGGCATCAGTGTCAGCAGTGCAGCTCAGAGTATTCTGTGATGGCAGGAAGTTTTCTGGATGAGCAGTTTTTCTGAAGGTGAAGTTCAGAAGTAGTAAGAGTAAATCCATTTCTTCGATGGATTGGATAGTTAAGTATGAGCTGTTCGGATTGTGTAAAAAGGAACAGTTTTTCTTTGGAAATAGGTTGGGTTGATCGCAAAAGTGACTTGCGATTGTCTGAGTGTTCTCTTGGGTTGTCCGAATTTTTCTGGATGTCTTCAGGGAAGTCAGAAGTTTGTCCGCATCTGAAGGTTGAGTTTTCTTATCGACTGGATTCCAGGAGTGATACCGGTGGTTCAGTCTAGTGGAAGGATGTTTCCTAGAGATGGAGTTGGTGAAGCAGCTCAAGTTTTGCTGGAGTATCTGAGTTTTCTTTATGGATCAGTGAACCTTATTTCTGGAATAAGTTGTCCAGTCTGTGCTTGTGTTCTACCTCAGATCAGAGTTGAGCAGCGAAAGCAGTTCGGAGTGTATCTCTGGATAGGAGAAGTAAGTTTGGAATCTACTGATGTTGTGAAGTAGAGTTGTGTTTTGGATCTCTTCTGTATTCTGACTTGGATAAGTATTTGGACTTCTGAATTGAATGGTCAGTTTGGATAACTGGAATTCATTGAGTTTTACGTATCTCTGAGGGAATACGTATTTGATCTATCTTTGGTTTTAGAATCTGCAGTTTTGGGAAGTTTGGTAGTTGAGTCAGACTCGTCTGTAGTCTGATATTCTGTTTAGTTCTGTAGATGAATAGGAGATCTATAGCTTAATAGTTTAGATTGTTTGTAGAGCGAGTATCCCGGTATATATATATACTTGGGGAAACTCGAGGAATTTTATCTAGAATTTAGTCTAGATAGTTAGAATTGTTTGATTGAATGAATTGGTTGCTATGGTTGCTAGCATATGGATGATAGTATATGCTTGTGTTTTAAATTAAAATCTTTAATAAGATTATTAAATTACCTTTGTTTAAATTTCGGGGACGAAATTATTTTAAGGGGGAAGGAATGTAATATCCCGGAAATTTTGACAATATCAATTTAATAAACTGTTGAATAATTAAATTGATATGGATAATCTTTGATAATAAGATTTGAATTTAATTTAATAATCTGATTAAATTAGTATTAATTGATGATTTTATCTTTTAAAAGTTAATAAGATATTTCTATTTGAATATATATATTTATATATATTGTAAATAGAAGCTTTGATAAATTGGGAATTTATATTTAATTTAATCTGGACTTTTCAAAGATAGTAAAATAAGTAATTTATATTAAGGGATAATTTCTTCTATAAATTTTTTTTGAGATTTGATAAATTGTTATTTCAAATTGAATTTATGTAGTTATATGTATATATATAACTTGATTTTTAAATTAGATTTTCAATTTTAATTTGAATATGAATTTGGAATTTATTTTGAAATTCAAAGGATAGATATTTAAAATGTTTTGGATCTTAAAAATATTTGGATAAACTTTTATTTGTATATATATAATTTGTTTTATTGCATTTTCTTTAAAAAGAAATTCATATATGTATTTACATATGAATTAATAAATTAAGTTAAAAGCTTTATTTAACATTTTAAATTAAAATAAAATACTTAAAGAACAAATGTCATCATATTAAAGCATAATAGTACATGTGTAATAAAACTAATAATGGTAAAAGACAAGTGTCCCTTACTTATTTTATTTTCTTTAATTTTTGATAAATCCAAAATTAATCTATATACACATCTCTTTTCTCTTCCCATTCTTTTTCTCATTTTCCAAAAGCAAGAAAACTCAAACCCATTCTCATAAACAAAATGAAATCAGTAATCAAACTCTTCAAATCTGAAAATCAATAACCTGAAAACATTTTCAAATTCAAGAAAAATCCAAAGTCTGTTTCTGTTTCAAGCTTGTAATCATTTTCCCAAGTTTTCAGATGAAATATGGAAGTCATGCCTGCATGCAAATCTAAGAACTAAAGTTTCCACTTCCTGTTTCAAAACAAAATCAGTTTCTCCTCAAACAAAAACCAAATTTAATAGCCTGTAAACTCATTTTCCAAAATCAAACCAAAAGCCTGCATATTTTCTTCAACCTGGAAATCAAACCTGCCTGGAGTCATTTCCTTTCAACCTGAGTTTTGAAGCAGCATTCAAAATTTAAAGATTTCAAATGGAATCTGGAAATCAAAGCATGCATGCAGTTTAAAAAGCAAAAGCAACTCAAAGTTTTAAAAAGTATCAAAAGCTATTTTCTAATCAGTGCTCTGTTCTTCATTTGAACCTGTGAGTAACTTTATTTTTAAAAGTTAACTATAAATATGGTTGCATGCAAATATTGTTGAAATAAATCTGTATGTTGAAATATGTTGTGTACATATGAATGTTTGATATGTATGATGTTCATATGTGTGCTTTGTTCTGTTTGGTTATTCCCAGGTTCAAAAATTCCAATTAAATCCATTATCACTTAATCTAGTTTCTGATAGGATTTGATTTATGAATAAATGTTGTTTGATTTAACATAAATTAATGTTTAAAATTTTAAGTTAGTCAAAATAAAGCCTAATTGTCTCTGGCAGTAGGAAAAACATCAGTGCATGTTAAATAATGTGAAAATTCAAATATTGTAATTTATAAATTCAGTATTATAAATTGAATTCATAAACAAAAACATGATTTTTAAAACTAAAATCATAATTTTTAATGATGGATTGAGTGTGTAGTTCTGGGATGAACTGGAAATGGAAATATGGGGTTTTCTGATGATCTATGTGGTCTGGGAGGAAGGGGTTCTATCTAGTGATAGTCTGATGATCAGTGGATAAGGGAAAAATGCCAGGATGTTGGTCAGAGACCGGTGGTGACAGCGGTGATTGTTTTTAGTTTGTAACCCTAGTCTTAGCTAGGTTGGGTATTTTGATCATTACGACTTCTCTGGATAATCGAGTTCAACGAGATTCAGGGAGATAGTAGAGGAGATGTTGGCGATGGTGTAGACGGAGTTTCAACCACTCTGATGATCGGACGTAGGAGTACGAGAAGTTTTCCAGGGATTGTTTTGATTCTAGGTGGGTGCTCGAGTGCTCGAATTCGATTTTGAGTTTGAATTAATGTTCTGGTAGTCGGAATCTTGTGTGAGGATTGTCGTCGACTTGTGAGGATCAACGCTGATGGTCGGAGTCGCCGCGTTTGGTTGTGCATGTGCACGGCAGAGTGTTGTATCAATCTGGGTTTGGGTAGTGTTGTAGTCTCGAGTTTCTCGAGTAATTTAGGTTGGTGACTCGAAGTATCTTGGGTTTTGGCTCGAAGTAATTTAAGTAAGGCTCGGGTTAAATTTTCTGGGTTAAGGATTAAATCTGCTTTGTTTTAAAAATCTAAAACTGGGTTTTTAAAATGTAAAGAAGAATTAAATTAAGTTTAAATCTAAGTTTAAAAATAGATTCAAGTTTAATTTGAATCTTAGTTTGGGAATAAATTAAGTTTTTAAATTCAAATTGTTTTAAATAACTTAAAAGAGTTTAAGAAATTAAGTGTATTTAAAAGAATTTGAATTTAAAATGGAGTTTTAAATGTAAAGAAAGGATTTAAATAAAGTCTTATAAATTTAAATGTTTAATAAGTTTAAATGTTAAATTATATTTTAAAGGTTTGAATTTAAAAAGGAATTTGATTTAAACTCTTTTAAAATTCTTTTATAAGATAAGTATTCTTTAACATGTGAATTTAAAAAGTTTTTTTTTTAAAAAAAAATTGGTTTTAAACTTTGTTAAAGATAATTTGTTTCATTTTAAATCCTTAAATTTAAAATGAAATTTTGAAGATAAAATTTAAGTAAATCAATTTAAATTACTTTGTAAATGATAACTTGATTTTCAATAAGAACAAAGTTTATCTTAAAGTAATTAAAGATTTGTGTTCATTAAATTAATTAGAAAATTTATTGGATAATTAAATTATTTTATTAATTAATCATTTGGATTAATTAAATAGGTAATTAAAGGTTTAAACTAATTTATTTATGATTAAGATAAATTAATTAGGGATGATTAATTTGTAGTTAAGAATTATAAATTAGAGTATTAATTAATGGTTAGGAATTAATTAATAGAGTAATTAAATATTAATTAAGTTATGGTTAGCACTTAATTAATTTAGTAATTAGAGATTAATAAAATGGTTATTAAGATTTATTAATTTAGAATTAATAATAATTAATATAAGTTAATTACTTAAGGAAAGTAATTAAATAATAGTTAATGAAGTCATTAACTATGGATTGTTAAATAATTAATTAATGGGATTAATTTTGATAATTAATTAGTTTAATTAATTTAAAGATAAGCAATTATAGAATTTGTTTAAATGTAATTACTTATTGGAAGTAATTAAGAATTAAGTACTTATTGTAATTAATTGAAGTTAATTTGATTTAGTTAAATTAATTAATTAAGTTTAATTAATTTAGAATAATCAAGAGATGATTTGATAATAATTACTTTATGTAATTATTAAGGTGTGATTATTTAGGGAAGTTAATAATAAATAATTACTGGATGTAATTAGTTGAATAAATGATTTTATTAATAGAAGTAATTTGAGTTAATTACTTTGAATAATTAATCAAGGGATTAATTAAGAAATTAATTAAAGAAGTAATTAATTTAGTTAGTGAAAGTAATTAAGGGTAGTTAATTACTGATTAAAGATTAATCAAGGTGATTAATAAATGTTGTTTAATTAAAGATTAATTACTTAATGTAATTAATTTAATTGAGTAATTAATAATTAAGTTGTAATTAAGGATCATAAATTAATATAATTAATGATGTAACTAAGATTGATTAATTAAGTAATAATTAATAATTGAAGTGATTAATTAATGTAATTAATTATAGTTGATTAATTTAATTATATTATAGTTAATTAATTAATGAAGTAATTAAAGGTTAATTACTATAAGTGGTTAAGGATAATTAATTGAAGTAATTAATTAAAGATAAATTACCTGAATGGAATTAAAGGGTAATTAAAGGATAATTAATTAATTTGTAATTAATTAATGATTAAGTGAGCAGAATTTATAGAATGAAGTAATTAATTTAATTCATTTTAAATTAATTAGAAATGGTATAAATCATTACTTAAGAATGGATGATAATATTGAATGCTTTGCATTGATTGATATCTCTGATGAGATATATGCTGTGTGATATGGATGTTTAGTTGAATTGTGATGATAATATGGATTATCTGATAATGTTGATTATCTATTGTGAATTATCCTTCTATGTGTATAAAGATAATTGAATTGGATTGTTTTAACTTTAAACAACTTGGCCTTAAAAGATACGCTTTGGATTTCGATGAGACCGAGATCGGGTTTCCGTATACCGGATTTCCAGGTCTGGAGACCCGAATACCACATCGATCCAAATTTACGATAGGTCGTGAATCAAGTGAAGATGAAGATTCAGAGTGCAAGGGTTATTGTCGTTAACTCTGAGGGTGATTCCAAAACGAGTGTAACGAGATAATGCCTTCGGTTTCGTTCGAACCCGGAACGAACTTATATGGATTGAATGCTTTCAGCACATCGTCAGGTGGACGATGAGCATTCTAAGATAGATGTGTTCTATTTAAAGGTAATCGTGACCTCAAGCCTCACAAACCGGGAATGGCTAAAACAGGGGAGGTGCAGCAAGGTTAGTGGGTAGCACCCAAGTAGGACAAGATTACCTCTGTCTAGAAGTCCCTTCTTATTTCGGCTTAGTGTGTGCGGTTGCTGATCCCAACCGTGAGGTATCTTGTGCGGGAATTATCCAGTAAGGGATGTTCCGGCCTTGTGTTGCAGGGGATTGGGAGTGATCCTCGGTACGGTGATCTAGGCCACGTACTGTGACGGGCGGTACCCCGGTAGCCCTGCCATTGTATGGAATCCAAACTCCAATAAGTGCCGTACGTATTAGATGTGCCCAACTATGTTGGAATGTGAGATGTAAGCATTTCAGCTATTTCTATATTTTACTTGAAAACCCTAGACCCTATTATAATAAAATCAGATTTCCTATCAAATGTTTTGTTTAGCGTAAGGTAAAAACTTACCCATGTTTGTTTGTGGGGAGTCTTACGTGATACCTTTTCTTTCAAAAGGTTTTGAAGTTAAGCAAGTTTAACCTGTTACTCACACCAGACCCATGTCTGACCCAAGTTGTTTATTTCTGTTTTATAAACTCTTGGGTACTCAAATTTTTACGAGTAGCCAAGGGATTCAGATTAGCCTTGACGAATTGTGGAGGAGCAATGGAGCAAGAGGCTTCAGCATTGTAGATATAGATAGTAGTTTCCGCTATGTTGATCTTTGTATTGATCTGTATTGTGTTGAGATGTAATAACTAGACAGATGTTTATAACTGTCTAGTATGTGATGTATAATCTGTGTAACTCTGATAGTTGTATATGATACTATGTAATAGTTATATGATATATTACATTTTGTTCCGTTTCCGCTGTGAGTATTTGTGTTGTTTTCTTTCTCTTTCTCTTCTTTTCTATTTCTCACCCCTTTCTTTCTTATTAACGATGCGACTTTCTGTGGAGAGAAAGTCGGGTCGTTACAAAATTTAGGAAATATTTCATTATTTATCTCATATATCTCCAGAATTATTAATAAATTCCTTTTTACAATTTCCAAAAACCAATTATACTTATTTATAATCCCAATTAACAATTTATAACTTCTTTTATGAATTCAGATTCATTTCCGAAGTTCCCGTATCTAAAACATTTTGGAAATTTCTTAAGTTCCCAAATTGCCATTATACAATCTTTCTTACAAAACCACCTCCATTAAATAACTTGGTTTACAAATCTCGAGAGTATTTATAAACACATCCCAATCACTTGCCTTTAAATTCCATATATAAAACAATAAGTATTTTTAAAGAATAATAGTTTATTTCAAAACATGTTAAAGTATTCATTTAAAAATATCCAAAACACTTTCAAACAAACAACGATACCAATTTCCAATTCATTTATAAATAATACTATTATCCCCCCTTTTGGCAAGCCCGTGACACCAAGAAATTGACAAGAAACCAAGGACAGTTCGTCTTGGAGATCGGTTATACATAGGTTCACTACGGATACTGGTAAATTTTGCCTGAGTCTGGATCGAGCTACAATTGATATGAAACGACAAGCAAAGCTATGAAAGCCAACGTTCCAAATTTCAGGTCAATTGAAGTTCGTATGCTCAAGATATTAATCAATTAAGGTTGAGAAATCCAACTCTTTTCGTATCCATCCAATTTTGTATCCATTCCCCAAGAGAGATTCAGTTCATATCCATCGCCCACTAACTTCCTTCGTATCCATCAAAATGAAGCTACTTCATATCCATCATGTTAACAACACTCCGTATCCATCAACAAATGTCCATTTCGTATCTGTCTCCATCCATCCATCTCGTATCGATCTCCCACCATCGATACGATCGAAGAGCAACAACCACCGATCGATACGAAGAAAGCAACATGAAGCGTCGATACGAAGGTAGCCTCCAACCATCGATACGAAGTAGCATGCAAGCATCGATATGAAGGCAGCCTCCAACCATCGATACGAAGTAGCATGCAAGCATCGATATGAAGGCAGCCTCCAACCATCGATACGAAGTAGCATTCAAGCATCGATACGAACAGAGCCATGCATGACCGATAGGAAATAGTATTGATACGAAGATGACAATGTCATACAAATCCAAACTTTCATCGATCATATCTCAAGATCTACAAGTCCAAATGCCACCAAATTTACACAGGAGCTTGCCAACAATGTCAAGAATGTACCAGATCAATTTCAGCCAAAAAGGATCAATTCTTGATCGATACGAATTCCATTTGTATCACTCTGATATCGAGTCGAAATCACTTGAACTCGATCCTCTGGGCCCACCCACGTGAGAGAAGAAGTCCTCGGAGATCTGGGCGAGATATTTGCTGCCTACGCCTATAAATAGTGACCCTGGACCTACATAAATTGGACTTTTTTGGCTTCTATACGTTGATAATCTGCCGAAATCACTATTATACTTCAGTTGTACTGTTGTAATCTCCTGTAATCAGCAAGTCAAATTCAATAAACATCAATCATTTCATAGTGGACGTAGGCAATACGCCGGACCACTCTAAATTTTTGTGTTTCTACATTTTTTCTTATTTGTTGATTGGTGAGTTTATTAGATCGGCCTCATTTTACATTTACATTCTTCATTTTATCTCTTCAAACACATCCGAAGAGTGTTGTGCCCAATTTTGGAACAAACAAATACTAATCGATTTACCAAGCTTATTATAAAAATTATAATTCATTTCAACTAATATCCAATATTTGACTAACCAACTTTTCGAAATATTTTCAATACTAAAACAGTTTTTAAACTACATAGTTTAATAAATAAAAATCCCTTTCTAAAAACAAAACATAACTTCTCGATAAAAATCTATTTTTAAAATTCAACATAACCATTTAGCATTTATAAATCTCTCTCGATTTATCACAGCTTGACTTGCGTCTCCAATTTCACAACTATTTCCAAATTCAAAAATAGAATCCACTATTTCCTTCTAAACCAATTTCTATATCTCATTATAAATTCTCACTGTGAATTTATATTCCCAATTTAACAAATGAAAATTATTTCACTTTTTTATAAATTTATAAACTCATTCGGTTTTCACTTGTTTATAAAACATTCTCTTTTATAAACTTCATTTTTAAATCTGTCACTTTATAATCCCATTTATTTTTTCAAATCTATTTTGAATATTGATTTCAAATCTTTATCCATATTTTCAGAAATATCATTTAAAAATCCATTGTTAAAAATCCCTTATATAAATTATTTTAAAATTTCTATTTAAAACATTTTGCGAATAATTAAGTACCAATCCAAAATCGAATCATTGTTTTATCCAAATCAATTTCCTTTAAAATCATCCAAATTTCCATATAAATATTTTATATCCAAAATCTCCTTTTAATTCCTTCAAATTTAAAAATAATATTTATGGTATTTAAAATACCAAATTTAAGGCCAGTGCTGTTATAGCATCCAATAAATCAAACATATCACAATCCATAGTAGGATATTAACACACATCATATATCAACATATATGAAATTAAAATCAACATTTTTATGGAATCTAGTTAGATCACTCCAACCTGTTTCCCTGAAACCGCAGATGTTATATAACATAGAATGATAGAATAATAATTCCGCTTCGAGGTGGGATATCGTAATAATATACGGTCATCCGCTATTATGCGGGGCGCATTGTGTCTCATCCGCTCCAATAGGTGGGAATATACTCGACTACTAATATATATACTACTATACATAATATAACATCCAACTGGTAATAATTTATAAATTCATCCAATCAACCAATAATTAATTTTTAACATTATAAATTAAAACTAGTTATCCAAAATGAGTGAGATTTACTCACATTGCTTCTAATAGACGCTGTAGTGTTTTATTGGATTAAAATCAAACTGGCGTTTAATTTTTCCCAAAATTCTTGCAAGTTCCAAATCCATCCAAACTAGCTCTAATATGAAGTGCTCATCAATACGAACCCAATGCAATTTGTTTCGTTTGATTTCGACCTCATATGGAAAAGATATGAATTTTATAAGGTTCACGAATGTTGAATAATATAATTTATACACCTTTTTATTTATTTTAAACCTCATTTAATCTGGCCCATCCAATCCATCAACAGTATATCATGGCCATTCATTCCCTTCCTTTTCCCTTCTTCGTTCACGTACAGGTCAATAAAACAAACCCATAGCCGCCAAATTTCCATCGATTTATGCTCCGCCTTTGTCGATCGTGAAGCCGATCCACCACCACCTGAAAGCTCGACCTTCCCTTCATCACAAACCCCAGTCATGGCACGCTCGGTCGCCCCCAAGCCTTGAAAAATGTGCTCGAACGCATGATGAACGCGGCCAAGATCCGCCTCGAAACGACGATGATAACGAAAACCCACTGTTGGATTTGTAGCTCTTGTCGAGCTCTACAATATTATCGTTGAGGATTTTCGATGAAAGTGGATGGATGAGGAGATCGGAGGGAATGAAGGTTGGCCATTTTCGGCCACGGAAATATAGGGTGGTGGCTGGCTTGGAACCCTAGGGTTTTGAACAAGGGAAAAAAATGAGGGGCTTTTATAGAAATTTTTCGCGCACTATTCATCTGAAAATATTTCAAACTCCTAACGAAGCATGCCGCCTGGCATTTATAATGTTTTACCCCTATTCCGAACACAATGGAATATATATCGGAGGCCAAGTCCATCATATTTGGAAAATAGATTTTCGAATCGAATTATTTTAATTAAAATTTCATAAATAAATTTCTATGCGTTTCAGCTTTCCACGACCAAACCGTAAGTCTGATTGCTATGAAATTTCGATAATAATACACTATTACTCACTAAATTCTAATTCAAATGCAATTTATATCAAAATTATAAATCGTTCCGATTCATATTCAACTTAAATTTCAATTATTCACCATTTCCGTATTACAATAAATCGTTATATTTGAAATTTAAATTCATTCTATAATTTCAACCAAAATCTTCATATTCAAAAATCAATTTATATCCCAAATCCAATATTTAAAACCATTTAAATATTCAAAATTAAATGTCGAAAAGTCCGGGTCGTTGCATTCCTCCCTCCTTAAAAGAATTTCATCCTCGAAATTGCTAAGTAGGAAAAATACAACAAACCCATTAGCTTATCAAAACCCACTTAGTTAAAACTCGAAATTTCCCTTTTCTAAATCCTTTAGCTCCATACAAAACATTTAGTTTCCATTTCTAAACCAAAATCCCTTATTTCAATTACAATTCGAAACTAAATTTGGGCTAACAAAAATTTTCAAAATTTTCTAACACCCTAAATTTCTGAATTTTTTTGGCAGAGTCTTCCTTGTATGGAGAGCCTTTTGCAATATGACAAATATGATAAAAAGATATACATCTGCTCCCATGATCGGAAAACGCAATATATAACAATATTTTTATTTTTCGCACGCTAAATTCAAAGCGTACCTTATTTTAGCATTATTAAGCAAGCTCGCTCAATTTATATGCAATCGCGCAACCAAAATATAGCCCAATGGTCTTCTTGTACATGTACTTACTCAATTTAAACAAGTAAGTCCCAAAAACATGAAATTTATTTACATTTCATTTGCTTAACTAGTTGAACATGCCATTTTCATAAAGCAAACATGTTATACGCGAATGTATAAACCATTTTACAAACAAAACACAGTACGACATGTACATTAGAATGTAAATGCAAATACAAGGTTCCAACATTCGGTTATTCATTTAATAAAATAACCATTCCAGTTTATAGCTATTTAAATTGATTCCAAATCAATTTTATCAATTTTCTATTAATTCACATTCAATCTATTCACAAAATCTTGTTCGCTCAATTTTATATTCAACAACAATCCAATCCATGCCAATTTATTTACAAACCATTTCATAAATTAGTTACTTAAGTTGAATTTCATTCTTATCGGTAATATTCCCGACCATATTCAATTTACACTTAAATGGAATTCATTTATAACTTAAGTCACCACCATTTCAAACCATTTCTATTTTATTCGACAACATTTCAAGATATATCTAACTTGCTACACATAAGTCGAATTCCATATATAATTCAGGTTCCACATTTTTAACATTCAATTCACTAATTAATTCTCTAATTAGTTTTCTTCCAATTTACTTAACTATGTTAAATTTCATTTCCAAATAAATCCTTTATTTGAGTTTTAACATAAACATTACATACAAACACTTCTGATTATTATTATCTACAACCTAAGTCCATATTTCGATTTTTATTAGCCAATATTCCAAACACATTTCCTTCCATTTTATGCTTAAGTCGAATTATTTTATACTTGAATTCACATTCACCTTATCACAAATCAAATCCGACTCCTATTCACTATTCAATTAACTAATATATTTATTTAATTAGTTCACTTCCGTTTATAATTTAAAATCTGATTTTTATTTCAAAAATCACTTCAATCGGGTTGGCTTGAGTTCACCTGATTTTAATAATCCAAAATCAGATTTCCATTTCTTCACCAAAATATCAAACCATTATTATTTTGGTCTTACCATTCCACCTTTTCAATTTATAAGTTACCCAACTTATTTTTTCACATTTTCATAAATTCTATTCTTGAGCTGTTTTCCATTCAAAATTTATAACTTATAGTTATACAATCATTTTACAACTCAAAATTATATATAATACAATTTGATATTATCTCACTTCCCATTTCAATTCTATTTAACTTATCTTAAGTTAAATCTCAATTCATTTAATCCTTTTAAACTTACTCAAATTAAATTTTAATCCCAAAATCAAATTTTACCACTTTCATCCCTTACTAATATCATCCTTAACTTAAGTTTAAAAAATTATTTCCTAATATTTTCCCAAAACATCAAATACGGATTTCCAGAATTCAAACACCCGATATTTATTTCAAATCATTTTTAAATCATATATATATATATATAGCTCTTTTGGTTTAACAAACCATTCCTTTGGCATTTCCAAAATCAACTTGGTTTTATCCCAAAACAAATTCCCTTCGGAATTTTCAAAACAACACTTGTTTTCAAACAAAAATCTCCATATCAAATTATTACGGTAGCAATCCATTACCTAGAAACTCGAAAATGAACACCGATGATGTTGCGATCATCATTGGAATTATTTTCCAACGACTGAAGTGAGTTCAGTGCTTTATCACTTCCAAAATTCATTTATAACAATTTTTTTATATCAAAAATATTTTCAAAATAATACCATTTTTATTTTCATAATACTTCGGAAAATATTTTCCAAACCTTCTAGGATTTAAATTTCCAAATTCTTGTTTGAATCCATTTTTATTTATAATCCATATGCATAAATCATTCTTATACAATCTCTATTTGGTTATATATAACCATTTCAATTTTATAATCTTGTTTGGATTATGATAATAACAACCAAACATTCCAATATACTATAATAATTTCAAGAAAATTATTTCTTCCATATCAAAATATAGTTTAGGTAAAATTTATTTCATTTACCCACTTCAAAACAATACCGTGACAATTTACCTGGTTCAAGTGTTTATAAACCCCTATCAATATCGTGGCATCCCACATATCGACCAGAATTCATAAGCCACTCAACAGATAAATTAACAAAATATAAAATATTTTATATTCACTAACAAATACACACTCATATCTATAATACACTCAATTCATTCTAGAGTTCTACTGACCCTATCTCTAATGAGTAATCCCCACCAAAGCCAAGGTTCTCGCTTAACCTTGCGCTCTAATACCAAGTGTGATGACCTGCAAATCTGTACCTTTTGAATCAACAATAAACCACACATATCTGACCCAAAAAGTATAGAATGACAGAAGGTCATGGAAAAGAAGAGAGAGGGTGAGAAGAAAGAAAGAAGAAGAGATAGAAGAAATAGAAACAACACATAGAATCTCACAAATCGCAGCGGAACAATATATAATAGATAAATATAGATCATTATACAAAAAGGAACTGTAACTGTTAATTTATGTACAATCATTAGAGTGCAACAGTCAACATAGCAATCTGGACAGTTATAATAACTTGTCCTAAAAAGTACTGAATATACAGTTTAAAACACACTGTGGAAAATAATCAAGTACGTGTAATATGCCTGAAATCCTCTAGCTTGTCTTCTGAGCTCCATAACATCCTAACCCGGATCTGCAATACTCGGTCTGACTCAAGCACTATAATAAAATAACACCCGAGTTAGTCTGGAAAACCAGCGTGAGTAAACACACTCAATTTGAATTATTACTGTCATCAAAATCCTTTGAAAACAAAGGTATCTCGTAAGACCATACCACACATAAATATGCTGGGTTTTTACCTTACGATAACCAAAATTTGAATGGAATTAAATATTATTTTCGACGGTTTAGCATCATTTTGGCAGTGAATATCGACTTTTGATAGGATAATCTTGTCGCTGATATCTATGTACCATTCTGTTCATATCGTCGTGCTGATCTCCGTAGTATATTCATTTGTCTATTTCGGTGTCCAGTACATGGCGAAATCGGTGAAACGGTTAGCCGTATCGATTCCGCGTTTGCGCCTTTTGGATTCTGTGTCTTTTCATAGTCCTCCGTGAAAGTTAATAGCCACTAGTTATTAATAATTCCCTAAATGTGACTATTGGATTTTACTATTCTTAACTTTTCAAATTATTCATTGATTGGTTTCCAAGCATTCTGTGCTTTGCTTCTCATAGAAAGAAAAAAAAATTATATTTTAATATAAAGTTTATATAATTTTACTAAAGCTTGTTTATCTTTTGGAATCCATCAACCCTTCCCTTCATGATCGTGATCCATCCTTCCCTTCCTCTAACCTCCACCATCTTTGCCCCATGCCACAACCATTCTAACACACATAACCCGCAAGCTCACCAGCCTATACCCTGCCCATTTCCATGCACCTTCCCTAACATAGTTCTCCTTGACACGCCATGGCAACCACTGTAACCCTGCATGAACCGAACTCCACCTCCATTGAAGCACCTCCATCCCATCCCCTTGACTTGATCTGCCCTGCTACCTCAACCGAACCAGACTCCAACCCTTAGCCTTCGATTCCCTCCTCGCCTTTCCTCTCCGCCATGCCAAAAAAAACCCAGCCATGTCCTTATCGAAAGCTGCTTGTTCTCTCTCCCCAGCAGCACACCGGTTTCCCACTGACATAGCCGCATCCTACACAAATCCGAGTAGCCTAACTTGACAGCCCTCCCACAACCGAATCAGTCAGCCTCTTCGCCTTTGCCGACTAGCAGCCCATCTACCTACAGCGCAGACCCGATCTACAAACCTCCACAGCACCTTGTGCAGCCCTTGCAGCCAGTTGAAACCCATAGCTCCACCGAAGCCTTCCACACTGTCGTGCCATGGCGGCCATACCTTCAAACTTCCCTTATCTCCAGCCTTGTAGTCAAACTCCGAGCACAGCCAATTGCCGAGCAGCCGTACCCCTAACACCTACAGCTTGCTCCAAAACCCTAAGCTTCTCTATATAAAAAAAGAATATTGATCTTTAAACATTGGCTTTTAAAATATAATATATAGATATTCTGATTTTAATATTTGTTTTTTTATAAATGTTGATTTTGAAAAATATATAATATGAAGATTTTTATTTTAAATGTGTTTTAAATTGAATATTGATTTTTAAAAATATAATATAAATATTTTATTTTAAATATGTGAGTAAATTTAGATTTTAAAAATATTATATATTTTGTTTTCATTGGTTCAAGTCCATCGTGCTTTGCTTTGGAATTTGTGCTTGGATTCGTAGCTCATTTCATTGTCAAATTTCTCTAGCCTCGAAAAATGAGCGATCACTCACGATTAACATTCTTATGTTTAGTAAATTAATTCACATGAAATGACGATTGAAATATGTTGTTAAATTTGAATTTGTTAGTAATTTAATTGTTAATTATGATATGTTATTATCTGCAATTGTTAACCTATGTTAATTGACATATGACACCATGACCCGTTGTATATATATTATATATAAATTGTTAGTTATGATCCATGCTTGTAATGGATATGTTATGCCATTTTATATTATTATTTTATTTTTCCCACACTGCAAGTTCCCTGTTAGTTTAGGAATTCCCTATGGGTTGAAATGATACATATCCGAATGATTTTATAGATTAGGGGAAATCGTTATGGGTTGAAATGATAAACCCAAGCGATTTTATTGATTTTGAAATTTTGGGATTGCGGGTTGAAATGATATATACCCATAAATTTAAATTATTGCATATTGAAATGATAAATATCTGTATCACTTGACCATAGGATAGAAAACTATATATGGACACTGTTGGTCTATTTTTAGATGATTTCTAAAAATTTTGAGAAAAGAAAATATATGTGTTTGGATTTTAAAATAAAACATAGCTATTTTATTTTAATATATGTGTAAAATTTAGATTTTTAAATTATAAGTTTGGAAATTTTAAAAATTTATAAGTTAAGCTTTGAAAAGGTAATTTTTAAGATTTTACTTATATTTTTATTATTTTTAAATATATAAAATAAGATTAAAATAGATTTAATAATAAGGTTTAATTTAACTTAACTTAATAAAAAAATTAATTTAATTAATATATATATATATAATATATTTAAATATTTATTTTAAATTATATTAATATTTTAGAAATAGATTTTGTAATAACGATAATAAATTAAGGTTGGAAAGATAAATTGAAATTGATTTGGAATTTATTTGTTTAAGAAATGTATTTAAATAAGTATTGATTTGAACTTATTGATTTTGAAATTTTAAAGATACGATTTTTATAACTTGATATCTTGAATTTGATATAAAGGCGACTAAATGAATATTTTCAAATTTTAAATAAAATTGAAATTGAATATTTAATATTGATTAAATTTGTAATTTGAGATTTTATCTAAATGTTATTAAAATGATTTAGTGAATATTTTCAAATTTAAATAAAATTGAAGTTGAATTTTGAATTATAAATGAAATTTATCAAATTTGAGTTATTGTAAATTGTTTGAATATTTAAACTTTAAAAACATATTGAATTGGAGGTGACTTAAATTTGCAGTTCAAACCTGGACTTGAAATCGATATAAATTAAAATGGTTTTAATGAGAATTTGAATTGAACCTTTAACCTTTTTAATTGAAATTGTTGAACCGAGATTGATTTAGATTGAATTTTGGAACTAAAGTTGATTTGAATTGGTTTGTGAATTTGGAGGAAACAATTCTAATTTGAAACTATTTTCGATATAAACTCTTTTAAATATATAAACAATTTTAATATATATTATTTTAATTTTATAAATAATTTTAAATATATACATTTTAATATATATACTATTTTAATATATATACTATTTTAATATATATTAACTATTTTAATCTATAACCTATTTTTAAATATATACATTTTAATATATATACTATTTTAATATATATAAACTATTTTAATCTATAACCTATTTTTAAATATAAACTATTTTTAATTTATAACTATTTCAATAAATATAAACTATTTTAACCTATAACCTATTTTTAAATATAAACTATTTTTAATTTATAACTATTTCAATATATATAAACTATTTTCAATATTTAAACTGTTTAAGTTGGAACTGTTATGATTTAGATTTAATGGATTTAAATGCGAATACTTTGATATAATGGTTTAAACTATTTTGTGGCTATGATTTTTGGAAATGAATATGATTTCGAAAGTGATATGATTTCGAAAGTGATATGATTTTGAAAGTGAATATGATTTCGAAAGTGATATGATTTTGAAATGAATATGATATTTTGATATGGAGTATGAACTGTTTGAAATGAAAATGACCATGGTGTGAAATAAGCGTTTAGTTGTTAAAGAGACCGAGATTGGATATTGTCATACTCTCTGCCTGTACCGAAAACCACTTTAACAACTGTGCATGTGGTGGAGATTCCAAAACGAAGTAGGATGGTTTGGCTAACGTCTGTATGAGGTATGAACGCAGCCCCGACTCCCTCGAGTCAGCTTGATGTGACTAAAACAGGAGCTACGCTGAGCCAAGTGAGGTCGCACCTCCGATCGAGCGTGCTTCTTTGATACAATTCTATTACTTTGTGATTTGATTGGGTGCACCTTTAATTATGGGAGTGTGTCTCAAGGTGGGCAGTAGTAGCTACTATGCATTATCACCAGTCCGGTTCCACAAAACGGTAGTATCCTACCCTGGGCATTACCTCGCATGCCTTGTCACATGCCTTATCGCGCCCACTACGAGTTTGGTTTGTACCGTACCTATGGAGTGCCCTCTGATAGCTCTCCAGTTTACGGAGGAATTATGGTACTATATAGACTAGAGATATATATATAAATGTGTTAAGGGGGATATGGGTAATGCCTTAACGATATTTTAATATTTTACTTTACTATAGACATTATCTATGTAGCGTATTGTACTATGTATGTAGATAATTTAGTAGATCCTTAAGGGATGGAATCCCAAACATCCTTTGAGTTATTTGCATTTCGTTTGGACATTTCATGTGACGCCCCACCCCGAGACCCACATTAACAAAGAGTATTACTGGGTAATACTGTCTGCTAATGTAGAGAATAGGGCTGGATAAGGGCGGCCATCTATAGCCTTGTCTAAAATATCTATTGAATACGTCGACAAATGCCATATTTTTTTTCTATCTCAAGTGGATCGACATATCCAATAAATACTTAATACAAAACCATAGATGGCTATAAGATCTATCAGAACAAAATATAATAACTCGAATGCAAAACACATCACAGAACAGTAGATCATCACATATATATACATATACAGATACATCATAGAGTATACAAAAATGATACATGTCAAGTGGTATAGCAACCACAATATACAAGCGAGTCAAAAGAATATACATATCAAAGTAGCAATCAAAAAGGACTATACAAAAAGCTATAACAAAAAGAGCTAGCAGAATAGTCCATGCGGAAGTAGAATAGGCTAAGTCCAAATGTACCTAACCTGAAACACCTCGGTCTGACCCGAGTATAAAATACACGGGTCTTCCAAGCTAAATAAATCAGTTTACAAGGATAAGCGATAATATGAGCATAAGGATAATGTGATAATATTCTCAAGCGAGAAGGGATAATTAAAGTGTATGATTACATCAAGTGATAATATGGTATCACTACACAAACATATAATCTCAAAAGAGATAAAATAACCCATGAAACGCTAAAAGTAGCGAGCCTCATATCATTGGCATTCATAAAACATCAAATATGGTTTAGGGGAAATCCTAAACCCGCCATCTTGGCAAACCCAAAACATGCATAAAGAGATCTCATCTCAAACATGCCATAAGGCAAATATGTCTCCAAAGAGGAGAATAAAATCTCAAGTAAACGCCAAAAGGCAAATCTCATATAATGCCGGTGTAGGCTACTCACATCTCAAAAATAGAACTCACAAGAGTTCAAATTCCCGAAAGGTAATCACCACAAATATATATCGAATGGTTCAAATGACCAATTCCAAAAAAGAGCGATACACTAGGGAAATCACAAACATCAATGAAATCATCCCAAATATATATAGCACGTGCTTATGGCTGAAGCCTGCCAAGTACTGTTCTCACAAATATAGGGCGCCACGTCTCTTAGACAAACGTCCCAAAGGACAAGTAAATTCGTCTCTTAGACAAACATCCCAAGGACAACATCCCGAAGGACAAATACGTCGTAATGACAAACGTCTCTTAGACAAACATCCTGAAGGACAAATGACCTAAAGGTCCATTACTGGCAAATACGTCTCTTAGACAAATATGTCACAAACTCTTGGTTGGGAACCCGAATAGTGTTAACGTGTGTCTCATACCACACGTTCGCACTAAACGGTTTACTAACCGCTAGTAAATTTCACACGCAAAGCAATAAAAAGTTAACCTCATCTAATCGGTAAACTCGACCCGCAGGTCAAAATGATCAAACGGACAATCGGGAATAAACCGATAAGATAAACGCACGTGTCCCATACCATGTGTTTTACCAAACCATTTAATTCTCCTTCTCATTCGCTCGAATAGTGCAAAAATGTGTATTTTATATATAAAATAATTTACTTGAGAAAACAAGCTTTTAATACCAATTTTGAAAGCCATATTTGAAAATTCCCTTATTATCGAGAATAAATAGATTATATTTGGAAAATTCCCTTATTATCGAGAATAAATAGATTCTATATTTGAAATACTTTAAAAATATCATATAATAATAATTTAAAATGCCCATTTATTTTAAAAATTATTTCAAAAAGGTTTGGAAAAATCCATGCTCGAAAACGAATAAAAACCCAAGAAATCACTCAAATCGATATTCGAATTCAATTCAAATTAAATTCAAATTTAATCCAAAATTTGAATTTCAAAATCTCCAAAATTTGTCTAGTCTACCGATAGACATCATGGCCTCAAAACATTTCAGAAATATCACAAAAACAAGAAGTAAAATTCAAAAGTCGGACGGAAAAAGAAAGTGGAAGTCGAGGAGCTGCTCAGTGAGAAGAAGCGTCAAATGATTTGGACAGTTGTCGCGCTGGCGGAGCAGGAAGCCTACAGGGAAGATTGGGGCAATAAGGAGCTCGACGAGTATCTGCAGACCCTCTACCCCATCGACTACATCTATCGCTGAACCAACTTCCAAACTGACTGACTCATCTACCGAATCAACGGCATAATCATCAAAACCGACTGCAATGCATCGGCAACAATACCCAGGTCTGAAATCTTCTCTGGGAACATGAAACAGGTTGCCAAATGACCTTTGATTGAATTAAAAATTGGTGTGCGGAAAGTAGAAAACTTCGGCTTTCAAACAAAAAAAGAATCGATGAATTCTGACTGGAAATGAAAATGTTACGCTGTCTCAAATATGAACTCAGGCCATGTTTGCAACAGTTCAAAAACAAAAATATACCCAGGCCTCAAAACCATCTTGGGTCCAACTTACAGGCCTAAACCAGAGGACTAAACAACCTCATATTAAGCCAAAAATTGATATGCATATAGTAGAAAACTTCATCTTTCAAACAAAAATTAAATCAGTCAATTCCGACTGGAATTGAAAATGTTACACTATCTCAAACATGGACTCAGGCCATGTTGGCAACTGTTCAAAAAAACCAAATGTACAGACCTAAAACTCATCTCGGGTTCAACTTTTAGGCATGAAACAGAGGATCGATTACCTTGGATTGAGCTAAAAATTGGTACGCATATAGTAGAAAACTTTATCTTTCAAACAAAAAAAGAATCGATGAATTTCAGTAAGAAATGAAAGAGTTATGCTATCTCAAACATGGACTCAGGCCATGTTTGCAGCAACTCAGAAAACGAAATTTCTACAGACAAAAATTTGTGTTTGAGTTGATTTTGTACCATTGTTTTGAACATCCAAATGACAATATTTTCAACCAAAATTTGCAGATATGAAGATCAACATGCAAGCTACCAAATGCAAGAAATCCGACAACATTTCGTAGCCGGAATCAAAAGATATAAGCATGCAAAGAAGCAACCCAAACAGATTATCACAGAAACTAAACAACTACAGAAAACAATTTTACAAAGGCTATATTTGCACAGATTTTTGGCTTTGGAAGCTTTGTTTCAGCTAGAAATTGTGAGTAACTAACTCACCTTGCAATTTGAAGCGAAACCTGAATTAACTTGAAGGAAGTTGCTTGCTGTTGGCAAGGGAAAACTACAATAACCTATCAAATAGAAGAACAAAGACATGCAAAGAAGAAAAACAAAGCTTTGACAAACCCAAAATCTCAAAATCAAAACTTGATGATATAATCTATGTTTTGGAGTTGATTACCTATGAAAAAGAGCTTTAATTTGATTATTCACAGCAGTTTTAGTTTAAGAAATTGTAGATTTGAGCTTTTAGGTTGAAAGAGGAAAGTTGTTTTTCTCAGTTTTTGTTTCTGTTTATTGTAAAGAGAAAAAAACGTACACACTTGAGATAGACTTTTTCTTCTTCAGGCTAGTGTATGTTAATGGGCTTTGACCCAAAACCAAATTAATTAGCCTAAGGAAAATTAAATTATCACTAAAACACCAATATACACATGTTATTAATAAAACAACATATATACACAAGATTTCTTCACAATAAAATCGTACAAACATATTTTCATGTTTAATAAAACATTCTACAACTAATAAAAAGATAATTTTAGTTATGAGAATATTTTTATTATTAAAAACTGTTATTTTAATTAAATACACAATTTACACAAAACACCATTTTTAACTCCAAAAATTACACAAAAATACTTTTCTTGTATAATAAAATGCAATAAATCTTTAACATCATTTTTATAACCAAAACTTATTTTTAAACAAAATTTCACCTTTTATTTATAATAAACACATATTAAAATCAAATACTTCCTTTAAAAATTATTAAAAGAAGCATTTGGCAATAATTACAAGAATTATTGCATTTCACTAAATAAAAATCATATTTCATTCATTTTTATCACCAATAACCATGATAAAGTTTCAAAAAACTTTATATTCACATTTTATTTCCAAAATCCATTGTTTATTCCAAATAAACAATTTAAATCTCCAATTTATTTTTAATTCATAATATTAAATTATAACTATCATTATAATTTAATATTTACAGGTAATCACCCAAAACCAGGGTTGTTACAACTTCCCCCCTTATAAAAATTGCATCCTCGCAATTTCTAGAGAAGAGCTGTATTCAACACTATTTATTTCATCAAGCAAAGGAAGATAGATAAGCTCGAGTTTAAAATTTCTCACCCCAACACAAGATGTTATAAAAACAAGATAAGATCGCTTGATTAATTCTATGGTTTTCCAAGTGCTAATATTGGGATTAGCGGACCATTGAATTTGTACGAGCAATACATCATGATTTCGAAGGCGTCTTACCTTCGAATCAAGATCACAGATAAGATGCCATACAAAAGATAAATCGAGTGAGGTTGATTTCTCAGGAGCTTCTCGAATAGAGTCGAGATTTAACAAAATTTCATCCCGGCTTCAACCAACTAGATAATTGTTGACATGACTTTCCGTATGTCACTACGGAAAAAGCCACACCGACATTAGATTTCCACAATGGAGGTAAGAAAACTCAATAAGAGGTAGGTGGTTTCCTCAATACCACCAACCCAAACGACCGCATAAATGCTAGTCACTAGATAATTGCACAAAGGCAAGACAAACTCAAAAAATGGATTTTTATACTCCTATTTAACTAAACAAATATTTTCAAGGTTATCAAAATCCTTTTACTACATAATCAAATTCTCAAATTTCAACATTTTAAAAATTTTCAAAACCTCTTTCAAAAATCCAATTTAATCTCCACACTCTTCATTTAAAGTGATTAATATGCTTCACTCTTAAATTCTACCAAAATATATTTCAGTTTGAAACATATATTTATACTAAACATCAGTTCTATTACATTCACAAAATAGGTAGAATACACATGACCACAAACAAAACAAGTAAATTCCAATTACAAACCTGCTGTAAAGAAAACAAATTTTGACATAGAAAACATCAAAATCAGAGAACTCTTATGAAATAAAAGTTGTTCTACAAAGTCTAAGCTTTCCAGAGATATAAAGATCATCAAAATCAGATTCACGGTTTGAAAGTTATGCAGAATTTACTTTCAACACAAATTTTAGAAACTTATAAGACAGAAATGTTTATTCACTTTCAAACCTATTTTAGACTCAGTAAAAAGCAAAATCTTTTAAAGTGGTAAAAAGAAGCTTACTAAAAGCTCTTTCATTTACAAAAAGATTGAACTCATTTGGAGTTATAAATATTAAGTTATCGTTGTTTTAGTACAACACTTTTCCAAACAAAATTTCAGTTTTTAAATCAATTTGAAATTTGAAATTTTCCCAAAACATTTTAATCTCAAACTACATTTTCAACAACCTTTTTGCTATATCATTTACTAAATGATCTTCTTTTTCCCTGAAAAGCTAAGACATACAAAATTATGATCAACTTTATGCAACCATAAAAAAAAATTCATTATGTGGAAATACTTTCATTACTTTCTAATATCTAGCTTTAAAACAATTAACTATGGAAACTCATTTTGGAAGAGATAACTAATCTCTTTCATTATCAAGAGATGATTATTAATTATCCACCAAATAAGTTTTTGGGATATATATATATATATATATATAAAGTTTAAAATTATTCTCACAATTTAAAATGGTTATACTACATGAATTATTCAGTTATCAAAACAATCCAAATTCACATTTCCATTTGTCACAAAAATTAAATTTCCGTCTAATTATCAACATAAAACTTATTAAAGTTGATAATTAATTCAAACTTGTTTTCAAAAGAATTTTTCAATTTAAAACCCACAAGTTTTAATACCATTTAAGTTTAAAACAAAAACTAGCTCACAAATTTATACTAAATGTTCTAAACTAACACTTCTTTTATTTCTCTTAACATAGGGTTTTATATCTATCCTCTATTATTACTCAAAAACCTAAGTGTCAAAACAATTTTTTTGTTTTTTTATAGTCATCATTAATGACTTGAACTAAACTATTCAATTAATATTTTAATTTTTCAAACCATAGTATTCTTTTACCTTAAATACATCATTTTATTAATCAAAACATCAAATGATATTTTCTCCCCATTAAGATATCCCCTTAATTAAAATTATTCACTTTTACTTACCCAAATTACCATACTCAATTTCTCAAATTTTAAATAATATAAGGGCATTGCCTCGCCATTGATTTATAGTGAATGACCCCATCGACTAGCTGCAGAGTTGATCAAATGATCAAAACTGCCTCGCCACTCATCCAACACTCACTATGGTTCAATGGTTTCATTAAACATTTAAAATAAAAATTAATACTCCACCATATCACTATAGAAAAGGCTTTTATTCTGACAGCAAGGAGCGACGGCTTCCGAAGGCTCTTTTTCGACGGCGTTCGACGGCCCGTCGGCGGCTGTCGGAAATTCGCGAATTACAGGGCTCAGTCGAGCCTTCTTCTTCCTCATTCTCAACACGAAATTTTTTAGCAAAAACCCCCAATTCCCTTCTCCAAGCTTCCAATCTCTAATTTCGAGCTTCCAGATCCTCCACGGCTGCATAATCAAACTCTATTGCTCTCAATCTCAGGTATAATACCTTATTTTCGCCAAAAATCTAATTTTTACCCTAAATATAGATTTGCATAAGTTGATAAATTAGGATTAATTAGCAATTGTTTCCAATAGCGTAATAACGGTTTATAGCATCCCATGGTATATCTATTTCATATGTTATCGTGAAGTTTTAAAGAGTATGTATAATTTATGAATGTGTGTATATGTAAACCATTGTATATGTGTTGTTTATACCATTTTATCGTGTTAATTGGAATAAGACATGAGTTGTATAACATCTTGACTTGTATAATAATAACGAATGCACGAGTCTAAAAGAATTTGATTGTGTTGGAAAATCATAATAAAATTAAAGCAGCCTTATTCGATAAAATACGCGGAATAAATGTGGTATATTAATAATTTTTTGAAATGTATTAATAAAATACGCGGGACATTTAATTAACTAATGTCCCTTAGAGGGTTTTGGCCCCGTCTGACGAGTGTCGTACATGATCGTTATATAAATAGTCGTATTTTTTTTCAAAAAACGCCCATTTATATTCATCTGGTACAATGTTTGTTGGATTTATTCCTGTATTGGACAAGTTATGAACATAGTAAGCATTTACATTTTGCATACTACTTCGTCTCAAACGGTTCATAAAATTTTGGCCTAACTTTTCTTTTTTGTTTCCTGCGTACACGCATTTGTGTACAATGCAGGGAACAAAAGGGAAATACTGCCGAAATTTTGTTGAATCGTTTGAGACGAAGTAATATATGAAATGTAAATGCTTACTGTGTTTGTAATGGGAAGTATGATGCTTGAACATGGAAAAAATATCTTTTTGTACAAAATTTTGTATCGATACATTAAAAAATAAAATGTGTCATATTTGAAAATATTTTTTAATTTTGAAATAGTTCTTTAAATTCAATTATTATACGAGAATGAAATTAATCTTTTTCGAATTTGTATTCTTGAAAATAAATATTAAATTTTGAACTTGTGACTCATTTTCTCAAAGAGGAAAAATGATTGATTATTTTGTTGATTGGAGGAGATGGATGTACCAAAGAAAAGGACAGAGAGGCTCAATAAAAAATGATTTTTATAATGGTATAAACGTATTTGTTGAATTTGCTTTAAGTAATAACGGAAACGATCCAGAAATTCGTTGTCCGTGTAGTAGGTGTAGACATTTGAAGTATTTGTTACCAGATATTGTGAAAGTTAATTTGTGCCAAAACGGTTTCGTACCCGAGTATTATGTTTGGGATCGGCATGGAGAAGTTGTAGCAAATACTTCTGTAGAGTCTGAAAGTGTCGTTAACGAAGTAGTTACGACGACCCGTATAGAAAATATGGTCGAAGATGCAGCACGATCAATGTTTCCTATGGTTGAAGTTGACGACGATGATGGAAATGTTGAAGAACCAAATATTGAAGCAATTTATTTTTATGATTTACTAGATGCTGCTAAGAAACCTATTTGGGATGGTTGTAAAAGCGGCTCTCAGCTGTCAATAATCGCAGAATACATTGCGATGAAGTCAAAATACAACATCACTAAAGTTGGGTTTACGACTGTTGTACAAGCTGCAAAAAGATATATGCCGCCCGATAATCTAATGTGTGAAAATCACTATGAAGTTAAAAAACTTATGTCGGCTTTTGGTTTACCTTATCAGAAAATAGATACATGTTTAAAAGGCATCATGTTGTTTTGGAAAGAAGACGCAAACCTTAGAAATTGTAAAATTTGTAATCAGGAGAGATACAAACCAAGAAAAAAGAATGGGAAGGAAGTTCTGTATAAGCGTATGCATTACTTACCCACCACTCTAAGGCTTCAAAGATTATATGTATCTTCTGTAACTGCATCTAATATGAGATGGAATAGTGTGAGAATGGAGGAAGAGGGTACGTTGACACATCCTGCCAATGGAGAAGCATGGAAGCATTTCGATAAAATGTATCCAAATTTTGCAGCGGAGAGTCGAAATGTTAGATTAGGATTATGTACGGATAGTTTTTCGCCATTTTCTCAATTTGGTTCTAAATATTCATCCTGCCCATTATCGTCACACCGCATAATTTACCTCCATGGATGTGTATAAAAATGCAATATATGTTTCTTACTGTTGTCGTTCCTGGCCCCGACGATCCGACATAAGGAATCGATGTATATTTACAACCGTTGATTGAGGAGTTCAAAATACTATGCAACGAAGGAGTAGAAACATACGATGTGTCCAAGAAGAAAATTTTTCGTATGTTTACTTCTTTGTTTTGGACTATAAGTGATTTTCCTACCTATGCAATGCTGTCAGAATGGAGTACTGCCGGTCGTTTAGCATGTCCATATTGCATGGATGAAACACGAGCGTTTTCTTTACCTCGTGGTAAGAAATTTTCATGGTTTGATTGTCATCGATATTTTCTCCATGTAAATCATCCCTTCAGAGGAGACAAGAAAAACTTTTTAGCTAATAGAGTAGAAACCAGACAACCACCGACGATATGGTCAAGCGAAGACATATATGAACTTATTAGGGACTATCCAAAGATATATGAAATTGGAGTGCAAACAGAAATTGAAGGCAAATCGATTGTTCATAACTGGTGCAAACAAACTATTTTTTGGGAGTTGCCATAGTGGAAACATCTTCTGCTTCGTCATAATATAGACGTGATGCACAATGAGAAAAATGTATTTGATAATGTTTTTAACACAATTTTGAATGTGAAAGGGAAGACGAAGGATGATTTGAAATCAAGACGCGATATAGAAGAATTATGCAAACGTCCTAAGCTTCATATGAAACCAAATGACAGTAAAAAACCCAAAGCATGTTACGAATTAGATAATAATCAAGTTAAAGTTGTAATAAAATGGGTGGAAGGGTTAAGATTTCTTGATGGGATATCATCAAATCTTCGTAGATGTGTTGACTTTAAAAACGGTAGATTGAGCGGAATGAAAAGCCACGACTGTCACATAATGATGGAAAATTTATTTTCCGTTATGTCAAAGAACTACTGCCGTTAAAAGTTTGGAAGGTAGTAACGGAGCTTAGTATTTTTTACAAAGAGCTTCGTTCGACTACTTTAAAAGTGCAACGTTTACGTAAACTTGAAGTAGAT
The DNA here is from genome assembly GCA_030737815.1 of Allium fistulosum. Lineage (NCBI taxonomy): Eukaryota > Viridiplantae > Streptophyta > Magnoliopsida > Asparagales > Amaryllidaceae > Allium > Allium fistulosum. Next base: position 1,265,754,397 of record CM060901.1, on the reverse strand, counting down.
ATTCCTATATTGCTCTGCAAATTAGAGAAAATATTTCTGCCAGGTTTTTTTAATGTAATGGAACATTTACCTGTTCATCTCCCATCTGAAGCACGACTTCGAGATCCTGTCCAATATAGATGGATGTATCCATTTGAGAGGTATGTAATATATTATCACGTACTTTAATTGCATTTGAAAGATGAAGTTAATGTAAATTAATTTTGCATAGATATCTAAATCATCTGAAGAAAAGTGAGGCAAAAAGCACGAGTTGAAGGTTCGATATGTAAATCTTACATCGAAGAAGAAGCTTTGTTCTTTTTCTCTCACTATTTCAGTGACCATGTGAATATATCATTTGAAAGTGTTCCTCGTAATGACGAAGGCGACGAACAAAAGTCCTCTCAAGCAATGTTATCTATTTTTAGACAACATGGTCGACCTTCTGGAAAATGTGTAGAAATATGGCTAGACGATAGAGATCTTCATGTAGCACACACTTATATTCTTCTAAATTGTGCCGAGGTTGCACCTTTTGTTAGGTAATCTGAAATAATAATTTGTGTTTTATTCTTTTCTATAATGCATGTGCGTGTATAACCTAATGTAATAATTTGTTTATATATACAGTGTTTATGAATGTGAATATCCGAACGGAGATCTCAGTAAAGAATTTTCCGATTGGTTTTAAAATTACGTTTATGAGCCGAGAAATTGTGTTGTTGACGAAGGGTTGAAACATCTTGCGATAGGACCAAAAAGAGTGGTCAAGACATATCCAATATATTTCGTCAATGGATATAAATTTAACACCAAAGAATACGGTGCAGAAAAATTAACGAATAATACTAGTGTATTTGTTAAAGGTAGTGACGATCCAGAAAATGACATAAATGATTTTTATGGCGTTCTAACACAAATTTTGAAACTAACATATTTCTCACGACCCACGGAGGAGGTGTTTCTATTTAGATGCAATTGGTTTAGCAATGTTCCAAGTTCTGGAATTAATGTGCACAAGGATTATAATCTTATTGAAATAAAGCATACATCGCACTATCACAAGTACGATCCTTTTGTACTAGCCAAACAAGCATTGCAAGTTTATTACGCTCCTTATCCGTCTCTAAAAAGAGATAAAGTAGATTGGTCTGTAGTTTTTAAAACAAAGGCCAGATTTACATTCGATGGGAAGAATATTCCAGACGAACAAGCTTACCAAGCAGATCTTGAGGAAAATAACGAAATAATAATTACAAACGATCATACAGATTTTGGTCCTTTGATCGATGAATCAAATGTTTTGGTAGAAGCGTTTGACAGTGTAGAGGAAAATATCGTAGAAAACGAGATCGAATCTGAAGACGATGATGATTGATAAAAATCTGAATCTGATTTTTTTGCAATTGATTTAACTATGTTGAATTCTTGATGTATTATGAAATTGATGTAACTATGAAACCAAATCTGTACTTATCTGTATCATATTTAAAAATAGGGGGTTCGACATACTTCCCTCGAAGGTTGTGCTGGATGTTTCTAGAGCTTCTTACCGGAGTAGGATGAGTGCATGTTGGCCGAAGTGGGATAACATCCCTCCCCACATAGTAGAGTGTATTTGGCAGGATGTCCTAGTAAGTATATTTTTTTGTTTTCCATTTTTAATTCGTTTTGTCATTTTTTTACTATTTATCGTTTATAGTTTAATATTCTTTTTGCTTTTTATCGTGAAACACAGGCTGAGATAGACATTCAGACAAACGATATGCAGTTGGCACGAGAATATTGGATGAAGAAGATGCTTAAAAACTATAAGGACTCGATATCTGAAATCAAGAAATTAGGTAAGAAACCACGTTTGATGAGGGAGAGCGTATGGCAAGCATGGTTGGGATACTGGGAAACTGACAAGGCGAAGGCAAGTATACTAATTTTTTTTAAATTATTTGACTGGTAGTAAATATCAAAAAATACATGATTGATAAATAATGTATCAAATTTTGAATGTATAAGCAGAGTTGGAAAGAAACTCTACAAACAGAAATAAAAATCCCGTCACTCATCGCAGAGGGTCGAAGTCATTTCAATAGTATCGGCAGGAGTTGGTAAATTTACCGAATGCAAATTGTAAATAGCTTGTACTATATAATTTTAAATGTACAATAATTGTATGTAAAAATCAATTTTAGGAAGCTGAGGCGCATGGTCCTGTGGGCTATATGGACGTGTTTACTCGTACGCATGCTGTCGAGCATGTAAATCCGGACGGGACAGTTTCGTATACATGGCACGACGATAAATCCAACAAGAGCCATGTAAGCATATTTCATTTTATGCAGTATTAGTAATTGTTCTACTTGTTAAAATATAATGAAATAAGATATGATGATATTAATTTGTTAATGCAGGAAAAGTTTATGGAGCAGCGCCAGAAACTCCTTGCTGATACGGTTCGAGATCAGCTGACGACAGATGAGGAGGATGCTATTTTTGAGTCAGTTATGGATCCATTGGAGCATGGCAGACGATACGGATTTGGCAATCAAGTGGTAAGTAAATAATATATTGGGTATCATATAAGTTTTCAAATTCAGTACATTGGTTTTGAGTCACTTCGTTATGAAAGCATTATGCATTACCAAAATATATTAATTCGTTACTTGAATGTCATTTCAAAAAAAAACGAAAAAGACATGTTATTTAATTTAGTTTGCCTGATATATGTTGTACACATGCATAAATTTGTCACATTTACTGTTAAAGAGATCAAAAGCAGTGATATCTCGTAATGTAACGTACTATTATTTTTGTTAATAAATGGTTGAATCACAATTTAAAAACGGCCAAAAGAACATATTTTCAAATGTATACATTATACATGCATAAACTAAATTAAATAACATTATCACACTGCTAATCATTCACATACCTGCACATACACTTACATAAACATGCATAAACTAAATTAAATAACATTATCACACTGCTAATCATGCACATACCTGCACATACACTTTCAGAGATCACACAACTAAATTAAATATTTATTACAGACCAGCAGTCAGAGACGAGGTAGGCAGACTAGAGCTCAGATCGATCTAGCAAAGATCGAAGATTTGCGGGCTAGAGTGGCGCAGCTGGAGGAGCAGAACCGTCGGCAGGCCATAGAGACCACTCAGTTGCTAAACCAGCGTATCACCAAGCACATGCAGCAGTATGGTGGCCGCTTCCCTTCCTCTGCTGGCTCTGGTTCTGGAGAAGACTGATTGATTTCTTTGGTCTGTATGTTTTTTTCTATTTTGTATGATTTGGTAGATGGTGGAGGTAGTTGTTGATTTATGTACTATGTTATGATACACTTAGCTGTTTTGTTGTATAATTATGTGGATGTTGGGGATGTTGGGTGATGAATATTATGTGTTTTGACTTAATTTTATGTATTTTTTTTGTTTGGTGAATTGTGTATAGTTTGGTTTTTGATATTTGGTTGGAATATTATATATTGGATTCTGTAGACTAGTGTTTGTATGGGAAATGTGGATGGAAGACTATATTGCAGCAGAAATATTAAAAAAATGCAGCAGATTTCCGACGGCTTCCGACGGCTTCCGACAGCTTTCAGGTTATATTTTTCCAACGGCTTCCGACCGCTTTCAGATCAATTTTTCCAACGGTTTCCGATGGCTTCCGACAAGTGTCCGAATCCGTCAGAATTTGTCGGAAGTCGTCGGAAAAACGAACGGCGAGATGTGTCGGAAGCCGTCGAAAACATTGCACGCCGACGCCTTATTTTTCTACGGCATTTTCCGACGGCCTCCGACGGCCGCCGACGGTTTTCTGCCATCGGAAAATGCCTTTTTCCTTGTAGTGTATTAACTATTTTCAAACTTTACTTATTAAAACTATATTTACCGTGTCTCACTGTCTCATTACAGCGTTTAGGAAATTCCTATCGATAATGTTGGCCAAACGCATCGACCAGAATTATTAAAGCACTAGATGGAAAACCCAACACAAAAATTCATTTTTTTTAAAAAGAAATACCTCATATATAATACTCAAAATATTCTTTGTTTTTCCCAAAAAAAAGTCCATTTTCTCTTAGAAACATATCTTCAATTTTTGAAAAAAAATTGAAAATGCAATTTATTACTTATTCTCAAAATCAAGGAACACAAATAGAGCTCATCGAGATATTCCTAGAATACTCGATCCTCAAGACTGATGGAATAGACTGGAGTGTACATTATTCTGAATGGTATAACGAACCACTCACAAGACTCATAACGAGTGCAAAATGCGGTAAGAGTAACGCTATCCTCCACGACTTGTAGCTCATGAAAAATCGGTGTAAAGTCAAGCTGAGGAATGACCTTAGTACCACACAATAGATTAAAAAGAGAGAAATGAGATATAAGAGTAAGGTTAAGATATCTTCTCGAATGAGAAGAAGAACATTAACAACATATCATTACTTCGACTAAAGTAATTGTACAAAGTATATCAACAATTGAGTATCCAAAGAGGATATCTCAAAAGGAGGCAAGAACGACAATATCAAATAAATTCAATGAATCACCTCATTTCCCTAGTGGACATCTTCATGGGAGGATGACCGAAAGGCTAAGAACCGGGAATGAAGTTAATACAATATTCAATTGCTCGATTGGGTGTCATACTCGAACGGACTCATAGAAATCAAGAAAGTCATAATGACTAGAATTCCAGATATATCATCAACATCTCGAAACTCAAGAGTGAATACAAAGACTTCGAAATCATCATTAACATTCCGAAGAACAAGAAACAACAAATCGACCAAATTAGGATACCTAAATATAGGATCCTTCAAATCATAGAATGTGGCTTGATAATATGCAAGCCACTCCATCTCAAACCATTCCAAACTCTAAATAGAAAAATAGCATGCTAATTCGCACGAAAAGATAAGCTACAAGGAACAATCCCAAAATCCTCGAATATCATAACAAATGTTGCGGATCCCCTCAATAAGATTCGCAATCCTCAAAGAAATCACAAGATAAGAACATCAAAAGCATCAACAAATTCCTCCGATACGGATGAGTGTCAAGCACCCGTATCTAAGAGGACTCGAATAGAACAATCACAATTAGGATTACTTCTAAGATAAGATATTATAAACTCTATTATGGAATACTACGGAATAAAATATATTCCTAGACATATCCCAAACTTCTATCCCAAAGGACACGATAAGGTATATGATACGATGATTAAGGGATTCGTACACTCGTACTATACTTGGATGTATCGTAATATATGCTTATGTTCTGTGTTTATCATATTTTGTTCCGAACTCAGCTCTAATACCAAGCTGTGATGCCCCACCCCGAGATCCACATTAACAAAAAGTATTACTGGGTAATAATGTCTGCTAATGTAGAGAATAGGGCTGGATAGGAGCGACCATCTATAGCCTTGTCTTAAATATCTATTGAATACGTCGACAAATGCCATTTTTTTTTCTATCTCAAGTGGATCGACATATCCAATAAATACTTAATACAAAGCCATAGGTGGCTATAGGACCTATCAGAACAAAATATAATAACACGAATGCAAAACACATCATAAAACAGTAGATCATCACATATATATACATATACAGATACATCACAGAGTATACAAAAATGATACATGTCAAGTGGTATAGCAACCACAATATAAAAGCGAGTCAAAAGAATATACATATCAGAGTAGCAACCAAAAAGGACTACACAAAAAGCTATAACAAAAAGTGCTAGAAGAAAAGTCCATGCGAAAGCAGAATAGGCTAATTCCAAATGTACCTAACCTGAAACATCTCGGTCTGACCCGAGTATAAAATACACAGGTCAGTCTAGCTAAACAAATCAGTGTAGAAGGATAAGCGATAATATGAGATAATGATAGTGTGATAATATTCTCAAGTGAGAATGGACAATTAAAGTGTATGATTACATCAAGTGATAATATGGTATCACTACACAAACATATAATCTCAAAAGGGATAAAATAACCCATAAAATGCTAAAAGTAGCGAGCCTCATATCATCGGCATTCAGAAAACATCAAATATGGTTTAGGGTAAATCCTAAACCCACCATCTAGGCAAACCCAAAATATGCATAAAGAGATCTCATCTCAAACATGCCATAAGGAAAATATGTCTTCAAAGAGGAGAATAAAATCTCAAGTAAACGCCAAAAGGCAAATCTCATATAACGCCGGTGTAGGGTACTCACATCTCAAAAATAGAACTCACAAGATTTCAAATTCGCGAAAGGTAATCGCCACAAATATATATCGAATGGTTCAAAGGACCAATTTCGAAAAAGAGAGACACTAGGGAAATCACAAACATCAATGAAATCATCCCAAATATATATAGCACATGCTTATGGCCGAAGCCTGCCAAGTATTGTTCTCACAAATATAGGGCGCCACGTCTCTTAGACAAACGTCCCGAAGGACAAATAAATTTGTCTCTTAGACAAACATCCTGATGGACAACATCCCGAAGGACAAATACGTCGCAATGACAAACGTCTCAAAGACAAACATCCCGAAGGACAAATGACCCGAAGGTCCAGTACAGGCAAATACGTCTCTTAGACAAATGTGTCACAAACTTTTGGATGGGAACCCGAACATTGTTAACGTGTGTCCCATACCACACGTTCGCACTAAACGGTTTACTAACCGCTAGTAAATTTCACACCCAAAGCAGTAAAAAGTTTACCTCATCTCATCGGTAAATTCGACTCGCGGGTCAAAACGATCAAACAGACAAGTCGGGAATTAACCGATAAGATAAACACACGTGTCCCATACCACGTGTTTTACCAAACCATTTAATTCTCCTTCTCATTCTCTCGAATAGTGCAAAAATGTGTATTTTATATATAAAATAATTTACTTGAGAAAACAAGCTTTTAATACCAATTTTGAAAGCCATATTTGAAAATTCCCTTATTATCGAGAATAAATAGATTATATATTTAAAAATACTTTAAAAATGTCATATAATAATAATAATTTAAAATGCCCATTTATTTTAAAAATTATTTCAAAAAGGTTTGGAAAAATCCATGCTCGGAAACGAATAAAAACCCAAGAAATCACTCAAATCGATAATCGAATTCAATTCAAATTAAATTCAAATTTAATCCAAAATTTGATTTCAAAACCTCCAAAATTTCAAAACCTCCAAAATAAATGTCACAAGTCGGACGGAAAAAGAACATAAAAATGCATCGGCAACACAATACCTAGGTCTGAAATCTTCTTTGGGTTCAACTTTCGGACATGAAACAGGTCACCAAACTACCTTTGATTGAATTAAAAATTGGTATGCGCAAAGTAGAAAACTTCTGCTTTCAAACAAAAAAAGAATCGATGAATTCCGACTGGAAATGAAAATGTTTCGCTGTCCCAAACATGGATACGTGCCATGTTTACAACAGTTCGAAAACAAAAATATACCCAGGCTCGAAAACCATCTTGGGTCCAACTTACAGGCTTGAAACAGAGGACCAAATTACATCATATTGAGCCGAAAATTGGTATGCACATAATAGAAAACTTTATCTTTCAAACAAAAAGAATCAATGAATTCCGACTGGAAATGAAAAAGCTACACTGTCTCAAACATGGACTCAGGCCATGTTTACAACAGTTCAAAAAACCAAAAATGTACAGGTCTGAAACTCATCTAGGGTTCAACTTTTGGGCATGAAACAGAGGACCAAATTACCTCGGATTGAGCTTAAAATTAGTATGCATATAGTAGAAAACTTTATCTTTCAAAAAAAAAGAATCGATGAATTTCAGTAATAAACGAAAGAGTTATGCTATCTCAAACATGTAATCAGGCCATGTTTGTAGCAACTCAGAAAACGAAATTTCTAAAGGAAAAAATCTGTGTTTAAGTTGATTTTGTACCACTGTTTTGAACATCCAAATGACAATATTTTTCAACCAAAATTTGCAGGTATGAAGTTTAACATGCAAGCTACCAAATGCAAAAAATTCGACAGCATTTCATTGCTGAAATCAAAACATATAAGCATGCAAAGAAGCAACCCAAACAGATTATCACAAAAACTAAACAACTACAGAAAACAATTGTACAAAGGCTATATTCGCACAGGTTTTTGGCTTTTGAAGCTTTGTTTCAACTAGAAATTGTGAGTAACTAACTCACCTTGCAATTTGAAGCAAAACCTAAATTAACTTGAAGTTGTTTGCTTTTGGCAAGGGAAAGCTACAATAACCTGTCAAATAGAAGAACAAAGACATGCAAAGAAGAAAAAAAAAGCTTAGACAAACCCAAAATCACAAAATCAAAACTTGATGATATAATCTATGTTTTGGAGTTGATTACTTGTGAAAAAGAGCTTTAATTTGATTATTTACAGCAATTTTAGTTTAAGAAATTGGAGATTTGAGCTTTTAGGTTGAAAGAGGAAAGTTGTTTTTCTCAATTTTTGTTTCTGTTTACTGTAAAAGAGAAAAGAACGTACACACTTGAGAAGAAAGAGTTTTTCTTCTTCAGGCTAATGTATGTTAATGGGCTTAGAACCAAAACCAAATTAATAAGCCTAAGGAAAATTAAATTACCACTAAAACACCAATATACACATGTGTTATTAATAAAACAGCATACATACACAAGATTTCTTCACAATAAAATTGTACAAAAATATTTTCATGTTTAATAAAACATTCTACAACTAATAAAAGATAATTTCAGTTATAAAAATATTTTATTATTATAAACTCTTATTTTAATTAAATACACAATTTACACAAATATTTACACAAAACACCATTTTTAACTATAAAAATTACACAAAAATAATTTTCTTGTATAATAAAATGCAATAAATCGTTCTAACATCATTTTTATAACCAAAACTTATTTTTTTTAAAAATTCACCTTTTTATTTATAATAAACACATATTAAAATCAAATAATTCCTTTAAAAATTATTAAAAGAAGCATTTGGTAATAATTACAAGAATTATTGCATTTTCACTAAATAAAAATCATATTTCATTCATTTTTATCACAAATAACCAATATAAAGTTTTAAAAACTTTATATTCACATTTTATTTCCAAAATCCATTATTTATTCCAAATAAACAATTTAAATCTCCAATTTATTTTTAATTCACAATATTAAATTATAACTACCGTTATAATTTAATATTTACAGGTAATCACCCAAAACCGGGGTTGTTACATTTCACTTGAGTTGATTTACTTGCATAAGAATGTTAATCCTAACTCGAGTGTTTTGTGTTTGCTTTATGCTCAGTTCAGACTGAGTGTCACAGCATTTGAGACTCACCTTTGGAGTTTGGAGCTTTGCTTGAAGATCTGTCTTTTATCTATTCAGCTTTTAGTTATTTCCAGTTTTTTATGTTCTAACTTGTTAGTTGCTTTATATTTGAGACTACTTTGTATTTGAGGTTTTTGTTGTATTTTGTTTCAAACTCTGATGTTCTGTAGTAGCTTCATGAACTATTATTTATCTATTTCCGCTGCTTATTGTTGTATTACTCTGTGTTTGTGATTCCGTGATTGATTTATTTACCGTATATGCTAAGTTTTGCCAAATATAAATTAACAATCTGTTGTTTGAGCAATTCAATTCTGACATGTGTGGATGATTGTCGATTTTAATGGTTCAAAATTACGGGTCGTTATGGAAACAATTAACGAAATTGGCCATATTTTGATAGTCGGTTATTAAACTATCAAATTACTCACATAAGCAGTCACTAGGCCCAATTTTATAAATCTTCCAAAACATTCATTTTAAAATATCTTTACAAAGATATACATTCAATTCTCTTCTAGTATTTCAACATTGAAAACAATTTCAAATACTAAAATCCATAACAGGATATTTCCAAAACATATCAACATTTGGAAATATTTCCGAATTCAATTTATAACACTTAGAAAAATATTTCTATACCATTAATTTCACACTTAAAATATTTCCAGAACCCCCTTTTCAATACTTAGGAAAATATTTATAAACATATTCTCCAAAATCATTATAATATCAAATTTAGAAAATATTTCATAACTTATCTAATAAATCTTCGGAATTATTAATAAATTCCTTTTTACAATTTATAAAACCAATTATACTTATTTATAATCCCAATTAACAATTTATAACTTCTTTTATGAATTCAGATTCATTTCTGAAGTTCCCATATCTAAAACATTTTGGAAATTTCTTTAAGTTTATAGAATTCCATTATATAATCTCTCTTACTAAACCACCTTTATTAAATAACTTGGTTTATAAATCTCGAGAGTATTTATAAACACATCCCAATCACTTGCCTTTAAATTCCATATATAAAATAATAAGTATTTTTAAAGAATAATAATTTATTTCAAAACATGTTTAAGTAATCATTTAAAAATATCCAAAACACTTTTAAACAAACTCACCACCCCCCCAAGTTAAGCTGGTACTTGTTGTTGCACCGGGAGCTGTTACGCCGGGTGCTAAAGCAAGGGTGTTTTGTATCCATTGAGCAATTATAAATAGTACTAATTGATTTACCAAGCTTATTATAAAAATTATAATTCATTTCAACTAATATCCAATATTTGACTAACCAACTTTTCGAAATATTTTCAATACTAAAACAGTTTTTAAACTACATAGTTTAATAAATAGAATTCCCTTTCTAAAAACAAAACTTAACTTCTCGATATAAATCTAATTTTAAAATTCAACATAACCATTTATCATTTATAAATCTCTTTCGATTTATCACAACTTGACTTGCGCCTCCAATTTCACAACTATTTCCAAATTCAAAAATAGAATCCACTATTTCCTTTTAAACCGATTTCTATATCTCATTATAAATTCCCACTGCAAATTTATATTCCAAATTTAACAAATGAAAATCATTTCACTTTTTTTATAAACATCGTTTATAAATTTATAAACTCATTAGGTTTTCACTTGTTTATAAAACATTCTCTTTTATGAACTTCATTTTTAAATCATCACTTTATAATCCCATTTATTTTTTCAAATCTATTTTGAATATTGATTTTAAATCTTTATCCATATTTTCAGAAATATCATTTAAAAAACCATTGTTAAAAATCCCTTATATAAATTATTTTAAAATTTCTATTTAAAACATTTTGCGAATAGTTAAGTACCAATCCAAAATCAAATCATTGTTTTATCCAAATCAATTTTCTTTAAAATAATCCAAATTTCGATATAAATATTTTACATCCAAAATCTCCTTTTAATTCCTTCAAATTCAATACTAATATTTATGGTATTTAAAATACCAAAATTAAGGTCGGTGCTACTATAAAATCCAATAAATCAAACATATCACAATCCATAGTAGGATATTCACACACATCATATATCAACATATATGAAATTAAAATCAACATTTTTGAGGAATCTAGTTGGATCCCTCCAACCTATTTCCCTACAACCACAGATGTTATATAACATAGAATAACAATCCCGCTTCGAGGCGGGATATCGCAATAATATAGGGTCATCCGCTATTATGCGGGGCGCATAGTGTCTCATCCACTCCAATCGGTGGGAAATATACCAAACTACTAAAATATATACTACTATATATAATATCACATCCAACTGATAATAATTTATTAATTCATCTAATCAACCAATAATTAATTTTTCACAGTATAAATTAAAACTAGTTATCCAAAATGAGTGAGATTTACACACATTACTTCGAATAGACGTTGCAGCGTTTTATTCGGACTAAAATTAAACTAACATTTAATTTTATCCAAAATTCTTGCGAACTCCAAATCCATACAAACACATATCTAATATGAAGTGCTCGTCAATACGAACCCAACGCAATTCGTTTAGTCTGATTTCGACCTCGTATGGAAAAGATATGAATTTTATAAGATTCACGAATGTTGAATAATATAATTTATAACCCTTTTTTTATTTTCAACCTCATTTAATCTGGCCCATCCAATCCATCAACAACAGATCATGGCCGTTCATTTGCTTCCTTCTCCCTTCTTCATTCACATACATGTTGATAAAACAAACCCATAGCCGCCAAACTTCCATCGATTTATGCTCCTCCGTTGTCGATCATGAAGTCGATCCACCACCACCACCTAAAAGCTCGACCTTCCCTTCATCACCGACCCCAGTCATGGCATGCTCGGTCACCCCCTAGCCTTAGAAAACATGCTCGAACACATGATGAACGTGGCCAAGATCCGCCTCCAAACGACGATGATAACGAAAATACACTGTTGGATTTTTAGCTCTCGTCGAGCTCTACAATATTGTCGTTGAGGATTTTCGATGAAAGTGGATAGATGAGGAGATCGAAGGGAATGAAGGTTGGTCATTTTTGGCCATGGAAATATAGGGTGGCGGCTGGTTTGGAACCCTAGGGTTTTTGAACAAGGGAAAAGAATGAAGGGCTTTTATAGAAATTTTTCGCGCACTGTTCATCCGAAAATATTTCAAACTCCTAACAAAGCGTGCCGCCTGACGTTTATAATGTTTTACCCCTATTCCGAACACAATGGAATAATATCGGAGGCCAATTCCATCATATTTGGAAGATAGGTTTTCGAATCGAATTATTTTAATTAAAATTTCTTAAATAAATTTCTATGCATTTCAGCTTTCTACGACCAAACCGTGAATCTGATTGCCATGAAATTTTAAATTCGATAATAATATACTATTACGGATCCAATGGATCTAGTTTCGTCAAAATCCGAGACTGTGTCCCGGATCGCTATTTTAATGCGTCGATTAAATCGACGATTCCAGAAATTGGTGAAACCACTTGAAATTCAAGTTTTTAAAACTTACTATCTAAATTCTAATTCAGTTGAAATTTATATCAACATTAGAAATCGTTCCGATTCATATTCAACTCAAATTTTAATTATTCACCATTTCTGTATTACGATAAATCGCTATATTTGAAATTTAAATTCATTCTATAATTTCAACCAAAATCTTCATATTCAAAAACCAATTTATATCCCAAATCCAATATTTAAAACCATTTAAATATTCAAAATTAAATGTCAGAAAGTTTGGATCGTTACAAGTAGAGGCAATTTTTCCACTAGCAGTTTATCATCCATATTACTCGATCTGCATAGACATTCAGGATCCATAGTATAAAAGCTCATGGGCAAAATTGTCCTTTTGATAGATTGGTACAAATCCATCCTTGGATCGACACCAATCCATCGACTTAGACAGTTTTGCTTCTTTTCTTCCTTAGATCTGTAGGGTTGATCATCATCATGTCCAGGGTTCATTCTTTTATCCTTTTATAGTCTAATTACATCGAAAATTCGTTTGGTAAAATGCTAGATTACAAATGTGAAATAATAACATCGTTAATCTCAAAACTTGAAGCCAAAAAAACTAAAAAAAACATCTTCATAAAAAAGCTACAAGCATCTTCTTAAATTTGATTATCTTTATAATTATCAATGGTTAAGATAAAATAGTGAAAAATAAATATAATATGATGGATAAAATTATCATTACCATTGCTTTTCATATTTCTTTACTATTATATTTAACCTTAGCAATGCTAAATTTATCGTTGATATACCAATAGAAGTGTTATATTAATGTAGCTCAATATTGATTAACAATTGTTTGGTAATGATAAATTTACCATAATCATAATGGCCTTATGTAGGGGAGTTATTGTGAACATGATTTTTATTGGTAGTATTCTTCAATTTTTGGACTATAGATAACGTGAAGTGTGCTATACCCAAATTTTAGCAAAGACCTAAAAACAAAAAATTTATAAAGAAGATGAGATGAGATCAACTCTACAAAGTTATCAAGTGGATAAAGTGCTATTGGCTCTACATAATTGTTGTATTGATAAAGTGTTATCGGCTCAATAAAACTGTCATGTGAATAAGAAGCTATTGACTCTTTAAAAGCTATCGTGTGGGTAAGATGCTATCGGCTCTATAAAGTTATCGTGCGAATGTGAGATTATTGACTTCATAAAGTTATCGTGTTGATGAAGTGTTATCGAGTTTATAATGGTATTTTTTGATAGATAAAGTTATTCACTCCATAAAGCTATCATCTTACTGAAGTGTTATCGAGTTTATAAAGCTATCGTAGTTGAAGTGCTATCAGGCTTATAAAGCTATTTGAATGGTTTTCAAAGAATGTCATTAAAAATAATATCATTGAATTTTATGTCGAAATGATTTGGTGATCATCAGGTAAAACCCATTCCGTGTTTATGTGTGGCATGGTCTTATGAGATACCCTTTGTTTTTAAATACTCGTATCTTAATTTCTCAAACTAGTCCCATGACTGACCCGAAGTTTATTTTCTGTCCCTTAAACTCTGGGTGCCCTATTTTCCGAGTAGCCTAGTGGTCAGGTTCAGTTTTGATCATTTTGAGCTTGGAGCTAGAAGATTCTTCTGAAGATTGTTATCCATTTTCATGACAAGTACTATTGTATTCCGCATTTTAAGGACAGAGATTTATAACTGTTCATGTTGATGTTAAGTTAAGCTCTAATAAATGCATTTAGAATTCTCTGCTGTAAAGATTATATGTTGAAATAATATATGTTATTCCATTCATGTAAGATTCTGTTCTATGTTTTTATTTTCTTTTCCCCATAACTATCCATCTTTTCGTTCAAATTGAGTTGGACATGTGTGGTTTATTGTCAACGTAAAATATATGGAATTGTGGGTCGTTACATTTGGTATTAGAGTCTAGATTGAGCAAACACCTGAGCATGGTTGGGGTGTGTATTTTCATAGATAGCATTAGTAATACCCTAGGATGAGCAACTAATTAGAGATAGGGTAAGTGACACCTTAGAATGAGTTTAGAGTACTATATATGAACGCGTATTTGTTAATGCTAAAAATGATTTTGTTTTGGAAAATTTAGGTAAATGAAATAATTTTACCTATGATGATATTTTATATATAAAGAAATAACTTTCGAAAATGTATAGTTATTTATAGTGTGATAGTTTGCAATTAAGGGAACACTAATATTTGGTTATTATCATTGATTGATTGATTGTTTGATTTAAAAAAACATGAACACCTAGTGAATTAAGTTTCACGATTTGACTATATGGTGTTTGGTAATAATATTGGTTTAAAGTTAAGAAATTTATTTAAGATTAATAAATTTATGGCCTAAAAGTGTAAAGTAAGATGATACTAAGAAATGAATGTATAAATAAAGTTTTATAAATAAAGGAATTGAAAAGAAGAATCTTATGATGATTGGTTCGAGTGGCTCGAAAGTAACTAAAAATGGGCAAGAGATATGTTCGGATGGTAAATACTTCTCTTAAGTATTACTCTTCTGGCTAAATGGATATATGATACAATTGGTAGTACTCAGTTCTTTGGTATCAATTTGGAGTTACTCGATCTATAAAAAAATTTAAGTTAAAAGATAATGCGAATCATCATTGATAAATTGATTGGTAATTATAAACATATTTATAAAAGTGTTAAACCAAAGATAATTTGGATCACTAATTGATAAAATAAAATGAAATTTTCAATGATTTTGGACAGTTGGAAATTTACGAATGACACCTACTCAAAATTAAGAAATTTTGAAAAAATAAAAGATAAATAATTGTGAAATGTTTTGATTAAATAAAATTATCTAAGTATAATTTATAAATGTGAAGGATTTAAAAGTCGAGAATTTAAGAATTTAAATCATGGTGATTTTGAAAATTATTCTTCAAAATTGAGAAAATTATAATAGTATTATTTGGAAGTATTTTTGAATAAAAATATAAGAGATAAGTTTTATAAATTTTGAATTTGAGATGATAGTAAATTACAACAAGTTCTAAATTAGTCAAACACCCTGATGTAAGTAAAACCAATCTGAAATTTGGGATTTGTATATATACTCTTAGGATGTAATGGAGTGTTATACAAATATAGACTTAAGTTGTGAACTATTTATACACTTAAGTAATATTGTAAGAGGTAATTCGATAATGGATTTAGTATGATGTGAATGCTTATGAAACTTAAAAGTGTAGATTAAACCAAAGTTGTGTTTTATAACTGTTTATAAACTTAAGTAATAGTTTTATGAAATGGTTCATAAATTGATAGTGATATAAAATTGATTGTGATTTGGTATAGTTAAGAAAACCAACTGGAATAAATACGTAAGTTATACATAGATCATTTTATTCGCGTAACTGTTTGACCTAAGATTCGAGTGCAGAACTTTGTGATATTTACATCGGTCCGAAAAAGGATTTATCACTTGATTCTTGACGGTGAACATTGATGTGGGTTTGTGGTTTGTTACTTGAGTTTTCAATCATAGTTGAGAGCTATGCAAGGAAAACTAAAATTCTGATCAGAAAGCCTGATTGGAGTCTGCACTAGATAAGCGGGGGATCAATACTAGTTCGGAAGTAAAGTTGTGTATTCAAATAGGAGATCGAATCAAACATTATGTATAGATGATCTATATATATGATACAAGTATAAGTTGTAAAATAAATATTTTGGGCAAACACCTTTAGGTTTTGCGTTGTAATTTCGAGGACGAAATTCTTTTAAGAGGGGAAGTCTGTAAAGGCCCACAAATTTATCACTTTGATAAATTATATTTATTTTTAAAATATTCGAATATAAGCTTTTTAATATAGATTATGTTGTCATAAATAATAAATAATAATGGTAATGTTATTTTGAATAAGTAATTTACAAAAATATGTACTTTGAAAAATATTGATAAAATGACTGAAAACCGTTTTATCAATAAACAACTCTATAATTATCAAAAATCGCGCACTAATCTGGATACATACACTCATTTATCCATATACGCAAAAATATGAAATAAAATTATTTATTTTATTTTTGGAAATAAAGTGTATTTATGACACCATCAATAATGGCATCATATTTAATAATGGATTTATGAATTTAAATCAAGATTTAATGATTTAATAATTATTATAATTATTCAAATAATTGGTTTTAAATGATAATAATTCATTTTAATTAGTTATGAAGTGATAATAAATCATTTGTAATAGTTTTATAAATTTATATACTTGATTTGAAAATATAAGAAAATTCGTAACGCTTTATCGATATAATAGCACTTTTTGCAAACAATTATTTAATATGGATTTTTAAGGTTTTATAATTAAAATGTGATCATTCTAATAATGATGAGAAATTAGTTTTCAGATTTTTTTTACAAATATATGTATGTTAACTAAGAAGCAAAAATATTACCGGAGATCGGAATTCGTAACGGTTTAACACATAGAAGTTGTAAACAAATCAATACAACGTTGTGATACATATACATATACATGAACACATATATAAATATATACACATATACATTTAATTATGCTTAGGAATTAGTCAAATCAAGCAAAGAAAATATCCAAACACACATGTATATATACAACCTCCGTATGTGTAAATAAGAGATAAAAACAAATCACCCCTCACATCACAAGCCAAGCACATGGAGGGAGGGAGTGGGCTTCATGGTTGGCCATATATGGTGATGGTAGTGGGTGACGTGAGCAAGCACATGTAAGGTGGAAATATCATGATATATTCTCTCCACGTTTAGCCTATAAATACATGCATCCACCCTCTCATTTCTACACACATTCTTCTATTTCTTTTTCTTCTTATCAAGCTATTTTAATGGCTCTTATTCTCTTAAGAAAATAATGAAAGGAAACTATGGCAAAATGAAGATAAATAAATATATATATATATATATATACACACACATACATACTACTAGAGCTTACCATGAGGTCGCAGGTTCGATTCCCGGACCGCCCTACTACCAGAGCTTACCATGTGCATACGCTCAGATCAGCCACTTATGTGGTGCTCGCGGACCAGGCTAGGTGCACTAGGGGGGGTTTTACGACTCCGGTCGGTTTCCCCCCTGAACAAATACAAAAAAAATACATCATCACTATACTTCAAAACAAAGCCAAACTCCACCTTACACCTCAAGAAACCGACGGCCACCACCCTCTATCATCAAGGCCGAGCACTCCACCTCCTTCCAATCTAGGCCGAGCTTTTCCAAGGTCCCAAGCTCAATTCCATAAGCTCCGGTTCGATCGTAGCAAAGCTATAGTCTGTTTTCCTAAGTTTAATATACAACAAAGGTGAGAACTCTATTTATATATATATATAATGATGATGTGATATGATTGTTATGAATGTTTACTATTCTTTGATCATCAAGTATTGGTTGTTTTAATATAGTGTTTAATTGTGTAAACAAGTCATACACGTCGATATACACAAGGAAATCACTTTCCGAATCAAGGTATAAAAATGATATGGAATCATTAAACCCCTTTAAAATGGTTTAAATTGTTTACAAATGTCTTATAAATACTAAAATCCAATTTGATGAAGTTTTTAGAAGTTATGAAAATTGAGTCAAAAACAGGCGCGTCGCATAATGGCAGTTCGCAATTTCGCGCCGTAAAAAGTTAAATCCATTTGTACGATGGATTCGGAGTCGGAATTCTTTGTAATAGGAATTTTCCAAACTCTTGTAATCATAGATTTATAACAAAAGAAAATGATCTAGATTTCATTCGGTAGATTTTGAAATATGAGCAAAACAAGTTTTCAAAATAGTCGTTGGTTTGGCAGTTCTGAAACGAAAGCGATAAATTCTTTAAAATTGATATATTTAATTATTTAAAAATATGGAATAAATTCTATAAATTTTTTAAAAGAGATTTTATTTATAAAAATGAATTTCTAAATGATCAAAAAATTGTTTTGATCAAATAAGCTTTAAAAGCACTATTCGTAGCACAAATCACATCACTTTTTACAGCACTTTTAATAACTTTTGAAATATGGTTTTAAAATTAAGTATTCTTCCCAAATCTTTTATAAATGTTTATAAATAAATAATTAAGTATTTTAAAGATAATGTGGAGGTTTTATAAATTATTTTAAAGAGTTTATACAAATGATTTAAAAAAGCTGTTATAATTAAGTGATTTAACCTTGGCTCTAAAAGCCGATGAGTAGACTGGATTTTTCTATTCGTGCGATTCGGATATGAGGTGCTTAAACTAAGGAGATGTTCAGGAGCAACCAGTGCCCTGGCTTACCTGGCCTCTTTCCTGGGCAAGGAAAGACAAGGTCAAAAATGTCAAACACGAGACAAGTATAAAAGATTTAATTACCATCATTAATTTAATTCAACTTGGATTGAATAGAAATAATCTTCTTATACATGGTATTAAATTCCAAGGAGGGAACCTATACTATCTGTGTGAATTTAAGAGGCGATTTCACCGCTATTCGATGGACAGTAAATGTTGCATACTGAAATTAATGTTGAGTAGAGTTAGTATAATTTCTATGGATCCGTTTTACTCGAATACTAACTAATTTGGATCTACCATCTTAGATAACATGTTTTCAACCAATTTAAAAGTTATGATTTGGAAATAAGAAACCTTTGTAAAGATTTAAATAAATGATTTGGAATTATTTCAAGGTTAAAAAAAGGCTTTAAGTAATTAAAGAATTTGATAAGAGAGATTTAATGATCTCGTATATACTGAAAAGAAATGGTTTTAAAAGATATGTATCTCTAAGAAGATATTTATAAAAGATACTAATTAATGGAATATTACTCACCTACTTAATATCTTTTTATCGATAATTTGTTCGAAGAAACCGGGGGCCGAATTTGGGTAATTCCTATCCGAAAACCACTTCGAACCAATTAACAAGCTCGAAAATGAAGACATGTTAAAGACAATGAAGTTGAAGGCGAGCATCTTCATAACGGAAGGACTGCTTGTTGATAATTTCGGAGTGGCTCACGAGATAAATAAATAGCAGCGGTTCCTTCGTTTTGGGATATTTGTATCCAAGGAGTACTCGCTACTAATCATATGCGTAATGCCTAATAAGATGTGGTAGGAGAGTGCCTTCTGTTTGTCCTATTCATAGACAACTTGTATGAATGAATGTCCGACTTTGCATTTCTAAGATCATAGTGGATTGATCTCTACATACGTATATCTGTTTAGTGGTGTAGGAGGTAACCCCTCTTATGCTTAACACCCTTTTCTGAGACGTACGAGCTCAGAGATTGTACTTTTGTTGAAATCAATCATGTGTTGTTGGAAACGGTAATGTGGCATTTTAACTGAAAATATTCTAAGAAAGGTAAAGGTTACCTCAAGCCACAAACCCAGGCGAATTGTGAAACAGGGGATGCTTTAAGGCTAAATGGATCACAATAATTAGGGTATGATATCACCTTTCTAGATCTATTTATTTCTACCCACTATAACATCGGGTTTAAATTATGTGGTGTATGCTATGAGACACCTCAGAGAGGTTGGGATCGGCCGGGGTGATATCATATTCGGTGCTATCCGCCACTAAATGGCTTTGTAGGTAGGAAAGTCTTAATTCGCAGAGGTTTCAAAGATTTCGATCCTTGGTACATTCCTTTAAAATATATTGTACGGGAGGTAGTCCCTTACCTTGCTATTCATTGGAAATCCATTCTCCAATAAGTGCCTTCGGACCTAGTTGTAAACTTATTATGCCATCATATTTAACCAATGTAACAATTTCAACTATTTGAATATGTTTATTTGAAACGTTTTCAAAGAATGTCATTAAAAATAATATCATTGGATTTTACGTAGAAATGATTTGCTTATCATAAGGTAAAAACCCATTACGTGTTTATGTGCGCCGTGGTCTTATGAGATACCCTTTGTTTTAAAATACTCATACTTTGAGTTTCCCACATCAGTCTCATGACTGACTCTTAGTTTATTTTCTTTCCCTTAAACTCTGGTTGACCTATTTTTCCGGGTAGCCTAGTGTCAAGTTTAGTTTGGAGGATTTTGAAAGAGCTCGGAGCATGGAGCTAGAAGATTCTTCTGAAGATTGTTATCCATTTCCATGACACTTATATACTATTGTTTTCTGCATTTGTAAGGACATAGATTTATAACTGTTCATGTTGATGTTAAGTTAAACTCTGATAAATGTATTTAAAACTTTCCACTGTAAAAATTATATGTTGAAATAATATATGTTATTCCATTCATGTAAGATTCTTTTTAATCTCTTTATTTTCTTTTCCCCATAATTATCCACCTTTTCGTTCAAATCGAGTTGGACATGTATGGTTTATTATCAACTTAAAATGTACAGAATTGTGGGGTCGTTACAAAGAGAGGCATATGTGTGTGGCCAGCCAGTATTGGAGGGAAGGAAAGTGTTATTGTGATATCCCGGAATTTTTGGGCAATATCAATTTAATAATCTGTTTAAATAATTAAATTGATTTGATAATCTTTATTAAAAATGTTTAAATTGGTTTAATAATCTTCTTCAATGAATATTTATTTGTTTTAGACAATACTAATAATATGTTGTTTTTATATAGATATAATAGATTTTTAAGAGAATAGAATTGTTGTTTTCAAAATTAATGTGTTGTTATATAGGTATATATATAACTTGAGTTTAAATTGGATTTTTAAATATATGGATAAGCTTTTATTTATATACATAATTGGTTTTATTTTCTTTAAGATACTTTTATATATATATATATATAGATAAGTAATTAATAAATTGAGAAAAGTCTTTTATTTACATTTAAAATAAATAAAACTAATTAAAAGGACATGTGTAAATTCCTAAGGCTTATTAGTAACAAGTGTTAGTTAATGAAGTTAAGTAAATGACAAATGTCAAGTTTTAAACTTTTGTTTTTCTTTTATTTTGAATTAATCATTTTAACCTATATATTCATCTACCTCTCATCCCATTTTTCTTTCCTGTTCTTTTCAAAAGATAAGAAGCTTCAGCCTGAAGTATACTCAAAAACAATTTCTCAAAACAAATATGTAATCAACTCCTCAAACCGTAATCAACATTTCTTCAACCTGTAAATCATTTTCCAAAAACAAAGGCAAAGCCTGTAACAAATTCTTCAAAACCTGAAATACATTTCCAAATCAAAGTTTAAGCCTGCAATTTCTTATTCAAAGTCTGGAAGCAAGCAACCTGATTTAGAGCAACATCTCAATAATCAAAGCATGCATGCAAGTTTTTCAGCAAGCATTCAAGTTTATAAATCAAAGTTTTAAAAGTGTCAAAAGCCTTTCAAATAAATCTGGAAGCCTTGTCCTTCATTTTATCTGGTGAGTAACATCCTTTTCAAACTTAAGTATAGGAATATCTGCTTGCATGTAAGTTTCTGGAATAAATGTTTATTGGGTGTATGTACGTGATTGAATTTCTATATATATTTGGATGTATAAATATGTACATGTTGTTGTCTCAGTGACATCTCTGTTCTTAGTTTAAACTAAGATTATCAAACAAAATATAATTCCTCTTGATTTGATCTCTGTTAGGATTTGATATATAAACAAAAAGTGTTAGTTTAGTATAGATTTAGGCTTATAAATTATAATTAAGTTAAATTATAATCTGTTGTCTCTAAAACAATAATAACAGCTATTATATTCAATAAGCAAGAAATCTCAAAATATCTTAAATCATTGAAACAGATTTATAACCTGAATGCATGTTTGAAACCATGATTTTTAAGATTCAAATCATAATTTTTAGCATGAAATTGAAGGAGCAGTTGGAGGTTGATCAGGAATTGGGTTTTTAGTTGTCTCTGGTGATCTATTGATTCGGGGACGTCGTGGTTCTCAATGGAGATGCAAGAATGATCAGAGAATCTGAGAAAAATAGTAGAAGTGATGTTAGAGCACTGTGGCGATGGAAATTGATCGAGAATGTTTGTAAACCTAGTTTTCGAAATGCTTGAGTGTTTGATTTTTCGCGAGGGCTCTGAGTGATCGAGTGCCATGATATTCAAAGACGCCGTAGCTTGGATGTTGAAGAAGGGTTGGACGAAGTTTCCAAGTCTCTGATGGTCGGAGGTGTGAGATCGAAGTGATTTCAGGTTCTGGAAGAAATTGGTTCAGTTTGGTTCCAGATTTGGGAATAACACTCGAATTCGATTTTTGGAGATGAACGATGATCTGGGAATCGGAATCGTGAGTGGCAGTCGTGGTCGAGATGCTGGCGTTGGCAGCGATGATCGGAGGTGATCATCTCGTGTGTGCACGTGAACGAGTATCAGCGTGTCAGTGTTTTGGTTTGGGATTTAACAGAGAAAAAGTACTCGAGTAAACCGCGTGAGTGACTCCAAGTTTTCTCGGGGGTTTTAGGTTTTGACTCGGGGGAAACTGAGTGGGCTCGGGTAATTTTGGATTACAGGTTTTAAACCTGACAGTGTTTTAAAAATTTAAAATGAGTTTAAAACTTTAAAGCAGGATTTAAACTAAGTTTTAAATCAAGTTTAAAATATGGGTTCAAGTTTAAATTTGTATCCTAGATTTGAGATAAATAAAGCTTTATAAAAATCTTGAATTTCTTTTATAAATGTTAAGTGTTCTTTAACATTTGGATTTAAAAAGGGGAATTGTAAATTTAATTTAAATTGGTTAAAGTTAAATTGTAATTTATTTTAAATCTTTAATTTAAAATGAATTAAAAGAAAGATTTTTAAAGTAAAATTTTTTAAAGTCTTTATTAACAGTAATTAAAGTAGTTGAAGGATAAATACTTTAATTTAGTAATTAATTAAGATTTAATGATTTAGGTTCATTAAATTAATAGGATAATTAAAGAATAATTTGATAATTTAATTAATTAATGGTTTAGTGTTAATTAATTAAATAATTAGAATTATAAGTAAATTAATTAAGGGTTAATTAATTTGGGATTAAGAATCATTTATTTAGATAAGTATAGACTTTTAATTAATGATTAGAAGTTTATTTATCAAGTGATTAAAGATTAATTAAGTAATTAATTTAGTAATCAGAAATAAGTTAAATGGTAATTAAGAATTCATTTATTTAGTAATTAATAATGTTGATTTAAGTTTAATTACTTAAATAAGAATTGTTAATAATAAATTAGGGATCATTAATTAGAGATTATTAAATAATTAATTAATGTGATTAATTTTAATAATCAATTAGATTAATTAACTAATGGTAATCATTTATAAATTGGTTAAGTATAATTTATTTAATGGAAGTAATTAAAGAAATTAATTACTTAAGGTAATTAATTAAATAAATTTGATAAGTTTAAATTAATTTGTTTAATTAATTTAAGATAATCACTTAGTGATTTGATAATTACTTAAATGTAATTAGTGAAAGTATAAATTACTAAGGAAAGTAATTAAAGTTAATTAGTGGATATAATTAACTAAAGATGGTTTAATAAAAGTAATTTAAGTTTAATTACTTTGGATAATTAATCAAGGGATTAATTAAAGGATAATTAATTAAGGAGTAATTAATTTATGAAATGAGTAATTAAGGGTAGTTAATTACTAAATGAGATTAATCAAAGGTGATTAATAAATGTGATTAATTAAAGAATAATTATTAATTTAAGATAATTAACTAAGAGTAATTAAGGATCATTAATTTATATAATTAATGATGTAATTAAGAGTTGATTAAATCAAATTAATTAATAAATAATAAGTGATTAAAGTAATTAATTAATTGTAATTAATTAAGGATTAATGTAATTAAGTATAGTTAATTAATTAATGAAGTAATTAAAGGTTAATTACTGTAATGGTTTAAGATAATTAATTTGTGAAATTAATTAAGGATTAATTACTTAAAATAATTAAAGGATAATTAATCAGGAATGATTAATTAAGATGGATACTTAGAGTATGATTAATTAATTGGTTTAATTAATGATTAAGTAAGCAGGATTTATATAATAAAGTAATTAATTTAATTCACTTTAAATTAATTAGAGATGATAAATCATTACTTAAGAATAGATGAATGATATTGAATGCTTTGCATTGTTGATATCTCTGATGAGATATGTGTTGATATATGATATGGATGTTTGGTTGAATTGAAATGATAATGTAGATTATCTATTGTAAATTATCTATATTTGTGTATATAGATAAGAATTGAATTGTTTTAACCTTAAAACAACTTGGCCCTTAAAAGATACGTTTTGGATTTCGATGAGACCGGGATCGGGTTTCCGTATACCGGGATTCCAGGTCTGGAGACCCGAATACCACATCGATCCAAATTTACGATAGGTCGTGAAGATGAAGATTCAGAGTGCAAGGGTTATTGTCGTTAACTCTGAGGGTGATTCCAAAACGAGTGTAACGAGATAATGCCTTCGGTTTCGTTCGAACCCGGAACGAACTTGTATGGATTGATTGCTTTCAGAACATCGTCAGGTGGACGATGAGCATTCTAAGTGATGTGTTCTGATTTAAAGGTAAATCGTAACCTCAAGCCTCATCAAACCGGAAATGGCTAAAACAGGGGAGGTGCAGCAAGGCTTCGTGGGTAGCACCCACTGAGAGTAAGGTCATCCCTGTCTAGAGAAGTTCCTTTTATTTCGGCTTAGTGGTGCAGTTGGCGACAGCCATCTGTGGGGTGATTTTATTCGGGATTATCCAGTAAGGGATGGTTCCGGCTTTGTGTTGCAGGGGATTGGGAGTGATCCTCGGTACGGTGATCTAGGCCCCGTACTGTGATGAGCGGTACCCCGGTAGCTCTGCCATTGTATGGAAATCCAAATTCCAATAAGTGATAACGGACTTGATTGTATACTTATGTATGCTGGAATTTAATGAATGTAACAATTTCGGCTATTTCATATTTATTTGGAAACCCTAGACCTATTGTATTATCACTGAATTTCCTATCAAATGTTTTGGTTAGCGTAAGGTAAAAACTTACCCATGTTTATTTGTGGGGAGTCTTACGTGATACCTTTTCTTTTAAAAGGTTTTGAAGTTAAACAAGTTTAACCTGTTACTCACACCAGACCCATGTCTGACCTAAGTGTTTATTTTGTTTTATAAACTCTTGGGTACTCAAATTTTTACGAGTAGCCAAGGGATTCAGGTTTAGCTTTGACGAATTGTGGAGGAGCAATGGAGCAGGAGGCTTCAGCATTGTAGATATATATAGTAGTTCCGCTGTGTCTGTATCTCTGTAGTGTATTGAGTTGTAATGTCTAGACAGATGTTTATAACTGTCTAGTAAGTGATGTATATGCTGTGTAACTCTGTAAATTGTTGTATACTATGTAATAGTTTATGTTATTAATATAATTTATTCGTTCCGCTGTGAGATCGTTGTTGTTGTTTCTTTCTTTTTTCTCTTCTTTTCTATTTTCTACCCCTTTCTTTCTTATTGATGATGCGATTTCCTGGGCGTAGGAAGTCGGGTCGTCACATGTGGTATCAGAGCATAGGTTGAGCGAATGCCTAAGCTTTTGGTTAAGTGAATATCAGAACACTAGGTTGAGTGAATACCTAGGTTCGGAAGGATTGTTCATTAGAGACAGGATCTGTAGCAACCTGTTTGAGTCTGAGTATATATATATACGAGAGCGCGTATTTGTTAGTTATATAAAATGGTTTTATATTGTGTTAATTGATCGGTTGGGTGGTATATGGATTCTGGTCAATACGAGTAGCTAACGTTATTGATAGGGATCTCTAAACACTTGGACCAGGCCAACAGACACAATATTGTTTTAAAAGGTAGATGAAATAATTTTACCCAGATATAATTTCTATATAAAAAAGTATCATTTTAAATGTATATGGTATTTGTAATGATTGGTTGAGATGATAATAATTTATCATCTAGGATTAGGAGTCTGAGTGTTGAGGTTGGAAGTGTATCTGTCGAGACTGTAGACCTAATACCGTCTCGAGTAAGCTTTGTTGTGGTGTAAGGATTTCACCAATCTCTGAAGGAAACCTGTTAAGGTTCGGAGTTCATCTTTGAAGTTGGATCTGTCGGTTAGGCAGAAGCGAGTGATGATATCTCAGGAAATTGTAGCTGTGTGATGAGATACAGTGACTATGGATGTTCCCGAAGATGTTTTCTTTGGAACAAGTTTAAGGAAGTGTGTATATTTCGGTATTGTGGCCGAGTTCAACATGGTGTTTGTGTTGGTTTGGGTCCGAGTTTCTCGAAAAGCTTTGGTTAGGAAATCTTTGGCATCTGTGGCAGCAGTGCAACTCGGAGTGTTCTGTATTGGCAGGAAGTTTTCTGGCTGAGCAGATTTTCTGAAGGTGAAGTTCAGAAGCAGCAGAGTGGATCCATTTCTTCGATGGATTGGATAATTAAGTGTAAGCTGTTCTGATTGGTAAAGAGAGAACAGTTTCTTTGCATTTTGGCTGGGTTGATCGCAAAAGTGACTTGCGATAGTTTGAGTATTCTTTTGGGTATCTGAGATTTTCTGGGATATGTTGTCCAGTTTGTGCTTGTGTTCTTCATCAGCATTCTTATCAACTCCAGATCAGAGTGGTGTAGCGGAAGCAGTTTGGCGAGTGCTCCTGTTTGTCTTTTCCTGATAGGAGAAGTTAGTTCGATCTTCTGATGTTTGTGAGTAGAGTTTTGTTTTGGATTGGATAGATCTTGAGGAGATCATTCTGTTGAGTTATTTTTGGTCCTGTTTGTTTCAAGAAGCATCAGCGAAGGTTGAGTTGATCAGGAAGGATTTGTAGGCAGCCCAGGATCGTCTGAAAGATTTTGTGGATAAGAGACGGAGGAATTTGAAATTCGAAGTTGGAGACTTCGTTGTTGTTAAGTTTTCTTCATTGAACGGGAGTTATCAGATTGGGTAAGTCTGGGAAGTCAGTTCCGAGGAATATTGGATCTTTTCTGTGTTCTGATTTGGATAAGAGTTTGATCTACTGGATTGAATTGTCAGTTTGGATGACTGGAATTCATTGTGTTTTACGTATCTCTGAGGGAATACGTATTTGATCTATCTCTGGTTTAGGAATCAGCAGTTCTGGAGGATTTGGTTGTTGAGTCAGACTCGTCTATAGTCTGATATTCTGTTTAGTTTTGTAGATCTAGATGAGTGGGAACTCTATAGCTTAGTAGTATTGATTGTTTGGATTCTGTAAAGCGAGTATCCCGATATTTATATTTGGGAAACTCTAGGAAATTCTATTCAGAATTTTGTCTGGATAATTAAAATTGTTTGATTGGGTGAATTGGTTTCTATGGTTGTTAACATATGGATGATAATATATGCTTGTGATTTAAATAGATTATTAAATTACCTTTGTTTTAAATTTCGGGGACGAAATTATTTTAAGGGGGGAGGAATGTGATATCCCGGAATTTTTGGGCAATATCAATTTAATAATCTGTTTAAATAATTAAATTGATTTGATAATCTTTATTAAAAATGTTTAAATTGGTTTAATAATCTTCTTCAATGAATATTTATTTGTTTCAGACAATATTAATAATATGTTGTTTTTATATAGATATAATAGATTTTTAAGAGAATAAAATTGTTGTTTTCAAAATTAATGTGTTGTTATATAGGTATATATATAACTTGAGTTTAAATTGGATTTTTAAATATATGGATAAGCTTTTATTTATATACATAATTGGTTTTATTTTCTTTAAGATACTTTTTATATATATATATATATAGATAAGTAATTAATAAATTGAGAAAAGTCTTTTATTTACATTTAAAATAAATAAAACTAATTAAAAGGACATGTGTAAATTCCTAAGGCTTATTAGTAACAAGTGTTAGTTAATGAAGTTAAGTAAATGACAAATGTCAAGTTTTAAACTTTTGTTTTTCTTTTATTTTGAATAAATCATTTTAACCTATATATTCATCTACCTCTCATCCCATTTTTCTTTCCTGTTCTTTTCAAAAGATAAGAAGCTTCAGCCTGAAGTATACTCAAAAACAATTTCTCAAAACAAATATGTAATCAACTCCTCAAACCGTAATCAACATTTTTTCAACCTGTAAATCATTTTCCAAAAACAAAGGCAAAGCCTGTAACAAATTCTTCAAAACCTGAAATACATTTCCAAATCAAAGTTTAAGCCTGCAATTTCTTATTCAAAGTCTGGAAGCAAGCAACCTGATTTAGAGCAACATCTCAATAATCAAAGCATGCATGCAAGTTTTTCAGCAAGCATTCAAGTTTATAAATCAAAGTTTTAAAAGTGTCAAAAGCCTTTCAAATAAATCTAGAAGCCCTGTCCTTCATTTTATCTGGTGAGTAACATCCTTTTCAAACTTAAGTATAGGAATATCTGCTTGCATGTAAGTTTCTGGAATAAATGTTTATTGGGTGTATGTACGTGATTGAATTTCTATATATATTTGGATGTATAAATATGTACATGTTGTTGTCTCAGTGACATCTCTGTTCTTAGTTTAAACTAAGATTATCAAACAAAATATAATTCCTCTTGATTTGATCTCTGTTAGGATTTGATATATAAACAAAAAGTGTTAGTTTAGTATAGATTTAGGCTTATAAATTATAATTAAGTTAAATTATAAACTGTTGTCTCTAAAACAATAATAACAGCTATTATATTCAATAAGCAAGAAATCTCAAAATATCTTAAATCTTTGAAACAGATTTATAACCTGAATGCATGTTTGAAACCATGATTTTTAAGATTCAAATCATAATTTTTAGCATGAAATTGAAGGAGCAGTTGGAGGTTGATCAGGAATTGGGTTTTTAGTTGTCTTTGGTGATCTATGGATTCGGGGACGTCGTGGTTCTCAATGGAGATGCAAGAATGATCAGAGAATCTGAGAAAAATAGTAGAAGTGATGTTAGAGCACTGTGGCGATGGAAATTGATCGAGAATGTCTGTAAACCTAGTTTTGGAAATGCTTGAGTGTTTGATTTTTCGCGAGGGCTCTGAGTGATCGAGTGCCATGATATCCAAAGACGCCGTAGCTTGGATGTTGAAGAAGGGTTGGACGAAGTTTCCAAGTCTCTGATGGTCGGAGGTGTGAGATCAAAGAGATTTCAGGTTCTGGAAGAAATGGGTTCAGTTTGGTTCCAGATTTGGGAATAACACTCGAATTCGATTTTTGGAGATGAACGATGATCTGGGAATCGGAATCGTGAGTGGCAGTCGTGGTCGAGATGCTGGCGTTGGCAGCGATGATCAGTGGCGATCATCTCGTGTGTGCACGTGAACGAGTATCAGCGTGTCAGTGTTTTGGTTTGGGATTTAACAGAGAAAAAGTACTCGAGTAAACCGCGTGAGTGACTCCAAGTTTTCTCGGGGGTTTTAGGTTTTGACTCGGGGGAAACTGAGTGGGCTCGGGTAATTTTGGGTTACAGGTTTTAAACCTGACATTGTTTTAAAAATTTAAAATGAGTTTAAAACTTTAAAGCAGGATTTAAACTAAGTTTTAAATCAAGTTTAAAATATGGGTTCAAGTTTAAATTTGTATCCTAGATTTGAGATAAACAAAGCTTTATAAAAATCTTGAATTTCTTTTATAAATGTTAAGTGTTCTTTAACATTTGGATTTAAAAAGGGGAATTGTAAATTTAATTTAAATTGGTTAAAGTTAAATTGTAATTTATTTTAAATATTTAATTTAAAATGAATTAAAAGAAAGATTTTTAAAGTAAAATTTTTTAAAGTCTTTATTAATAGTAATTAAAGTAGTTGAAGGATAAATACTTTAATTTAGTAATTAATTAAGATTTAATGATTTAGGTTCATTAAATTAATAGGATAATTAAAGAATAATTTGATAATTTAATTAATTAATGGTTTAGTGTTAATTAAATAAATAATTAGAATTATAAGTAAATTAATTAAGGGTTAATTAATTTGGGATTAAGAATCATTTATTTAGATAAGTATAGACTTTTAATAAATGATTAGAAGTTTATTTATCAAGTGATTAAAGATTAATTAAGTAATTAATTTAGTAATTAGAAATAAGTTAAATGGTAATTAAGAATTTATTTATTTAGTAATTAATAATGTTGATTTAAGTTTAATTACTTAAATAAGAATTGTTAATAATAAATAAGGGATCATTAATTAGAGATTATTAAATAATTAATTAATGTGATTAATTTTAATAATCAATTAGATTAATTAACTAATGGTAATCATTTATAAATTGGTTAAGTATAATTTATTTAATGGAAGTAATTAAAGAAATTAATTACTTAAGGTAATTAATTAAATAAATTTGATAAGTTTAAATTAATTTGTTTAATTAATTTAAGATAATCACTTGGTGATTTGATAATTACTTAAATGTAATTAGTGAAAGTATAAATTACTAAGGAAAGTAATTAAAGTTAATTAGTGGATATAATTAACTAAAGATGGTTTAATAAAAGTAATTTAAGTTTAATTACTTTGGATAATTAATCAAGGGATTAATTAAAGGATAATTAATTAAGGAGTAATTAATTTATGAAATGAGTAATTAAGGGTAGTTAATTACTAAATGAGATTAATCAAAGGTGATTATTAAATGTGATTAATTAAAGAATAATTATTAATTTAAGATAATTAACAAAGAGTAATTAAGGATCACTAATTTATATAATTAATGATGTAATTAAGAGTTGATTAAATCAAATTAATTAATAAATAATAAGTGATTAAAGTAATTAATTAATTGTAATTAATTAAGGATTAATGTAATTAAGTATAGTTAATTAATTAATGAAGTAATTAAAGGTTAATTACAGTAATGGTTTAAGATAATTAATTTGTGAAATTAATTAAGGATTAATTACTTAAAATAATTAAAGGATAATTAATCAGGAATGATTAATTAAAATGGATACTTAGAGTATGATTAATTAATTGGTTTAATTAATGATTAATTAAGCAGGATTTATATAATAAAGTAATTAATTTAATTCACTTTAAATTAATTAGAGATGATAAATCATTACTTAAGAATAGATGAATGATATTGAATGCTTTGCATTGTTGATATCTCTGATGAGATATGTGTTGATATATGATATGGATGTTTGGTTGAATTGAAATGATAATGTAGATTATCTATTGTGAATTATCTATATTTGTGTATATAGATAAGAATTGAATTGTTTTAACCTTAAAACAACTTGTCCCTTAAAAGATACGTTTTGGATTTCGATGAGACCGGGATCGGGTTTCCGTATACCGGGATTCCAGGTCTGGAGACCCGAATACCACATCGATCCAAATTTACGATAGGTCGTGAAGATGAAGATTCAGAGTGCAAGGGTTATTGTCGTTAACTCTGAGGGTGATTCCAAAACGAGTGTAACGAGATAATGCCTTCGGTTTCGTTCGAACCCGGAACGAACTTGTATGGATTGATTGCTTTCAGAACATCGTCAGGTGGACGATGAGCATTCTAAGTGATGTGTTCTGATTTAAAGGTAAATCGTAACCTCAAGCCTCATCAAACCGGAAATGGCTAAAACAGGGGAGGTGCAGCAAGGCTTCGTGGGTAGCACCCACTGAGAGTAAGGTCATCCCTGTCTAGAGAAGTTCCTTTTATTTCGGCTTAGTGGTGCAGTTGGCGACGGCCATCTGTGGGGTGATTTTATTCGGGATTATCCAGTAAGGGATGGTTCCGGCTTTGTGTTGCAGGGGATTGGGAGTGATCCTCGGTACGGTGATCTAGGCCCCGTACTGTGATGAGCGGTACCCCGGTAGCTCTGCCATTGTATGGAAATCCAAATTCCAATAAGTGATAACGGACTTGATTGTATACTTATGTATGCTGGAATTTAATGAATGTAACAATTTCGGCTATTTCATATTTATTTGGAAACCCTAGACCTATTGTATTATCACTGAATTTCCTATCAAATGTTTTGGTTAGCGTAAGGTAAAAACTTACCCATGTTTATTTGTGGGGAGTCTTACGTGATACCTTTTCTTTTAAAAGGTTTTGAAGTTAAACAAGTTTAACCTGTTACTCACACCAGACCCATGTCTGACCTAAGTGTTTATTTTGTTTTATAAACTCTTGGGTACTCAAATTTTTACGAGTAGCCAAGGGATTCAGGTTTAGCTTTGACGAATTGTGGAGGAGCAATGGAGCAGGAGGCTTCAGCATTGTAGATATATATAGTAGTTCCGCTGTGTCTGTATCTCTGTAGTGTATTGAGTTGTAATGTCTAGACAGATGTTTATAACTGTCTAGTAAGTGATGTATATGCTGTGTAACTCTGTAAATTGTTGTATACTATGTAATAGTTTATGTTATTAATATAATTTATTCGTTCCGCTGTGAGATCGTTGTTGTTGTTTCTTTCTTTCTTCTCTTCTTTTCTATTTTCTACCCTTTCTTTCTTATTGATGATGCGATTTCCTGGGCGTAGGAAGTCGGGTCGTCACAGTTATTCTCATTTTCCATCTGCACAAACATCCATATTTCATTCCTTATGAAAAAGATCAAAAATGGCTACTCTTCATCATTTATTTCTCCACTTTTCCTTCTCAAAACCCAACAAACCTTCTCCAAATCAAACCATACTTTAGTATGATCCTTAGAACCATACTATAACCCCTTCCATCATCTCAAAATTGAAAGATATCAAAATAATTCACCCTCTACTAGGCCGTGAGCAACAAGGGCCATGGAAGGCTATGGCCTAGCACTTTGGAGCATGAAGGTTGAATGGTAGGAAGGTTTTGGTGATTGCTTTTATTGAGGTGGGAATGTGGTGGCTTGTGCTTATGTTTGGTTTGGAAATAGGTGAGTTTTCTTACCATTAAAAGGATATTATTATGCATGCCTTGTGTTTGAAATATTATGAATGTTGCTTGTTTATATATGTGTTGCATGAAAATATATTGGTTATTGATTTGGATCTTGCTCTGGAAAGCAATGACATATGTACATGATCATGTATTACTTGTTATGACTTGCTGGATAGCCCTGAAACAAAGCACATAAGGATTAGTAGGGGATGGACTTGATTTGGACATGAAATGAAAGTGTTCGTATATCGATAGTCACTATAAAATCATTTTGATGTTGTGCAATTTATTCTTGTTTGAATATTGTGTTTTCATGTATGTATGTTTTATATATATTTTCTATGCTTCTTTGTGATATTTTGAAGTTGAAATCTTTTAAATGTATATGTGAATGAATGAAGTTGAATTTGGAATTGTTTGTATAACAATAGTCGCTATAAATGCACTTTGATCCCCTCTCTTCTATCTTAATTTTAAAACCCCTATTTTTGAATGATTTGTTTTATTTGTTTTCTACACTTATAGTAGTGTAAAAGACAGTAATAAATTGATTTGAAAAGCTATTTAATTTAAAAAACAAAGTTGTAAAATTTATGGTCCATATGGCGATAGTCGCTATGGATGCACTTTGAAAATACTTATTTTTAGTAAAGTATAAAACGATATTACTTTAGCAATTTTTATGAAATCTTTTCAAATGAGTTTTTTATAAAAGGTATATAAGTATTTTAAAAGAAATTTGAAGTTTAAATATTTTTAAAAGAATATATTTTAAAAGTTTAAAGTAAGGGTTTTCTTATTATATATATATATATATATAACTTGTTCATTTTGAAAAAGGTTTTTAAATCAATATTAAGTAATTATTTTTAAAGTAATATTTTATATAATTATTTGAAACTTATTAAAGGTTTTATATATATAAGTTTATAAAACTAGTTTAATATTTTTATTTTAGTATATGGAGTCTTAGTTACACTTTTCCTCTTTAAGTTTATTTTGAATTCTATTAAATACAGTAAATATTTAACTAAATTACTATACATACATACATATATATAAATATATCATTTTAAAAACAATTATAACTTATTTAGAAGTATTTTTGTGACGACCCGCAAATCCATTCCCTTTAAATCACAAATAATCCACATATGTCCAATCCAAAAAGCATAGACTGACGGAAAGTCATGAGAAAGAAAAGAAGAGAGAAGAAGAGAAGAGACGAAAGAGAGAAGATAGAACCAAACATAACAATACAGAATCTCACATCGCTGCGGAAAACATATAATATCATATCAATGACCTTTACAAAACAGAAACTGTATATACATACATCAATAAGAGTTAAACAATCAATCACTAATTATCAGCCCAAACAGTTATAATAACCTATCCTCACAATTGCCGATAATAATAAACAACTAAGAAACAATGCAGCGGATAATCAAAACAGATACGTGTATACAAAAATGAAGATCTCCAGCTCTCCTGCTGAAGCTCCAAAAGTACCAAATCTGAACCTGTAAATATATTCGGTCTGACCCGAGCATTGAAAGGGAAGAACACCCGGATCAGTCTGGTAAACCAGCGTGAGAAACACACTCAATTGAATTTATTAAATTACCAAACTTTTTCTTTATCAAAACAAAAGTATCTCGTAAAACACGCCCACACATAAACACGAACATGTTTTTACTTTACGATAACTAAAACATCTCATATCAAATCCTCTTATATTATAATAGTGTCTGTTGCACAAATACTATTAATCATAGCCGAAATTGTTACATTGATTAAATTCCAGCATATAGCCCAAAATGGGTAATACAATTAAAATGGCAGGTACGTAGTGGAGTTTGGATTTCCATACAAATGACCAGGTGAAGGGACTACCTTCCGATGGGTACACCTATAGATGGATGTCCCAAGGCATAGAACATCTGCCCTCTACCAACACAAGACCAGCCCACCTCTATAACTAGATGGTACCGAATATGTCATCCTTCGATCGTTACCGACCTTTACCGAGGGACCTCATAGCATACAAACCACAATAATCAGATACACGACGTCATAGCGTGTAAAGATATATCTAGAAGAGGATAATCATACCCTACTTGGGAGCAACCCACTTAGCATTGCCGCATCTATCCCTGTTTTGGTCATTTCCGGTTGATGAGGCCTGAGGTAACGATTACCTTTCACAAATCACATATCACATCACTTTGAATGCCACATTCGCCATTTCCGTTGACTACTAATTGCCTTTCACAAAAATACAACCCTTGAGCTCGTACGTCTCAAGGAAGGGTGTTAAGCCAAGAGAAGTTGCCTTCTCCGCCACCAAACAGATGTACGTTTGTAAAAACTAATGTACGTAATCTTTAGAAATGCAATGTCAGACAAACGTCCATACAAGTTGTCCAGGAACAGGACAAACCGAAGGTACTTTCCTACCACATCTTGTCGGAAAATCCCTAGGATAGTAGCGAATATTCCTTGCATTGGATATTTCATAATAAAGAGACTAATGCTACTGGATATATATTGGGATTTTAACCCCAAACGATCAACAAGCAGTCCCCCACTATGAAAATCCTGAATATCACAATAATCATAACCAACCTACACAATCGTCGCATAAATGTTGGTCCGAAGTGGTTTTCAGATAAATCTGATCCCGGTCTCTTCGCACCAACAACGCAAAAGCGTTTCTCAACCTCACACAGAAACTAAGTCTCATAGACTTATCATGTTTCCAACTTTCAACTTGCTAGCCTTCGGCCAAGGAGGAAGCTCGATAGATTGGAGTAATACTCCACACTATACGAATCAACATCCTCAACACAAACGATAATCAAGCCTACACAGATGACTACGTACTAAGTGTATGACTAAATAGTTCCCACATCAAGTCGAGGAACTAAAATGGCTAAATTTGATAGTCGGTTATTTAACTATCAAAGCAAACAAACAAATATCTAGCACCATAATAATCACTAGGCCCTTTTAATTAATCTTTTATTAATTAAATCATTTGCCAAATATTCACTTCAATTTATCTTTTAAACAATATATTCTCAACCATTTCAACATTTCAATATTGGAAAACATTTCCAAATACTTATTTAATAATAAGTGATTCACTATTCTCTTTATTTTCAACACTTGGAAAATACTACATATACTTAAAGCATGATTAAGTATATATTTTATTCTTTAAGGAAAACATTCTTTTAAACACATTTATTCGGGTCAAAACGAATGTTGTGTAAAACATCGTTACGACAACCCAAAATTACTAGTATAGGGATTCGAAAATAAGATAGATATATAAATCCCATATACTATACAAAACATTTTCTTTTAAAAATCATTTACTATAACAACAGTGTTATAGTCCATCATTTCCTTACTTCTCGAAAACGTCTATTTCAGCAATGAATGTTGAAATCTATGTATTTGATACTTAACACATTTTAGAACATCTTCAAATCATTTAACTCCATTTAAAAATCACTTCTCAAAACATTTATTTAATTTAAAAAAATTATTCACTGTCCAAAATCGTGAATATAGTTCATTTATCAAATTCAATACTTCTACACATTTATTAAAGGATTATCCACTGTCCAAAATCGTGAATATAATTCCTTTAATAAACTTCCATATTTAACTTATCAATTTCAATTGATTTTGGTTTTATAAAACAATGTTTATAAATCACATATCTATTTTATAAAAACTTCCATTTATAAAAATCCTTTATTTACCAATTCCATATATATCTCATTTATATGCCAAAAATCTAAATTATAAGTTAATTCACTTATAATTCTCTTATTTACAAATTCATTCATTTTATAACTTCACAAATTCATAAATCTATAAATCTTATTTACTTATAAAATCCATTTATAACTCCAATTCAACACTTATAAAATTCCTTTATAGTTCCTTCATTCTGATTTATAAAAATTCAATTTTATAAATCTTATATATATAAACCATTTAAAATAATTCAAAAATCTCAATTTAAACTATTTACAAAATAGTTAACTCCATATTTCAAAAATCACATTTCAATATATTTCACCAAAATCATAATTTTTATAACATAAAACTTATAACATTCATTTATTTAAAATAAATCAATTCCTTACCAATTCAAAATTCAATAAAGCATATATTTTCAAAATCACTTAAAAATCCTTTTTAATTTGAAATCATCACTTAAACATTTTTAAATTATCAAAAATAGGCCCAATGCTGCAACAGCACTAAATACATCAATCACAACATCAAAAACATCATATATCACATGATAACAGCATACATCACAATATTTGTAAATAAAACCAATACTGGTGAGGAATCCAGTTAGATCCCTCCAACCTGTCACCTGCAACAAATATACATATTAGAATACGTGTACAATGTCTGCTTCGAGGCAGACGTGCATACAAATGGTCATTTGCTCATACACGGGAACGTATAGGGTCTCATCTGCTCTAATAGGCAGGAATATATCCAAATACCAATCATTATATATAATATATCGTATCTCATCCAAACAATCATCAAACATCATAAATAAAATTATTTCTCACTTATATAAAATATCAGTGAGTCAGAAAGAGTGAGTTGTACTCACATTGATTCCAATAGCAGTTGTAGTGTTTAATTCTGAATAAAATTAAACAAGCGTTTAATTTTACCCAAAATTTACACTAGCTCCAATCAACTCCAAACTAGCTCTAAAATGTAGTGCTCGTCAATACAGACCCAACGCAATTTGTTTCGTCAAAAACGGACCTCGTATGACAAAGTTATGCAATTTAGAAGTTTGTACGAATTTAAATATATATAAATTTCAACTTTTATTTTATTTTTAAACCCTATGTTAACCATAGCCGTTTGATCTGCTTGATGAAAATCGTGGCCGCTACCTTCTTCTTCTCCCCTCTTCGTTCCTTCATGTGCAAAACCCACCCATAGCCGCCACTTCTTCTATGAATTATGCTCCTCCATCACGACATTTGAAGACGATCAGTGGCCTTCACGTCAAAGCCCCAAATGCCTCGCACCTACGGCCCCAACACCATTGTGCTCGGTCGCACGAAGGCCTCAAAAATTGCACACGAATGGTTGCCGAACGCGATCACTTTGCTGTTGATCCATCGCATGAAATCCAATCATAACCGTTAGATTTGAAGATCACGATGCCCTCTACGATGTTTTAGTTGAAAATTTTTCGTAGTTGTTTACGGATTTGGAGATTTTGAGGGAAGAAGAATTGAAATTCTTGGCCATTGAAATGTTTAATGACGGCTAGCCCTAGCTAGGGTTTTCTGAATGAAAAATAGAAAATAGTGTGGCCTTGTATAGAAAATTACGCGACATTATTCACCTGAAATTTTTTCAAACTTGAAACGAAGCGTGCCGCCTAGCATTTATAATGTTCTACCCCTATTGCGAACACAATGGAATATATATCTGAAGCCAATTCGATCATATTTGGAAGATAGGTTTTCGAATCGACTATTTAAATTTAAAATTCACTTAAACATATTTCTACGCATTTTAGCTTCCCCCAGACAAACCGTAAATCCGATTGACACAAAATTTGAAATCGTACAATAATATAAAATTATGAATCCAATGAAACTAGTTTCATCAAAATCTGAGACTGTGTGAAAAATGGCTATTTTTACACGTCAATTAAATATTAAAATATTCAATTTATGTAATTTAACTTTTAATTCAATTTTAGAAGTTTACTATCATCATTCTGATTCAAATAGAATTTTAATTCAACTTTACAAATCATTTTAATTCATATTAAATCCAATTTAAATTATTTCAGCAATTTTAAATATTAATTTAACAATTTAATTATCCAATTAAATCCTTATATTTCAAATATAAGTTATTCAACTTATAAAATTTTACTTGAGAATATTTAAAATAAATTAAATATACTAATTTCAAATGACTGAAATTCTGGGTCATTACAATTTTTGAAAGACTGTATTTCGGAAAAAGGAATGAAAAGTTACATTGTGTAAAAAAATGAACGTGTAGTTTATTTGCATATGGAATGGAAGTATTACTATACTTAACTCTAAAAGCTGAGAGAGGTTGTAACAACCTGCCTTTTTGATCCTCAGAAGTAGACATCAATACATCCACAATATTCACATGTCGAACATCCAAGTCTTGAATAGACAGATCATTGGGGTGAAAGAAAGAAAGACAAAACATAATCTTACAAAACGTGACGAGTGACATGTAATATACAAATGATCTTTAAAAAAGAAAATAGAACTTTACTATACATACATCAATCACAGTACAATTATCATATCATTAGCCCTGGACAGTTATAACAATCCGTCCTTACAATTTCTAATAAATACTACAAGAACAAATAGCCGAAGATAAAAGAAAATATGGAAGGATGTCTTGGAGGATCCAGCTCGTCTTCTGAAAACTCCATAGTTTCCAGCCAAATCTAGAAAATATGCTTGGGCTGACTCGAGCATTATAGAAAAACATCGCCTGGTTAGTTTGGTAAAACCAGCATGAAAAACACAATCAAATGGATTACTTAATGTTATAAAACCAGTGGAAAATAAGGTATCTCGTAAGACCACGCCGCACATAACACGGATGGTTTTTTACCTTAATGACAGGGCTACTGGGTACTGTCCCCCATAGTACACCTCTAGAAAATGCACCGAGGGCCACACATGAACCCCCGCAAACATAGAGCAGGCTACCCCTTTAACATGACAGGTCGGAATACGTCATTCCCTAGGACCAAGGCTCCAAAACAATATGCACCGGCCATGGTCCCACTCTCGGACGCATACCAAATATGTAAATATCGATTCTAGATTGAGGGATGACTGCGCCTAATGGTAGCGAACAACATAGCTCTATTGCATATACCCTATTTTAGTCATTACCGAGTTGTGAGGCTTGTGAGGTCACGATTACCTTTTCCTCTCTTAGCAAATCCCACTTGGAATGCTAATATTGCCTTCCAAGCACGATGCAATGATAGCATTCGTCCATACAAGTTGTTCAGGATAAGAACAAAACCAAGGCACCACTTTTACTACATCCATTTTTGAATCACCCTCGGAATTAGTAGCAAGTACCCCTTGCACTTCAAGAGCTCCATCTTCGATTCCACCATCTTTAAGATGTCTTCGATACGATGCTTGAGTTGGATCGAAGTGGTTTTCGGAAAATTCATACTTATCTGATCTCGGTTTCTTTGAATCAACATTCGCTAGTTTCCGGTAAACTCAACTTCGGTTCTTTCGGAAATAACCAGTGATGCAGCCTAGAAAGTTGAAGACATAGGTCGTGTACGACCTAACATGCTGGTAAGTCGGGTACGACTTAAAGAGGAGGCTAACGAGTTAAGACTTCGTAAAGACTTGTGGGAAGTTGAAGTTTTAGGTCGCGTACGACCTAACGAGGCTAGTGGAAACGCACGAGTTAACGAACTAGATCTTGGTGATAAGTCGTGGAAAGTTGAAGTCTTAGGTCGTTCACGACCTAGTGAAGGTCGCTCATGACTTAGTGAAGACGGCACACGAGTTACTGGATTCAGTGTGAAGGAGTGCGAACGAGCTAAAAGGATACGACCTAAGTTAGGTCACGAGATTGAAGTTCGATCTATGTTAGGTCGTGGAGTTTTGATTCGACCTAAGTTAGGTCGCGTAAACGACCTACGACCTAAGTTAGATCGCGTACGACCTACGACCTAAGTTAGGTCGCGAGAACTTTAGATCGCCGATTGCTACAGTTCGCTGCCGCCTGGATTCTTGGAAGATGCTGCCTTGTTTTAGGTCGTTCAAATGATAAGTCATGTAGTTTTGGGTCGTTTACGACCTATGTGTTGTAAAGCATTGTGTTGTATTTGCTTATGTTGTATTTTTTTAAGTCGTGATGTTTTTTAGTCGTGATGTTTTAGGTCGTGTACTTTTAGGTCGAGATGTGTTAAGTCATGGCCGACTTAGGAGTTGTACAGTTTTCTGTGAAGTGTGTTGTAACTTCTATAAATAGGCCGGTGGTGCCATTTGTAAAGGTTGTTGATTTTTTGAATAAAATTCTTGTTTGTTAACTTTGTGCTTTCAATTAAATTGGTAGTTGACTGTAATCTCCTATCTCCACCTTCGACATTCGAGTGCGCTCGAATCTTCGATCGTTGAAGCCGATTCGTGGAATCAAGTGCGCTTGATCAACGCTCGAAGAATTGAAGATCTCTTTTCACGGTATCGTGCGCGATCAACGTGTCAGAGATAGCTAGAATTCGGTATCTTCGGATCAACGAATTTGGGCATTTCAGTATTCATCAATCCACCGATTGCTACTTTCATCGATCTACCTTGTTTTTTGTTTAATCCGCTGCGCCATTTGGTATCAGAGCTTGTTTTAGCCAATCATAGCTAAATCGAGTCTTGGAGCCGAGAATTTCGAAGTTGAAGTGTTAGCCGAGCTTGAAGTGTTGAGCCGAGCAAAGTAGAAGAATTAGAGATTGAAAGTTGCATTATTTGGAGAAATTTGTGTTCGTCTTGATCATCGCAAATTGCAACGATGTTGGAGTTTTCGATCCATTTCATTTTGGATCAACGTTCGAAAGGTGTTTGAAATTTGGAGTTGGAGCCGAGAGTAGATTGAAAGGGTATCATTTGATCATTTGTTTGTTCAAGGCCGAAAGTCAAAGTTTTAAAGAATCAACCATGCCGCCGAGAAGAGCTAATCGTC
This sequence comes from Allium fistulosum, assembly GCA_030737815.1. NCBI lineage: Eukaryota > Viridiplantae > Streptophyta > Magnoliopsida > Asparagales > Amaryllidaceae > Allium > Allium fistulosum. The sequence continues at coordinate 1,265,711,838 of CM060901.1, read as the reverse complement.
ACCAAAACGTAGAAGCTTTGTATAGAAGAGAAGAAGCTGATGAGATGGAGCAAAGAATTAATGAAAACTTTAGTGAGAAACTTAATGAAGGAATTGGACGATTAGAGAAGATGATGTTAGAGATGAATCAAAATCGAAGAAGGGTTTCACCTGAATCTAACCATGGGGGAAGTAGAGTTTCGCCACATTCCAATCGGGAGAGAAGTGCTGATAATGATCATAGAAGTACGAGTCGAGATTGTTATAGAAATAATGATGATCGAAGGCGTGATAGGAATGTGAATGATCGAGAACGGAGGAATGTAAATAGAAGGGATGTTGGTGGAAGACGTGATGCTAGTAGAGATGTTGGTGGTCAGGATCGACATCGATATACATCTGATTTTGAAGAGGAGTTTGATGGAGGTAGTGTTCATGGACAAGGCCAAGGCAGAAATCAATCGGAATATGATCACAAGTGGGAATCTGGGATGAAGACTGAAATTCCAGAATTCAAGGGTGGTATGCAAGCTGAGGAGTTTTTGGATTGGTTGTCTAATGTGGAAGAGATTTTTGACTTCAAGGAAGTTCCAGAACATCGTAGAGTGAAGTTGGTTGCTACAAGGCTGAGGGGTAGAGCTTTAGCATGGTGGCAGCAAACCAAACTTACACGTGAACGGATGGGGAAGTCAAAGGTTGAATCATGGGAAAAGATGAGGAAAATGATGAAAGCCACATTTTTACGTTATAATTATCAATCACTTATGTATCAGAGGCTGCAAAACTTGAGGCAAGGAACGAAGTCTGTTAATGACTATGCTGATGAATTCTATCAACTGATTGCAAGGAACGATATCATGGAGACAGAGGAGCAATTAACAGCTAGATTTGTTGGAGGGTTGCGTATGCAAATTCAAGATATGGTAAATATGTTTGATCCCATATCTGTAGCGGAAGCACACCAGAAGGCTTTGGCTTGGGAGAAACAGGGAAGACGAGGAGGTGGTGTGTTTACAAATTCCAACAATTCAGTGAAGGGTGTTAGTGGAAGTTCTAATGTTTCAAAAGCTGTTGCAAAACCAGTTGTAAATGAAGTTGGGAAGATGAAAGTCAACAATGGTTTCAAGTGTTATAATTGTCAAGAAATGGGCCATAAAAGTAATGAATGTCCAAAACCGAAGAAGAGAGCTATGATAGTGGAGGTTGAGGATGAGGATGAAGAAGCTGAATATTCCAATTCACCACCTGATGAGGAGGAAGAAGAAGTGTCGGGAGACGAAGGATGTAATCTGATGATGAGGAGGTCTTGTTAGACACCAAAGCAAGAGGAGGATTGTAGTTGGTTGAGGAGCAATATTTTTCAATCGACATGTACTATTCTGGGGAAAGTTTACAAATTTGTTATTGATGCTGGAAGCTGTGATAATATAATTTCTTCAGAAGTTGTGAGGAAGTTGGCATTGAAGACTGAGAAACATTCGAAACCGTACAAGTTGGCTTGGTTGAGGAAAGTAGGAGAGGTGAAAGTTGGACGTCGAGCTTGTGTTAATTTTTCAATTGGAAAGAAATATAAAGATGAAATTTGGTGTGATGTGGTAGATATGGATGTTTGTCATTTGTTGCTAGGGAGATCGTGGCAGTATGATAGGGCGGTGCAACATGATGGGCGTACCAACAGTTACAGTTTCATGTTTGAAGGCACGAAGATTACTCTAGTTCCAAAGAAACGACAACAAGAAGAAAACAAACTGGAGGAGATTGAAGAGTTGAAAACTTTGTTATCATTAAAGGAGTTTGTTAAGGAGGTAGAAGAGGAGCCTGAAGTATTCTTGTTAATTGGATGAGAGAGTCATGAAGTGGTTGAGATTCCTGAGGAAGTGAAGCCAGTGCTGGGAGAGTTTGACGATGTATTTCCTGAAGAGCTACCAACAGAGTTACCGCCGTTAAGAGACATTCAACATCAAATTGATCTTGTTCCAGGTGCTGTGTTGCCACATAGACCACACTACAGAATGAGTCCAAAAGAACATGAGGAGTTGAGAAGACAAGTGGAAGAATTGCTTGAACAAGGGCGTGTGCAGGAAAGTTTAAGTCCTTGTGCTGTGCCAGCATTGTTAGTATCGAAGAAGGATGGGACGTTGAGGATGTGCACTGATAGTCGGGCCTTGAATAAGATTACTGTGAGATACAGATTTCCGATGCCTAGACTTGATGATTTGTTGGATCAGTTGAGCGGGGCTACTATTTTTTCGAAGATTGACTTGAAGAGTGGTTATCATCAGATTCGAATCAGACCAGGAGATGAATGGAAAACAGCATTCAAGACGAGAGAAGGATTATATGAATGGCTGGTCATGCCGTTTGGTCTTTCGAATGCACCTAGTACATTCATGCGGGTGATGAATCAAATCTTTAGACCTTTTATTGGGAAGTTCGTGGTGGTATATTTTGATGATATACTGATATATAGTAGAAGCTCAGAAGAACATTTGCAACATCTAAGGGAAATGTTGATGGTATTGCGACAAGAATAATTTTATGCTGCAACGAAGAAATGCGTGTTCATGACGCATAGTGTTTTATTTTTGGGGTATGTTATATCAGGAGGAGGCATACAAGTGGATTAGAATAAAGTGGACGCACTTAGAAATTGGCCACAACCCAAGACGATTAAAGAAGTTAGAAGCTTTCATGGTTTGGCATCATTCTACCGAAGGTTCATTCCACACTTCACTAGCATGATGGCACCACTGACTGATTGTATGAAGGGGAAACAATTTTTATGGTCAGAGGAAGCAGGATTTGCTTTTGAAAGGATCAAGGAGCTTTTGACGACAGCACCAATTCTAGTGTTGCCAGATTTTCAGTTATTGTTTGAATTACATACTGATGCATCAAAGGTTGGGATTGGAGGAGTGTTGAGTCATAGGGGACGTCCGATTGCATATTTCAGTGAGAAGTTATCAGGAGCAAAGATGAGATATAGTATGTATGATGTGGAATTTTATGCTGTTGTACAAGCTATTAAACACTGGAGACATTATCTATTTCAGAAAGAGTTTGTTCTTTACACTGATCATGAAGCGTTGAAGCATTTACAAGGGCAAGACAAGATTTCAGCGAGACATGCATCATGGATTGCATATCTGCAACAGTTTACTTTTGTTGTCAAACACAAGTCAGGAGTGACGAATCGTGTGGCTGATGCTTTGAGTAGGAGGAGTCATTTATTGACAACAATGAAAGTTGAGGTGACAGGTTTTGAATTATTGCCGGAACTGATTGAAGAAGATCCTTATTTTATGAAATTTGTTGAAAAGGTTAAGGAAGGGAATGCGGATGAATTTATGATGGTAGATGGTTTTCTGTTTAAGGGAAATCGATTATGTATTCAAGAGAGCAGTTTGAGAATGAAGATTATCAAGGAGTTACACGAGGAAGGTCATGTGGGCCGTGATCGTACATTGTATTTGATTTCTCAATCTTATTTTTGGCCATCAATGAGGAAAGAAGTGGAAAGGTTTGTGGAGCGATGTCATATCTGTCAGGTGTCGAAAGGAACTGCGACCAATGCTGGATTATATATGTCGTTACCTGTACCAAGTAAGCCTTGGGTTGATGTGAGTATGGATTTTGTTATGGGGTTACCGCGAACTCAAAGGGGAAACGATTCCATTTATGTGGTGGTTGACCGATTTTCGAAAATGGCACATTTTATTGCTTGTAAGAAGACGGCGGATGCTATTCATGTTGCTCAGTTATTTTTCAAAGAAATCTATCGACTTCATGGATTGCCAGAATCTATTGTGTCGGATAGGGATACTCATTTTCTGAGTCATTTTTGGCTAAGTTTGTGGAAGATGGTCGGAACGAAGCTGAATTTTAGTAGCGCTTACCATCCACAAACTGATGGGCAAACGGAAGTGGTTAACAGATCGCTGGGGAATTTATTGCGATGTCTGGTGAAAGATAATCTAAAAATATGGGATGTGAAGTTATGTCAAGCAGAATTCGCTCATAATCATGCGGTAAATCGTAGCACAAGTTTCAGTCCATTCCAGATTGTATATTCAAGTTTGCCAAGGGGACCATTGGACTTAACGGTAGTACCACAACCAAAGGGGACGGTTAAACGAGCTGTTGATTTTGTTGATGGATTGGCGGAATGTCATAAAATCGTTCAGGAACGATTGGAGAAAGCAAATGAAAAGTATAAACGATCTGCAGATTTGAAGCGAAGAAGCGTTGAATTTAATGAAGGAGATTTAGTCTATGCTGTGTTAACAAAAGATCGTTTTCCAGTAGGCACTTACAACAAGTTGAAAGCCAGAAAGATTGGTCCTCTGAAGATTGTGAAACGGATCAATGAAAATGCTTATAGATTGAAGCTACCGGAAGATGTATACACTTCTGATGTTTTCAATGTTAAACATCTTATACCATATCATGGGGATGAGTCTGTTGTGGAAGAAGAGGGTGCAAATTCGGGGACGATTTTTTCTCAACCTGGGGAGGATGATGCAGCCCAGAAAGTTGAAGACATAGGTCGTGTACGACCTAACATGCTGGTAAGTCGGGTACGACTTAAAGAGGAGGCTAACGAGTTAAGACTTCATAAAGACTTGTGGGAAGTTGAAGTTTTAGGTCGCGTACGACCTAACGAGGCTAGTGGAAACGCACGAGTTAACGAACTAGATCTTGGAGATAAGTCGTGGAAAGTTGAAGTCTTAGGTCGTTCACGACCTAGTGAAGGTCGCTCACGACTTAGTGAAGACGGCACACGAGTTACTGGATTCAGTGTGAAGGAGTGCGGACGAGCTAAAAGGATACGACCTAAGTTAGGTCACGAGATTGAAGTTCGATCTATGTTAGGTCGCGGAGTTTTGATTCGACCTAAGTTAGGTCGCGTAAACGACCTACGACCTAAGTTAGATCGCGTACGACCTACGACCTAAGTTAGGTCGCGAGAACTTTAGATCGCCGATTGCTACAGTTCGCTACCGCTTGGATTCTTGGAAGATGCTGCCTTGTTTTAGGTCGTTCAAATGATAAGTCGTGTAGTTTTGGGTCGTTTACGACCTATGTGTTGTAAAGCATTGTGTTGTATTTGCTTATGTTGTATTTTTTTAAGTCATGATGTTTTTTAGTCGTGATGTTTTAGGTCGTGTACTTTTAGGTCGAGATGTGTTAAGTCATGGCCGACTTAGGAGTTGTACAGTTTTCTGTGGCGTGTGTTGTAACTTCTATAAATAGGTCGGTGGTGCCATTTGTAAAGGTTGTTGATTTTTTGAATAAAATTCTTGTTTGTTAGCTTTGTGCTTTCAATTAAATTGGTAGTTGAGTGTAATCTCCTATCTCCACCTTCGACATTCGAGTGTGCTCGAATCTTCGATCGTTGAAGCCGATTCGCGGAATCAAGTGCGCTTGATCAACGCTCGAAGAATTGAAGATCTCTTTTCACGGTATCGTGCGCGATCAACGTGTCAGAGATAGCTAGAATTCGGTATCTTCGGATCAACAAATTTGGGCATTTCAGTATTCATCAATCCACCGATTGCTACTTTCATCGATCTACCTTGTTTTTGTTTAATCCGCTGCGCCAACCAGACAATAGATAAGAGAGGAGATCATCTCCTAACCGTTTAAGTGGATGTATTTTCTTATCATTTGTCCTAGGAGAACAAAACGAGATTTATACGCACAATACAACATCATCAAGGATGACTGTGCCATATAACTCACATGTTCTCCTAAATATTTACAGAGTTATATTTTGGGCAGGATTTGATAGTCGGTTATTTAACTATCAAAAAACCAATAATCCAAACATAGATTTAATTTCCAATAGGATCCACTAAGCCTTATTTAAACAATTCTTTCATAAATCCAATCATTTCAAATTTTTGATTTAAAAAATCTTCATAAAGATATTTTTACAAACCTCTTATATTTTCAATACTAAGAAAATATATGCATGTACTTATCTTAACGGTATAAGTATATTAACAAAAACTTGAGGGAGATTCCTCTTCCCAAATTTAAATTTAAATGGGCCAAAAATAAGCATCATTTAAACATACTTACTATAAAACTAAACCACTTATCCTTCGGTGTTAAGTATGGAAAGAACGTTCCATACCACCATAATTAAGAAGGATAAATAGTCAAATCAAATCTCATTCCTTTATAAAATTTCCTTTTATAACCCCATTTCATATTTACAATCCCTTTTATAAATCTCTGAGGTAATTTATAAAAATCCTTTTAAAAACCCTATTCTTCTATAAAACTCTTTACTAAATCTAGCTTTATAAACTCCTTTATAAAAATCCTTTTATAAAATCCTTACAAAGATCCTTTTTTATAAAAAATCATTTAAAAATTCCCTTTCTAAATACTTATAAATCTTTATAATCACCTTCAAACAAATTTTCAAATATCCCAAAATAGATAACCCTTATATTTTATGAAACTGATAAATTGCGGAACTGCATCCATAACGACTATCACTGTATGAATCATATCCTTTGAAAGTCTTTTAAATATAAAAAAAATCCCTTTTTAAATTCTTATAAATCTTTATAATCACCTTCAAACAAATTCTCAAATATCCCAAAATAGATAACCCTTATATTTTATGAAAATGATAAATTGCGAAACTGCATCCATAGCGACTATCGCTGTATGAATCATATCCTTTAAAATTTGGTCTACAAATTAAATAACCTTTAACCCCCTTTGAAATTCTTTTAAATAAATAAATATATATATATATGCTTTTTATAAATCATTTGATTATTTAAGAACTCTTTATAAATCAATTATACCCTTTAAAATACTTGAAATAAAACCCAAACTCTTATGCAAAAACAATACCCTAAATCAAATGCTTAATCTTTTAACACTTTTATTAAATAAATTAAACCTCCATAAACAACATAATTAGTATAATTAAATATTTTAAACAATATTAATAATATAATTAAATAACTTTAAACAACATTAGTAAAATAATTAGATAACTTAAACACCATAAAGAATTAAGTAATTAACCCTTTAAACATTATTAAATAAATAAGTAGTTAATCAAGTTTAATTAATCTTGGTAATGAAATTAATTATCTGACTTAAGCATCTTTAATAAAAAAAATGAAAATCATTTATAAATTAAATAAACACTTAACATCACATTGTTAAAATTTGAGGTTAAATTCAAATCCATAACTTTACAAATGCGGAAAGAGGCTTAGCGACCACAAAGGTACTAAATCGAGCTATCATTTATTCAATTTAACTTTCATGTCACATAGCTAGTATTTACCTTAACATCAGATATGTGACGCACCACCTTTATGCTCTTAATAACAAAGAGTATAAAAAAGGAATATTGTCTGTTATTACGAAGAATAAGGCTGGATAGGAGCGACCATCCGTAGTTGGGCCTTACACTAGTATTGGTTACCTCGATAGGAGTGGTATATATTTTTACTTTTCATCACTTATTTATTTACTCCCATCGACATACCCAATTCCAGTATAAAACGAACTACGATGGTTCATAATAGTTTAGGACAATATATATAATAATAACACAGATAATAAAATGCGGAACACATATAACAAAAATCTCATATATATATATATATAACTGATGTCACTTACAATACATTTGACACAATACATATGATACAACTACCACTGTCAACTCTGGAAGTTATATATACAAGTACATTATCAACTAATATACATGAATACATATCTTCCTAAATCAGGTACACTGACTACTATAAAAAGACTAAGATCACTTCAAAAGATGTGAAAAGACTTCATAGCTCAATCAGCAACCCAAAGCAGAATATCTACAACCTGAAATAACTCGGGTCTGACCCGAGTATTAAATTCAAAAGAAAATAATACACGGGTCAGTCTAATTCAAACTCAGTTATTAATGCACAGAAGCAATAATAATCAAATATCAAATAGACGACAGTCACAGAAATCTCGTATATCCAACTCCTCGATAAGAGAATCGGATAATGGTAGATATAACACTAAACAGTGTTAAACAACAAATCAGCAAAATCAAACCATCAACAAGATAAATAAAAAGTTATCAATGAAGATAATTTAGAAAACAACAGAATTTTCTAAACGACAATTAACACAAAATCCAATTATTAAATAATAATTAGAAACTCAAAATCTAATTATCAAATAGATAATTAGACAATCTCAAAATGATCAATCAAACCAAATTCTGTATGGCTGCAGTACACGCACGCGTGCACTGCCTCGCCACTACAGTAAGTCAAAACTGCAAAGGTAAATATAAATAAACCAAAAACAACTGGTACTAACTCAAATCAAAATGAACGAAGTTCACACAAATGCACACTGAAAGTTCACAACCGTGTATAAGATCAAACCCGAGTCTTTGAGACTGGTTGCAACTTAATGTACAAATCAATGTACAAGTCACAATACAACAATGTCCAGACCAAATACTATCAATATGGTTGAACAGAGACTCCAAGCAAACAAGAAGATATGCACAGATCTGAAACAAAGAATGGCCAGGCCAAACAACGCAATGCAAATGAAATCATCAAAGACCAAGTCACAACCGAGATGATCCATCACAGTGCAAACGAAAATGAATGCATCAGTGCATATGAGAATTGACTCAGTGCATAGGGAAATAAAATGTATCAGTGCACATGAGAATTGACTCAGTGCCTATGGAAAACAAAATGCATCAGTCAACCACAAGTCAACAAACTCACAAACAATTCAAGACTACACACTTCAAAGATGTGCAGCCTCAAACCAAACAAAAGAAAAACTGCAATTACACTTGCAACTAAGACTGTTCTCGAAGTAATTGAAAACAAATGCAAGGATACATCATGAAACCAATGGTGTAGCAGGCCTCAAATCGAGTACATAAGTGCACCACAAAACTGAATACAAAATCCACAAAATACTCCAGATCATATACAAGAAACTGAAGTGCAACCACAAATGCAATCATGTATCGCAGACCAGTGAACAACCAATCCAAATGCAACAAAAATAAGCCAAGTCAAAATACATACAAATGAACTGGAACAGAGTCAGATGTAGTAGTTTCCAAAGTTAACAGAGAATTCAAAGCAATTGTTAAATGTCGAAGTCAAACTTAAAGCAATTGCACAATCAAAATAAATTCTCATCAAAAAATGTTTCCACAAATTCCTGCCTGCAGATTTCAACCAAACTCCGAAACATGGTAATGCCGAAGCCAACAGAGAAAATGACAAAGTCAAATCGCAGTTCAAAACAATAGCAAGCCCAAATCGAAGCATGTACAAAGTTGCAGAAGTATACATATGCTCAAGGCAAGTGCAACAATCTAAAACAAGCAATAGTGCACCAGTGAAATAGACTGTAAGGTGAAGAGACAGGTATACAAGTCATGTACAAAGGCACATTAGAATATGTAGTGAAACAATGTGGATAGGTCTAGCAACAAATCTGAAGTCAACAAAGCAGTATGGAAGTGAAAACTACAAATTCCAGACTTTGAATCAAGCAATGCAGACAACAGGGTTTGGTTCAATATGCAATGAAGATCACAAGACTCAAGGCTACAACCTACAACATGAACATAAAAAGTGCAGACCACAAATGTAACTCAATGACTCGGAGACAACTTAATACAAGTGAAGGTCTCAACATCAAATAACAAGTAAAACAACATTGCAAACAGGTCACACATGTATACATATACACAGATAGTTTTTCTAAAGTAATTTAAGTCATAATAGTTTCGAACAAAGACAGAGGGGATTTCAAACTAGCAGTGGCAATGCCGAAGTCACAGAGGAAAACAAAATTCAAGTTAATGCCGAAGTCAAGGAAGAATCACAACGAACAAAATCGACTGCCGAGCATAGTACTGGACAATGAATAATCATAGTCGAAGACAACATTATCACAAGCCAAAGTCAGGTAATAAACCACTTGAAGAAGAAAACAGAATTCACGTTAATGCCGAAAACAACAAAAATCTGACCAAGTCAAATAAAATCATCAACATCGTAACAAAGTCAAATGACCGAGACGAAGTCAAGCAACCCTCAGTCAAACACGAAATTAGCAAATTGGAATCGAATAAAAACAGTAGCTTTGAATTAGATGTGAGTATAATACTCACCTTCATTCGGTCGAGAAGGCGAAGTCGAACTCGATCAAATCGAGGAGCAGCCATAAACGAGCACAAGTGATCGACATTTCACGAAGCCTCAATTTTGGAGACGAACGAGAAATAACGAGGCCGCCATTTTCTATCTTTCGTTCGTTTTTTTCTTTTTGGTTTAGGGTTCTGAACGAACGAAAAAAAGAGAATGGAGGAACGGGTTTGCCCTAGGTGGTTATCACGGCAAACAACCAATATGTGCCACGATAATTTTTCTTTAAAGCCCGCATAAATTTTTTACAAATTTAAAAAGAATTTCAATTCGATTAAAATTCCTATAGCAATTTATCATCACTTTAATCGTTAAATGACGATTATAAATTGAAGCTAAATCCCGGGTTGTTACAGACTCCCCACCTTATAAAAATTGCGTCCCCACAATTTTCATAATCAAAGTCGTCAATAACATATATTTTTCTAACATAAACTGGTTAAGCTAGAAAAGTAGAAGTCAGGAATACAAACACCAAAGAAATCTTTTAATTCCATAAAAGAATTTCACAAATTCTCAACAAAATCTAACTATCAAATAGATAATCAGAAAACAACAAAACTGAATAAACGCAATCATCAGCAATATTCAATTATCAATTAGATAATTAGAATACAGAAATCACAAACAGCAATATCTAATTATCCAAAAACGATAATCAGAAAACATCAAATATCTAATTATAAAAAACGATAATCAGAAATCTCAAATCAATAAATATCTAATTATCGAAACCGATAATCAGAAAACAAATCAACAAATATCTAATTATCTCAAACGATAATCAGAAATCTCAAATCAACAAATATCTAATAATCAAAAACGGTAATCAGAAAACATCATATATCTAATTATCAAAAACGATAATCAGAAACAACAAATATCCGATTATCAAAAACGATAATCAGAAACAACAAATATCGAATTATCAAAAACGATAATCAGAAACAACAAATATCCAATTATCAAAAACGATAGTCAGAAACAACAAATATCCGATTATCAAAAACGATAGTCAGAAACAACAGATATCCGATTATCAAAAACGATAACCAGAAACAACAGATATCCGATTATCAAAAACGATAATCAGAAACAACAAATATCTAATTATCAAAAACGATAATCAGAAACAACAAATATCCGATTATCAAAAACGATAATCAGAAACAACAAATATCCGAATATCAAAAACGATAATCAGAAACACAATTATCTAATTAACAAAAACGATAATCAGAACTCTCAAATCAACAAATATCTAATTATCAAAAACGATAATCAGAAAACATCAAATATCTAATTATCAAAAACGATAATCAGAAATCTCAAATCAACAAATATCTAATTATCAAAAACGATAATCAGAAACAACAAATATCCGATTATCAAAAACGATAATCAGAAACAACAAATATCCGATTATCAAAAACGATAATCATAAACAACAAATATCTAATTATCAAAAACAATAATCAGAAACAACAAATATCCGATTATCAAAAACGATAATCAGAAACAACAGATATCCGATTATCAAAAACGATAACCAGAAACAACAGATATCCGATTATCAAAAACGATAATCAGAAACAACAAATATCTAATTATCAAAAACGATAACCAGAAACAACAGATATCCGATTATCAAAAACAATAACCAGAAACAACAGATATCCGATTATCAAAAACGATAATTAGAAACAACAAATATCCGATTATCAAAAACGATAATCAGAAACAACAAATATCCGATTATCAAAAACGATAATCAGAAACAACAAATATCCGATTATCAAAAACGATAATCAGAAACAACAAATATCTAATTATCAAAAACGATAATCAGAAACAACAAATATCCAATTACCTGCAGATAATTGGAGACAACAAATATCTAGAAATCAATTAAGAAGACTAGAAAATCAACATAAAAGCTTGGATCGATCCCATCAGATGGCGAGTTTTTAGTTCGTCGCACGTGCATCAACAAATGTCCGAAGCCTACCAAGTACTCTGTAATGACCCACATTTTCGACCGTTCAAGTCGACAAAACATACACACATGCCGACTCAAACAATCCAAAATACAGATAGTTATTGGGGTTAAATAAGAAAAGAAAAGAAAGAACAGGAACAAACTCAGAATCTCGCAGCGGAAGGAACAAGATATAATAATAAAATAACAGTTCATGAAGCTGTTAAATAAATAAATTTGATTATTATTATACATCATAAATCAGAGTTACATACATATCAGAGATAATACAACCATGCAACGGAAAAATAATACAGTAGTAGAATACAAATGATGTAATACCAAACTCCGTCTTCGTCCTCCAGAATAGATCTTCAACCTTATCTGAAATGCTCAGGCTGACCCGAGCGTAATGAAAAGACAAAACACTCGAGTCAGGACTAAAATATCTCATGTAAGTTAAATCGAATAAGTAAATATGAGTATGACGGCGTCGGAGATGTTTACGGGTTTTAGACACCTCCTATCCAGTATTTAACGTGCGTGCATTAACTTAAGAGATGTTCGGGATTTCCATCTCCTAAGGATCCGTTAAACTATCTACTATATAATAGAATACGCTATATAGAATAATGTATATCATAAACTAAAATATCAAGCTAGCGTTAATCCATGGCCCATTCCACCCTTAACACATTTTTATTCCCAAGAGCATATACAAGACCGTAGTTTCCCAAAAACCGGAAGTCACCAGAGGGCAATCCATATACTAAAGGTACAAACCAAAACGTAGTGGTCGCGAATAGGATAATCGGTATGACAGGGTACATGAGGCGATACCAACTAGGATACTAGTAGTTGCGTGATCCAGACTGATGTTGGGCATAGCAGCTACTACCCCAACACCGCGAAACAACACTCCCATAATCGAGGGGTGCACCCAAATCGAATCACAATAGTAATAGATATGGTAACGAAGAAGTGTGTCCACTAGAGGTGGCGAACCTTAATGGCCCGGCGCGGCTCCTGTTTTAGTCATGTCAGGGGTCATCCAATATCGTTCTCTTTTTTCAATCAACGCGTTCATCAAACCATCCACTTCATTCTGGATCAACACTCCGCGTATATTAGTTATTAAAGCGGTTTTGGTATCGACAGAGAGTATGTCCATATCCGATCCCGGTCTCTTTAATAACTACATATTATTACACCGGTGGCTCTTTTACATTTTCAAAATCAATTCATAATTGATTATCAAAAATATCATATTCGCTTCAAAAAATCAAATCCATTTCAAAATCATCATCACTACTCAAAATATACAATTTTATTTCAAAAATCATTTTCGCCTCAAATTCCACAAAACGATTCACATAAACTCGAATTCCAAAATTTAAAATTTAATCAAATCTCAAATCATCAATTTCAACTCGATTCAGCTTCTCAATAAACCATTTCAAATTATCAATTTCAAATACATATTTGAACCACAAAATAAGCCATTCCAGTTTCCATATATCTCAAAGCTTTAAATATTCACATTTCAAAACTAAATTTGATAATTCCATTTATATCTCAATTTAATTTCATTACATTTTGTTTCTGAGACATTTCTTTAATCATTTCAATACATCTAAATACGACTTCAATTTAAAATTTTAAATAAACAAAATATCCCATTTAAATTTATATAAGGTTGAAATATTCATTTAAGTCACTTTTAATCAAATTCAAGTTATAAAACACATCTTTCAATTTTCAAATTTAATAATTTCAAATCAACCTTGTTTAAGAAATTTTTTTAAATAAATATAATTTCAAATCAATTTTATCTTCAAATTTAATTCAATAGTTTCAATCTAGTTCAATTCACAAATTTATTTAAATTTCAATTCAATTCCAAATTAATTAAATTTCAATTTCAAATTAATTTTCAATTCCAAACTCAAACCTGAAATATCATTTCATATAAATTTTCTTAGAAATATTCAGAGTTCGATTAAAAGTCCAATCCTTTAAAACAAATCAACTTTCGAAAATTTACGTCGTATTTCAAATTTTTTCTTAAAAATCTAAACTTCGAATAATTAAACAATTTCATTTACCAAGTTTAAAATCTAACATCTCGAGCTTCAATTCAAAATAATTCAATTTCCATATATTGGATTTTATTCTTAAAATCAATTCATTTAAATAACTTCAAAACGACTTTTAAAATCATTTAATTTAACCAACTCGGTGTCCGTATATAATTTTCTAACCTATGGCCAAGTGGATAATTATTTCAATTTTAATTTCAAGGATGGATATATATCATTTCAATCCAAATAGATGTCATAGGTATATCCTTTCAACCTATTTCTTAATTTATTCGAAATGATTCAATTTACAGTTTTATATGCAATAAACAATATACATGATGATAGCACGATATATCAAAATAAATAAACAACCAATATCGACCAATACCATCCATCACAACCAATCAACCATAAAGCCAATAACATTCACAACAATTTTATAATTATCAATATCGAGTAATATACTGCCAATTTAAATTTAAATTTATTTTAACGGTCAATTTAAATTATATCAATTGATTCATATATCAATACAGATGATAATTAAACCTACCAAACAATAGCCAATAAATTTCATATCACTTCAGAATATAAATTTAACGAACAAAAATTTATTTTAGTCAATTGTGAGCGTATAAACACTCACATTTGATTTATCGATGATTTAAAATCCAAATAAAGACCCAAATTTGAACAGTCTTGGAATGCAGCCAAACCAGCTCCATAACGTCCGGAATTTCGATACGAACGCAACGGAGAAAACCGCGCGTCGATCCGAGCTCGTATGCAAAAGTTATTCGAGTTAGAGCATTTGAATTTTAATATAAAATAATTAATTAATAAAATAAAATAAACAAACGTATACCTTCTTCCTCCCGTTCAACACGCACAGTAACCCACTCACGCACGCCCCTTTCTTCCATACGCACGCCAATATACACGACCGGACCTCGATCAGGACGTCCCCACGCGAGCGCCTCCAGGAGAGCCACCAACGCCAGAAGTTGCGCATCACCAGTCGCCGCCGTTTGCACGAAAAACGTGAAAATACGCACGACATTCAAAGCCAGATCCTGGCGAATCCGTGATGTATTACCAGAAATCAACCGTATGTATTTGAAGAGCTCGTCGAGATCTACACTATTGCTTTTGGAATTTTTCGATTTCGTTGAACGGATTAAGAGATATTAAGGAAAGAATATCGGCAATTTCTGGCCATGGAATAGGTGGCGGCCATGGTTTGAAATTAGGGTTTCTGAAATTAAATAATGAAAAAACTGTCTCAGTTTTGCGTGCGTATTTATAAAGGTAGGTCCAAAATCGTCCAAACTCCAATCAAGACGTGCCGCCAGGCGTTTATAAGGTTTTACCCATATTCCGAACGCAATGAAACTAGTCCCAATGCCTAATTCAATCGTATGTGGAAGATAGCTTTTGAAGTCGATTATTTTAATTAAATTCGAAATTAAATTTCTACGCGTTTCAAGCTCGCACGGCCAAACGACAAGTCCGATTGCTACGAAAATTGAAACCTTACAATAATTCACTGTTACGGGTCCGATGAACCTGGTTTCGTCGAAATCCGAGACAGTTGTAAAAATGGCTATTTCTACTGTTTAATTTCAATATAAAATTCCCAATTTTAAATTATTAACTTTTAAATCAAATTTCAATTGTTCACAAATTTCATTTTTAATTTCATAGTAATTAACAATCTTTTACAATGCAGTTTTCCATTATAAATCCAGTATAAAAGATTACATTAGATTCAGCGTTCAATTATATTGTAATTCAAATTCAAGTTATTTAATATCAATTGAATTCTTTTATTTTGATTTACACTTTCATTATTGAATCAACCATTTACTTATACATTATTATCAATAGTTTATAATTCATTTACTTTCATTTTCTTCAGCTATCATCTTATTTAAATTCACAGTAATATTAAACTACATTCATTTACGTTGATTTCAATATCATAACTTCAATATTAAATGTAACATTTTATTTATTTCATTGTTTACAATCAAATTCAATTCGTTTCAATTACTTGTTACACTCAAATTTAAATCTTTACTTACGTTCAATTACAAGTTAACATCCTTATCAAATTACAGTTTCAGTTATTATCTGATTTCAATCAACTGTAATGTTAAGTTACATTTATTTATATTAGTTTCAATAACATAAACTTCCACTATTAAATCTACCATTTTATTTATTCTTTGTTTACAATCATAACCAATTTGATTTACAATCAAATTCAATTCATTATTTACATTCAATAAAAGTTAACATCCATATTTAATTTGCAAATAAGTTATTTCAGAATTCAGTTTTGTATTTTAACTTGTAATTCACATTTAACAACACAAAATTTTATTTCCTTCGGATTTTTATCCAAATATTTTTTATTCGTTTTTTTAAAGTGTTAAAAATACGGGTCGTTACATTCTCCCCCACTTAAAACTTTTCGTCTTCGAAAAGGAACGGAGAAGGAGAAACCATCATTTAGATATAATTCATTCAAAATTTTCGACTTATTTTCAAAATTTGGTTATAGGATTTTTAAAATCTCAAAATTTTCTAACTCCCGGATTTTTGAAAAATTTCGGCAGCACCTCCTTTGCGCGGCTAGGACCGAAAAATTTCACAATGGTAATAATTGCATGATATACATCTCATTACAAGAATGAGGCATCCCAAAATATGGGGAACACAATAATATACCACAACATAAACCATAATCCGAGAACGTACCTTTTATTAAGCGTTTATTAGCATTTTAACTTACATTTTGCATTTAGCGCAGAAGCGAGCTCCACAAGCGAAGCGCAACCCTTTGCTACCTACTAAAATACTCAACAACCAAGTGAGAATCATGCATATGAAAATATATCGATATGCTTAGCATATACAACATATATATATAACGTATTTAACTTCAAAACTGAAAATTTTAAATTCAGGACAGCAAACAAATCCCAGTTTTTGGTCACCTAAACGATAAAATTTTAAAATGGAATCTAAATAAAAGTTGTTGCATTCGTTTCAGGTTTTCCGGAATGTTCAAAATCATCAAATTCGGACCATCCGTTCAAAAGTTACGGTCTTTTTACTAAATGGATACGCCTAAGCCTGGGCAATTAATTGCGCAGGTCAGCGACGTTCACTCCCCTTTTCGACCATCTAGATGACAGAAAAACACAAAAAACTTAAAGCAAAAGTTTTAACTTAAGTTCTTAGCTTTCCAGAAATAGCAAGATCGTCAAAATCCGATAAACCGGTAAAATGTTATGGTGAAAATACTAAGGGTATATGCTACTGATTTTGCTTCCTTTTTTCACAGGCCAGCGAGAAGATTCAAATTTTTTACTAAGTAAATGAAGGAATTTCTCAAGACACTCTAAACAAAAGTCGTGCTACAGTTTCTAAGCTTTCCGACAAGTCTAAGATCGTCGAATTTCGTCCGGCCATTTAAAAGTTATGGTTGTTTTTGTTTCATCATATATTGGACAATTTTGGATTTTTTTTTCCAAAAATTTGCTTTTTATTATTTCAAAGTACAAACCATCAAACTTCAAATTTTCTAAAGAAACAATCATAAACACAAAGTCGTTTATTTTCTTATTTATCCATGAAATAAGTTTACATTCGATTTGTTTCTGATTTATTCAAGTTTGTTTCATTCATAATTTAAATTCAAGTCAATTTGCTTCAATTTAATTTGAATTCAATTATATTTAATTTCACTTTGCTTCAAATTTGAATTTAATTATTTGAATTTTTTTTATTCCATTTATATTCCATTTACACTAATGAATTCTATTTAATCAATTACCATCCATCTAACAACCAATGCATATCAAACATTAACATCCATCCAAAATCTACACTAAATCAATTATACATTTCCAAGTCAAAATTTTAATTTCATACACTTCCAAGTTTATTGACATTTAGTTTTATTCAAATTTAATTAGTTTCCATTTACTAATTTTATATTTAATTAATTTTAAATTTAATTCATTTTACAACTTAAATTTCCATTATATTTACAACTATCAATAGATCTTCACATTTTATTATTCGCAAACACACTTGTATATTATTCATTTACTTATCTTTATTAGCATTTTAAACTTTTTAAGTATTTAGTAAGTTATAGCTATGCAAATAGAATGTAGTTAAACAATATACAACTTCTTTTCATTCAATTTGAGTGTTATACCTATTAAATAAATTTCCAATTTATTATTTTCCAAATTAAGGGTTACTACTACAATTTTAAATTAAATTTTTTTACACTTAAATTCAATTTCACCTTTTCCAATTCATAAGTTTCTAACAATTCAAGATTTACTTTAGTTTAATAATTAAAATCATTCCTTATTAGAGAACTTAAGAATTTCAACACCGGATTCGATTTAAACCATTTTTTTTAAATATATATATACTAATATCTTTATATCTCAAATCATACTTTTTAGAAGAATTTAAATCAGCATTGAAATATATATATATATATATATACTTATTTTCATTTCATACTTTAGTAAATTACAATTTTTAATCAAAACAGGGTTTAGAAAAACTATTAAGTGATCTCCCCCACTTGGACTCTCGAAAATAAACGTCGATAATGCGTGCACTCATCACCGAAATCATTCTCTAGTGTCAAGTGGGGAGTATAACACTTACTTCATTTGAAAATCCTTTGAAAACAATTTCTAATCGAATATACTATCATATAATACTTATATTATACATTTCAAATTTTTGTTAATAAATTTTCAAAACACCGGAATTTAAATTCTCCATCTTAATTTAAATTCATTTTTATTTTATTTTATTTACCATTGATATTCATTGTCAATCATATTTACAAGTTTCATTTCTTAAAATCATCCAATAGTCAATAGTTAGAAATATTGACTAATAGCCAATAAACGATGATAATCTAATATTATCATCTCCTAACAACCAATACAATCAAAATTTATAAATTTTCAAGATAGTTCTTTTATATATAAAATATAATCCAAAACAATATTATGTCAATCTGTCCTATTCGAGTGTTTAGAAATTCCTATCGATGCCTTGGCGTCCCAAGTACCAACCAGAATTCATAAATACTCAACGGAACAAATTAGCACAATATAAAATCATTTTTATATCAAAATTACAAATACGCTCTCTCATATACACTCAAACTCATTCATAAGGTTTAACCCTATTTCAATGAGTTATTCCCCACTAGAGCCAAGGTAATCTAAACCAAAGCTCTGATACCAACTATAACGACCCACATTTTCGACTGTTCAAGTCGACAAAACATACACACATGCCGACTCAAACAATCCAAAATACAGATAGTTATTGGGGTTAAATAAGAAAAGAAAAGAAAGAACAGAAACAAACTCAGAATCTCGTAGTGGAAGGAACAAGATATAATAATAAAATAACAGTTCATGAAGCTGTTAAATATATAAATTTGATTATTATTATACATCATAAATCAGAGTTACATACATATCATAGATAATACAACCATGCAACGGAAAAATAATACAGTAGTAGAATACAAATGATGTAATACCAAACTCCGTCTTCGTCCTCCAGAATAGATCTTCAACCTTATCTGAAATGCTCAGGCTGACCCGAGCGTAATTAAAAGACAAAACACTCGAGTCAGGACTAAAATATCTCATGTAAGTTAAATCGAATAAGTAAATATGAGTGTGACGGCATCGGAGATGTTTACGGGTTTAGACACCTCATGTCCAGTATTTAACGTGCGTGCATTAACTTAAGAGATGTTTGGGATTTCCATCTCCTAAGGATCCGTTAAACTATCTACTATATAATAGAATACGCTATACACAATAATGTCTATCATAAAGTAAAATATCAAAATAGCGTTAAGCCATGGCCCACTCCACCCTTAACACATTTTTATTCCCAAGAGCATATACAAGACCGTAGTTTCCCAAAAACCGGAAGTCACCAGAGGGCAATCCATATACTAAAGGTACAAACCAAAACGTAGTGGTCACGAATAGGATAATCAGTATGACAAGGTACATGAGGCGATACCAACTAGGATACAAGTAGTTGCGTGATCCAGACTGATGTTGGGCATAGCAGCTACTACCCCAACACCGCAAACAACACTCCCACAATCGAGGGGTGCACCCAAATCGAATCACAACAGTAATAGTTATGGTAACAAAGAAGTGTGTCCGCTAGAGGTGGCGAACCTCAATGGCCCGGCACGGCTCCTGTTTTAGTCATGTCAGGGGTCATCCAATATCGTTCTCTTTCTTCAGTCAACGCGTTCATCAAACCATCCACTTCATTCTGGATCAACACTCCGCGTATATTAGTTATTAAAGTGGTTTTCGGTATCGACAGAGAGTATGTCCATATCCGATCCCGGTCTCTTTAATAACTATGTATTATTACACCGGTGGCTCTTTTACATTTTCAAAATCAATTCATAATTGATTATCAAAAATATCATATTCGCTTCAAAAAGTCAAATCCATTTCAAAATCATCATATCTACTCAAAATATACAATTTCATTTCAAAAATCATTTTCGCCTCAAATTCCACAAAACGATTCACATAAACTCGAATTCCAAAATTTAAAATTTAATCAAATCTCAAATCATCAATTTCAACTCGATTCAGCTTCTCAATAAACCATTTCAAATTATCAATTTCAAATACATATTTGAACCACAAAATAAGCCATTCCAGTTTCCATATATCTCAAAGCTTTAAATATTCACATTTCAAAACTAAATTTGATAATTCCATTTATATCTCAATTTAATTTCATTACATTTTGTTTCTGAGACATTTCTTTAATCATTTCAATACATCTAAATACGACTTCAATTTAAAATTTTAAATAAACAAAATATCCCATTTAAATTTATATAAGTTTGAAATATTCATTTAAGTCACTTTTAATCAAATTCAAGTTATAAAACACATCTTTCAATTTTCAAATTTAATAATTTCAAATCAACCTTGTTTAAGAAAAATTCTTAAATAAATATAATTTCAAATCAATTTTATCTTCAAATTTAATTCAATAGTTTCAATCTAGTTCAATTCACAAATTTATTTAAATTTCAATTCAATTCCAAATTAATTAAATCTCAATTCAAATTAATTTTCAATTCCAAACTCAAACCTGAAATATCATTTCATATAAATTTTCTTAGATATATTCAGAGTTCGATTAAAAGTCCAATCCTTTAAAACAAATCAACTTTCGAAAATTTACGCCGTATTTCAAATTTTTCTTAAAAATCTAAACTTCGAATAATTAAACAATTTCATTTACCAAGTTTAAATTCTAACATCTCGAGCTTCAATTCAAAATAATTCAATTTCCATATATTGGATTTTATTCTTAAAATCAATTCATTTAAATAATTTCAAAACGACTTTTAAAATCATTTAATTTAACCAACTCGGTGTCCGTATATAATTTTCTAACCTATGGCCAAGTGGATAATTATTTCAATTTTAATTTCAAGGATGGATATATATCATTTCAATCCAAATAGATGTCATAGGTATATCATTTCAACCTATTTATTAATTTATTCGAAATGATTCAATTTACAGTTTTATATGCAATAAACAATATACATGATGATAGCACGATATATCAAAATAAATAAACAACCAATATCGATCAATAGCATCCATCACAACCAATCAACCATAAAGCCAATAACATTCACAACAATTTTATAATTATCAATATCGAGTAATATACTGCCAATTTAAATTTAAATTTATTTTAACGGTCAATTTAAATTCTATCAATTGATTCATATATCAATACAGATGATAATTAAACCTACCAAACAACAGCCAATAAATTTCATATCACTTCAGAATATAAATTTAACTAACAAAAATTTATTTTAGTCAATTGTGAGCGTATAAACACTCACCTTTGATTTATCGATGATTTAAAATCCAAATAAAGGCCCAAATTTGAACAGTCTCGGAATGCAGCCAAACCAGCTCCATAACGTCCGGAATTTCGATACGAACGCAATGGAGAAAACAACACGTCGATCCGAGCTCGTATGCAAAAGTTATTCGAGTTAGAACATTTGAATTTTAATATAAAATAATTAATTAATAAAATAAAATAAACAAACATATACCTTCTTCCTCCTGTTCAACACGCATAGTAACCCACTCACGCACGTCCCTTTCTTCCATACGCACGCCAATATACACGACCGGACCTCGATCAGGACGTCCCCACACGAGCGCCTCCAGGAGAGCCACCAACGCCAGAAGTTGCGCATCACCAGTCGCCGCCGTTTGCACGAAAACGTGAAAATATGCACGACATTCAAAGCCCGATCCTGGCGAATCCGTGATGTATTACTAGAAATAAACCGTATTGATTTGAAGAGCTCGTCGAGATCTACACTTTTGCTTTTGGAATTTTTCGATTTCGTTGAATGGATTGAGAGATATTAAGGAAAGAAGATCGGCAATTTCTGGCCATGGAATAGGTGGCGGCCATGGTTTGAAATTAGGGTTTCTGAAATGAAATAATGATAAAACTGTCTTAGTTTTGCGTGCGTATTTATAAAGGTAGGTCCAAAATCGTTCGAACTCCAATCGAGACGTGCCGCCAGGCGTTTATAAGGTTTTACCCATATTCCGAACGCAATGGAACTAGTCCCAAGGCCTAATTCAATCGTATGTGGAAGATAGCTTTTGAAGTCGATTATTTTAATTAAATTCGAAATTAAATTTCTACGCGTTTCAAGCTCGCACGGCCAAACGACAAGTCCGATTGCTACGAAAATTGAAACCTTACAATAATTCACTGTTACGGGTCCGATGAACCTGGTTTCGTCGAAATCCGAGACAGTTGTAAAAATGGCTATTTCTACTGTTTAATTTCAATATAAAATTCCCAATTTTAAATTATTAACTTTTAAATCAAATTTCAATTGTTCACAAATTTCATTTTTAATTTCACAGTAATTAACAATATTTTACAATGCAGTTTTCCATTATAAATCCAGTATAAAAGATTACATTAGATTCAGCGTTCAATTATATTGTAATTCAAATTCAAGTTATTTAATTCCAATTGAATTCTTTTATTTTGATTTACACTTTCATTATTGAATCAACCATTTACTTATACATTATTATCAATAGTTTATAATTCATTTACTTTCATTTTCTTCAGCTATCATCTTATTTAAATTCACAGTAATATTAAATTACATTCATTTACGTTGATTTCAACATCATAACTTCAATATTAAATGTAACATTTTATTTATTTCATTTTTTACAATCAAATTCAATTCGTTTCAATTACTCGTTACACTCAAATTTAAATCTTCACTTACGTTCAATTACAAGTTAACATCCTTATCAAATTACAGTTTCAGTTATTATCTGATTTCAATCAACTGTAATGTTAAGTTACATTTATTTATATTAGTTTCAATAACATAAACTTCCATTATTAAATCTACCATTTTATTTATTCTTTGTTTACAATCATAACCAATTTGGTTAAAATCAAATTCAATTCATTATTTACATTCAATACAAGTTAACATCCATGTTTAATTTACAAATAAGTTATTTTAGAATTCAGTTTTGTATTTTAACTTGTAATTCACATTTAACAACACAAAATTTTATTTCCTTCGGATTTTTATCCAAATTTTTTTTATTCGTATTTTTAAAGTGTTAAAAATACGGGTCGTTACATACTCAACATAATTTGGCGCCCAACAAATGACCCGAAGGTCCGCAGAGTGACCCAAAGGTCTAGTACTAGTATTTGACCCGAAGGTCCATCAAAGTGGCCCGAAAGTCTAACAAATGACCCGAAGGTCCAACAAATGACCCGAAGGTCTAACAAATGACCCGAAGGTCCAACAAAGTGGCTCGAAAGCACACAAAATCATCAGAATCATCAAAACAGCAGATGTTTCAATTAACGAGTCCGGAATTAACCGAAATAGCAAAGGCACATGTCCCATACCACGTGTTTTACTAAATCGTTTGATTCTCTTCATCGTTTCCTTGAAAGTGCAAAATTGTGGATTTTGTAAAAATACATTTTACATTCTCAAACGGACAAGTCCGGAATTAAGCGAATCAGTAAAAGAAAGGGATCGTAGTCCTCGATTTTGCTGAAACGTTTAAATTGCTTCCTCATTCTTTTGAAAGCGCAAACTGTTAAAAATTTATAAAACAATTTTCATTTTAAAACGATTTTCCAATCACGTGATTAAAGCAACAACATCAGTAGCAATTTCGAAAAGAAAATTGTACTTCTCAAAACACCGTAAAAACGGATCTTAAAATCAGCATTACGGAATAACCGCTTGAAAATCCACTTTTAAAATTTGACGGTTACTGACGTCAAAGCGACAGTAAAAAAAAAATTTAAACGTCAAAATCTCATCAAAATAATTTACATCAAAATGTAATACCAGTGAATTTTCATTCATTAAAAATGTCAACAGGACACCGTGCTTCAAAAATTTAGCATCGATGTAAAAATCCCGTTATAAAAATAACGGCAACAAAATACGTTAAACCAAACATCGGTTCAACGTTAAATTAATGCAGTAACGTGCAACTCAAATTTGCACGTACTACAAAATGAACAAGGAAATCATTCGAATGTATCTTCAGTGAAGATAATTCAAAATAGCAAAATCTAATCAATATATGATTAGCATAAAAGAAAACCAGCAAAAATCTCAACAAAAATCACATAACTGCAATAGCTTCGAATCCTCGAATCGGATTCGAAATTTTCAAAGAAACAAAATAAACATAGCTATGTAAACAACAAAAGAAATTTACTTCAATTTCATATTTTGATTTTTTTTTTAATCAAAAAGATTATCAGCTGTATTCAGCGAAGACAGTCTCACTGTTTCCGCTGCGCACTCTGATAAACAGTCACAAGTTAATCAATCAACAAAACACAGTCTCACTTTTATTTTTAAATAAAGATATTTAAAAATTTCATCATAATTCAAAACTTTAGTTTTGACTCAAAGCACAACTAAAAACATCGACAAATAGTTGTAACACATGTTCCATTTAAGTTATGTTTTATATTATGTCCATAAACCCCAAGCTCTGATACCAACTGTGACGCCCCACCTCTATGCTCACAATAACAAAGAGTACTAAAAGGAATACTGTCTGTTATTACGAAGAATAAGGCTGGATAGGAGCGGCCATCCGTAGTTGGGCCTTACACTAGTATTGGTTACCTCGATAGGAGTGGTATATATTTTTAGTTTTCATCACTTATTTATTTACTCCCATCGACATACCCAATTCCAGTATAAAACGAACTACGATGGTTCATAATAGTTTAGGACAATATATATAATAATAACACAGATAATAAAATGCGGAACACAGATAACAAAAATCTCATATATATATATATATATATAACCGATGTCAGTTACAATACATTTGACACAATACATATGATACAACTACAACTGTCAACTCTGGAAGTTATATATACATGAATACATATCTTCCTAAATCAGATACACTGACTACTACAAAAAGACTAAGACCACTTCAAAAGATGTGAAAAGACTTCATAGCTCAAGCAGCAACCCAAAGCAGAATATCTACAACCTGAAATAACTCGGGTCTGACCCGAGTATTAAATTCAAAAGAAAATAATACATGGGTCAGTCTAATTCAAACTCAGTTATTAATGCACAGAAGCAATAATAATCAAATATCAAATAGACGACAGTCATAGAAATCTCGTATATCCAACTCCTCGATAAGAGAATCGGATAACAGCAGATATAACACTAAACAGTGTTAAACAACAAATCAGCAAATTCAAACCATCAATAAGATAAATAAAAAGATTATCAATGAAGATAATTTAGAAACCAACAGAATTGTCTAAACGACAATTAACACAAAATCCAATTATTAAATAATAATTAGAAACTTAGAATCTAATTATCAAATAGAAAATTAGACAATCTCAAAATGATCAATCAAACCAAATTCTGTGTGGCTGCAATACACGCACGCGTGCACTGCCTCGCCACTACAGTAAGTCAAAACTGCAAAGGTCAATATAAATGAACCAAAAACAACTGGTACTAACTCAAATCAAAATGAACGAAGTTCACACAAATGCACACTGAAAGTTCACAACCGTGTACAAGATCAAACCCGAGTCTTTGAGACTGGATTCAACTCAATGTACAAATCAATGTACAAGTCACAATACAACAATGTCCAGACCAAATACTATCAATATGGTCGAACAGAGACTCCAAGCAAACAAGAAGATATGCACAGATCTGAAACAAAGAATGGCCAGGCCAAACAACGCAATGCAAATGAAATCATCAAAGACCAAGTCACGGCCGAGATGATCCATCACAGTGCAAACGAAAATGAATGCATCAGTGCACATGAGAATTGACTCAGTGCATAGGGAAATAAAATGTATCAGTGCACATGAGAATTGACTCAGTGCCTATGGAAAACAAAATGCATCAGTCAACCACAAGTCAACAAACTCACAAACAATTCAAGACTACACACTTCAAAGATGTGCAGCCTCAAACCAAACAAAAGCAAAACTGCAATTACACTTGCAACTAAGACTGTTCTCGAAGTAATTGAAAACAAATGCAAGGATACATCATGAAACCAATGGTGTAGCAGGCCTCAAATCGAGTACATATGTGCACCACAAAACTGAATACAAAATCCAAAAAATACTCCAGATCATATACAAGAAACTGAAGTGCAACCAAAAATGCAATCATGTCTCGCAGACCAGTGAACAACCAGTCCAAATGGAACAAAAATAAGCAAAGTCGAAATACATACATACGAACTGGAACATAGTCAGATGTAGTAGTTTCCAAAGTTAACATAGAATTCAAAGCAACTGTTAAATGTCGAAGTCAAACTTAAAGCAATTGCACAATCAAAATAAATTCTCATCTAAAAATGTTTCTACAAAGTCCAGCCTGCAGATTTCAACCAAACTCCGAAACATGGTCATGCCGAAGCCAACAGAGAAAATGACAAAGTCAAATCGCAGTTCAAAACAATAGCAAGCCCAAATCGAAGCATGTACAAAGTTGCAGCAGTATACATATGCTCAAGGCAAGTGCAATAATCTAAAACAAGCAATAGTGCACCAGTGAAATAGACTGTAAGGGGAAGAGACAGGTATACAAGTCATGTACAAAGGCACATTAGAATATGTAGTGAAACAAAGTGGATAGGGCTAGCAACAAATCTGAAGTCAACAAAGCAGTATGGAAATGAAGACTACAAATGCCAGACTTCGAATCAAGCAATGCAGACAACAGGGTTTGGTTCAATATGCAATGAAGATCACAAGACTCAAGGCTACAACCTACAACATGAACATAAAAAGTGTAGACCACAAATGTAACTCAATGACTCGGAGGCAACTTAATACAAGTGAAGGTCTCAACATCAAATAACAAATGAAACAACATTGCAAACAGGTCACACATGTATACATATACACAGACAGTTTTTCTAAAGTAATTTAAGTCATAACAGTTTCGAACAAAGACAGAGGGGATTTCAAACTAGGAGTGGCAATGCCGAAGTCACAGAGGAAAACAAAATTCAAGTTAATGCCGAAGTCAAGGAAGAATCACAACGAACAAAATCGACTGTCGAGCATAGTACTGGACAGTGAATAATCAAAGTCGAAGACAACATTATCACAAGCCAAAGTCAGGTAATAAACGACTTGAAGCAGAAAACAGAATTCACGTTAATGCCGAAAACAACAAGAATCTGACCAAGTCAAATAAAATCATCAACATCGCAACAAAGTCAAATGACAGAGAAGTCAAGCAACCCTCAGTCAAACACGAAATTAGCGAATTGGAATCGAATAAAAACAGTAGCATTGAATTAGATGTGAGTATAATACTCACCTTCATTCGGTCGAGAAGGCGAAGTCGAACTCGATCAAATCGAGGAGCAGCCATAAACGAGCACAAGTGATCGACATTTCACTAAGCCCCAATTTGGGAGACGAACGAGAAATAACGAGGCCGCCATTTTTCTATCTTTCGTTCGTTTTTTTCTTTTTGGTTTAGGGTTCTGAACGAACGAAAAAAAGAGAATGGAGGAACGGGTTTGCCCTAGGTGGTTATCATGGCAAACAACCAATATAGGCCACGATAATTTTTCTTTAAAGCCCGCATAAAAATTTTACAAATTTAAAAAGAATTTCAATTCGATTAAAATTCATATAGCAATTTATCATCACTTTAATCGTTAAATGACGATTATAAATTGAAGCTAAATCCCAGGTTGTTACAGACTCCCCACCTTATAAAAATTGCGTCCCCGCAATTTTCATAATCAAAGCCGTCAATTACAATTATTTTTCTAACATAAACTGGTTAAGCTAGAAAAGTAGAAGTCGGGAATACAAACGCCAAAGAAATCTTTTAATTCCATAAAAGAATTTCACAAATTCTCAATAAAATCTAACTATCAAATAGATAATCAGAAAATAACAAAACTGAATAAACGCAATCATCAGCAATATTCAATTACCAATTAGATAATTAGAATACAGAAATCACAAACAGCAATATCTAATTATCCAAAAACGGTAATCAGAAAACATCAAATATCTAATTATCAAAAACGATAATCAGAAATTTCAAATCAACAAAATCTAATTATCAAAAACGATAATCAGAAAACAAATCAACAAATATCTAATTATCTCAAACGATAATCAGAAATCTCAAATCAACAAATATCTAATTATAATAAACGGTAATCAGAAAACATCAAATATCTAATTATCAAAAACGATAATCAGAAACAACAGATATCCGATTATCAAAAATGATAATCAGAAACAACAAATATCCAATTATCAAAAACGATAATCAGAAACAACAAATATCAAATTATCAAAAACGATAATCAGAAACAAAAAATATCTGATTATCAAAAACGATAACCAGAAACAATAGATATCCGATTATCAAAAACGATAATCAGAAACAACAAATATATAATTATCAAAAACGATAATCAGAAACAACAAATATCCGACTATCAAAAAGATAATCAGAAACAACAAATATCCGAATATCAAAAACGATAATCAGAAACACAATTATCTAATTAACAATAACGATAATCAGAACTCTCAAATCAACAAATATCTAATTATCAAAAACGATAATCAGAAAACATCAAATATCTAATTATAAAAAACGATAATCAGAAATCTCAAATCAACAAATATCTAATTATAAAAAACGATAATCAAAAACAACAAATATCCGATTATCAAAAACGATAATCAGAAACAACAAATATCTAATTATCAAAAACGATAATCAGAAACAACAAATATCCGATTATCAAAAACGATAACCAGAAACAACAGATATATGATTATCAAAAACGATAATCAGAAACAACAAATATCGAATTATCAAAAACGATAATCAGAAACAACAAATATCCGATTATCAAAAACGATAATCAGAAACAACAAATATCTAATTATCAAAAACGATAATCAGAAACAACAAATATCTGATTATCAAAAACGATAATAAAAAACAACAGATATCCGATTATCAAAAACGATAATCAGAAACAACAAATATCTAATTATCAAAAACGATAATCAGAAACAACAAATATCCGATTATCAAAAACGATAATCAGAAACAACAAATATCTAATTATCATAAACGATAATCAGAAACAACAAATATCCAATTACCTGCAGATAATTGGAAACAACAAATATCTAGAAATCAATTAAGAAGACTAGAAAATCAACATAAAAGCTTGGATCGATCCCATCAGATGGCAAGTTTTTAGTCCGCCCCACGTGCATCAACAAATGGCCGAAGCCTACCAAGTACTTAACATAATTTTGGTGCCCAACAAATGACCCGAAGGTCCGCAGAGTGACCCAAAGGTCTAGTACTGGTATTTGACCCGAAGGTCCATCAGAGTGGCCCGAAAGCCCAACAAATGACCCGAAGGTCCAACAAATGACCCGAGGTCCAACAAAGTTGCTCGAAAGCACACAAAATCATCAGAATCATCAAAACATCAGATGTTTCAATTAACGAGTCCGGAATTAACCGAAATAGCAAACGCACATGTCCCATACCATGTCTTTTACTAAATCGTTTGATTCTCTTCATCGTTTCCTTGAAAGTGCAAAATTTTGGATTTTGTAAAAATACATTTTACCTTCTCAAACGGACAAGTCCGGAATTAAGCGAATCAATAAAAGAAAGGGATCATAGTCCTCGATTTTGTTGAAACGTTTAAATCGATTCCTTATTCTTTTGAAAGCGCAAACTGTTAAAACTTTTAGAAAACAATTTTCATTTTAAAACGATTTTCCAATCACGTGATTAAAGCAACAACATCAGTAGCAATTTCGAAAAGAAATTTGTACTTCTCAAAACACCGTAAAAATGGATCTCAAAATCATCATTGCGGAATAACCGCTTGAAAATCCACTTTTAAAATTTGACGGTTACTGAAGTCAAAGCGACAGTAAAAATTTTTTTTAAACGTCAAAATCTCATCAAAATAATTTACATCAAAATGTAATACCAGTGAATTTTCATTCATTAAAATGTCAACATAACACCGTGCTTCAAAAATTTAGCATCGATGTAAAAATCCGGTTATAAAAATAACGACAACAAAATACGTTAAACCAAACATCGGTTCAACGTTAAATTAATGCAGTAACATGCAACTCAAATTTGCACGTACTACAAAATGAACAAGGAAATCATTCGAATGTATCTTCAGTGAAGATAATTCAAAACAGCAAAATATAATCAATATATGATTAGCATAAAAGAAAACCAGCAAAAATCTCAATAAAAATCACATAACTGCAATCGCTTCGAATCCTCGAATCGGATTCAAATTTTCAAAGAAACAAAATAAACACAGCTATGTAAACAACAAAGGAAATTTACTTCAATTTCATATTTTGATTTTTTTTAAATCAAAAAGATTATCAGCTATATTCAGCGAAGACAGTCTCACTGTTTCCGCTGCGCACTCTGATAAACAGTCACAAATTAATCAATCAACAAAACACAGTCTCACTTTTATTTTTAAATAAAGATATTTAAAAATTTCATCATAATTTCAAAACTTTAGTTTTGACTCAAAGCACAACTAAAAACATCGACAAATAGTTGTAACGCATGTTCCATCTAAGTTATGTTTTATATTATGTCCATAAACCCCAAGCTCTGATACCAACTATGACGCCCCACCTCTATGCTCACAATAACAAAGAGTATTAAAAGGAATAATGTCTGTTATTACGAAGAATAAGGTTGGATATGAGCGGCCATCCGTAGTTGGGCCTTACACTAGTATTGGTTACCTCGATAGGAGTGGTATATATTTTTACTTTTCATCACTTATTTATTTACACCCATCGACATACCCAATTCCCGTATAAAACGAACTACGATGGTTCATAATAGTTTAGGACAATATATATAATAATAACACAGATAATAAAATGCGGAACACAGATAACAAAAATCTCATATATATATAACTAATGTCACTTACAATACATTTGACACAATACATATGATACAACTACAACTGTCAACTCTGGAAGTTATATATACAAGTACATTATCGACTAATATACATGAATACATATCTTCCTAAATCAGATACACTGACTACTACAAAAAGACTAAGACCACTTCAAAAGATGTGAAAAGACTTCATAGCTCAAGCAGCAACCCAAAGCAGAATATCTACAACCTGAAATAACTCGGGTCTAACCCGAGTATTAAATTCAAAAGAAAATAATACACGGGTCAGTCTAATTCAAACTCAGTTATTAATGCACAGAAGCAACAATAATCAAATATCAAAT
The DNA here is from genome assembly GCA_030737815.1 of Allium fistulosum. Classification (NCBI taxonomy): domain Eukaryota; kingdom Viridiplantae; phylum Streptophyta; class Magnoliopsida; order Asparagales; family Amaryllidaceae; genus Allium; species Allium fistulosum. Next base: position 1,265,679,547 of record CM060901.1, on the reverse strand, counting down.
AGACGACAGTCACAGAAATCTCGTATATCCAACTCCTCGATAAGAGAATCGGATAACGGCAGATATAACACTAAATAGTGTTAAACAACAAATCAGCAAATTCAAACCATCAACAAGATAAATAAAAAGATTATCAATGAAGATAATTTAGAAAACAACAGAATTGTCTAAACGACAATTAACACAAAATCCAATTATTAAATAATAATTAGAAACTCAGAATCTAATTATCAAATAGATAATTAGACAATCTCAAAATGATCAATTAAACCAAAGTCTGTGTGGCTGCAGTACACACACGCGTGCACTGCCTCGCCACTACAGTAAGTCAAAACTGCAAAGGTTAATATAAATGAACCAAAAACAACTGGTACTAACTCAAATCAAAATGAACAAAGTTCACACAAATGCACACTGAAAGTTCATAACTGTGTACAATATCAAACCCGAGTCTTTGAGACTGGATTCACCTCAATGTACAATTCAATGTACAAGTCACAATACAACAATGTCCAGACCAAATACTATCAATATGGTCTAACAGAGACTCCAAGCAAACAAGAAGATATGCACAGATCTGAAACAAAGAATGGCCAAGCCAAACAACGCAATGCAAATGAAATCATCAAAGACCAAGTCACAGCCGAGATGATCCATCACAGTGCAAACGAAAATGAATGCATCAGTGCACATGAGAATTGACTCAGTGCATAGGGAAATAAAATGTATCAGTGCACATGAGAATTGACTCAGTGCCTATGGAAAACAAAATCCATCAGTTAACCACAAGTCAACAAACTCACAAACAATTCAAGACTACACACTTCAAAGATGTGCAGCCTCAAACCAAACAAAAGCAAAACTGCAATTACACTTGCAACTAAGACTGTTCTCGAAGTAATTGAAAACAAATGCAAGGATACATCATGAAACCAATGGTGCAGCAGGCCTCAAATCGAGTACATATGTGCACCACAAAATTGAATACAAAATCCACAAAATACTCTAGATCATATTTAAGAAACTGAAGTGCAACCACAAATGCAATCATGTCTCGCAGACCAGTGAACAACCAGTCCAAATGCAACAAAAATAAGCCAAGTCGAAATACATACATACAAACTGGAACAGAGTCAGATGTAGTAGTTACCAAAGTTAACAGAGAATTCAAAGCAACTGTTAAATGTCGAAGTCAAACTTAAAGCAATTGCACAATCAAAATAAATACTCATCTAAAAATGTTTCCACAAAGTCCTGCCTGCAGATTTCAACCAAACTCCGAAACATGGTCATGCCGAAGCCAACAAAGAAAATGACAAAGTTAAATCGCAGTTCAAAACAATAGCAAGCCCAAATCGAAGCATGTACAAAGTTGCAGCAGTATACATATGCTCAAGGCAAGTGCAACAATCTAAAACAAGCAATAGTGCACCAGCGAAATAGACTGTAAGGGGAAGAGACAGGTATACAAGTCATGTACAAAGGAACATTAGAATATGTAGTGAAACAAAGTGGATAGGTCTAGCAACAAATCTGAAGTCAACAAAGCAGTATGGAAGTGAAGACTACAAATGCCAGACTTCGAATCAAGCAATGCAAACAACAGGGTTTGGTTCAATATGCAATGAAGATCACAAGACTCAAGGCTACAACCTACAACATGAACATAAAAAGTGCAGACCACAAATGTAACTCAATGACTTGGAGACGACTTAATACAACTGAAGGTCTCAACATCAAATAACAAATGAAACAACATTGCAAACAGGTCACACATGTATACATATACACAAACAGTTTTTCTAAAGTAATTTAAGTCATAACAGTTTCGAACAAAGACAGAGGGGATTTCAAACTAGCAGTGGCAATGCCGAAGTCACAGAGGAAAACAAAATTCAAGTTAATGCCGAAGTCAAGGAAGAATCACAACGAACAAAATCGACTGCCGAGCATAGTACTGGACAGTGAATAATCAAAGTCGAAGACAACATTATCACAAGCCAAAGTCATGTAATAAATGACTTGAAGCAGCAAACAGAATTCATGTTAATGCCGAAAACAACAAGAATCTGACCAAGTCAAATAAAATCATCAACATCGTAACAAAGTCAAATGACCGAGACGAAGTCAAGCAACCCTCAGTATAACACGAAATTAGCAAATTGGAATCGAATAAAAACAGTAGCTTTGAATTAGATGTGAGTATAATACTCACCTTCATTCGGTCGAGAAGGCGAAGTCGAACTCGATCAAATCGAGGAGCAGCCATAAACGAGCGCAAGTGATCGACATTTCACGAAGCCCCAATTTTGGAGACGAACGAGAAATAACGAGGCCGCCATTTTTCTATCTTTCGTTCGTTTTTTTCTTTTTGGTTTAGGGTTCTGAACGAACAAAAAAAAGAGAATGGAGGAACGGGTTTGCCCTAGGTGGTTATCACGGTAAACAACCAATATGGGCCATGATAATTTTTCTTTAAAGCCCGCATAAAAATTTTACAAATTTAAAAAGAATTTCAATTCGATTAAAATTCCTATAGCAATTTATCATCACTTTAATCGTTAAATGACGATTATAAATTGAAGCTAAATCCCGGGTTGTTACAAGATATGTAAATGAAATCATCAATTCACAATCACTAGTTAATCCATTAGTTATCTAGTAATAATAAATCCACATATTAATTGGTATATTAATAAATGTCCAAATAAATATAATAGCAGAATGGAGATTTATTCTACTAATAGATGTCGTCAATAATCTACATAATGTATTACAGCAGAACGACATTTTATTCTGCTCACTAGATGTCTAGAATAACCTATTCAATTTAATTTAACATATCAGTTTTTATTCTTTGGCCAAATAGATATCACCGATGAAAATATTATTTATTAACTACGTTATTATTTAGATAATGTAATTATAAACAGTCAACATTTACTTGCCCTTAAATTATAATCACTACAATAATTAACAATCTATATCAAAGCGTTGTATTCATCAACACGAGTGTAATACAAAAATCCATGGATCAAAAGGATTTAAAACGAAGAAGTTACCACGTTTTGAAATTGTGGACATGCTTGGTTAAATTAATTTTAAAAGTAAACATAGATTTTAATTCTCACCAAAAAGAATGGGTCCGACCCAAAATCCATCACCAAAACCCACATAAGCACTTGATACCCACACCTCCCCATACGTATGCAACAAGCTCCAATTCCCTTCCTTCCAAGTGCAAAAGAACACATTACATTGGATAAAGCTAAGCTGCAAAATAACTTGTTGTGAATAATGTTTCCTATTTTTTCTTTGCTTTGCAACGCAATCTCCCCCAAATGCATGCAATAGTCCATATTAAGGTGGACTTATTTGCAAATCCATGTGTAATCTACAGTAGCATGTCCATCTCTCTTCTTTTCTCAATTCAGGCTCCTGGTTAAACAAAAAAAATGCCGCCTCTTCCCCTTCAAGGCCGATGCCACTTGGCCAGAGCCAGCTGCCTCTAAGGGCGGACCTAGCCCTGGGCTCAACTGGGCTGCAGCCCAGGGTAAAAGAAAAACAGAAAATTCTCTCGTATCCTACTATCCCAGCCGAGCCCAACCCAAAAATAAAATAATGAAGGCCTTTATCGATGTTCTTCCTTCCATTCTATGTCCCGTTCTTTCTTTCACTTCTCCCATCGCGATTCACATCATCACACACAGTAGAAAAAACCCAGCCCCCAACGCCGACTAGCTCAATATTAAAAATCAATTCGGCTATTCAGGTGCTTTTTCATTTGTCTACTTTATTTTTTTGCAAATTAATAGTTAGTAGATTAGTAATTTGAATGAAAAAACCCTAATTGTTTGGCTTCTCATGTCTCAAATCTTAAATTTGGTTGTAATTTGCGCATTCATTTTCGTTAGGCTGTAGGCTAATTAATTTATACTCTATTACTATTTGCTAGTTTAACAAATTATTCATTAACTGTATTACAATTTGCAAACATTTTATTCGATTGTATTTAATCGTTATCTCTAAATAATAGTTACACCGATTGATTTTTTCTTCAAAATTGAAATGGTAGTCTAATTTTAATGTTTTTGTTAAATTTGGCTTCTGTTAAAGTAGTTTTTGTAAATTAATTTTAAAATGATTGTAGCCTAATTTTAAAGACTCGTTGAGCACAATTAAACTAAATATTATGTATCGAAAGTGAAATATCAATCTACTTATTATTATAAAGAATTTTTTTCCTTTGATTATTGTTTTATAGTAGCAATTGAAATTGCACTGTAATTGAAAAAAAAATCAGCTTTAAAGATAGCCCACCCTTATATTAATTCCTAGGTCCGCCCTTGGCTGCCTCTGCCCCTATCAGCACCCATGTGACCGCTGCCACCTTACCACACACCCATGCACACACATCTTGCCAACATATCAACCCAAGGCCAAACTTCCACCCTCCCTATTTTCCTCTTGGCCCGACTATCTCGAGTGCCACTTAAACGGAAATCGTAGCTATTTCCACCCTCTACAACATTCCAGTTTACACAGTTGGCTAAATTGTTGTGTGAGACGAGTTATTGGAATACTTAAAATGAAAAGGAATATGGGTTCCATGTTTACATTTTGTATGCAAAAATGAAAAAGCTGAAAAAAATGAACGTGTCCAACCTCTTTTTGAAATGAGCGTGTCTTTCCTATTGAATGTGAACCCTTGTATTTATAAATGCAAAATAATTCAATTGCTTAATAGTGAAATCAAAGTACTCATATCTTGTCAAAAATCTCACTCCAAAATGAAAGCACAAGCGCAGCCAAAACTAAGAAAACTAAAGTGCAAAGGGAATTTTCATTCAAACGGCTTTTTTAGGCTGGATAATAAATTTTAAGGATGACACTTTTGAAAAATTAGTTTTAAAGTCAATTTACAGAAGAGATAAATGAAGCTATCATTTTCAGTTATACAAAAATAATGATAAATGGATTTATCATTTTTCTGTATAACTTAAAAAGATAAATAAATTTATCATTTTTATGTAAATTGTCTTTAAAACAAATTATTCATAAGCGTCATCCTTAAAACTTACTACCCTAAAATGAGAAGCACTCCAACCTAATTTCCACAAGTGTAAATATGTGTCCTCCCATGAAACATGTTGTGTAATATGTGTTCATGCATGCATCAATATAAAAGAAAGTTACTTTCTAGCTAAGGAATACAAAAGTCAAATGGAATGATAAGAAAAGAAAAATAAAGTTGTGTGTGTTGGTTTGAATTGAAAAGTTTTTATGGTACACTGCTGCACAATATCACGTTCGCGTACGAGCCGCAAACGACAAAAACAAAAATATGATCATGCACAACAATGCGCACAATCATGAAACAACAATCACTACTAGAACGACTGCCAATTGGGACAGCCCTTTGCGTCGGCTAGCGACGGCTAAAAAAAGTGGTCGTCGCTAGCTGATGCACAATCTGAAGATATAGGCAGAAACCCACGACCGAAACAATCACTCTCACCTCCCCTCAAAACATTCGGCTTCCCCCCCCAAAACCACCAGCCACCGCCTCCGCCGCCGACGCCGCCTTCCGTCGTCAATTTAAAGCTCTCTAAACTTGCCGGTATCTCCTCCTCTCCATTATCTATGTTTAATTTACGTATAAACTAAATTAGTTGATGATTTAGGGATTTGGAATTGGCTGATTTAGGGATTTAGAATTGATGATTATATCTTAGTAGTTGATGATAATATAGTTTATTAGTTGATTTGGGTATATAATTAAAACCCTAATTTAGTAAATTAGTTGATTATGGTTTTGAAATTGGTTATTATTATGTATTAGTTGATGATAATGGTATGTTAGTTGATTTAGGGAAGTTAATAAGTGGTTTGATTATTTAAATTGTAAACAAAAATATGGGTTGATTTAAAACTCAAAAATTAGTTTGTAACCGTTGATTAATATATGCTTATTGATAAGTGTACAATGTTTGATAAGTGTGTGTTAGTTATAAGTTTTAGTGGTTAGTATAAAATAGTAAGTTAAAATTTTAGTTTACAAAATAGTGAAGTTAACATTTTAAATTGTTAATTGAATGTTTAAATAAATTTTAAATTTCCAAATTTATTAAATAAAATGTTTAAATAGTTGAATGAATTATCAAATTTTGAAAAGAGCATAATAACAACAAATATTCTAGTGAAATGGATTTGTAAAAAAAATTAAGCAATGAATATAACACCAACAAATAATTCTAATGAAATCAATTTTGTAAAAAAATTAAGAAATGAATATAACAACAACAAATATTCTTCTAAAATTGATTTTATAAAATGTTCAGAAATTAATATAATAAAAACAAATATTGTATTGTAAAGAAATTTAGAAATGAAAACAACAACAACAAATATTCTGCTAAAATCGAATTTGTAAAAAAAGTTAGGAAATGAATATAGCAACAATAAATATTCTGCTAAAATCAGTTTGTAAAGAAATTAAGAATTGAATATAAGAACAAATATTGTACTAAAACCGATTTTCCAAAAAATTGAGAAATAAATATGACAAGAATAAATATTTCACCCAAATCGATTTTTAAAAAAATTTGAAATGAATATAATGTTGATTTGAAAATAAGCATTAAATATTATTTCAACAAATAATTGATGCTAAAAAATTAAAGCCTTTATTCCCAAAAGGCTTTAATTTAGTTTAGAAAATACAACGACAAAAATACACCCCTTGATGCAAAGTTATGCGTAGAAGAGAAGTGAAGTGAAGTGCTGTGAAGTGCTGTCGAAATTAGATAGAATATGATGCGTGAAGCTGTTATTCCTATATGGCTTTACTTTATTTTAGAAAATACAACAACAATATATCATTTGAGTGCAAGTTATGCGTAGAAGAGAAGTGAACTGAAGTGTTGTCGAAATTACTAACATATATTTTCAAATCAGAAAAAATATTCAATTATTTCCTCGACCGTAGATTCGCTAAATCTAATAATTGAAATAACGAAGAAATTCATTGCCCGTGTAGTAAGTTCAATATTTGAAGCATTGAAAACCTGATATAGTTGAAGTACATTTGTATAAATATGGTTTCATGTCGAATTATTATTTCTGGGATCGTCGTGGAGAATTTGTTAAACCTACACCTAATCCTGTAGCATTAGAGGATGATAATATTATGACGAACACTACAAGAAAATATAATTATTATAACGCTAATAGATAACGCATTATTCTATAGCGTTATTGTTTTTGTTAATTTGTTTTATTTACAGCAGAAATTATCTACGTAACACTTCCTGCCCCCCAATTAATTTCGATGGCCGCCAATTACTCAAAAATTATTTCACTCTTCCATCTTTATTTTTTTCGTTCCATTATTTTCCACCTCTCAAACCCGAAGAAACTTTAATTCCCTCTCTAACAAAGCACTAAATCCACTCCGCTTCGCCAGCCGATCTACACTCTATGTCATTCTGAGCCGCCGTTGCTTCTGCTTTGCACCACCGCACCGCATCCCTCTCGAGTCAAGCATCTCACGATAGCATGGAAGCACAATATCGACTGCGTCGAAGCACGGTAATGACCACAACAACGATTTAGTTTCAAGATCTGTATTTTCGAAAGGTGAATCGATTCAATTAGATATGCTCCATAATTGCTTGAGACATTAGTTATATGTATATGAAAAAATTAAATACAGTAGAACTCCCATTTGTTTACTTGTCTCATAAAGTTAGTTTGCTATTTAAATGGAGATCATAAATATGATGGTAGTTGAGATATTTGATGTTGAATTCCTATATATGATCTTTGTCGAGAATAATATGTTCCGTGGTCAAAATATAGTCAATACATGCACTTTATATTAATTATCTGCTGTGATAATAGATGAATTTTTTTATAGACATCAATATGTTCATGATAACTGGTTTGGTACAAGAAACATAGCACTGACATCTTGCAATAAACTGCTTTGAAAAACTAAATGTATCTGGGTTAAGTTTAGGCCCAAAACTAATAGAGTTAAGTGGTAAATTGATTATTCAAGTATTTGTGACACACTTTTCAAGTTACATACGTATATATTCTTAAAAGCAAGCTATATATATGGTTGTAAAAGTAGCATTGGCATTTTGATTTATGTGATAGAGTAAATGGTTGTAAAACTGACAGAGTTAAGTAGCAATAATAGATGCATTGGCATTTGACTTCTATATTTCTTCTTACCTCTAAAGAGTTCAGTTTAGTATGCACCAATTTTTAATTGTTTCAATCATTGTTTGTAGTGTCAAATTTGGATATATTTTTGGATTTTAAGTCATCATTCAAGTTTAGGCTTAGAATTGCTTTATATCCACTGACTGAAAACAATTGCAATCTTATTTTGTATTTATATAGACATTTGCGTCTAATAAGTCAACTAAAAAAACCGTGCAAGTTTTTCATGAGCCATCATATTTGGGTGTACCCTAAGTGCATAACTTCGTTCAGTGAAATCTGAATTTTTGAAGCACTAAACATATATCAGTTTGTTGTGTAATTTTTTCTAATCTTGTAGGATAATCTGCAGTAGGGAGCATGCTCATATACTTTGAGGATAAAGACTAGCTGCTTTTCACCTAGATATACCAGATATTACACTAGTATTTCTTTTGGGGATGTTTATAGGAATGAGGTATGATTTCTATTATAAAGGTTTGATCTTTGTAAGTGTTCATTGTTTGGATGGATTTGTCATAGAGGCTTTTGTTAATTATTTGGTATAGTTTTAGTAGAAGTTGCGTTTGAAGAATATAGTAGAAATTTTATTATTGAGAAAGAAATAATTAGTCCGTACTTGGACTTATTATAGGCAACATTCACACACTAGTTCAGATGTTTAAAAAGATTCAGATTCGAACATTTACTGACATTGGTTGAGAAATTAGAATATGAAGGATATTTTCAACTGAAATATTGTTAACAAGATGAAACATGAATTATTTATTATTGCTTTCCAGATGTACAAGTCCAAAGTACATATCAACCAATTTATGTTTATAATAAGTGGTTATCGCTGAATAGAAACACTTGAAGGAGTGAGTTGGGGCTGAATTATGAGCATATTTGGCAAGTACTTAGAAGTAGTTAAAACAACTATAAGGTGCTTATATATATTACCGTTTCTATGTTTGCCCACAATTTATAAGATGGTAAAATAAGTTTCTTTGAAGTTGATAAGTTATAAGATAAGTCACTAGCAACAAATATTTACTTATGGCTCATTTTAACTTTTACTGCTGAAATCTATCCTAATTTCAACTTATTTTCCTAATTACTTTTACCTTTTAATTTTTGTTCACTTAAAAGTTAAAAAACCATTATTCAAAACTACTTTTATGTAGTTATAAATAAAGTTCCCAAACGATTTTATAACTTAACAGTGTGTTAAGCACTTTACACTTGTTGATAACTTAATGCCAAGGTTCATGAGATATTTCTACAATTTAATTCGAGAAACTTCTTTTTTTTAATTTTCTTTATTTTTAAATTGATAATATCTACATAATAATTATTATTAATGCATTAAAGGTTGCTTAACCAACCAGGAGTGAATATTACATGGTCATCACACAAACTTGGGCCATTTTTGGTGCAACTGAAAGTAGCTTTGATCCCAATCAGTTGCGGTACAAAAAAGAGAGAAGGCATGTAGCTAAATTGCAATAGTTCAGGGCAAAAGCAGTTATATATTTTTTATTAAATCCAGAATTTTTTTGTTAGGATAAATTTTGTTGCATATTTTAGTCCATATGGGAGTCCACTATTGATAAATTTTATAGCATATTTGAATTCATATGGGAATCCTTAGTCAATAGATTAATTTTGCTTAAAAAACATGTCAAATTTATATTCAGTTACTGATATTAAGTAAAGTTACTGCAATAACCAGGAATATGTAACCTGTTATTGCTTCTCATCCATGTAATAAGATAATTCAGCTACCATTTTTTCCTTTTAAGAATATGTTGATTTTAGAAAGGAGCTTTTAGTGTTTAAGCATCAACTTGAATGCCATAAATATGTTTTCTGAATACATGTTCTATAGTATCGTTTCAATATTTTTGTATAAATTAATTTATAATGAATGGGAAATAAATTCTATTTTTATAGTGAATGCCATAAAAAGAAGGCTGGGAAACAAGTCTCTCAAGAGAGGAGGAGCGGCTTCAGTATTTATTTGCTGTCAGGCCAAGAACCAGGATGCAAAACTGTCCGATGCGAAGTATCATCGAAGGCATAAGGCGTGCGAATCACACCTGAAGGCTCTGACTGTTGTGGCTGTTGGTTTGATTCAGAGATTTTGCGAGCAATGCAACAGATTTGATCTTTGTTTGTTTCCTTAGAAGACTATTTTAATTTCATTTCATTATTCTAATATTGTTTGGGGCAGTTTTATCACATGTTATCCAAAGGGTCTTTGAATACTTTCTTCACAATATACCTTAAATTCAAAATAGTATTAAATAGATCTAGTATTTTAAGCTAAACTATTTTATGATCGTTCAAAAGTGTGCCCTATGTGCAATAATTCATTTGAACAGGATCCGTCTTACCCCATTACTGATATACTTGTTGAACTTCTTAGTACTTGTTAGGTTGTAAAAACACTCAATAACTATAATATTCTTGTTGCGAATAAGTAATGCTTGGAGCTAGTCAACATTGAATAGTTAGAGTTTCATTGCAAACAAAGGTAACCATATAATTTTCTAGGGTCTCTTTTTCCAAAGAAATTAAAATTTCAAGATACCAAAGTCAGTGCTAAAAACACTTCTTAGAATACTATACTAACAAGGTATTCTAAAAATGGTCAGGACTAAATCCGGAAATATATAACTGAAATATATGAATGGTAAAACAAGAAAAAGGATATGACTTTTTTGATCCACATATAATAACAACAATAATCAAAATTAACTTTGTTTATAACAATAACAATAACAAATTAACTATAAGTTTTACAAAAATTAACTAAGTTTATAATAATAATAGTAGTCGAAGTAATAGTAATAAAAATAAAAATAATAACAACAATAACAATAGTAATAATAAATTATAAAATATTAATCAAACTAAATTTTATAAAAAATAATTAAATTTATATAATAATAATAAATTAACTACGTTGGGTGTTCGTTAGATATCAAATTTTATTTATTTTACTACTATTTGTTTGGCTCGAATGATAATGAACAAGATTTACCAAGTTTATATATAATAATAATGATGATGATGATGATGATAATAATAATAACAACAACAATAACAATAGAAAAAATAATAATAAATTATGAAATATTAACCAAGTTAACTAAGTTTTATGAAAATTAACTAACTTCGTATAATAATAATAATCGAAATAAATTAACTAAGATTATAATAACAAACTTCATCAATTATGTCTTGTAAAAATTAACTAAGTTTATAATAATAATGATAATGATAAAGTATTAACCAATTTAACCAAGTTTTATAAAATTTAACTAAATTTATAATAACAATAATACTAAATTAACTTAATTTATAAAATTTAAATTCATTAATTAAGTTTAATAAGAATTAATTTTTTTATAAAATTAACTAAGTTTATAATAATAAGAAATTAACAAAGTTTTAGAAAATTAACTAAGTTTATAGTGATAACAACAACATAAATTATAAAGTATTCAACATCTTTACATCTAATTTATTTTATAGATTTCTAAATTTTATAAAAAGTAACTACGTTTACAGACGAAGATTGGTGAATTTTATAAAAGAGTTGGAGCCTTGGCGCATCGATTAGGTCACTCGCATGGTGATTTGGACGCCCAAGTTCGAGCCTAGAAATAGGCTCTTCACAATGCGAGGGAAAGACTATGTACATTATCGACCTCCCAGAGCCCGCTATCGTTTGGGGGGGCGTGGGTCTCGTGCACTGGGTTGGGATTTCCACCTAATTAAGCTTTATAAAAATAACTAAGTTTATATATAATAATAATAATAATTAACTTAGTTTATAAAAATTAATTAACTTTAAAATAATAATAATAGTTAACTAAATTTATAAAATTAATTAAGTTTATAATAATAATTCTAATAACGATGACGACGATTCTAAGTCGTTACATTTTTTTTAGAAAACTAGATCTTATAATTTTTGTTCTTTACCTACAAAATTAATGTTGTTTAAAGTTGTAGTCTTTCTTCTATGAGTTCATTTGGGCTATAAATAGGATACCCCTGCTCCTTTAGCTAGAGAAAAAGCTAGGGAAACAAGTTTATAAAGTATAAACAAGTTAACTGAGTTTAGAGTAGTAATAATAATAACAATAATAATAAAAATAAATAAATTATAAAGTATCAACCAAGTTACTAAGTTTATAACAACAACAACAACAATAAATTAACTACAAGTTTTATAAAAATTAACTAACTTTATAATAATAATAATATTCAATAATAATAAATTATAAAATATTAACTAAAATTAACTCAATTTTATAAAAATTTAAAAAATTTATATAATAATAATAAAATTTACTAAGTTATCAAATAAAAAAACTAAGTTTATAAAAATTAACTAAATTTATATAATAACAACAACTAATGTTTATTAACTAAATAACTAAATTTAGTTAATTTACTCTCCACAAGAATTTTTTTTTGGCGACATTGTTTGGTATCCTTCTCTTTGTGCTTGTTAAAGATGTAGTACGATTCTGAACTAGAACACCTATGGTTGGAAAATATCTAGAAATGGTGAAAACTAACCATTATCCATTGTACTACCAACGTATAATTGCCCATACCACTATTCACATTAACAAGATTTTGATACAGTAGCTATTCCTATGTAAGAAGTACCCTACATTGCCATACTACTATTCATTTGTTGAAACGCAAAAGCTTGAGTAAATATCATGTTTCTGCGGCATATTGGTACGGTTATACTGCATATGAGCCACATAATATATTGGGTTTGAATGAAAGTCTGCACTGAAACCACTAGGCTGACTTTCCTCTTGTGTTGTACCATTGAATGATAGACCAGTCATTAACTCGTGTACATTCTTCATGCTGGTATTTCTTTTATTTTCTTGTATATGTTTGTCTATGAAAATAAATTATAAAGCAATTCAGTCCCTTGATTAACATTTTCCCAGCTTTTGTTAATTTGTCTTCAGCTGCTAACCCTGCAAAGATGTCGTTGGTTTGGCTTTCTTCTAACGCGTGGAAAGATACATCTGCAAATGGTTCATCTTCACTTTTACTACCATTATTATTACTTGAACCAATAATTGAGGCATAACCAAATAAATTATCAATTATAGAAGCAGATGAGGTAACATTTGTGGTGTTATGAGCAACATGATTAGGCTATGTAACATTTGCTGCACTATTCCTCCAATATTAATTAATTCGGTGATTTGCACAGTTGTATAGGATTTGCATTAGATTGTTCTTCCTGGAATCCTATATGGATTTTGTTCTCCATTAATAAACTTAAATGTTGGCCTCTTCATTCAGAGAAACAATATTAAATGCAATTATCGTCTCCAATAACATATTTTCTCTACTCTTAGTTGTGACATGAGCCGAGCTAGTATCCTCGCTGTTTACAGCACTTTCCACAATAGTTCTCAAAACCTGGCCTCGTATATCTAAGCCTATATTACCTGAAGACCCGACCAAATAATTTTCATTATGGTACTCTTTTCTTTCATATCTATCTTTGTTACTTATTTCTACAGTTAATGATTTTTAAGTGTTCGGGCTCATATAATCTTCCAATATTATCAGTTTTCCTAAAGGAACTAGCAGTAGTAATAGTGTTCAATCCAATATCCATCGCTTCATAAAAAAGAAAAATTCTTTTCTTTAGATTTTGTGTTTCCGAATACTTGATTTCCCCATGGCGTATTTGATCAATCCATGGAGGCCAATCAATTTGGTTAATTAGAAAGGTGTAAAGTTTTTTGGATGTCCTCAAAATGGAAATGAGAAGGTATGGTTTTATTTACTCCTTCCTCTTATATCTGTTATATTTTGTAAATTACAGTGCTCAACTAGGTTTAGCTTGACTTTTTGAGAAGCTAAGTCACCCTTCACAGTTGGCGTTAATGTATCAGCTAAGTAAATTACAGTTTTACTTTACCCTTATGAATTTTAAGCCAAGCCGAGTGAGTATAAATTTTTTGTCAGTATGATAAATGTTTCATCCTGCTAGCTGGCTAGGACAACGTATTTCATCATGACTATTTAGGTTATGATTCATGTTTAGTTACATAGGTTTGTGTTCTTATGGGTTGCAATGTTCTTATGAGCAGGACTATGCATGGGTGAACAAGAGATGACATTTCCATTTATGGATAATCTAAAGAGGTTAGTGGCATATCATTGTAAACTTAGTGATCACTTAATTTTTCAGAATGGTGTTGATTTAAATTAACATTTAACATGTTAGGTTTCAGGAGCATACCAAGTTATACAAAAACATACCTGGTGATTTATAGATGGCTGTAGAGGAAGAAATTTTAGCTGATAGTGGTTTTGTAGGAACTCCAGTTGATGAAACCGACATGAAAGAGGATCAGAAAGCCTTTGATTCGAACATGATCTAGAAATCCAATCTCAAGAAAGCCAGGCAAGTGATGCAAATTTTAAGTTTATATTTATGTAATGTTGTTTGGTATGCCCTGAAATTTGTTTAAATATTTTGAATTTACCTTCAGAAACTCAAACTTGATAATGAGCCATCCTTTTTCTCACGAAGGCTAGCTACACTTACTCTTGGACTTGATGTAGCTGATATTGCTAATGGATGTAATGAGGCTGCTTTTATCACTGCTAGACATGAAGATAATAAAATTGATATGAAATTTTATAAAGTGCTATTGCTAAGGTTATTGGTGGAGTGGAGAAGAAAAATAAGGTATGTTTTTTTTCCTTATTGGTTTTGCCTTAATGCTACTTGTACTTAGTAATTCAGTGTAGTACATGTTGAACATACACATAGACATGATAGCTTAGATACACCTACTGCTTTTCTGCTCATCATACTGAACCATTATCTTGTCATGCTATTGTGTCTTATTTCTTGCAGCTCAAAAATAAATTGTAAACATATGCTCTATTCAGTATTGATACCTGGCCATGCATTATATTAGCAAACATAGAACCGACTTATTTGCAATTCAACTTCTTCTCTAATGCATTTTATTTGATTTAAAGCTACCACTTTAGAAATGTTCTCTCTGTTATTTTCATTATCAATCCTCACTACCGCTAACCATTAATATGTGTCATATTGAGCATAGTTTCACATGTATATTACCAACTCACTTAATTGTTAGCTCCGTATGTCACCTATCGACCACTAATTACTGAATTATTCAATGAGTCATCTCAACTATTGTCATATACACTCTCAAGTTCTCATATATATTGGTCCAGGTACGAAGGACATGCATGAAGAAAGGCTTTGAGCAGTTCAAGTTCTTAGTAATGCATTTGGTACTTGTAGACGTTAACTTTGAACTATGTTATGTTTTGTTATTATGAATATGTATTGAATTTGGTAACTCATGTATTGAACTTATTTTTTGTAAGTTGATACTTTATTTTGTTATCATGAATATGCGTTACATTTGTTGATTATTATATTTTTTTCGTTCATACATTGTTCAAATTGTTATCTGTTTAAAGAAGATTCATTTTGATTGTTATTATTAAACTGTAATAGTGGGGTGCATCAAATATATAGTAAAATAAAGCATAACTCCTAAAAGCGTTATAACTATATGACATAAGTGATATAAAAAGATAATGCAATGTATGAGGTTACTGTCAAAGGATAGCAGCAACTAGGCATTATTATATCTACACATTTTATATCGATATATATATGTTGTAAATGGATGTAGAATATACTATAAACATGTTGGTGTATAGCGCGAAATAGGCGCTATAGAATAACTATTTTATAGCGGCTATACTGTGCTATGAAATCAGCTCTTTTATAGCGGCTTTTTTTGTGTTATGAATGTGCAATTCTTTTTTATAACATGTTGATATACAACGTTTATCAAACCGCTATAGTTGTGTTCAATAGCGGCTATATGCCGCTATAAAAGACTGTTTTTCTTGTAGTGGAATCCGATAGAAAATATGGTGGAAGATGCAGCACGATCAATGTTTCCTACCATTCAAGTCGACGATGAAGATGTAAATGTAGAAGAAGAACCGACTGCGGGAGCTAAAAGAATATATGATTTATTGGATTCTGCTAAGAGGCCGTTGTGGGACGGTTGTAAAAGCGGAACTGAACTATCAGTAACCGCCGAATACATTACTATGAAATCAAAATTCAACCTTACAGAAGCTGCATTTACAGCAGTTGTACAAGTTGCAAAACGACACATGCCACCCAATAATATGATGTGCGATAGTCATTATAAAGTGAAAAAACTAATGTCCGCTTTCGGTCTGCCATACGAAACGATAGATACATGTGTAAAAGGTTGCATGATGTATTGGAAAGATGACGTTGACCTTAGAAAATGCAGAATATGTAACGAGGAAAGACACAAACCAAGAAAGAAGAAAGGAAAAGAAGTTCCATACAAGAGAATGCATTATTTACCCATCACTCCTAGACTTCAAAGGTTATATGCATCTTCTGCTACAGCATGTCATATGCGATGGCACAGTGTGAGAAGACCGGAAGAAGGAACTTTGATAGATCCATCTGACGGAGAAGCATGGAAACATTTCGATAAGACTTATCCCGCATTTGCTGCAGAAAGCCGTAAGGTCAGACTCGGTTTATGTATGTATGGATTTTCACCATTCTCTCATTTTGGTAGTAAATATTCATCCTCGTCAATTATCGTTACTCCATATAATTTACCTCCATGGATGTGTATGAAAACACCATGTATGTTTCTCACTATTGTTGTCCTTGGCCCTAATGATCCAACACAAGGAATCGATGTTTATTTACAACCATTGATCGAAGAGTTGAAAAAACTGTGGAATAAAGAAGTTGAACATACGACATTTCAAGAAATTTTTTTCTTCGTATGTTCGCTTCTTTATTATGGACTATTAGTGTAACGACCCGCCACTCATTCCACAGAATGACGCGTCATTAATAAGAAAGAAAGAGGTAGAAAATAGAAAAGAAGAGAAGAAAGAAGAAACAACAACAACGATCTCACAGCGGAACGAATAAATTATATTAATAACATAAAGAAACTATTACATAGTATACAACACTTATCAGAGTTTACACAACTATACAACACATACTAGACAGTTATAAACATCTGTCTAGATATTACAACTCAAATACAATACAAGACTCTAACACAGATATCAACACAGCGGAATACTATATCTACGAACGCCGAAGCCTCCTGCTCCATTGCTCCTCCACAATTCGTCAAAGCTAAACCTGAATCCCTTGGCTACTCGTAAAAATTTGAGTACCCAAGAGTTTATAAAACAGAAATAAACAACTTGGGTCAGACATGGGTCTGGTGTGAGTAACAGGTTAAACTTGTTTAACTTTGAAAACCATTTGGAAAGAAAAGGTATCTCGTAAGACTTCCCGCACATAAACACGGAAAAGTTTTTACCTTACGATAACCAAAACATTTGATAGGAAATTCGATTGTATTATAATAGGGTCTAGGGTTTTCAAATAAATATGAAATAGCCGAAATTGTTACATTATTAAATTCCAGCATACATAAGTATACAATCAAGTCCGTTATCACTTATTGGAATTTGGATTTCCATACAATGGCAGAGCTACCGGGGTACCGCTCATCACAGTACGGGGCCTAGATCACCGTACCGAGGATCACTCCCAATCCCCTGCAACACAAAGCCGGAACCATCCCTTACTGGATAATTCCGAATAAAATCACCCCACAGATGGCCGTCGCCAACTGCACCACTAAGCCGAAATAAAAGAAGGAACTTCTCTAGACAGGGATGACCTTACTCTCAGTGGGTGCTACCCACGAAGCCTTGCTGCACCTCCCCTGTTTTAGCCATTCCCGGTTGATGAGGCTTGAGGCTACGATTTACCTTTAAATCAGAACACATCACTTAGAATGCTCATCGCCCTCCTGACGATGTGTTGAAAGCATTCAATCCATACAAGTTCGTTCCGGGTTCGAACGAAACCGAAGGCATTATCTCGTTACACTCGTGTTGGAATCACCCTCAGAGTTAACGACAATAACCCTTGCACTCTGAATCTTCATCTTCACTTGAGATTCACGACCTATCGTTAATTTGGATCGATGTGGTATTCGGGTCTCCAGACCTGGAATTCCGGTATACGGAAACCCGATCCCGGTCTCATCGAAATCCAAAACGTATCTTTAAAGGGCCAAGTTGTTTTAAGGTTAAAACAATTCAATTCTTATCCATACTACACACAGATAGATAATTCAATAGATAATCTACATTATCATCACAACAGATAATTCATATTATCATTTCAATTCAACCAAACATCTATATCATATATCAATCATATCTCATCAGAGATATCAAACAATGAAATACATTCAATCTCATTCATCCATCCTTAAGCAATGATTTATATCATCTAATTAATTTAAAGTGAATTAAATTAATTACTTCATTTTATAAATCCTTCTTACTTAATCATTAATTAAACCAATTAATTAATCATACTCTAAGTATCCATCTTAATTAATCATTCCTGATTAATTACCCTTTAATTACTTTAAGTAATTAATACTTAATTAATTTCACAAATTAATTATCTTAAACCATTAAGTAATTAATCTTTAATTACTTCATAATTAATTAACCATACTTAATTACATAAATCTTTAATTAATTATAATTAATTAATTGCTTTAATCACTTATTATTGATTAATTAATCTTAATTACTCAATCCTTAATTACATCATTAATCATATTAATTAATGATTCTAATTACTTCTTTAATTTATTACTCCATTTAAATTAATTATATTTCATAATTAATCTCTAATTATTAATCACCTTTGATTAATCACATTTAGTAATTAACTACCCTTAATTACTCTTCCCTTAATTAATTACTTCTTAATTAATTATCCTTTAATTAATCCCTTGATTCAAAGTAATTAAACTCAAATTACTTTTATTAAACCATCTTTAGTTAATTACATCTACTAATTAACTTTAATTACTTCCTAAGTAATTAAGCTCAAATCAACTATTATTAATTAATTCTTAATTACTAATTAATAAATCTCTTAATTACTCAATTAATTTCTTAATTAATCTTTGATCACCTGATTAATTAATTTCTAATCATTTATTAAAAATCTATACTTATTTAAACAAATGATTCTTAATCCCAAATTAATTAACCCTAATTAATTAACTTATAAATCTTAATTATTTAATTAATTAACACTAATTTATTAATTAATTATTCTTTAATCACCTTATTAATTTAATGACTCCTAAATTATTAAATCTCTAAATTAAAGTATTAACATTTATAACTACTTTAATTATCATTTACAAAAGACTAGGAATCATTTTACTTTTTAAAGCTTCCTTTTTAATTCATTTAAATTCAAAGATTTAAAATAATTACAAGTTTAACTTTATCCAATTTTTAAATCAAATTTACAAATTCTTCTTAAATTCAAATGTTAAGAACACTTAACATTTATAAAGGAAATTTATAAGATTTTTAAATTTAAACCTTTATAAAATTATACTTTTAACATTTTTTTTTAATTTTGTTAAAACATTATAATTTTATAAACTATCTATTTCAACTAGGATACAAATTGAATTCAAATCCATACTTTAACATTTTATTTTAAAACTTTGTTTTGAAAACTGCTTTTCAATATAAACTCAATTTTAATTTTAAAAGAAAATGCTGTCAGGTTTTAACAGTAACCTACAAATCTACTCGAGCCTCCCCTGTTTAAACCCGAGTCAAAACCTAATTTCCCCGAGTCTCTCACGCGTTTCTTCGAGTTTCTTTCCCTTTTTATTTTAGACTTTGTTATACTTAAAAATTTTAAAACTGTTAAAACTCACGCGAGTCTCCCCCGAGAATGAACTCGAGCTAACACCCAGTTTTAACGAGAATGACTTCGAGTCAAACAGCGACTACATCTTCCCAAACCAAGAAAACAACCCAGGCTCCAAAATGTCTCGTGCACGTGCACAGGCAAGTCGATCGCCTCCGACCATTGCTTCCATCGCCAGCATGACGTCTACGACCACCACTCGCGATCCCAATCACCAGCACCACGAACAAACATCACCATCGAATTTGAGCAATCTCGATCAAATCCTGGAAACAGTCCCAACCTGGAAACTTCCTCAAATCCAATTTTCTGACCACCGGAGCGCCTGACCTTCTAGCTGCACCTTCGCCAACGTTCCTGTTTCCAATCTCCAGAGTCTGGTGGAACTCGGTCCACCAGAGACAACGTGATGACAACTTTTCCAGCCACATCAAAGCTAGGTCTACAGACAATCTCTATCAATTTCCATCGCCACATTGCTCTGATATTACTTCTGCTATTTATCCCACCTTCTCCGATCATCCCACTATCCCCAAAGAAGATTTCGGCCCCTCCGATCAACTAGGTCATCGGAAATTTCCCAAAGAGTAAAATATGTTCAACCACGAACTGCTCTCTCTTCCTACTTCTAAAAATCATGATTTAAATCTTAAAAATCATGTTTTCAATCCAGTATTCAGATCATATGCCTGAATCAATGATTTAAGGAATTCGAATTTTTAACAAGGCTTAAGCTTCCCTGTTCTACTCTATTTTCCAGAGCAAAAATCCAATTTAATTTATTTAAAAAAAAATTAAAGCTTTAAGTTATGATTAAACAATCAAGTGTTGTTTGAATCCTAAATTCTTACAGAGATTGTATCCAGAGGAATTTAGTTTTGATCATAACTTTGGCTTCTAACAGTAAGCACAGATAAGAACAAGTATAACAGCATCATACATCCAATATATATATATAAATTCAATCACGTACATATACACACTAAACATATAAACAGATATCCCTATACTTAAGTTTGAAAAGGATTTTACTCACCAATTTTAAAATGAAAAACAGAGAAAATAACAGGCATGCACACTAACATATATATACATCCATATATACAGATAAGTCTACTATATAAATCACACATAACATATTTACTTCCATAATTTCAACATGCATCCAGATTTAAAGAATAATTAAGCTTTAGAAGAATGTTACTCACCAGAAAATGATGAACAGATCTTAAATTTGAAACTGCTTTGAAAATCCTTTAAATGCTTTTAAACTGAGATGCCTTTGCTCTTTAAAACTTTTAAACTTGGATATTTGATGTGCTTTGAAAACTTGAATTGCTAGCTTTAGTTTGAAGAGATTTCAGTTGCATGCATGCTCTAATTTCCGGATTTGAAAAATTGCAGGCTACAGACTAGATTCCAGATTAAAGAATTTGCAGGCTTTAATTCCAGATTTAAAGAAATGTAGATTGGAGTTTGATTCCAGACTTGCTTCTAGAGTTTGAAGAATTGATTTGCAGGTTTTTGTTTTCAGATTTTGGAAAATTAATTACAAGTTGGTTTTGATCTGAGGGTTTGATTCTCTGGTTTATGGGAAAGGTTTGTTACAGATTTTGAAGAAGATGCATTACAGGTTTTGTTTTGATTTTTGCTTTGGGGTGTTTGATTATAGATTTTAGAAATGAGGATTTGCTACAGATTTTGTTATGAAAAAAATAGGCTGAAGTTTCTTTCTTAAGTTTTGAAAAGAATGAGATAGGGAAAAAAATATGAAGATAAGAACATATGTTTATATAAGTGTAAATGATTTCTTAAAAATAAAAGAAAAAAATGGAAATTAAAAGATTGACACTTGTCTTTCTATACTTTAATTTCTTAACACATGTTAAAATAAGGTCTTAGAGATTTACACTTGTCTTTTACAAAATCTTATTTATTTTAAATGTAAATAAAAATCCTTTAATTAATTTATTAGTTACTTATCTATATATATATATAAAGTATTTTAAAGAAAATAAAACCAATTATGTTTATAAGTAAAAGTTTATACATACATATATTTTAAAATCCAAATATTTAAATATCTATCTTTGAATTTCAAAACTAATTTACATTCAAATTCAAATTATACTTAAAATCCAATTTAAAGTCAAGTTATATACATACATATATAATTACACATTTAATTTGAAATAACTATTTTATTTTATTAAAGTTTATTTATAAAAACAATACACTATTAATATTGTTTGGAAATAACTCATTTACCAATTTTAAAACTAATTTATAAAAGAGATTATAGATTACTACTATTATTAAATGAATCAACATATCATATTTAAATTGTATTTTAAACTTATATATATTTATATACTTCTTAAATCATATTTATTAAGCAATATTCAAAAAGAAAATAAAATAACCTTATTATTAATCTTGTTTTAAACCATATAGTTATTTGTTTAAATAGCTTTGAAAAGCAAATATTAAATAAATCCTAATCTCAAAATTATCAATATATATATTAGAAATATAAAAACAAGATTTCATTTATTTATTAACTTTCAAATCAAAGGCAATCTATTTACAATATATACTATTATAGATAGAAACCATTTTATTAACTTATAAAAGATAAATTTCACTAATTAAATATCTATTTAATTAGATTATTAACCAATTCAAATTTTTATTATCAAATATTATCAAATCAATTTAATTATTTAAACAGATTATTAAATTGATATTGCCCTAAATTTCCAGGATATTACATTCCTTCCCCCTTAAAATAATTTCGTCCCCGAAATTTAAAACAAAGGTAATTTAATAATCTATTTAAATCACAAGCATATATTATTATCTATATGCTAACAACAATAGCAAACAATTCCCCTAATCAAACAATTCTAATTATCCAGATAAAATTCTGGATAAAATTTCCTCGAGTTTCCCCAGGTATATATATATCGGGATACTCGCTCTACAGAATCCAACAAACAATACTACTAAGCTATAGAGCTTCTACTCTTCTAGATCTACAGAACTAAACAAGATATCAGACTACAGACGAGTCTGACTTAACAACCAAATCTTCCAGAACTGCTGGTTCCAAAACCAGAGATAGATCAAACACGTACTTCCTCAGAGATACGTAAAACACAATGAATTCCAGTTATCCAAACTGACAATTCAATCCAGTAGATCAAAGCACTTATCCAAATTAGATCACAGAAAAGATCCAAAACAATTCGGAGCTGACTTTCCAGACTTACCAAATCTTATTGCTCCCTTTAACCAGAGAAAAACTTCACAACCACGAAGTCTCCAATTTCGAATTTCAAATTCTATCGTCTCTTATCCACAAAATCCTTCAGACGATCCTGAGCTGTCTACAGATCTTTCTTGATCAGCTCAACCTTCACTGATGCTTCTAGCAACAACTGGACCAGAAATAACCCAACAAAAATGATCCTCTCAAGATCTACCAATAATCCAAAACACAACTCTACTTCACCATATCAGTAGACTGAACTAACTTCTCCTATCTGGAAAAGATAAACAGGAGCACTCGCCAAACTGCTTCTGCTGCACCACTCTGATATAAGGTAGAATGAAAATGCTGATGAAGATCTCAAACACAGACTGGACAACACATCCCAGAAAATATCGGATAACTCAAAAGAATACTCAAACTATCGCAAGTCACTTTTGCGATCCACCCAGCCAAATAAAACTGTTCTCTCTTTACCAATCAGAACAATTCACACTTGACTATCCAATCCATCGAAGAAATGGATTCTCTCTGCTGCTTCTGAACTTCACCTTCAGAAAAACTTCTGCCGAAAACAGAACACTCCGAGCTGCACTACTGCCACAGATGCCACAGACTTCTCAATCCAAAGTTCTTCGAGAAATTCGGACTTCAAACAGAACAAAAACATCTTGCTGAACTCAGCCTCGACACCGAAGCAGACACACTTCATTAACTTGTTCCAAAGAAAACATCTTCAGGAACATCCATAGTCACTGCATCTCATCACGCAGCTACTTCTTCCAGAAGTATCAAGATACCATCACTCGCTTCTGTCCAACCGACAGCTCCAACTTTACTCATCCAAACTACAAAGATAAACTCCGAACCATAACAGTTTCCTTTGGAGATCGATGAAATTCTTTACCACAGTAAAGTTTACTCGAGACGGTATTAGGTTTACAGTCTCGACAAATATACTTCCAACCTCAACACTCAGATTCCTAATCTTAGATGATAAATTATTATCATCTCAACCAATCATTATAAATACCATATACTTTTAAAATGATACTTTTTATATATAGAAAATATATCTGGGTAAAATTATTTCACCTTCCCTTTTTAAAACAATATTGTGTCCGTTGGCCTGGTCCAAGTGTTTAGAGATCCCTATCAATAACGGTAGCTACTCGTATTGACCAGAATCCATATACCACTTAACCGATCAATTAACACAATATAAAACCATTTTATATAACTAACAAATACGTACTCTCGTATATATATACACTCGGACTCAAACAGGTTGCTACAGATCCTAATTGAACAACCCTTCCGAACCTAGGTATTCACTCAACCTAGTGTTCTGATATTCACTTAACCAATAGCTTAGGTATTCGCTCAACCTAAGCTCTGATACCACTGTAACGACCCGCCACTCATTCCACAGAATGACGCGTCATTAATAAGAAAGAAAGAGGTAGAAAATAGAAAAGAAGAGAAGAAAGAAGAAACAACAACAACGATCTCACAGCGGAACGAATAAATTATATTAATAACATAAAGAAACTATTACATAGTATACAACACTTATCAGAGTTTACACAACTATACAACACATACTAGACAGTTATAAACATCTGTCTAGATATTACAACTCAAATACAATACAAGACTCTAACACAGATATCAACACAGCGGAATACTATATCTACGAACGCCGAAGCCTCCTGCTCCATTGCTCCTCCACAATTCGTCAAAGCTAAACCTGAATCCCTTGGCTACTCGTAAAAATTTGAGTACCCAAGAGTTTATAAAACAGAAATAAACAACTTGGGTCAGACATGGGTCTGGTGTGAGTAACAGGTTAAACTTGTTTAACTTTGAAAACCATTTGGAAAGAAAAGGTATCTCGTAAGACTTCCCGCACATAAACACGGAAAAGTTTTTACCTTACGATAACCAAAACATTTGATAGGAAATTCGATTGTATTATAATAGGGTCTAGGGTTTTCAAATAAATATGAAATAGCCGAAATTGTTACATTATTAAATTCCAGCATACATAAGTATACAATCAAGTCCGTTATCACTTATTGGAATTTGGATTTCCATACAATGGCAGAGCTACCGGGGTACCGCTCATCACAGTACGGGGCCTAGATCACCGTACCGAGGATCACTCCCAATCCCCTGCAACACAAAGCCGGAACCATCCCTTACTGGATAATTCCGAATAAAATCACCCCACAGATGGCCGTCGCCAACTGCACCACTAAGCCGAAATAAAAGAAGGAACTTCTCTAGACAGGGATGACCTTACTCTCAGTGGGTGCTACCCACGAAGCCTTGCTGCACCTCCCCTGTTTTAGCCATTCCCGGTTGATGAGGCTTGAGGCTACGATTTACCTTTAAATCAGAACACATCACTTAGAATGCTCATCGCCCTCCTGACGATGTGTTGAAAGCATTCAATCCATACAAGTTCGTTCCGGGTTCGAACGAAACCGAAGGCATTATCTCGTTACACTCGTGTTGGAATCACCCTCAGAGTTAACGACAATAACCCTTGCACTCTGAATCTTCATCTTCACTTGAGATTCACGACCTATCGTTAATTTGGATCGATGTGGTATTCGGGTCTCCAGACCTGGAATTCCGGTATACGGAAACCCGATCCCGGTCTCATCGAAATCCAAAACGTATCTTTAAAGGGCCAAGTTGTTTTAAGGTTAAAACAATTCAATTCTTATCCATACTACACACAGATAGATAATTCAATAGATAATCTACATTATCATCACAACAGATAATTCATATTATCATTTCAATTCAACCAAACATCTATATCATATATCAATCATATCTCATCAGAGATATCAAACAATGAAATACATTCAATCTCATTCATCCATCCTTAAGCAATGATTTATATCATCTAATTAATTTAAAGTGAATTAAATTAATTACTTCATTTTATAAATCCTTCTTACTTAATCATTAATTAAACCAATTAATTAATCATACTCTAAGTATCCATCTTAATTAATCATTCCTGATTAATTACCCTTTAATTACTTTAAGTAATTAATACTTAATTAATTTCACAAATTAATTATCTTAAACCATTAAGTAATTAATCTTTAATTACTTCATAATTAATTAACCATACTTAATTACATAAATCTTTAATTAATTATAATTAATTAATTGCTTTAATCACTTATTATTGATTAATTAATCTTAATTACTCAATCCTTAATTACATCATTAATCATATTAATTAATGATTCTAATTACTTCTTTAATTTATTACTCCATTTAAATTAATTATATTTCATAATTAATCTCTAATTATTAATCACCTTTGATTAATCACATTTAGTAATTAACTACCCTTAATTACTCTTCCCTTAATTAATTACTTCTTAATTAATTATCCTTTAATTAATCCCTTGATTCAAAGTAATTAAACTCAAATTACTTTTATTAAACCATCTTTAGTTAATTACATCTACTAATTAACTTTAATTACTTCCTAAGTAATTAAGCTCAAATCAACTATTATTAATTAATTCTTAATTACTAATTAATAAATCTCTTAATTACTCAATTAATTTCTTAATTAATCTTTGATCACCTGATTAATTAATTTCTAATCATTTATTAAAAATCTATACTTATTTAAACAAATGATTCTTAATCCCAAATTAATTAACCCTAATTAATTAACTTATAAATCTTAATTATTTAATTAATTAACACTAATTTATTAATTAATTATTCTTTAATCACCTTATTAATTTAATGACTCCTAAATTATTAAATCTCTAAATTAAAGTATTAACATTTATAACTACTTTAATTATCATTTACAAAAGACTAGGAATCATTTTACTTTTTAAAGCTTCCTTTTTAATTCATTTAAATTCAAAGATTTAAAATAATTACAAGTTTAACTTTATCCAATTTTTAAATCAAATTTACAAATTCTTCTTAAATTCAAATGTTAAGAACACTTAACATTTATAAAGGAAATTTATAAGATTTTTAAATTTAAACCTTTATAAAATTATACTTTTAACATTTTTTTTAATTTTGTTAAAACATTATAATTTTATAAACTATCTATTTCAACTAGGATACAAATTGAATTCAAATCCATACTTTAACATTTTATTTTAAAACTTTGTTTTGAAAACTGCTTTTCAATATAAACTCAATTTTAATTTTAAAAGAAAATGCTGTCAGGTTTTAACAGTAACCTACAAATCTACTCGAGCCTCCCCTGTTTAAACCCGAGTCAAAACCTAATTTCCCCGAGTCTCTCACGCGTTTCTTCGAGTTTCTTTCCCTTTTTATTTTAGACTTTGTTATACTTAAAAATTTTAAAACTGTTAAAACTCACGCGAGTCTCCCCCGAGAATGAACTCGAGCTAACACCCAGTTTTAACGAGAATGACTTCGAGTCAAACAGCGACTACATCTTCCCAAACCAAGAAAACAACCCAGGCTCCAAAATGTCTCGTGCACGTGCACAGGCAAGTCGATCGCCTCCGACCATTGCTTCCATCGCCAGCATGACGTCTACGACCACCACTCGCGATCCCAATCACCAGCACCACGAACAAACATCACCATCGAATTTGAGCAATCTCGATCAAATCCTGGAAACAGGACCAACCTGGAAACTTCCTCAAATCCAATTTTCTGACCACCGGAGCGCCTGACCTTCTAGCTGCACCTTCGCCAACGTTCCTGTTTCCAATCTCCAGAGTCTGGTGGAACTCGGTCCACCAGAGACAACGTGATGACAACTTTTCCAGCCACATCAAAGCTAGGTCTACAGACAATCTCTATCAATTTCCATCGCCACATTGCTCTGATATTACTTCTGCTATTTATCCCACCTTCTCCGATCATCCCACTATCCCCAAAGAAGATTTCGGCCCCTCCGATCAACTAGGTCATCGGAAATTTCCCAAAGAGTAAAATATGTTCAACCACGAACTGCTCTCTCTTCCTACTTCTAAAAATCATGATTTAAATCTTAAAAATCATGTTTTCAATCCAGTATTCAGATCATATGCCTGAATCAATGATTTAAGGAATTCGAATTTTTAACAAGGCTTAAGCTTCCCTGTTCTACTCTATTTTCCAGAGCAAAAATCCAATTTAATTTATTTAAAAAAAAATTAAAGCTTTAAGTTATGATTAAACAATCAAGTGTTGTTTGAATCCTAAATTCTTACAGAGATTGTATCCAGAGGAATTTAGTTTTGATCATAACTTTGGCTTCTAACAGTAAGCACAGATAAGAACAAGTATAACAGCATCATACATCCAATATATATATATAAATTCAATCACGTACATATACACACTAAACATATAAACAGATATCCCTATACTTAAGTTTGAAAAGGATTTTACTCACCAATTTTAAAATGAAAAACAGAGAAAATAACAGGCATGCACACTAACATATATATACATCCATATATACAGATAAGTCTACTATATAAATCACACATAACATATTTACTTCCATAATTTCAACATGCATCCAGATTTAAAGAATAATTAAGCTTTAGAAGAATGTTACTCACCAGAAAATGATGAACAGATCTTAAATTTGAAACTGCTTTGAAAATCCTTTAAATGCTTTTAAACTGAGATGCCTTTGCTCTTTAAAACTTTTAAACTTGGATATTTGATGTGCTTTGAAAACTTGAATTGCTAGCTTTAGTTTGAAGAGATTTCAGTTGCATGCATGCTCTAATTTCCGGATTTGAAAAATTGCAGGCTACAGACTAGATTCCAGATTAAAGAATTTGCAGGCTTTAATTCCAGATTTAAAGAAATGTAGATTGGAGTTTGATTCCAGACTTGCTTCTAGAGTTTGAAGAATTGATTTGCAGGTTTTTGTTTTCAGATTTTGGAAAACTAATTACAAGTTGGTTTTGATCTGAGGGTTTGATTCTCTGGTTTATGGGAAAGGTTTGTTACAGATTTTGAAGAAGATGCATTACAGGTTTTGTTTTGATTTTTGCTTTGAGGTGTTTGATTATAGATTTTAGAAATGAGGATTTGCTACAGATTTTGTTATGAAAAAAATAGGCTGAAGTTTCTTTCTTAAGTTTTGAAAAGAATGAGATAGGGAAAAAAATATGAAGATAAGAACATATGTTTATATAAGTGTAAATGATTTCTTAAAAATAAAAGAAAAAAATGGAAATTAAAAGATTGACACTTGTCTTTCTATACTTTAATTTCTTAACACATGTTAAAATAAGGTCTTAGAGATTTACACTTGTCTTTTACAAAATCTTATTTATTTTAAATGTAAATAAAAATCCTTTAATTAATTTATTAGTTACTTATCTATATATATATATAAAGTATTTTAAAGAAAATAAAACCAATTATGTTTATAAGTAAAAGTTTATACATACATATATTTTAAAATCCAAATATTTAAATATCTATCTTTGAATTTCAAAACTAATTTACATTCAAATTCAAATTATACTTAAAATCCAATTTAAAGTCAAGTTATATACATACATATATAATTACACATTTAATTTGAAATAACTATTTTATTTTATTAAAGTTTATTTATAAAAACAATACACTATTAATATTGTTTGGAAATAACTCATTTACCAATTTTAAAACTAATTTATAAAAGAGATTATAGATTACTACTATTATTAAATGAATCAACATATCATATTTAAATTGTATTTTAAACTTATATATATTTATATACTTCTTAAATCATATTTATTAAGCAATATTCAAAAAGAAAATAAAATAACCTTATTATTAATCTTGTTTTAAACCATATAGTTATTTGTTTAAATAGCTTTGAAAAGCAAATATTAAATAAATCCTAATCTCAAAATTATCAATATATATATTAGAAATATAAAAACAAGATTTCATTTATTTATTAACTTTCAAATCAAAGGCAATCTATTTACAATATATACTATTATAGATAGAAACCATTTTATTAACTTATAAAAGATAAATTTCACTAATTAAATATCTATTTAATTAGATTATTAACCAATTCAAATTTTTATTATCAAATATTATCAAATCAATTTAATTATTTAAACAGATTATTAAATTGATATTGCCCTTAATTTCCGGGATATTACAATTAGTGATTTTCCTGCATATGGCATGCTTTCTGATTGGAGTACGGCCGGTCGGCTAGCCTGCCCTTATTGCATGGAAGAAACACGAGCATTTTCTTTACGGCATGAGAAGAAAGTTTCTTGGTTTGATTGTCATCGGTGTTTTCTTCATCCCAATCATACTTTTAGAAGAGATAGAAAAAACTTTATAGCTAACAGAGAAGATAATATGCAAGCACCAAAGATTTGGTCAAGCGAAGAAATATATGAAATTGTAAAGGACTATCCAAAGATACATGAAACTGGAGTGCAGATTGAAATTCCAGGAAAATCGGACATTCATAATTGGTGCAAACAAAGTATATTTTAGGAGTTACCATATTGGAAAAATCTCTTACTCCGACATAATATTGACGTGATGCACAACGAAAAAAATGTGTTTGATAATGTGTTTAATACAATTTTGAATGTAAAGGGAAAAACTAAGGACGATTTGAATTGAAGACTTGATATAACAAACTATTGTAAACGCCCCGAACTTCATATGAAGCCCAATGACAATAAAAAACCGAAAGCATGCTATGAGCTAGACAGCAAGCAAGTAAAACTCTTGCTAAAGTGGGTGGAAGAACTAAGATTTCCTAATGGTATTTCTTCTAATCTTCGTAGACGTGTTGACTTTAAAAATAGTAAATTGAGTGGGATGAAAAGTCACGATTGTCATATCATGATGGAATATTTACTACCCATGGCTTTCAAAGAACTATTGCCCGTAAACTTATGGAGTGCTATAACAGAATTAAGCATATTTTATAAAGATCTTTGTTCGACGATAGTAAATGAAGATCGTATACGTAAACTTGAAGTTGAAATCCCCATACTGCTCTGCAAACTGGAGAAAATATTTCCGCCAGGTTTTTTTAATGTAATGGAGCATTTACCTATTCATCTTCCATCCGAAGCACTTCTTTGAGGTCCTGTGCAATATGGATGGATGTATCCATTTGAGAGGTAATATTGAATATCTACAATATTTAAGTCAGTTTAAAATTCAGATTTCTATATCTAAATATAAATTAAATTTATTTTGTAATAGGTACTTGAATCATCTGAAGAAAAAGTTAGACAAAAAGCACGAGTTGAGGGTTCGATTTGCAAATCATATCTCGAAGAAGAAGCTTCATTATTTTTCTCTCATTACTTCAATGACGATGTGAACTTATCATTTGTAAGTGTTCCTCGTAATGATAAAGGCATTCAATAAGATTCTTCTTAAACAATGTTATCTATTTTTAGACAACAAGGCCGACCTGCTGGAAAATGTGTGGAAATATGGTTAGACGATAGAGATTACCATGTAGCACACACATATTTTCTTCTAAATTGTGCTGAAGTCGCACCATTTGTTAGGTAATAATAAATTCATATATAATTCACTTATACGTACATATTAATTATAACCAATATTACATATTTGCAGTATCTATGAATCACAGCATCCATTTGGCGATCTCGGTAAAGAATTTGCTAAATGGTTTTCGAACTACGTTTATGATCCAAGAAACTATGTCATTGATGAAGGTTTACAACATCTTGCAATCGGGCCAAAAAGAAATGTGAAGACTTATCCAATATTCTTCGTCAATGGATTTAAGTTCAACACGAAAGATTACGGGGCTGAAAAATTAACATATAACAGCGGTGTATTTGTCAAAGGTAGTGATGATTCAAATGAGCATATAAAAGACTTTTACGGCGTCTTAACATAGGTTCTGGAGTTGACATATTATGTAGAACCTGAAGAAAAAGTTTTTTTTATTCAAATGCAATTGGTTCAGTAATGTTCCTGGTTCTGGAATCAACGTGCACAAAGATTTTAAGCTTATTGAAATAAAGCACACCTCACATTACTATAAGTATGATCCTTTCGTATTAGCCAAGCAAGCATTACAAGTTTATTTTGCTATGTATCCATCCTTAAAAAGAGATAAAGCGGATTGGTCGGCTATTTTTAAAACAAAGCCAAGGTTTAGATTTGATGGAAATAATATTCTAGACGAAGCAGCGTATCAAGCGGATCTTGAACCAAATACAAAAATAATAATAATCGATGACATTGATTTAGGGCCGTTGAATGATGAATCAAATGTTTTATTAGATGCATTTGAAAGTACTGAAGAAAACGAGATAGAGTACAAGACTGAGTCTGAATCGGAAAAAGACGAAGACTGAAAACTCTGAATTTTTGCATCGCTTGTTGTATAATATATTATTCTTAACTGCATATTATTCTGAGCTATGTATTATTAATGATGACCATGTTTTGAGCTATGTACTATTCTTTTTTAAAATTTCTATATTTATATTCATGAGATCTTGTCCCATTGATTATGATTTAAGGGAAGTTTTATGTGATGATTACTGAAACATGCTTTCTACTAATAAATTTATGTCTTTTCATTCTGTGATATTATTTCTCTATGGTAAATATGTCTGGTAGGAGACGTAGTCAGAGATCCGAGCCTTCTTCATCTCCCGGTGTGGTTGCCAGTGGCACTGCACCGGATTTACGCCCATTGGCGAAGGTAATTCCGAAAAGCACCGGGTAAGTATCAAATTTATTTGAAGTATTTTTTTAAATTTATTAAATATCTACATTAAAATTTGT
Source organism: Allium fistulosum (assembly GCA_030737815.1). Taxonomy (NCBI): domain Eukaryota; kingdom Viridiplantae; phylum Streptophyta; class Magnoliopsida; order Asparagales; family Amaryllidaceae; genus Allium; species Allium fistulosum. Next base: position 1,265,646,347 of record CM060901.1, on the reverse strand, counting down.
ACAGGGGCTTTGAGGTGGAGCCTTCGGATTTCATTCTACAAGTTTCCAGGAAGGCATTTATGAGTAGGATGTCCGATTGTTGGCCTCATTGGGACGACATCCCACCATATGTCAAGAATGCTATTTTGGCTGATGTACTCGTAAGTATAAGTTTGAATTTCAGTTGAAAATTAATATAATTTAGATAATTCAAAATAATTTCAATATGCAGACAGCCGCGCGTGTAGATCCATAGGATATGGTCATTTTTACCAATCACTGGAATAAAAAGATGAGAAAAAAATTATAGGGACACTCTGTCTAAGGCTAAAAATGCAGGTAAAAAACCAAATTGGATGGGCGCAGATGTGTGGGTTGAGTATCTCCGGCTCTGGGACACTCCGGAAGTGAAAGTAAGTTATATACTTTTGCATTGTTATAAAAAAATTTAAAAATTTCGTATGTTAGTTTCAGTAATTTTGTTAATCGTGTATCTAAATTTGTTGGAATTATCTGCCCGGAATCGTGCTGATAGGAATAAAAATCCTGCGATGCATCGTGGCAGCTCTAATCCAGGAACATAGGGGAGAGTTGGTAAATTTATAAATTGTGTTTATAAAAGTCTATATTTGTAACATTGTTTATTCATATGTATATATTTTCAGGCGGCGAGATACAATCGCGAGCCTACTATGGCTGAGGTGTTCACGGCCACGCATGCTGTTGAACAGACAGATGAGTAAGGTAACGTTTTGTACGAGTGGACGGACAGTAAATCAAGATCCGTAATGGTAAACATGCTTATCCTTAATGACAATGTTTCATATTCCTTTATTTCACATTTCATAAACTTTAAATTGAATATTTTCGTGTCTAACAATTGTTCGTAAATGCAGGAGAGGTACAAAGCAGAGCGGGCTCGAGTAGCGCAGTCCACCGGCCGAGCAAAGGTTACGTTTGAGGAGTCGAACCGTATTTGGGATGCCATTATTGATCCGCCTTCGTGAAATAGGCAGTACAGTTATGGAAATCAGGAGGTAAATTTCTTCATTTACTAATATATAAATTCACATATGGAAATGAATTTAAACTTAAGTGAAAAAATTATAAATTGAATAAGGAAGCTGAATAATTGAAATAAATAAATTGCAACCAATGTACAATTGTTAATTATAAATATTAGCCGCATAATTAATCAATTATTTTTGTTCATACTGTTTATAAAGTTCATAAATTATAACTAAATATCAACTATTTCACAGGCATTAATATCCCAGAGGGCTTACAGGAGATCCTAAGCCATGGAGGATATTGCTCAAATGAAAAAATAGTTGGAGGAGATAAACGATTGGAGGAAGAGCGTACTGGCGCAACAGTTGGACGAGCATATTGCAGCCTACTTGGCACAACATGGGAAGTTGCCTAGAGAGGACGGGTCGGGCGACGACGACGAGTAGGTATGCTTGTGTTTCTGTTCGATTTTCATCATCTTGTTTTCCAGTCAAGTGACATTTGTGTATATATTTGATACATGTTGGTTGGTTGTTGTGTTTGATGGGTTAGCGGATATTTGTGTATATATGTGATTGATGGATAGTATTTGGGTGTATGGTTATATTGTTTTATGGATTTGGGTGGTTCCGTTTGATTGCTTGTTTGATGGATAGTATTTGGATTTGGATAGTATATATATATATATGATTATTTGTGATATGTGTGAGATTATATGATGGATGGAGTGGTATTGGTTGTGAAATTGAATGTATATGTGTTGCAAAGTGATTTGAATTTGATTATGTGGTTGGATTGACTGAAAGGCAGAATGGGAGCTAGAAATTTATTCCAGGTTAGCGACGGCTTATTTACCCAGATTAGCGACAGTTAGCGACGGCTAAATTGTTTCAGATTAGCGACGGTTAGTGACGGCTTGTGGCGCCATACCTGTTTTAACTAATTTTCCACGTGTCCACCTAGGTGTCGCCAACCGTCGCTATTTTGGTGACGGAGCCGTCGCTTTACTATGTGGTGGCGACCTAAATAGCGACGGACGCCGACGGCCGGCGACAGCTTGCGACGCATTTTAGCCGTTGCTAAAGTTGTCTTGTTTTGTAGTGAATAAAATACACAGGTTAACATACTCTTTAAAATTTCAAAAACACCGACGTTTGCCGTGAAATATGTTAAACAAAAATTTGAATGTTTTCAAATTAAAAATTATGGAAAAATCATATAAATTAAATTAAAAATACATCACCAAAAATCGGGCAGTTATTTGAAACATATATTTTAGTGTAATTTAAATTCAAATTCAAATTTGAATATCTAAAATTAATTAAATAATCCTAAACTTAAAGTGATAAAATTGCAGGTCGTTACATTCTTCCATCCTTAAAGAATTTCATCCCCGAAATTCTATCACTAACAAACCTGAAAAGAAATAAGCCTACAAAGAACTTAACATTTTCCCTAAGCCCATACGATGTATACAGATCATCCATATGCAGTATATGATTTGATCACTTACTCGAATAAGCTTCTCTTCCAAACTAGTTTCGCTCATCCGTCTTCTCTAGTGCGTACTCCAATCAGGCTCCTTGATTAAGAACCTCTGAAATACCCCAAAATTTTGTGAAAAATCATTTTGATGAAATGATTTAATTTTGAAACATTTAGATTTAAATATGGTGAAATTCTTGGGATTAAATAGTGTGCCAGGATATGTGTGCACGTGCACACTGGAAAATGGCACAGGGGAAAATCCAAGAATTTGTGGAAAAAAAAAGAGATAGAAATTTTTTATTTTAATAAGAAAGTAAAATTCTTATTTGAAACATTGGAATTTAACTTAGGCCTAACCAAGTTAAATATGGGAGATATGTCTATATACATTTTTCTGTGAAGCATAAGGAATTAAATAAAGTAAGAAAGAGGCAGAAAGATTTTATGTGAGCAAAGAAGTAATTCTTACTTAGCATAGGGTTTTCTTTTACCAGATCGAACTCATTTAATTCGGATGTATGTGTATAATTTCTGAAAGGCAAGAGAAATCAAATAAAAATATATATACACCCATGTGCATGTATATTTCCTGTGAGCAGAAAGTGTTAAAAGAAACATCAAAATGACATGAAATGTAATACAAGTCAATATGCTTGTGTAGGTAAAAATAGAAAAGGTGATTTTCCAGAAAAGAATAAAAATATAAATAAAAACTGAATCACACATTTAGCATGACTTGGGTAAGTAATTAAAGATAGCCATTTTTGTGACGCCCCACCTCTATACCCACGTTAACCAAGAACACTACGATGTAGTGCTGTCAATTAGCACGGAGAATAAGGCTGTTGAGGAGCGACCATCCGTGTAACTTCTTTGTGCGAGCACCGATATGTCAGATAGAATAGAATGCATATCTTTTAAAGAGGAAATCCAACATACCGATACAAACACAAAGCTATCACACGGTGGCTATATATAATCTTCGGAAACAAATATAGAAATAAACATAACACAAATCAGTCTCAGACAATTCATATCACAAAGGCGGAAATAGATATGAATATATAACACACATGAAAGTGTTCATCAGAGTAGTGGTCAAGTAAGATCCACGATAATACAAAAGAATAGCAACATGTGCTATACAAAAGAATAAGTACACAATATAGAGTGTATATCTCAAATGCGTACAACCAAAAACTACTAATCTAAGTAGTGCCAAAAGTCAGAGTAGCAAATCCCGGGAGGAAGTCAAGTAGAAGTACCTGTAACATCTCGGTCTGACCCGAGTATTATTTAAGAAAATAATAAACGGATCAGTCTAACTATAAATATCAGATGACATGATATAAAATAATAGATATGGCATAAACATAGAATATCCATACTGACATACTACTATAAGTATGAAAGTGATGATCAACAGGAGATCAACCGATGAGAAATGATCAATATCACAAGAATCTTTTCAAAGATCCAAAGAGGGCATCACACCCTAAACTTGTACTCATAACAAGTCAATGACATAAAAATCCAGAAATCAAAACAAGAAATCCAGAAATCATAAAAAGAGAAAGAGGCCTATCACATGATGGTCCGAAGACCATGGGGAGCTACCCCATATGTGTGAGTCGGAATCACACTGATTGAGGCCTAGGCTAACCAAAAAGCAGAAAGGTATGTGTGAATGGAATCACACAAGTGGTGTCTAGCCTAACCTCGCAAACATAAAGATATGTGTGAGTCGGAATCACACTGATTGAGACCTAGGCTAACCAAAAAGCAGAAAGGTATGTGTGAATGGAATCACACAAGTGGTGTCTAGCCTAACCTCGCAAACAAAAAGATATGTGTGAGTCGGAATCACACTACTGCGGCCTAGACTAACCTTGCGGACAAAGAGATGTGTGTGAGTCGGAATCACACTATTGCGGTCTAGTCTTACCTTGCAAACAAAGAGACATCGCACAATTGCTAGTCTAAATCATAAAATGATCATCATGATCAGCGAGAAGTGTCAATCACACCAAGCTAGTAAATATATGAGTTTAGCTTCATGTCCCATAACCACTTGCTTAACTTAAATATTTACGAACAAGCTGCAAATCTTCACTAGGAAATTTTCACGAAAAGGGTTCAGTCGAACAAGTCCAAGAGCTAACCGACGAAGTGAATGCAAGCGTTTCATACCACTCGTTTTACTAAGTCGTTTAAGTCGATTTCTCATTCGAGTGAAGTAAAGGCTTATATATATTAGTAGATTGGAAATCGGTTTGGGAAAACGAACTTTTGATATTAAAAATAGTGTTGAAATCAATTTGATGAAAGAGTTTTGATATTTACTACTAGTATTGAAACCTTTATATTTTTAAAGTGACAAGTCATAAAACGTATCACAAAAATTCACATTCGGAGACGTGAATAAAATCCAAGGAAATCAGCTCAAAATGCATCAAAAATGGAAGTTCTGATGAATGCTTTTCAAAACGGTACGACCTAAGTGAAGGCAAGCGACCTCGTGAAGCCAAACGACCTAAGAGGAAGGCGGGTCGAGCGAAATTCTCAAAAATCCCAAGAAGAAGTCATCAATGAAGAAAATAAATGATAACGACGAATCGGATAACCTCGATCCGATAGAAATTGAAATCCCGAGCTAAATAGGCAAAAGCATGCGAAATAGAGCAGGTCACTGGCTCCAGACGTCTGGGGTAAATGCTCAGACGTCTGCAGCAAGTTTCGGGAACTTCCTGAAACAGACTCCAGACGTCTGAGCCTACCTGCAGACGTCTGGTGTCGAGCTGAAACTGTTTTTCAGCCAAGTGGGAGAGAAATCTCCCACACTTTCACCCTAGTCGAGCAATGGACTACGGGGCTTTTGTCAATCGATACTACGGCCCTATAGGTACTCCGATTCATCACCGAAAACATGATCAAAACATCAAAGTTAGGATTTTCAAAGAATTGAACTCAAAACACTAAAAATTGGAATATTCACCGAATCAATCCAAACCAAAAGCATTTGCACAAGAATAAGTGTTAGGAATTCATACCTAACAATCGAAGATAAATATAGGCTAAGATGTGAGATAAAAATCTCACCTTTGAACCCAAACAAATGAAGAAGAAGCTTTTAAAACAAGCTAAGATCAACTCCTCTTCAACACAATCCAAATGAGCTTGAATCTATGCTCAAAAAGAAGAACATTCCTAAAGTTAGGTTTAGTAATTTCTGAAATTGAAAGGAGAACGGGTTGGAGAAGATGAAGGAGATGCTTACCAATGGGTTCTCTTTGAATTTGGAGCTAGAACTTGATTTGAAGATGAAACTAGGGTTTGGGAGTTTTAATTTCCCATCTCTCCCACCATTGTTGCTCTAAAACTGAAAAGAGGAGGAAGTGAGGGTGAATGGGGAGGGATGGTTCAGTTTGGGGTTTAAGTTGGCAAAGGGGCTGAACCCAAAACCAAACCCAATAGAGAAAGTAGCAAAATTCGACTTACTCCAAACATATCGAAGTTTACACTCAAAAAGATCGCAAACGTAATTTTGGACTCAATGGGGGTGGTCTCGAGTCCCAATTCGACTGTTTGCAAAAAGTAGCTTTTCGGACCAAAATCCGACGAACGATGAAATATTTAAATAAAATATCTAAATATAAAATCGATAAATATGCGGGTTGTTACAATTTTTCTGAAAAAGTAAAAGGAAAAAAGAAAAGAAAAGAAAAGGGGCACTAACTATAATAGACTAAAGTGGCCGGGGCATTAAAGAGGAAAATGTGAAAATGCAAAATACATGAAGATGGTTAGGATAGAAATGGAATTTTATTGTAACAAAACCCTAAGAGAAAACATTTGTATAAATAGGCAGTTTTGGCGAGGAAAACATTTTACCCAGAGTTGCTCAAAAATAATAAGAAAGAAAGGAAAATATTGGAAGGAAGAAGAAGACACACACATAAGGATTTTCTGAAACAAGAGAAGGAAGAACTTAGGTGAGTAACCTCACTGAGTTCATGGCATTAAGACCTGAGATGAGGCAGCCACTTTTTATATTGCCATTTACATATTGCTGGTTTTGATGTATATGATTTCATTAATGCTTTTTGGATGTTTTATTTTAAATCTGATATGATTTAATATGGATGTTTTTGGTGATCTTTGATTTGTTGAGACATTTGCCTTTGGATGTGTATCATACTGTTTTATTTTTACTCAAAAATGTTAAAGTCCAGAATCTTAAAATTATATAGAGAATACTCTCAACTGTTATAGATCTATGGCATGGAAACTTTACCAAAGAAAAATGTTGGGAGCTGCATTATACTTGGTATAAGTGCTGAGGCTTGAGATGAAAGATGTTAAGGGTGCAATAGAAATTTTCTAAGTGCTGAGCCCTTAATCAAATCAAATAAAAAAAAGCTCACAAGCTAAAACTATGATTGAACCAGATCATGAATCTGAATCAATCATAAAGGCTTGCAGATCAATATAACAAGAACATGCCATGCCTCTTTTACAGTTGAAAATATTCTTATATTTTACTGAGATCAAGACATAATGTCCACATTTTTGGAAATAACTGTCTACTAAATTTCTGAGCAAATTATGCTAGAAAATTTATGGGTGTTACCATGTTTACAGTGACAAGTTCACTTAGCTATCTGATGATAATATTTAAATCAATGCACTAGTAAATAAACTAGGGAAGGGAAGGCCAAGAAGGCTGCTGGAATGCTTGTTATATTTGATGTATGCAAGTTGGCACATGGTTTGTTTAAGCCCTGAGATCTTTGTGCAATGATGTGAATTAGTTCATTGCAATGTGTCCCTGTGATTCCTTGATGGCAGATGAGGCTGGAATTTAAACTGAATTTACACAACCTGTACATGAAGAGATAGGAATATGAATATTTCTTAGTTTGGTTGGTATGGAACCATGATAGTTCCAGTGAATGTCCATGTTGCAAATAGATGATTATGTTTGCTTGATTATGAATGCAGGTATAGGAATGATAGATGGAGCTATCATACCTGAGTCACTTTATTTACAAAATGATATAATAAGTGATTGCAAAAATTCATTCAAATAACAAGTTATTACACTCCTAATTCTCTGTTGTTTAATATCATGAATATACTGATGTTGCTCATACCAGATCATGGATCTGACCCTTATTTGCTCATGGCATATGGGGGTGTCTCACTTTAAAATGAGGCAGCCACCAATGCTCTTTCAGGAAATGCAGGAGCTAAGTAGAAAGTGAAGTATGGCAAATGAAAAGGGATTGAATGAACATGCTAGCTAATTTTAATAAGAGTCTAATTTGATTTTATCTGCATGTATTCATGAGACAGTTGTGTTTGAACTTGATGTTATGTAATGAACTTGCTATGTTTGATTGAACTGGTTGTTTATTTGTTGAATTATTGCTATGCATTAAGGTTTAAAAATTAAAAGAAATATCTGGGTTGAAAACAAGAAAAATATGCTTAGGTATTAGATATGAAAGCCTGGAAAGAAAAAAATATATACATATATGTATGTGAGTAAAAGTTTTGCATAATTTATATTATGTGCTGGTCAATTCTTGAGACATAGCAATGCACTAAGTTTTTAGAATAAAATCTGGATTTAACTAGAGGTAAACTTATAAAGATTTGATTCTTTTTACTGTGAAACTTTGTAAACCAATTTTAATACCACTTTTTGAATTGTCTTGAGAAAAGTAAATATTTTGCAAGGCCTACGATATAATGCCATTGCCTTGAACAAGTGTCTGTTAGATACAAGACTTATGGGTCAACCAGCTTCAAATGAGTGAGGTTTTGGTCGACCATATTTGATGGTGTTCTGAATGTAAAATACCTTTCAAAAACTTTAGATTATTTAGAAACTGTTTCACCACAAACAACTTTTAAAAGCTATACCAGATATGCAATCTGGACAGGTCTGCAGTATTAAAACCTGGAAATACACATTAATCTTTTGAATATTTTTAAGTTCAAATGCTTGTCACAGCAAATCTTATGCAAATACTCAACTTACAACGTGTTATACAGGCTAAGATTGAAATAAATAAGTCATATAGATTGAATTAAAAATAAGAAAGTTTCCAGAGAATAAATAAGTGGAAAATGATAAGAGAATATATCATTTTCTGGTCTTAGCCAAATATCAATATATTTGAACTATGAAAAAAAAATCCCAAATACTTTGACCAAATATGGACAGGAATTATTATCATATTATAAATATTCAAAAGAACAAGGTAATTAACTATATGCAGATTTCTTCAAATCCAAACTAATCCAAACCAAACAGCCTGCTCTTGTTTAACAAATGGAATTAAAAACATACTCTGATTTTAAAAAAGAGGAACACATACATCTTCATATGTATGTGTACATCTTTAGGAATTAAACTGATATATTTATATTGGTGGAAAATATTGGATCCTGGATGAATTGTTTGAAATGAAAATGACTCTGAGAATATTAAATTATAGGGATGTAAAAAAAAGAAAAAAAATTTTAACCAAAAGTTTGAGGGTCATTTCAGTTGGTATCAGAGCTAATGGTTGCATTGATTGTTGAATACTTAGAAATGTATTATATTTGTTTGCTTTGGATGAAAAAAAAATTTAAATAGGAAAATAGTAACCATAGAAAATACTTATAGTAAACTAATATTATTTGCCCATGATTTGGTTAGCAAACCATGGTAGGAAGGGGATCACATCATGCAGGGTCAAGTGCACCACAGATGCTTGATATGCAAGAATTTGTAAGAGTTTTAAGAGATGGAATTGGGCATAGGCCTGAGAACCCACATGAGGAACTTTCAAAACTACTGAAGGCTTACACCAATTTGGGAGGCACAAGTTTTGAATGAACTGAGAATGTGATGGAAATTCAAGCATGGTTGAGAACACTGGATAGAATTTTCAATGACATGCAGCTTGATGATCAGAGGAGGAGGCAAGTAGCTTCAAGACAGCTGAAAGGAGTAGCATTAGGCTGGTGGGAGGTGATCATAGCTGGAAGAAATGAAAATGAAATCACTTGGAATCAGTTCAAGGAGATGTTGGAGGCAAGATTTGTACCAGCATCAGCCAAGACCACTTTGCTTGAAGAATTTATCAAACTTAGGCAGGGAACTTTGAATGTCACCGAGTATACTCAAAAGTTTGAAGGGCTATCTAAGTATGGAGCAATGCTAGTGGCAGATGAAGCATCCAAAAATGATAGGTATATAAAAGGTCTGAACCCAGGACTTAGCAGAGCCATGCTACCATATGCAGATAGAACTTTTGATCAAGTAATTGATCTGGCATTGAAATTGGAACAACATGACAAGGAAAGGGAGAAGTATAGGAATTTTAAGAGCAACAACAACAAGAAGAATAAGGGAAGATATCACCCTTATGATAAAAAGAAGGAAGAGACAGACAACAAGAAGGACAAAGACACTAAAGCCAATGATGCAAAGAAGAAACTGGTTTGTCATCATTGTGGTAAAGAAGGACACATCAAACCAAGGTGCCCAGAATTAAAAGGAGGAGCTTTCAAGTGCTACCTATGTGGGAAAGAGGGGCATATGAAAAGGAATTGTCCTGAGTACAAGCAGCAAGGGAAAATAGCAAGTTTGGAAGGCAAAGGCAAATCCACAGTGGAGAGTGGAGCTGAGAATCATGGCCAAGTGGAAGGTACATTACTCATTTGTGCCATACCCGTAGCAGTAGTGTATGATACTGGAGCAACTCACTCCTTGATTTCCTATGAATTAATTAAAATGCTAAAATTAAATTGCATATTGGTTGAAACCCCACTGCTTATACAAAGTCCACTGGGGAGTTCTAGTGTTTTGAACTTTAATTGTGTGGGTGTGGAGTTAAACATAGGAGGAAATATTTTTATTTCCAATTTATATGTTTTGAATTACCCAAATATAGGTGTTATATTGGGGGTAGACTAGTTAAGGCAATTTAAAGCCATAATTAATGTAGACTCATCCACCATATCATTGCAAAATTCTAGAGGCCAGAGGATCACAGTTTTATATGAAGTAGCTAAGGAAGGGAAATTATATCATTTAGTTGACTCAGAAAAAGATTTCAGTGAACTAACCATTGAAGAAATTCCCATAGTTAATGAATACTTGGATGTGTTTGGGGAAGTTAAGGGTGTTCCACACCATAGACCAGTTGAGTTTCAAATTAATCTCATTCCAGGAGCAAGTCCAATAATTAAGAAACCTTATAGAATGGGGCCAAGTGAACTGAAAGAATTGAAGAATCAGTTGGAAGAATTAGAAGGCAAAGGATTTATAAGGCCAAGCAATTCATGCTGGGGTGCTCCAGTAGTGTTTGTAAGAAAACATAATGGTACTTTGAGAATGTGCATAGATTATAGAGAACTAAATAAAGTAACCATCAAAAACAAATACCCATTGCCTAGAATAAATGATCTCTTTGATCAACTTAGTGAAGATAAAATATTTTCTAGACTAGACTTAGCATCAGGATTTCATCAAATGAAGGTTGAAGACTCAAGTGTTAAGTATAATGCATTTAACACAAGATATGGCTTGTATGAATTTATGGTTATGTCATTTGGCTTGACAAATGCTCCTTCATATTTTGTTGATTTAATGAATAGAATATTCAGAGATTATTTAGACAAGTTTGTACTGATTTTTATTGATGACATTTTGATTTATTCCAAAACAGTGGAAGAGCATAAAAATCATTTGCATTTAGTTTTGTCAAGATTAAGGGAGAATGATTTAAAGGCAAAAATTTTAAAATGTGCATTCTGGAAAGAAGAAGTACATTTTCTTGGGCATGTTATCTCTGCCAATGGAATATCGGTAAACCCCAATAAGGTAGTAGCTATCCAAGCATGGAAAAGGCCTAGCACAATCAGTGAGGTTAGATCATTTATGTGGATGGCAGGATATTATAGGAGATTTATAAAAGATTTCTCAAAAATATCATCACCACTTACCAATTTAACTAGAAAGAATCAAGCCTTTGTATGGACAGAAAAATGTGAGCAAGCTTTTATCAAAATAAAAGAAGCTCTGATTAATGCACTAGTATTGAGGGTGCCAGAGGGAAATGAAAACTTAATTGTGTACACTGATGCAAGTGGCTCTGGGCTAGGGGCTGTGTTGATGCAGCAAGACCAGGTGGTAGCCTATGCATCTAGACAATTAAAGCCACATGAAACAAGATATGCAACCCATGATCTTGAACTAGCAGCAGTTGTGTATGCTTTGAAACTTTGGAGACTTTATTTGTTAGGTGCAAAGTTTATTTTGTACACTGATCATAAGGCACTGAAATATTTATTTTCATAAAAAGATTTGAATATGAGGCAACGCAGATGGGTGGAGTTCCTAGCTGCCTATGATCTAGACATACTTTACACACCAGGCAAAGCAAATAAAGTTGCAGATGCCTTGAGTAGACAACATGCTAAGGTAGCCATGTTGATGATGGAAGAGTTTAAGGATTTGTCTATACTTACTGATTTGGAGATTGAAGCAAACAGTGAGGTACAGATGGTACCAATTGAAGAGGATGAAAGTAAAGGGAAATTGAGTATGATATCTCTGCAATCAAATTTACTTCTAAAAGTCGGGAAAATGCAGGAACAAGACTTAAACCTATTGGAGAAGAAAATGCTCTTATTAAAAGGGGAAGAAGTAATAAATTATCAAGTTTATAAAGATGGTTATTTAAGGAACAAGAATAGGATATGTGTTCCAGAAAACATAGAATTGAAGGAGGAAATACTAAATGAATACCATAGGAGTAAGTACTCCATACACCCAGGCAGCACCAAGATGTATCAAAATTTGAAAAGAAATTTTTGGTGGAAGGGAATGAAATCAGATATGGCCAAGCATGTTGCAAAATGTATGACATGCCAACAAGTTAAAGCAGAAACACAAAAACCGTCAGGGTTGTTGCAACCTCTAAGCATACCACAGTGGAAATGGGAGGATATATCTATGAATTTCATAGATGGCCTGCCTAGATCTAAAAGAGGAAACACAAGGATTTGGGTAATAGTGGATAGGCTAACTAAAGTAGCACATTTTATCCTAGTAAAATCAGAAAGAAATGCCCCAAAATTGGCTCAAATATTCATGAAAGAGGTGGTAAGATTACATGGCATACCCAAAACCATTGTGAGTGATAGGGATATAATCTTCACCTCAAGGTTTTGGAAAAGTTTTCAAGAGGCCATGGGGAGTGAATTGTGCTTAAGCACTGCCTACCATCCACAATCAGATGGACAAACCGAGGTGGTGAACAAAGTTTTAGAGGACTTGTTGAGAGTATGTGCACTGGACTTTGAAGGCAACTGGGAAGACCATCTCCATTAACCTGAGTTCACATATAATAACAGTTATCAAAGCACCATAGGGATGGCACCATTTGAAGCCTTATATGGCAAGCCATGTTTATCACCTATATGCTGGGTAGAGACTGGAGAAAAAGCTGTTCTAGGACCTGATTATGTAAAAGAAACTACAGAGAAAATTGGGTTAATAAGAAAAACAATAGCTGCAGCTCAAGATAGACAAAAGAAATTTGCAGACAGGAAGAGAAAGCAAGTGGATTATGAAGTGGGTGACTTTGTTTTTATCAAAGTTTCACCTACGAAAAAGGTCTTGAGATTTGGCAAGCAAGGTAAGCTCACACCAAGGTATGTTGGACCCTATAAAATTCTGGAAATAATTGGTTCATTAGCATACAGATTGGAACTGCCAGAGGAGATGAAAGCAATGCATAATGTTTTTCATGTGTCACAACTTAGAAGATGGGTACATGATAGAGAAGAAATTCTGGAAAAACCTACCCAAATTCAAATAAATCCTAACTTGGTTTATGAGAAAGAACCAGTGGGGATTTTAGCTAAAGAAGAAAATAAATTAAGGAGTAAAACTTTGAAACTGGTAAAGATCCAGTGGAGTCTTGATCCTAATGATTGTACATGGGAGCTAGAAGACAAGATTAGGATAGATTATCCTAAACTTTTTGCAGATTAAAGGTAATTTTAAATTTTTAGAAAATCTAATGTGTATGGATGCCATGATTGAATTTGCTTGCTTATACATATGTTTGATAGATTTTCAGAAAATAAGGTGATGCTTGTTATAAGTACTAGGAAAATTGTGAGGACACAATTCCTAAAAGGAGGGGTGAATGTAATACCCCAAAATTTTGTGAAAAATCATTTTGATAAAATGATTTAATTTTGAAACATTTAGATTTAAATATGGTGAAATTCTTGGGATTAAATAGTGTGCCAGGATATGTGTGCACGTGCACACTAGAAAATGGCACATGGGAAAATCCAAGAATTTGTGGAAAAAAAAGAGAGAAATTTTTTATTTTAATAAGAAAGTAAAATTCTTATTTGAAACATTGGAATTTAACTTAGGCCTAACCAAGTTAAATATGGGAGATATGTCTATATACATTTTTCGGTGAAGCATAAGGAATTAAATAAAGTAATAAAGAGGCAGAAAGATTTTATGTGAGCAAAGAAGTAATTCTTACTTAGCATAGGGTTTTCTTTTACCAGATCGAACTCATTTAATTAGGATGTATGTGTATAATTTCTGAAAGGCAAGAGAAATCAAATAAAAATATATATACACCCATGTGCATGTATATTTCCTATGAGCAGAAAGTGTTAAAAGAAACATCAAAATGACATGAAATGTAATACAAGTCAATATGCTTGTGTAGGTAAAAATAGAAAAGGAGATTTTCCAGAAAATAATAAAAATATAAATAAAAACTAAATCACACATTTAGCATGAATTGGGTAAGTAATTAAAGATAGCCATTTTTCTGAAAAAGTAAAAGGAAAAAAAAGAAAAGAAAAGGGGCACTAACTATAATAGACTAAAGTGGCCGGGGCATTAAAGAGGAAAATGTGAAAATGTGGCATTAAAGAGGAAAATGTGAAAATGCAAAATACATGAAGATGGTTAGGATAGAAATGGAATTTTGTTGTAACAAAACCCTAAGAGAAAACACTGGTATAAATAGGCAGTTTTGGCGAGGAAAACATTTTACCCAGAGTTGCTCAAAAATAATAAGAAAGAAAGGAAAATATTGGAAGGAAGAAGAAGACACACACATAAGGATTTTCTGAAACAAGAGAAGGAAGAACTTAGGTGAGTAACCTCACTGAGTTCATGGCATTAAGACCTGAGATGAGGCAGCCACTTTTTATATTGCCATTTACATATTGCTGGTTTTGATGTATATGATTTCATCAATGCTTTTTGGATGTTTTATTTTAAATCTGATATGATTTAATATGGATGTTTTTGGTGATCTTGATTTGTTGAGACATTTGCCTTTGGATGTGTATCATACTGTTTTATTTTTACTCAAAAATGTTAAAGTCCAGAATCTTAAAATTATATAGAGAATACTCTCAACTGTTATAGATCTATGGCATGGAAACTTTACCAAAGAAAAATGTTGGGAGCTGCATTATACTTGGTATAAGTGCTGAGGCTTGAGAAGAAAGATGTTAAGGGTGCAATAGAAATTTTCTAAGTGCTAATCCCTTAATCAAATCAAATAAAAAAAAAGAAGCTCACAAGCTAAAACTACGATTGAACCAGATCATGAATCTGAATCAATCATAAAGGCTTGCAGATCAATATAACAAGAACATGCCATGCCTCTTTTACAGTTGAAAATATTCTTATATTTTACTAAGATCAAGACATAATGTCCACATTTTTGGAAATAACTGTCTACTAAATTTCTGAGCAAATTATGCTAGAAAATTTATGGGTGTTACCATGTTTGCAGTGACAAGTTCACTTAGCTATCTGATGATAATATTTAAATCAATGCACTAGTAAATAAACTAGGGAAGGGAAGGCCAAGAAGGCTGCTGGAATGCTTGTTATATTTGATGTATGCAAGTTGGCACATGGTTTGTTTAAGCCCTGAGATCTTTGTGCAATGATGTGAATTAGTTCATTGCAATGTGTCCCTGTGATTCCTTGATGGCAGATGAGGCAGGAATTTAAACTGAATTTACACAACCTGTACATGAAGAGATAGGAATCTGAATATTTCTTAGTTTGGTTGGTATGGAACCATGATAGTTCCAGTGAATGTCCATGTGGCAAATAGATGATTATGTTTGCTTGATTATGAATGCAGGTATAGGAATGATAGATGGAGTTATCATACCTGAGTCACTTTATTTACACAATGATATAATAAGTGATTGCAAAAATTCATTCAAATAACAAGTTATTACACTCCTAATTCTCTGTTGTTTAATATCATGAATATACTGATGTTGCTCATACCAGATCATGGATCTGACCCTTATTTGCTCATGGCATATGGGGGTGTCTCACTTTAAAATGAGGCAGCCACCAATGCTCTTTCAGGAAATGCAGGAGCTAAGTAGAAAGTGAAGTATGGCAAATGAAAAGGGATTGAATGAACATGCTAGCTAATTTTAATAAGAGTCTAATTTGATTTTATCTGCATGTATTCATGAGACAGTTGTGTTTGAACTTGATGTTATGTAATGAACTTGCTATGTTTGATTGAACTGGTTGTTTATTTGTTGAATTATTGCTATGCATTAAGGTTTAAAAATTAAAAGAAATATCTGGGTTGAAAACAAGAAAAATATGCTTAGGTATTAGATATGAAAGCCTGGAAAGAAAAAAAAATACATATATGTATGTGAGTAAAAGTTTTGCATAATTTATATTATGTGCTGGTCAATTCTTGAGACATAGCAATGCACTAAGTTTTTAGAATAAAATCTGGATTTAACTAGAGGTAAACTTATAAAGATTTGAATTTTTTTACTGTGAAACTTTGTAAACCAGTTTTAATACCACTTTTTGAATTGTCTTGAGAAAAGTAAATATTTTGCAAGGCCTAAGATATAATGCCATTGCCTTGAAAAAGTGTCTGTTAGATACAAGACTTATGGGTCAACCAGCTTCAAATGAGTGAGGTTTTGGTAGACCATATTTGATGGTGTTCTGAATGTAAAATACCTTTCAAAAACTTTAGATTATTTAGAAACTGTTTCACCATAAACAACTTTTAAAAGCTATACCAGATATGCAATCTGGACAGGTCTGCACTATTAAAACCTGGAAATACACATTAATCTTTTGAATATTTTTAAGTTCAAATGCTTGTCACAGCAAATCTTATGCAAATACTCAACTTACAATGTGTTATACAGGCTAAGATTGAAATAAATAAGTCATATAGATTGAATTAAAAATAAGAAAGTTTCCAGAGAATAAATAAGTGGAAAATGATAAGAGAATATATCATTTTCTGGTCTTAGCCAAATAAATACCTCCGTTCTCCTTACATAGCCATATACTATGATATAAAACTTTGGTTCCATACCAAGAACCCTCACCAAACATTCGCCATCAAGAATTCGAGTGATAAATCCTTCTTCGGATCAGTGTAAGTCACCTCAAAGTTGTCGACTCGAATCTCGGATCAAGAACAGTTATGCGAACAAAATGATCCATGTACAACTTACTTACTTATTCTTATTGGTTCCTTTCTTATACCAATTTCATTTTACTTCTAAAATTATTTATGAAAACATTTCATAAAATCTTAACTTGAGTTATTAACATTTCGTAACTCGAGTTCATATTCATATAATACCCTTTTAAATCTTAAGAACATATGTACAATATCATACTTATTCTACTTAACCAAGATGTTCAACAAATTTGAAACTTGTTCTAACTTGCTACCACTTCAAATTTAAAAGTTACATAAACTTATTTTCTTTTATTTTTCTCAAACACTTAGTTTCAATTTTTTATACCAATTCGAAAGTTTCGACTACCCAAATTTGCCAAAAGTTCCATTTCATTTTTTACAATTGAAAACTACCATAAAACTTATCATATCAAGATGCATAAGCAACCTACCCTAATGCATATGCTACATGAGTCCATATAGTAACTTAACCAAAAACTTAAGAACTAAACACCCAGGTAAATCTAATTTGAAATATATATGTATGTATGTATGTATGTATAACTTTAAGAGACCAAATCATATACCGGTATTTAACTAAATATCTGTTTAACCAAAAATTTTAAACAAAACTACCATGGTAGCAATTCGTTACTTAGAAACTCGAAAATGAACACCAATGATGCTGCAGTCATTATCATAATTTTTTTTCCAATGATTCAAGTGAGTTCAGTGTTTTCTATATCCTTTAAAATATTTTTAGAATATTTATATTCATAAATACTATAAAATATTACTATTATTACCTTATTAAAAAATTTGAAAAACAATTATCAAAAGCAGCGGGATTTAAGTTCTCAAATTCTCGGTTTAAATCCGTTTTTTGAAACCATATTTATAATTCATATTTATATAATTTTGCTTTCTTATATAAATTAATTTCCTAAATGAATATCTTTGTTTAGCTTAAAGTAAACAACTTTTACAAAAATTAAATTTTATCCCAGCACTAATACGGAATGTTTGTTAGTCAAACTGTGAAACTTAATTCACAAGCTATTTGTTTCAAAGTTTTCCAGAATTACTATCTACCTAACCCATGCACTAAAAAAGCAAAACCGCTCATAAACTGACCGAGCACAACAATTCAAACAATAAATGGTAATAATCAAATATTCTTATTCCCTAACAACATACATTCTCTAAATAACTATATTAATTTTGAAAGTTATTCCTTTATATATAAAATATAACTCTAGGTAAAATTATTTCATTTATCAATTTTGAAACAATACCATTTCGGTTTGTCATGTTCACATATTTAGAAACTCCTATAGATAACGTTAATTAGACGCATCGATCAGAATTTATAAGCCACTCAACAGACTAATTAACACAATACAAAATAGTTTTATAGCATTAACAAATATGCGCTCTTATATATATACACTCAAACTCATAATAAGGCATTCCATTACCTTATATCTTATTATGTTTATCCCATCAAAGCCAAGGTTCTCGCTTATCCTTCAGCTTCGATACCACATGTAACAACCAGCCTTTTCGATCATCAAAAGTTGACACTAATACATCCATGGTATTCATATGCCGAACATCCAAGTGCCGGAAAGACATACCATTGGGGTGAAAGAATTAAAGACAGAACAGAATTTCACAAAACGTGATGAGTGACATATAATATACAAATGACCTTTAAAAAAAACCGAACTTTAATATATATATATACAATAATCAGAGTACAATTATCCTATCATCAACTTTGGATAGTTATAAAAATTCGTCCGTACAATTTCTGATAAGTACCACAAGGACAAATAGCAGAAAATAAAAGAAAATACGGAAGTACGTCCTGCAGGATCTAGCTCGTCTTCAAAAAGCTGCAAAGTGTCCACCTAAATTTGAAAATATGCTCGGCCTGACCCGAGCATTATAGGAAAACAACGTCCAGGTCAGTCTGGTTAAACTGGCATGAGAAAAACAATCAAATGGATTACTTAATATTATAAAACCCTTTGAAAATAAGGTATCTCTTAAGACCACACTTGTGACGCCCCACCTTTATACCCACGCTAACCAAGAACACTACGGTGTAGTGCTGTCAATTAGCACGGAGAATAAGGCTGTTGAGGAGCGACCATCCATGTAACTTCTTTGTGCGAGTACCGATATGTCAGATAGTATAGAATGCATATCATTTAAGGAGGAAATCCGACATACTGATACAAACTCAAAGCTATCACACAGTGGCTATATATAATCTTCGGAAACAAATATAGAAATAAACATAACATAAATCAGTCACAGACATCCATATCACAAAGGCGGAAGAAGATATGAATAAATATACAACACATGAAAGTGTACATCAGAGTAGTGGTCAGAAAGATCCACGATAATACAAAAGAATAGCATCACGTGCTATACAAAAGAATAAGTACACATCATAGAGTCTATATCTCAAAAGTGTACAACCAAAAACAACTAAACTATGTAGTTGGCCAAAAGTCAGAATAATCCTGAAGGGAAGTCAAGCAGAAGCACCTGTAACATCTCGGTCTGACCCGAGTATTATTTATAAGAAAATAATAAACGGATCAGTCTAGCTATAAATATCAGATGATATGGTATATAGTAAAAGGCATGACATGAACATGTAATAACCATAACGGCATACTACGATAAGTATGTAAATGATAACCAACAAAAGATTAATCAATATCACAAGAATCTTCTCAAAGATAAAATAGGGTATCATACCCTAAACTTGTATTCATAACAAGTCAATAACAAATAAATTCACCAATGCACAAAAACTGATATCATATCAATGAAAATCATGAAAATTGGTGAAGCACAAAATTCCAGAAATCATCACCAGAAATCCAGAAAACACATAAAAAGGGGGGAGGCCTAACACATGAATGGGAGCATGAAAACTCACCTACGCGTATCACACAGGAATGAGAAGCTATATCATGGAAGCTATCCATTAAATTTTCACACAGGAATGGCCCGAAGACCATGGGGTGCTACCCTATATATGTGATGGCGAAACATCACAAAAGCGGGGTCTAGTCTCCCTCGCAGACAAAGAGACATCGCTCAATCGCTAGTCTAAATCACAAAAATGATCGTCATGATCATAATGAAGTGTCAATTACACTAAGCCAGTAAATATATGAGTTTAGCTTCATGTCCCATAACCACTAGCTTAACTTAAATATTTACGAACAAACTGTAGATCTCCACTAGGAAATTGTCACAAAAGATTCAATCGAACAAGTCCAAGAATTAACCAGCGAAGTAAACGCAAGCGTTTCATACCACTTGTTTTAATAAGTCGTTTAATTAGATTTCTCATATGAGTGAGGTAAAGGTTTGTATATACTAGTAGATTGGAAATCGGTTTTATAAACGAGTTTGATATTGAAAATAGAGTTGAAATCGTTTGGATGAAGAAGTTTTGATATTTAATACTAGTATTGAAACCTTTATGTTTTTAAAGTGACAAATCACAAAAATGATTGTAGAAACAATCAATCGCCAAAATTCACATTTGAAGACGTGAATAAATTCCAAAGAAATCGATATCAAATCCATCAAAGTGGATATTTTTAAAATTCCCAAAGAAAGATGTCATCAAAGATGATAATAAAAGATAACAACAATACGGAAACCACACGAATCGATTAAAGTTGGAAATCACACAAAATAGGCGAAATAGGCAAACAGCATCAGGTCGGTCGGCCGGCTTCAGGGCTCGGTCGACCGAACCCTGTTCTGAAAAATAGTTCGGGAAGCAGGTCGGTCGACCGAGCTCTGCAGCCGGTCGACCAAACCCAAATAGAGAAGTGCTTAGCACTTTTGGAAGCAGGTCGGTCGACTGACTACAGAGCTCGGTCGACCGGACCTGTTTCTAGCACTGCCCAACTTATCAAGTTCATTGGCCAAATCTCGACCAAATTGCATTTTGGCGAGCAACGACACTAAGGATTTAAGCCAAACGACAACCCGGCCTTATAAGCCATTCAATGCATCCCAAAAATCATGATCAAAGACAAAAGTTTGGATTTTTAAAGAATTGAACTCAAAACACTAAAAATTGGAATATTCACTGAATCAATCCAAACCAAAAGTAATTGCACAAGAATAAGTGTTAGGAATTCATACCTAACAATCGAAGATAAATATAGTTTAAGATGTGAGATAAAAATCTCACCTTTTCACAAAAACAATGAAGAAGGAGCTTGAAAGCAAAGGGAGAATCAACCACTCTTCAACACAACCCAAATGAGCTTGAATCTATGCTCAAAAAGGAGAACATTCCCAAAGTTAGGTTTAGGAATTTCTAAAATTGATAAGAGAATGAGTTGGAGAAGAAGAAGAGAAGGCTTACCAAAGCTTCTTCTTTAAGTTTGGAGCTAGAACTTGGATTAGCAATGGAACTAGGGCTTAGGAATTTCCATTTCCAATCTTTTCCCCCATTATTCTCTTGAGCTTGAGAGAGTTAGGAACTGAGGAAAGAATGAAGAGAAGTGGAGAGGGGTTGGGTTGATATAACCAGAATTGGGCAAGTGGGCTGAACCCAAACCAAAGCCCTAAGTGAAAAAGTAGCAAAATTCCATTAACTCCAAACATATCGAAGCTTATGCTCAAAAAGGTCGCAAACAGCATTTTGAACTCAATGGAAGTGGTCTCGAGTCCTAATTCGACTGTTTCCAAAAAGTAGCTTTTCGGACTTCAATCCGATTAACGATTCTATATTTAAATAAAATATTTAAATAATTCAATCGTAGAATATGCGGGTTGTTACATACTCCCCTCCTTAAAGAAATTGCGTCCTCGCAATACTTAAGAAGAAAATAAAGAGTAACAACCATAAAAGCATATCAACACAAAAGAAAATTTGAATCAAGAAGTCCACCATAAAGAGCACGAAAGAGTAAATCCGAAAGTTTTCGTTCGATGAATTCTCTAGATTTCCCAAGAGAAATCCTTGGGATTTGAGAACCATAGAACTCACACAAAAAGAACATCTTTATTTTGAAGGCGCTCAACCCTCGAAGAAATGATGCGAATAGGGTGTTGCTCAAAAGTCAAATCTGGTGAAACTTCAATTTCTTCAACATCACCGGACTCAAGAATAAAATCGGAATCCCTAAGGTATTTCCGCAGTAAAGAGACGTGGAAAACATCATAATAGCTAAAGATTGAGCCGGTAATAAAAAGGCGATAAGCTACGGATCAAATACGTTCGGTGATGGGAAACGGACCAACATATCGAGGTGCTAACTTTCCCGGTCGACAGAAACGCACATCACCCATCAAAGGTGAAACGCAAATGAATACCAATAAAGTTTGAACCTAAAACCAGCTTCTCACCGGCTTTAAGCCAACACGAAGTGAATCGGCATGGCCTTCCGTAGAGTGGCTCGAAAGGTACCATACCAATACAAGATTGGAAGCTATTATAGGAAGAAAACTCAACAAGAGAAATATGATCTTCCCAACTTCCACAAAAATCGAGAACACATGAACGAAAAAGATCTTCAAGAGTTGATTCACACGCTCGGTTTGTCCATCGAACAAAGATGATAAGCGATGCTAAAATTTTAAGCTTTGTTCCTAAAGCTTTTGAAGACCTTACCAAAATCCACTAGTAAAATAATGGATCACGATTGCTAACAATAAAAGTAAGAACTCCATGAAATTTAGCTTGACATGAAGTTAAGCTAGAAAAAAAAGTATATTCCAAAAGAAGGATGAGCCTCCAGGCTACACAAAACAAGAGACGAACATAAATTGGATTAATGATCTCAAATCTCACAAGTGGACAAAGTCTCAAGATCATTCCATCCGGATATCATCATAGAAACAACTACTTGTTGCTTTCGGCTATGGGCATCGGCAACATGATCACCCCTTCCCGGAGTATAAAGAATATCAAGATCATAAGATGCAAGGAACTCGATCCAATATTAAGTTCCTTATGAGAAAATAAATATTCCAAAGATTTATGATCGAGGCGGAGAACAAATTTCTCCCCCAAAAAATGATGACGCCAAACTCTAAAAGCGAAAACAATAGCCGCGAGCACTAGATCATGAGTGGCAAACCTAGTCTCGATCGGCTTTAGTGATTTAGAAGCACAAGTGATAGCACGTTCTCTTTTGCAAGTGAACGGCATCTGAACCAATACGATTAGCATTGGTACAAAAGATTAAGTCTTGGTTCCCATCGGGAATCACAAGAATAGAAGTATCGGAAAAGAATTCTTTCAAATAATCTTTTTTCCCGAAAAGCTAAAACTTTCAAAATCACAATTATCTTTATGTAATAATTCTTTTTAGAAAAAATTACTTATTCCAAATCAATTTACTGTGTCTGTTTGTCTCATCAAAGCGTTTAGGAGATTCCTATCGATAACGTTGATCAAGCGCATCGACCAAAATTCTTAAAGCACTCAATGGGCAATACAATCACAAAATCATCTTCAAGATAATAAACATGTTTCTTAAAAACTTTTAAGAATATTCTTTGTTTGCTTAAAGAACAAAAATCCAATTGTACTTATAAATAAATCTTATGAAAAAGATTTGCAAAATTTTAAATTGCTATTTTCACCCAAAATCAATGAATACAAGAATGGTCTCATCGAAATATTCATAGAATACTCGATTTACAAAAATGGATGAAATAAACTGGATAAACTGAATGACATAACAAGTCATTCATAAGAATCAAAACGAGTGCGGAATGCGGTAAATGGAATGCTAACTCCCGCAACTCGTAGCAAATGAAAACCGGTGGCAAGGTCGAGCTGAAAGGACCTTAACACCACTCAAAAGATTGCTTAGGTGATAATCCTAAGACAAGCTCAAAAATACTGGAACATCACACAACTATTTAGATGAGAGAAATAACACCTTCCTCATCATGAAGGCTTAAAGAATGAAATGATGCCACCAAAAATTTGAAAACGGAGTCACGGAGAAAAAATAGAAATATGCTTAATAGCTAGGAAATGTCGAAGATGTATAATCCGCTCGGAAAATAGGATATGGACTTCACAATGATTAAGCCAATCCTTTCACAAAAATTAATTCCGAAGCCTAAATAGAAATCGGCTCGGAAAGAAAAATCACATAAAATAATTTCGACATCAATAAAAAGCAAATTGAGTGTTGCGGATCCACCAACCAGATTCGCAATCCTCAGAAAAGTCAACAAGCCCAAAATTTTTTAAAGAAAAGGAATCACAAGTTCTTTAGATATAAAAATAATGAGATGAAACCCATATCAAAAAGAACTCGAATAAGATAATCACAAAATAAGTGTCATCAAGGATAGAATGGATACCTTGACTAAGAGAAGAGTTGCTAGGGACCTGCAGCTTTCCTTCTCTCTTGCTGAGACGTTTGGGACACGAAGATATATAATGATCCGCACTTTTGCAATAGCGGCAAGAAATAGGCCTTGGACACCTATTTATATGATGGTCCTTAGAGCCACAATTGCAGCATTCTCCACGATTAGGGATGGGAGTCTTTGCTATAGAAGTCGCTTGCTTCACCCTCTTGTTTGGATTAGGACTTTCGAACTTAATAAAGGGATGCCTCTTCTTATTGACACCCACAATCTCAACATCGCTTTCTCTATCGGCCTCTTCAAGTCGAAGAGCGATATCTATAAGCTGATCGAAAGAAACCTCGAGTTTCAGGAGTAATGGCTTCTTAAGATTCTTATTCAAGCCATAGACAAATCTCTGGTTCTTCTTCAACGGGGTGTTAATGCATTCGACCCCGTATTTGGAAAGAGATTCGAAAGACGCGACGTAGTCCATCACAGAAGATTCACCTTGAACAAGGTCGATAAAACGTCGGGCCAAAGTTACTTTTTCAGCCTCCGGCACAAATTTCAATTCGAATCTTTCTCGGAATTGCTCCCAGGTGAGATCCGCTTCAACGATTTCAGAAATAAGAAGCTCATACCAATCCAATGCTCTTTCTTGGAGCATGCTAGAAGCCACTTGGACTCGGTAGAGATCAACAAGATTCATGCGAGAAAAGATGCGGTCGCATGATCTAAGCCATGCTTGAATTTCAATGACACTCTCGGATCCCCGGAATGGCCTTCCACCCAAATCGGTATAATCTCTACACAAGCGTGCAAAACCGGATCGAGGATGAGTAGGCTCTGGAATGGGTCCGATAGCTTGAGCATTCTTAACAAGATCTAGAAGCTGCCGGGCAGACATAAATACTCCCTCCTGAGGAGTAGCACTGGATTGACCGACGTTGGTACGGCCAGATCTAACCATTTCTCTTCTTTAAGAAAGAAAGAAGAAGAAAAAGTTATTCTCAGAATGAATATCAAACAATCATGATTGATAAAACAAGGAATCATAAAAGAAAATAGGATAGAACGGGTCCAATTGACTCGAATAAAATCCTAAGGCACGACTCCTAAGAAAGACTTAGGACAATGATCCTTGTTAGATTATTCTACATTGTTCCGAAGTTTGGCTCTGATACCAAGCTGTGACGCCCCACCTTTGTACCCACGCTAACCAAGAATTCTACGGTGTAGTGCTGTCAATTAGCACGGAGAATAAGGCTATTGAGGAGCGACCATCCATGTAACTTCTTTGTGCGAGTACCGATATGTCAGATAGTATAGAATGCATATCATTTAAGGAGGAAATCCGACATACCGATACAAACTCAAAGCTATCACAGAGTGGCTATATATAATCTTCGGAAACAAATATAGAAATAAACATAACATAAATCAGTCACAGACATCCATATCACAAAGGCGGAAGAAGATATGAATAAATATACAACACATGAAAGTGTACATCAGAGTAGTGGTCAGAAAGATCCACGATAATACAAAAGAATAGCATCACGTGCTATACAAAAGAATAAGTACACATCATAGAGT
The DNA here is from genome assembly GCA_030737815.1 of Allium fistulosum. NCBI lineage: Eukaryota > Viridiplantae > Streptophyta > Magnoliopsida > Asparagales > Amaryllidaceae > Allium > Allium fistulosum. The sequence goes on along the minus strand of CM060901.1, from coordinate 1,265,620,365 downwards.
CTATATCTCAAAAGTGTACAACCAAAAACAACTAAACTATGTAGTTGGCCAAAAGTCAGAATAATCCTGAAGGCAACTCAAGCAGAAGCACCTGTAACATCTCGGTCTGACCTGAGTATTATTTATAAGAAAATAATAAACGGATCAGTCTAGCTATAAATATCAGATGATACGGTATATAGTAAAAGGCATGACATGAACATGTAATAACCATAACGGCATACTACGATAAGTATGTAAATGATAACCAACAAAAGATTAATCTATATCACAAGAATCTTCTCAAAGATAAAATAGGGTATCATACCCTAAACTTGTATTCATAACAAGTCAATAACACATAAATTCACCAATGCACAAAAACTGATATCATATCAATGAAAATCATGAAAATTGGTGAAGCATAAAATTCCAGAAATCATCACCAGAAATCCAGAAAACACATAAAAAGGGGGGAGGCCTAACACATGAATGGGAGCATGAAAACTCACCTACGTATATCACACAGGAATGAGAAGCTATCTCATGGAAGCTATCCATTAAATTTTCACACAGGAATGGCCCGAAGACCATGGGGTGCTACCCCATATATGTGATGGCGAAACATCACAAAAGCGGGGTCTAGTCTCCTTCGCAGACAAAGAGACATCGCTCAATCGCTAGTCTAAATCACAAAAATGATCGTCATGATCATAATGAAGTGTCAATTACACTAAGCCAGTAAATATATGAGTTTAGCTTCATGTCCCATAACAACTAGATTAACTTAAATATTTACGAACAAACTGTAGATCTCCAATAGGAAATTGTCACAAAAGATTCAATCGAACAAGTCCAAGAATTAACCGGCGAAGTAAACGCAAGCGTTTCATACCACTTGTTTTACTAAGTCATTTAATTAGATTTCTCATACGAGTGAGGTAAAGGTTTGTATATACTAGTAGATTGGAAATCGGTTTTATAAACGAGTTTGATATTGAAAATAGAGTTGAAATCGTTTGGATGAAGAAGTTTTGATATTTAATACTAGTATTGAAACCTTTATGTTTTTAAAGTGACAAATCACAAAAATGATTGTAGAAACAATCAATCGCCAAAATTCACATTCGAAGACGTGAATAAATTCCAAAGAAATCGATATCAAATCCATCAAAGTGGATATTTCCAAAATTCCCAAAGAAAGATGTCATCAAAGATGATAATAAAAAATAACAACAATAGGGAAACCACACGAATCGATTAAAGTTGGAAATCACACAAAATATGCGAAATAGGCAAACAGCATCAGGTCGGTCGGCCGGCTTCAGGGCTCGGTCGACCGGACCCTGTTCTGAAAAATAGTTCGGGAAGCAGGTCGGTCGACTGAGCTCTGCAGCCGGTCGACCAAACCCAAACAGAGAAGTGCTTAGCACTTTTGGAAGTAGGTCGGTCGACTGACTACAGAGCTCGGTCGACCGGACCTGTTTCCAGCACTGCCCAACTTATCAAGTTCATTGGCCAAATCTCGACCAAATTGCATTTTGGCGAGCAACGACACTAAGGATTTAAGCCAAACGACAACCCGGCCTTATAAGCCATTCAATGCATCCCAAAAATCATGATCAAAGACCAAAGTTTGGATTTTTAAAGAATTGAACTCAAAACACTAAAAATTGGAATATTCACCGAATCAATCCAAACCAAAAGTAATTGCACAAGAATAAGTGTTAGGAATTCATACCTAACAATCGAAGATAAATATAGTTTAAGATGTGAGATAAAAATCTCACCTTTTCACAAAAACAATGAAGAAGGAGCTTGAAAGCAAAGGGAGAATCAACCACTCTTCAACACGACCCAAATGAGCTTGAATCTATGCTAAAAAAGGAGAACATTCCCAAAGTTAGGTTTAGGAATTTCTGAAATTGATAAGAGAATGAGTTGGAGAAGAAGAAGAGAAGGCTTACCAAAGCTTCTTCTTTGAGTTTGGAGCTAGAACTTGGATTAGCAATGGAACTAGGGCTTAGGAATTTCCATTTCCAATCTTTTCCCCCATTATTCTCTTGAGCTTGAGAGAGTTAGGAACTGAGGAAAGAATGAAGCGAAGTGGAGAGGGGTTGGGTTGATATAACCAGAATTGGGCAAGTGGGCTGAACCCAAACCAAAGCCCTAAGTGAAAAAGTAGCAAAATTCCACTAACTCCAAACATATCGAAGCTTATACTCAAAAAGGTCGCAAACAGCATTTTGAACTCAATGGAAGTGGTCTCGAGTCCTAATTCGACTATTTGCAAAAAGTAGCTTTTCGGACTTCAATCCGATTAACGATTCTATATTTAAATAAAATATTTAAATATTCAATCGTAGAATATGCGGGTTGTTACAACACTGCACATAAACACAGGCGGTTTTTCACCTTGCGATAACCAAAATATTTTCTATAGAAAATTCAGTGATATTATAATAATGTTAATGTAAAATAAATATCAATCATAGCCGAAACTGTTACATTAATTAAATTCCAATATAATAGGTATACAACTAAATCCTTAGGGGGCACGTATTGGAGATTGGATTTCCATCAATGACTGGGCTATTAAGGTACCACACGACATAGTATACCTCTAGAAAAATGTGCCAAGGGCTATACATGTACCCCCTGCCAATATAGAGCCGGCCACCTCTTTAATATGACAGGTCGGATTATATCATTCCCTGGGATCAAGGATCCAAATAATGTACACTAGCCATGGTTCCACTCACATGCGCATACCAAATCTGTAAATATCGATTCAAGATCGAGGAATGACTACGCCTAATGGTAGCGAACCACATTGCTCTGCTGCATATCTCATGTTTTAGTCATTACCAAGTTTTAAGGTCTGTGAGGTCACGATTACCTTTTCATTTCTTAGCAAATCCCACTTGAAATGCTAACACTGCCTTCCAAGCACGATGCAATACCAGCATTCGTCCATATAAGTAGTTCAGGATAAGGACAAACCCAAGTGACCACTTCTACAACATCCATTTTGGAATCACCCTTAGGATTAGTAGCAAATAGCTCTTGCACTATAAGAGCTCCATCTTCAATTCCATAATCTTCAAGATGTCTTCGATATGATTCTTGAGTTGGATCGAAGTGGTTTTTGAAGAATTCATATTTATCTGATCTCGGTCTCTCCGAACCAACATTCACTAGTTTTCGGTAAACTCAACTCCGGTTGTTTCTTTCGGAAATAATAAGACTATCGATAATAGCGGAGATCACCTCCTAACCGTTTAAATGGACGTATTTCCTTATCATTTGTCCTAGTAGAACAAAATGAGATTTATATGCATAGTACAACATCATCGAAGATGACTGTGTCATATAACTCACATGTTTCTCCTAGATATTTCTAGAGTTATATTTTAGTTAAGATTTGATAGTTGGTTATTTAACTATCAAATAAACAACAATCCAAACATCGATTTAATTCCCAATTGGATCCCCTAAGCCTCATTTTAATTATTCTTTCATAAATCCACTCATTTCAGATATTTGATTTAAAACATCTTCACAAAGATATTTTCACAAACCTTTTATATTTTCAATATTTAGAAAATATATCCATATACTTATCTAAACGGTATAACTATATTAATAAAAATTTGAGGAAGATTCCTCTTCCCAAATTTAAATAGGCCCAAAATAAGTATCATTTAAACATACTTACTATAAATCTAAACCACTTATCCTTCGGCGTTAAGTATGGAAAGAACGTTCCATATCATCATAATTAAGTGTTAGTCCATGAGTTGATGGTTTTGATGACAACAACCTTAGAATAAGATTATAAAATATAAATACTAACATTATAGTTTAGATATATATGTATATGCAGGATTTAACCATGCAGGTACCAAGAATGAAGACTATATAGTATAGAGATTCAAGATATCAAGATTGAAGACTCATGAGTATCAAGAATATCAAGATTATCAAGAGTTCAAGATTTCAAGATAAGTATTGAGTCTAGAGTTATGTTAAAACTTCACAATAGCACTGAAATCTTCACTCCATTTTTCTTTTGGAATGGAACCCATTTCTACCTTTTTAGTGGCTTACAAACCAACGACAAGTAGCTTACAAACCCACGACAAGTGGCTTACAAACCCACGAACATCCTGGTTTTGTACAAGTTCTCGAGTCCTGATATGATGAGATATTCTACAGGAAGAAGCTTGCAAAACTATTTCAAAATGATTTTCAAAACTACTTTAGAATGATTTTCAAAATTGTTTTTCAAAATGTTTTAGCCTTAAAAATTATCTTTTCAAATGATTTTCAAAAAAGATGTTTTAGCCTTAAATATTCTTTGTTTTTGTTTTTAATAAACTCTTGTTTTAAACTTCGTTTGTTTTAAACTATCTTTTAATTATAATATATTTATACTTAGATTTAAATATAAAATTATAGTAAAATTATATATATATTATTCTCTATATTTATCTTTGTATTTTATCTATAGTCAAGTATATTTATAAAGTTTAAATAGTTTTAATATAAGATAAAGGTTATTTTCAAAGAAAAACAAAACATCAAAATTTCCTTTGGGATGTCGACATGCCCTAGTACTCCATGTCGACATAGTGTCAGTTAGATTCAAAAAAAATTAATTTCAAAAGAAGTGTCTATTCGCCATAACCTTTTACGAATGGACATGACTGTTGTTCTTCTATAAATAGGGGTTAGTTTCAACGAATTTAACATCAGATTTTCTGGTTTTTCACTTCTCTTCTTCTTCCACATTTTCTTATTCAAAATCGTATCATTACGCTGCCGAAATCAACATTGAATCTAACTAGATTATCTCTGGTTTGATTCTCTATCACTATCTCAACAAGATCCAAGTGCTATTCAGAGTTATAGGCTTCTTTGTAATCTATCTAGCGAGAAAAAGCTATGATTGCAGCCTTGGAAATCAATCAAGCGAGAAAAGGTGTGATTGTAGCCTTGGAAATCAATTGGGTGAACTTGTTGCGCCGTAAATCAAGTATCTCTACCCAGAGGATTGTGATTCTGGAGGGTGTACCTCGTAGCTTTGAAACCGAGGTTTGTAATTGTTGAATTGCTTTTAAAAGGAAATCCATACTTAGTTGTATGGGACTGGATGTAGGGTAACTCCGAACCAGTATAAAATCCGGTGTGTTCTTTCCTTTACTGCATTTACTTTATTTCTGCATCTGTGTTTGTTTCTGTGATTATATCTGTGTCTGAATATTACAAACATTTGTGTTCAAATTAACATAAACTCAAAAAAAATTAGTAACTTCTTAAAAACACTATTCACCCCCCCTCTAGTGTTATACCTAGCCTTAAGATCCATATTCCGCATTCCTCACATTTGGTATCAGAGCAAGGTTTTCAAAAGTTTCATAATCTGAATTTTGAAAAGTTTTCAAAATGGCTACCAACACTGGTACTGTTATTAACACTAGTATCCCTGTCACTATTTCATTTGTAGAAGGTCAGTCTACTGCCAGACCACCACTTTTTAATGGCGGTAACTATGCATATTGGGCATGTAGGATGAAAATATATTTACAATCTATAGGATTAGATACTTGGAATATCACACAAACCGAATATTCTGAACCCACAACTAATTTTGCACAGTGGACCACTGAGCAAAAGACTATTGCACAAAATAATTCTAAAGCAATGAATATTCTATTTTGTTCACTTGAAAGAAATGAATTTAATAGAGTGTCAGTTTGTAAGTCTGCATATGAAATCTAGAAAACTTTGCAAGTGACTCACGAAGGAACAAGCAAAGTTAAACATACCAAAATTTCCATTCTCACAAATCAGTTTCAGTTATTTAAAATGAATACTAATGAGTCTATTTCAGATATGTATAGTCGATTTCAAGATATTGTGCATTCTTTAATATCCTTGGGAAAGGAATTTTTAGAAGAAGATCAAGTCAGAAAATTTTTAAATTCTCTCACTCCAGAATAGGATCAAAAGACACTTGCAATTGAAGAGGCAAATGACATCAGTACTTTAAAGATAGAAGAATTGATTGGAAATCTAATGTCGTTTGAAGTCCAAATGATCGGGAGAAGAGAAAGCAAAGCATCTGAAAAGAAATCAATGGCATTCAATGCATTAACCGACGTATCAGACTCAAACAGTGATAATGATGAAGAGATAGCATTTATGACCAGGAATTTTCGGAAATTCCTAAAATATAGAAAGATGAATAATCTCAAGAGAAACAATTATAAGAATTCTGGAAATCGGAATGCAGTGCCAAACAATGTCAAATGTTTCAACTGTGATGAACCAGGCCATATCAAAAGAGACTGTCCGTATCTAGAAAGGCAGAATCCGCCTATAAACAATGATTTAGTAAAGAAACGGAAGTGTGCATTTACTGCTACTCTAGATGACTCAGACTCGTCCTCAAGCGATGATGATCAGAAGACAAATAACTCAAATTTGTGTTTCACGGCAATTCACGACTTCAACAAATTCAAGGAAACGGATTCAAAAAAAGGTACACATTTACAATACAATTGATTGAAATTGCATGCTTAGAATTAGATGATTGATTGCTTGATTGATTGATTTTGAATTGGTGTGTTGATTTAATTTTAAATTTATTTTTTTATTATTATAATTTTATTATTATTTTTATTATTTTTTAATATAATAATATTTTTTAGAATATACTATAAGAATACTCCATATATATATATATAGACATTAAAATAATAAGTATATATATATATATATTAGAATACTTAGGAAAAATAAATCATAGATATTCACAGGCACATGTCGACATGGTCCCTACCACGATGTCGACATGGGTACAAATTTTGAAATTCAAAATTTGAATTTAAATGGTTGAATTTCCCTCCACCTTTTCACTTCATTCAATACTCTGAAAAGGCATCTTTTGACTAGAGAACATGTCTTTCAAAAATCTATTTATTCACTATCTTTTTTCACAACTTTTCACTTTCATTTTCAAATTCAAACTCTCTCTTCAAAACTTCAAGCTCTCTACTCTCTACTTTAATGGATTCTTCAAGCAACCCCTCCACCATGAGACTTTCCAAAAACTTGAAAGAGCAACTCCTTAATAATCCGGAGGCCATAAAAGCATACATCAATTATGCTAACTATGGAAAAGTCCATCCCGGAAAATTTGCTATTTTTAAAGATTTTGCTTCTTATGAAATTAATATCCTTTTTACAAACAATCAAATTCTTAGTCTTGTTGATTCTTCTCAAAATGATTTTGTTTGTTACCCAAATCTTGTTAAAATTTTCTATGCAAATCTCAATCGAGAATTTTATGAAGGAAATGATAATGAAATTTGGAGTAGTGTCAAAGGCACTAGAATTGTTTTAAATTGTGATCTTTTGGGTACCATTCTCAATTGTAAGAATACGGGAAAGGATCTTTCTAGTTTTCAAATCGATGAACATGATCGTGAGACATTTCATCATATTTTCGAAGGAGGTGAAAACTTTGAATTTAAAAGCCGAAACTTTCATCCTAAAGCAAGGATTGTCAATCTTCTTTTACAACATACTTTGACCCTAAGATTGGGAAATTTTAATAATCCTACTTCAAAAGTGTGCAAAGTACTTTTTTCTATTTTCGAAAATTATGATATCAATTGGGCGCAAGTTATTTTGGATGAACTTCGTCCTAAAAATTTTGAAATGAGAGAAAACACTTTATACCATGGAATTTACCTTACTCGGATTTTCAACTATTTTGGAGTAAATTTCAAAGGAGAAGAATTTATTTGAAGAAAAGTTTTTAATATCTCAAACATTTCTCTCATGAAAATCCCATATGTTTTTCAACCTTATGAGACTCTTGCCGAAAAGGAAGAGCGTTTGGCTCATGAAGAAATGAAAGAGGAGGAAGAAGAAGAAGAAAGGGATGAAATGGAAATAGAAGAAGAAGAAGAAGGAGAAACATCCCTAGAAATTATTGAATATCCCTCCAATCCTACCAACAAAACCCTTCTCAAAAACCAAAAGATTATTGTTGAGAATCAATGGGTTCTTAAAAGATCCGTTAGTAAGAAGTTGGACAAAATATCATCCAAGATGAACAAGTTTTTCTCCAAAGTCAGCAAGAAACTTGGATTATCTTCATCTTCATCATCTTCTAACTAGTTCTATATTCTCATATCATGTCGAATTAGTTTAAGTTTGTTTTTGAGTGTTTATGTAGTTATTTATGATTAATCATTGTATCACTCTTCTATGCAATGAAATTGAATTTCCTTTCTGTTATCTAGCTTATCTTATCTCTTGAATAAATGTTAGTATATGATATATATATACACAATTATTCAAAATCACCATCAAATTTCACTACCTCATGTCGACATCCCCCCCTTGACCATGTCGACATGTACTGGTTAGAAATGACACTTCATTTTTGAATTTGAAATTTGAATAACTACCATATGTCTATTCATCTCAAACGAATTTCTACACCTATTAATACCCATTTCTTCAAGAATTCATTATCGAATATTATTTCTTATCTATTCTATCTCTCATTCTTCTCACAATTTCAAAAATGGCTAATCCAATTCATAACTTATCCGAGAATCTTGAAGAAACTCTTAATTCATTCAAGAATATTCTCTCGTTCATTCTTCGTAACCAGCGACACTTAGAGTTGAGTCAAATGCAGATGATCAAGGAGCAAGAAAGGCATTTCGATGCAATTCGATGGATGATTTCTTCCCTGCACAAGGATGATAACGAAGCACATCCTCCTGTCTCTCTCACAAATGACAATGAAAATTGGGATGCCATCAAAGCAGACCCTATTTTCGGAGAAGAAGGATGGGTGGAAGTTCCCCGTAACGTTTAATTTGTTTGCTTTATTTAATTACTTTGTTTGAATTGATTGTTTTGATTGAAATTGGTTGTTTTGATTGATTTGATTTATACTTGGTGTGGTTTGATGATTGTATAAATATACATTGATATATTTATAATCGTTGATTGAATATCATGTCAATAAGTATAGTTATTTCTTAATATACTCTATTATATAGTTTATTAATGCAGGTACTTGAGTACAAGAATGAGGGGGAGTTATATAGTTTAGAGTTTGTTTGTTTTTGTTGATGACAAAGGGGGAGAAATATAAAATAGGATAGATAGGCATAGATTAAGGGGGAGTTATTAGATTTAGGGGGAGTTATTAGGATAGAAGTAATATTTTATAAACAAAGGTTGTCATCATCAAAAAGGGGGAGATTGTTAGTCCATGAGTTGATGGTTTTGATGACAGCAACCTTAGAATAAGATTATAAAATATAAATACTAACATTATAGTTTAGATATATATGTATATGCAGGATTTAACCATGCAGGTACCAAGAATGAAGACTGTACAGTATAGAGATTCAAGATATCAAGATTGAAGACTCAAGAGTTCAAGATTTCAAGATAAGTATTAAGTCTAGAATTATGTTAAAACTTCACAATAGCACTGAAATCTTCACTCCATTTTTCTTTTGGGATGGAACCCATTTCTACCTTTTTAGTGGCTTACAAACCCACGACAAGTAGCTTACAAACCCACGACAAGTGGCTTACAAACCCATGAACATCCTGGTTTTGTACAAGTTCTCGAGTCCTGATATGATGAGATATTCTACAGGAAGAAGCTTGCAAAACTATTTCAAAATGATTTTCAAAACTACTTTAGAATGATTTTCAAAATTGTTTTTCAAAATGTTTTAGCCTTAAAACTAATCTTTTCAAATGATTTTCAAAAAAGATGTTTTAGCCTTAAATATTCTTTGTTTTTTAATAAACTAATGAACGTATTTTTCTGCATATTAAACCGTTTGTTTCATATATTTTTATTTTAATAAAGCGGTACTATACGGATATTTTGTTGTCATTTTGCAGATTATAGATTCCGAAGTGCTATGCTGAAATTAATCGGTTGTGTCATCTATTGGTTCAAATGACACGTAAGAAAAGAGTGCAACATTTTAATCATCGAATAAATCAAAGCTCAGCACATGTTAATCAAAAAGCACAACTTACATGGACCAAGTCAAAAATAAGCTCATTAGCATGATCATGTAAAAGAAAAAAAATCCACTCACGTTTCCAAGTTCAAAAAAAAGGTGGACCATTTCAAAGTAGCAAAGATGAAGCATATTATTCAAATGCCAGCTCACATTAGCTTTGTTCTATGCAAATTCAAGTCTAACACATATATTATCTTAGCTTGGTCAAGAGAATACTAATTCAAACAATGACGTGGCCATGTGCAAATTCAATCAGCATATATTTTTCAAGCAATGACGAGGCCAGATATTTTTTCTTTGACCAATTCAAACATGGGACCTATTCTTTTAGGAAAAGGTGGAGTGATATTTTCAGATCTGGGAGTCTATATATAGAGAACTGCAATGCCAGAGGAAATCATCTCTTACCCCGTCACTTTTCTACTAGTTTATTTTTAGCAATGTTTTTTTGTCAGTCAGAGTGGATATAGTTGTTAATTAGTTTTAGCAGTTTATTGATTCTTGTTTTTAGTTATTTGACAGTACTCTTTTCATTTCAGTAATTTAAATTCAGTTCGTTTGATTTCCAGTTGTTCACTCTGCTTTTTTCCCTTCCGTACTTTTTATTTTTTTTACTCTAAATTCTACATTAAATTTTGTTGATTAGTTTCAGTGAAATTTGGAATCTCAGTGTGATTGCTTTTATTATTGTTTTTATCCGCTCAAAACCATCATCGAATTTGTTTAACACGCCTAAGATTTAAATATGGATTTCAAACATTTAAAAATACAATTCCCTGTGTTCGACCTGCATACTACATATCTGTGCGCTTGTAGAATTAATTAAAATTTGCGCTTTTCTAACCAATAGAAAAGTCGCAACAAGTTTTTGGCGCCGTTGCCGGGGAATTGCTATTTTGAAATTTTCGAATTTTCTATTTTTTAAGTCTATTCGTGTTAATTTATTTTTTGCATTATTTTTCAAAAAAAAAAATTCATTTTTTTTCGTTTTTCAGTTCCTTTCACCAAAGTAGCGTTTTACTTAAAAAAAAATCTTTTTTTTTCGTTGCATTCATTTTCACAATTCTATTTGTTTAGTTTCTGTTTTAGTCATTTTCACGTACCAAGTCTGGAATTTATTTTCACATTGCAAGTTCATTTTCCACGTTACATTCATTTTAGTTCTGCATTTTATTCTGACCATTTACGTTTCTATTACTTACTGCTTGTATTACAATCACGTATCACAATTCACATATTGCATTTTCACAGCATTCACCATATTCGTTTCTTGATTCACGTATCATCAAGCATTCATTTCAGTTCTGCATTCATTTTACAATTGTTCTTTTCACGTAATCATTCATTTTTTTCCTATTAACCATTTAACTTCTGTTTAGCTTCAACATTTGCACGTGTTCATTTAGTCTTTTTAGCAGACATTAGTTGCATACGTTGCTTCTGGCTTTAATTAGTTTTTTTTCTGTTGATTTTGAAAAAAAAGAAGAAGAAGAATTTCGTTCACTGCATTGTTTTCACGTAACCATCTGAATATGCATGTTTTATAATTCAGTTAAGTTTTCATTCGTGCGTTAGTTTGGTTACTTGCATTAATTTAGTTTGTGTTCATATTTGCATACCTCATATTCACGTTAGTTTGGTTACTTGCACTTCCACATTCATGCATACGTTAGTTAAAATAACCTGCATAAATTAGTTGCACACTCACGTTAGCTGCTATATACGTTAGCTGCTACTCACGTATATTCCACTCACGTTTTCACAATTATCTTTCTCCCGCGTTTTCACAATTTTAGCTGCTATATACGTTAGCTGCTCATATATTCCACTCACGTTGTCTTTTAAATATCAACAGTGAAGCACAGCCAGAGTTAAAGGATTTGCAAGCACATCCAACGTTCATTCCAGCACTGAGACGAACTACAGCAGCTGCAGACATTCCGTGCAACTCAAAATAGTTCAAATAGCTCAAATAGCTCCAACTCAGTAAATCTCAACCATTTGTTAGCGCGACTCAGTTGCACTGGACGGACTGCCATACCCCTCTGTAAGTAATTTTCTACTCTACAGGTGCCCAACTGAAAGCTGTTTAAATTTACTTTTGGCTATTACACCTTGATTTGTTTATGCGCGTTTGGACAAGAAATAATTTTAACCATTTAGAAAGCCAAAATTTCTCGTTAAACAAATCAACGGAAAATTTAAATCAAACGAATATGAGCAATCACGGTTCACATCACACTTCAGCTAACTCATCACCTAGATCACATGCTGGAAATAATGAATTTCATGAGAACAGACCATTGTCACTTAGAGACCGATGTTATCCAACTAGAACTGTTCAACCTTCGGTTATTTCATTTCCACCTGCCGAAGGAAATAATTTTGAGCTAAAACATTCTTTTATCCAAGGGGTTCCAAAATTCACTGGGTCTGAAAATGCATACGAATTTCTTAGTGAATTTGAGTTATACGCTTCTACAACTAAAATGCAACAACTTTCTAATGAATCCATCAAGCTACGGCTTATTCCATTCGCGCTTCTAGAAAGCGCGAAAAGATGGCTTAATTCTCTTCCTAAAAATTCAATTAAAAGTTGGGACGATTTCGTCACTATATTTTTGAAAAAGTTTTTTCCTTTCCACAAAACTCTTAAAATTCGAACTGAAATCAATCAATTCTCTCAGAATGAAGGAGAAACTTTTTCAAAATATTTTGAAAGGTTCAATCAATTGTTATATAGTTGCCCTCATCATGCAATTCCTAGACACGTCTTGTGCCAAATTGTCTATGAAGGGCTTAACTATCAAACAAGATCCCAACTCGAATCAATGTGCGGAGGAGAATTCATGGCAAAAACAGACAAGGAAGCTTGGGAATTTTTAGAAGAATATTCGGAAAAGGATATGCAATGGGAAACAATTCGTGTTCCAATTCGTACTCCAAACAGAGGAGTACATGCCATTGACCCATCACATCTTCCTATAGAAGCCCAAACTCCTCAAGAAGGAGAAGGACTACCCCATTACTACACACAAGACCAAATCAATGCTATAGCTCAAAACAGTCCTTACTCATCCACATACAACCCTAACTGGAAGCATCATCCAAATTTTTCATGGTCAAATCCTAACAATGCAGCTAATCCATCACATTTGTATCCGATGATACCAAATCCGAATTATCGAGCCCCAACTTCTAATGCTCAAAATTCTCAACCCACTCCTCAAACAAAACCTTCGAATCAACCATATAGGCATCATAATTTCAATCCATCAGCCCAACCTTCTCAACCATCACAAGAAATTGCTCGATTATAAAAACAAATCACTAACCAAGATGCGAGAATTGAGCAAATCACTAAACAAAATGAACAATTGTTGATTATGATGAAGGACTTTATGAAAATCAATGAGAAAGGAAAATTGCCTAGTCAACCCGAAGTGATTCCAAAGTATAACACTCGAGGAGCAAATTCTTGTGAGGACGAAAATATAAATCCAGTTAATGATGTCACCACATTAAGGTCTGGAAAGAAGGTAGACAACCACGTCGGCAACCCCGACATCCTCCCTAAGTCTACCCATGTTCAAAATTCTGAGATTCAATTGACACCCACTGTTGTCGATCCTATCAACTCTCATTCTTCATCCAAGGTTGGCAATCCCAACATTCCAGTTTCTTTATCTTCTCCCTCTAGTATAACACCTTCTTCTTCAAATGAAAAAACTACCGAACCAGTCTATAAACCCATAGCTCCATTTCCTCATAGACTCAACAAAAAGAAGAAGCCCGCTAATTTTGACCAAATTCTTGAAATCTTCAAACAAGTTCGAATCAATATTCCACTTCTTGATACCATTGAGCAAATTCCTCAATATGCCAAGTGTCTTAAAGAGCTATGTACTCAAAAACGTGCCACGAACGTTCCAAAGACCGCATTTCTAACTGCAAATACTAGCTCTGTTCTTTCGAATCCCTCCCCTATCAAGTATAAGGACCCCGGTTGTCCTACAATCGGTTGTAAAATTGGTAACACTCACATTAGTCATGCCCTACTTGATCTTGGAGCGAGTGTAAATCTTCTACCTTATACTGTGTACTATCAACTTGGACTAGGGGAATTAAAGCCTACAAACATCACAATTCAACTAGCTGATCAATCTGTCAAAAAACCATTAGGCACAGTTGAAGATGTTTTGATACAAATTGGGCAATTCTATTTCCCAGTTGATTTCATAGTCCTAGAGACCGCTCCCGTCTCAAATCCGAACAGTCAAATTCCCTTGATATTAGGCCGTCCATTCTTGGCAACATCAAATGCTATCATAAATTGTAGGAATGGTCAACTACGACTTTCCTTTGGACACCTAACCATCGAACTAAATATCTTCAATCTTAACAAACAACCAAGGGATCTTGAAATAGAAGAAGTTGACATGATTCAAACGACTGTAGAAAATGATTTTAGTGATACTACAGAGTCTCTTAACATGTGCCTAGATCATTTTAATTCCAACTTCAATGATGATGAATACATTTCTGAATTAAATGATATGCTCTACTCTTTTCATACTTCACTAGAATTTAATCAGTTGATGTCTACTAAAACCTCAAAAGAAGAGCGCCCTAAGTTAGACCTTAAACCTCTTCCAAACGATCTTAAGTACGCATACTTAGATTCTTCGGAAAATTTCCCAGTAATCTTGGTCTCCGATCTCATTAAGGACCAAGAAGAACAACTTTTGAAAATTTTAAGGGAAAATAAAGAGGCATTAGGATGGGTAATCGCCGACATTAAGGGAATTAGTCCATCAATCATCGAATACATTTAATCGATGAGGCTAAACCCACTCGCGAAGCTCAAAGGCGATTAAACCCTAACATGAGAGAAGTGGTAAAGGAAGAAATTATCAAATGTTTAGACAATGACATTATTTACCCTATCTCTGACAGTACTTGGGTAAGTCCGGTACAAGTTGTACCAAAGAAGTCTGGAATCACCGTGACCACAAATGAGAATAACGAACTTGTTCCCACAAAAGTCAAAACAAAATGGCGTGTTTGCATCGACTATCGGAAACTCAATACAGCAACAAGAAAAGATCATTTTCCCCTCCCTTTCATTGATCAAATGCTCGAACGCTTAGCCGGTCATGAATATTATTGTTTTCTTGATGGTTACTCCGGCTATAATCAAATTCCCATTGCTTTAGAGGATCAACACAAAACGACGTTCACGTGTCCCTTTGGAACTTTCGCTTATCGTCGCATGCCCTTCGGTCTTTGTAATGCCCCTGCCACCTTTCAGAGATGTATGATGAGTATATTTTCCAATATGGTGGAGGATTTCCTAGAAATATTCATGGACGATTTTTCAATCTATGGGTCATCTTTTGATCAATGCCTCCTTCGTTTAGAACGTGTCTTAAAGCGATGTAAGGAGAAATCTCTTGTGCTTAATTGGGAAAAATGTCATTTTATGGTTAAGCGAGGAATAGTCTTAGGCCATGTTGTCTCTAAAAATGGCCTAGAAGTTGATAAATCTAAAGTTGATCTTATTGCTAACCTTCCTCCTCCAAAGTCCGTCAAGGACATTCGATCATTCCTCGGTCATGCAGGATTTTATAGGAGGTTCATTAAAGATTTTTCAAAAATTTCAAAACCTCTTTCGAATCTACTGGCTAAAGATGTTAAATTTGAATTTTCCAATGAGTGTAAAACGTCTTTTGAAACCCTTAAATCGATCTTGACCACTGCACCTATCATCCAATCTCCAAATTGGACCTTGCCTTTTGAATTAATGTGTGACGCTTCCGATTATGCCATTGGAGCCATCTTAGGTCAACGAATAAAAAAACTTCCTCGAGTCATATATTATGCTAGTAAAACTCTTAAGGAAGCTCAATTGAATTACTCAACCACAGAAAAAGAGTTTTTAGCAGTTGTCTTTGTCCTCGATAAGTTTAGATCATATCTCGTGGGTTCTAAGGTCATAGTTTACACCGATCATGCCGCATTACGGTATTTACTTACGAAAAAGGATGCCAAACCCCGCTTAATCCGTTGGATCCTTCTTCTTCAAGAGTTTGACCTAGAAATACGAGACAAAAAGGGTTCTGAAAATGTCATAGCCGATCATCTTTCTCGTATAGTTCATGAAAACATCGATAACACTCAAATCAATGATCATTTTCCCGATGAACAAATTCTTTCCATATCCAGTGCACCATGTTACGCAGACATCGTAAATTATCTTGTCACAAATGAAACACCTCCCCATTGGTCAAAACAAGATAAACAAAAATTTCTCTCCAATGTTAAAAACTTTTACTGGGACGATCCTTATCTCTTCAAATATTGCACCGATCAAATCATACGTAGATGTGTCCCCGAACATGAATTCCATAGTATCCTCTCTTTTTCACATAATCAAGCATGTGGAGGACATTTTGGAGCAAAGAAAACCTCTGCCAAGGTGTTACAATGTGGTTTTTATTGGCCTTCTCTTTTTCGTGATGCCCACGAATTTTGCTCCAAATGCGTTAGATGCCAACAAACAGGTCGTATTTCCAAACGTAACATGATGCCCCTAAACCCAATACTTGTCATCGAAATTTTTGATGTTTGGGGCATCGACTTCATGGGCCCTTTTCCTAATTCGTTTGGAAATCTCTATATCCTACTTGTAGTAGATTACGTGTCTAAATGGGTTGAGGCCATTCCTACCAGAACGAATGACAATAATGTTGTTGTCAAATTTTTGAAAGAAAACATATTTTCTCGTTTTGGTACACCTCGAGCTATTATAAGCGATAACGGTTCTCATTTTTGTAATCGTGCTTTTGAATCTCTTCTTAAGAAATACTCTATCACTCATAAACTTTCTACTCCATATCATCCACAGACTAACGGTCAAGTCGAAATTTCCAATAGACAAATTAAACAAATTCTTGAAAAGACGGTTAACTCCAACAGAAAAGATTGGTCATCCAAATTGATAGATGCCCTTTGGGCATTTCGTACAGCTTATAAAACCAATCTAGGAATGTCACCATACCGATTAGTCTTTTGAAAAGCATGTCATTTACCTGTTGAGCTCGAGCACCGCGCACTTTGGGCAATCAAATATCTTAATTTTGACATGGGAAAAGCCAGATCACATCGTAAATTACAATTGTCAGAATTAGAAGAACTAAGAAATGAAGCGTATGAAAATGCAAAGATTTATAAAGAGAAAACTAAATTTTATCATGATAAATTCATACTTCGTAAGACATTCGAAGTAGGGCAGAAAGTTCTCTTATATAATTCCAGACTTCATTTATTTCCGGGCAAATTGAGATCTCGATGGACAGGTCCATATATTGTGAAAACCGTATACCCTTATGGTGCAGTTGAAATTGAAAATCCTAGGGACGGTTCCATTTCAAAGGTCAATGGACAACGCTTGAAGCCATTTCTAGAGTTCGAACAACACGAGGACGACGAGTTCGTGGATCTCCACGAACCTAGCTATTCGGCATGAGCTACTCACTATCTTGTACATATCAGGTTGTATTTCTTTTAGTTTTTCTTTTTAGTTTTTTTCTTTTCATGTGCATGTGCATTCCATTTGACAGTTGGGACACTGTCTCATTCCAGTATGGGGGGGACGCACATCTCATATTTTTTGTTCATATTTCACAGTGTGGCATCACTTCAAAAAAAAAAATCATCTCATTATTTGTTTTCAAATTTGTTTTCAATTTTTTTTTTCAAGCTTCATCTCATTTTCCATTATTTTTAGGACTTTGATTTATTTTTAACTAGTCAAGACAAAGTAAGTAAACAGTTGAAGTCAATTAATGAAATTTTTTGTGAATCGCTAATTTCAAATGTAAAATATAATGAAAAGTTGAATTACAAGCGATAATAGTGAGGTTAGTATATAGGGAGATTCGTAGGTGATGGTTATGAAATCTTTTCTAAATTGTAGTCTTTGTTTTAAAAAAAATGGTAGATTTAAAGTACATGCATTGACATTTCAAATCATTGAAGTTAAGTGGTGTTAAGTTGATTTGCATAACTCTCTTCAGTTCATTTTATAAAAAAATGATTTAAGAAACACCTAGAGTCAATAGGTGTACACACTTATGAAAGTGTGTACACTCGCCACGCTCTGTACTCTTCTCACGTAAGCCCGCAAGGCAGTGCGTGGATGGTATATCTGGCCTCAGCATTCTGAGTTAGGTGTATAAAGAAATTAAATAAATAATCACCTAAGGATTACCGACCTTTTCTAACATAGTCAGCGTCGGTTTGCACAATCCGCCAAGCTCTGTCCCAACTCTCACGTAAGCCCGCGAGGCAGTGCATGGGTGGTGTACCTTGGTCCAAAAGTTAGGTGTATATAACAAAAAAGTAAAGAGAAAGTAAGCTATTGAAACCCAAACACTTCTTGACTTTATTGATTTGGCTTGTTATACAAATGGAAATAATAAATACCATTTTAAAAAACTGTGATTAACAATAAAGAGATTATTTCATGGCTGCACTATGTTATCGACCGAAACAACTAGCTAAACTAGAATCTAATGTATGAAAACTTGAGTTATCTTGAAATTTGTGTTTAGTGAGGAACCAAAAATTTCTAGAAGTTGACTAAAACTGATCTACATTATTTTGTTGCAATTATTCTGAAATAAATCAAGTCTCCATTTGTTTAAAATTTTGCATTCATGTAGTACATTAGGATCCCCACATACTGCATTTGGATTTTGTGGGTAGTATCTGCTGAAAACCCTCACGAGACACCACTCGTCCAACTAGGGACACCTAGAGGTTTAACGGCTTGTTGCATACGCTCAATGCAATCGTGTTTCCTACGAAAAAGGATTTAGTTAGTTTTTATTTTCTTGTTTATTCGAGGACGAATAAAGTTCAAGTGTGGGGGTATTTGATGAACGTATTTTTCTGCATATTAAACCGTTTGTTTCATATATTTTTATTTTAATAAAGCGGTACTATACGGGTATTTTGTTGTCGTTTTGCAGATTATAGATTCCGAAGTGCTATGCTGAAATTAATCGGTTGTGTCATCTATTGGTTCAAATGACACGTAAGAAAAGAGTGCAACATTTTAATCATCGAATAAATCAAAGCTCAGCACATGTTAATCAAAAAGCACAACTTACATGGACCAAGTCAAAAATAAGCTCATTAGCATGATCATGTAAAAGAAAAAAAATCCACTCACGTTTCCAAGTTCAAAAAAAAGGTGGACCATTTCAAAGTAGCAAAGATGAAGCATATTATTCAAATGCCAGCTCACATTAGCTTTGTTCTATGCAAATTCAAGTCTAACACATATATTATCTTAGCTTGGTCAAGAGAATACTAATTCAAACAATGACGTGGCCATTTGCAAATTCAATCAGCATATATTTTTCAAGCAATGACGAGGCCAGATATTTTTTCTTTGACCAATTCAAACATGGGACCTATTCTTTTAGGAAAAGGTGGAGTGATATTTTCAGATCTGGAAGTCTATATATAGAGAACTGCAATGCCAAAGGAAATCATCTCTTACCCCGTCACTTTTCTACTAGTTTATTTTTAGCAATGTTTTTATGTCAGTCAGAGTGGATATAATTGTTAATTAGTTTTAGCAGTTTATTGATTCTGGTTTTTAGTTATTTGACAGTACTCTTTTCATTTCAGTAATTTAAATTCAGTTCGTTTGATTTCCAGTTGTTCACTCTGCATTTTTCCCTTCCGTACTTTTTATTTTTTTTACTCTGAATTCTACAGTAAATTTTGTTGATTAGTTTCAGTGAAATTTGGAATCTCAGGGTGATTGCTTTTATTATTGTTTTTATCCGCTCAAAACCATCATTGAATTTGTTTAACACGCCTAAGATTTAAATATGGATTTCAAACATTTAAAAATACAATTCCCTGTGTTCGACCTGCATACTACATATCTGTGCGCTTGCAGAATTAATTAAAATTTGCGCTTTTCTAACCAATAGAAAAGTCGCAACATAAACTCTTATTTTAAACTTCGTTTGTTTTAAACTATCTTTTAATTATAATATATTTATACTTAGATTTAAATATAAAATTATAGTAAAATTGTATATATAGTATTCTCTATATTTATCTATGTATTTTATCTATAGTCAAGTATATTTATAAAGTTTAAATAGTTTTAATATAAGATAAAGGTTATTTTCAAAGAAAAACAAAACATCAAAATTTCCTTTGGGATGTCGACATGCCCTAGTACCCCATGTCGACATAATGTCAGTTAAATTCAAAAACTTTGAATTTCAAAAGAAGTGTCTATTCGCCATAACCTTTCACGAATGGACATGACTGTTGTTCTTCTATAAATAGGGGTTAGTTTCAACGAATTTAACATCAGATTTTCTGGTTTTTCGCTTCTCTTCTTCTTCCACATTTTCTTATTCAAAATCCTATCATTACTCTGCTGAAATCAACATTGAATCTAACTAGATTATCTCTGGTTTGGTTCTCTATCACTATCTCAACAAGATCCAAGTGCTATTCAGAGTTATAGGCTTCTTTGTAATCTATCTAGCGAGAAAAGGTGTGATTGTAGCCTTGGAAATCAATCAAGCGAGAAAAGGTGTGATTGTAGCCTTGGAAATCAATTGGGTGAACTTGTTGCCCCGGAAATCAAGTATCTCTACCCAAAGGATTGTGATTCTAGAGGGTGTACCTCGTAGCCTTGAAACCGAGGGTTGTAATTGTTGAATTGCTTTTGAAAGGAAATCCATACTTAGTTGTGCGGGACTGGATGTAGGGTAACTCCGAACCAGTATAAAACCCGGTCTGTTCTTTCCTTTACTGCATTTACTTTATTTCTACATCTATGTTTGTTTCTGTGATTATATCTGTGTCTGAATATTACAAACATTTGTGTTCAAATTAACATAAACTCAAAAAGATTTTGTAATTTCTTAAAAACACTATTCACCCCCCTCTATTGTTATTCCTAGCCTTAAGATCCATATTCCGCATTCCTCACATTAAGAAGGATAAATAGTCAAACCAAATCTCATTCCTTTATAAAATTTCCTTTTATAAGCCTATTTCATATTTACAATCCCTTTTATAAATCTCCAAGGTAATGTATAAAACTCCTTTTCAAAACCTTTTTCTTCTATAAAACTCTTTACTAAATCTCCCTTTATAAAATCCTTTTATAAAATTCCTTAATGAAAATCCTTACAATGATCCTTTTAAAAAAAATACATTTTAACCAAATCCGTTTTAAATACTTATAAATCTTTATAATCACCTTCAAAGAAATTTAAAAATATCTGAAATAGATAACTCTTATATTTTATGAAAACAATAAATGTCCGTACTGCATCCACAACGACTATTTCTATATGGATCATATCCTTTAAAACTTGGTTTATAAATTAAATAACCTTTAACCCCCTTCGAAAATCTTTTAAAAAAAATAGTTATAAACCCTTTTTATAAATCACTTTATTATTTAAGAACTCTTTTATAAATCTATTATACGCTTTAAAATACTTGAAATAAGATCCAAACTATTATTCAAAAACATTACCTTAAATCAAATACTTTCTTTTAACACGTTTATTAAATAAGTTAAACTTCCATAAAAAGCATAATTAATATAATTAAATATTTAAAACAATATTAATAATATAATTAAATAACTTTAAACAACATTAGTAAAATAATTAAATAACTTAAACATCATATAGAAATAAGTAATTAACCCTTTAAACATTATTAAATAAATAAATAACAATCAACTTTAAATAATCTTGATAATGAAATTAATTATTGGACTTAGACATCTTTAATAAAGAAAATGAAAATCATTTATAAATTAAATAAACAGTTGACATCAAATTGTTAAAATTTGATGTTAAATTCAAATCCATAACTTTACAAATGCGGAAAGCAGCTTAGCGACCACAGTGGTACTAAATCGAGCTACCATTTTATTCAATTTAACTTTCATGTCACATATTTGGTATTTACCTAAACATGATATATGTAAATAAAATCATCAATTCACAATCATTAATTGATCCATCAGTTATTCAGTAATAATAAATCCACGTATTAATTAACTGGTCTACGAATAAATGTCCAAATAAATATAATAGCAGAACTTGGATTTATTCCGCTAACAGATACCGTCAATAATCTACACGATTTATTTGTAGTAGAATCATGTTTTATTCTGCTCACTATATGTCCAAAATAAGCTATTCAATTTAATTTAATAGATCAGTATTTATTATTTGGTCAAATAGATATCACCGATGAAAGTATAATTTATTAACTATGTTATTATTTAGATAACATAATTATAACCAATCAGTATTTACATGCCCTTAAATTATGTTACACTAAAATTATCAACAATCTATATCAAAGCCTTGTACTCATCAACAAGAGTGTAACATAAAATTCCGTGGGTCAAGCGGATTTAAAATAGAGAAGTTATCACTTTTTAAAATTGTTGACACACTTGATTAAATTATTTTTAAAAGCGAACATAAATTTTAATTCTCGTGAAAAAGAATGGGCCCAGCCCAAAACCCATCACCAAACCCCGTATAAGCACCTGATACCCACACCTTCCCATACGTAGGGCTGTCAATGGATACCCGAAATTCGAAATCCGTCCGCATCCGCATCCGAAAAGCGGATAAATATCCGATATTCGGAAAAACGGATGCGGATGCCGATACGAAGACATCCGCATCCGAAAATTATCCGTTCAGTTTTTGTCAAAATTATAGTTCAAATTATGTGTATTTTAGTGTAGTAAAAGATATTCGTTAATTATTTTATTAAGTTATTAATTTATATTATATGCATTTAATGCTTATTAACTGTTAAAAACTATTTATTATCATCATATTTGTTAATTTTTAACATTTTTATAATTAATGGGATTGAAAAATATTTATGTTAAACTAAAATTTTCTTTTTATAATTCTAGATTTAACGGTCAATAGAGGATATGATATTTGTCCGTATCCACGGATGCGGATATCTGATATCCGAAAATGATTTCGGTTGCGGATGCAGATATTCGATATTCGAAAATGATTTTGGTTGTGGATATGGATAGACACTATCCGCATTCGAAAGCATCCGTTGACAACCCTATCCATAAGCATGCAAAAAGCTCCAATTCCCTTCCTTCTAAGTGCAAAAGAACACATTATGTTGGACCAAATTGCAAAATCACTTGATGTGAATAATGCTTCCTACTCTTGCTTTACTTTGCAACGCAAACTCCTCCAAATACATATAATTGTCCATATTAAGATGGACTTATTTGCAAATCCAGGTGCAATTTATAGTAGCATGTCCATCTTCTTTTCTCAATTCAAGCTCCAGGTTATATAAAAAAATGTCGCCTCCTCCCCTTCAAGGCCAATGCCACCTCGGCCAGAGCCAGCCGCCTTTGCCCCTACCACCACCCACGTGATCGCTGCCACCTCGCCTCACCCATGCACACTCACCTTGCCAACGTATCAACCCAAGGCCAAACTTCCACCCTCCCAAATCTTCCTCCCGGCCCGACTATCTCGACTTTCGAGTGCCACTTAAATGGAAATCGTAGCTATCTCCACACTCTACAACATTCCAGTTTGCACTCTTAGCTAAATTGTTGCGTGACATGAGTTACTGGAGTAATTAAAATGAAAAGGAATATGGGTTCTGTGTTTCCATTTTGTATGCAAAAATGAAAAAGGTGAAAATATGAACGTGTCCAACCTCTTTTTGAAATGAGCTTGTCTTTCCTATTGAATGTGAAGCTTTGTATTTATAAACGCAAAATAATTCAATTGCTTCAAAGTGAAACCAAACTACTCATATGAGTCGAAACTTCCATTCCAAAATGAAAGAACAAGCGCAGCCAAACTAAGAAAACCAAAGTGTAAATATGTGTTCTCCCATGAAACATGCTGTGTAATATGTGTTCATGCGTGCATCAATATGAAAGAAAGTCACTTTCTAGCTAAGGAATACAAAAGTCAAATGGAATGACAAGAAAAGATAAGAAAAAATAGGAAAAAAAAATGTTGCGTGCGTCACTAGTTTAGTGTATAAATTTTGGTTTGACATATAAAGTTTATGCGGTACACCGCCGCAAAATATTACGTCCGCGTATGAATCGCGAACGAAAAAAATAAAAATATGATCATGCATAACTGTACATTACGTTTACAAAACAACAATAAAATATACTAGTTAACAAATTATGTAAAGTTTCAAAACTACAGTTATTTGCCGTAATATACGTCAAAAGAAAATTGAAATATTTTCCAAATTGAAAATTATGGAAAAATCTTATAAATTGAATAAAAAATACGTCACCAAAAATCAGGGTTGTTATTTGAAACATATATTTTATTATAATATAAATTCAAATTCAAATATTTAAAATTGATTAAATATTCCCACAATTAAAGTGATAAAATTCCGGGTCGTTATAAAGGCAGACTTCTCTATTTGTGAGAGTCAAGATTGATGTTCGAGTAGGGATGAGCAATAACGCTCCAACCTACCGGCTTCTTTCTTGAATGAGGAATAATTAAGTTGGAACTTTAGAAACGTGAAGTATAAAAACCTTGATTTCTATAAGCAAACGTTTTTGGAACTAGATAGTCGATTAGCCAACTATAAGAACTTGACGGAATAACATAAGTAAATGGTTTTGGGTGTAGTAAAAAATGTCTAAATTACATTTATTTTTAATCCTAATTAATTATAATTAGAGTCATAACTAGAATTATAGTAAGAGCTATAATTAGGATTATAATTAAGACTATAATTAGGACTATAATTAGGAATGTAATTAAAACGTTAATAAGAAATGCTTTAAAGGTAATTATAAATGTTTTGGGTTTATTGTGACAATGTTTAAGTATCATTTTCCTTTAACCCTTATAAAGGTAACTAGATCTTTAAAAGAGAGTTTTAAAGTAAATGAAATTATGATGTGTTTTGGGTTTGTAGTAAACAATGTTTTAGTAACATTTTTTTTAAACCCTTGATTTATATTTTAAAGTGGAAAAATATTATTAAATGATTATGAATATATTTAGATATTTAATAATGGAATTTTAAAGATAATAACAAGTATGGAATCTTTTGGAATAAAGATCGAGATGTATATGTTTAAAATATAAAAGTGAGAAGGGGTTTATAGTAACAATGTTGAAGTAACATTTGTTTTTTTATCTCTTTGATTATAGTTTAAAATAAGTAAATCTTATTAATGATTGTGAATATACTAATACCGTTGAGATAAGTGTATGAATACTTTTGAAGTATTGAAAAGAGTATAAATGAATAGTGAAATAATAGGGATAAGTATATATCTTTTATAAAGAAAAATTACACACACACACACACAAGTTAACAAAAAAGTTTTAGTTAAAAAAGGAATTTTAATTAATAAAGGAGTATTAATTAATAAAGGAAGTTTTGAATAATGAAAGAAGTTTTATTAGATAAAAAGAAGTTTTATTAGATAAAAAGGAGTTTTACTAATAAAAAGGATTTTAATTAATAAAGGATAAATTAATTAAAAAGGTATTAAAAGTTGTTTAGGTAAATTGATCTTGGTTTGTATGAATTGATAGTGATTGTGTGTTTACTTGCTTATGAAACGTATATAGGACTTAGTTTCTTTATGCGATCATTCTCATTATTATTAAAATTGACCAAATATTAGTTTAGGAAATATTTAGAAGGAAAACGAGATGATTTTATACCCTACATATAAACTCATCTTGCCTTCTAGAACAATTGATAAGGAAATCCGTCTAGATAGGAGAAGATCTCCACCCTTATGTATTGTCTATTTATTTCTGAAAGAAACAGGGTCGAGTTGACCGAAAATCTATCGATTGGTTTTGGAGAATCTGGTAAGCGAGGAGAGTGTACTTATATGAGATGATTTAAGACCATAACCACTTCAAAACCATATCGTGATCTATTCTTTAGAAGAGGTTCGTGATGTTGGAATCCATTTGGGAAATTCTATTCTGTTTGAGTGATGAAGACTCATGTAAGAGATGCCAAGCGACAAGCGTAGCCTCAAAATCGGTAATGATAGAAACAGAAGTAAGGATGCACAATCCTAGGTTTAGCTAACCCAATCGGGTAAATAATCTCCATTATCCAGAAATGTTTTCAATGTTGGGCCATGGAGTTGTTGATGTTTGGTTCAGATTAGGACATAGACCGGTTGTGTTTACCTTATGGTATATTCATTAGAGATGTTCATTGTTCGAAAGGATATCTCTGATCTTTGTGCAGAAGATCTGCCTCATTGAAACGAGGGCGTCTCCATGGAAACCCTACATGATTCAGTAAACATGCCCATCAGTTTTGATGGTATAACTATTATTGTTGTGGTGTATACTTTATGCACTATAGCTATTTTCTTATTTATATTCATCACCCTAGACATTATTATAATATCACTATATTTTCTTATGAAATGGTTTGGTTATCGTAAGGCAAAACACATCCATGTTTATTTTTGGTTTGGTCTTATGAGATTCCTTTATTTTTGAAGGGTTTTAGAAATATAAAAATCCAAATGGTTGAGCTCTCATGCTGGTTTACCAGAATGATACGGTTGTTATTTTCTTATAATGCTCGAGTTAGCCTTGGGTATATTTCTAGTTTTTGCTATGGATGCTTTGGAGCTTAGGGAGAGGAGTTGGATGTTTACCTACCATAGTATTTATTTTGCTGCATTACTTTCTATGTGTGTGTATCAGTAATTGTAAGGACATGTTGTTGTAACTGTCCAGGCTGATGATAATACTTAGATTAGTAACTTTGACATGCTATGTATATTAGAGTAACATTGAGTACTACTATTTTTATATTGTATGTTATCATTTTGCTATGAGATTCCAATGTTTTTGTTCTCCTTTTTTTTCTTTTCTTTTTTTCTTTATCCTAACGTTCCATCTTTTCCGCACTTGGGTGCTCGACACATGAATATCATGGATATACTTGTGTCGACATTTGAGGTTCGAAAAGGCGGTTGTTACAGCTTGGTATTTGAGCCAAAGGTTAAGCGAAAACCTTGGCTTTAATGAGGTATACTCATTAAGAGATAGGGTAATGGAATTCCTTATTATGAGTCGAGTGTATTATACATACGAGAGCATGTATTTGTTAGTGCTATAAAAATGATTTATATTATATTAATTAGTTTGTTGAGTGGTTTATGAAGTTTGATCGGTACATGGGACGCCATGGTATCGATAAGAATTTCTAAATACTTGAACAAGGTAAACTAACATAATATTGTTTTTGAAATTGGTAAATGAAATAATTTTACCTAGGATTATATTATATATATAAAAGATAATTTTCAAAAATTGATATAGTTATTTATGATGTGTTTGTTTGGTAGGAAATGATAATATTCAATTATTATCATTTATTTTTTGATCAGTCATGCTCATATAGTTAGGAGCATTGGCTATTGTTTGTTGACTTATAAGTGGTTTTATTTTTACAACTTGGGTTGAGTAGATATTATTGTATGGGAACATTGAAATGAACATCTTGTGAATTAAGTTATACAGTTTGACTGTAAGGCGTTCGATGATAATGTTGGGATAAAAAGTTAAATTCAATAAAAGTTGTTTATTATAGTTTTAAAAGAAAATCAAGATATTTTCGAATAAATATTTGTGATATGATTTTATATAAGAAAGTGACTTTATATAAGTATGGTTTATAAAATATGGTTTATAAATGGAAACGATTTAAACTGAGAATTTGAGAACTTAAATATCAGTGCTTTGAAAATTGTTTTTCAAGGTTTTTGGAGAAAAAATAATAGTATTATTTAAAAGTATTTATGAATATAAATGTTTACAAAAGAATTTTAAAGGAGAGAGAAAGTACTGAATTCACTTCTGTGGTTGTAAAATAATTCCAGTGATGACTGCAGCATCATCAACGTTCATTTTTTGAGTTTTAAAGCGGATACTATATTATTTTTCTACAAGTTGTTTTGGTAAAATAGATTTTGATTTAAATCATGAAAGTATGATTTGGTATACAAAAGTTATAACTATATATTATTATTTTGAAATGATTTGAAATGAAAACCAGGTGTTTAGTTCTAAAGTTTTCTATTAAGTTATATTATAGACGCATGTATCCTATGCATCAGAGTAGTTTAATTGTGCATCTTATTATGATATGTTGTCCGGTAGTTTTCAATATTGAAATAAAAATGGAATTTTGGGCTATTTTGGACAGTCGAAAACTTCTAAATTGACGTAGAAATTGAAGCCAAGTGTTTTTGTAAAAATATAAAGATGAGATTTGGTAACTCTTAAATTCCAAAGATAGTAAATTTAAACAAGTTTCAAAATTTGTAGAACATCTATGTGAAGTAAAACATATATGAGATAGTGTGCATACTCTTAGGATGCAGTGTTATACAAATATAAACTTAAGTTGTAGAATATTTTATAAATAAAGACATGACTTTATAAAATGTTAAAAAAACTCAAGTAATGTTTTATGTAATGGTTCATAAATGATTTTACTAATGATAATAAATATTATATGTAACAATAAATGTGAATTAAAAAGTAATTGGTGTAGTTAAGAAAACAATGGAATAAAATACATAAGTTGTACGTAGATCATTTTATTCGCATGACAGTTCTCGATCTAGGATTCGAGTACATGATTTCAAGGTGGTTTACACCAGTCCAGACAAGGATTTTCACTAGATTCTTGACGACAAACACTTGATATGGATTCTTGATTGATTGTGAAGTTTTCTATAAAGTATATGGCTATGTAAGGAGAACAAAAGTGTCTAATCAAGGAGCCAGATCAAAGTCCGTGCTAGAGAGGTCAAGCGATCTATACTGGTTAGGAAGTGAAATTTATGTGATCAAGCAAGTGATCAAATTTAATATTGCATATGGATGGTCCATGTACATCGTATGGGTTTAAACGTAATTAAATACTTTGTTTGTTGGAGAGTTTGGGAAAGAACTTTTAGAATTGTTATACGATAGCATGAATAATCGACTAAGTAATAACCAGAGGCTGTTGAGCGAAAGGTACGTTTAGTACTTTATTTATCATCTTTGTGGGATGAGAAGTTTTTTGAACCTAGGCAAACCATTGGCTATGTTTACTAGTGAATTTTGAATATGTTAAGTATTGATGTGTGATTGTTGCTTCGGTTGCTGTGTTGGAATTTCAAGGATGAAATATTCTAAGGGGAAGAATGTAACAACCCGTAGTTTCGGAGTTTCGAACACTTTGTACTTAAATATGTGAAATATTTAAATATTTGTATCTTTGATTTAATGTGAATAAATATGATTTTATAACCTTGATAAACCCCTTATAATAAATAACTAATGAAGGAAAAATTATTTTTGAATTTTGTTTATAAAAATAAACAGTTTGAAGAAATATCGATAATGTGGCCGAAATCGTTTTATCGATAAACAACTTTTTACTTGATAAAAGTTGTTTAAGCTCTTCGTAACTTAAATAGCAACAAATGAAGACATATAAAGTATTTAATTCACCTCCCATCCTTAACAAAGATTAATTAAAAATAAAGAAAGAATTAAGAAAAGTAATGAAGACATTGACCCTTAAATCAAGGCTTGAATGATGGCATGAAGAGTGGAGGGAATAATGGAGCCTTGTTTTAAGGCATGAAAGGGGGAGGCACATGTGTGTGGCCAACCAATGTAGAAGGGAAGGAGAGTGTTGTTCTCATTTTTTATTTGCACAAACATTCCATATTTCATTCTGTAACGACCTGGTATTTTCAACCATTCGCATCCGCACATGTCGGACTTGAATTGCTCAAAATACCGCGTTGTAAATAAAATTTGGCAAATCTTAGAATATACAGTAAATAAATAATCACAAATCACAGACACAGAGTAAAATAATGCAGCGGAAGTAAAAGAAATAGTAGTTCATGAAGCTACTATATAAATATATGAGAGTTACATAAGATATAACAAAAGAAATAGAGGACAACAGAAGTCTCAATAAAATAACCAAGTACAAGCTGAGTAGGACAACGGAACTGAAGTAGATAGGACAAGACAAGCAGATAATCTCCAGCGATTCAAATCTCCAAGAGAGTGGAAATCCAAATCTGTGAATAACTCAGGCTGACCCGAGCGTAAAGCAAAACACAAAACACTGGAGTCAGGACAATATATACTTATATAATGTAAACCAACTCAAGTGAACTGTAATAAAGGTACAAGTAACTCAAAGAATGCTTGCGATCGCCCATTCTTTAAGGATCCGTTAAAATATCTACTATGTATTAATATTCACTATTATAATAATGTCTAATAATAAAGTAAACATACTTTTAAATAGCGTTAAGGAGTGACCCAATATTCCCCTTAACACGTAATAGTCCCGGTAGTCTATCCAGTATTAGCATAATCCCAAAATGGGGCTACCCTCGATACTCCACAGGCTACGGGAGAAATCACAAATCGTAGTAAAGCTCGATATGGTAGGTGACACGGCACAACTAGGCAATGCCAGGGTAGATATACCAATTACGCATCCGAACTAGTGGTGACGCATAGCAGCCACTATCGCCCACCTCGAACAACACTCCCAAATCAAGGGTGCGCACCAAATCAATCACAAGTAATAGAATGGTATTGAAGAAGTGTGTCCGATCAGAGGTGCTACCTCCTTGGTCCGTCAATCGCTCCTGTTTTAGCCACCTTATGCCAACTCACGGGAGTTGGGTCCACGTATATACCTTAGGATCGTCGCCACCATCCTACTTCATTCTGGAAACTCCACCGCGTACACAGTTGTCAAAGTGGTTTTCGGTATCGACAGAGAGTATGTCCATATCCAATCCCGGTCTCTTTAACAACCAATCGTTATTATAACCCGTGGTTATAAATTTAAAAACAGTTTATATTTCAAATCAAATATCATTTCAAATCCAAATCTTTATCAAAATAAAGATTAAATAGTTCCAAACCATTTCAATATATTTAAAATATCATATCATTTCAAAACTTCATTTCAAATCATTTCAATATATCAAAATATCATATCTTTCCAAAACTTCATTTCAAATCATTTTAATATACCAAAATATCATTTGAGTTCAAATCTAAATATTCAACTTTAAATACCTTTTAAATTTAAAGATATTCATTTATTATCATTTCAAGTTACCTTTTAAATAGTTTATATTTCAATCAAAATAATTCATTTAAACCATTTAAAAGTGTAATTTTTATACTTTCAAATCAAGTATTAAAATTTCCAAAGTTTCAATTCAATTCAATCATTTATTTCAATTAAATTTCCATAGTCCATTTCAAATTTTATAAATTTCAACTATATATTTAATCCACAAAATAACTATTTAAATTATAAAATAAATTCCAAAGCTTTATTATCCTATATTTCATAAGTCCAATATCTTTTTAATATCATTTCAAATTCATTTCAAAATCAAAATATCATTTCAAAATATCATCTATTTAATTTAAATTTAAATACCATTTAATCACATTTCAAAATAGCTGTATTTCCCAAATCAACTATTCCATTTAAATCATTTAAAGTCAATTCATTATATTTAATAATTAAATATTTAATTCCCAAAATTTAATCTTTTTCAAAGATCATTTATTCATTTGAATTTATTAAACAAAGAAAATTCAACTTTCGCAGCGCTTAGAAAATGCTACGAAATGTTATGTTTTAAAACAGTTCATTAACAAAAGACAACATTTAAAATGCTGTAATATCTTAATTTAGTTTCAATTAAAATTTTAGTTAAATTTAACAACTATAGCACTAACAAAGTGCTATAATAACCCTTAGTTCAAATTTGCTATTTGGTTCATTTAAAACAACTACAGCATTTTCAAATGCTGTAATATCTTTACATTACATTTCAAAGATGTTGTCAAATCAAATTCATAGTTTTATTTTACAATTTCACACATAATTAACTTTCAATATAAATCATTTTAACTTATAAAATCATATATTTTCACATTTAAAAATAATCATTTAAATACCTTTATTTCTATGATTTTATAAAGTCAAATTTCCATACAAAAATCAAATTAAATAACAATTAAATTTTCATTTCTTTAATTAAATTCTTAACTTAACAACTAAGTTTAAATTTCCAAAATATAACTTATTTCCATTTATTTTACTTAATTAATATTTCACTTTTAAACAAATTCCACAAAAATTCAATTTAAGTTATATTTCCAAATTCAGCTTAAATATTCATTTATTTCATATTTTAAGTTATACAAAATCATTAACACTTTATAAAATCATTATTACTTAATAAAATAATTAAATTCATCTTTAAGTCAAACTTGTCATATATTCTTACTTTACATAAATTCCATTTATAAACAAAATCATAAATTCCAAAATTTACTTATATTTCAAATTCTACTTCACCATTTACTTAATTCACTTATTTAATTTGTAGAAAATCACAAATATTTAATAGAAATCATTTTAATAAAATTTAAATCAAAATATCATAATATTTACATTTTTAAAATATTTTTAAAATTTTCAGAAAAATATATAAACCACGGGTCTGTATATAATTTTCTAGCCTAGTTCAAGTGATACGGATATGTATCATTTCAATCCGCAGTTTACAAAGAAAAACCGGGTTTTATCATTTCAAACCCGCAATCCCAAGTAATATAAATAAATAAATAAAAACCGTTCAGACCTATCATTTCAGCCCATAACGATTTTTCCTTATTCTAAAGTCCGTTCGGGTATGTATCATTTCAACCCATAGTGATTCTAATCTACAGGGAACTTGCAGTGTGATAAACTGATATAAATAAACAGAATAACATAATAAACAGTAACATATGGTATAACAGATAAATAAGCATGGGTGAACATCATATAATCATAATATAATAGTTATAACAGGATGATATGCATTTCAGATTCAAGTGATGTCAGTTTATCAACTATATAAGTACATATTAGTCTTGTGAGATTTACTCACCTTTCGCTGCTGAAGATTCAAATCAAACAACAATATCTACCCTGAAAGAGAAGAACAGAAAGTACGATCAAAAATTGGAAGAGGAGACAAACTGGTCTCGATCTTGAAACAAGATAAATAAATCAAACTTAATACTCGAATTGAATCACAAATCAAAGCGAAATTTTAAATAAAAATTTGAACGAGATAATTTGACACATCTAAATTATATGCATGTACGTGATTCCTAGTGGGAAATTCAGGCAGTGATTTTTAAAAGGCAAGAACAGTGCACGCAACCATTATTTTTCTTTAAGCATGCAAAAGGTGACACAAATTTAGGTTCAAGAGTTGACAACTCATTTCCATGCTTGGCCCATATGTGCATGTAGGTAAATCATGGCAGTGACACAAATTTTCCTTTTTTTCCGTATAATAGAAGGATGGAACTATAGAAACAAAGCAAAATAAAAAGGAAACAAGAGGAGGAAGAGGCCATACCTACTGGCACACGCAAGGAAGAAGAGAGCAAAAGAAGTGGAAAATTGCTTGACGCGATGCTTCTTTTTTTTCCAAAGGGGATGCGTGAGTTTAGTACTGGAGGAGATGGAGGCCAAAAGAAATGAAATGGAAATGGTACGAGGCTTTAATTTATAGGAAAAATATTGGTTGCTTTGCACGCAAGGAAATAGGGATATGCGTAATCAAGGCATGAGAGTTTTATGGCCAGAAAGGAAAGAGTTTTATGGGCAACATTTATTGCATTGATTGATAAAAACGGCAAGTGTGATGACCGCCCATGACCCCCGCACTGAACCTAGAGATAGTGCGCTGTAAAGCATGCCAGGCAGCCATGGACGATCATCATGGTAAATTAAAACAGCAGAATCTATCGTATAACTCACAGCGCATGGATAAAATACAATAGAACATATATATAGTGAAGCTTCACAGAATAGGATGTCATCATATAAAACTTCATAATAGTTGAATACAAACATCTGAATAGTCAATACATCAAGCCTCACTACATATCACTCAGAGAATTATACAAGCAGCGGAACATCCAGTACATATAGTAAGAAAATAATATGCAAGCCTCCAGCTCGTCTTCGTCATCAGCATCGTTGGAAGCAAGAACAACACCTGTCACCTGCTACCTAGTCTGCCCGTCCCAAAATGGACGAACAGCCCAAGGCAATAAGAGTTAAAACATAAAGCCTTGAGTCAGACAATAGTCTTAGTGAGCGGTAAATTAGCTAACAACATACCAAAAGAGCATAAAGGAAAAAGGAATAGGAATCCAACCCTCCCACTCCACCTCTTTCTACAGTGATAGCCCCCAGACACACACTAAGCAGAAACAAACATAGCAAAGCAAACATTTAAAGTAAAGCAATTATCACTCGAGTCAAGGGCGATGTTTTCCAAGTACAAACCCCCAAGGCCTAAACCAAGATCAGATAAGCACCCAGAAAATATCGCTCTTGAGACCGAATGACGATACAACCAAACATCCATGACTCTGGCTATCACTGTTATCATTGCTTCGACACCACCGTTAATTGAATGACCGACACATTCTTTCAGCCGTCCGTCAAGGGCTAATGGAAACCCCGGTTCTAGACATAACTCCGCACGTCATAGAAACCCGTGCCTAGGACTATCGAATCTGCCCAGAGTACTTGACTACCAATCAGTAGTCTTTAGGGACTATCGAATCTGCCCAGCGTACTCTTGCTTTGAGCATGCTAGAACCTTCAACAACGATGAAATCTCAGCCTTCTAGTCATCCTCCTCGACGACTATTTCCATACTAGCTCAAGCGCCTCTCGAGCAAACCATTATCCTCAAACTCGAACCATTTCACCGAGTTATCAACATGCTTGGAATGATCCCGTCTGGATTAGACCAAGACTATCTCATATCATGCCTCGCTTCATCACATCCTAGCAAAGCCTCATCTCAACATCATCATCAAATCTATGCATATGAGCTTCATCATCCGCTACATATGCCACGAGCAGCTTTCTCAATTCAAGAGCCTTTCCCTTAGCTTTTGAATCATCCTCGACCATCTTGTCTAAATCAAATCATCAATCAACTAATTCATAACAATCAACCAAGTCAATCATTAATCCAAGTAATCAAACATTCAAACATGATCTAATAAACAATTATAACAATAATGGCAATCTTGTAAATAAAGAGTCGAAATCTAACGAGCATGAAAACATGAGTAATATCTCTGTAACTTGATGAATGAACTTGCATAGGTTAATCATGTAGTAAAATGGATGTCAAATCATTATGAACAATAGATCTATACTTAAGTTTACGGAAATGCATGGAAATCACTATTTTAACACCAAATCAAGCCAACGATCCGATATACTCCTTTGGATCCGTGTGAGAGATAATCACCACTCACCAAATCACCTAAACACTTTAAAAGCAACACACTTCAGATCTGGACAGCGAAGGATCTAACTCGATCTATCACAAATCCGCTTCAAACGATGAAATCTCTCTTCGATGGATGTAGATCTTCAATATAAGCTCTTGGATCTTCGATTCGATCTTCGATTTGGATGGAAGGAAGCACAAGATTAAAGTGGAGAAAAGAAGTGAAGAAGTGTAGAACTCGAGCTCTCAAAAAAGCAGCACTTCGTCGCTTTAAAATCCCAATCCCAAAAATGAAGAAATGAACGTGTATTTATAGGCAGATTTTCTAGGTCGTCCGCCCCCTTAGGTCGTCCACGACCTAACAACCCCAACCTACGACCTAATAGATCTGTGCATCCACGACGTACGACCTATCGCATGCGCGCGACCTAACTGCTTAGCCCTTACGCGACCTAACATAAGTCGCGACCTAACTGAGATGCCGACCTAACACACACGCGACCTAACTGTAACGACTTAGCACCTTTAAGTCGTCTAACGACCTATCTATTCACAGAAGCTCACGACCTAACTAACTTAGGTCGCTTACGACCTAACTAAACACAGAAGCTCACGACCTAACTAAACACAGCACCCCATAGGTCGCTCACGACCTAACTACTAACTAGAATACGACTTAACATCCACGCGACCTAACGACTCAACCCACTTATCATCTTAACTCGTCCACGACCTAACCTTCTTAGGTCGTTAACTCGCTTTAGTTCCTTAGGTCGCTAACTCCTAGGTCGCTAACTACTAGGTCGCTAACTACTATAGGTTGCTCCAACCTGTAGGTTGCTAACTCTTAAGTCGTCCACTACCTTAGGTCGCCAACTTCCTATAGGTCGCCCCAATCAACCTAACCTACCCCACGACCTAAGCTACCATACGACTTATCTCCTATACGACCTATCCCAAAATCCTTAGGTCGCCAACTTCCTTAGGTTGCTCCACTTTCTTAGGTCGTCTACTCCGACCTAACTACTATACGACCTAGGACTTAGACTATGGATGACTTATCAACAATGCGACCTAATGATAACTGTTTTACGATGTTTCGATCCGTAAAAATACGGGTCGTAATAGCAAGAATTATTTGCAAACAATTTATATTCGTTTAGAAATTCTTAGGAATAGGATGCGTTGATTGGTGAAAGACAGGCAAGAAATAATTTGCATTGGTCAGCGAAATTGGCGTGAATAAAGGGTAGAGAAACGGCAAGTAATCAATTAGCTTTAAATGGAAATGGAAAATCTGGTGCGAACGTGTTTAAATGTTGATTAAGGTGAAGGACAGAAATATATTTATTATTTTGAAACGTCTATGAATTAAAAATTGGCAATTATTCACAAAAAGGAAAGTGGAAACCCCCGATGATTTTAATCTAGTTTTTAAAAAAATTAACAGCTCTTTGGAAGAGTCAAAAGATTATATACATTTATAACAAATGGAAGAAATGGCAAGGCACAGTGAATTTCCTCCTTTAAACGTGCACGACAATTTATTTAGGAACAAAGACCATAATTAGAATGTGAATGGTTTTAATTTTTTTCGGGTAACGCTTCTATTAAATCAGAAGGAAAGTAAATATATTTAAAAGTGCGTACAACAGACGCAATAGTTTATGCCCAAAATATAACAAAACAACGGTTTTAAATTTTATACGTTTTCCTATTTATACGTTATTTATTCCATCAAATAACGCGCCTTTTTAAACGCGTAATTAACAGTTTAATTATACATAAATTTTTGCAATCTATTACTTAATAAAACATGATTTGTTTACATTGGGTTTTTATTCATTCATTTATCATTTACCCAAAATTTATTACAAAAGTGTATATAAGTAACAGTATAAATTATTTTGTTTTGAAAAGGTATAAAATCTATTTTAAAGAACAAAAGTGAAATAAAGGTTGTTGTGAATTTATTCAATTAAACTAACAGATTTGAAAACTAGAAAAAGATTTAGATTCCGATGAACGTAAATTTATAACCAAAATATGCATTTTAGAGCTTTCTTATAAATAAAAATCTTTGGCGAGCTAAATTTAGAAAAGGACAAAATAAAAGAAAACAGGAAAAAGAAGAAAAAGGGAAGCGATGAAAAATTAGAGCTTGTAATACTTTTCTCTCTCTTAGGAAATGAGAAAATAAAGAAGATGAGAAAATGAGAAACTTGCACGTGAATTGCAAGTCAAAGTATACGGCTAAACTAAAGGAATGAATGCCTAGAAAAGTAATAAATGTTAGGAAAACAAAAAGGTAAGAATTAAGGCAACCTTTCTTTTCTTTCCCTAAAAACAGGTAATTAATTTAGAGCTTAATTATGTATATGGAGAGAGAAACCTTTCATTCTTTCTCTAATCAAATTGATTGATTAATTAAATGTCATTAACAAGCTATATATTCATGGCATGGAATGTAACTATGTCCAAATGTATTCTACAGTAAATTATGTAAGTGCAATATACTAGATTGTGTACAAAGATGATGTTTCCATCATATATATCTTTATTGGTCATAGCATTATTATTAAAAACATATACGTATACGTATATATATATATATATACTAGACTTATACATATAAATGTGTTAAAATTAAGTTTCACTATTTTATGAGCCTAAAATTAAAGACAACAATTTTGAACCTAATCTCCAGATTAAAAAGGGTTTAAGATTAAAAAGTTATAACTTTGCATACAAGTCCATCTTATAAATCTTAAGTCAAATTAACGCACACAAATATGTATATACAAATCACTGTAAATAATGTCTTAAACTTAATACAACATAAATTTTTTGTTAAAATTTATAACTTAAAAATTTAATTATTGAAAATTTTACGGGTCGTTACACATTCTTTAAGAAAAAAATCAAAAGTGGCTACTCTTCTTCACTTCTTTCTCCACTTTCTCTTCTCAAAACCCATCCAAACCTCCTCTAAGTCAAACCATACTTTAGTATGATCCTTAGAACTATACTACAACGCCTTTCATTATCTCAAAATTGAAAAAATCAAAATAATTTGTCACCCTCTACCAAGCTGAGAGCAACAAGGGCCTAGGAAGGCTATGGTCGAGCACATTAGAGCATGAAGGTTGAATGGTAGAAAGGTTCTGGTGATTGCTTTGGTTGAGGTAGGAAGGTGGTGGCGTGTGCTTAGGTTTGGTTTGAAAATATGTGAGTTTCTCACCATCAAATAGATATTATTGTGCATGCCTTGTGTTTGAAATATTGTGAATGTTGCTTGCTTATATTTGTGTTGCATGGAAAATATATCGGTCATTGATTTTAATCTTGCTTTGGAAAGTAATGACATATGTATATGATTGTGTATTAATTATTACAAATCATTGCATAGCCCTGAAATAGAGCACATAAGGATTAGTAGGGGACATACTTAATTTGGACTTGAAATAAAAGTGTTCAAATAGCGATAGTCGCTATAAAAGCACTTTGATGCTGTGTATTTTATTCTTGTTTGAATATTGTGTTTTCATTTACATATGTTGTATGTTTGTTTTCTATGATTTTTTGTGATGTATTTTTGGAGTTGAAAATTGTTAAATGTATATGTGAATGAATGAAGTTGAATTTGGAATTGTTTTTATAGTGATAGTCGTTTTAAATGCACTTTGAATCCCCTCTCTTCTATCTTACTTTTTTGAACTCTATTTTTGAATGATTTGTTTTATTTATTTTCTACACATATAGTCGTGTAAAAGATAGTAATAAGTTGAGTTGAAAAGCTATTTACTTTATAAAACAAAGTTGTAAAAGTTATGGTCTATATAGCGATAGCTGCTATGGATGCACTTTGAAGTACTTGTTTTTAGTAGAGTATAAAATTATATTACTTCAGCAATTTTTAAGAAATCTTTTCGCAGGAGTTTTATAAAAATTATATGCGTATTTTAAAAGGAATTTGATGTTTAAATATTTTTAAAAGAAATTATTTTGAAAGTTTAAAGTAAGAGTTTTCTTATATATATATATATATATATAACTTCATAAAACTAGTTTAGTATTTTATTTTGGTGCAAAGAGTCTTTGTTACACTTTTTCGCTTTAAGTTTATTTTAAATTCTATTAAATATTTAACTAAATTATTATACATATACATATCATTTTAAAAACATTTCTAACTTTCTTAAAGTGTATTTTTGAAATATTGTATTTTGGAAGAAGGGATTAAATGTTACATTATGTGAAAAAATGAATGTGTAATTTATTTGCATATGGAATGATAGTATTACTATACTTAACACTAAAAGTCGAGCGAGGTAGACTTCTCAATTTGTGAGAGTCAAGATTGATGTTCGAGTAGGGATTAGAAATAGCACTCCAACCTACCGGCTTCCTTCTTGACCAAGGAATAGTTAAGTTGGAATATCGGAAACGTGTTAAGTATAAGAACCTTGATTTCTATAAGCAATTGTTTTTGAAACTGGATAGTTGATTAGCCAACTATAAGAACTTTACTTAGTAACCTAAGTAAATGGTTTTGGGTTGTAGTAAACAATGTTTAAATAACATTTGTTTTAACCCTAATTAATTATAATTAGAGTCATAAGTTGAATTATAATTAGAGCTATAATTAGGATTATAATTATGATTATAACAAAGACTATAATTAAGACTATAATTAGGACTATAATTAGGACTATAATTAGGAATGTAATTAAAACATTAATAAGAAATACTTTAAAGGTAATTATAAATGTTTTGGGTTTGTTGTGATAATGTTTAAATAACACTCGTCTATAACCCTTATTAAGGTAACATGATCTTTGAAAGAGAGTTTTAAAGAAAACGAAAATGTGAAGTGTTTTGGGTTTGTAGTAAACAATGTTTTAGTAGCCTTTATTTTTACACCCCTGAATTATATTTTAAAGTGGAAAAATATTGTTAAAAAATTATGAATATATTTAAATTTTTAATAATGGAATTTTAAAAATAATAATAAGTATGGAATATTTAGGAATAAAGATAGAAAAGTATATATTTAAAATATAAAAGAGAGAAGGTGTTTATGGTAACAACGTTTAAGTAACATTTGTTTGTTTGTATCTCTTGGATTATAGTTTAAAATAAGTAAATCTTATTGATGATTTGCAAATATACTTATACCATTGAGATAAGTATATGAATACTTTTAAAGTGTTGAAAAGAGTATAAATGAATAGTGAAATAATAGGATACAAGAATATATCTTCTATAAAGAGAAATCTTGTATATATATACACACACAAGTAAATGAAAGGGTTTTAGTTAAAAAAGGAGTTTTAATTAATAAAGGATATTAGTTAATAAAGGAAGTTTTGATTAATGAAAGAAGTTTCATTAGATAAAAAGGAGTTTTATAAATAAAAAGGGTTTTTAATTAATAAAGGATAAATTAATTGAAAACGGACTAAAAGTCGTTTAGGTGACTTGATCGTGCTTTGTATGAATTGATAGTGCTCGTGCATTTACTTGCTTATGAAAAGTATACGGGACTCGGTTTACTTATGCTATCATTCTCATTGTTATTAAAATCGACCAAATATTAACTTTGGAAATATCTAGAAGGAAAATGAGATGATATTTTGCCCTATATACAAACTCTTCTTGCTTCTAGGACAAATGTTAAGGAAATACATCTGGATAGGATAGGATCTCCACCCTTTTGTTTCACCTATTTATTTTAGAAAGAAACAGGGTTGAGTTGGCGAGGAATCTGTCGATTGGTTTTGGAGCATCCGATAAACGAGGAGAGTGTACTTATATGAGATGATTTGAGATCGTAACCACTTCAAAACCATATACGTGATCTATGTTTTGGAAGAGGTTTGTGATGTTGGAATCCATTTGGAGATTTGTATTATGTTCAAGTGATGAAGACTCGTGTGAGAGATTTCGAACGTAGCCTCGTCATTGGTAATGACAGAAACCAAAGTAAGGATACATAATCCCAGGTTTAGCTAATCCAAGGGTGTATATCAACGCCATTACCTAGAAATGTTTTCGATTGTTAGACCCTGGTGTTTTGATACTTGGATCATGAGATTGGGGCGTGGACTGGTTGTGTTTACCTTATAGCACATTCATTGGAGATGTACACTGTTTGGAAGGATATCTCTAATCGTTGTGGAGGAAATCCCCCTAATTGAAACGAGGGCATCTCCATGGAAACCCTACGCAATTTAGTGAACGCGTCTTAGTGGTTTTAATTGTATAACTATTATTGTTGTGGTGCACACTTCACGCACCATAGCTATTTTCTTACTTATATTCATCACCCGAGACGTTATTATAATATCACTAGATTTTCTTATGAAATGGTTTAGTTATTGTAAGGTAAAAACCCATCTGTGTTTGTTTGAGATACCTTCATTTTTGAAGGATTTTTCCATATGATTGAGTTTCTCACGCTGGTTTAGCATACTGATCCAAATGTTGTTTTCTTATAATGCTCAGGCCAACCCAGAGTATATTTCTAGTTTAAGCTATGAACACTTTGGAGCTTATAGAGAGGAGCTGGATCTTTATCTACCATAGCATTTATTTCCACTACATTGCTTTGTGTATATATATGCATCAGTGATTGCAAGAATAGACTGTATAACTGCTCAGGCTGATGATAGTTCATAGATTAGTAACTCTGACGTGCTATGTATATTAGAGGAACACAATGTACTATTATTTTTATATTATATGTTATCATTCCACTATGAGATTCTTATGTTTTTGTTCTCCTCTTTCT
This sequence comes from Allium fistulosum, assembly GCA_030737815.1. Classification (NCBI taxonomy): domain Eukaryota; kingdom Viridiplantae; phylum Streptophyta; class Magnoliopsida; order Asparagales; family Amaryllidaceae; genus Allium; species Allium fistulosum. The sequence continues at coordinate 1,265,578,013 of CM060901.1, read as the reverse complement.
TGTTTTTTTGTTTTCTTCTTTTTTATTTACCCCAACGTTCTGTTTTTCCGATACTTGGGTGTTCGGCACATGAATACCGTGGATGTATTAGTGTCGAAGTAACAACCCATAATTTAATCAGTTTGAATTTGAATATTTAAAATATTTTTAAATATTTATATAATGGATTTTATAACCTCTTTTAAGTAATAACTAATGATGGTAATGTTTTTTTAAAATTTGGTTTACAAAAATAATTAGTTCGGAGAAAAATCGAAAATGTGCCATAAAATGTTTTTCGAATTTTCGACTTTTCATCGTTTAAAAGTAATCGGAAAACATTGTGTGCATTAGGGTATATATGCACACACACTTATATAACAACATATGTCTTATTAATAAAGTAATTTGATTAGATTTTAGTTAAAAATGTACTTAAGTAAAATTAGTAAACGTTGACTTGTCTTTTTAAATTTAAAAAGCGAAATATCAAAAATAAGATAACATCACATCATGACAACTCATCCAAAAAGTGACGATGTGATGGAATGAAGGAGAGAGGGGATGGAAATGTATGGAGGAAGGTAGAGAAAGGTGAGGTGCTAAAAAGTTAAGGAGTGTAAAAGACTAAAGGAAAAGGAGTAATTTTCCTATCTCATTTTATATCAAAACAATTCATTTTTTTAAATACCCATTTTCATTTCAATTCCTCATTTTCAAAACTTCACTTCTTCTTTTTCAATCTCCTTTTCATGTCCATGGTTTCCAAAAAGTTTTAAAATTTCAAAAAATAACTTCCTTTTCTTTTTCTGTCAAGCAAAGTTCTTAAAACTCCTTTCTTTCTTCTCTACATTACTATTTCCACCAAAACAAGACCCATCTCCACCATTTTAAATCAAGGCCGAGCTCTATAGCCCCCTAGGCTGAACCATTTAGACATTATCCAGGTCTTAAAGTCAGGATTTAGCAAAAGGAAACTCCTTTCGTGTGTCGGTTGAAAGTTTAGTTGAAGTTCTTGCTCGTTTAAGTTAGTAAATCTCACCTTTTAAAAGAAAGTTTTAACCTTTATTGTTGTGAAAATATATGTTAATTACTTGTGTTTATATGTGTTAGAAAGTGATTAATTGTTGGTTTGGTTCCCGGTTCAAAAAACGACATCTTTGGTAATTAGTTAATGACTTCAGATTTGTTGAAAAAGTTTAAGTAAATGATATAAGCGATGTTGTCTATATGTTGTATAGTTGTTATTTGCCTTTGTATATATGCCCATACTTATGTTATTTGATGCATGGATAAATAAATGACATATGAAAGTGGTTATGGAATATCCATATAGCGACTATCGCTATATCAGCACTTTGAAAAATATCATTTCTTTCGAAATCTTTTGGTTTAATCTTGTGCTTGGGATTTTATAAAGTTAATTAATTATTCAAATAAGAATGTGTTTAAAGTTAAACAATCATTTTAATATGATATTTAAATTTAATTAATCATTTTAAATAATAATGGGTTTAAAGTTAATTAATCATTTTATTAATGATGTTTTAAAAGTTAATTAGTCACTTTAATAATGATGATTAAAGTTAATTAATCATTTTAAATAATGATGTTTGAAGTAATTAATTAGCGTTAAAGCTAATTTATTATTTTAAATAAAGATGTTTGAAATAATAAATCATTGATTAAAGTTAATTAATCAATTTAAATAATGATATTGAAGAAATTAAACTTTTTAAAATTAACTAATCATTTTGATAATGTTGTTTAAAGTTAATATCTGTAATGTAAAATCCCAGTACAAGTTCAGTATTAAAAGTTCAAAAGCTGATTCAGTTACGGAAAGGATAAGAAATTTAAAATTTTCATAATCCATTATTGTTTATATGGAAAGGATTTAGTCATACTCTTAGCACTAAACGTCAAGGTATGGAAACACATCCCTATCTCAAAAGTTAAAAATGTCGCCAAGGCAATGCCTAGAGGTAACAATGCCTTCACTTATCCAACTTCATTTTCGACCAAGCAACAGTACAAGTTTAAAATCGATGGGTAGTGGTAAGAATATGAGATTTACTTTCCATATACGATCATTTTAATTATTCTTGATAGTTGATTTATTGACTATCGATTCGGCTTTCTTCTTTGTGTATCGTTAATTTAGGATGATTTGTTGCTCATTTGAGCATTGATATCCTTTGTCTGAAATGACTAAAACCAGAAAGCGAGTGAGGCCAAGCTATGTGAGGTTGCTCCTATTAGGGTATTTTCATATCCACTCTAGATCGATTTTGGATATATATGCACTGAGATGTGAATTACTCGGATTCTCGGTAAGGTTGGCGGGGTCTGGCTTGGATTTCCCGAGAGAGTCACAGAGTATATGACCCTCTCGAGTATATTTTCTAAAGGTATACTTTTGGTAGGGGGCGCACTCTCCTAGTCATTTTGGGAAAATTTCCTTTACTTGTCGTTGATTGGAACCCTTTGAATTTAATTCTTTCTTAATTGCATCGGAAAGTGTCTTGCACATTTCACGATGTTTAATTATTTATGTCATTTACTTATGGTTGGATATTGTTATTATGAGGGGAAACCCGTTCCGCAGATGGCCGCATGGTCTCACATATTGTTGTTTATTTCCACCCATTGTTTAGAGGTTTACCCATACCAGACTTACTGTCTAACCCGAGTTGTTTGTTTCCATAATCTCTCGGGTACTCAATTATACTTGAGTGGTCTGAGTGTAGCAGGGTCTTTGGGATTTTTTAAGATGATGGATGAGCAGGAGGTTCCTTATCTATCTAGTTATCTATTTCCGTTATTATGTTAATTATGTATGTATTTTGTACTAGCAAGTGTATGGGCTGATAGTAGTAGTACTTTTGTGTAACCCTGATAACTCCATGTTAAGGAGTAACCTTATGTACTATATTATTGTTGTATTATATTTAACTATTTTGTTGTGAGATTTTTCTATTATGTTTTTTATTTTACCCCATGACAACTCGTCTTTCAGATGCTTGGGCAACATCACACGAATACCGAGGATGTGTTAAGTGTCGTTCTTAAGGGTTAGAAAGGTGGGTCATCACAGTCGACATTTGGGGGTCATAAAGGCGGTTGTTACAAAAGTTACACTTGTTAACATCCAATTCATTTGATTCTTCCCTCTCAAGTGCAGCTCCTTCTTTATTCAATACACTATTAGAATTTAAGTCTTCTATTCTATAGTCTGCAATAGCCCACTTTATGTTACTACTCACATCCAATACATCTCCACTATTTGGTATTGACACATTATTTTACAACTATACAATCCCTTCTTCATCTATAATCATAACATGAGCATTTATCTCCCTATCAACATCAACATCAAAAAATGTCTCAATTGAAATAACTGCCCTGTTCAGAAATGGGGTACTTGTACCAATGTGCACGTTCCTATGAACAACCATATCCAAAGTAATATTTTTATCTTTGAAAATGAATGTAGATATATTCTTCATTTTTTGGAATTAGATTCTGAAGTAATAATTGATTCCCCAACATTTTTTCATGGAACAACAGCCATTACAGAATTAAAGCTCCTCACTAACACATGCACAATTCAAAATAAAAATAATGGAAAGAAAGAAAGAATAAGGCTCCAACCTCATCAATCAGCAGCAGCCTCCTCAAACTTGTGATTAATCATGAATCCTTGTAAAAGGCAACATTACACAATGAGAATATACAAAGAAAATTAAATCAAAGTTAATATAACTAAAAATTCATGTACTCACTAAAACTGTAGAAATGTATGATAAACAAAAAGCAGTAAAAAAATGTAAATTCATTTTCATGTTGTATAATATTAACAACAATCGATATCTACCAAATGTTTTGAAGATAAAATGGAAATGTTAAGGTAAGTTATACCTTGTGAAGTAATTGTAAATAAAACAATGGAACGATGATTTTATTATAAAAAAAATGGGTGTCTTATCTAGTGCATAGACACTATGATTTCACCATCTCTAGGTTTTCCTAATAATGACTTTAGATATAAAATAAAATCAAACGAAAATATTATCATCCCACAACATGTAAATGTTATAAAAACTGAGTACGAAATATCATTGCAATAAAAAATTTAGCATAGTATGAGAGGTTTTTCTTACTGTTGAGGAAAATCCAAGATATTAGTAAAGCCCCTTAACTTGAAAATAGCTAATCAGTTGAAAGCATAAAATCAACAACAATACCAATTCGTATATAAAGGAGATGCAACAATGCAAAAAATCATTCTTCCACTTGCAATCCCCTTTTAGTTTCTTATTTAGGAGTTAATTTATATATAGTGAAAAAACTTCAGAACATTTAAGATTTACCAAATTCCCAAACAAAGTCGTCAAAATAAAGGTTTAAGAAATTACCTACATTGATCTTAACTAATCATCGTTTGCGTCTTCTTAGCTAAAGTGTTGAATAACATTTCCTAAATCCTCTACAGTCATACTTCAACCCAGTCTTGTATACAAACGTAAATCCAAGCTTTCTACAACTCTATATCATATAAATATAATAAAGTACAAAGGAACAACATCGTGAGCTCCAGATCATAATTTTAAAGCAAATCCACATATTTCAGTTACCATTGGTAGAAGAAAAACTATATCTGAAATTAAACGAAAAGGAGAGGAGAAGTCATACCAAAACCATATACTATCATGCTTTAACTTAGTCTGCTGTAAAATTCCATACACAAACTACTGATGTCTGCTATAATTACAAACTTGGTTTTTTTTATATTTTGTCTTGTCTTAGGGATTAGAAAGCAGATGAGGATTAATTAAGGTAAAGCTATTGAGGAGGCAAAGAAATAGATCTGGAAACAAAACTGGATTGGAAACATGGTGAGGAAATGGATAGAAAACATGCTGTATATGGAAATGACTGATCTGACCGTATATAATTTTTGCTTTCAAAAAGGGTAGTTTCTACAAATCTAAAAAGGCTTCAATGGGTGAAGTATTTACTTTATACATAAGATTAATGATTTGATTTTAGATTAATATACATACGTATAAATATTTTTTTTGTGAAAATATGAATATGAAATTTATTAAATAAATTAATATGTAGAATGAAAATAATAATAATGCAAAGTTCAAATTAAAATTTAAAATTGATTTAAAATTAATATAATTTCAAAATATTTTTTTATTTTTGTATGGCCAAAAACAAAAGTATTCATATGTATTTTTTTAAAAGAACACACACACACACAAATATATATACACACACACATACATACATACATATATTGGGATAACAAACAAATATGTAAATTCGTGATAATGAAAAATCCTAATCTATACACATACAATGACATAGATGAATATATGAATGAATAGATATAAAATTAAATGTTACCTAAACTGTAGCCTTGACTAAGCACCTTGAATGTTGAATTAGAAAAGCTCATTGAATCAGGTTCAATCTCTTTTAGAAAAGCTACTAACTGCGGGGATCACCACACCTTGAATTATATTTGATTTGATTTGTATTTAGATTGGAAATGTGAAGGAGAAACAGGAATGCAATTTTTGGCTAAGGCTATGAAAGAAGAAGGCTAGAGTGTAAGCTAGAAAATATGGGAGGTATTAAGTTTATTTATGAAAAGAAAAGGATAGAAAAGAGGAGATCTAGATTTCATTTTTACCTCTTCTTTTTATACCAATTCAAACTCATATGTTCAAAGAAAATATCACACTCTCACTCACTCCTATCATGGCCGGCCAAAGCAAGTCGACTAATGGGCCTTCACACATTTCCAAACTCGATCAGTATTCTGCATTTAAAATCCAATTTAAATGTATATCGATACATTCAAATATAACTTTATATACTACTAGATTAAATATCCATCAAATAAAATTTTTATAATTAATATTTTACAAATATTATTAATTTATAAGAATCATAATTTGATTAAATCTAGTGGTATTCGTAGAATTCAATATTGCAGTGGTGTGACTCATGGGTGTAGATTCAGTTAGCGATTAATATCAAACAATTCTACTGTAGAAGGCAGAGGCAAATAGAGCTTTTGCACATTCTCGTTCATCAATGAACATAATCTATATTGACAAATAGATCTATGGATACATACATCTTGATCAGAAAAGAATCAATTGAAAAGGAAAGAATCAAAATTTTAAGTAGTGTGATAGTTTGGTCGAATTCATCACTTACACATTTTGATAAAATCCAATTTTACTAGTTTAATTGGTCCCCGGTAGTGACGATAATTTAAACCAATTCTCTTTATCAAAACTATATCATATTAGGACTTAAGAAATTTGGTATTGGTAAAAATTCTAGTATCATCCACATTCAACTTGTATAACCCAGACAAACTCTTTGGTTCAATAATGACAATTATTGCTAACCGAACTGCTCCGTCCAAAGACTTTGAGTTCACTATATTTGACCGCGATAATAACTCAGTATAACCTAGGAGACAAATTCGTTACCAAATAGTGTTTTACTTCCAATGCTTGAACTCAAACCAAACTATAGACATTCGATGGATGCCATGCCATGATTCAACTATAATCAAAGTGGTGTGTCCACATTAAAGTTCAACAATATTCTCACGTTGAAAGAATGGTGTAATATTGTCACTTCGATATTCATTACTTGACTGTAGTTATATTAACCAACATAAAACAATCAAGTGGGTCATTCCATAGTTATTCAATAACCATCAGTATATAACCCATTAGCGCCCCCATCGGTCATAAGTAATACACAACCTAACATTTGTAGAGTGTTATGTACTTTAGTCTCAATGGATGTATCGATATTCAATCTCGATACATCTTGACTAGGAATATTTCAAATGATATGTTTATTTTCATTATGATAAATTTCTCATGGTTACAACACATTGTAACTACTATCATAAAACATATCATTTATGGATTTCTATTAAATATACTTAAATTAAATAAATAATTAATTCAACATATCATAACAAGTTATATTAGAAAGAAAAACGCCTTTTATTTAGAATGAGATTTTATTACACAGTTGGTGATTTACAGGAAATTAAAGGGTTGCTCCTCATACATACCCCTAACTCTATCAATCTTCCGCTTGCATTTAGGCCAATTATGGAATCTCAATCCCATCTCTTTGATCAGTCTGATGAGAATTGGTCGAGCTAGTCCCTTCATGAATAGATTTTTCATCTTTTCCTTTATATCCACTCTTGGAATCACAACTTATGACACCCTGGCACAAGTGACCGATCAAAGTGAGTTTACCGTAATGGCTCGGATCAAAAGGCTTAGAAGGCACAGATTGGAGATTTGAGTAATTCACATAACAAATCATTAGTAAACGATAGAAAATATCAAAATGGAATTGAACAAATATACATATCAAAATTTATATACATCTGGATGTCAAATCAAAACACAATATATATATATATATACACACACACAACATCATCAATTAGGCAAATTTTATACAAAATTGCCGCAAAGCCATAATGACCTATCACAACCATAGTCAACAATATACATCATTACCAACATACATACTAACATAGTTCTAAGACTTGAGATGAGTCTCACAATTATTCTCACTCCAGATTACTCAAACAATTCCTCTAATACTAGTAGATATGGTATGTCCGTACATCTCCAGATCAACTACTACTCTAAACTTATGGACAGTATTCCAGTCTCCATCAATCTCGATGTCATTAGGAAATGACTTTGAAATATGAGAATTAAATCATCTTGGAAACAAACCTCTGTCAGACCCGAGGAGATGTCATAAAACAAAACATCAATTCAGGGTAGAAACTAGTTGTGAGTATAATAGTGCAACAGAGATATATAATCGTGTGGTGTTGGGTTATATTTATAATATATAAATAAATAAATATGTCACACACTATAACGACCCGGAATTTCGAACACTTCGTATTTAAATATCTAAATTATTTTGAATATTTGAATCTTTGATTAAATGTTACTAAAATGATTTAATAATCTTTTTAACCTTCTTTTAAATCATAACTAATGATGGTAAACTTGTTGTGGAAAAATGTAACAACCCGGTTTTTCGCGTCAGTTTATAAATGATGATTAAATCTTTTTTTATTGCTAATGCAGAATTGAATCAAGTTAAAATTCATTTGAAAATTTATTATCGTCAAATGACGATTAGATTGATTTGCTAAGTGCTATAGGCATTTTAATCAGTTGTAATTTGTTTAATAATATGGTAAAGGAACTAAGTGGGCTTTAAAAATTTATCTCATCCCACTTAATTTTAAGGCCGTGATAAATAAAAATACCCCCTTTCATTTTTGGGTCCATTGGAAAACCTAATCAAAACAAACGAAAAATGGCAGCTTTCGTTCGAACGAACTAGGGTTTTGTTGATCTGGGAAGTGCAGCTTTGTTTTGCGCTCCTCTCCTCTTTGCGCTCTGGATGTAGGGCTTTTCGAAGTGCCGTCTTAATGTTGATCGTTTTGATTGTTCGGGAATTGCTTAGCTCGATCGATTTCTCTTTGCTTTTTCTGGCCACTTCGAATGAGTTCGATTCTTCCTTCTGGTGAGTAACTCAACTTACTCACATCTTATTCATGTACCATATGTTATCTTTGCATATGCTATGCTGTTTATCCTTGATTTAATTTCGTGATTTCTTGGTTATATGAACTTGGGCTTGTAGTTGATTCATCTTTGTTCCTCGGTGGAGAGTCTGATACATGTCAGTTGTCATTTCTGGTTTATTTACTGAGGCTTTGTCATGTTCCACTTTCATCACTGTTTCATTTTGTTGTACTACTGATCTTCATTTGCATTTCTCTGGTCTCTTCATTTTTCCAGTATCATTACTGACCCTTGTGTCTTACCATATACGTGTATACCCACACATATTTTTGTGTGTGCATATGTTACTTGTAGTTGTAGGATAATCTTGTCTCTGATGCATTGCCCCGGTTGGTCTGCATTCAATGTATATGTTCGAAGCTTGGTTTGGTATTAGTTGCTGTATGTCGAACTTGCTTGTTTGTATATATTGTTTTCAGGTACTTAGAACTGTTGGGAACAGTTCGACTTCGACTTGGTCTTTGAGTTACTTCACAGTCTTGTTGTCTGCTGTTGTTCTTTCTACTGGTACCATTTGTCCATTCATTGTTGGTTTGAGTCAGTGGAATTTGCATTCATCTTTTCCACTGTTTGCTCAAGTCTGCATTATATTGTACCTGTACTCTGGTAGTCATTCATGCATCCCTTACCTGTTACACTGGCAGTAGATGGAAGGCCTGTACTTGTCCTGTTTACTCAAGTTTGTTAATCGAGTATGCATTCCCACAGGTAGTCTTCACACATGAGCAACCAGCACTTACGTTGAGATTTTATTTCCCGTAGTTCATTTCAGTAGCTCGACAGTTTGGAGCATGTACATGCTGTAGTTTTATTTTTGTATGAAGTTTTGAACTTAGTTGATGTTCTAGCATCCCTGATTCGTTTTAAGTGCAGTTCTGCATTGCTAGGGTGCATCCATAATTGCATTGGGGTTTCACGTATTTTGTTTGCATATTGCTATTGGTATACTTCACATGCACAATTCAGAGTTTATTTTGCAAATTGTTTGACAGACTTCAAGTGGTCTTCATACATGTGTATGCAGTCACGTATGTATATACATAAATTGATATGTATATATGTATGTTTGAATTGCATTTTTCTTTTGAAGTTATTGACTTGGTTTAGTTTCTTCCCCACTTCGGTCCTTGACTACTATGTTGCATTGTAACATATGCCTACATGCTGAGTGTCACTGCATTTAGTACTTCACTGGAACTTGCGCCTTAATGCTATTCATTTTATATATGTTGACTTGAGCTACTCCTGATTGCTCTCACTCTGGAATTTCTCGAACTCTGATCTGTGATTTTTGACTAGAGTGTATTTGAATTATATTCATTAGTTGCCTTCACTGTAGTCTAGTTCATTTGGATTCGAGCCTGACTTTGAGTTGTCTGCATTGCATACATGGTATACATTTGAAGTTGTGCATGTTACGGTTGCATAACTGACTTAAGCTTTGATTCTCTATTTTGAATTTCCAATTGCACCTGTGTCGAATTGGCTATGGCCATTTCAGTGTTGAGTTTGAATTGTATGGTCTAATTTATCTTCGCTGTAACATGTTGTCGCTGTATATTGCTCCGAGTCAGTTTGCATCATTAGCCTGGTTGTTCTGTAGTTCCTTGTTGCCACCTCTGTTTCACTATTGTTCAGGTTGTACTTATTATTTTACTGCATCATGTGGGCAGTCTTTGCCTGTGCATGTTTGTCACCTGATCCGGTACACCTGATGTTGTTGTCTTCATTTGGCATTTGGATTTGTTTGTGTACTTCACAGCTATATGTGCTTATTGTATATATTGGCTGTCGTGCACTGGTTATCTTCACATCATTGTATAATTCGAAGTCCGGTTCAAGTTGCAGTGATACCGCTTGCATTCTGGTTTCTCTGTACTTGATCCTCTGAGTTGCTTGTAGTAGTGTTGACTTTGTTGAAGTTTTGCTCTTATTTGGTTTGGGGCGTACTTGCTTCCCAGACCAGTTGCATTATAACTATTGAGGCAGTGGTATTGATTTTTGAATCTTCACTTTCTCCTCATCATTGAGGCTATACTCTTGTTTGCTGCATTTATGTTTTACGATAGCACTGTCCAGTTGAGTTTGAGTCGTACAACTCGAACTTGATCTCGAGATGGTGCCATTTGTTTGTGATTTTCATTGAGCTTTCGTGTATTTCATCGCGGTAGTGGCGAGGCAGTGCACGCGTGCGTGTACTGCAGCCACACCGAAAATTTGATTTGGATTTGCTGTTTTTTTTGTTTAACACTGTTCAGTGTTATATCTGCCGTTATCCGATTCTCTTATCGAGGAGTTGGATATACGAGATTTCTGCGACTATCGTCTATTTAAATTATTACTGCCTATATGCACTAATAAACTGGTTTGAATTAGACTGACCTGGGTATTATTTTCTTTTGAATGTAATACTCGGGTCAGACCCGAGTTATTTCAGGTTGTAGATTTTCTTCTTTGAGTTGCTGTTCAGGATTCGAAGACTTTTCACATCTTCTGAAGTTGTCGGTGTCATTCTGTAGTAGTTGTGTCATTGTATAGAACGATATGTATTCATGTATATTAGTCGATAATGTACTTGTATATATAACTTCTAGAGTCGACAGTTGTAGTTGTATCATATGTATTGTGTCAACTATGTATTAACTGACATCAGTTATATATATACGAGACTTTTGTTTTATCTGTGTTCCGCATTTATATTATCTGTGTTATTGTTATATCTAATGTCCTAAACTATTATGAACTATCGTAGTTTGTTTTATACTGATAATTGGGTGTGTCGATGAGAGTAAATAAATGATAGATGAAAAATAAAAAGTATATACCACTCCTATCGAGATAACCAATATTAGTGTAAGGTCAACTACGGATGGTCGCTCCTATCCAGCCTTATTCTTCGTAATAATAGACAGTATTTCTTTTAATACTCTCTGTTATTATGAGCATAGAGGTGGGGCGTCACAGTTGGTATCAGAGCTTGGGGTTTATGGACATAATATAAAACTTAACTCGGATGGAACATATGTTACAACTATTGGACGACGTTTTAATTGTGTTTGAGTCAAAACTAAAGTTTTGAAATTTGGATGAAATTTTTAAATATCTTTATTTAAAAATAATAGTGAAATTGTGTTCTGATGATTTGATTGATTTGTGTTCTGTTTATCAGAGTGCGCAGCGGAAACAGTGAAACTGTCTTCGCTGAGTACAACTGATAATCTTTTTGATTTAAAAATCAAAATACGAAATTGATATGAATTTCATTTGTTGTTTACATAGCTGTAATTATTTTGTTTCTTTGAGAATTTCGAATCCGAATTGAGGATTCGAAGAAATTGCAGATATGTGACTTTGTTGAAATTTCCGCTGGCTTTCTTTTGTACTAATCATCTAGTGATTAGATTTTTGCTGTTTTGAATTATCTTCATTGAAGATACATTTGAATGATTTCTTTGTTTATTTTGTAGTACGTGCAAAAATTTGAATTGCACGTTAGTGCATTTATTTTACGTTGAACCGATGCTTGGTTATGAAACGTATTTTGTTGCCGTTATTTTATAACGGGATTTTACACCAATGCTATATTTTGAAGTACGGTGTTTTGTGGCATTTTGATGAATGAAAATTCACTGATATTACATTTTGATGTAAATTGTTTTGATGTGATTTTGACGTTTTAAAATTTCTGTCGCTTCGGCTTCAGTAACCGTCAAGTTTTAAAAGTGGGTTTTCAAGCGGTTATTCCGCAATACTGATTTGTGACCGTTTTTACGGTATTTTGAGAAGTACAATTTCCTTATCGAAATTGTTACTAATATTGCTGCTTTAATCACGTGTTTGGAAACTCGTTTTAAAAATGAAAATTGTTTTATAAATTTTTAACAGTTACGTTTTCAAAAGGATGAGAAAACGACTTAAACGATTCAGCAAAATCGAGGATTATGACCCCTTTCTTTTACTGTTTCGCTTAACTCCGGACTTGTCCAGTTGAGAATGTGAATTGTTATTTTTGCAAAATAAATAAAATTGCTTTCAGGAATTTTAACAGTTTGCGCTTTCAAAAGAATGAGGAAGCGATTTAAACGTTTCAGCAAAATCGAGGACTATGACCCCTTTCTTTTACTGATTCGCTTAATTCCGGACTTGTCCGTTTGAGAATGTAAAGTGTATTTTTACAAAATACACAATTTTGCACTTTCAAGGAAACGATGAAGTGATTTAAACGATTTAGCAAAAGTGCGGAGTATGGAACCACACTTTTACTATTTCGGTTAATTCCGGACTCGTTAATTGAATATCTGTTGTTTTGATGATTCTACACTTTCAAGGAAACGATGAAGAGAATTAAACGATTTAGTAAAACTCGTGGTTATGGGACATGTGCGTTTACTATTTTGGTTAATTCCGGACTCGTTAATTGAAATATTTGATGTTTTCGTGTGCTTTCGAGCCACTATGTTGGACCTTCGGGTCAAATACCAGTACTAGACCTTCGGGTCACTCTGCGGACCTCCGGGTCAATCTGATGGGCGCCAAAATTATGTTGAGTACTTGGTAGGCTTCGGCCACTCTGAGATGCACGTGCGGCGAATTAAAAACTCGCCATCTGATGGGATCGATCCAAGCTTTTATGTTGATTTTCTAGTCTTCTTAATTGATTTCTAGATATTTGTTGCTTCCAATTATCTGCAGGTAATTGGATATTTGTTGCTATGAGTTCTGATTATCGTTTTTGATAATCAGATAATTGTTGATTCTAATTATCGCTTGTGATAATTAGATATTTGTTGATATGAGTTCTGATTATCGTTTTTGATAATCAGGTATTTGTTGTTTCTAATTATCGCTTTTGATAATTAAATAATTGCTGATTTGAGATTTAATTATCGCTTTAGATAATTAAATATTTGTTGATTTTAGATTTAATTATCGCTTGAGATAATTAAATATTTGTTGATTTGGAATTTAATTATCGCCTGAGATAATTAAATATTTGTTGATTTGAGATTTAATTATCGCTTCAGATAATTAAATATTTGTTGATTTGAGATTTAATTATCGCCTGAGATAATTAAATATTTGTTGATTTTAGATTTAATTATCGCTTCAGATAATTAAATATTTGTTGATTTGGGATTTAATTATCGCCTGAGATAATTAAATATTTGTTGATTTTAGATTTAATTATCGCTTGAGATAATTAAATGTTTGTTGATTTTAGATTTAATTATCGCTTCAGATAATTAAATATTTGTTGATTTGGGATTTAATTATCGCCTGAGATAATTAAATATTTGTTGATTTTAGATTTAATTATCGCTTGAGATAATTAAATATTTGTTGATTTGAGATTTAATTATCGCCTGAAGTAATTGAATATTTGTTGATTTGAGAAATTTGATTATCGTTTTTGATGATCGGATATTCGCGATTTTTGAGATCTGAGCTTCGTCTTTTTCTCTGGCGATTCAGGTGAGTAATTTGATTTACTGACATTCAATTCGTGCTCTGTATGGGATTCTGCTCTGTTTTTCCTTCTCTTTTAGTTGCTGGAACTCGATTGTTCTTGCTTTTGTTAGGCGTCTGATTTTGATCCCTGATTCCCACGATGTTGATTCTTTTGATTTGAAGCAGTCAAACCTTTTGATTTCTTATCTAATACTTCCCCACTGACACTTGCTTTGCTTATACATTCGACATTGCCATGCTCTTTTGGTTGTTACCTTTTATCCATTTATTCCCTATGATTGCGTGGACGCAATTTCTTTAAGGAGGGGAGTCTGTAACAACCCGGTTTTTCGCGTCAGTTTATAAATGATGATTAAATCTTTTTTTATTGCTAATGCAGAATTGAATCAAGTTAAAATTCATTTGAAAATTTATTATCGTCAAATGACGATTAGATTGATTTGCTAAGTGCTATAGGCATTTTAATCAGTTGTAATTTGTTTAATAATCTGGTAAAGGAACTAAGTGGGCTTTAAAAATTTATCTCATCCCACTTAATTTTAAGGCCGTGATAAATAAAAATACCCCCTTTCATTTTTGGGTCCATTGGAAAACCTAATCAAAACAAACGAAAAATGGCAGCTTTCGTTCGAACGAACTAGGGTTTTGTTGATCTGGGAAGTGCAGCTTTGTTTTGCGCTCCTCTCCTCTTTGCGCTCTGGATGTAGGGCTTTTCGAAGTGCCGTCTTAATGTTGATCGTTTTGATTGTTTGGGAATTGCTTAGCTCGATCGATTTCTCTTTGCTTTTTCTGGCCACTTCGAATGAGATCGATTCTACCTTCTGGTGAGTAACTCAACTTACTCACATCTTATTCATGTACCATATGTTATCTTTGCATATGCTATGCTGTTTATCCTTGATTTAATTTCGTGATTTCTTGGTTATATGAACTTGGGCTTGTAGTTGATTCATCTTTGTTCCTCGGTGGAGAGTCTGATACATGTCAGTTGTCATTTCTGGTTTATTTACTGAGGCTTTGTCATGTTCCACTTTCATCACTGTTTCATTTTGTTGTACTACTGATCTTCATTTGCATTTCTCTGGTCTCTTCATTTTTCCAGTATCATTACTGACCCTTGTGTCTTACCATATACGTGTATATCCACACATATTTTTGTGTGTGCATATGTTACTTGTAGTTGTAGGATAATCTTGTCTCTGATGCATTGCCCCGGTTGGTCTGCATTCAATGTATATGTTCGAAGCTTGGTTTGGTATTAGTTGCTGTATGTCGAACTTGCTTGTTTGTATATATTGTTTTCAGGTACTTAGAACTGTTGGGAACAGTTCGACTTCGACTTGGTCTTTGAGTTACTTCACAGTCTTGTTGTCTGCTGTTGTTCTTTCTACTGGTACCATTTGTCCATTCATTGTTGGTTTGAGTCAGTGGAATTTGCATTCATCTTTTCCACTGTTTGCTCAAGTCTGCATTATATTGTACCTGTACTCTGGTAGTCATTCATGCATCCCTTACCTGTTACACTGGCAGTAGATGGAAGGCCTGTACTTGTCCTGTTTACTCAAGTTTGTTAATCGAGTATGCATTCCCACAGGTAGTCTTCACACATGAGCAACCAGCACTTACGTTGAGATTTTATTTCCCGTAGTTCATTTCAGTAGCTCGACAGTTTGGAGCATGTACATGCTGTAGTTTTATTTTTGTATGAAGTTTTGAACTTAGTTGATGTTCTAGCATCCCTGATTCGTTTTAAGTGCAGTTCTGCATTGCTAGGGTGCATCCATAATTGCATTGGGGTTTCACGTATTTTGTTTGCATATTGCTATTGGTATACTTCACATGCACAATTCAGAGTTTATTTTGCAAATTGTTTGACAGACTTCAAGTGGTCTTCATACATGTGTATGCAGTCACGTATGTATATACATAAATTGATATGTATATATGTATGTTTGAATTGCATTTTTCTTTTGAAGTTATTGACTTGGTTTAGTTTCTTCCCCACTTCGGTCCTTGACTACTATGTTGCATTGTAACATATGCCTACATGCTGAGTGTCACTGCATTTAGTACTTCACTGGAACTTGCGCCTTAATGCTATTCATTTTATATATGTTGACTTGAGCTACTCCTGATTGCTCTCACTCTGGAATTTCTCGAACTCTGATCTGTGATTTTTGACTAGAGTGTATTTGAATTATATTCATTAGTTGCCTTCACTGTAGTCTAGTTCATTTGGATTCGAGCCTGACTTTGAGTTGTCTGCATTGCATACATGGTATACATTTGAAGTTGTGCATGTTACGGTTGCATAACTGACTTATGCTTTGATTCTCTATTTTGAATTTCCAATTGCACCTGTGTCGAATTGGCTATGGCCATTTCAGTGTTGAGTTTGAATTGTATGGTCTAATTTATCTTCGCTGTAACATGTTGTCGCTGTATATTGCTCCGAGTCAGTTTGCATCATTAGCCTGGTTGTTCTGTAGTTCCTTGTTGCCACCTCTGTTTCACTATTGTTCAGGTTGTACTTATTATTTTACTGTATCATGTGGGTAGTCTTTGCCTGTGCATGTTTGTCACCTGATCCGGTACACCTGATGTTGTTGTCTTCATTTGGCATTTGGATTTGTTTGTGTACTTCACAGCTATATGTGCTTATTGTATATATTGGCTGTCGTGCACTGGTTATCTTCACATCATTGTATAATTCGAAGTCCGGTTCAAGTTGCAGTGATACCGCTTGCATTCTGGTTTCTCTGTACTTGATCCTCTGAGTTGCTTGTAGTAGTGTTGACTTTGTTGAAGTTTTGCTCTTATTTGGTTTGGGGCGTACTTGCTTCCCAGACCAGTTGCATTATAACTATTGAGGCAGTGGTATTGATTTTTGAATCTTCACTTTCTCCTCATCATTGAGGCTATACACTTGTTTGCTGCATTTATGTTTTACGATAGCACTGTCCAGTTGAGTTTGAGTCGTACAACTCGAACTTGATCTCGAGATGGTGCCATTTGTTTGTGATTTTCATTGAGCTTTCGTGTATTTCATCGCGGTAGTGGCGAGGCAGTGCACGCGTGCGTGTACTGCAGCCACACCGAAAATTTGATTTGGATTTGCTGTTTTTTCTGTTTACCACTGTTCAGTGTTATATCTGCCGTTATCCGATTCTCTTATCGAGGAGTTGGATATACGAGATTTCTGTGACTGTCGTCTATTTAAATTATTACTGCCTATATGCACTAATAAACTGGTTTGAATTAGACTAACCTGGGTATTATTTTCTTTTGAATGTAATACTCGGGTCAGACCCGAGTTATTTCAGGTTGTAGATTTTCTTCTTTGAGTTGCTGTTCAGGATTCGAAGACTTTTCACATCTTCTGAAGTTGTCGGTGTCATTCTGTAGTAGTCGTGTCATTGTATAGAACGATATGTATTCATGTATATTAGTCGATAATGTACTTGTATATATAACTTCTAGAGTCGACAGTTGTAGTTGTATCATATGTATTGTGTCAACTATGTATTAACTGACATCAGTTATATATATATGAGACTTTTGTTTTATCTATGTTCCGCATTTATATTATCTGTGTTATTGTTATATCTAATGTCCTAAACTATTATGAACTATCATAGTTTGTTTTATACTGATAATTGGGTGTGTCGATGGGAGTAAATAAATGATAGATGAAAAATAAAAAGTATATACCACTCCTATCGAGATAACCAATATTAGTGTAAGGTCAACTACGGATGGTCGCTCCTATCCAGCCTTATTCTTCGTAATAATAGACAGTATTTCTTTTAATACTCTCTGTTATTATGAGCATAGAGGTGGGGCGTCACAAAAAATGATTACAAAAATATATACTTTGGAAAAATATCGATAATATGACCAAAAATCATTTTATCGATATACAACTATTTTCTCAACGGAAGTAGTTTAAACTTTTCACACATGTCTAATGAATCACTAAGGAGTTAATTAGTTCTCCACCGATCGAGAGAGCATCTCTCCTTTGAGGTTGAGTCGCTTTGGCGAGCTCTAGTGAAAAATTCCTTACTGACTGAACACCTTCCCCATGAGATATATGATGATGCTCCACTTCTCTCTATCTTTGTGAATATCTTTCGGGAAGGGAGAAAGAACCAAACACAAGTGCAGCTCGAGAGGAATTCATTTGCTTCCTATCCCGCGCCAAGGCTCAGCTACTCCTCCTTAATTTCCCTACCATACCTAATTTCTTCCATCCGGAAAGCCAAACCAAAGAAGTAAAGCAATAAAGAATAGGGAGGCGGACGACGAAAGCCTCTTGGGTAGTAAGCATCCGATGAAGTCGAATATGAAGGCTTCCAAAAAAGGAATGCCTATTACTTATACTTAAGTCTTAATTGTATTTGCCCGCATTTAATCAATTCTTTCTCCCATGCCAACTGACTAGTCGATACGAAGCTGCAGCTTTCGCTCATTGGCACTTCGCTCATAGAGCCAATTCCTCCGGTCGCCTTTCCTTCGACTCCCGCAGCTAGCTTTTCTCATCTCCGTCTCCTAAGAGGGTGGGTGGTTGCAGCGAGACGTATGTTACCTTACCAGGATCCAAAGGAGCGGGTTTCCCACCTATTTGTTCGTTTACCGGGTTCGGCACGATAGGAGATGAATCTTTGGGTGGATGGGAATGATTCAGGAATTCGATAGACGTGATTCCCCGGAGGCAGGACACACGCAGTTCACTCGGCCTATTCTACTTTAGGTCACTTCCATTCCTCTCGTCAGACCATCTGCGATGGTGAACTAATCAGGTTGACAATGATTTCAACAGGGGCACTAGGCTAATCTATGGCAATTAATCCGAGGGTCGATGAACTGGCTATGACACCCTATCAGACTCATGAGTTCATGAATTCACCATTAGCGAGCTGGTCATTGCCAGTTTGTATTCAAAGACCAAGGGCCGGAGCTGGGTTGCTGCTAGTTTAGGATGGATCGGTCTCCTCGCTTCGCTCATAGCTGCCTACCTAAATTGTCCAAAGGGTCTTTCTTTAGTAGATTACGCCAGTATATTAATTGGCCAGTATAAACATTGGTTTAGACAACTACCAAGGTGACCAACGGGAGGCCAGTATATTAATTGCGGGACGCTGTTGTTTCTAAAGGCTGCCCTCTCTCGGCTGGATTTTGGTCCAGCCTACTACGAGGCAACCCCGGGGCGACCGAAAGCGTTGATTGGTATCCCCAGGGGCAAGACGCTTTTCTTTTCAGTGGACAACCGAATTAATATACTGGGCCACTTCCTACAAATAGTCATCTTCCGAATCTTCTCTTTGAGAAAATAAAGCGGGATTCGTCTATGCCATCTTATATTACTATGTTTCCAAATTCTTAGAATTAATATTATTAGATCCACTATTCATTCATTTTAAATTCCCTTGTCGGGCTTAAAGCGGAACTTAGCTTCTCACTGTTGAAAACGTTGTTTTTCTTCAAAACATTTCTTTATGTTGACCTTCTAGAAAAAGGAATCCACAGCCAATATTATATTGAGGCCTCGGGTTTCTTTTGATTAGAGGTCTGAAGCCCCAAGCTCAGATGGACCTGAAGTCAAAAGGAATCCAACATTTCTCAATAATGAAAGGGTGGAGCATTTTGCCGATATTAAAGTGCACTGATGATTAACGCCACACTATTGAGAAATGTTGGACACGTCCTCAGTCCAATTTTGCTACCTCATCTACTCGTCTAGGTTCTGAGTTGAGTTGAGTATAGAGTGAATCAAGAGAGCTTGGGTGAAACTAAGTGGAGGTCCGAACCGACTCTGGGGGGTAAGAAAATCATGATCGGGATAGCGGACGCAAAGCTATTCCGATAGGGAGACTTGAGCATATTGGTGATTGGTACCGGGTTCGTTTTAAGGTAAGGGGCTCGACGAAAGTCTTAGCTGTTCATACGGGAGAGTCAGATCAGGTTGGGCTATGATCAGGCAATATCTTCTGTCAATCTTTCCGCTCTCCCTCCTTCATCTTTTATAGAAATTGTCCCGGCCAACCGGCATGGGCGAAGGCCAGGGGAGCACTTATGGATGAGCTGTTCGTTTTCGCCCGGTTTCGCACCTCATCTTTCCCGGTCTTGCAAGCAAATTGTAACAGGCAAGCCCTAAAACCCCTAAGCGAAAGCAAGATCGGGCAAGTGAAAAGCCCAACTAAAAATATTTTCATATTTATGGCTAATTAAATAGAAAAATGAGCAAATAAGGAAAATGAGCAAAAATGGAAATAATTAACTCTTAAGTTAATATCTAATGAACACATTAGCCACAAATTAAACACTCTCCTCTTCAGAAAGCACAGAATGTTCTAGAAAGTTCTATTAGGATAAGAGATGATATTATGGTAAGGATATAATAATAATTAGCCTAAAGGAGAAGTGACATAAAGTAAAAGTAAGCATAAATGGAAATGCTTAAGTGTTAAGCAAATTATAAAGTAGATGTGATGGGAGGTAAGCCTTCCAAGTGGGGTGAGAGTAAGCTTATGCTTCACCATTTGAAGCCTGTAAATAGTGGGGTGGGGTTCACTTGATAATCAAAATTAAATTCCTAAGCTTGAGACGAAAGAGAGTTGAAAATGGTGGAAGTGCTTAAGCACTAATCCAGCAATTACTCTCTGACTTTTAAAAAGTTAACCAAATCTTCTCTAATCTCTTTTAAACTTTGGCTTTGGGCCTAAGACATCACGAGAAGCATGATTAGCAAGTAATCAGTAGGAAGAGGTGAGAGGAAGAGGGGATCCATGGATGGGCCTGAGCATGGAGGAGGAGGAAGAAGGTAGCTTCGGTCTAGAAGTGCTAAAGATTGGACCTTTAGGATTGTGTTGATGAAAGGATGTGGTTCTTTGGTTCTTGTGGCTTTGTGATTGGGTTAGGCATGGATCTCAGTGAGTTATCTCACTGTCTCTTAAGTATATATTGTGTATATATTTGTTGTGTGCAAATTATAAAGTTGAAATGACATTAACTAGTAAAGTTATAAACTTTGGACCCTCTTGCTTTTGAAAGCAAATGATAACTTTGTATTGTATAACCTCTCTTATATTGCCCTCTTAAACATATGATATGGCCTTGACTTGATGCTTAAATGGTTATTTAACTTGTGTGTTAAATTGAAGTAAGTTTGAAAGTGTTTGAAACGAGAATAGTCGTTATAAGTGCACTCCGAAATCCCTTGTTTTCGTGAATTTATGAATAAAAAATATTCTTAGGAATTTCTTTTCATGGTTTTTAAGTACCTTAATATTAGTACTTACTATACAAATTGCAAATCTTAAATCATTTTTTTAAGTGGCTAAAACTAGTCGCAAAGATGGTGCTTTTCTATGGTGTTTTAAGAAAGACTTTTAACAGCACTTATAAATGCTGTAGTAAGTCGCTTATAATTTTAAATGTTTAAAATGCGACGTTTTGGCTAATTTTTGGGGATTTAAATGTTTTTAAATTATTTTTTTATAAAATCTTTTTATGGAAGTTCTTATAAAATGTATTTGAGTCTGAGAAAAAAAATGGAAGTTTAAATATAGTCTTAATGATTATTTATGAATTTTGAAAGTAAAGTGTTGCAAATGTAAAACATATTTTAAATCAAACTTCTAAATTAGTTATTTTCATGTAATATTTTACTTTAATATTTAAAGCCTATTTACAAGTATTTCTAAAGTATTATTATATATATATATATATATATAAGTTTTGACAAGGGTGATTGACTATGCTTAATACTAATAAGCCGACAAGTAAACTTGTCTATTTGTGAGATTCAAGAATGAGGTGTCTAGGCAAGGCTTCGAGCAACTAGTGCCCAAATGTACCCTGCTTCACTTTTGAATGTGGAATAGTGTAAGTTGAAATGTCAGAAACGTGTTAATCTTGTTGTTTACTTACTTGCTTAAAAAAGGTAATTAATTTTGCTTAACTCTAAAAGCCGACAAAGTAGGTTTATCTATTTTTGAGAGTTAAAGATTGATGTCGAGAAGGGACGGAGAAATAGAGCTCGAACCTACCTGGCTTCCCTCTTGAACGAGGAATAGTTAAGTTGGGAATGTCAGAAACGAGTTAAGTATACAAACATTGATTTGTATAAGCAACTGTTTTAAATAAATTATCGATTGATCGACTATTGAACTTAAAATTATTATTAAACTTAAATCTTTAAAAGCATGTTTTAAAGATAGTGACATGTAGGAAAATGATTTGGGTTTGTTATGACAATGTGTTAATTGCATTCGTCTTTAACCCTTTTTTATTATACTTATGAATGTAAATATATCTTTAAAAGAATGTTTTAAAGATAAGCATAAGTTAAATAGTTTTGGGTTTGTTGTGACAATGTTTAAATAACATTAGTCTTAAACCTTTTTGAATGGATTTGTGAAAGTACTTGGATCCTTAAAATGGATATTTTGAAGTATACAAAAAGTATAGGTTTAAAGTAAGAAATCTAGTTAAGGATTAGTGAATATCCTTATACCATTTGCAATAAGTATATGAATACTTGTTGAAGTATAAAAATGGGAAAAGGTTTTGAGTAAGAAATCTTGTTAATAATTTGTGAATATGCTTATACCATTTAAGATAAGTATATGATTACTTGTTGAAGTATTGAAAGAGTACAAATGCATAGTAGGAATGCATAAACATTGTTTTATTAAATAAAAGAAGTTTTACTAATAAAAGAGGTTTTAATTTATAAAAGACCAATTAAACAAAAAGGGGATTAGAAGTCGCTTATGTGACTTGATCTTGCTTTATGTGACTTGATCGTGCTTTGTGTGACTTGATCATGCTTTTTTTGTTTTCTCTTTTATGGAAAACGTTTATTCGTATACTTAGCACTAACAGCCGATGAAGTATGTAACAACCCGGTTTTTCGCGTCAGTTTATAAATGACGATTAAATCATTTTTAACTGCTAATGCAGATTTGAATCAAGTTTAAATTCATTTGAAAATTTGTTAAAAGAATTGTTTGGGCCTTAAATGAAAATTTGCAACCCATGTTTCTTTAGTTCTACCTGGGTCGTGTTTTATCAAAGAATACCCGTTCCACTTACTCGATCCATTCATTTTTCGTTCGAAACCCTTAAAGCAACAAACGAACAAAAATGGTGGCTGCCTCGTTCCAAAATTTAGGGCACGCTTATCTGCTCGTCTTCTCCACTCAGGGCGTGGGTAAATCGAAGAGGCCACCAATGATCGTCTCTCCGACTTTTCAGAGGCTATTAGGGTTTCTGACGAGCGTATTCCTTCGCTTCGTGATGCCGCGACGTCGAATTCGAGCTCTTCGGTGGCTAAGGTGAGTAATTGCAATTACTCACATCTAATTTAACCTCATAGATATGCGATTTTGTGAATTGATTTACACGGCTTTGAATTTACTGCTCCGTGAATTTCTTGTTTTCATTTGTTCGACTCGCGACTTGTTTTCGTGATGACCACGGCTTGACTGTTTTTCAAAACACTTCGACTTTAACCCTCTGCTTTAATTTACTCTGTAGCCTACTTGCTTTATTCGCTGTGACTTTGGTTGTTGATATAGTTGAACTTGTTTTGGGCACTGTGTTGTTTTGAACCAGCTACTTCAACTTTGTATTGCACTGCATCACTCCTGAGTCGAGTTTCAATTCTTGTAGCCTCACTATTCATTTGATGTTGTCTGCATCCATGTAGATGGTGACACTCGTTCATCTATACTTCGTAGTTGTATATATTGATACATTCACTTGTAGTCTGTTTGGATATTGATTTGCATTTATGTACTGCATGTTTGCAGTTTTTAGTTTGCATTCATGTGCTGCACATATGTACTGGATATTGAGTTGCACATTCATGTTGAGGGTCTCTGGTCTTGTAAATGATTCACTCAGTCTCCTTTGCATTATAGTCTGCCTTCATACAGAAGTATTTTGCCACCCCTGTTTCACCTGAACCTGTTCACTGTGTTGTACATGTGTTTAAATCTTTGATCTTGAGTCGCTGATTTTCACAATGTATTTTAATCTGGCCCCTTTGTCACCTTGATGCATCTATTCCAGTATGCATTAATGCCAGTTTGTTGTTGACTATGGCATAGACATTGATATGTTGATACTTTGTTGTCACTGCATGCTGTAGTTATTCATATCCCCGTTAACTTGCATCTACTTGAAGTCCTGTATATGGTAGCTTGATCATTTTACTTTGTCCACTGCCTTGATATTCTGTTTACTGGTGCCTTAGTTCAGTTGATTCATACATGCTTTCACTTGCTTGATGGCTGTTGTGCACTTGATTTAGTTGTACACTTACTATGCACATTTCATATCATGCCACTGATATTATTATTTATGTTCGATTTCGACCATTTCGTCTTCGCCGTTGTATTGTTTCACTTGATTAGTTGAGATTAATTGTCCATCGACATGTGTACACTTTGCTTGTTGTTTCTGACCACATTCACTGTGACTTGCTCGAGTTGCATTGTGCTTGAATCTTCTTGTGTGTCTACCTGTGTACTCGAGTCCATATTTAAATTGAATACAGTGTGTCCACTGTTGTCATTCAGACTCGTATATATGTATACATATATTGGCACATATGTATATATATATATATCTATATGGCCTTTGCCTTGTCTGATAGCATTGTTTTTGGTCTGGACATCACATGTATTACTGCATACTTGTAGTTCAAAATTTTTAGTGTCATTTTGATGTTGACCTAGTATTTGTTGGTCTCTTATATGCAGTCTTCATCTGGTCTTCACGTACATACATTTTAACTGCCTTATTGGTTGAGTTATTACTCCGGCCTGGCTCTGTCCCCTGTTTGCACATTGTTGCATTAGTCTTGATGCATTTCACTGATTGTGTTGTCTTATCCTTGTTTACTCAAGTCCGCATCATATGGGCATACATACATATGTATGTCTGTATGCGTATATTGTGGATTTGGACTGAGTTTGAGTATTGAGTTGCCTGGTCCTTGCATTTCCATTGTACAATCTTGTAGTTTCTTTGATATTGCAGTCTTCATGATTCGTAGACTTGAGTTTTATCTATCAAGCTCACTTTGATGTATTCCATAGAGTAACTGGACTGACTTGAGTCTGGTTCACTCGAGTTGCCTTCCTTGATTTATACTGAACTTGTATACATTCAGTTGGTCATTTGGGGAGTTTGGTCTGCATTTTGTTGTACCTGTACCTGTAGTTGTCCAAACCGATTCTTCTGAAGTTTCAGCTTGTAGATCTGTTGTTCGAACTTGTTTGGTTGCCGTTGCTTGAGACAACCAACCACTTCAATTCACTTGGTTGAAACTCTTCTCTACTGTCACTTGCTTATTGCATTTGTTGGCACTGGGAATTCTTGAGCATTGGCCTTTGTGCCTTATTGATATTTCAGTATATGCTGTGGTGGCGAGGCAGTGCACGCGTGCGTGCACTACAGCCACCCAAACTCGACAGTTTTGAATTGATTTTTCTTTTGCTTTTGATGCATTGATCTTTTATGCCGTATTGACGAGGCCGTACACGCGTGTGTGTACGGCAGCCAATCGAATTTTTGATGGTTTTAAAGTGACAATTTCAATTGCTTTAAATTGATTTAGTCGATTTGATAAATTGTTTATTTATCTCTGTTGATGATTTAAATCTGCTGATTTTTGTTAAACACTGTTAAGTGTTATATTGACCGTTATCCGGTTTCTTTGTTTAAAGAATCGGATAGACGGGAATTATTGTGACTGTCGTCTATTTAAATTATTACTGCCTATATGCACTAATAAACTGGTTTGAATTAGACTGACCTGGGTATTATTTTCCTTTTGAATGTAATACTCGGGTCAGACCCGAGTTATTTCAGGTTGTAGATTTCTTTCTTTGAGTTGCTGTTCGGGATTTGAAGACTTTTCACATCTTCTGAAGTTGTCATTGTCCTTTTGTCGTAGTCGTGTCATTGTATAGAACGATATGTATTCATGTATATTAGTTGATAATGTACTTGTGTATATAACTTCTAGAGTCGACAGTTGTAGTTGTATCATATGTATCGTGTCAACTATATTGTAACTGACATCGGTTATATATATATGAGATTTTTGTTAATCTGTGTTCCGCATTTATATTATCTGTGTTATTGTTATATCTAATGTCCTAAACTATTATGAACTATCGTAGTTTGTATTATACTGATAATTGGATATGTCGATGGGAGTAAATAAATAATTGATGAAAAATAAAAAGTATATACCACTCCTATCGAGATAACCAATATTAGTGTAAGGCCAATTACGGATGGTCGCTCCTATCCAGCCTTATTCTTCGTAATAATAGACAATATTTCTTTTAATACTCTTTGTTATTATGAGCATAGAGGTGGAGCGTCACAGTTGGTATCAGAGCTTGGGGTTTATGGACATAATATAAAACTTAACTCGGATGGAACATAGTTACAACTATTGGTCGATGTTTAATTTGTGCTTGAGTCAAAACTAAAGTTTTGAAATTTGGATGAAATTTTTAAATATCTTTATTTAAAAATAATAGTGAAATTGTGTTTTGATGATTTGATTGATTTGTGTTCTGTTTATCAGAGTGCGTAGCGGAAACAGTGAAACTGTCTTCGCTGAGTACAACTGATAATCTTTTTGATTTAAAAATCAAAATACGAAATTGATATGAAATTCATTTGTTGTTTACATAGCTGTAATTATTTTGTTTCTATGAGAATTTCGAATCCGAATTAAGGATTCGAAGAAATTGCAGATATGTGATTTTTGTTGAAATTTCCGCTGGCTTTCTTTTGTACTAATCATCTATTGATTATAGTTTTGCTGTTTTGAATTATCTTCATTGAAGATACATTCGAATGATTTCTTTGTTCATTCTGTAGTACGTGCAAAAATTTGAATTGCACATTACTGCATTTATTTACGTTGAACCGATGCTTGGTTATGAAACGTATTTTGTTGCCGTTATTTTTATAACGAGATTTTTACACCAATGCTAAAATTTTTGAAGCACGGTGTTTTATGGCATTTTGATGAATGAAAATTCACTGATATTACATTTTGATGTAAATTGTTTTGATGTGATTTTGACGTTTTAAAATTACTGTCGCTTTGGCTTCAGTAACCGTCATGTTTTAAAAGTGGATTTTCAAGCGGTTATTCCGCAATACTGATGTGTAACCGTTTTTACGGTATTTTGAGAAGTATAGTTTCCTTATCGAAATTGTTACTGATTTGCTGTTTTAATCACGTGATTGGAAAATCGTTTTAAAAATGAAAATTGTTTTATAAATTTTTAACAGTTTGCGTTTTCAAAAGAATGAGGAAGCGACTTAAACGATTCAGCAAAATCGAGGATTATGACCCCTTTCTTTTACTGTTTCGCTTAACTCCGGACTTGTCTAGTTGAGAATGTGAATTGTTATTTTTACAAAATAAATAAAAAAAATTTCAGAAATTTTAACAGTTTGCGCTTTCAAAAGAATGAGGAAGCGATTTAAACGTTTCAGTAAAATCGAGGACTATGACCCCTTTCTTTTACTGATTCGCTTAATTCCGGACTTGTCCGTTTGAGAATGTAAAGTGTATTTTTACAAAATACACAATTTTGCACTTTCAAGGAAACGATGAAGTGATTTAAACGATTTAGCAAAAGTGCGGAGTATGGAACCACACTTTTACTATTTCGGTTAATTCCGGACTCGTTAATTGAATATCTGTTGTTTTGATGATTCTACACTTTCAAGGAAACGATGAAGAGAATTAAACAATTTAGTAAAACTCGTGGTTATGGGACATGTGCGTTTACTATTTTGGTTAATTCCGGACTCGTTAATTGAAATATTTGATGTTTTCGTGTGCTTTCGAGCCACTATGTTGGACCTTCGGGTCATATGTTGGACCTTCGGGTCAAATACCAGTACTAGACCTTCGGGTCATATGTTGGACCTTCGGGTCAAATACCAGTACTAGACCTTCGGGTCATATGTTGGACCTTCGGGTCATTTGTTGGGTGCCAAAATTATGTTGAGTACTTGGTAGGCTTCGGCCATATGTTGTTGCATGTGCGGCGAATTAAAAACTCGCCATCTGATGGGATCGATCCAAGCTTTTATGTTGATTTTCTAGTCTTCTTAATTGATTTCTAGATATTTGTTGTTTCCAATTATCTGCAGGTAATTGGATATTTGTTGATATGAGTTCTGATTATCGTTTTTGATAATCAGATATTTGTTGTTTCTAATTATCGCTTGTGATAATTAGATATTTGTTGATATGAGTTCTGATTATCGTTTTTGATAATCAGATATTTGTTGTTTCTAATTATCGCTTGTGATAATTAGATATTTGCTGATATGAGTTCTGATTATCGTTTTTGATAATCAGATATTTGTTGTTTCTAATTATCGCTTGTGATAATTAGATATTTGCTGATATGAGTTCTGATTATCTTTTTGATAATCAGATATTTGTTGTTTCTAATTATCGCTTGTGATAATTGGATATTTGTTGATATGAGTTCTGATTATCGTTTTTGATAATCGGATATTTGTTGCTTTTAATTATCACTTTAGATAATTAAATATTTGTTGATTTGAGATTTAATTATCGTCTTTGATAATTAAATATTTGTTGATTTTAGATTTAATTATCGCTGTTAGATAATTAAATATTTGTTGATTTGAGATTTAATTATCGTCTTTGATAATTAAATATTTGTTGATTTTAGATTTAATTATCGCTGTTAGATAATTAAATATTTGTTGATTTGAGATTTAATTATCATCTTTGATAATTAAATATTTGTTGATTTTAGATTTAATTATCGCTGTTAGATAATTAAATATTTGTTGATTTGAGATTTAATTATCGTCTTTGATAATTAAATATTTGTTGATTTTAGATTTAATTATCGCTGTTAGATAATTAAATATTTGTTGATTTGAGATTTAATTATCGTCTTTGATAATTAAATATTTGTTGATTTTAGATTTAATTATCGCTGTTAGATAATTAAATATTTGTTGATATGAGATTTAATTATCACTTTTGATAATTAAATATTTGCTGGTTTGAGATTTAATTATCGCTTTTAATAATTGAATATTTGTTGAATTTGAAATTTGATTATCGCTTGTGATAATCGAATATTTATTGATTTGAGAAATTTGACTATCGTTTGAGATAATCAGATATTTGATTTGTCTTCTGATTATCGTTTGAGATAAGTAAATATTTGCGATTTGAAAATTCAATTATCGTTTTTGATGATTGAATATTTGCGATTTTTGAGATTTGAGCTTCGTCTTTTTCTCTGGCGATTCAGGTGAGTAATTTGATTTACTCACATTCAATTCGTGCTCTGTATGGGATTTCTGCTCTGTTTTTCCTTCTCTTTTAGTTACTGGAACTCGATTGTTCTTGCTTTTGTTAGTCGTCTGATTTTGATCCCTGATTCCCACGAGGTTGATTCTTTTGATTTGAAGCAGTCGAACCTTTCGATTTCTTATCTAATACTTCCCCGTTGACACTTGCTTTGCTTATACATTCGACATTGTCATGCTCTTTTGGTTGTTACCTTTTATCCATTTATTCCCTATGATTGCGTGGACGCAATTTCTTTAAGGAGGGGAGTCTGTAACAACCCGGTTTTTCGCGTCAGTTTATAAATGACGATTAAATCATTTTTAACTGCTAATGCAGATTTGAATCAAGTTTAAATTCATTTGAAAATTTGTTAAAAGAATTGTTTGGGCCTTAAATGAAAATTTGCAACCCATGTTTCTTTAGTTCTACCTGGGTCGTGTTTTATCAAAGAATACCCGTTCCACTTACTCGATCCATTCATTTTTCGTTCGAAACCCTTAAAGCAACAAACGAACAAAAATGGTGGCTGCCTCGTTCCAAAATTTAGGGCACGCTTATCTGCTCGTCTTCTCCACTCAGGGCGTGGGTAAATCGAAGAGGCCACCAATGATCGTCTCTCCGACTTTTCAGAGGCTATTAGGGTTTCTGACGAGCGTATTCCTTCGCTTCGTGATGCCGCGACGTCGAATTCGAGCTCTTCGGTGGCTAAGGTGAGTAATCGCAATTACTCACATCTAATTTAACCTCATAGATATGCGATTTTGTGAATTGATTTACACGGCTTTGAATTTACTGCTCCGTGAATTTCTTGTTTTCATTTGTTCGACTCGCGACTTGTTTTCGTGATGACCACGGCTTGACTGTTTTTCAAAACACTTCGACTTTAACCCTCTGCTTTAATTTACTCTGTAGCCTACTTGCTTTATTCGCTGTGACTTTGGTTGTTGATATAGTTGAACTTGTTTTGGGCACTGTGTTGTTTTGAACCAGCTACTTCAACTTTGTATTGCACTGCATCACTCCTGAGTCGAGTTTCAATTCTTGTAGCCTCACTATTCATTTGATGTTGTCTGCATCCATGTAGATGGTGACACTCGTTCATCTATACTTCGTAGTTGTATATATTGATACATTCACTTGTAGTCTGTTTGGATATTGATTTGCATTTATGTACTGCATGTTTGCAGTTTTTAGTTTGCATTCATGTGCTGCACATATGTACTGGATATTGAGTTGCACATTCATGTTGAGGGTCTCTGGTCTTGTAAATGATTCACTCAGTCTCCTTTGCATTATAGTCTGCCTTCATACAGAAGTATTTTGCCACCCCTGTTTCACCTGAACCTGTTCACTGTGTTGTACATGTGTTTAAATCTTTGATCTTGAGTCACTGATTTTCACAATGTATTTTAATCTGGCCCCTTTGTCACCTTGATGCATCTATTCCAGTATGCATTAATGCCAGTTTGTTGTTGACTATGGCATAGACATTGATATGTTGATACTTTGTTGTCACTGCATGCTGTAGTTATTCATATCCCCGTTAACTTGCATCTACTTGAAGTCCTGTATATGGTAGCTTGATCATTTTACTTTGTCCACTGCCTTGATATTCTGTTTACTGGTGCCTTAGTTCAGTTGATTCATACATGCTTTCACTTGCTTGATGGCTGTTGTGCACTTGATTTAGTTGTACACTTACTATGCACATTTCATATCATGCCACTGATATTATTATTTATGTTCGATTTCGACCATTTCGTCTTCGCCGTTGTATTGTTTCACTTGATTAGTTGAGATTAATTGTCCATCGACATGTGTACACTTTGCTTGTTGTTTCTGACCACATTCACTGTGACTTGCTCGAGTTGCATTGTGCTTGAATCTTCTTGTGTGTCTACCTGTGTACTCGAGTCCATATTTAAATTGAATACAGTGTGTCCACTGTTGTCATTCAGACTCGTATATATGTATACATATATTGGCACATATGTATATATATATATATATATCTATATGGCCTTTGCCTTGTCTGATAGCATTGTTTTTGGTCTGGACATCACATGTATTACTGCATACTTGTAGTTCAAAATTTTTAGTGTCAATTTGATGTTGACCTAGTATTTGTTGGTCTCTTATATGCAGTCTTCATCTGGTCTTCACGTACATACATTTTAACTGCCTTATTGGTTGAGTTATTACTCCGGCCTGGCTCTGTCCCCTGTTTGCACATTGTTGCATTAGTCTTGATGCATTTCACTGATTGTGTTGTCTTATCCTTGTTTACTCAAGTCCGCATCATATGGGCATACATACATATGTATGTCTGTATGCGTATATTGTGGATTTGGACTGAGTTTGAGTATTGAGTTGCCTGGTCCTTGCATTTCCATTGTACAATCTTGTAGTTTCTTTGATATTGCAGTCTTCATGATTCGTTGACTTGAGTTTTATCTATCAAGCTCACTTTGATGTATTCCATAGAGTAACTGGACTGACTTGAGTCTGGTTCACTCGAGTTGCCTTCCTTGATTTATACTGAACTTGTATACATTCAGTTGGTCATTTGGGGAGTTTGGTCTGCATTTTGTTGTACCTGTACCTGTAGTTGTCCAAACCGATTCTTCTGAAGTTTCAGCTTGTAGATCTGTTGTTCGAACTTGTTTGGTTGCCGTTGCTTGAGACAACCAACCACTTCAATTCACTTGGTTGAAACTCTTCTCTACTGTCACTTGCTTATTGCATTTGTTGGCACTGGGAATTCTTGAGCATTGGCCTTTGTGCCTTATTGATATTTCAGTATATGCTGTGGTGGCGAGGCAGTGCACGCGTGCGTGCACTACAGCCACCCAAACTCGACAGTTTTGAATTGATTTTTCTTTTGCTTTTGATGCATTGATCTTTTATGCCGTATTGACGAGGCCGTACACGCGTGTGTGTACGGTAGCCAATCGAATTTTTGATGGTTTTAAAGTGACAATTTCAATTGCTTTAAATTGATTTAGTCGATTTGATAAATTGTTTATTTATCTCTGTTGATGATTTAAATCTGCTGATTTTTGTTAAACACTGTTAAGTGTTATATTGACCGTTATCCGGTTTCTTTGTTTAAAGAATCGGATAGACGGGAATTATTGTGACTGTCGTCTATTTAAATTATTACTGCCTATATGCACTAATAAACTGGTTTGAATTAGACTGACCTGGGTATTATTTTCCTTTTGAATGTAATACTCGGGTCAGACCCGAGTTATTTCAGGTTGTAGATTTCTTTCTTTGAGTTGCTGTTCGGGATTTGAAGACTTTTCACATCTTCTGAAGTTGTCATTGTCCTTTTGTCGTAGTCGTGTCATTGTATAGAACGATATGTATTCATGTATATTAGTTGATAATGTACTTGTGTATATAACTTCTAGAGTCGACAGTTGTAGTTGTATCATATGTATCGTGTCAACTATATTGTAACTGACATCGGTTATATATATATGAGATTTTTGTTAATCTGTGTTCCGCATTTATATTATCTGTGTTATTGTTATATCTAATGTCCTAAACTATTATGAACTATCGTAGTTTGTATTATACTGATAATTGGATATGTCGATGGGAGTAAATAAATAATTGATGAAAAATAAAAAGTATATACCACTCCTATCGAGATAACCAATATTAGTGTAAGGCCAATTACGGATGGTCGCTCCTATCCAGCCTTATTCTTCGTAATAATAGACAATATTTCTTTTAATACTCTTTGTTATTATGAGCATAGAGGTGGAGCGTCACAGTTGGTATCAGAGCTTGGGGTTTATGGACATAATATAAAACTTAACTCGGATGGAACATAGTTACAACTATTGGTCGATGTTTAATTTGTGCTTGAGTCAAAACTAAAGTTTTGAAATTTGGATGAAATTTTTAAATATCTTTATTTAAAAATAATAGTGAAATTGTGTTTTGATGATTTGATTGATTTGTGTTCTGTTTATCAGAGTGCGCAGCGGAAACAGTGAAACTGTCTTCGCTGAGTACAACTGATAATCTTTTTGATTTAAAAATCAAAATACGAAATTGATATGAAATTCATTTGTTGTTTACATAGCTGTAATTATTTTGTTTCTATGAGAATTTCGAATCCGAATTAAGGATTCGAAGAAATTGCAGATATGTGATTTTTGTTGAAATTTCCGCTGGCTTTCTTTTGTACTAATCATCTATTGATTATAGTTTTGCTGTTTTGAATTATCTTCATTGAAGATACATTCGAATGATTTCTTTGTTCATTCTGTAGTACGTGCAAAAATTTGAATTGCACATTACTGCATTTATTTACGTTGAACCGATGCTTGGTTATGAAACGTATTTTGTTGCCGTTATTTTTATAACGAGATTTTTACACCAATGCTAAAATTTTTGAAGCACGGTGTTTTATGGCATTTTGATGAATGAAAATTCACTGATATTACATTTTGATGTAAATTGTTTTGATGTGATTTTGACGTTTTAAAATTACTGTCGCTTTGGCTTCAGTAACCGTCATGTTTTAAAAGTGGATTTTCAAGCGGTTATTCCGCAATACTGATGTGTAACCGTTTTTACGGTATTTTGAGAAGTATAGTTTCCTTATCGAAATTGTTACTGATTTGCTGTTTTAATCACGTGATTGGAAAATCGTTTTAAAAATGAAAATTGTTTTATAAATTTTTAACAGTTTGCGTTTTCAAAAGAATGAGGAAGCGACTTAAACGATTCAGCAAAATCGAGGATTATGACCCCTTTCTTTTACTGTTTCGCTTAACTCCGGACTTGTCTAGTTGAGAATGTGAATTGTTATTTTTACAAAATAAATAAAAAAAATTTCAGAAATTTTAACAGTTTGCGCTTTCAAAAGAATGAGGAAGCGATTTAAACGTTTTAGTAAAATCGAGGACTATGACCCCTTTCTTTTACTGATTCGCTTAATTCCGGACTTGTCCGTTTGAGAATGTAAAGTGTATTTTTACAAAATACACAATTTTGCACTTTCAAGGAAACGATGAAGTGATTTAAACGATTTAGCAAAAGTGCGGAGTATGGAACCACACTTTTACTATTTCGGTTAATTCCGGACTCGTTAATTGAATATCTGTTGTTTTGATGATTCTACACTTTCAAGGAAACGATGAAGAGAATTAAACAATTTAGTAAAACTCGTGGTTATGGGACATGTGCGTTTACTATTTTGGTTAATTCCGGACTCGTTAATTGAAATATTTGATGTTTTCGTGTGCTTTCGAGCCACTATGTTGGACCTTCGGGTCATATGTTGGACCTTCGGGTCAAATACCAGTACTAGACCTTCGGGTCATATGTTGGACCTTCGGGTCATTTGTTGGGTGCCAAAATTATGTTGAGTACTTGGTAGGCTTCGGCCATATGTTGTTGCATGTGTGGCGAATTAAAAACTCGCCATCTGATGGGATCGATCCAAGCTTTTATGTTGATTTTCTAGTCTTCTTAATTGATTTCTAGATATTTGTTGTT
This sequence comes from Allium fistulosum, assembly GCA_030737815.1. Classification (NCBI taxonomy): domain Eukaryota; kingdom Viridiplantae; phylum Streptophyta; class Magnoliopsida; order Asparagales; family Amaryllidaceae; genus Allium; species Allium fistulosum. The sequence goes on along the minus strand of CM060901.1, from coordinate 1,265,542,961 downwards.
TCCAATTATCTGCAGGTAATTGGATATTTGTTGATATGAGTTCTGATTATCGTTTTTGATAATCAGATATTTGTTGTTTCTAATTATCGCTTGTGATAATTAGATATTTGTTGATATGAGTTCTGATTATCGTTTTTGATAATCAGATATTTGTTGTTTCTAATTATCGCTTGTGATAATTAGATATTTGCTGATATGAGTTCTGATTATCGTTTTTGATAATCAGATATTTGTTGTTTCTAATTATCGCTTGTGATAATTAGATATTTGCTGATATGAGTTCTGATTATCGTTTTTGATAATCAGATATTTGTTGTTTCTAATTATCGCTTGTGATAATTGGATATTTGTTGATATGAGTTCTGATTATCGTTTTTGATAATCGGATATTTGTTGCTTTTAATTATCACTTTAGATAATTAAATATTTGTTGATTTGAGATTTAATTATCGTCTTTGATAATTAAATATTTGTTGATTTTAGATTTAATTATCGCTGTTAGATAATTAAATATTTGTTGATTTGAGATTTAATTATTGTCTTTGATAATTAAATATTTGTTGATTTTAGATTTAATTATCGCTGTTAGATAATTAAATATTTGTTGATTTGAGATTTAATTATCATCTTTGATAATTAAATATTTGTTGATTTTAGATTTAATTATCGCTGTTAGATAATTAAATATTTGTTGATTTGAGATTTAATTATCGTCTTTGATAATTAAATATTTGTTGATTTTAGATTTAATTATCGCTGTTAGATAATTAAATATTTGTTGATTTGAGATTTAATTATTGTCTTTGATAATTAAATATTTGTTGATTTTAGATTTAATTATCGCTGTTAGATAATTAAATATTTGTTGATATGAGATTTAATTATCACTTTTGATAATTAAATATTTGCTGGTTTGAGATTTAATTATCGCTTTTAATAATTGAATATTTGTTGAATTTGAAATTTGATTATCGCTTGTGATAATCGAATATTTATTGATTTGAGAAATTTGACTATCGTTTGAGATAATCAGATATTTGATTTGTCTTCTGATTATCGTTTGAGATAAGTAAATATTTGCGATTTGAAAATTCAATTATCGTTTTTGATGATTGAATATTTGCGATTTTTGAGATTTGAGCTTCGTCTTTTTCTCTGGCGATTCAGGTGAGTAATTTGATTTACTCACATTCAATTCGTGCTCTGTATGGGATTTCTGCTCTGTTTTTCCTTCTCTTTTAGTTACTGGAACTCGATTGTTCTTGCTTTTGTTAGTCGTCTGATTTTGATCCCTGATTCCCACGAGGTTGATTCTTTTGATTTGAAGCAGTCGAACCTTTCGATTTCTTATCTAATACTTCCCCGTTGACACTTGCTTTGCTTATACATTCGACATTGTCATGCTCTTTTGGTTGTTACCTTTTATCCATTTATTCCCTATGATTGCGTGGACGCAATTTCTTTAAGGAGGGGAGTCTGTAACAACCCGGTTTTTCGCGTCAGTTTATAAATGACGATTAAATCATTTTTAACTGCTAATGCAGATTTGAATCAAGTTTAAATTCATTTGAAAATTTGTTAAAAGAATTGTTTGGGCCTTAAATGAAAATTTGCAACCCATGTTTCTTTAGTTCTACCTGGGTCGTGTTTTATCAAAGAATACCCGTTCCACTTACTCGATCCATTCATTTTTCGTTCGAAACCCTTAAAGCAACAAACGAACAAAAATGGTGGCTGCCTCGTTCCAAAATTTAGGGCACGCTTATCTGCTCGTCTTCTCCACTCAGGGCGTGGGTAAATCGAAGAGGCCACCAATGATCGTCTCTCCGACTTTTCAGAGGCTATTAGGGTTTCTGACGAGCGTATTCCTTCGCTTCGTGATGCCGCGACGTCGAATTCGAGCTCTTCGGTGGCTAAGGTGAGTAATCGCAATTACTCACATCTAATTTAACCTCATAGATATGCGATTTTGTGAATTGATTTACACGGCTTTGAATTTACTGCTCCGTGAATTTCTTGTTTTCATTTGTTCGACTCGCGACTTGTTTTCGTGATGACCACGGCTTGACTGTTTTTCAAAACACTTCGACTTTAACCCTCTGCTTTAATTTACTCTGTAGCCTACTTGCTTTATTCGCTGTGACTTTGGTTGTTGATATAGTTGAACTTGTTTTGGGCACTGTGTTGTTTTGAACCAGCTACTTCAACTTTGTATTGCACTGCATCACTCCTGAGTCGAGTTTCAATTCTTGTAGCCTCACTATTCATTTGATGTTGTCTGCATCCATGTAGATGGTGACACTCGTTCATCTATACTTCGTAGTTGTATATATTGATACATTCACTTGTAGTCTGTTTGGATATTGATTTGCATTTATGTACTGCATGTTTGCAGTTTTTAGTTTGCATTCATGTGCTGCACATATGTACTGGATATTGAGTTGCACATTCATGTTGAGGGTCTCTGGTCTTGTAAATGATTCACTCAGTCTCCTTTGCATTATAGTCTGCCTTCATACAGAAGTATTTTGCCACCCCTGTTTCACCTGAACCTGTTCACTGTGTTGTACATGTGTTTAAATCTTTGATCTTGAGTCACTGATTTTCACAATGTATTTTAATCTGGCCCCATTGTCACCTTGATGCATCTATTCCAGTATGCATTAATGCCAGTTTATTGTTGACTATGGCATAGACATTGATATGTTGATACTTTGTTGTCACTGCATGCTGTAGTTATTCATATCCCCGTTAACTTGCATCTACTTGAAGTCCTGTATATGGTAGCTTGATCATTTTACTTTGTCCACTGCCTTGATATTCTGTTTACTGGTGCCTTAGTTCAGTTGATTCATACATGCTTTCACTTGCTTGATGGCTGTTGTGCACTTGATTTAGTTGTACACTTACTATGCACATTTCATATCATGCCACTGATATTATTATTTATGTTCGATTTCGACCATTTCGTCTTCGCCGTTGTATTGTTTCACTTGATTAGTTGAGATCAATTGTCCATCGACATGTGTACACTTTGCTTGTTGTTTCTGACCACATTCACTGTGACTTGCTCGAGTTGCATTGTGCTTGAATCTTCTTGTGTGTCTACCTGTGTACTCGAGTCCATATTTAAATTGAATACAGTGTGTCCACTGTTGTCATTCAGACTCGTATATATGTATACATATATTGGCACATATGTATATATATGTATCTATATGGCCTTTGCCTTATCTGATAGCATTGTTTTTGGTCTGGACATCACATGTATTACTGCATACTTGTACTTCAAAATTTTTAGTGTCATTTTGATGTTGACCTAGTATTTGTTGGTCTGTTATATGCAGTCTTCATCTGGTCTTCACGTACATACATTTTAACTGCCTTATTGGTTGAGTTATTACTCCGGCCTGGCTCTGTCCCCTGTTTGCACATTGTTGCATTAGTCTTGATGCATTTCACTGATTGTGTTGTCTTATCCTTGTTTACTCAAGTCCGCATCATATGGGCATACATACATATGTATGTCTGTATGCGTATATTGTGGATTTGGACTGAGTTTGAGTATTGAGTTGCCTGGTCCTTGCATTTCCATTGTACAATCTTGTAGTTTCTTTGATATTGCAGTCTTCATGATTCGTAGACTTGAGTTTTATCTATCAAGCTCACTTTGATGTATTCCATAGAGTAACTGGACTGACTTGAGTCTGGTTCACTCGAGTTGCCTTCCTTGATTTATACTGAACTTGTATACATTCAGTTGGTCATTTGGGGAGTTGGGTCTGCATTTTGTTGTACCTGTACCTGTAGTTGTCCAAACCGATTCTTCTGAAGTTTCAGCTTGTAGATCTGTTGTTCGAACTTGTTTGGTTGCCGTTGCTTGAGACAACCAACCACTTCAATTCACTTGGTTGAAACTCTTCTCTACTGTCACTTGCTTATTGCATTTGTTGGCACTGGGAATTCTTGAGCATTGGCCTTTGTGCCTTATTGATATTTCAGTATATGCTGTGGTGGCGAGGCAGTGCACGCGTGCGTGCACTACAGCCACCCAAACTCAACAGTTTTGAATTGATTTTTCTTTTGCTTTTGATGCATTGATCTTTTATGCCGTATTGGCGAGGCCGTACACGCGTGTAACGTCCCAGATTTTCGCGCTCGAAAATCAACATCCATACTTTACGTCGTACTCGAATGCCATAGATTCGACCGTTCAAATCCGAGTCGCCGGAGCTTATAACAACAGTTAAGTAAATAACACGGCGGAATAAAAGAATAATACATTGATATACAATATCTGATACAATAGAGTGATACAATGAATATCAATATACATCAGAGATATGATACAACAAATAGCAGCGGAAAAGAAAACGATAACATCAGCAGCGGATAATCTTCATCTCCAAAACGCCAATCCTAAGATAGCTTGAACTCTCAATAACGATGCACAAAGATAAGCAAGTGCAGTCCGATCCAAAGACTGAACTAGCTCCAGAAAAATCTACAAATCTGATTATCTAAAAAACCAAACTCTAGACTGCTCGTGTAGAAAATTATGAGCACCCAGAGTTTAGGAAATGAACAATAAACTCCGAGTCAGTCGTGGGACTGGTGTGAGCAACAAAAACAGTTTATCTTTAAAAACAAATAGCAGAGAATTTTCAAGTCAATTCGCAATGCTTTTGGAAAATGAAACTACCATAAGGCCTCCCGCCACACACACAATGCAAACGCAGAATTGGAGGAGATTTCTCCTTATGATAGTCAAAGATGCTTACTACGCAAAATCAAATCATTTGATATTATTACTAGTGCATAGTGCAGAAAACAATTTCGAAAGTAGAGTATAAATCTTAGCCAGCATAGACATTTTGCACTTATGCCTACTATAGCTACCATGTTCAATAGCAGGTTACCACCACATTCCATGGCAGGTAATACAACTAATACCGTACAAAGTTCGTATTTGGAAGATGGATTTCCAACAAATGGTCAGGCTAAGGAACTTCCTATTCCACGAAAGAAACGCCTCTGGCGGGACGCTCCGAGAACCAACTGTTCTCTGCCAAACAAGGCCGGCAACCCCTTTTCCCAAGGGATAAAAGAAACCTCAGATATGCCACCCCCGGTCCTTTGGGACCTTTAACCGAGGCGCCTCGAAACCAACATCACACGTAATAAATAAGTGTATCCACATGAGTAAGTATCTGGGCTCCATACCATGATACTACCCTTTTCCAGAAGGAATGGTCATACCCTAGGGGAGCTACCCCTGAAACCTTGCCGCAACATTCCTGTTTCGACCATTACCGGGTTGTGAGGCTCGACGAAGTCTCGTCCACAAAGCTACGCTTTTTCAAAAAGCCACGCTTTGGGTCAACAGATGATCAACCTATGATCACAAAGATAAATGATCAAACAAATGATCAAACACTGATCATCACACAGCAACACTCAGCATGTCACATTACCAAATTGGGATATATCGCTGATAAATTTCAACTACATAACCTCTGAGCTCGTACGTCTCATAGAAGGGTGTTAAGCTAAGAGAATAAATTCTCCGCCACCAACAGAAATGTATTTGAAAGAAATCGGCTTTATATCTCAAAGTGTAATGTCAGACACGTAACCATACAAGTCTGTTCCGGGTTCGAACAGAACCGAAGGCACTTCTCACGAAGCCCTTGCAATTCCGGATAATTTCCAATCACGTCCGGACTTCCCATCACAAAAAGAGTGATATAAATCTCTATACCGGGGACCAGTCGATGCAGAGACATTCGATGAGTTGTCCTTTCGTTTTTGAAAATATCCGGTCTTCAACACCGGTCTTCAAATGCTATCCATATACGACGTATCACTATTCGGAATGGGTTATACGACCCAAAGGTCCTTTCCCGGCTAACCCAAATAGTGAGCGAAATATTTAAAACATATGGATATGGGATTTCAATTAAGTCACAACTTATTACCCAAAATCTTTCTTCAAATGGTTTAACCAATTACCATTTCAAATCTTTAAACAAAAAGATTCATTTTAAACAACCTTCAACGGTTTAAACACTTTCCACATTTTAATCTTTTAAATAAAAGATTCATTCACAGATTTTCCAAATTAATTCTCATTTCAATTTGATTAACTCGTTAAATCTTTAAAACAAAGATTTAACTTATAGCTTTCAAAACAATTTCATTTCGAAGGGTTTAAATAAATCGTCATTTTAAATCTGTTAAAGATAACAGATTCAATTCATAACTTTCAAAAAGAATTCATTCATAACTTGGAAGACCATTTTCAATTCAAACTTGAAATTCCTTTAACTAAACTGGAATTTCATTTTCTATCTGAAAGCTTTTATTCCTTTAAAACAAACAGTTTTCATTTTGGAAATCTGATTCATTTATACGAGTTAAAGTTCTTGGGTTAAATCCAAATTCTCAAACAATACTTTTAAAATGGTTTAAATTCATACAAACACATTTATATCATCTTTAACCGTAATTTCAAATCATAGGATTCAATTTCAACTTAAATTCAAATTTAAATCAAATTATTTAAATTTTCAAAACTCGATTAATATATTCAAAATAACTTTTAGATTTGAAATTCCATTTCAAAAGCTTTTCACTTTTAAACCCAAATTTCAAATTTCAAAAACATCAGATTTAAATTATCTGTGACTTAACCGATTTCCACGTGAAATCCATATTTGTGTGTGTAAAAGTGTGGTCCAGGGGTTTTACACACAATAGTGCAACATCAATCATCACAGATCAAAATACAGGATATAGTTGATAAGCGATATAAACTATAACGCTTATTGTTTCATTCAGATCACAGATGTATAAATATCACAGATAAAGCAATTACAGATCACAACATAAATCAGGGTATATCACAAAGCATCACAAGTCAGATAGGACAATCAATTCAAGGCATCTCATAAAATATAACCATTCATAAGTAAAGTCAAGTATTCAATAGTTATTTATAAGCAGAATCAATTAATCGTTTAATCCTGATTAATTCAATTTATTTCCAATTTAATTAATTACTTATGAATCTATTTATCCAATCGTGATTAATTAATTACAAATCATTTGATATAAATTAATTAACCAATCGCCTTAATTAATCCAATCATCCTTAATAAATCATATTAATTAAACCAACTTTTAAACCCATTAATTCACCCTTTGGTTACTTATTTAATTAAGTCCAAATCCTTAATTAGTTAAATAATAATTTATCTTTTTTTTTCATCGTAATAATTAATGAATTCCCATCAGTATTACCTAAGGTAGAACTCATTCTCTTATTAATGGTTTAATCGTCATACATTTTCGAAATTTTACTTCTAGATTTCATTTTATAATTTTAAGATTTTAAAATGAAGTACCAATTTATCTTAAAGTAAATCATTTATTACTTAAGTAAATTACAAAATTATTTGTTAATCCCAAAGATGAGCCTTTTTATCTTTATTAACCATTTTCTATTTCCTTGTAAACTTAATTTTTTTTCATATGAATTATCTGAGAAATCAAAGATTTATTTGTAAACAATTCACAGCCTGGTACGTCTACTTTCCCCGAGCTCTTCGAATCATTCCCGGGGTTTTATCCCACTTGCTTCGAGTCTTCCCAAATTTCGACCCGTGCATTCCTTCGAGTTTTCCCCCTTGTTTTCCCAAGCTCCTCCACTGACACGCAATGAGCACGTATACGTGCACGGCCACCCTCGCCGTCGCTGGTGGGTACTGCGGCCACCCACAAGTCAAGTTCCATCCCCCAGAACGATACGAACACCCCGACCTCCATCTTATTTCGAAATCATGAATCGAGCATCACAGCCCAAAACCATCTCCAGGAACGTCGCCAGCAAATCGCCTCGCGCCGCCTCCCCAGTCCACTATCGGCCACCAAATTTTGACCCTAGCTTCGCCATCACTCGATGCATCGATCTGCACCGCCGCCACATAGTCCGGTCGCATATAGATGGGGCAACACCATCATTTTGGTTGTGAACGAATTGGGTTCTTTAAACCCTACTTTGACCTCGAATCAAAGATTCAATGATCTTTGAATTTTTCTAGCATTTTTCTAGTGATCTATAATGCTCAAGCTATCAACGACATCAAACTCGAGAGCCACCATCGCTTGAATCATCTGATTTTGGCAAAATTCCATTTTTCCGATCATCCACCTTTCCTCAGTAAAAATTTCATGAAAAATTTAGATTTCACTTTCAAAAATCATTATTTCCGATGGTGATTCCAATAGTATTACTGAAACCAAAGTTCATGAAGTTCGAATTCTTGGAAAATTTGAATGGTGACTTTGCTTCATGATTCCCAGAGAAAAAAAAATATATGAACTTGTTTTAACTCATTACTGAAAATAAAATACAGGTTTAACAATGCTTTCACTTGTTTTAAAAATCAATTTCAAAAGCAACGAGAGGAAGAGAGATTTGGATATTGACATGGTTTACTCTGTAAGATAGAGAGTTTAAAGGAACAGAAGAACAGGAAGAAAATCCCAGTCTTAACATTCCAGGCAAAAGAAAACATAAGCACATAAACTTGTCTATGTGCAAACTCATTCAGGCATTCATACAACAACAAACGATTGATAAGATCAAAGGTTTACTCACCTTCCAAATCATGTTTTAAAAATGACAAAGCTTAATTTTGTTTAAAAAGGAAGATATATATTTTTCAATATGTTGTTCTTAATCCTGTCAAGATACCAGATGCACAGATATATATATATAAACATGCAGACAGAATTATCAATCAAACAATCACATTCCATAATAACTTCAAGCATGACTCAGATATCAAAACATATAGATGGGTGAGTTTGCTCACCTGTCTCCTGAAAGAACAAAGAAGAACAGAACATGTTGTTTTGATTTGGTCCGAGCTTTGATTTTCCAGATTCAAAACTTGATCAGGCTGAAGTTGCTATTTTAAATTGAACTTTTGTTTGTTTGAATTGGTGTAGTTGCTGTTGTTTTTAGTAGAAGCTTGTTTGAGTTTAAATGACATTCACTTTGGTTTTCTTTTTCCCTTTTTTTTTTCTCAGTGAAAAGGAACGAACTGGAAGGAAGTGATGTACATATAGAAAAGAGAAAAGGTGTTTACATGGTATTATATTATTTAGTACAATTAGGCATGGCTATGTCCATTTGTTTATAGGCTGAGATGATTCTTCAACAATTCGAATCAATTTTGTTTGCTGCTAGAGATATGGCAGCATTTAATGCTAAGGATTTTTGGTATAAATGACTATTGTACAAATCTACATATACTATTCTCATTTCTATTCATACTTGTTATATATGCATATTTTTTTTCTTCTTTTTTTTTCAGCTGTACAAAGTCATATATTTTCTTGTCTTACATTTTTGGCTGCATACTTTTGTTTTGATATGCTATTGTACTTTATTGTTTTAGTTATGTTTTGTTTGTACTTATCTATGCATATGTTTATTTAGCTCGGCTGGAGACATTATGGTTTGATTTTACACTTGCTTGATTTATTAGCTTTGTTTTATTTTGTATGTACATAGATAGTTTGCATATATTTTGTTACTTTGCTTTGTAAGTGGATAGATAAATGTTGTTTGTTATTTTACTTTGTTCGTTATTTTATCACTTTGTATTTTGTTTTGTTTTACTATTTATTACTTGAATAAATTCCTATTGTTAAAATTTATTTTAAATATTTTTACTTTATTTTGCATACTTGTTTTTATATTTGTATATTTATCTTGCTATAATTTATTTTAATTTACATTGTATAAAACCATATAGTTTATTTATATTTATTTTTCTAGCTTAAATTTTTATTATAATCTATCTTATATTTATTTTGTAATATAAGTGGGTTTCTAGTTTTTAATTTGCTATTAGATTTTATCCAATGTATTTATATTATTTCAAATTTACTCAGATATGTTCAAATACATATCTATTCACATATATACAATAATTTAAATTTTTAAACGATTTATACAAATATACTTGGATATCGGGGAAACTCGCTCAAATTTTCCTAATTAAATTTACAAATTTTTATCAAAAATTTATTTAATTATCAATTTAATTCAAAAATTCAATAAATTATTAATTTAAATTAAATTAAAATCTGGGGTCGTTACAAATTTCCCCCCTTAAAAGAATTTCGTCCTCGAAATTCGCAGGCACGAAATAAAGATAGAGATAGATAGATTTGATCTCCTATAACTTCTTGAACACAGGATATGAATTCCGAATTCAAGTCGGAATATCACAAAATACATACCGATTTGTCCCTCTTCGGACTTTGGTATTCAAAAGAAATTACAATAGAATTACAAAATTTGGTTTCAAACGAAATCGTTTTATTGATTTAATTCAATCTTTATCCTTCATATTCCATTAATCAACTTAACTCAATTAAAAATTTTCAATTCATATTCATTAAAGTTTAAATCAAAAACTGATAAGAAACCGATGAAGATACGAGGTAAGAATTTCCTACAACGGTTCGTAGGGCCATCTTCACACTGAAACTTCTTCTTATAGCTGGTACGAAGCAATCAAAAGAATTTGGAAACGAATCAAAGGATATTTGATGAGAAAGTTGTTTCCACTGTTGCAGGGTATTGACCTTTTATAGTCGTATTCCCTTGTCCCCTATCTCGTCCTCTTCTTGCACTCATACTCACTATTAGTGGATAGTAAGAGAATTTACTGAGACATTCAGACGGATATCTGAGAATTACTCATTCTAGAGTTTACTTCACTCTATCTCTAATGAGCTACTTAACGTGTTATACTCCTGAGCTAAAGTTCAACCTTAGCTCTGATACCAAATGTAACGTCCCAGATTTTTGCGCTCGAAAATCAACATCCATACTTTACGTCGTACTCGAATGCCATAGATTCGACCGTTCAAATCCGAGTCGCCGGAGCTTATAACAACAGTTAAGTAAATAACACGGCGGAATAAAAGAATAATACATTGATATACAATATCTGATACAACAGAGTGATACAATGAATATCAATATACATCAGAGATATGGTACAACAAATAGCAGCGGAAAAGAAAACGATAACATCAGCAGCGGATAATCTTCATCTCCAAAACGCCAATCCTAAGATAGCTTGAACTCTCAATAACGATGCACAAAGATAAGCAAGTGCAGTCCGATCCAAAGACTGAACTAGCTCCAGAAAAATCTACAAATCTGATTATCTAAAAAACCAAACTCTAGACTGCTCGTGTAGAAAATTATGAGCACCCAGAGTTTAGGAAATGAACAATAAACTCCGAGTCAGTCGTGGGACTGGTGTGAGCAACAAAAATAGTTTATCTTTAAAAACAAATAGCAGAGAATTTTCAAGTCAATTCGCAATGCTTTTGGAAAATGAAACTACCATAAGGCCTCCCGCCACACACACAATGCAAACGCAGAATTGGAGGAGATTTCTCCTTATGATAGTCAAAGATGCTTACTACGCAAAATCAAATCATTTGATATTATTACTAGTGCATAGTGCAGAAAACAATTTCGAAAGTAGAGTATAAATCTTAGCCAGCATAGACATTTCGCACTTATGCCTACTATAGCTACCATGTTCAATAGCAGGTTACCACCATATTCCATGGCAGGTAATACAACTAATACCGTACAAAGTTCGTATTTGGAAGATGGATTTCCAACAAATGGTCAGGCTAAGGAACTTCCTATTCCACGAAAGAAACGCCTCTGGCGGGACGCTCCGAGAACCAACTGTTCTCTGCCAAACAAGGCCGGCAACCCCTTTTCCCAAGGGATAAAAGAAACCTCAGATATGCCACCCCCGGTCCTTTGGGACCTTTAACCGAGGCGCCTCGAAACCAACATCACACGTAATAAATAAGTGTATCCACATGAGTAAGTATCTGGGCTCCATACCATGATACTACCCTTTTCCAGAAGGAATGGTCATACCCTAGGTGAGCTACCCCTGAAACCTTGCCGCAACATTCCTGTTTCGACCATTACCGGGTTGTGAGGCTCGACGAAGTCTCGTCCACAAAGCTACGCTTTTTCAAAAAGCCACGCTTTGGGTCAACAGATGATCAACCTATGATCACAAAGATAAATGATCAAACAAATGATCAAACACTGATCATCACACATCAACACTCAGCATGTCACATTACCAAATTGGGATATATCGCTGATAAATTTCAACTACATAACCTCTGAGCTCGTACGTCTCAAAGAAGGGTGTTAAGCTAAGAGAATAAATTCTCCGCCACCAACAGAAATGTATTTGAAAGAAATCGGCTTTATATCTCAAAGTGTAATGTCAGACACGTAACCATACAAGTCTGTTCCGGGTTCGAACAGAACCGAAGGCACTTCTCACGAAGCCCTTGCAATTCCGGATAATTTCCAATCACGTCCGGACTTCCCATCACAAAAAGAGTGATATAAATCTCTATACCGGGGACCAGTCGATGCAGAGACATTCGATGAGTTGTCCTTTCGTTTTCGAAAATATCCGGTCTTCAACACCGGTCTTCAAATGCTATCCATATACGACGTATCACTATTCGGAATGGGTTATACGACCCAAAGGTCCTTTCCCGGCTAACCCAAATAGTGAGCGAAATATTTAAAACATATGGATATGGGATTTCAATTAAGTCACAACTTATTACCCAAAATCTTTCTTCAAATGATTTAACCAATTACCATTTCAAATCTTTAAACAAAAAGATTCATTTTAAACAACCTTCAACGGTTTAAACACTTTCCACATTTTAATCTTTTAAATAAAAGATTCATTCACAGATTTTCCAAATTAATTCTCATTTCAATTTGATTAACTCGTTAAATCTTTAAAACAAAGATTTAACTTATAGCTTTCAAAACAATTTCATTTCGAAGGGTTTAAATAAATCGTCATTTTAAATCTGTTAAAGATAACAGATTCAATTCATAACTTTCAAAAAGAATTCATTCATAACTTGGAAAACCATTTTCAATTCAAACTTGAAATTCCTTTAACTAAACTGGAATTTCATTTTCTATCTGAAAGCTTTTATTCCTTTAAAACAAACAGTTTTCATTTTGGAAATCTGATTCATTTATATGAGTTAAAGTTCTTGGGTTAAATCCAAATTCTCAAACAATACTTTTAAAATGGTTTAAATTCATACAAACACATTTATATCATCTTTAACCGTAATTTCAAATCATAGGATTCAATTTCAACTTAAATTCAAATTTAAATCAAATTATTTAAATTTTCAAAACTCGATTAAGTTATTCAAAATAACTTTTAGATTTGAAATTCCATTTCAAAAGCTTTTCACTTTTAAACCCAAATTTCAAATTTCAAAAACATCAGATTTAAATTATCTGTGACTTAACCGATTTCCACGTGAAATCCATATTTGTGTGTGTAAAAGTGTGGTCCAGGGGTTTTACACACAATAGTGCAACATCAATCATCACAGATCAAAATACAGGATATAGTTGATAAGCGATATAAACTATAACGCTTATTGTTTCATTCAGATCACAGATGTATAAATATCACAGATAAAGCAATTACAGATCACAACATAAATCAGGGTATATCACAAAGCATCACAAGTCAGATAGGACAATCAATTCAAGGCATCTCATAAAATATAACCATTCATAAGTAAAGTCAAGTATTCAATAGTTATTTATAAGCAGAATCAATTAATCGTTTAATCCTGATTAATTCAATTTATTTCCAATTTATTTAATTACTTATGAATCTATTTATCCAATCGTGATTAATTAATTACAAATCATTTGATATAAATTAATTAACCAATCGCCTTAATTAATCCAATCATCCTTAATAAATCATATTAATTAAACCAACTTTTAAACCCATTAATTCACCCTTTGGTTACTTATTTAATTAAGTCCAAATCCTTAATTAGTTAAATAATAATTTATCTTTTTTTTTCATCGTAATAATTAATGAATTCCCATCAGTATTACCTAAGGTAGAACTCATTCTCTTATTAATGGTTTAATCGTCATACATTTTCGAAATTTTACTTCTAGATTTCATTTTATAATTTTAAGATTTTAAAATGAAGTACCAATTTATCTTAAAGTAAATCATTTATTACTTAAGTAAATTACAAAATTATTTGTTAATCCCAAAGATGAGCCTTTTTATCTTTATTAACCATTTTCTATTTCCTTGTAAACTTAATTTTTTTTCATATGAATTATCTGAGAAATCAAAGATTTATTTGTAAACAATTCATAGCCTGGTACGTCTACTTTCCCCGAGCTCTTCGAATCATTCCCGGGGTTTTATCCCACTTGCTTCGAGTCTTCCCAAATTTCGACCCGTGCATTCCTTCGAGTTTTCCCCCTTGTTTTCCCAAGCTCCTCCACTGACACGCAATGAGCACGTATACGTGCACGGCCACCCTCGCCGTCGCTGGTGGGTACTGCGGCCACCCACAAGTCAAGTTCCATCCCCCAGAACGATACGAACACCCCGACCTCCATCTTATTTCGAAATCACGAATCGAGCATCACAGCCCAAAACCATCTCCAGGAACGTCGCCAGCAAATCGCCTCGCGCCGCCTCCCCAGTCCACTATCGGCCACCAAATTTTGACCCTAGCTTCGCCATCACTCGATGCATCGATCTGCACCGCCGCCACATAGTCCGGTCGCATATAGATGGGGCAACACCATCATTTTGGTTGTGAACGAATTGGGTTCTTTAAACCCTACTTTGACCTCGAATCAAAGATTCAATGATCTTTGAATTTTTCTAGCATTTTTCTAGTGATCTATAATGCTCAAGCTATCAACGACATCAAACTCGAGAGCCACCATCGCTTGAATCATCTGATTTTGGCAAAATTCCATTTTTCCGATCATCCACCTTTCCTCAGTAAAAATTTCATGAAAAATTTAGATTTCACTTTCAAAAATCATTATTTCCGATGGTGATTCCAATAGTATTACTGAAACCAAAGTTCATGAAGTTCGAATTCTTGGAAAATTTGAATGGTGACTTTGCTTCATGATTCCCAGAGAAAAAAAAAATATATGAACTTGTTTTAACTCATTACTGAAAATAAAATACAGGTTTAACAATGCTTTCACTTGTTTTAAAAATCAATTTCAAAAGCAACGAGAGGAAGAGAGATTTGGATATTGACATGGTTTACTCTGTAAGATAGAGAGTTTAAAGGAACAGAAGAACAGGAAGAAAATCCCAGTCTTAACATTCCAGGCAAAAGAAAACATAAGCACATAAACTTGTCTATGTGCAAACTCATTCAGGCATTCATACAACAACAAACGATTGATAAGATCAAAGGTTTACTCACCTTCCAAATCATGTTTTAGAAATGACAAAGCTTAATTTTGTTTAAAAAGGAAGATATATATTTTTCAATATGTTGTTCTTAATCCTGTCAAGATACCAGATGCACAGATATATATATAAACATGCAGACAGAATTATCAATCAAACAATCACATTCCATAATAACTTCAAGCATGACTCAGATATCAAAACATATAGATGGGTGAGTTTGCTCACCTGTCTCCTGAAAGAACAAAGAAGAACAGAACATGTTGTTTTGATTTGGTCCGAGCTTTGATTTTCCAGATTCAAAACTTGATCAGGCTGAAGTTGCTATTTTAAATTGAACTTTTGTTTGTTTGAATTGGTGTAGTTGCTGTTGTTTTTAATAGAAGCTTGTTTGAGTTTAAATGACATTCACTTTGGTTTTCTTTTTCCCTTTTTTTTTTCTCAGTGAAAAGGAACGAACTGGAAGGAAGTGATGTACATATAGAAAAGAGAAAAGGTGTTTACATGGTATTATATTATTTAGTACAATTAGGCATGGCTATGTCCATTTGTTTATAGGCTGAGATGATTCTTCAACAATTCGAATCAATTTTGTTTGCTGCTAGAGATATGGCAGCATTTAATGCTAAGGATTTTTGGTATAAATGACTATTGTACAAATCTACATATACTATTCTCATTTCTATTCATACTTGTTATATATGCATATTTTTTTTCTTCTTTTTTTTTTCAGCTGTACAAAGTCATATATTTTCTTGTCTTACATTTTCGGCTGCATACTTTTGTTTTGATATGCTATTGTACTTTATTGTTTTAGTTATGTTTTGTTTGTACTTATCTATGCATATGTTTATTTAGCTCGGCTGGAGACATTATGGTTTGATTTTACACTTGCTTGATTTATTAGCTTTGTTTTATTTTGTATGTACATAGATAGTTTGCATATATTTTGTTACTTTGCTTTGTAAGTGGATAGATAAATGTTGTTTGTTATTTTACTTTGTTCGTTATTTTATCACTTTGTATTTTGTTTTGTTTTACTATTTATTACTTGAATAAATTCCTATTGTTAAAATTTATTTTAAATATTTTTACTTTATTTTGCATACTTGTTTTTATATTTGTATATTTATCTTGCTATAATTTATTTTACTTTACATTGTATAAAACCATATAGTTTATTTATATTTATTTTTCTAGCTTAAATTTTTATTATAATCTATCTTATATTTATTTTGTAATATAAGTGGGTTTCTAGTTTTTAATTTGCTATTAGATTTTATCCAATGTATTTATATTATTTCAAATTTACTCAAATATGTTCAAATACATATCTATTTACATATATACAATAATTTAAATTTTTAAACGATTTACACAAATATACTTGGATATCGGGGAAACTCGCTCAAATTTTCCTAATTAAATTTACAAATTTTTATCAAAAATTTATTTAATTATCAATTTAATTCAAAAATTCAATAAATTATTAATTTAAATTAAATTAAAATCTGGGGTCGTTACCACGCGTGTGTGTACGGCAGCCAATCGAATTTTTGATGGTTTTAAAGTGACAATTTCAATTGCTTTAAATTGATTTAGTCGATTTGATAAATTGTTTATTTATCTCTGTTGATGATTTAAATCTGCTGATTTTTGTTAAACACTGTTAAGTGTTATATTGACCGTTATCCGGTTTCTTTGTTTAAAGAATCGGATAGACGGGAATTATTGTGACTGTCGTCTATTTAAATTATTACTGCCTATATGCACTAATAAACTGGTTTGAATTAGACTGACCTGGGTATTATTTTCCTTTTGAATGTAATACTCGGGTCAGACCCGAGTTATTTCAGGTTGTAGATTTCTTTCTTTGAGTTGCTGTTCGGGATTTGAAGACTTTTCACATCTTCTGAAGTTGTCATTGTCCTTTTGTCGTAGTCGTGTCATTGTATAGAACGATATGTATTCATGTATATTAGTTGATAATGTACTTGTGTATATAACTTCTAGAGTCGACAGTTGTAGTTGTATCATATGTATCGTGTCAACTATATTGTAACTGACATCGGTTATATATATATATGAGATTTTTGTTAATCTGTGTTCCGCATTTATATTATCTGTGTTATTGTTATATCTAATGTCCTAAACTATTATGAACTATCGTAGTTTGTTTTATACTGATAATTGGATATGTCGATGGGAGTAAATAAATAATTGATGAAAAATAAAAAGTATATACCACTCCTATCGAGATAACCAATATTAGTGTAAGGCCAATTACGGATGGTCGCTCCTATCCAGCCTTATTCTTCGTAATAGACAATATTTCTTTTAATACTCTTTGTTATTATGAGCATAGAGGTGGGGTGTCACAAAGTAGGCTTGTCTATCCATAGGAATTAAGACTGATATTCGTGTAGGGATATGAGCAATAGAGCTCTAACCTACTGGCTCACTCTTGATTGAGGGATAGTGTGATAGGAAAATATTGGAACCATGATAAGTATACGAGACTTGGTTTCCATATGCGATTGTTCTCATTATCATTGAATGACCAAATTTGTCAATTCAGTCTTGAAGAGACCGAGATCGGTAAGTGTTTTACTCACCGAAAACCACTTCAAGGCCAAGATACATATTCTATCTCTTGGAAGTGGATTGGTTCTAGGTATGGGAATCTATGTGGAGATTCAAGATCTGTTTAAGATGCTCGAACACATGTAGTTGTTCGTGATCTATTCAGGATGTGAGAATCCATTTGTGATTCCGAGATCTGTTGATATGCTGGAATCCATGTGTGGTTATGAGATCTGTTCGAGATGTGAGGATCCCATTTGGGATTTGTGTTCTGTTCGAGTGATGAAGACTCGTGTGAAAGATGCCGAACGTAACCTCGACATCGGAAATGGCTAAAAACAAAAGTAGGATGCACAATCTGGAGTTTAGTGACCCGTGTCAGGATGTTATCAACTCCAATTCTAGAGATACTTATCGATATATTGCACGCGAGAGTTGATTATATTTGGTTCATGTTGTTCATGTTTATGTTCAATCGATGGCCTCTTGTATTTACCTTAACAATATATTTTATCTAAAGATATATGGTGCTCGAAAGGTACTTTCTGACCCTTTTGCAGGAGATTGGATTCGGGTTCTCCGAAGAGATCTCCATGGAAAATCCATTTTGCAAACGTTCCTTATCGAATTTAGTTTTACCCACTAATATGTTGTTGAATGTAACCAATGTAACCATTCCAGCCATGATTAATATTTATTTTGAACCTTAGACATTATTATAAGATCACTGGATATTCTATAAATGGTTTTCTTATCATAAGGTAAAACCCATCCGTGTTTATGTGTGGCTTGGTCTTATGAGATACCTTTATTTTAAATGGTTTTTATAACGTTAAAAATCTATTTAATCTTAGTTTCTCATGCTGGTTTACCAGACTGATCCGGGTGTTATTTTATGTTAATGCTCGGGTTATCCCCGTGTATGTTTCCAAATTTAGCTTTAGATGCTTGGAGATTCTGGAGAAGAGTTGGAGTTCTATCTATCGTAGTATTTGTTTCCGCTGCATTACTTTGTGTGTATCATCAGCATTTGTTAGGATAGGTTGTTATAACTGTCAGGACTGATTATTATAACTCTGAAAAACTTTGTATCTTAAGATGATAGTTTATACTATCTTTTGATATTATATATGATCGTTCCATTGTGAGATTCTGATATTGTGTTCCTTCTTCCTTTTTCTATTTCCTTTCCTTTTTATTTTACCTTAACAATTCGTCTTTCTAACACTTGGGTGCTCGGCATATGAATACTGTGGTGTATTATTGTCGACATTTGGGGGTTGAAAAGGCGAGTCGTTACACACACTCCATAATATATACCGGCCCACATCCCATCAAATCAAATCATATCAGTGAAAACACACATATCACTGCATCATTTAAAGTGACTCATCGCTGCAACTCTAATCAATTGGGAGATCCTATCCTATTCAAATTTATAAGTTGCAATTGTTATTCAAAAAAAATTTCGCCACTAAAGTTATTTATAAATGAGGTATATAATCATTCATGAATCCTAATCATTATTCAATCTTACTAGACTCTGGCTCGAGCCAATATCAAGGCCATTTTCATCCGTATACTCCTCGATCAGAAATTATGGTTGCCCCGACACGATCTGTTAGTTGCACAATCTTCTCTCCTCCATGTTGGTGCTTTCCTTGTGGTGTTATAATCATCATCTTGACTCCTCTTATATCCATTAGTGTGATACTATCTTTATCCTCGTTGCACTATGCATGCCTTGTGGTTGTGTTCATGCAATAGATCATTTGGAAAATAAGTGATGAGGAACCAAGTCATCACGATTCATGGTGCAACCAAAAAACTATCTGTTAGGATGGATTCTAGTGTGTAGTAGTCTCACTCATCTCATTTGCTTCATAGGTTAAATTTATGGAAAAATTCTATTTAACCTCCTGATATACCATTTATTTCCGAAATGGTATCGTGTCTCATTTTATATCACATATACATGTCGTGTTCTTTCAACATAGAATTAACTTGCAATTTAGTCTATCAATGATAACATAAGCCTTAATGAAGCACAACATAGCAAAATTTATCAAATATTGATATTTGGGACAATTTAAAATTAATAACTTGCAATTGTTGACAAGACTCAAAGGATGATGATCCGGATATATGTTTTATTGACTTGTAAAAATATAGTACTCCTAAGGCTGACTGCTAACTTTGCAAAAATTGACTTGTAAATAAAGGATCACAATCACATCTATATTTTTTTGGAGTTCCATGCAATCGTACTATATGTTTTATAAATAATCTGACCAAACTTTCTACATTTCGGTATACTTTGACTGGAATTAAATGATTGCTTATGGTGAGTCCATCAATAAAATCCATAGACAAGTGTTTCCATTTCCATTGCGGAACTTCAAAAGGCAAAAGTACATCTATTTCATGTCTTTGTACATCTTTGTACCTCAAGGGTGTATAGAGAATAGAGAATGGTGACATTAATCTAGAATTTCTTTCCTTAGATTAGTTATGTTGGGAACATATAGTCTGCCACTTTTCGAATCCAATTCGAATTTGCTAAGATCCTCTGATGCATTTCCACTTTCCAATTTATTGATTCATTCTTCCAAGATCGGATCATCTTCTTGATTAGCTTGGATTCGATATAGTAAACCTGGTCGAATATCTAAACTTGCTAACATATCGGTGGTATTTTCCATTCATTTAAACTGGAGATCATAGGATGATAATATTCATATTTCCTTCCATTCTCTTAACATCATTGATACAATTGCTTAGTGCTTCCTGTTTAGAGCATTAGCTACTTTATTTCCTTCACCAGGAGAATAATAAATCTCCAAATAATATGAAGCAAAAATTCAAGTCCTCACTGCTGCCTCATATTAAGATCTCTTTGGGAAAAAAATATTTAAGCAATTTATGTTCTGTATATAAAACAAACCATTTACCAAAGAAATAATGTTGCTAAAGCTTTAAGGAAAACACCATGTCTGCTAAGTCAAGATCATGAGTCGCATCCTTCACTTCATTGGGTCCGAGCTATCTAGATGCATAAGCTACAACTTTGTTTCATTGCATTGTATAGTGCCTAGTCTTGTTCCATAATCATCTGTGTATACTACCAAATCCTGATTTCCTTTTGGAACTATTAATATTGGAGCATAAAAAAGTAATTCTTTCAACTTCTGATAAGCTCATTTGCATTTGTCTAACCAGACAGATTTAACTCCTTTTTTCTTAAATTAGTTAATGTGGTAGATATCTTAGAAAAATCTTTTATAAATATTCTATAATATCATGTAAGTCTTAAGAAACTTCTGATTTCGGTTACTGACTCAGGAGGCTTCCACTTTAGAATGGTTTTGACCTTAGCTAGGTCGATTGAAATTCCTTTCTCTAAAACAATATGTCCTAAAAATTTCATTTCCTTTTATCAAAAGTGACATTTTGAGAATTCTACTTTAAGTTAATGTTCTCTTAAGGTTTCTAATACCACTTTCAAATGAATTGCATGCTCTTATTCTGTCTTTGAGTGGATGAGGATATCATCAACTAAAATTAAGATAGTGTCAAGATACAAATTTCCGCGTTCGAAAATCGACACCCGTACTTCACTTGTACTCGAATGCCGCAGATTCAATCGTTGAAATTCGAGTCCTGCCGGAGCTTATAACACAGTAAGTATAACAACACAGCGGAAGAAAGAAAACGATGATATCATATACAACTCCAATGAATTCAATGTCCAGAATGATATACAACAATGATATCAATATGATACAACAATATCAGGGATAAATAATGATACAGCGGAAAACAAAAGTGATACTCCAAGTGATCCGACAAAGAGAATAAGGCCAATAACTCCAACATCAAGCTCGAACCATCATCACGTTGCCCCAAGATAAGCAACGTCAGTCGTCAGTGAACTCCAAACTCTGAACTAGCTCCAGATAATCTACTAAACCTGACTATCTGAAAAACCCAACTCTAGACTGCCCGTGTGGAAAATTGTGGGCACCAAGAGTTTAGGAAGGGAACAATAAACTGTGGGTCAGTCATGGGACTGGTGTGAGTAACAAAAACAGTTATTTTCACAAAGAAGATAAAAGAATTTCGCAATGCTTTTGGAAAATGAAACTACCATAAGGCCTCCCGCCACACACACAATGCAAACAAAGAATTAGAGGAGATTTCCCCTTATGATGGTCAAAAATTCTTACTACGCAAAAATCATCGATTGAAATTATTACTAGTGCATAGTGTAGAAAGCTATTTCGAAAGTATAATATTAATCTTAGCCAGCATACCACATTTTGTCATATGCCTACTATAGCTACCATGTTTTGTGTCAGGTTACCGCCACGCTGCATGGCAGGTTATATAACTAAAACCGTACAGGGCTTGTATTGTTTCTTTGGATTTCCAACAAATGGTCAGGCTAAGGAACTTCCTATGCCACATGGGTACGCCTCTGGCGGGACGTCCCGAGAACTAACTATCTCTCTGCCAACACAAGGCCGGGTTACCCCTTACACTACGTAACTACTATACAAATATGCCACCCCCCAGTCCTTTGGGACCTTTATCCGAGGTACCTCGATCACAAAGAAACAATCACACAGAGTAAATGAGATTGGAGCAACGACATAGATTAAATACCATGGCTCCATACCTGATACCACCCTTTTCCAGAAGGAAATGACAAACCCTAAAGCGCGCGACCCTCATAACCTTGCCACATCATTCATGTTTCGACCATTTCCGGTTTGTGAGGCTCGATGAGGTCTCGTCCACAAAGCTATGCTTTTTCACAAAGCCATGCTTTGATCACAAATGATCAACGAATGATCATCAACACACAGCAACACTTAGCATGCCACACTACCAAATTGGGAGTATATCATTGATAACCTTCAACTACATAACCTCTGAGCTCGTACGTCAGAGAAGGGTGTTAAGCTAAGAGAATAAATTCTCCGCCACTAAACAGAAATGTATTTGAAAGAAATCAGCTTTATATCTCAAAGTGTAATGTCAGACATACAACCATACAAGTCTGTTCCGGGTTCGAACAGAACCGAAGGCACTTCCAAAGAAGCCCTTACAATCCGGGTATTCACAATCCCGATCGGATTTCCCATCACTTAGGAAATCTCTATACCGGCGCGACTCAGTGTAGAGACAATCGATAGCTTATCCTATCGTTCTCACAAATACCCGGTCTTCAACACCGGTCTTCAAATGCAATCCATAACCGACATATCATTATTCGGAATGGGTTATATGACACAAAGGTCCTCTCCCGGCTAAACCGAATAATGAGCGCAATATTTTCAAAACATATGGATATTGGGATTTCAGTTAAGTCACAACTTACTATCAAAACTTTTCTTTCAAATGGTTTAAACACATTACCATTTTAATATTTAAAAAAAAAGATTCATTTCACAAAGTTCACCCAGTTTCACACAGATTTATTCATAGATTTTCCAAATCAATTTCCATTTCAATTGGATTAACTCATTAAATCTTTAAATCAAGATTTAATTCATAGCTTTCAAAAAGAATTCACTCATAATTTGAAAAACCATTTTTCAATTCAAACTTGAAATTCCTTTAACTTAAATTGGAATTTCATTTCTTATATATTAAAGCTTTTATCATTTGAAAACAAACAGTTTTCATTTTGGAAAATCTGATTCATTTATACGAGTTAAAGTCTTTGGGTTAAATTCAAATTTCCCAAACAATATTTTAAAATGGTTCAAATTCATATAAACACATTTATAACATCTTTAACCATAATTTCCAATCATGGAATTCAATTCCAAATTGAATTTTTTAAATTGGAAATTTGACCAAGTTATCCAAAATAATTTTTATCTTAAAAACTCCTTTTCAAAAGCTTTAACATTTAACCCAAATCCATTTCCAAAATCAATTGAAATTAAAATTTCAATTTCAAAAAATATTAAATTTAAATCATCTCTGACTTAACTGATTTCCTCATGAAATCCATATTTGTGTGTGTAAACGTGTGGTCCAGGGGGGTTTCACATAGTAGTGCAACATCATTCAATCATCACAGATCAGAATACAGAAATATAGTTGATAAGCGGTATAAACTTTAATGCTTATCTTTCATTCACAGATATATAAGTCACAGATAATAATTTACATTCATCCCAGATAAATAACTACAGTACAGATCACACACAAATCAGAATATATCACAAATAATTACAGATCAGGGAATATCAACAATTCAACGTCCAATACAATCTAAACATCCATAGATAGGATCAATTTAATTATCTGATTAATTTTAAATCAGATTAATTATTATGAACAAATTTGCTAGTCATGGTAAATTAATAATCAATTAATTACAAACATTTAATAAATTGTCCTTTAATTAATCATTAATTAACCCTTAATTAATTATTAATCCTTAATTAATTATTCTTAATTAATTATTAATCCTTAATTAATTATTCTTAATTAATTTCAATGAACAATTAATTTCTTAATTACTTCCATAAAGTAATTACACTTACACAATTTCATAAATGATTATCATTAATTAATTTAATCCAATTGATTGTTACAATTAATCACATTAATTAATTATTTAGATAATCTTAGTTAATGACCTTCCTTAACCATTAAAATTTCTTTAATCACTTTTCTAAAGAAATTTCTTATATTAATCATTATTGATTTTAATTTGATTAACCATTAAGAACTCATTAATTCAAATTATTTAATTTATTAAATGTTAATTGTAAATTAATTAGTTCTTGATTACAAATTAATTAATTTCCAATCATTTATTAACTTAAACCTTAATTAATAAATTTAAAACTTGTAATCATTAATTAACTTAATACAAATCATTAATTATCATGATTAATTAACTTAATAAATAAATGATACAATTCATTAAATCTTCATTTACTTAAGATAAACTCATCTTTTTATTTATGATTTAATTATCACTTATAAATACGGTTGAAACCATTCATTTCAAATTTTCATTTTAAATTTCAAATCTCCTTTTCAACACTTAAACATTTTTAAGTATTTAAAACAATTTAAATTTGAAACTTTATTTCCCAAACTAAATTTTTAAAACTTAACTTGAATTCATATTTATACTTGGATTTCAAATTAATTTTAAACCTTGATTTAGAAATTTAAATTCCATTTTAATTTCCAGAAACAAAACAGGTTTGTAAACCTAAAATCAACATCTACCCGAGTTATATCAGCCTCTGCTTCGAGCAAAGCACGCAACTGCTAGAGAAAAACTCGAGTTCTCACTTCTGCTCAAACTAACAAAATCAACATCACCAGTAATGTGCACAGTGCACATGCACCGGCCATCCACCCATCTCCGATCAACCCCGATGACTTACACAAGTCATCGATCACCCATGCAACCTAACTCGATCACCAGAACCGATAATCCCCCTCGAAATCAAAATCCAGTATTCAAACCCAAACTGGAACCTCTAGACTACAATCCTGGAATTCACCTCGCCCTTCAATTTCCGATCGTCAGAAACCCAGAGGCTTCGGCCACAACTTCACCTACATCTAGTCTATCATTACCCAAAGCATGGTAACACTCGATCCACCAGAGGATGAATGCTGAAGCAATTCCCGACATCCACTAAAACTAGGTTTAAAATCAATCTCGACCTCCTGCCGTCGCCACTATACCTCGATCATCCACCTGATATTTTTTGCCATAACCTCTGATCACTCTATTACAACCAGAAGAAACCCCGACCCCTCATACCATTGGTATCGCCAAAGGCAACCCATAATATCCCATCTGAACAAACAAGAACTACACTTTCATTTTAACACTAAAAATTATGGTTTTAATTTTAAAAATCATGTTTCTGGATGGAGTTTCAGTTTACATACCTGAAACATTGAATTAGAATGTTTGAAATCTTGACAAAAACAACTGTCACACTATTCCTTTGGGTTCTCAGAGGAATCTCAGGTTAATTGTAACTTAATTAAATTGTAAAGCTTAAGTTTATGGTAAACAAACTATTTTTGTTTGAAACTTCAAACCTAACAAGGATTTGTTCAAGAAATGGTGATTTCCTGTTTGAATCAGGAGCCTGGAAACAGATTACAACATATACACACACTAATTTGCATTCACAGATATACACAGAAGAATACACTTACAAATTTTCACATAACATACTCATTCCAGATATTGTTCGAGCAACCAGGTTCATATACTTAAGATTTTAAAACAAATTATTACTCACCTAATTCCAGAAAAACAGAGTTTTCTTTATCTTGAATCAGGCTTGAAAAACTGCTAACAACAATCTTTCTTCTTTAATCCTCTGGTTTATATGAATTGGAGTGTTGTTTAGGTTGAAGTTTGTTTAAATTTTGATATAGTATTTGCTTCATAGGTTACTCAATTTTTTAGATGGACGAACTGATGAATTGAAGAAGGCTGATATAAAGAAGATTATTATACAGGGTTGTATTATTTTGTTTGTACAAAGAATCAGAGATATTTCTTTTTGGTGGCTGATAAGATATAGGGTAGTGTACTAGAAACATTTGCATTAATTATCATGTACCAACATGCTTATCTAATTTTGTTTGTTCATACTTGAATACACATTTGCTGTTTTCTTTTGCAAGCTCAAAGATTTTATATTTTCTTTTGTTCATACTCGAATATCACTGTCTTGTTTTGCAAGCTTCATATATATTTGTTGTTTCTACTTTGTATGTTATTTCTTGTCTTGTTTTTGTTCCAAATTTCCACGTTCGAAAATCGACACCCGTACTTCACTTGTACTCGAATGCCGTAGATTCAATCGTTGAAATTCGAGTCTTGCCGGAGCTTATAACACAGTAAGTATAACAACATAGCGGAAGAAAGAAAACAATGATATCATATACAACTCCAATGAATACAATGTCCAGAATGATATACAACAATGACATCAATATGATACAACAATATCAGAGATAAATAATGATATAGTGGAAAACAAAAGTGATACTCCAAGTGATCCGACAAAGAGAATAAGGCCAATAACTCCAACATCAAGCTCGAACCATCATCATGTTGCCCCAAGATAAGAAACGTTAGTCGTCAGTGAAATCCAAACTCTAAACTAGTTCCAAATAATCTACTAAACCTGACTATTTGAAAAACCCAACTCTAGACTGCCCATGAGGAAAATTGTGGGCCCCCAGAGTTTAGGAAGGGAACAATAAACTCCGGGTCTGTCATGGGACATGTGTGAGTAAGAAAAACAGTTATTTTCACAAAGAAGATAAAAGAATTTCGCAATGCTTTTGGAAAATGAAACTACCATAAGGCCTCCCGCCACACACACAATGCAAACGCAGAATTGGAGGAGATTTCTCCTTATGATGGTCAAAAATGCTTACTACGCAAAAATCTTCGATTGATATTATTACTAGTGCATAGTGTAGAAAGCCATTTCGAAAGTATAATATTAATCTTAGCCAGCATACCACATTTCATCGTATGCCTACTATAGCTACCATGTTTTGTGTAAGGTTACCACCACGCTGCATGGCAGGTTATATAACTAAAACCGTACAGGGCTCGTATTGTTTCTTTCGATTTCCAACAAATGGTCAGGCTAAGGAACTTCCTATGCCACATGGGTACGCCTCTGGCAGGACGTCCCGAGAACTAACTAGCTCTCTGCCAATATAAGGCCGGGTTACCCCTTACACTAGGTAACTACTACATGAATATGCCACCCCCTGGTCCTTTGGGACCTTTATCCGAGGTACCTCTATCACAAATCAACAATCACACAGAGTAAATGAGATTGGAGCAACCACATAGGATAAATACCAGGGCTCCATACCTGATACCACCCTTTTCCAGAAGGAAATGACATACCCTAAAGGGCGCGACCCTCATAACCTTGCCGCATCATTCCTGTTTCGACCATTTCCGGTTTGTGAGGCTCGATGGGGACTCGTCCACAAAGTTATGCTTTTTCACAAAGCCATGCTTTGATCACAAATGATCAACGAATGATCATCAACACACAGCAACACTTAGCATGCCACACTACCAAATTGGGAGTATATCACTGATAACCTTCAACTACATAACCTCTGAGCTCGTACGTCTCAGAGAAGGTTGTTAAGCTAAGAGAATAAATTCTCCGCCACCAAACAGAAATGTATTTGAAAGAAATCAGCTTTATATCTCAAAGTGTAATGTCAGACATACAACCATACAAGTCTGTTTCGGGTTCGAACAGAACCGAAGGCACTTCCAAAGAAGCCCTTGCAATCCGGGTATTCACAATCCCGATCGGATTTTCCATAACTTAGGAAATCTCTATACCGGCGCGACTCAGTGCAAAGACAATCGATAGGTTATCCTATCGTTCTCACAAATACCCAGTCTTCAACACCAGTCTTCAAATGCAATCCATAAACGACAAATCATTATTCGGAATGGGTTGTATGAGACATAGGTCCTCTCCCGGCTAAACCGAATAATGAGCGTAATATTTTCAAAACATATGGATATTGGGATTTCAGTTAAGTCACAACTTATTATCAAAACTTTTCTTTCAAATGGTTTAAACACATTACCATTTTAATATTTTTAAACAAAAAGATTCATTTCACAAAGTTCACCCAGTTTCACACAGATTTATTCATAGATTTTCCAAATCAATTTCCATTTCAATAGGATTAACTCATTAAATCTTTAAATCAAGATTTAATTCATAGCTTTCAAAAAGAATTCACTCATAATTTGAAAAACCATTTTTCAATTCAAACTTGGAATTCCTTTAACTTAAATTGGAATTTCATTTCTTATATATTAAAGCTTTTATCATTTGAAAACAAACAGTTTTCATTTCGGAAAATCTGATTCATTTATACGAGTTAAAGTCTTTGGGTTAAATTCAAATTTCCCAAACAATATTTTAAAATGGTTCAAATTCATATAAACACATTTATAACATCTTTAACCATAATTTCCAATTATGGAATTCAATTCCAAATTTTGAATTCAAATTCAAATCGAATTATTTAAATTGAAAATTTGACCAAGTTATCCAAAATAATTTTTATCTTAAAAACTCCTTTTCAAAAGCTTTAACATTTAACCCAAATCCATTTCCAAAATCAATTGAAATTAAAATTTCAATTTCAAAAAATATTAAATTTAAATCATTTGTGACTTAACTGATTTCCTCATGAAATCCATATTTGTGTGTGTAAAAGTGTGGTCCAGGGGTTTCACATAGTAGTGCAACATCATTCAATCATCACAGATCAGAATACAGAAATATAGTTGATAAGCGGTATAAACTATAACGCTTATCTTTCATTCACAGATATATAAGTCACAGATAATAATTTACATTCATCCTAGATAAATAACTACAATACAGATCACACACAAATCAGAATATATCACAAAGCATTACAGATCAGGGAATATCAACAATTCAACATCCAATACAATCTAAACATCCATAGATAGGATCAATTTAATTATCTGATTAATTTTAAATCAGATTAATTATTATGAACAAATTTGCTAGTCATGGTAAATTAATAATCAATTAATTACAAACATTTAATAAATTGTCCTTTAATTAATCCTTAATTAACCCTTACTTAATTATTAATCCTTAATTAATTATTATTAATTAATTATTAATCCTTAATTAATTATTCTTAATTAATTTCAATGAACAATTAATTTCTTAATTACTTCCATAAAGTAATTACACTTACATAATTTCATAAATGATTATCATTAATTAATTTAATCAAATTGATTGTTACAATTAATCACATTAATTAATTATTTAGATAATCTTAGTAAATGACCTTCCTTAACCATTAAAATTTCTTTAATCACTTTTCTAAAGAAATTTCTTATATTAATCATTATTGATTTTAATTTGATTAATCATTAAGAACTCATTAATTCAAATTATTTAATTTATTAAATGTTAATTGTAAATTAATTAGTTCTTGATTACAAATTAATTAATTTCCAATCATTGATTAACTTAAACCTTAATTAATAAATTTAAAACTTGTAATCACTAATTAACTTAATACAAATCATTAATTATCATGATTAATTAACTTAATAAATAATTGATACAATTCATTAAATCTTCATTTACTTAGGATAAACTCATCTTTTTATTTATGATTTAATTATCACTTATAAATACAGTTGAAACCATTCCTTTCAAATTTTCATTTTACATTTCAAATCTCCTTTTCAACACTTAAACATTTTGAAGTATTTAAAACAATTTAAATTTGAAACTTTATTTCCTAAACTAAATTTTTCAAACTGAACATGAATTCATATTTATACTTGGATTTCAAATTCATTTTAAACCTTGATTTAGAAATTTAAATTCCAGTTTAATTTCCAGAAACAAAACAGGTTTGTAAACCTGAAATCAACATCTACCCGAGCTATATCAGCCTCTGCTTCGAGCAAAGCACGCAACTTCTCGAGAAAAACTCGAGTTCTCACTTCTTCTCAAACTAACAAAATCAACATCACCAGTAATGTGCACAGTGCACATGCACCGACCATCCACCCATCTCCGATCAACCCCGATGACTTACACAAGTCATCGATCACCCATGCAACCTAACACGATCACCAGAACCGATAATCCCCCTCGAAATCAAAATCCAGTATTCAAACCCAAACTGGAACCTCCAAACTACAATCCTGGAATTCACCTCGCCCTTCAATTTCCAATCGTCAGAAACCCAGAGGCTCTGGCCACAACTTCAGCTACGTCTAGTCTATCATTACCCAAAGCATGGTAACACTCGATCCACTAGAGGATGAATGCTGAAGCAATTCCCGACATCCACTAAAACTAGGTTTAAAATCAATCTCGACCTCCTGCCATTGCCACCGTACCTCAATCATCCACCTGATATTTTTGCCATAACCTCTGATCACTCTATTACAACCAGAAGAAACCCCGACCCCTCAGACCATTGGTATCGCCAAAGGCAACCCATAATATCCCATCTGAACAAACAAGAACTACACTTTCATTTTAACACTAAAAATTATGGTTTTAATTTTAAAATTCATGTTTCTCGATGGAGTTTCAGTTTACATATCTGAAACATTGAATTAGAATGTTTGAAATCTTGACAAAAGCAACTGTCACACTGTTCCTTTGGGTTCTCAGAGACATCTCAGGTTAATTGTAACTTAATTAAATTGTAAAGCTTAAGTTTATGGTAAACAAACTATTTTTGTTTGAAACTTCAAACCTAACAAGGATTTGTTCAAGAAATGGTGATTTCCTATTTGAATCAGAAGCCTGGAAACAGATTACAACATATACACATACTAATTTGCATTCACAGATATACACAGAAGAATACACTTATAAATTTTCACATAACATACTCATTCCAGATATTGTTCGAGCAACCAGGTTCATATACTTAAGATTTTAAAACAAATTATTACTCACCTGATTCCAGAAGAACAGAGTTTTCTTTATCTTGAACCAGGCTTGAAAAACTGCTAACAACAACCTTTCTTCTTTAATCCTCTGGTTTATATGAATTGGAGTGTTGTTTAGGTTGAAGTTTGTTTAAATTTTGAAATAGTATTTGCTTCAGAGGTTACTCAATTTTTTAGATGGACGAACTGATGAATTGAAGAAGGCTGATATAAAGAAGATTATTGTACAGGGTGGTATTATTTTGTTTGTACAGAATCGGAGATATTTCTTTTTGGTGGCTGATAAGATATAGGGTAGTGTACTAGAGACATTTGCATTAATTATCATGTACCAACATGCTTATCT
Organism: Allium fistulosum; assembly: GCA_030737815.1. NCBI lineage: Eukaryota > Viridiplantae > Streptophyta > Magnoliopsida > Asparagales > Amaryllidaceae > Allium > Allium fistulosum. The sequence continues at coordinate 1,265,511,100 of CM060901.1, read as the reverse complement.
AATTTTGTTTGTTCATACTTGAATACACATTTGATATTTTCTTTTGCAAGCTCAATGATTTTATATTTTCTTTTGTTCATACTCGAATATCACTGTCTTGTTTTGCAAGCTTCATATATATTTGTTGTTTCTACTTTGTATGTTATTTCTTGTCTTGTTTTTGTTTCTTGTTTTCTATCCTATCTTTATATATCTTTGTTTTGTTCATATTGTTTATAACTTTGTTTCTTCATTGGTAAGCTTATACACATCTATGTTCATTTGTTTTCTTTAGTCTCGATACTTGATAATAAAAATGAATTTCTATTTTTATTTGTTATTAGAATTTATTAATGTATTTTACTTTATATTATACATAATTTATTAACATGTTGTTGAATTTATTTATGTATTTAATTTATTGTTATAATTTATCTTATATATATTAATTTCTAACTTATATATTTTATTATACTTATGTAAATTTCATAGTTTCTAGTGTGGATATATATATATATATTTATATATATTTATTATTTTGTAAGTATATTTTTTTTGTATTTTATTTTACTTCATATATTTATTCCTATTTTAACTTAAAATTTAAATTCAATATATATATATATAAATTCAAACTTACTCATTTATACATATACATATATATTCAAATTATTATTAAACCGTTTACTTAAAATTTAAATCCAATTCATATGATTTAATATATATTCTATTTGAATTGGGAAAACTCGCTTCAATTTATCGATAAATTACAATTTTTATTCAAGAAGGGAGACATCCAATTTAAACCTTTTTACTAATTCTTTTGATATAAATGAATGTGATGCACCGGTGTTTGAAAAAATTCTAGTATATAATCCATGCCATAAATAGACCTTCTAAGACTAAAGCTTGTTTTCCTCTATTTGGTACTGTTGAACTGAGACCTTCTACAAAAAATATCTTTCCCTGAGCCTGGTTCTTTGGTTTTGTGCATTGCCTCAATTTTATTACAATTATAATATTTTTCTCCTCTCCTTGACCTGTAGTTCTGCACTCGTTTAGCATAATTTCCTTTCTTTCCATATGCATAATATTCTATTTGAGATCTATCTTGTTGCTTTTCCTGGTTCGGCTATTTTGTCTGGAAGTTAATTTATTATTTTGGAATTTTTCATTCTTCTTTGGGAAGAAAAATGTAATGGCCCGTTTTTCCGTACCCTTTGAATTGACATTAAACCATACACGTCCGACTCAAATTGCACGAACAAGCGGATCATTAAGGGTAGAAAGATAATAAAGACAGAATAGAATCTCACACGAATGGAATAACATATATTATTTCAATAATAATCTTTACAGTGGAAAATTTTAAAATACAATATCAGAGTCTAACCTAGATTCAGCCTGGACAGTTATAACACCTGCCCTTAGAAATGCTGAGAAACAACAAAACAAATGAAATAGATGTAGCGGACAATAGAATACGTCCATACGATGATGAAGATCTCCAGCTCTCCTCTAGAAACTCCAACTGTCTTCAACTCAACCTGAAACTACTCGGATCTGACCCGAGTATTAAAAATACCCGGATCAGGCTTGATAAACCAGCGTGAGATACTCGAAATTTAAAATGACTATATTATAAAAACCTTTGAAAAGAAAGGTATCTCATAAGACCACACCCACACATAAACACAGATGAGTTTTTACCATTTGATAACCAAAACACTTTATACCAAAATAAACTTGATATTATTTTTAATGACATTCTTTTGAAAACACTTTTCAAATAAACTTATTCAAATAAGGTATCAATACCCGGACTAAGTCTAAGGTAATATCCTGGACTGCGTCAACGGAATATATGATACCAGAAAGGAGTAGCTAAATGTTTGCAAGTCATTACAGCTATTTTAGGAATACAATCAAAACCGTAAATCTCGTAGGGGGATTTCCAACATGATACGGAACTTGTGACCTTTTCTTTGATCCACGCATAACAAACATAGCACCCACGGTGCCTTAATCGCTTTTCTTAAATTAGTCACTTGGAACTATACTTGCTATACTACAACTGATAACCGGTAGTTCCCTGCTTTTCTCAAGCTAACCACTTTATCCACATGGGGCAATAAATGCCTTGAGGGACGTATCCCCCAAAGGGCCAAACGTATTCGACACCACCATACATACTCACTTATTTCGAATTTGTCTGTCAGACCACATAGTATCCCATCATAACCGGGGTGTGAGGCTCGCGAGGCTATGCTCAATTTCTTCAAAGCCACACTTTTCATACAAAACCACGCTTTGATCATAACAGGTTCCACTTTGAATGCCACACTGCCATTCCTTTTATCACTATTTGACTCCCACAAGCATACAACCTCTGAGCTCGTACGTCTCAGAGAAGGGTGTTAAGCTAAGAGAAGTTTCCTTCTCCGCCACCAAGCAGATGTACATTTATAAAAGTCAAACGTTGTATCTCGAAAATGAAATGTCAGACATTCGTCCATACAAGTTCATTCAGGGACTGAACGAAACCGAAGGCACTTTCCTCGGCCATTACTAGGCGAGAAGCCCTTGCAATCCGAAAAATCTCCACAACAAGGAGACCACTGCTATAAATAACTCTATAATGGGAGCTACCCAAAGCATGTCAACAAGCAGTCCTCACGCTATGAAGATCCACTGTTTTCAATAATCATCATCTTCAACATGTCTTCACTTTCGAACGTATACATTGGTTTGAAGTGGTTTTCGGATAGGCATTACCCAAATCTAATTTCCGGTTCCTTTAAAGCCAATCATCGCTTAAAAAGATGTTAAGTTCATATGTGGATATCAACCATTAATCAATTACTTTATCTTTTATTTAAATCAAATATCTTTCTTAGATATATTCTTTTCAATTTATTCCATTTTCTTTTCTAATGTATATGGTATCATTAAGCCTCATTTAACAAATCATTTGATTTTTTAAACCTTCTTAAATCTTGGAATAAATCCAAATCATTTTCTCTTTTACTTAGGAAAACCTTTCCAAATCATTCATTAAATCTTAACTAAAGATTTGTTTCTTTTCTCTTATCTTGGAATAACTTAAATATGATCTTTTAGAGCATCCGGTCTTTCCTTTCGATCTGTTCCACCCCTCGCCTAAGAAAAGAAAACATAGGCCAGGTAAGTTCATGGCATTGGTTGTTCCATCCCTAACCTTAGTTAAACACCTTGTTTTATCTTCCCAGATCTCATAGGTGGGAAAATGTACTAGTTGTTTCCGCATACTCAGTTTGTTATTACATTCAATATTCTTCACTTTTTGCTTAAGTATTACAATCAATTTCTCTTAACCGTTTATTCAAACTCTCATTAAAACTTCCAAATCATCTTTAAATTACTTATTATTCTTTTAAAATCATTCACAAAAGATTTAGGAAAGAATTGTTAAGTTTAAAAAACTATATACAAAAGGTTATAGAATTCGCAGCATAAAAGTGCTACGGAAAGTGCTATATAAGTTTATTTGATTTAAACAACTTTTTAATATTTGAAAATTCATATTTTCCATTCCAAATCTCTTTTAAACCATTTTAATAGATTTATCAAATTTATGTCCTATTTTTAATCATTTAAAAATATCGTTTATGAAGAAATCCCTTTTTGGATTTCGAACTGCAAAACCGCGATGCTTTTAGAAAATTGTTTTGGACATATTTCATAATCTACTTGATGAAATATATATTTTCTTTCTTCGTTTGAAAATTATTATCATTGTGGAACAAAGAATTTTTATTTCGAAGAAACCCGACTTATAAATCATTCTCTACATTAATTTGAAGTTACGGGTCGAAATTTACGAACTACCGCTACGCGACGAGCTCGGTTTTGACCAATTTTGTGAATTGCTTCGGAACTTGTCTGAAACACTTCAAATTTGTTTTAAACCATATTTAAAATATTTTAACTCATTTAAAATCATTAAGAGACTAAATAACTTCCATACACATATTTCAATGGATTTAATTCTCATTTAATTAACTATGGTTTATTACTAATCATTTCTCTTATCATTTATCAAACCAAGTTATCATCCATATCACAAACATATAATCAACCATAATATCAACCAAGTTATCATCCATTAAATCATCCAACATATACTAAACTTTTAAATCATTATACTTGAAATAATTTATGGATTTATTAGTAAATAAGAGTACTCACCTTTAACCAAAATTTTCACTTCCTACCAACATTCATTTAATCCAACACTTCACTATTGTTTTCATCTTCAACCAACTTCTTAAAATTCGGCAGAGCTTCCGCAACACTTTGAATTTACTCCTAGCTCCTTGGAATGAAACGGGCGGCACTTCTTTCTCTTTTTCTCGCTCCGGAGCTCCTTGAACTTGCTCCTCCTTCTTGATGTGCTCGGCCTTGACCTTGGGGAAGGATATATTGCACACGGCTTAGGCTAGGAGGACGTGATTGGCTCATGTTTTGAGGTGGAACGGGGTGGCCGTAGGTAGGAAGGAGGAAGTGAGGGGTTTTGAAGTGGAATACTTTATTTTCTCTTTAAGTTTTATTTTTCTAATAATTTTATTTTATTTTTCTAAGGCAGGGAAGCCATTAGAGAAGCTTTTGGAAAGCTTGAGAAAGGAAGAAGAAGATGTAGAAATGTGTAAAAGAAAGTGGAAGGATGGTGGTCTTTTTATAGTTGAAGTTTACTACACAAATTACCTTATTACCCTTAACCAAAAAGACGAAAATACCCTCCATATCAAATCAATTTTGGTCTCCTTTAAGTACACTAAAACACTCTTTCCAATGCATGACTAAACATATATTACATGTAGATTTGATATGAAAAGGAAGTGTATAAATGTGATGTGAAGTTTATGTAATAATTATGTTTAAAGTAAGCATGGATGTGACATTCATTAATGGTGATTAGATGTTTAAGTAAATATAATTTTAAGTTTAAATCATTTATTAGTCAAATCAAATCTTACTTAATTACACATCAAATCAAAGCATTTCTAACTTTATTTTACAAAAGTAAACCATTTTTGTCTTTTTATGCTTACTTTTTCTTAATTGTTTTCTAGAAGTTTCTAATCCTTGTTTAGTAAAAGTAAACTTGATTAGAGAATTAATAAATACTTATACTATTTGAATATATATTTCTATATAAGAAAATAAAGGTGCGACAACGTTGCGACAACTTTTAATCGACAAAACGTTGATTTTCGACAAAATGTTTTACGGTCACATTTTGACGTTTTAGTTAAACATTTATTTATGTAAACCAAATTTAAAATGAACTTTTTACTTCTTTAAATAAATTAAAACATGTCTCTTTATATTTTAAAATCATATTTAAATAATATCAAAATCTCTAATTTTATAGTGTGTGTAAAACTGATAAAATGCGACAAAATTTGTTTTTTTTTGTAAAACGATTATTAACATACTTTTATATAGTTTAATATACTTTTATTATCTTTATTAAATGTTTTTAATAAGATTTATATTTTTAAATAAATATTTAAACCTATTTATTTAAGCATTTATTTATTTTTAACAAAACTTAACTTTTTGTTGATTTGTTTTAAAATCCAAATTTATACTTTTTTAAATTATCAATTAGAAGAATAAATAATTTCTCTATCATTATATATTATATATAACTTATTATTTAAGTTTTAACCCTTTTTAAATTTAAAACAAATGAAATCTCTCATTTTCGAAGTAGCGAAATTACGGGTCGTTACATTCTCCCCTAATTAAAAGAATTTCGTCCTCGAAATTACCGAAAACAAAAGTTTGCCCAAAACATTTATCTTCAAACTTAATTCCATATAATATATCTCTATGAAATATGTTATTCGATCTCCTATTCGAACACACAACTTTATTTCCGAACTAGTATTGATCCCCCAATCCTCTAGTGCGGACTCTGATCAGGCTTCTAGATCAGAACCTTTGCTTTCCTTGTATAGTGCTCAACTATGATAGAAAACTAAAGTACCTAACCACAAACCCTCATCAATGTTCGTCGTCAAGAATGGAGTGATAAATCCTTTTTCGGACCGGTATAAACACATCAAAGTTCCAAACTTGAATTTTAGATCACGATTATATTAGGAAATGATCTACATATCTCATACCTACTTATTTATCTTTCAAAAATCTTTTATGAAAACATTTCATAAATTTTCAAATATTTCTTCTTTTAAAAGGGAACATTTCATTCCAATTTTTTTTTCAAAACCATCTTTTAGTATAACACATTTCTTTCTTTCAAAATATTTATACAAAATAGTTATATCTTCTTCTCCAAAGAAATCAATTATCTTTTATTTGGAATACATCATTAAAACTTAATTTCAAAGATCTTTTTGAATTTTCTATGTTAATACATCTTATTATAAATTTTATCTCCAAAATTATCTCATGTTTAAATAGCTTCCCTTTATCGCCTTAAACTTCCTCCAAAGACTATGCTAAAAATTTCCATATATTCTAAATTTATTCTTTTAGTTAATCTTAAATATACTTTTTTTCAAGATATATTCTTAAATAAATAGATTTTAAATACTTTTTTTTTCTTTTAAACTATTTCTTTATGATATTCCTTTGAACCTTTTTACTTCTGAACATCTTACTAGATTTGAACGAAGATAAGATAGAAGAAGTGCATCGAGAGGATAATCAAAAGGAAGTTTATTAATTAACATCATATTCATACACCCATTTCTAACCCTAACTAGCATTACAACTTTCAGAGATAACTTCCCTAGGGAATACAGCCTATCACACACTACCATTATATAGGTACTTAAACTACTATATACTATTCTTAATTCCTTTTGAGGTAGAAGGTGTTTTATCTTAGGGGCCTAAGTTAACCACTTTCATTCTTGGACAGTCCTTCATTAATTGTTTCCCTTGAAAGCACCAAATACAAGTTCGTTGGGTGGAATCTTTGACCTCATGTCTAATGTTCTTGCATTAGTAGTAGCCCAATTTCTTCTTTTTAATTCTTGGTTTCTTCTTGGTTTTAGGACATTTATGTAGAAAATGTCCCTTCTCTTTACACTTGAAACAGACTATATCATCCCGATCAGAATTTTTTTCCCTCCTATGCTTCTTACTTCTCTTTGTTTCACACATAACCGCATAATGTCCTTTCTTACCGCAATAATAACAGTCGATGTCAGCAAAGGGTCCTAGTTTTGCTTTTTTCTACTTCTTTTTGTGCACTTGCTCTTCGCGCTTGCTTTGGAGTCATCCAAAACTTATCACTCGACATATAATAAGCCATTCTACCCCAAAGTGATATTTTAAGATTAGAATTGTTTATACCATTTCCATTTCATTTTATTCAAAAACATCTTTTATCCAAATACTTAAATCAACTTTTTTTTGGATTTGAATTTGCCTTCATCCTCCAATGATAAGAAGAATAATTTACCAAGTGCTCAATATCATTTGCCCAAGCCAACATACGATTGATACTTAGAAGATTATTTTAATCATCACTAGATGGATCAAGACCTTATCCAAGGCAATCTATCTTATAAATTTCCCTAACCACACAAAATTTTATATCTTTTGAAAGACATTCCTTTATATGCAAAATATAATCTTTTCAAAATAGTGTGTCGATATGCCTTGTTAAGAGTTTAGAAATACCTATCGATACATTTGTACTTCCCATATCGATCGGAATTTATAAACCACTCAACCGATAAAGCATCACAAAATATTTTTTATTAATCAAATAACAAATACACACTCATATATAAAATACACTCAAACTCATTCTAGGGTATTGCTAACCCTATCTCTGATGAGACTTACCCCAACAAAGCCTAGGTGTTCGCTCAACCTAAGCTCTAATAACAAATGTAATGGCCCGTTTTTCTGTACCCTTTGAATCGACATTAAACCACACACGTCCGATTCAAATTGCACGAACAAGCGGATCTTTAAGGGTAGAAAGAAAATAAAGACAGAATAGAATCTCACACGAATGGAATAACATATATTATTTCAATAATAATCTTTACAGTGGAAAATTTTAAAATATAATATCAGAGTCTAACCTAGATTCAGCCTGGACAGTTATAATACCTGCCCTTACAAATGCTGACAAACAACAAAACAAATGAAATAAATGTAGCGGATAATAGAATACGTCCATACGATGATGAAGATCTCCAGCTCTCCTTTGGAAACTCTAACCGTCTTCAACTCAACCTGAAACTACTCGGATCTGACCCGAGTATTAAAAATACCCGGATCAGGATTGATAAACCAACGTGAGATACTCGAAATTTAAAATGACTGTATTGTCAAAACCTTTGAAAAGAAGGGTAGCTCATAAGACCACGCCCACACATAAACACAGATGAGTTTTTACCTTATGCTAACCAAAACACTTTATACTAAAATACACTTGATATTATTTTTAATGACATTCTTTTGAAAACAATTTTCAAATAAACTTATTCAAATAAGGTATCAATACCCAGACTAAGTCTAAGGTAATATCCCGGACTGGGTCAATGGAATATACCGAACGGAATATAAGATACCAGAAAGGAGTAGCTACAATGTTTGCAAGTCATTACATCTATTTTGGGAAGACAATCAAAATCGTAAATCTCGTAGGGATTGGATTTCCAACATGATAGGGAACTTGTGACCTTTTCTCCGATCCACGCATAACAAACATAGTTCTCACGGTGCCTTAATCGCTTTTCTCAAACTAGTCACTTGGAACTATACTTGCTATACTATAAATGATTACCGATAGTTCCCTGCTTTTCTTAAGCTAACCACTTTATCCACATGGGGTAATAAATGCCTTGAGGGACGTATCCCCCAAAGAGCCAAAAGTATTTGACACCACCATACATAATCACTTATTCTGAATTTGTCTGTCAGACCACATAGTATCGCATCATAACGGGGTGTGAGGCTTGCGAGGCTACGCTCAATTTCTTCAAAGCCACGCTTTTCATACAAAACCACGCTTTGATCACAACAGGTTCCACTTTGAATGCCACACTGCATTCCTTTGATCACTATTTGACTCCCACAAGCATACAACCTCTGAGCTCGTATGTCTTAGAGAAGGGTGTTAAGCTAAGAAGTTTCCTTCTCCGCTACCAAGCAGATGTACATTTGTAAAAGTCAAATGTTGTGTCTCGGAAATGCAATGTCAGACATTCGTCCATACAAGTTCATTCTGGGACTGAAAGAAACCGAAGGCACTTTCCACGGCCATTACTAGGCGAGAAGCCCTTGCAATCCGAAAAATCTCCATAACGTGGAGACCACTGCTATAAATAACTCTATAATGGGAGCTATCCAGAGCATGTCAACAAGCAGTTCTCACGCTATGAAGATCCACGGTCTTCAATAATCATCATCTTCAACATGTCTTCACTTTCGAATGTATACATTGGTTCGAAGTGGTTTTTGGATAGGCATTACCCAAATCCGATTTCCGGTTCCTTCGAAGCCAATCATCGCTTAAAAAGATGTTAAGTTCATATGTGGATATCAATCATCAATCAATTACTTTATCTTTTATTTAAATCAAATATCTTTCTTAGATATATTCTTTTCAATTTATTCCATTTTCTCTTCAAATGTATATGGTATCATTAAGCCTCATTTATCAAATCATTTGAATTATTTAAACCTTTCTTAAATCTTGGAATAACTCCAAATCATTTTCTCTTTTACTTAGGAAAACCTTTCAAAATCATTCATTAAATCTTAACTAAAGATTTGTTTCTTTTCTCTTATCTTGGAAAAACTTAAATATGATCTTTTAGAGCATCCGGGCTTTCCTTTCGATCTGTTCCACCCCTCGCCTAAGAAAAGAAAACATAGGCCAGGTAAGTTCAGGGCACTGGTTGCTCCATCCCTAACCTTAGTTAAACACCTTGTTTTATCTTCCCAGATCTCACAGGTGGGACAAATGTACTAGTCGTTTCCGCATACTCTGTTTGTTATTACATTTAATATTCTTCACTTTTTGCTTAAGTGTTACAATCAATTTCTCTTAACCGTTTATTCAAACTCTCATTAAAACTTCCAAATCATCTTTAAATTACCTAATTATTCTTTTAAAATCATTCACAAAATATTTAGGAAAGAATTGTTAAGTTTAAAAAGTATATACAAAAGGTTATAGAAATCGTAGCACAAAAGTGCTGCGGAAAGTGCTATATAAGCTTATTTGATTTAAACAACTTTTTAATATTTTAAAATTCATATTTTCCATTCCAAATCTCTTTAAAACCATTTTAATAGATTTATCAAATTTATTTCATATTTTTAATCATTTAAAAATATCGTTTATGAAGAATTCCCTTTTTGGATTCCGAACGGCAAAACCGCGATGCTTTTAAAAAATTGTTTTGGACATATTTCAAAATCTACTTGATGAAATATTTATTTTCTTTCTTCTTTTGAAAACTATTATCATTGTGGACCAAATAATTTTTATTTCGAAGAAATCCGACTTATAAATCATTCTCTACATTAATTTGAAGTTACGGGTCGAACTTTACGAACTACCGCTACGCGACGAGCTCGGTTTTGACCAATTTTATGAATTTCTTCGAAACTTGTCTGAAACACTTCAAATTTGTTTTAAACCATATTCAAAATATTTTAACTCATTTAAAATCATTAAGAGACTAAATAACTTCCATACACATATTTCTATGGATTTAATTCTCATTTAATTAACTATGGTTTATTACTAATCATTTCTCTTATCATTTATCAAACCAAATTATCATCCATATCACAAACATATAATCAACCATAATATCAACCAAGTTATCATCCATTAAATCATCCAACATATACTAAACTTTTAAATCATTATACTTGAAATAATTTATGGATTTATTAGTAAATAAGAGTACTCACCTTTAACCAAAATTTTCACTTCCTACCAACATTCATTTAATCCAACACTTCACTATTGTTTTCAACTTCAACCAACTTCGGAAAATTCGGCAGGGCTTCCGCAGCACCTTGAATTTGCTCCTAGCTCCTTGGAATGAAAAAGGCGGCACTTCTTTCACTTTTTCTCGCTCCGGAGCTCCTTGAAATTGCTCCTCCTTCTTGATGTGCTCGGCCTTGACCTTAGGGGAGGCTATATTGCACACGGCTTAGGCTAAGAGGAGGTGATTGGCTCGGGTTTTGAGGTGGAATGGGGTGTCCGTGGGTAGGAAGGAGGAAGAGAGGGGTTTTGAAGTGGAATACTTTATTTTCTCTTTACTTTTATTTTTCTAATATTTTTTTTATTTTTCTAAGGCATGGAAGCCATTAGAGAAGCGTTTAGAAAGCTTGAGCAAGGAAGAAGAAGATGTAGAAATGTGTAAAAGAAAGTGGAAGGATGGTGGTCTTTTTATAGTTGAAGTTTACTACACAAATTACCTTATTACCCTTAGCCAAAAAGAAGAAAATACCCTCCTTATCAAATCAATTTTGGTCTCCTTTCAGTACACTAAAACACTCTTTCCAATGCATGACTAAACATATATTAAATGTAGATTTGATATGAAAAGGAAGTGTATAAATGTGATGTGAAGTTTATGTAATAATGATGTTTAAAGTAAGCATGGATGTGACATTCATTATTGGTGATTAGATGTTTAAGTAAATATAATTTTAAGTTTAAATCTTTTATTAGTCAAATCAAATCTTACTTAATTACACATCAAATCAAAGTATTTCTAACTTTATTTTACAAAAGTAAACCATTTTTGTCTTTTTATGCTTACTTTTTCTTAATTGTTTTCTAGAAGTTTCTAATCCTTGTTTAGTAAAAGTAAACTTGATTAGAGAATTAATAAATACTTATACTATTTCAACATATATTTCTATATAAGAAAATAAAGGTGCGACAATGTTGCGACAACTTTTAATTGACAAAACGTTGATTTTCGACAAAATGTTTTACAGTCACATTTTGACGTTTTAGTTAAACTATTTATTTATGTAAACCAAATTTAAAAATGAACTTTTTACTTCTTTAAATAAATTAAAACATGTCTCTTTATATTTTAAAATCATATTTAAATAATATCAAAATCTCTAATTTTATAGTGTGTGTAAAACTGATAAAATGCGACAAAATTTGTTTTTTTTGTAAAACAATTATTAACATACTTTTATTTAGTTTAATATACTTTTATTATCTTTATTAAATGTTTTTAATAAGATTTATATTTTTAAATAAATATTTAAACCTATTTATTTAAGCATTTATTTATTTTTAACAAAACTTAACTTTTGTTGATTTGTTTTAAAATCCAAATTTATACTTTTTTAAATTATCAATTATAAGAATAAATAATTTCTCTATTATTATCTATTATATATAACTTATTATTTAAGTTTTAACCCTTTTTAAATTTGAAACAAACGAAATCTCTCATTTTCGAAGTAGCGAAATTACGGGTCATTACAAAAAACCATTTCCTTTATTTTTGAAATTGCTGGGTAGGTTGAATTTCTAGAATGGAATCTAAATTCCGAACCTTCTCAAATCTCAACTCTATATCCACATTCCCTTTAAATGGAAATCTAAGTTGAGTTTACAACTTATCTCTCAACTAATTATTTAAACCAAGGGCAAACTTAACAATTTTCTTTAAAGAGGTGCTAACAAGAGCTGGACCATATTTTGTTAGTACATTGAATTCATTCACATAAGCCATTATTGATAAATCGCCTTGCTTTAGATCTATAAATTTCTGAAGTAATGCAGCCTTTTCGGCTTTAGTTGGAAAATGCGCCTTGAAGAGTTCCTTATCGTTGCCAAGAGGTATCTTCCTTGCTTATTTTTGTAGTAACTACATCATACCAATCCAATATACTAGACTGAAGTTGACAAGGTGCCAACCTCCGCTTGTCCTAGTCTGACAAGTTTAAATCATTGAAAAACTTTTGCAAGTTCTTTACCATAAGTGGATTGCCATTACACGTTCATTACCTAAAGATGGTTTACAACCCAGGCTTGCATAGTTACTATAGAGTTTGGTGAATTATGATAGAACATTTATATTCGAATTCCAGGCTCTAATTTCTCCCAGCCTTGCACAAGTTTCATGACCTCCATCCATTGGTCCATTGTAACAACTCAGAATTTCACCGCTTTGATTTGCGAATATTTATAAAACTCTTTTAAATAATGAATAATGATGGTGAAATAGTTTTTCAAATTTGTTTACAAAAATATATAGTTCGAAGAAAAATCGAAAATGTGACTGAAATTTGTTTTTCGACTTTTCGTTGGCTAAAAGTTATCAGAAACATTGTAAACTCTATTGTATAATTATACTTATTCATTTTTAAATGAAGTTGGGAAATGGTTTGTTATATATGCATACTTTAGTAATACAAAAGGTGGATGTACATTATATGAAAAACAAAATAAAATAAACGTTAAATATGAAAAGATTCTTTAGGAAACCTAAGTACAATAACTCATTAATGTATATTGGCTAAGCAAAGGGAAGGGAGGACAAGCTTGTGGGCATGTGGTACGTGAAGGTGAGGTGGCATGGTGATGTGGCAAGTGGATGTGGAGGAAAAAGGACAAGGCTATTTTAGTAATTTACTTTGTTCTCTTGTTTATAAATAGCCCTTTCACTTCTTCAATTTTGCCTCCTCTTCCTTCTACCATATCTTTCTCATTTCTTATTTAAACGGAGGATATTTTGGCTTCAAACTATAGCAAATTTCAGTGGCTGCAACTTTCAAGTGTTACCACTTCTTCAAATTTTTAGTTTAGCCATGTCCAAATCTTATCTTTTTGTAGAGTATTTTCGGTCCCAGATTTTCATGTCTGAAAATACCTCTTCTTCTTTTGACCATATCTCCCTTAAAATAGATCCAAATTGAGTAAATTGTAGAGAAAATAATTTTCAAGAACTTTTCCTATGGAAACTTTTATAAATTTCATGAATTACTTGTCCAAAACTTAGTTGGAAGATGACCATTTTTGGGTTTGATTTTTGTGAATTCAATGATAATCCGATTGTTGGAACTGGACTAGCCCGTAGTGGAAGTTATGGGTGAATTTCAAAATATTTACCCTATTAGATCTTTTATTGGGCCTATGAAGGCTAACTGAATTAGAACATTTCTAAATTTCATTTAAATAAAACCATTTATTTTATTTAAATTCAAATATATTAAGATATGAAATTATTTTTATTTGATTTAGTTTATTCATAAATGTATCATATACATATATGTGTGAGTGCATATGTAACATAATAATCCGTGAAAGGTATAATTTGCCCATACGTAGATGTTGGGATTTACATCGCAACAGACATATTAGCTTATTTTGTATGTCATGTATTTTGTTCAAATATGTGCATGTATATGTGTTACAATATATATATATATATATATATATATATATCTGTGTGTGTGTACACACACACATATGTATGTATAAATATATTATATATAATATATGAACATAAATCATTTATATATAAATAAATAAATATATATATATAGAAAGAGAGAGAACAATTATTAATAATAATTTATAATTCAAAATTAACTTAGTTTTGCAAACATAATAATTTTATCATTTTAATTTGTATATATTATGAATAAAATAATGTTTTCATCCATAAATAATTAACATAAAATAATATATTAATCAAAATTCAAATTTTATAATTTTTGAAAATCTAGATCATAAAATAGAGCTTAGGAAAAATCTGGATATTTTTCAAAGTTGAAATATTATTTTTAAAAACAAATACATTGATTTCGGCTATAGTTATTTAATATAAAATAATATATTATTAAAAATTAAAATTTTAAATTTTAGAAATTCTAACATCATTAATGAAAAGTTATGAAAAAATTTAAAGAATTTTTCAATTAAATTATTATTTTTAATAAATCATAAATAGTTTTTCTGAAATAATATTAATTATTAAAAATAATAAACTTTATTGAAAAATTCCTAAATTTTTTCTACATGTTTCTGAAATGATATAATATTTAAAAAAATTTGAATTTTTAATGTAATAATTATTTTATAAATAATAACAATTCAAGAATTCAATAAATGTTAATTTAAAAATATGAATATATGTATGATAATTAATTTTCGAATCTGTAAACTCATATTATATATAAATAAGTGAATAAATTTTTTAAATCATATATATATCTTATATATGCATATATGCTATTATGAGAGAGAAGTATACACTAATATATATCAATTTACTAGTAAATATATATAAAACAATTATTAATGAAAAAAATTGATTTTGTACAGTAAACAATATTAGTCTATATATAAATCAAATAGTATAATAAACAAATTATGTGCATAACCAAACTGATTTGTGACAACCACATGTACTTACAACATCTCATCTAACTAAACATATAGTAGCAATATATTTAAACAGATATGAAATTGCTCATTATAGGATCATAGAATATAATTTAATTACTGTAATATGAATTAAAATTACCAATTTAATGATGGCTTTGAATCCACATTGAAGTAATGACTTCCCTTCCTTTTACTGTTCTTGATTCGTCAGATTGCAAGTACAGAATCACAAACTTCTAACTATCGAATAGTATTATTTTAATTTGAAATATATTTGAGAATTTTGGAGTGGATTGAGAGGTATGTTTTAACCAGCAATGTAGAAGGTAATGGCGGGTTAGTAGTTTTTTCTGGAGATACATACATACATATATACATACATACATAGATATATATATATATATATGGTTGTATTAGAGAGAAACAAGGAAAACCTTTTTACCCATTCTCACTTTATCTCAACCCATTATCTCCAAGCCAATTCCCTATGTTTTAACCACCCCTAGACCTTCCCAAAACCGAAATTTTGTAGCCTTAATGATGGGCCTTAAACCCATCTAAGCCCAAGCCAAAATACTATGCAATTAAATCTAATTTAATCGCTTGTCGGTATTGTATATCGATCGATATATTTATAACTGTTATAAATATATATAACATTATTTATTTCTCAAATCATATTCAAATTTTATAATTAATATTTCATAAATATTAATTAATTTATAACAATTATAAACTAATTAAATCGTTCGGTCTTAAGGGAATTCATCATTTCGGCTGTGTAACTCTTGGGTGTAAATTTGGTCAGCGATTAACATCGAACTATTCTAATGTTAATGTTCACACGTCACTTAGTGTAACATCCCGGTATTTCGTGCCATCCGCATCCGCACATGTCGGACTTGAATTGCTTAAAATATCATATTGTTAATTTATATTTGGCAAAACTCAACATATACAGTAAATAAATCAATCATAGAATCACACACATAGAGTATTACAATAATAAGCAGCAAAAACAAATGAATAGTAGTTCATGAAGCTAATATATATATATATAACAGAGTTAAAACAAGATACAACAGAAGTCTTGAATACATAGAAGTCTCAATACAATAGTCAAATAACAAAATCTGAATATATCACTGGAGTCAACTGAATCACTGAAAGCTGAATAGATAGATGAATCTCCAAGCGAAGCTCCATCTCCAAAGGTTAGTCTCAAATGTTGTGACACTCAGTCTGACCCGAGTGTAAAGCAAAACACAAAACACTTGAGTCAGGATTAACATTCTTATATCAATAAATCAACCTCAAGTGAAATACCAACTGAAATACAAGTAACTTAAAGGATGTTTGGGATAACCATCCTCTAAGGATCCGTGGAACTATCTACTATGTAGTAATATACGCTATTATAATAATGTCTATAGTAAAATAAACTATTAAAATAGCGTTAAGGCGTTACCCATATCCCCCTTAACACATTTTATAGTGCCAATAGTCTATACAGTACCGTAATACCTCCTGATCGGGAGGCTACTAGAGGATACTCCATAGGTACGAAACAAAACAAACTCGTAGTGGTCTCGATATGGTAGGTGACATGGCACAACTAGGCAATGCCAGGGTAGATATACCAATTACACTTCCGGGCTGGTGGTAACGCATAGCCGCAACTACCTCCCACCTCGAGCCACACTCCCAAATCAAAGGTTCGCACCAAATCAATCATAAAGTAATAGAATGGCAATCGAAGAAGTGTGTCCGATCGGAGGAGCTACCTCATATGGCCCGTCGATTGCTCCTGTTTTAGCCACCTTAAGCTAACTCATGGGAGTCAGGTCCACGTATATACCTCAAATAGAACGTCATCAACCACCTACTTCATTTTGGAATCTCCACCACATACATAGTTGTTAAAGTGGTTTTGGGTATTGACAGAGAGTATGACAATAACCGATCCCGGTCTCTTTAACAACCAAACGTTATTATAACACCGCGGTCATTTCAAAATAGTTTATACTTCAAAACCAAAATATCCTTTCCATTTCAAAGCCATATCAATACGATATCATTTTAACTCAAATATATTCATTTCCAAAATCATAGCACTTCAAAGTTATAATACCTTCAAAATTATAAAGCTTAGAATTTGTAACACTTTGGAAACCATAACACTTGATAACATAATACTTTGAAATTCATAACTTTGAAATCAAACTTTCCCACTTGAACAATTTAGATATTAATAATAGTATATAAAATAAAATAGTTTATAAAATAAAATAATTTATAAGTCAAAATAATTTATATTAAAATGATTAGTATATCAAAATAGTTTATATTAAAAATTTATAAAGTAAAATATATAAATTGTTTTAAATATAATTTAAAAATACTTTATATAATAAAATAGCTTCCTCAAATTTCACAAATCGATTTAAATCAACTCGAATTCAAAAATTCAAATTTAATTCAATCTCAATTCATCAATTTCAATTCAGTTTCTCAATAAACCCTTTCAAATTATATCGATTTCAAATACAGATTTGAACCACAAAATAAACCATTTCAATTTCTATATATTTCAAAGCTTTAAATATTCAACATTTTCAAAACTAAGTTTGATAATTTCACATATATCTAAATTTAACTTCATTATTATTTAGTTTTTAAATATTCACTTAATCAATCCAATATCATTTAAATAAACTTTAAATTACATTTGAAGTAAACTAGATATTCCTTCAATTTATTTAAACTTGAAATATCCAATTTATCACTTTAAATCAAATCAAGTTATAGAATCATATCTTTAATCTCAAATTCAATAGGTTTTAAATCGATTTTAAAATTAATATAACTCTCAAAAGAATATGATTTTAAATTAAATTAATTTTATCTTCCCAACTTTAATTTATTCAAATTATTATAAAATCTATTTTCAAAATATAATTTTAAAAAAAAATTAAACATATTATATATTAATTAAATCAAACTTATTATTAAACTTAAATCTTATTATTAAACTTATTTTATATTAAACTAATTTATACATACTCTAAAATGGTAAATTTAAAATTAAATTCTTAAAATTTTTAATTTCAAACTAACTTAAAATTTTAAAATTTTAAAAACATATAATTTTAAAATCAAGAATTTAAATATATATAAAATAACATTTATATATATATAATATTTAAAAATCAATATTTATATAAAACCATATATATATCTTTTTAAACCTTGGAAATCATTTCAATATATATATACCAACGGTGTCTGTATATAATTCTCTATCCTATGGTCAAGTGATACAGATATTTATCATTTCAATCCGCAATTTAAATATCTACGGGTATATATCATTTCAACCCGCAATCCCAAATTCAATTCAATGAAAATCGCTTGGGTTTATCATTTCAACCCATAACGATTTCCTCCTATTCTACAGATCGTTCAGGTATGTATCATTTCAACCCATAGGGAATTCTATACTAACAGGGAACTTGCAGAGTGAGAACAATAATGATAATAATATAATAATAAGCAATAGGCATATTTCATCCGTGATAAAATAAATAACAGATCATGGTGTCAAATGTCATAGGTGAATAGATACAGATAATAACATATATAGCAATTTAAATAACTAGCAGCAGCATATTTCAATTGTCGTTTCAATTGAAATCAAATTTAATAAATATAAGAACTTTAATCGTGAGTGATTGCTCACTTTTTGAGGCTAGAGATGAACGAGGATGAGATGAGTTACGAATCCAAGCACGAATTCCAAATCAAAGCTAGATTGGCACGAATTCAAAGAAAAGAGCTGATAACATAAATTGATGAAAACAAATCAAATTAGTTTTGATATAGACTGAATATATATACATTATTATATATATATATATATATATTGTAACGAACCGTAAATTTTATTATTTTTATTTGTTTTATTAATATATTTAATTGAAATTTTGTGAAATTTTAAACAATAAAATTTTGAAATATAAACTTGATATTTGAAATACGTCTATTTTAACATAGCAACTGAAAATTTTTCATCAAATAATATGGAAGTTCATATTCTTGTGTAATTCTATTTCAATTTAAAATCAGTTAATATCGATGATAATAAAATGTTTTCCAAACCTGAATATTTTTATATAGAAAATTTGTAAATCATCTTTGAGTAAGACGTCATATTTCGTTTTTCCAAATTTGGACTTCTATTTCTCCGTTCATCTTATTTCTCACAAATATGCAGCATTTTCGGTACCGATTATCGACTTTTGATCGGATAATCGTACCACTGACATCTGTATACCGTTTTGATCGTCTCATCGTGCTAATCTCCATGGTATATCCATTCGTGTGTTACGGAGTTTGGGACACGACAAAAAAATCGGTGAACTGATTTAACCGTATCGATACCATTTTGAACTTTCTGAATTCCTTTGACAGTTCATTTATCCACCTATCCACCGTGTCATTTCAATAGCCATATGTTATTAATATTCTTTGCATTCAACTTGTAACTGACACAATTCCCTATTTTAATTATTATTGTCGATGGTTCGTATTTTCTTTCGATTCTAGTTTAATTCCAGAAGTATATTAATAAAAGAAATTTAACTGTTGCTTCTCTTCATTTTTGGCCTTCCCTTGCTTTGTATTTCACAACCGAGATAGTTCAGCACGTAAACCTCCTCCCAACTTGTCAACCGTGCTCCGCCTATACCAAAGAGTCGTCGCCCACTCGCCTCACAACCAAATCCCACACACACTGATGCATACCCAGCCTTCAAGCCGTGCCTCCACCTTTTCCCTCCATCACTTTCACCATTTTGCACGTACTTCCAACTCACCCGCCACTAATATTTTCCAGCCGCTTCAAGCCCAGTCGAACTCCTGACCACCACCATCAACCGGCCACAGCCGAGCACCGCAACGTCGGCCTCAACTCCTCTCTCTCTTCTCGGGTTCACCATTTTCCTTCCTTGCGTGCATCTCTTCTCTTTTCTATATAAAGGTATATATATATATCTAGCACATTTATATATATATATTACGTGTATATTATGTTCATAATTTGTATATTATTTCATGTTCACTATTTTACAGTTTTGTTGTTACAATTTAATATTACAAAGTTGTTGATAGATATATTAGTTAATAAAGGCCTCTGTTTTGTTATGTACAACAGTACTATAGTATGTGTAAAGTTTTATTTATATTCAGTTATATTATGGGTTAGTGTATAAATATACTTATACATTTGTTTATACAAGCTATATAAGTTTAGACTTATTTTGTTTTAACATTGGTTTTTATAAAGGTGAAGTTATCCACCTGTACATTCAAGTGTATATGTTGTATACATGTTCTCTTTGCACTATTTTAAAGTCTGCAAATATATAGTTGTATTAGTATATATATGTTCGGTTATATATGTATAAGGTTGTATATATATATAATTGCATACATTTATGTGCTGTCTATTGAGGCTTATGGAAGAAACTCATAATAATTTACGTTTATAATATACTATCTACTATGTGAGTTGATTTATATTGTTATGGTATATGTATACAGTTTTAAAAGTAATAGTTTGGCAGTTTTATTTTAAGTTGCATCTATATCAGTTATATGAAGCGTTAAGTTCTAATGTATATAGGTTTTGGAAATGTTGCTTTTGAGCTGTTTTGCTTGTATATATTGTGTTATAAAACTGTCGACCAGTATATATATATAATGTATTTATAAAGTATACATAAGAATGCGAATATATGTACAGAGGTGCTTGCTTTGTCTACTATATTTTATGTACAACTGTTATAGTATAGATAGATATTTATGTAAGTTATTTTATATTATATAAGTACTGTATGTATAAAGAGTATTGTTTATATATATTTTCAATAGTTTATACGATTTGTTACGTACATTTTCAAGATTATTCTTTTGTATACATATAAGTTAGTGTATATGTATTGTGAGCTATAGAAGTAAGCTGGTATACAAATTTAGATGTATATATTATGTTGTAATAGTTTATATAAGTGAAACTGTTTAGAAATGTAATTGTTATTGTATGAATATTAGTTAGCTTATATTTATATGAGTCTAGAATATAAAATTATGATAGCCTGAATATATATCGGTTTGCATAACCAATATAGTCTGCATACATACCAATCTGCAATTTGTACATATAGTTGAAATTTCATTTGGTAAATGTTTGCATGTATTTCGTTTTATAACAGCATTATACTGTATGTTTTGTTATAGATATATTATGATTAAATGTATTATATATATATGTTTATTTTATTTTAATATTTAACTTAAGATAAAATATTGATTTCAAGGAAATAATATTATATATATATTTCTGTCTCTATCAAGCTGATTCTAATTATCTCATCGGTTCCTGTTATCAGCTTTATCCATCATGCCTATTCTTCATCGAATCGTGTTCATCTAGCTTTGCTTTGGAATCCGTAACTCGGTTGTCAAATATCTCTACCCTAGAAAGGTGAGCAACCACTCACGATTAATGTTCTTATATTTATTAAATTTGATATCAATTGAAACGACAATTGAAATATGTTACTGTTAGTTATTTACATTGCTATATATATGTTATTACCTGTATCTGTTCACCTGTGACATCTGACACCATTATCTGTTATTTATCACTGATGATATATGCCTGTTACTATTGATATTTTATTATCATATATGTTGTCACTCTGCAAGTTCCCTGTTAGTATAGAATCACTATGGGTTGAAATGATACATACCCGAACGATTTGTAGAATAAGAGAAAATCGTTATGGGTTGAAATGATAAACCCAAGCGATTTTCATTGAATTGAATTTGGGATTGCGGGTTGAAATGATATATATCCGTATATATTTAAATAGCGGATTGAAATGATAAATATCTGTATCACTTGACCATAGGGTAGAAAATTATATACAGACACCGTTGGTCTATATATATATATATATATCTATATATATATATATATTGAAAATGATTTCTTTGGTTTTAAAAAGAAATATATGGTTTTAATAAATATTGATTTTAAAGATTTATTAAAGTTGATTTAATAAAGTTGATATATAATATGTTTAAGTATTTATTTAATATATATTTTAAAATATAGAGTTTATAACAATTCAGGTTGGAAAGATAAATTTGAAATTGATTTGAAATTATATTTATTTAAGAATTTTACTTAAATAAGTTTGATTTGAAATTTATTAAATTTGAAATTTAAAGATATGATTTTTAAACTTGGATTTGATGAAAAGTGACTTAAATGAATATTTCAAACTTATATAAATTTAAATGGGATATTTTGTTTATTTAAATTTGTAAATTGAAGTTTATTTAAATGATATTGAAAATGATTAAGTAAATATTTCAAAGCTAAATAATAGTAAAGTGAATTTGATATATATATGAAATTATCGAATTCAGTTTTGAAAATGTTGTATATTTAAAGCTTTGAAATATATTGAAATTGAAATGGTTTATTTTATGGTTCAAATATGTATTTAAAATCGATAGTTTGAAATGGTTTATTAAGAAACTGAATTGAGTTGAAATTTATGAATTGAGATTGAATTAAAATTTAATTTTGGAATTCGAGTTGATTTGAATCGATTTGTAAAATTTGAGGAAGCTATTTTGTTATAAACTATTTTAACTTATAACTATTTTATATAAATTATTTTATTTTATAAACTATTTTATTATATTTACTAATTTTATATCTAAATTTTTTAAGAGGAAAGTGTTATGGATTCCAAAATGCTATGATTTCAAAGCTATGGTTTCAAATTGTTATGAATTTTAAGGTTTTGATTTCCAAAGAGTTTTGATTTTAAAAGACTTATGATTTCGAAAGCGATATACCTTTGGAAAGTGATTGAAATGGATTTATTTGAAGTGAAACTGGTATCGTTTTCATATGGTTTGAAAAGGAAATGATATTCTGGTTTGGAAATAAAAACTATTTTTAAATGACCACGGTGTTATAATAACGATTGGTTGTAAAGAGACCGGGATCAGATATGGGCATACTCTCTGTCGATACCGAAAACCACTTTAACAACTGTGTAAGCAGTGGAGATTCCAAAATTAAGTAGGATGGTGGCGACGATCCTATATGAGGTATATATGTGGACCCGACTCCCATGAGTTGGCATAAGGTGGCTAAAAAAAGAGCAATCGATGGGCTAATAAGGTAGCACCTCTGATCGGACACACTCCATCGTATGCCATTCTATTACTTTGTGATTGATTTGGTGTGCACCCTTGATTCAGGAGTGTGGCTCGAGGTGGGCGATTGCTGCGGCTCTGCGTTACCACCGACCCGGAAGTGTAATTGGTATATCTACCCTGGCGTTGCCTAGTTGTGCCGTGTCACTTACCCTAGTGCGCCTTCTACGAGTTTGTTTTGGACCTGTTATCCCGCCTTTTGGCAAGGCCGTGACACCAAGAACTTAACTAGTAACCAATGACTGTTCGTCTTGAAGATCGGTTATATGCAGGTTCACTGTGGATATCGACGAATATCGTCCGAGTCCGGATCGAGCTACAATCGACAAGACACAACGAGGGAAGCCATAAAAGTGAACGTTCCAAATTTCAAGTCAATCCGAGTTCATATGCTCAAGTTACGATCGATGCAAGATTTGACGAAAACCAACCACTGTTCGAATCGATCGGTTCGAATCCATCAGGGAAGCCTACTTCGACTCGATCAGCTCCGCATCCATCACCAAGCCTCTGTTTGACTCGATCGAGTTCGTATCCATCAGCATGCCTCTGTTCGACTCGATTAACCAGTGACCACTTCACATTCATCACCAGAGTCTACTTCACATCCATCGCCTGAAGAGCTCTGTTCGAATCTATCAGGCTTCTATAGTTCGTATCCATCAGTTGACCTTACTTCGTATCCATCGAGAAGTACTTGTTCATATCGATCCACGTCATGGTTATTCATATCGAACGATAGTTAACAGTGTTCGAGTCCACCTGGCCACGTCAACTTCGTATCGATCAAATGGAGCCATTTCCAATCGATACGAACAAGGCCACGCAGTCGAGTTATTCCATGTGTTCTCCATCGACACGAAATGAGGGCCACCTTCTATCGATTCGAACAACACAAGTGCCTCGATACGAACAGAGCGAAAGTCCTAGAACGACTCGATCGACTCAGCGAAGAAGGTGACTCGATCCAAAGAATGCTCGCCACGTCACCACTTGATCACACGCAGCTATCGAGTCGAACGAGATCGAGTTGAAATGATGGAGTCGAACGAAACAGCCAATCGAAAGTCCTAATTCGTATCGATCATATCTTCTAATCTACAAGTCCAAATGCAATGAAATTTTGACAGAAGCTTACGTACATGCTAAAGAATGTCCACGCCAAATTTCGACTCCATTGGATGAAATCTTGATCGATATGAAATCCGTTCGTATCGATCACGGATCGGGCCGAAACTTCATGGGCTTGGGCGCGCGGGCCTAGTCACATGCCAGGGGGAGTCTCCCGAGATCTGAGCGAAATATCAGCCTCCTACACCTATAAATAGAGCCCCAGGACATACAGAAAAGGGATCTTCTTCTTCTTTGAATTCTCCAACGCCCAGACTCTGTCGGATCCAGATCTAAACTCCATTGCTGCTGCCACCAACGAATTTCATTGCTGTAAAACATAATTATCTGCTCTAATCCGCTAGAATCAATTGTAATCATCATAGAAACATCAATAAAGCAATCAACTTCATAGTGGATGTAGACAACACGCCGAACCACTCTAAATTCTTGTGTTTCTGTGCGTTCTTATTACTTTCATTCTGTTTTTGGAGTTTTTGTTAGATAATCCTCTTTTTCCATTTAATTTCTTCACTTTATCTCTTCAAAAACTTCCAATATATTGCATGGTGTTACAAGTTTGCAAATACACATTTTCGAACGACGTGTTCAATGGAGTATAATTATCTACCCCGATGCCGCCAACAGAGAGACAAGTTCAGAATGGGAAGTTTTGTAGATTCCATGAGAGTTATGGCCATAACACAAATGAGTGTCGTCAATTACAAGATCTCATTGAGAAACTGATACACGAACGGAAGTTGGATCAGTTTGTACGAACGACGCAGTCAGGTGGTGCAGGCCCATCGAATCAGAGTCGTGCGCCAAATCCGGAAAGGCAAGAGGAACCCGCTCGTAGTGGCGGGAGGTTGGTTATTAATACAAGAAGTGGTGGTCCTCATCCAGCAGACCGAAGTTGGAAGGAAATGGAGTCGTATGCCAACTCTATCAGGCATGCAGACTTTGAATGTTATAGTAGTTTTGATGAAGGGGCTTCGGCCAAGCAACAGAAGACGATGACGGATGACATCGTGTTCAGAAACAGAGACGCTGATAAAGTCGAAGCCCCCACCATTGATCCACTAGTCATCACAGCTTAAGTAGGTCATGCTTGGATAAAGAGGATCTTAGTTGACAGTGGAAGCTCTGTGAATATTTTGTTCAAGCGAGCTTATGATCAAATGAGAATGGAAGCCACGGACTTGAAACCTTGTCAATCCCAAATCCATGGTTTCAACGGAAGTGCTACTATACCCACTGGAATGGTGGAACTGCCAGTGGAGTTGGGAGTTGGAGAACGTCGGAGAGTATGGATGTTACAGTTCGTTGGTTTGGACATAGACTCCCCTTATAATGCTTTCCTGGGCCAACCGGCCCTCGCTGAATTCAGGGCAGCCATTTCCCCGTGGTGTTTGACTTTAAAGTTTCCCACTGACCATGGAGTGGGAATCATTCAGGGAGATCAGGCTGCTGGAAGAGCCTGTTATGTCGCAGAGCTGCGGGAAGCGCAACGAAAGGAGAAAGGAAAGGGCGTAGCGGAAGGAGTGCTTTCGACTTAAATTTTTTCTGAACCTTTTGCTCTGTTGAAGGTAGAACCCAAAGGTTTCGAAGGAAATAGTTTTAAATGGTTTCGAAAGGTCTTCCATATGTTTTACTTGAACCCAAATGGATTCGAAAGGTTTGATGTTTTAATGATTTTGAAAGGTTTTAATGACGGTTTCAAAGGGGTGGTTCCCCAATGGTTTCGAAAGGTTGAAAGGAAAGGTTTTCCAATGTTTTCGAAAGACAATATTTAAGTGTTTTAAAGATAGGATGTCTAAGGTTTTATAGCTTTCGAAGGAAAGGTTTTCAAAGGTTTCGAAAGGTTTATATGAATGGGTTCAAAAGGATTGTTTTGGTCTTTCGGCCTAGGTGAAAGAAAGGGGTTTACTTGGTTTCGAAAGAGGTACTTTCAATGGATTCGAAAAGGGTACTTTCAAAGGTTTAAATGGTTTCATCAACAAAGATTTGAGTAAGGTATATATAACATGGGAAGGTGATTTTGAGTAAAGTATAGAGTATATATTTTCCTTGTTTAAGTTTGATTTAAAGGTTTTAAATCAATATGTGATGAAAAGGTTTTCAAGGAAAATTTAAAGGAAGGTTACCCTAAGTAAAATGACTCGGATATTTATATACCAGATTGGACTGGTATTAGGTTGTGCCCTATACATTAGCCATTAGCCCCTAGCTAATTTAGTCCAAAATTCCAGTGTGTAGGACTTTGTCATAGGTAAGACTAAAATAATGTTATACACAGAAGGGAATATATTTGTATAGAGATAGGTTATTGGTGAGCCTGCAAAACCATTAGGATCAGGTGACCTTAGGAGAAGATAAGTTAGGGACAGACTGACCAGAAGAGGGGTGTCTAATAGGAGTTAGATTATTTGTTTATATTGTCTGGTAGGCCCGAGTCATCCAAAGGTTAGTAGTTAGCCAAACAAAACTATAGTGTTCGGACAGAGAGTTTATTTGTTACCTAACATGTAAGTTTACATGATATTGCTTTACAGTTTAACCAGTTTTGGTTATAGAAAATGATTTGCAAAAGATATGTTTTAAAAGGATATCAGTGAGGGGAAAGCCGTTCCGCTAAGCAGCGTGGTCTCACTTAATATCAAATAACCGAGATGTATAGTATTTTTCACACGAGGATTAATATCTGACTCGAAGTTTATGTTTTTCCCCTTAAACAATTAGGTGCTCAAAATTGACTTGAGTAGGCTGAGGGATGAGGTTTATAGGTTCTAGTTGGTTGGCGAATAAAGCTTCCAGAGACGAGTAGGTGGCTGACGAATAGCTATTTAGGAGTTGCAGTTTTATTTTGTTTGACTCTACCGTGTTGTGTTATGTCAATATGACTATATAGTACTCTGGTCAACCAAGGGGGCATCGTCATATGTCACTCTTGGCATATTTTGTAATAATTATATTTGATCTAAACCTGGGAAAATGATTGGAATAATATAATGGAATATGAAACATGTTTTGTGAAATTTAATCAGAAAGTTGTTTTTTAAAATCTGTGATTCTGTTTCATATTCATGTGCTTCTGATATTATGGATACCATTAACATTACCGTATTTGGTCACCGAAAGTTAATACTATGGATGCCATAGGCTGAGTTTAGGAGAAGGTTCCAGGAGAGGTTCATGTCTATAATGGCACAGTCTGCTTTGCTCAGAAATTTGCTGAGTTGGAGCAGGGGGAGATGTCTGTGTTTGAATATTCTAGAAGGTTTGAGGATTTAGCAAGGTATGGGTATGCTACTGTGGATACCGTGATGATGAGGAATGAGAAGTTCATCAGGGGGTTGAAGCTTGAGTTGGCCAGGGCTACATTACCTCATATTAGGGATCCTTGTGATGTTGTGGTGGAGATGGCTTTATGACATGAGGAGATGCTTGCTTCTCTGGAGAAGAATAAGGAAAAAGAGGTCCAAATGAGGCAGAGTCAGAAAAGGAAGTTCTTTCATAAGAAGGGTGCTCAGAAAGGTGGAGCCGCGAAGAAAGGAAAGTCAGAGGTTGTTTTCTCAAGTGCGACAAGAAAGGACATTTCACAAATGAGTCTCGTACTAGAAAGGCGAATGAAGTGATCAGGAAGAAGAATATCAGATGCTTTAACTATGATCAGATTGGTCATTATAAGAACCAGTGCAAAGAGCCTGCTAAGGATGGAAGGGGCAAAGTATTTGCATTGGAACCAGCTAGATCTGGACCAACCGCGTAGGAAAAGGGACAGGCAGTGTTGGGAGGTACGCTTCAGATTCATGGTATGTCTGTTGGCGTTCTGTTTGATACTAGTGCATCGTATTCTTTTATATCTCATTGTTTGGTAGATAAGCTTAACCTATAACCCTCATATTTAGTTACTTCCTTAAGGGTTGCAAATCCGATAAGAGGGTACGCGACACTTAGGATGAAGTGTGATCACCTAGAGTTTGATTTGTTAGGTCATGCCTTTGTTTGCAGTTTGCATGTGTTTGACTTTGTAGGGTTTGGAATTATTTTGGGTATGGATTGATTAAGTAAGTATGATGCTAGGATATTTTTCCATGATAGGAAAATATCACTTAGGCACCCTAACTGTAGTGATCGAATTGTATATACCATAGAAAACCCTAGTTGTGAGGTGAATGCTTTTTTAGGTTGTGGAGATAGAAGATGAGTTGAATCGATTTTTCGTGGTTAGACAATTCGCAGATGTTTTCGAGCCGGTAGTAGGATTACCATCGAAACGAGCAATTGAGTTTCAGATAGATTTGATGCCTGGAATAGAACTAGTGAGTAGACCGCTAAGTAGGATCACACCTACAGGGATAAGAGAGCTGAAGGTGCAGTTGGTGGATTTGAAAGGCAAGTATTTTATTAGACCAAGTAGTTCACCTTAGGGAGCAGCCGCAGTGTTTGCTAAGAAGCCGGACGGATCATTGAGGTTATGTATCAATTATCGTAAGTTGAATGAGAAGACGATAAAGAATCGATATTCGTTGCCTAGAATTGACGATTTGTTCGATCAGTTGAGTGGAGCCAAGGTATTTTCTCAATTGGATTTAGCAACAGGTTTTCATCAGCTTAAAGCAGCAGAGGATGGCATTCCTTTGATGGCGTTTAGGACCAGATATGGATTGTACGAATGGTTAGTTATGTCGTTCGGACTAACTAATGCACCATCATTCTTTGTGGATTTGATGAACCGAATTTTCCGGGAGCACTTGGATAGGTTCGTATTGGTGTTCATAGATGATATTTTGATATAGTCTAAGGATGAAAGGGAAGATGAATTTCATCTTAGAATTGTGCTTGAGACGTTGAGGCAGAATCAGCTAAAGGAGAAATTTTCAAAGTGTCATTTCCGGAAGAAGGAAGTGAAGTTTTTTGCTCATGTAGTCTCAGAAAAAAGGTTGTTTGTAGATCCAGCTAAGATTGAAGTGGTGAATAATTGGAAGAGGCCCGAGACAGTGACCGAGATAAAGAGTTTTCTTGGATTAGCTGGGTATTATCGGAGGTTCATTAAGGATTTTTCGTGGATAACAGTACCGATGACCAAGCTAACGCGAAAGGTTGTGAAGGTTGTTTGGACCGGTAAGCGTGAGGAAGCATTCCAGAGCTTGAAACACTTATTGACCCATGCACCTGTATTAGTCATTCCGAAGGGGAATTAGGATTTGGTAGTTTGTACAGATCCGTGTGGAACTGGGTTAGGAGCTGTGTTGATGTAGAGAGGTAAAGTGAATGCCAATGCTTCTCGACATCATAGACCGCATGAGGTTAGATATCCTACACATGATTTGGAACTAGTTGTAGTGATTTTTGCATTGAAGGTGTGGAAACATTACCTTTTGGGAGAGAGGTTTGAGATTTATACAGATCATAAGTCGTTAAAGTATTTGTTCTCTCAGAAGGAGCTGAACATGAGACAACAGAGGAGGTTAGAGTTTATTGCTGCTTATGACTTTGGTATTGAGTACACACCAGGAAAGAGCAAAAAAGTTGCAGACGCATTTAGTCGAAAACTCGAAAACATCAGAATGTAGTGTTGGCAATGATAGCAGAGTGGAAATATTTGGAAGCTTTGTCGACTTGTAGAGTGCAGTGGAGATCTGAAGCTAGGTCTAGTGGAGGATCTGTTGTATTGTCATGTGTAGAAGTTTGACCAATAATGATTGAAAAGATTGCTTCTAAATAGATGGAGGATCCAGTATTGGTTGAATGGATCAAGAAGTTAAGAGATGGAACAGAGAGCGATGGCTTAAAGGATTTAGTCTTGACCAAAATGGGTGGTTGAAAAATAAAGGTAGGTTATGTGTTCCGAATGTGGGAGACATAAGGAAGGAAGTTTTAGAGGAATGACATCGTTTGAAGTTCACTATTCATCCGGGAGGAACTAAGATGTATCAAGACATGAAGCAGAGTTTCATCTGGGAAGGTATGAAGAGGGATGTAGGCTTATGGGTGAAGTGGTGTCTGAACTGCCAACAAGTAAAAGACGAACATCAGAAGCCAAGTGGGTTACTTCAGCCATTAGATATTCCGGTATGGAAGTGGGGAATCTATTTCTATGGATTTCATAGACGGGTTGCCAAGGTCAAATAGAGGAAATGAAAGTATATGGGTCATAGTGGGCAGATTAACCAAGAGTGCCCATTTCATTCCAGTTAAGTCAACTAGGACGGCACCTGTTTTGGCTAAGTTGTTTATGAAGAACGTGGGTAGACTACATGAAATTCCTAGCAGTTTAGTAAATGATAGAGATTCCTTGTTCACTAGTGAGTACTAGAAGAGTCTATAGGAGATTTTAGGAACCAAGCTAAAGATGAGTACCGCTTACCATCCACAGATAGATGGGCAAACATAAAGAGTAAAAAATTTCTTGGAAGATTTGTTAAGAGCTTGTGTGTTATTTTTTGGAGGATCGTGGGAAGACCATCTACACTTAGTTGAGTTTTAGTATAACAATAGTTATCAGACTAGTATAAGGATGACACCTTTAGTAGATTTGTATGGAAGGCCATGCAAATCTCCCGTTTGTTGGTTAGATACTGGGTATAGGTTGGTTCTTGGTCCAGATTTGGTTAGAGAAGCTGTGGAGAAGATTGAGTTGATTCGAGCTAGGATGAAGGAAGCTCAGTCTAGGCAGATAAGTTATGCAGATAGAAGACGGAAAGACTTAGAGTTCTCTGTTGGAGATCATGTATTTGTTAAGGTGTCACCAATGAAGGTTGTGGTCCGATTCAGGAAATCAGGGAAGTTGGCACTGAGATTTGTTGGACATTTCGTATTATAGAGAGGATCGGGAAAATTGTGTATAGAGTAGGGTTACAGAATAGTTTGGTAGGAGTCCATAATGTTTTTCATGTTTCTCATCTAAGTAGGTATGTTAGAGATACAGATTCTACTATAGCACTGACTGAGTTAGAGGACTTAGTAGTGTTAGTCCTTGAGAAGGATGGTTTTGATGACAACAACCTTAGGACTTGTTATAAAATATAAATACTAACATTATAATTTAGATATATATATATATATGTATATATAGGGTATAAACATGCAGGTACCAAGAATGAAGACTGTATAGTATAGAGATACAAGACTGATGAATTTGAAGATCAAAGATATCAAGATTGAAGACTCATGAGTATCAAGAAATCAAGTTATCAAGAGTTCAAGATATTAATAGTACAAGATAAGTATTGAGTCTAGAATTATGTTAAAACTTCTTAAAAGCACTTACATCTTTATTCGAAATTTATTCGTGGAATGGAATCCACTTCGAGCCTGTTAAAGGGATGGAAACCTAGTGGGATGGAACCCATGACAATATCTAGTGGAACATATAGTGGTCCTATTTTGATATCCACTAGTTTTATAAAAATGTTTTTCAAAAATATATCTCTTATTTTAAATATTTTCAAAACCTTCTTTTCAAAATGACATCTCTCTTGTTTGAAATATTTTAGCCTCAAAACTATTTTTATTTTTAATATGTTGATTTCAAAATTGTCCTTGATTTTAAACCATCTCTTGTTTTAAATATTTAGCTTTAAAATATTTATATACTCAGATTTTAAATCACTTTATAGATTAAGTTTACACACACACACATATATATATATATATATATATATATATATATATATATATATTAAAAATTACTTTCTAAACTCTTTTATATGTTTAAACTATATTCAAATATATTTACGATGTTTAGAAATCGTTTTGACAAATTATAGAAACCAATTTTAATAAGAAAATCAAAATCGTCAATTTTGCCTAGAGCATGTCGACATCCCTCAACCCCCTATGCCGACACGGTGTCCGTTAAATTCAAAATTTAAATTTTCAAAAGAAGTGTCTATTCGTCGTATCCTTTCACGAATAGATATGGCTGTTGATTTCCTATAAATACCCGTAGTTCTAAATGAATTTTTAACCAGATTTCACTTGTTTTCTCTTCTCTTCATCTTCCACGTTTATTCTAAAGAATTCCAAACTATACTCTGCCGAAATACCAAGTGAATCAAACTTGATTATCTCTTGTTTGATTCTCTGCCACTCTATCCATAAGATCTCAGTGCTATTCAGAGTTATAGGATTATTTGTAAATCAAACTGTTGAGTGAAAGGTGCGGCTAAGCCTTGTAATCAATTGGGTGTGATTATTGCCCCGGAAATCGATTAGGTGATCTTGTGGCCTGGTAAATCAATAGAGTTTGAACACGGTGTGATTGTTCCTAGACTTGAGGATAAAAGTATAATTGGAACAAATTGGGTTTATAAAAATAAAATGAATGAACTTGGTGAGGTTGTGAGAAATAAAGCTCAATTAGTCGCACATGTTTATTGTCAAGAAGAAGGAATAGATTTTGATGAAACCTTTGCACCTGTAGAAAGATTAGAAGCCATTAGAATTCTACTTGCTTTCGCAAATTATAATAATTTCAAATTATTTCAAATGGATGTTAAAAGTGTTTTTCTAAATGGATTTGTTAAAGAGGAAGTTTATGTTGAAAAACCTCCACTCTTTGAAGATGAAAGATTTCCAAACCATGTTTTCAAACTTAAGAAAGCTCTATATGGTCTGAAACAAGCTCCTAGAGCATGGTATGACAGACTAAGATTTTTTTTTATTACAATCAAATTTTGAAATTGGTAAAGAAGATAATACTCTTTTCATTAAAAGAAATAAAAATGATATTCAATTAGTACAAGTATATGTAGATGATATTATTTTTGGTTCAACTAATCATGAAATGGATAAAGAATTTTCTGAAATAATGACAAAAGAGTTTGAGATGAGTCATATGGGTGAACTTACTTTCTTCTTAGGTTTACAAATAAAACAATTAGATAATGGTATCTTTATTAGTCAAGAAAAATATGCTAGAGATCTAGTGAGTAAATTTGGTATGACTACTGCG
Organism: Allium fistulosum; assembly: GCA_030737815.1. NCBI lineage: Eukaryota > Viridiplantae > Streptophyta > Magnoliopsida > Asparagales > Amaryllidaceae > Allium > Allium fistulosum. The sequence continues at coordinate 1,265,477,324 of CM060901.1, read as the reverse complement.
AGTGGAAAACCCACTCCCATGCCAACCAATGAAGCTTTAAATAAAGAAGATCTTTCAAAAGATGTTAATCAAAAACTATATAGGGGAATGATTGGATCACTACTCTATATCACTGCCAGTAGATCTGATATCATGCATAGTCTCTGTCTCTATGCAAGATACCAATCTCAACCCAAAGAGACTCACTTAAAAGCTGTGAAACGTATCATAATATATGTTAAACATACTTTTGACTATGGTTTATTTTACCCTAAAAATGATTCATTTGATTTAATTTCTTATTGTGATGCTGACTATGCTGGTTGGAAACCTGACCGAAAAAGTACAAGTGGAACTTGTCACTTTTTGGTGCATCCTCTGGTTTCATGGTTTAGGAAAAATCAAAATACTGTTTCTTTATCAACAACTGATACAGAATATATCTCTGCTGCTTTGGCTTGCTCCCAAGTCATTTATATGCAACAAACTTTAAAAGATTTTGGATTAACAATTTCAAAATTACCAATTTATTGTGATAATTCTAGTGTAATAAATTTTTCTAAAAATACTACTCATCATGCTAGGACTAAACTTATTGATATCAGACATCATTTTCTCAGAGATAATATAAGTAAAGAGATTATTTCTCTTGAATATATCAATTCCGAGAATCAAATTGCTGATATTTTTACCAAACCCTTAAATCAACCTATATTTACTAAATTAAGAAGAGAACTAGGTATTTGTTCAAAAATGAGATATAGAATATAGATATAGTAACATATATATACAAGAAAATCAAATTTTTCATAAGGATGTCGACATACCCCTACCACCCATGTCGACATACAACGACAAAATTTTAAAATTTGATTTTCCCACTAAAATAAGTTTGGTAATTATATAAACCTATGTATTTCGAATTTTTTGTCTTCTCACTTTTCTTTCTCTGAAATAAACTTCTGTAAATTAAAATTAATGGCCTCTTCCACTAAATCAAACCAAATTGACACTATTTCTTTCCCTTCTCCTCATTTTGGTCCATTCCAATGCACTACACTGGCACCAGTGATAAAGATTGAGGAATCTATGAAGGATGCCATGCAAATGTTGATTGAATTTCAAGTTAAGCAACTAAGGATGGCAAAAGAACAAGAAAACAAAGGCAGAATTCTTTGGAATTTAGAAAAATTCCTAATGGATAATCATGCAAATCCTATCGTAATTGAAGAAGATTCTCCTAACATTCACGTGCATAATCCTTTAGAGCACAGCGAAGAGGAAGAAGAAGAAGAGGAAGAAGAAGAAGAAGAGGAAGAGGAAGAAGCACCTATGGAAGAAGACAACAATGTGGTCTGTGTAGGCGAAGTCTGTTTTGACAAAGATGGGAATTTGGTTGAACAACGTGGAAACTTTTGTTTTCATTATCCAAATTGTTCGATTCACAAATCACCAATTGTCAAAAACTCTCGTTAGTAGTGTTATTCTATAATTTATATACTTGAATATATTTTTGTGTTTATGTTCCATTTATATATATATATATGTGTGTGTGTGTGTGTGTGTGTAAATATAACATCGTATATGATAAGATTTCTTTTGTTTTGCTTATTATACTTCCTTATTAGCATTTAGTTTTGACAGTATTATATTAAGGGAGAGTTATATTAGTTTAGGATTGGTTTTTTTTATGACAAAGGGGGAGAAATATAAAATAGAGTAGTTAGAGTAGTTAGGCTTAGATTAAGGGGGAGTTATTAGTTTTAGGGGGAGTTATTGTGAAGGAGAAGTATATTTTATAAACATAGGTTGTCATCATCAAAAAGGGGGAGATTGTTAGTACTTGAGAAGGATGGTTTTGATGACAATAACCTTAGGACTTGTTATAAAATATAAATACTAAAATTATAGTTTAGATATATATGTATATACGGGATATAAACATGCAGGTACCAAGAATGAAGACTGTATAGTATAGAGATACAAGACTGATGAATTTGAAGATCAAAGATATCAAGATTGAAGACTCATGAGTATCAAGAAATCAAGTTATCAAGAGTTCAAGATTTTAATAGTACAAGATAAATATTGAGTCTAGAATTATGTTAAAACTTCTTGAAAGCACTTACACCTTATTCGAAATTTATTCGTGGAATGGAATCCACTTCGAGCCTGTTAATGGGATGGAATCCTAGTGGGATGGAACCCACGACAATATCTAGTGGAACATATAGTGATATTATTTTGATATCCACTAATTTTATAAAAATATTTTTCAAAAATATATCTCTTATTTTAAATGTTTTCAAAACCTTCTTTTCAAAAAGTCATCTCTCTTGTTTGAAATATTTTAGCCTCAAAACTATTTTTATTTTGAATATGTTGATTTCAAAATTGTCCTTGATTTTAAACCATCTCTAGTTTTAAATATTTAGCTTTAAAATATTTATTTACTCGGATTTTAAATCACTTTATAGATTAAGTTTATATATATATATATATCAAAAATTACTTTCTAAACTCTTTTATATGTTTAAACTATATTCAAATATATTTACTATGTTTAGAAATCGTTTTGACAAATTATAGAAACCAATTTTAATAAGAAAATCAAAATCATCAATTTTGCCTAGAGCATGTCGACATCCCTCAACCCCCCATGTCAACACGGTGTCCGTTAAATTAAAAATTCAAATTTTCAAAAGAAGTGTCTATTCATCGTATCCTTTCACGAATAGATATGGCTGTTGATTTCCTATAAATACCAGTAGTTCTAAACGAATTTTTAACCAGATTTCACTTGTTTTCTCTTCTCTTCATCTTCCACATTTATTCTGAAGAATTCCAAACTATACTCTACCGAAATACCAAGTGAATCAAACTTGATTATCTCTTGTTTGATTCTCTGCCACTCTCTCCATAAGATCTCAGTGCTATTCAGAGTTATAGGATTATTTGTAAATCAAACTATTGAGTAAAAGGTGAGGTTGAGCCTTGAAATCAATTGGGTGTGATTGTTGCCCCGAAAATCGATTAGGTTATCTTGTGGCCTGGTAAATCAAGAGAGTTTTCCCCGGACTCGAATACAGGAGGGTGTACCTCGTGGCCTTGAAATCGAGGGTATAATCTGGGAGATTATTTTTGATAAGAAATCCTTACATTTGTGCGGGACTGGATGTAGGGTAACTCCAAACCAGAATAAAATCCTGGTGTGTTTTTTCCTTTACTGCTTTTATTTATTATTTGCATCTGTGTCTAATTCTGTGATTATATTTGTGTTTGTGAATTGCATTTGTTGGTGATTAAATTTACATAAGTTTCAAAAGATTTAGAAAATCCACAAAACACTATTCACCCCCCTCTAGTGTTATTCCAGCCTTAAGATCTGTAATCCACATTTCTCACAAGTAGTAGAACCAGATTGACTATATTTAGAAAGCCAGTTCAGATAGTTGCGAGGGATGAAAAGAGGCTTAGGAACAAAACAGTCATATTAGTTAAACTACAATTGAGCAACGATGAGAGAGACTGTACTTGGGAGACTGAGAGCAGGATTAGAGACACTTATCCTTATTTGTTTGATGGTATGTTTTACCTTTATATTTGATTTGTTGTGTACCTTATCGTAATTTCGAGGACGAAATTCTTTAAGGAGGGGAGTCTGTAATAACCCTAATTTTTAGAAACATTATTTAGGACATTTAATTAGCAAAACTAAATAAAATAATGTGATACTTAGGGGATTGATATTTGTGATTAAACTAAGGGGTAGCCGTGCCATGTAAACAATGAACTAAAGATGGGTTAAAATGAAATAGAGAAGGGGTAAATAGGAAGAAGAGTATTCTTATACCCCTAAACCCCTAGGAATTCATTTACACGTTCATTTCAAAACCAAAGACAAATTAGAAGCCGGCCACCAATAGACAAGCTAGAGAAAGAGAAAGCAATCAAAGGAAGAAGAGTAATCAAAATCAAATTCATTCAAATCTCAAACTCCTTAATCTCAAAGCTAAGGTGGATAATGACTACATCTCTTCTTTTCTTAATTGTTTTCGGTTTTAAGAATAATCCGAATTTATTTGCAATTTTATGCCATGATTTTGAAGGATAAAATGTTTATATATGCTTGCTGATGATTTATGCTCATTCATATAGGTTTTATGATAATTTTTTAATGTGAAAACCCTATTTAATGACATCCAAATGCCTTGCGATTTTAGATTTAGACCATAAATCATATTTTAGAGATGGATTTCAATTTTCATAATTTTCTGAATTAATGTGGATTTTATATTAATTTTCTAGTGAAGAAAATGTTTATTTGGTTTTAAAATTATTTACGGCTAAATAATTTATATTTTGGGTCTGAAATTAATATATGTTTGAAAACATATTGAAAATGATTTTTTGGAATTTTTGTAGAATTTTCCTAAGTGTTTTAATAGATATATAAAATTATTTAAGGTATGGGACTTAAATGTTTTATATATTTATAAATGCAGAAGGGGTATTTTGTAAATAAATTAAATTGTTTATTGCTGAAATATTGGCTGCACTTTTAGAAAAGAAATTACAACCAAAAATATTTTGACAATAAAGCAGGTTGGTTGAAAAGAATTACATAAAAAGGTTAAAAATCAGTTTAAACATGATTTTTACATGTTTCACCACTTTCGGCACCTAGCTTTCAACCGTGTTCCTCCGTCACCATCACCATTGAAACCAATGTGCATGGCATCAAAGACTTGATGCACAGTGAATTGGATATAGGCGGAAGGTATTGGGTCGAAACCAGGGGTTGAAGTGCTACTTTGTTTTCAAATGGAAATGCACCTGCTTCGCTTTCGATAGTAATGCTTCCGACTTGGTTGGCTTCCGACTAGGTCAAATTGATTTAAAGAATGATTTCGAACGGGATGCGCCTTTTGTTTTAGGTAAATGCTTTTGAATGGGGTCGAAACTCCTAGTTGCTGCTTTTATACCTTTAGAAGAAAATGATTTCGAAAGCTATACTTTGTTTTAAAACCCAAGCCGCTTCTCCAATGCTTTCGAAGGGTTGGTTTCGACACCATCACTTCTTTACTTAGGAAATGCTTTCGAAGGAGTGCTTTTGGCTTAAATGTTTATGACCCTTTTTCTCTATTGAAGGTAGAACCCAAAGGTTTCGAAGGAGATAGTTTTAAATGGTTTCGAAAGGTCTTCCGCATGTTTTACTTGAACCCAAATGGTTTCGAAAGGTTTTATGTTTTAATGCTTTCGAAAGGTTTTAATGAAGGTTTCAAAAAGGTGGTTTCCTAATGGTTTGAAAGGAAAGGTTTTCCAATGTTTTCGAAATGCAATGTTTAAGTGTTTTAAAGATAGGATGTCTAAGTTTTTATGGCTTTCAAAGGAAAGATTTTTCAAAGGTTTCAAAAGGTTTATATGAATGGTTTCTAAATTAATGTTTTGGCCTTTCGGCCTAGGTGAAAGAAAGGGGTTTACTTGGTTTTGATAGGGGTATTTCAATGGATTTGAAAGGGGTACTTTCAAAGGTTTAAATGTTTTCATCAACAAAGATTTGAGTAAGGTATATATAACATGGCAAGGTGATTTTGAGTAAGGTGTAAAGTATATATTTTCCTTGTTTAAGTTTGATTTAAAGGTGTTAAATCAATTTGAGATGAAAAGGTTTTCAAGGAAAATTTAAGGGAAGGTTACCCTAAGTAAAATGATTTAGATATTTATATACCAGATGGGACTGGCATAGTGTCGCGCTTTATACATTAGCTATTAGCCCCTAGCTAATTTAGTCCAAAATTCCAGTGTGTAAGGCTTTGTCACAGGTAAGACTAAAATGATGTTACACATAGAAGTGAATATATTTGTATACAGATAGGTTATTGGTGAGCCTGCAAAACCATTAGGATCAGGTGACCCTGGGAGAAGATAAATTTGGAACAGACCGTCCAGAAGAGGAGTGTCTAATAGGTGTTAGATTATTTGTTTATATTGTCTGGTAGGCCCGAGTCAGCCAAAGGTTAGTAGTTAGCCAAACAAAACTATAGTATTCAGACAGATAGTTCATTTGTTACCTGACATGTAAGTTTACATGATATTGCTTTATAGTTTTAACCAGTTTTGGTTGAAGGAAATGATTTGCAAATGATATGTTTTAAAAGGATATTGGTGAAGGGAAACCCATTCCGCTAAGCGATTTAGTCTCACTTAATATCAAATAACTGAGATGTATAACATTATTCGCACCAGGTTTTATATCTGACTCAAAGTTTATGTTTTCCCCCTTTAACTCTCGGGTGCTCAAAATTGATTTGAGTAGGCTGAAGGTTGAGGTTTATAGGTTTTAGTAGGTTGGCGAATAAAGCTTCCGGAGACGAGCAGGTGGCCGACGGATAGCTATTTAGGAGTTGCTGTTTTATTTTGATTGATTCTGTTGTGTTGTATTATATCAATATGACTATATAGTACTATGGTCAACCAAGGGGGCATCTTCATATGCTGCTCTAGGCATATTTTGTAATAATTATATTTGATTTGAACCTGGGAATACGATTGGGATTATGTAATGGAATATGAAACATGTTTTGTGAAATATAACCAGAAAAGTTATTTTCTATGATTTCGTTTTATATTAATGTGCTTCTCATATTATGGATACCATTAACATCATCTTATTTGGTCACCGGAAGTTAATACTATAGATGACTGCAATATCTATAGCACTTAGCTTCAGGCCTCTAGATAGAGGATGTTACAAGAAGCCATCATGGGGATCGCTGCCCAAGAATCGACCAACAAAGGGATTTGTACCGATCCCTCTTTATTGGGATTTGAGCCTAGCGACCCCTATGGTGGGCCCATATGGATTAGAAGGTCCTGTAGCCGAAGTTTCAGAGAGATTGGTGGTCACCTTCACCTATAAATACTGGCCTAGAGGGTCAGTCTGAGGATCCTTACGATGCTGGTTGCATTAGCCTTTATTATAATCAATTTTTGTCTTACTTCTTGTTGTTTGCTGTTGTAATCAAACTATTAGTGAATCAATAAAGATAAACTTCAAAGTGGACGTAGGCATACAATGCCGAACCACTATAAATTACTCCGTTCTTGATTATTGCTCTGATTTATCTATTATTCTATTCCTCGGTTTTAATTTTACTTTCTTCATTTACTTCTCTACATAAATCTATTCTTGGGTGTTTGTGACCAATTTGGTTGCAAACATTTTGGTCCTTCCACTGAGAACCTGATTCTCAGCTTATTAGGATCCCCTTTGTTGCTGCTGGATTGCGCAAATCCCCCAAAGGAGATCCATAGTTATCTTCATAAAGTTGCATATACTATTTAGATTTACTAAAATCTAAGCATGGAGATTGATAAGGTGAGACATACTAGAGATACTTCTCAGAATGTGGATGGAAATTAGACTGCTAGCATTCAAAAAGAAGGCCCAAGCAATATACTTACAAATTTGAATGCTGATCCGGTTGAAGTTCAGAACCCTACTGATTCTATAACCAGAGCTGAATTTCATAATCTAATGAGAGTGTTGATGGAAAGTCATCGACAACTAAATCAACAACTTCTGACTAATATTAACCTGATGAACCAGATTACTCAATAACAGCGTGGGAAGGCTAGAAGGGATCCCACTCCTTATTCGGCATCGGAAAGCTCAAGCTCATCAGATGAATACCATAGGAATATGCATCGCAGGGTCGAGGGAGATCATGTAGAAATGTCGGAGCGCCGCTTGCTAGACCAATATGGTCTGCCAAGACCGATCGGTGTCGATCCCTCCCTAGGGATCCGTACTAATCCCTCCTTCAGAGGAGGGATTCCCCCATTACACTTGGGGAATCGCATTGGAATTTTTCCCGGAAGCTTGGATGGTGGATTTTGATCTAATTTTGACCAGCTACCCCACCGGAATGATGATGAAATAAATGTTCAAGGTGCGCATCAAGAGGATGGCGTACCAAGAAGGCGTGAAACGGCCCATAGACATCGACCGGATCATTCATGTGAGGTGGATCGCAACCACCGCTTGGCACCCCCCATCCAGACCCCGGACTTATCGGAAATGGTAAGATAGTTGGTGAGAGAGAACCAAGGCTTGACTAATGATGACTAGGGAATCTCGAGAAGCCATACCCCATTTACTGATAATGTTCTGCATGAAGAATACCCGAGAAGGTTCAACATGCCATCAATGCCTTCCTATGAGGGAAAAACCGACCCCAGGGAGCATATTATGAGATACGAAAGGCTGATGGATTCTGCACGAGCCAACGATGCGACCAAGTGCATATGCTTTCCTATAACTCTTTTTGGGATAGCAACAATGTCGTTCATGAGACTACCTCCGCGGTCTATTTCGAGATTCGATGAGTTGGCAATCAAGTTAGTAGAGCAATTCTGAATGCACACGACTCATCCTAAAGACATGATGTCCCTTTCCAGCGTGATCAAGGCTCCAAGGGAATCATTGAAGGATTACTTGGAGAGATTTCATATCACCGCCATGGAGGTTAGTAACCCAAATGATCATGCTATACTTATGGCCGTGATGAGAGGGATTGATTTGGAATCTGAGTTTGGTGAATGGCTGGCTGGTAAACCGCCTGCCAAGTTGGAGCGCTTCCATTCAAAGGCAGCTCGGTTTCCGAGGAAGGAGGAAGCCATGTCCTCTAGGAAAAAGAACATTATAGGACCGAGTGGAGAAGCAGTACAGAGTAATATTGTAATAAAATAGTCTGATGACAGTTCCGGGAAAGTACAAGTTAATGTTCAGAATAAGCCGAATCAACAAAAGAGAGACAGAGATAGGAATCGAGAGCGAAAGATGGATTTTGGGAGACTAAAGCCTAGGATTCCAGTGTATGACAATTACATACTGCTAAACACGTCCCTAGAGAACATTTATCTATCCACTTGCAATACCATGCAACATAGGAAGCCGCATCCAAAGGAGTCAACAGAAAAGAAGAAGCGGACTGGGAAATATTGTCGTTTTCATGAATGTTATGGGCACAATACGAATGAATGCAGGCATCTCCAGGATGCTACAGAAAAGTTAATTCGAAAAAGGAAATTGCAGCAGTTTTTGAAAACTCCGCAGAATAACCGACAGGGGACATATGACCCCAACCGAGGACAAGCTCCGCATAGGGCTGAGCATCCTGCTTGGACCAGTGGAAGACTGGTGATAAATATGAAAGTTGGAGGACCGCATCCTGTGGACAGGAGTTGGCAAGAGATGGAGCGTTATGCTAGCACGATAAGGCATGTAGTTTGAATGCAGTTTGAATACGGAAGATGGAGCTCCATCAAAACAGCAGCGCATCATGGGGATGATATTGTGTTTAGAATTAGGGATGCAGACAAAGTAGAGGCTCCAACAATTGACCCGATGGTCATTTCAGCTATGATTGGTCCTACATTGGTGAGAAGTATTTTGATTGATTATGGAAGTTCAGTGAATATAATCTTCAAAAATGCATATGATCAGATGAGAATGGAAGTCAAAGACTTAAAACCATCTAAAGCTCGTATTCATGGTTTTAATGGCGTTGCGACCGAGGTTGTTGGATACGTGGAGTTACCTGTTGAATTGGGAGAAGGTGAACGAAGGAGAATGTGAATCATACCGTTTATTGTTTTGGATGTTGACTCTTCGTACAATGTTTTTCTGGGCCGACCAGCCCTGGCTAAATTTCGGACAGCTCTTTCCCCATGGTGTTTAATTTTGAAGTTTTCGACGGATAACGGTGTATGAGTTGTTCATAGTGATCAGGCAACTGGACGTGCCTATTATGTAGCTGAGTTGAGGGAAGCTCAGCACAAGGAGATGGGAAGGGGTGTGGACAAAGCTGTCTGCATCCAACCTACCGAAGATTGACAATTGGTGCTTGAGCATTTTCTCAGGCACCACAGTCGGTTCTATAGAGATATAGATCCGAGAGATGATGAAGAGGAGCCCAAAGAGACCAAGGTTGCACCGGCTGAGCTAACGAATGATATCATGGTCAGCCACGACGACCCATCATGAGTCCTGAAGATCGGGTCAGAGCTGAGCCCCTCAATAATGAAAGAACTTGCTGGTTTTCTCCAAGCGAATCTAGATGTATTTGCTTGGACTCACTCTGACCTGTGTGGAATCTCGCCTGCCAATGCGAGCTATGCATTGAATTGATCCAAAGTATGTTCCGGTGAAGCAAAAAAGATGAGGCATGGATCCGAAGAGATCTACCGCTCTTAAAGAGGAGATGGATAAACTAAAAGTCAACAGGCTTATCCGCGACGCCCTCTATCTTGGATGGTAATCTAATCCCGTACTTGTGAAGAAGGCAAATGGAAAATGGAGAATGTGCATTAATTACTCAGATTTGAACAAAGCATGTCAAAAAAATAGTTTTCCTCTTCCAAGGATTGACCAGCTAGTTGATTCAACCACGGGACACAAATTGCTATCTTTTATGGATGCGTACTCGAGATATAACGAAATCCTGATGCATATCCCCGATCAGGAGCACACCATTTTTATTATGGATGTTGGATTGTATTGTTACGTAGTAATGCCGTTTGGATTGAAGACCGGAACAACATACCAGCGCTTAGTTAATAGGATGTTTAAAGATTAGATTGGAAAAACAATGGAAGTGTATGTGAATGATATGCTCTTGAAGCCACGACGATCAAGCGACCACATCAAAGACTTGGCAGAAATGTTTGACATTCTCCGATATTATAGGTTGAAAATCAATTCTTTGAAGTGTTCATTTGGTGTTGCATCAGGAAAGTTCTTGGGCTTTACTGTCAATGCTCGTGGAATAAAAGCTAACCCAGAGAAGATTCAGGCTATCCGTGATATCTAAGTGCCAAGGACCATTAAAAAAGTGCAGAGTCTGAATGGGAAGGTTGCCGCTTTAAGTCGATTTATCTTTAGAGCTACCAACAAATGCATTTCTTTCTTTGATTTGACTAGGAAGGGAAAAAGAAACATCGAATGGATGCAGGATTGTAAAGACGCATTCCAAGCTCTGATGGATCATTTGGAGAGACCGCCTATCTTGTCAAAGTCGGTAGATCATGAGGAGTTGTACGTTTATTTGGCTATATCAGCATACGCTACAAGTGTCGCCTTGATTCGTGAGGAAATCAGATCCAGAAGTCATCTGCATTTTTTATTTTTCATGGTTTATTTTTTTTATTTTCTTTCCAAAACTCAAAAGAAATTATAATAAAAAAATAATCCCAAAACAAACTTTCTTTTTGGCATATTGATTTACTTTTAAAGAAACACTATAGGGATAGATATATGGTTTTGGTTATTAAATTGAAATTTTTGAAAGTTTATTTGTCTCAACAAAGATAAAAATAAAGTTTGACTATAAGTAACGATGGTTTAACTAGTATATAGGAAGATCCATGGGTGATAATTATGAATTATATCCTAATGGAAAATCTTTGTTTAAAAAAGTGGTAATGTAAAGTAAAGGACACAACGTTTTTTATCTTCTAAGTTAAACGGTGCTAAGCAGATTTTGCAAAACTCTCTCTTAAAAAAACAAAAAGAATATATATATATATAATACGTTTATATATATATATAACATAAAAAATGGTTTTTATAAAAATAAGAAACACTAGAGTCATGTGTTCACATGCAAGTGTGTACACTCATCATGCTCTGTACCCTTCTCACGTAAGCCTGAAAGGCAGTTCACGATCGGTATATCTGGTCTCAGTTTATCTGAGTTAGGTGCATGTATATAAAAATTCTTTTATTAATAATGCCTACAGTCAATAGGTGAACACACTTGTATGTCCACTCGCCATGCTCTGTATTCCTCTCACATAAGCCCGAAAGGCAGTGCATGTGTAATATATCTGGCCTCGGTTTTCTGAGTTAGGCATATGTAAATATTGTTAATATCAATAAAATTTTCAAATAAAGAGAGAGTAAGCAATTGAAATCCAAGCACTATTTTTACTTATTTGATTTGACTTGTTATTCAAAAGAAATGAAAATACCACTTTGAAAGACTTTGATAATCAACTAAGGATCCATTTAATAGTTACACTATGTTATCAACCGAAACAACTAGCCAAACTAGAGTCTATTTGTGATGATAACTTAATTTTTGTTGGAAATTTTGACAAGTAAAATGACTAAAATTTCATGAGATGACCAAAACTTATATTTAACTTATTCATGTCAATTTAAAAGTAAATTCTTCATTTGTAAATATTTACAAAAACCATTCATATCATTGTAAATAAATCTTGCATTTAGGAATTTTTCATATTGCATTTAGATTTTGTGGTTAGTATCCGCTGAAAACCCTCACGAGACAATACTCATCCTACTAGGGACACCTAGAGGTTTAACTGCTTTTCATACGCTCAATGCAATCATGTTTCCTACGAAAACGGATTTATCTTAGTTTTAGTTTATTCGAGGACGAATAAAAAAATAAATGTGGGGGTATTTGATGTGCACATAAATGTGCATATTTTTACTACTATATTTAATCTAATTTGATTAAATAAATGAGAATATAAGGTATTTTAACATGTTTACACTAAAATTTCAATTATTTTTAAATCATTTCATCTTCATATAGGGGCAAAATGGTCATTTTGTGCATATATTAATTTGAGAAAATTTATTTGCACATTTTTATGTTATTTTGTAGGAATTTAGATTCAAATTAGAAGAGGATTCATGGAAAATATGCATGCACAAGAAGAAACAAAGGAATAAAGATGGAAATAATTCAAACTCATGTATCATGGAGGACCCCACCTACCCACTTACCTTGATCCTCAATTAGGAGCTAATGCACATGTTAGTAGAGCTTAAAGTTACATGCATACTTAATGGAGGATTAATTAGAGACTAATGATAACTTGGTGGTCACACTTCCTAAGGGGTATATTGGCTAGTCCCCAGAAATACGATTAGGGTTTCCAAACTTGTATAAATACCCCATATGTTCGTGTAATTAAGCTCTTAGCCTCCTCTTTAATTAGTTTAGTTTTAGGATCAAAAGTAAATATAAGCTCTCTTTCTCTCTTTCATGGCTACTTAGCCATTTTCTTTTATGTGATTTTTTTATGCAATTTTAATTAATGCTCTTTCTTATTTACATGCTCTCTTTCTCTTATGTTAGTAGCTTAGTTTCATTTCTTATGCAAGTAGATTAGCTTTTATTTCATTTTAATTAGCTCTCTTTTTACTTAGCTTGCAATTTCTTCTTGTTTTTAATTCATATTGAATGCTATAATTGTTGAAATGATAACAAATATGAGAGGCTAAACCCCTTCAATTTAGGGGTAATGAAGCTCTCTTATCATGTAGATTCAACATAATTTGCTCATTTGTGTTCTCTTTTTGTGCTTAATAGAAAGTTGCAATTTGATGTAAGTTTATTAATGAATTTGATAGCCTATGATGTTAATCACATATAGGCTATTCTTACTCAAATAAACACAATTTACATCATCATCTAACTAATTTATTTTGGTAATGGAAGTGGATTTAGAATAAAAATTTGATGTCTTATGTTACTAATTCAATAGTAAATAAGCCATGCTTAAAATAGATTTTATTTTTAATTTCATTGTCATTTTCATGAGAATTGAATACTGAGTTTGGAGGGTGTGTTATAGTTTGATGGTTTATGTTAGGCTAATTAATAGAACAAATATTCCGTACTTATGATAAACACATCAATTAAATTCACTAATGATAAAAAAGAGAGATCATAATTTCATGTAGTGTTGATTTATGTGATCATGATAGTTGATTTATCTATAAATTATCCTTTAATCTCATAGTTTTCATTCACTTTTGTAGTAGTTAGTTTTTGCATTTTCTCTAGCTTAAAACAATTTTCAAACTCTTTGGTTAATTTGATTGAATATAAATTTTAAATCAATACAATTTCTACGGATCAACCGTATTCGCCGCGTAATAGAATTGTACGGCGTGCGCTTGCGGTTATTTTTATTTTAAAAAATTGGCTTTTTTTCTAATCCAATGGAAATTAGTCATTAAACAAGTTTCTGGCGCCGTTGCCGAGGAATTTATTTGATTTTTAATTTTTACTCTTCGAATTATTTGTTGTTTGATTTTAGTGTGTTTCATTTTGTGTATGTATTGCATTTAAAAAAAATTGTTGTTTGTTTGTGTGTGATTTTTGTTTGCATTTTGTTTGTGTGCTTGTTTTCTAGTTATATTTGCATTTGAACTTCTAGTTTATAAAATAAAAGCATACACAATTTCAAACAAAAATTAGTTTATTGCATTTCATTTCACATTTACATTTTTTTGCATTTCCATTTACAATTGCATACTTCCTTTTTCTTTTTCTTTTTTGTTTGTCAATACATTTGATCATCATTCTCTTCAAACTGCCTCTCTGTCCTAATTGCATATATTTGTGCTCAGAGAACTACTGCCACCATACCAAAATTCCCCTATCCACAGCCCATCCAACAGCCATATATCATTCTCATACTTCACAACTTCTCTTCACTCTGCCCATTTGCACAACCACATACAACAATCCATCATCCTTATCAACCCTCACTGCATTTACAACAATCATCAACCCCTGCCCCATAATACAATCCACAACACCATTTGCTATCAACCACCAGACCATCCATTTTGCCATAGCAAAACTCCTCTTCACTTCCACCATCAATACTATGCTACATCCCGTCCTTGCTGCCCGAAACACTTCACACAATACTCTTGTTACAACATTCAAAAAAACTGTCAACTACCTCCTTGACCATTGTGCACACAAATAAACCTCCTGTTGCCATCCCCCTGTTACATCTACCACCCACACTTCCATTGCACTAACCCACCACCATTACTGCTACCCTCTGTCAAACCCTGCTACCAGCCCTCTCCTCTGTCAAACACAGTGCCATTTCATAACCACACTCCTACCACTTCACTGACCAACCATCTATATTTCAACATCCAACTCAACACAAGCACACTCCACCACCACTTCAACCCTTCATCAGACATAGACAACCATCACCACTCTGCCTTTACTTGCCTTCACATACTTGCCTTCTCTATCAGACCATAATCTACCTAAACATCTACCACTTCATCTATACACTTCAAACTACTCAATCTATCACTTGTACAAACATATAAACTGCACACAAACTCCACCTCCTTGCTTAACCAACATTTCATTTTCCACTGCCAACTATAGAATCTGTGCCATACTAGTTACATCACTCCCCTCTACAAAACTAAACTGCACCTGACCAACCACACTATCATTTATTACATACTCACCATACATCTTGCCACTGAAAGAAAACACTACTTCGATATTGACATCTCACCATACTCACCAAACCAGCCATATCACTGCAGTAATTCACCAAAGCCATTACCACAGCATTGCCTCCTCCTTCGACATTCACATCTGAAGATACTCTGAAGGTTTAAGTAACTTCAAAGTGAAGATAAGTTGTGAAGTATGAGAATGATATGTGGCCGCTAGATGGGTTATGGATAGAGGAAGTTTGGTATGGTGGCAGCAGTTCTCTGAGCACAGATATATGCAGTTAGGACAGAGAGGTAGTTTGAAGAGAATGATGATCAAATGTGTTGACAAACAAAAAAGAAAAAGAAAAAAGATGTATGCAATTGTAAATGGAAATGAAAAAATATGTAAATGTAAAATGAAATGTAATAAACTAATTTTTGTTTACAATTGTTTATGCATTTTTTTCTTTTTTTATAAACTAGAAGTGCAAATGCAAATATAACTAGAAAACAAGCACATAAACAAAATGCAAACAAAAATCACACACAAACACACAACAATTTTTTTAATGCAATACACACTAAAACCAAACAACAAATAATTCGAAGAGTAAAAATTAAAAATCAAATAAATTCCTTAACAACGGCGCCAAAAACTTGTTTAACAACTAATTTCCATCGAATTAAAAAAATAACCGAATTTTTTGGATAAAAATAACCACAAGCGCACGACGTACAATTCTATTACGTGGTAAATATGGGTCGATCCATAGGGAATTGTATTGATTTGAACTTTATATTCAATCAAATTAACTAAAGAGTTTGAAAATTGTTTTAAGCTAGAGAAAATGCAAAAACTAACTACTACAAAAGTGAATGAAAACTATGAGATTAAAGGACAATTTAGAGATAAATCCACTCTCATGATCACATAAATCAACACAACATGAAATTATGATCTCTCTTTTTGGTCATTAGTGAAATTAATTGATGTGTTTATCATAAGTATGGAATATTTGTTCTATTGATTAGCCCAACATAAACCATCAAACTATAACACACCCTCCAAACTCACTATTCAACTCTCATGAAAATGACAATGAAATTAAAAATAACATATATTTTAAGTATGGCTTATTTACTATTAAATTAGTAACATAAACCATCAAATTTTGATTCTAAATCCACTTCCATTACCAAAATCAATTAGTTAGATGATGATGTAAATTTTGTTTATTTGAGTAAGAATAGCCTATATGTGATTAACATCATAGACTATCAAATTAATTAATAAATTTACATCAACATGCAACTTTACATTAAGCACAAAAAGAGAGCACAAATGAGCAAATTATGTTGAATCTACATGATAAGAGAGCTTCATTACCCCTATATTGAAGGGGTTTAGCCTCTCATATTTGTTATTATTTCAACAAATGTTGCTTTCAATATGAATTAAAAACAAGAAGAAAATGCAAGCTAAGTTAAAAAGGGATTAATTAAAATGAAATAAAAGCTAATCTACTTGCATAAGAAATGAAACTAAGCTACTAACATAAGAGGAAAGAAAGCATGTAAATAAGAAAGAGAATGAATTAAAATTACATAAAAGAAAATGGCTAAGTAGCCATGAAAGAGAGAAGTGCTTATATTTATTTTTGAGCCTAAAACTAAACTAACTAAAGAGGAGGCTAAGAGTTTAATTACATGAACGTATGGGGTATTTATACAAGTTTTGAAACCCTAATCATATTTTTAGGGACAACCAAAAATACCCCTTAGGGAGTGTGGCCACCGAGTTATCATTAGTCTCTAATTAATCTTCCATTAAGTATGCATATAACTTTAAGCTCCACTAACATGTGCATTAGCTCCTAATTGAAGATCAAGGAAAGTGTAACGACCCGGATTTTTCGTTGTTCGAGTTTGAATATTTAAATGGTTTTAAATATTTAATTTGAACTATAAATTGATTTTGAATATGAAGATTTGGGTTTGTTTATAAAATAAATTTAGAATTCAAATATAACGATTTATTGTATAATTTAATTTTTGAATTTAATAATTGGAATTTGGTTAAATTATTGTATCTTGAGTTTTAAGCTCGATAAATATAATTTAAAGGCTTGTGAAATTTACATTAATAATAATAAAGATAATAAAAGCTTTAAAATTGAATTTAAAAGTGATCTGTTCAATTTTAAAAATATTTTGTTCAAATTGACATTTAAAAATAGCCTTTCGGGACACAGCCTCGGAATTCGATGAACTAGTTCCATTGGATCTGTAATAGTGTATTATTATCGAATTTCAAATTTCGTAGTGTTTGGAGTTACCATTTGGACGTATGGAATATAAACGCGTTGAAATTAATATTGAAATTCAATATAATAATGGGGTCCAAAAAGTTATCTTCTCCATACGATCGAATTAGGACTCAAAACCTTTTCCATTGCGTTCGAAATAGAGGTATAACATTATGAACGCCTAGCGGCATGCCTCGATAGGGGTTCGAGATTTTGAGTTGTGTAATCGAGACGATTTAGATTTAGATAAACATATATATATTTGACTTGACTTTCATTTAAACCAGCTCCTTTTTTTCCCTTCAAGCTACTATGACCTGACCTATTCAAGCACGCATAAAATCACATCATTTCTTTCCTCCATTAATTCAAATGACATAAAAAAAAGAAGAGGTCGTTCGTTCTTCTTCCTTTATAACCCACGCCCCCTCTCTTTCTTCAGTTCAAAACGAATTCAATTCGTTTGGTATAAAAAAAAGAGAGTGAGGAATGAAATCAAAATAGATTTTGTATAAAAAAGGAATGTGGAACTGCGATTGAACTAAAGTCTCGATCAGGAGAAACGCGATTTCAGTGCGTTGCTCTGGATGATAAGCGCGAGCTTGGCGACACGAGGGTAGGGGTTCGGGAGACGCGACTATGCATGCGTATACGCGAGGCGGCGGCGATCGGTGATAGTCGAGATGGAGAAGGAGGATGTGGGAAGGTCGTGGTTATCTGGAAGCAGCTATGTGCTCGATTTCTGTGAGGTCGGTCAGCGAGCGAACTGGAAGTGGGCGACTTTGTAGTGGGTAGGTCGACGGTCGTGAAGAGGTGGCTGGGGCAGCAGTTGATAGGGGAAAGAGGTTCATCGATGGTGATTGTGACGCCCCACCTCTATACCCGCGCTAGCCAAGAACACTACGGTGTAATGCTGTCAACTAGCACTTAGAATAAGGCTGTTGAGGAGCGACCATCTATGTAATTGCTTTGTGCGAGCACCGATATGTCAGATAGTATAAAATGCATTTCATTTTTGGAGGAAATCCGACATGCCGATACAAACTCAAAGCTACTACACAGTGGCTATAATAGTTTAGAACAAAATATAGAATAATAACACAGATAATATAAATGCGGAACACAAATAGAACAAAAAGTCTCATATATAAATAACTGATGTCGGTTACAATACAATTGACACAATACAAATGATACAACTATAACTGTCGACTTTGGAAGTTGTATATATACAAGTACATTATCGACTAATATACAGGAATACATATCAACCCGAAACAATACACTAACTACTACAAAAAAAAGACGAAGACCACTTCAAAAGATGTGAAAAGTCTTCATAGCTCGAACAGCAACTCAAAGCAGGAAATCTACAACCTGAAATACTCGGGTCTGACCCGAGTATTAATTCAAAAGAAAATAATACACGGGTCAGTCTAATTCAAACTCAGTTATAAATGCATGGAAGCGGTAATAATCAAATAACAATATAGACAACGGTCACAGAAATCTCGTATATCCAACCTCTCGATAAGAGAATCGGATAACGACAGATAAAACACTAAACAGTGTTAAACAGCACCTCAGCAATCCAAATCAATTTAAACAATTGCAATGTTAATTTAAAAACATCAACGCTGATTGGCTGCAGTACACGCTAATGTGTACTGCCTCGCCAATGCAGCCTATGAAATATGCAGAAGATCAATGAATCAAAAGCAAACGGATCCAACTCAAATCAAAATGAAATATTGAATTGAAATCAACGAAACAATCTAACCATCGAAATATCAACTAAATCTGTCAATACTGTGTGGCTGCAGTACACGCACGCGTGCACTGCCTCGCCACAACAGTGATAAAATAAGAGCCAGCGCAAGGTCAAACCCAAATCATGCCGGGTTCAACTCAAGTGTGCATGATTCGAGAACAAAAGTATATAGACATCAAGCCATAATGCTCATGCTATACACAGTACCACAAATCAAACAACCAACAAATGAAACACATAATGCAAGCCTGAAAACTTCAACAGACTCAAGAGCTACCAGAATTTATTAAACAACAAGAAGTGTACAGGTCTGGAAAGATATCTAGTGAAGACCACAACAGCTCAAAAGAGCAATCCCAAACATGATACTGGTGACAATGCACGAGATACAGTGATGCAGAAGCACACTGAAATATACAATGCAAACAAAAATAATGCATTCAGTGCACATGAGAATTGACTCAGTGCTTGTTGGGGACTACAGGGAAAAATGCAACATGAATCTGTACAGTGCACCAAAGATAAGGAAACAGGGCAATATCGATCAGTCAAGATACAACACAGCAGTATGGAAGTGAAGACTACAAGTGGAAAGCAACAACAATGATCAGACTCAATGCATGCATGAACACTTATTACAATGCTGCAAACACATTCAAATATAGTTATGAATAAGACCAAGCTAAGCACATGTATCAAAACCAGGTGCAAGTTTAAGTGTATTCATATATGCAGACAGTGCCGAAGCGAAAAGGAAATACTGGACAATGCAACTCGAGTATACTGTAGTTAAGTGAACAATGGACAAAGGCTGTAACTTCAAGTGAACTAATGCACAGTGATGTATAACATCAAGACCAATTGCAAATGAATAATGCAATGTATCAGTTTCAAACATATGCCCAAGTGCAAATGCAATATGGACCTGACAGTACACAGTGATACTGTCTCGAGGTAAATAACCTCCAACAACTCAATAAAGCATGGTAAATACCAACTATAATAAACAAGTTGGCAAACTGTCTCAAAGCTAACAGTTACAATATAAACCCATGAAAACAGGGACAAATCAAGCGACCCGAAAAGAAACGAATTGAATCAGTCAGTGAAATCATTAATCAATGAAATAAAATCGAACGACAATCAAAATAAATCATCAAATTCAAAGCAAAATTGACTGTCACAATATAGTATAGTCAACCAAACCACAGTCGAAAAAATTCAAAATCCTGTTTCCCCAAAGTCGAGCTGATACAATTATACATGTATGCATATATATATATATGCATACACATACACACTTATCTCAAATGAAACAGTACCAAAGATCAAAATAGTTCAAGTCGAGTTTCATCGAAATCACACAATTCATAGGTCGATTCAGTGACCGGGCTGATGTGAGCAAGCCACAAAAATCGACGTCATGGTATCCAAAAATGGAACGAGTCAGAAAATCAAACAGTGAAAGCGAAGCCAAGCTAACCACGAACAGGAACGAACGAAAATCACAAAGTTCGAGTGAATTTGATGTGAGGGAATATCCACTAAAACACTGAAGTGAAATTCACGTTAAAGTCGACATTAAACAAGACAGTGCCAAAGTCGAAATTCTCACAATAAAACAAGTTGAAATCAAAGCCAACAACATCGATGTCAACTAGAACAAAAACGAACTGTTCAAAGGCAAAATCGCAAAGACCCCAAATAGACCAACACGTTCGAATAAGATGTGAGTGGAAAGAGCCACTCACCTTTTCAATAGATCGAGACGTTGAAGGCGGCAGCCTTCATTTCGCGAAGCCCTAGCTGAATCTGGGGACGAAGAAGTATAACGAGGCCGCCATTTCCTTTTTCGTTCGATCGCGTTTGATTTAGGGCTAGGCAAATGAAAATGGGGGAACGGGTCTAATTTACCACGGCATCCAAATAAAACTAGGTTTAGGCTCCATTTCAAATGCCATCAACATCCAACCAGTCTTTTATTAAAGAATTTCACAAATCTAAAAAGGATTTAAATTGATTCAAAACTGCAATAGCACTTAACAATCGATTTAATCGTCTGGAGACGAAAATTAATTGGTATGAAATCTCGGGTTGTTACAGACTCCCCTCCTTATAGAAATTACGTCCCCGCAATTTTCATAATTAAGGTCGTCATTGATAATAAATTTCCTAACATAAACGGGTTAAGCTAGAAAAATAAGGGTAAAGAATTCAAACATCAAAGAAATCTTTTAATTTTATTAAAGAAATTCACAATTCTCAACAAAATATAACAATCAAATAGATAATCAGAAAACAGCAAAACTGAGTAGATGTAATCATCAGCAATATTCAATTATCAATTAGACACTTAGAATTCAGAAATCACAAAATAGCAATATCTAATTATCGATACGATAATTAGAAAACAGCTAAATCTAATTATCAACAAAGATAATTAGAAAACAAAATTCGCAAATCGCTAAACTGCAAATATCTAGTTATCCAGCAGACAAGTAGAAAACACGAACTTTATAATCAACAAACTCTAACTATCAACAGAGATAGGTAGAAAACAGCAATTCAATATAATCAACATAATCTAGAATCAATTAGAGACTAGAAAATCTTATAATCAGCAAAATTAGCAATTACCTAATTATCAAAATGATAATCAGATCTCAAATCGCAAATATTCAATCATCAAAAATGATAATCGAATTTTCAAATCACAAATATTTAATTATCTCAAACGATAATTAAATCAATAAATATTTTAATTATCAAAACGACAATTAGAATCTCAAATATCTAATTATCATAAGCGATAATCAGAAACAACAAATATTCAATTATAAAAAACGATAATCAAATATCACAAATAATCGATTATCCAAAACGATAATCAGAAATCACAAATATTTAATTATCACAAATGATAATCAAATCTCACAAATATCTGATTATCAAAAACGATAATCAGAAACAACAAATATCCGATTATCAAAAACGATAATCAGAAATCACAAATATTTAATTATCTCAAATGATAATCAAATCTCACAAATATCTGATTATCAAAAACGATAATCAGAAACAACAAATATCCGATTATCAAAAACGATAATCAGAAATCACAAATATTTAATTATCTCAAATGATAATCAAATCTCATAAATATCTGATTATCAAAAACGATAATCAGAAACATCAAATATTCAATTATCAAAAACGATAATCAAATATCACAAATAATCGATTATCAAAAACGATAATCAGAAATCACAAATATCCGATTATCAAAAACGATAATCAAAAATCACAAATATTTAATTAACGAGTCCGGAATTAACCGAAATAGCAAACGCACACGTCCCATAACCACGATTTTTACTAAATCGTTTAATTCTCTTCATCGTTCCTTGAAAGTGCAAAATTGTGTATTCTAAAAATAAGATTTCACACTCTTAAACGGACAAGTCTGGAATTAAGCGAATCAGTAAAATAAAGGGGTCATAGTCCTCGGTTTTGCTGAAACGTTTAAGTCGCTTTCTCATTCTTTTGAAAATGCAAATTGTAAAATTTTTGAAAACAAATTTAATTTATACTTTTGAAACAACTTTTAAAAATAACGAATTTTGAAAACACGTGATTAAATTAGCAATATCAGTAGCAACTTTGATAAGGAAATTGCACTTCTAAAAATACCGTAAAAACGGGCAACAAAATCAGCATTGCGGGAGAACCGCTTGTAAACCCATTTTAAAATTGACGGTTACTGAAGTTAACACTTCAAAATCTTATCAAAATAACTGGTATCAGAATATAATACCAGTGAATTTTCATTCATTAAAAATGTCACAAGAATCTTCTCAAAGATAGAAAGGGATACCATACCCTAAACTTGTATTCATAACAAGTCAATAACACACAAATTCACCAATGCACAAAAATTGATAGAACTTTTCAATAGAAATCGCGAAAATTGGTGAAGCACAAATTCTAGAAATCATCACAAGAAATCCAGAAAACACAAATTCTAGAAATCTACACACGAAATCCAGAAATCACAAAAATTCTAGAATCGACACACGAAATCCAGAAATCACAAAGAGGGGGAGGCCTAACACATGAATGGGAGCATGAAAACTCACCTACGCGTATCACACAGGAACGAGAAACTATCTCATGGAAGCTATCCATTAAATTTTCACACAGGAATGGCCCGAAGACCGTGGGGTGCTACCCCACATATGTGATGGCGAAACATCACAAAAGCGGGGTCTAGTCTCCCTCGCAGACAAAAAGACATCGCACAGTTGCTAGTCTAAATCACAAAAATGATCGTCATGATCATCAAGAAGTGTCAATTACATTAAGCTAGTAAATGTAAGAGTTTAGCTTCATGTCCCATAACCATTTGCTTAACTCAAATATTTACGAACAAACTGTAGATCTTCACTAGAAAATTGTCACAAAAGGTTCAATCGAACAAGTCCAGGAGTTAACCGACGAAGTAAACGCAAGCGTTTCATACCACTTGTTTTACTAAGCCGTTTAATTCAATTTCTCATATGAGTGAAATAAAGGTTTGTATATACTAATAGATCACTTGTTCTAATTGCATTTAATTGAGTTGTGATGATGCCTTGAAGTTTAATAACATCGTTCATTAATGAATGACATTCAATTTGGAAAATAGTTTAGGAAAAGAGCTTTATAGTAAAATAGTTTTGAAATCGTTTGGAGAAAAGGATTTTAATACTTACTACTAGTATAGAAAACCTTTATATTTTCAAAGTGACAAATCACAAAAATGATTGTAGCAACAATCAATCACAAGAATTCACATACAAAGATGTGAATATGTTCCTAAGGAATCGATACTGATTCCATCAAAAAGTATGTTCACGAAAATCCCGAAGAAAACGTCATTAAAGTTGCTTAATAAATGATAGCAACAAATCGGGGAAATGATCAAGAATCGATTAAATTTGGAAACCAAATCAATTCACTAAAATTCACATTCGAAGACGTGAATAAAATCCAAAGAATTCAATTCCAAATTCATCAAAGTAGAAATACCCAAAAATTCCAGAAATAGAAGTTATCAAAATCGACAAAGGTGATAACAACTAATTGGAAAAGAAGAATCGATTATCAATTGGAAAAACAAAGCAAAACGAGCATAAATGCATAAATGACTTCAACAAAAATAAGAATCAAGTCAATGCCGAAGTCAACAATTAATGGCCATTGTCGAGTACAAAATGAATCAACGTCATCATCAAAGAACCCAACTAGAGTTCGCAAAGCAAACGGAGGCAGAAGCCAAAATACTTTTACGAAATCAAAATCAAATGCACATGAATAAGCGTTAGGAATTCATACCTAACAATCAAAGATAATCATATGTAAAGATGAGAGATAAAACATCGACAAATAGTTGTAACAGATGTTCCATCTAAGTTATATTTTATAATTGTCCTAAACCCCAGGCTCTGCTACCAAGTCGTGACGCCCCACCTCTATACCCACGCTAGCCAAGAACACTACGGTGTAATGCTGTCAACTAGAATGGAGAATAAGGCTGTTGAGAAGCGACCATCTATGTAATTGCTTTGTGCGAGCACCGATATGTCAAATAGTATAACATGCATTTCATTTTTGGAGGAAATCCGACATGCCGATACAAACTCAAAGCTACTACATAGTGGCTATAATAGTTTAGAACAAAATATAGAATAATAACACAGATAATATAAATGCGGAACACAGATAGAACAAAAAGTCTCATATATAAATAACTGATGTCAGTTACAATACAATTGACACAATACAAATGATACAACTATAACTGTCGACTCTGGAAGTTGTATATATACAAGTACATTATCGACTAATATACATGAATACATATCAACCTGAAACAATACACTGACTACTACAAAAAAAAGACGAAGACCACTTCAAAAGATGTGAAAAGTCTTCATAGCTCGAACAGCAACTCAAAGCAGGAAATCTACAACCTGAAATACTCGGGTCTGACCCGAGTATTAAATTCAAAAGAAAATAATACACGGGTCAGTCTAATTCAAACTCAGTTATAAATGCATGGAAGCAGTAATAATCAAATAACAATATAGACAACAGTCACAGAAATCTCGTATATCCAACCTCTCGATAAGAGAATCGGATAACGACAGATAAAACACTAAACAGTGTTAAACAGCACCTCAGCAATCCAAATAAATTTAAACAATTGCAATGTTAATTTAAAAACATCAACGCTGATTGGCTGCAGTACACGCTAACATGTACTGCCTCGCCAATGCAGCCTATGAAATATGCAGAAGATCAATGAATCAAAAGCAAACGGATCCAACTCAAATCAAAATGAAATATTGAATTGAAATCAACGAAACAATCTAACCATCGAAATATCAACTAAATCTGTCAATACTATGTGGCTGCAGTACACGCACGCGTGCACTGCCTCGCCATAACAGTGATAAAATAAGAGCCAGCGCAAGGTCAAACCCAAATCATGCCGGGTTCAACTCAAGTGTGCATGATTCGAGAACAAAAGTATATAGACATCAAGCCACAATGCTCATGCTATACACAGTACCACAGATCAAACAACCAACAAATGAAACACATAATGCAAGCCTGAAAACTTCAACAGACTCAAGAGCTACCAGAATTTATTAAACAACAAGAAGTGTACAGGTCTGGAAAGATATCTAGTGAAGACCACAACAGCTCAAAAGAGCAATCCCAAACATGATACTGGTGACAATGCACGAGATACAGTGATGCAGAAGCACACTGAAATATGCAATGCAAACCAAAAATAAATGCATTCAGTGCACATGAGAATTGACTCAGTGCTTGTTAGGGACTACAGGGAAAAATGCAACATGAATCTGGACAGTACACCAAAGATAAGGAAACAGGGCAATATCGATCAGTCAAGATACAACACAGCAGTATGGAAGTGAAGACTACAAGTGCAAAGCAACAACAATGATCAGACTCAATGCATGCATGAACACTTATTACAATGCTGCAAACACATTCAGATATAGTTATGAATAAGACCAAGCTAAGCACATGTATCAAAACCAGGTGCAAGTTTAAGTGTATTCATATATGCAGACAGTGCCGAAGCGAAAAGGAAATACTGGACAATGCAACTCGAGTATACCGCAGTTAAGTGAACAATGGACAAAGGCTGCAACTTCAAGTGAACTAATGCACAGTGATGTATAACATCAAGACCAATTGCAAATGAATAATGCAATGTATCAGTTTCAAACATATGCACAAGTGCAAATGCAATATGGACCTGACAGTACACAGTGATACTGTCTCGAGGTAAATAACCTCCAACAACTCAATAAAGCATGGTAAAGACCAACTATAATAAACAAGTTGGCAAACTGTCTCAAAGCTAACAGTTACAATATAAACCCATGAAAACAGGGACAAATCAAGCGACCCGAAAAGAAACGAATTGAATCAGTCAGTGAAATCATCAATCAATGAAATAAAATCGAACGACAATCAAAATAAATCATCAAATTCAAAGCAAAATTGACTGTCACGGTATAGTATGGTCAACCAAACCAAAGTCGAAAAAATTCAAAATCCTGTTTCCCCAAAGTCGAGCTGATACAATTATACATGTATGCATATATATATATATATGCATACACATACACACTTATCTCAAATGAAACAGTACCAAAGATCAAAATAGTTCAAGTCGAGTTTCACCGAAATCACACAATTCATAGGTCGATTCAGTGACCAGGCTGAAGTGAGCAAGCCACAAAAATCGACGTCATGGTATCCAAAAATGGAACGAGTAAGAAAATCAAATAGTGAAAGCGAAGCCAAGCGAACCACGAACAGGAACGAACGAAAATCACAAAGTTCGAGTGAATTAGATGTGAGGGAATATCCACTCAAACACTGAAGTGAAATTCACGTTAAAGCCGACATTAAACAAGACAGTGCCAAAGTCGAAATTCTCACAATAAAACAAGTTGAAATCAAAGCCAACAATATCGATGTCAACTAGAACAAAAACGAACTGTTCAAAGGCAAAATCACAAAGACCCCAAATAGACCAACACGTTCGAATAAGATGTGAGTGGAAAGAGCCACTCACCTTTTCAATAGATCGAGATGTTGAAGGCGGCAGCCTTCATTTCACGAAGCCCTAGCTGAATCTGGGGACGAAGAAGTATAACGAGGCCGCCATTTCCTTTTTCGTTCGATCGCGTTTGATTTAGGGCTAGGCAAATGAAAATGGGGGAACGGGTCTAATTTACCACGGCATCCAAATAAAACTAGGGTTAGGCTCCATTTCAAATGCCATCAACATCCAACCAGTCTTTTATTAAAGAATTTCACAAATCTAAAAAGGATTTAAATTGATTCAAAACTGCAATAGCACTTAACAATCGATTTAATCGTCTGGAGACGAAAATTAATTGGTACGAAATCTCGGGTTGTTACAGTGATGTTCGCGAGCCAGGAATGATCGGTGACTGATGGTGGTTGGGTTCGAGCGCATACGAAGGGAAGGGACAGCGTAGGGTTATTCGATCAAGGCAGTGAAGGTATAAGATAATTTTATTTTTAATTAAATTTAGTATATATATAGGTTAAGAAAAGGAAAAAAATTTAAATGATGAATTAGTTATTAAATTCAAATGTTTAAGATCGATTGAATTTTTGAATGCGAGGTCCAAAATCATGGAATAAATTGCGATGGATTCGTAGTTGCAAAATCTACGCAATGGAATTAAAAACTGGAATGGATTGCAAAATAAAATCAAGGTGAGGAAATTCTCACTCCTTTGGATGCCAAATTTAATTGTAATTGGTTAAAATAATTATTGGATGCTTGGTTGAAGTGGTTAATTATTATCTGTTGATTGATTTATTATATATATAATAGTATATATATTAGTAGTTGGAGTGATATTCCCGCACATTATAATGGATGAGACCCTATGCGCCTCGCATAATAGTGGATGACCCTATATACCGCGATATCCCCCTTGAAATGGGATTGGTATTTTTATGTTGTATTAACATCTGTGGATGCAGGGAATAACAGGTTGGAGGGATCCAACTAGATTCCTCAAATTTATTGTTTATTTTTCATATATGATGATATATGAATTGTGTAGAATAATCTATTATAGATTATTATAGTGATTGAAATTTATTAGATGGTATTGTAGCACTGGTCTGAATTTTGATAATTTAAATACTATAAATATATTTTTAAGATTTATGGAATTAAAGAGATTTGATATAAAAGTATATATATTGGAACTGTAGTTATTTTAAAGAATCGAATTAAAAAAATATATTGATTTTTGGTTATATCTAACTATTGTGAATTATTAAATGGGATTTTAAAAATGAATTATATAAGAGAATTTTATAAATGATATTCTGGGAATATAAATGGAGTTAAAAACAATATTGAAAAAGGATTTGAAGTGTAAATGGAATTTATAAGAAAAGAATGTATATAATAGAGTTAAATAAATAAGATTTGTTTATAAACGGATAAAAGCCAAAAAATGGTTATAAAATTTATAAACAATGTTTATAAATAAAGGAATTCGATATCAGATGATAACTAGAAATATAAATTCATACGGTGAGTTTATATTAGAATATGGAAAACATGGTTGTGAAAAAATAGCAGACTCTATTTTTGAAATGGGAATGGTTAGGGAATCAGAATTAAAAATCGATATGATGTGAAATCAAGAGGAAATTATAAATTAAATTAGTTATCGAGGTTTTAAAAATATATTTTTAAGAAGTTAAGTTCGTTTCAAAAAGGAAACTTTATTATTTAAAACTATGAATTTTTTTAACTAGTTAATATTGGAATACTTCGAAAAATGGATTTTTCAAATATTTAATATTTATTGAAATAAAATTTTAACTTTTATAATCAGCTTTGTAAATTGATTTGTTTCATTTTAAATGAGTTATTGATGGTTTATTAAAATGTTGATAGTTTAAATAATAACTTAAAACTTATTTTAAAATAAATATAAAATACTATTCTTTAAAAATGCCATTTTATATATATATGTAGTGTTGAAACGATTGAAAATTTATTTATAAAATCCTCTCGAGATGTGTAAACGGTTTTGATTTAAGAATAAGATTTTGTAAGAGAAATCTTATAAGTGGAATTATATGGACTTAAGAAAGTTTCCAATGTCAGATGCGATAACTTCGGAAAGGAATTTGAATCCAATTAAAGAAGTTATAAATGTTTGGTTGGGGTTATAAATAAGTATCGGTTTGGAAACCGTAAGAAGAATTTATTAAAATTCTAGAGACTTATGAGATGAGTATGAAATATTTCCAAGTTAAATATTGAGAAGATTTTGGAAACTATACGTATAAATATTCTCCTAAACATTGAAAGGAAGGTTTTGGAAATATTTTAGTGGAAAAGATTTGGAATAGAAATATTTCTCTAAGTGTTATAAAAATGGAAGTTGAAAATATTTCTAAGTATTGAAATAGAGAAATATCCTGTTATGGATATAACTGATGAATTTGTTTTCAAAATAGAAATATTGAAAGATATTCAATATATATATATATTAATATATATATATATATATATCTTGGTGAAGATGTTTTGGAATAAATATTTTGGAGATTTATAAAATTGGGCCTAGTGTTTGCTTATGGATGTTTTATTGATAGTTAAATAACCGACTATCAATATTGGCCAATTTCGTTAATCGTTTCGAAGAGACCGGGATCGGATTTAATTATCCGAAAAACACTTCGATCCGATTTGAACGTTACGAATGAATACTGTAAAGATGACAAAGACAGTGATTCGGTTTGTCCAGACCCAGGACAACTTGTATGGATGAATGCTATCAAAACATCGTCATTGGAGGACGATGAGAATTCTAAGTAAAATTGTTCTTGAAAGGTAACGCTTACCCTCAAACCTCATCAACCGGGAATGACTAAAACAGGGGAGATGCAGCAAGGCTAAGTGGGTCGCACCTAAGTAGGGTATGTTATCACCTTTCTAGATGTCCTCGGAAACCCAATTTATCTTATATATGGGTACACATGAAAGAAGAAGCGCTCGATAGTACGGGTGGGAACACCTGGGGTGATAACATATACAGTCTATCCAGGTCAGGGGTAGGTCGGTCTTGTGTAGCAGGGGATCCTGGCATGGTCCTCGGTACATGGTTCTAGAGGTGTACTGTGACGGGCGATACCCCGGTGGCCCAGTCATTCGTTGGAATCCATTCTGCAATACGAGCTTACGGTTTTGTTTGTAGAGCCTAGTATGCTGGAAATTAATTAATGTAACAATTTCTGCTATTTGAATAAGTATTTGTATTTAGACACTTTTATAATATCATTGGATTTTCTATAAAGTGTTTTGGTTATCGTAAGGGAAAAACCCGTCGTGTTTATTTGTGACGTGGTCTTACGAGATACCTTTGTTTTCCAAAGGATTTTGAAGAGTTAATAATTCAAATTGGGTGTGTTTTCTCACGCTAGTTTTCCAGACTGACTCGGGTGTTATTTTATTATAATGCTCGGGTCAGACCGAGTATTACAGATTCAGGTTAGGATGCTATGGAGCTCGGGAGATGAGTTGGAGAATTTCCGACGTATATCACGTACTTATTTATTTCCGCTGTGTGTGGACAGGTTATTATAACTGTCTAGATGAGTGTATTGATTGTTCTACTCTGATGATTGTAAGTATATAAACTGTTACAAATTCTTTTGTATAAAAATCTGTTATTATATATATTATATTTTGTTCCGCTGCGATTGTGAGATTCTGTGTTGTTGTTTCTATTTTTCTTCTTCCTTTTTCTTCTTCACCCTAATGAACTGGTAATTTTCGGTACTCGATTGCTCGGCATTCTATACTGTGGACGTATTAATGTCGATTTTCGAGGGTCGAAAATCCTGTTTGTTACAGTCAGTGGGTAGGTGGTGTTCTCCATGATACATGAGTTTGAATTATTTCCATCTTCATTCCTTTGTTTCCTTTTGTGCATGCATATTTTCCATAAATCCTCTTTTAATTTGAATCCAAATTCGTATAAAATAACATAAAAATGTCCAAGTAAATTTTCTCAAATTAATATATTCACAAAAATGACCATTTTGCCCCTATATGAAGATGAATAAACTATGATTTGAAAATAATTAAAATTTTGGTTTAAACGTGTTAAAATACCCTATATGCTCATTTATTTAATTAAAATAGATTAAATATGGTAGTAAAAATATGCACATTTACACGCACATCAAGAGATCGGTGTATTAAGTCAGTAAATGATTAACAGGAGCAGAAAGGAACTATCCGAAAATAGAGAAATTGGCATACTGCTTGCTAATTGCATCACAGAAGCTTTGTCCGTACTTCCAAGCACATTCGATCAATATTTACACCGACCAGCCATTACGACAGATCCTACGGTGACCTGTGACGTTTGGGAGGTTACTCAAACGGAATATTGAGCTTAGCCAATTCGACATTACTTATCTCCCTCAAAGGGCTATCCAGAGATAGGCTTTGGCACACTACAAGAAAAGTTGTTTTTTATAACACCGGTTGATAACGCATTTTTGAGTAGTGTTATTGTTCATTTTAATTGTGCTAATTTGCTTTATTACCTATGCAACGCTTTTAAGCAGGATCCCCAAATTATTTTCGTGACGCCACTTCTTTCAATTATTTTTATCTTCCCTCTTCCTCTTATTTTCTCAAATTCTTGCATAAAATCTCCTCCCTTTCCACCGCCCCATCCTTAACTCCTCCTATCCATTGCTTACTACAGATCCCAACTTGCCTTAAGTCTATCAACGTCCTCCAACCCCAAATATAAAAGACCTGATGCAATTTGGTTGTAATGATTGAAAGAGATGCGTGAATCCGTGGGGTTATTCGGGAGGATTTTGCTTGGAATTATTGAAGCAAAAATACTTTTAGAGTAGGCATGTATCAATTGTTGAAAGAGAAGGGTAAGAGATATTCCAACCAGGATTAAACTCATCCATATTTCTAGTTCATTTCCCATTACTACACGAGGTTGAACTATAGATCTACACAGGTTTGTAATAATTCAGACTGCTTACTTGCATTCAGTTTTATTTTGAGAAAATTATAGGCATTAATATTGTTATTGGCCTGTATTAAGGTTTTTATTATTCGTAGATATTTTTTGCTTGCATTAACAGAAAAGTTTACAAATTTTCTAGAGGAGGAAAGTGTTCAGAGAATAGTATAGACCCTCCACGTTCAGGGTGATTTGCTTCTTTTTTCCTCTTCCTAAAGATGTTATTTGTACATGCATTCTTTTTTTATTCAAAATATGTCATCTTTGAGCAGCTACTTGTACTTTTTTCCTTTGTTTATCCATCATTTTTTGTGATTCTGATAAGAATGAATTAACACGTCATAATATCACTTGTTAACATGTGCTTCTTTTACAAAAAAGGTTGACTTCTGCAAAAATCGTATCATTTAATACATTTAGAGAAATTATATGGTTAACCTAGGATGTGACTGACTGTGTTGTTGTATGCTGTTGAGCTATGATGAATTGAAACAATGTGGAGAACTCTGAGCTATTTGTAGTGAGTGATTGAGGCTTGTGCATTGAGATGTTTGTGCTCCTTGAGCAATGATTTTACCGATCAAACTTTAGTTTTGAAAGTTTAAGCAATGAACAATGATTTTAATATATTTGCATCTGTAGGGAACTAATGTACAACACAGAGTATGTGGTATATATGACAATCATTTGCATCTTGCTAAATCAACACGACT
The DNA here is from genome assembly GCA_030737815.1 of Allium fistulosum. NCBI lineage: Eukaryota > Viridiplantae > Streptophyta > Magnoliopsida > Asparagales > Amaryllidaceae > Allium > Allium fistulosum. The sequence continues at coordinate 1,265,444,088 of CM060901.1, read as the reverse complement.
TTACTTTTAGATATGTGATTAGTCATGTTATTTTATTTTATTTTTCTTTTATTGGTTATATGGTTTTGCACAATTCCATCAACTCTCTATCTATATTTATAACTTTACTTTTGATACTTGATATAGTTTTTTGATCTTTATATTAAGTAATTTCTTTCAGTTATTGTATGTATTTATGCATCCCTCTTTGCAATATTCATATAGAGTATTTTAGGTAATACACTAAGTGTGAATATATTAATGTATTTCTATGCTGGTCACCTAATATGAATGAATAACAAAGCCATGGCTACTTAATTTGTGATATTTCATATTGGGATTCTATGTTGTATACTACCGATAACTTTTCTTATTCATTGGTTCTGAAAGAAAGATGCGTCTAATCTTCACTCTTTATTCAAGGCAAATGAGTCGGGCTTTTAATGATTCCTCTAAATTTATCTACTAAGAAGTTCATTTATATATTCTTACATCGCCTTTTGCTTCTTTATATTTTAATAACTCATTTCAACTATGCATAACAAAAAAATTTCTGATTCAACAAAGTATTATATACTAAGGTCCCTACATGTTTAGGCCAAACTTTGAATGTTTATTATATTAACTACTACTTAATTATGGTCTTTTTAAGTAGAATATCGTATCAATTCTATGTGTGATCTGAGAAAAAGTAAATTTATGAAGTAAGCATGGTGAATATGATGTAAATAAATGTGAGCATAGACGACGTTTTTATGGCATCAAATTAACAGACCATTAGTTTCGTTCATTTGCGAAATGAGTTTTCCTATAAATACGTATTTTGCAATGAGCCAAGAAAAAATTGGTATTAATTGAATTATTCCAACTTCATGGTACGGAGCAGACTGAAGCATGTGAGTGGGATGAAAGGCTTGCACAGGCTGAAAAGAACACAAATGTAAAGTCTAAACTAAAGTAGCATGAAGAGCAACAAATTGAAGCATGGCATAGAGCAACGAGTGGAAGCATATAACATGAAGTAGCTAGAAACCAATGTAGACAGAAATGGCAGGCCACACGCTAAAAGGCTTGAACAGGAGCAGCGACTGAAATGACAGGTAGAAATGACAGGCTGCATATGGAGCAAAATGAAAGGCTTTCACAGGGTGAGTACTAGTGAGTACAAGTGCAGGAGGAAGCATTGTATGCAGGTGGTCTGATCAGGGAATCAGGCAACCGCAATATGCTGAAGAACATGGCCTGCTGCAAAGAGGAATAGGCTCGCATATGGACAGACTGCTACAGCAGCAACATAGTGGACAACTTGCAAGTTAAACGAACAGCATATGGGCAGCCTAGCATGATTATGTAAAGCCGCAAGTTTATAAAGTGTTCAACAGCCTACATGATTGGCATTGAGCTGAACATTCTTGAGTTATGTATATGAACATCAAGCAGCTGAATCTAACAACCTGGATTGAAAAAGCTGCACGGGTTTGCAGAGCAGAGCACAGCAGGAAGGTAGCAGTGTGATGCATATACTAGAGGTGAAATGCAGAGACGGTAAGAAAATAAAAAGTAGCGACTTGACAAGGTACATAACCTCAGTTTGATAATATTTCGTTAGTATTATTCCTTTAGCACATTATCTTTTTCAAAATATTGGTTGAAGCATAATACACGTAATGATAAAATGTTAAGATAGATAATAATGTTAAGTTACTAAGCCGGGTGTTCGTTAGATATCAAATTTTATTTATTTTACTAACATTTGTTTGGGGTCGAATGATAAACAATGAACAAGATTTACATATAGTTATATATAGTCTCTTCTTTTATTAAAGGAAAAAAAGCATGGTGGTCTGTACACATGTAAAAATTTACATGCTCAATATTAGATTGCAGAAAAGTTGTTTACCAAGATTTTAAAACTCTTCCCCTTATCTCCACTATTCCAATTCAAGGAGGCTTCCATAGACTTTGAGTTAGTAATCACACATTTGGTCATTTTTTCCTATTTTCAATGTATTGATTAAACATATATCCTTCACTGTCCAATTTGTTCTGAGTTATTTGCACTATTGTTGTCAATAGCGTTTGTCAGCTCTGATAGTTTTATCACTTAAATCATCTACTTCCCTTTGTAAACTCTTTATGTAACTGCATGTCTCCTTTAGTAAATTTTTTACTGATGCCTGATATCATTTATACATGCACCAGTATTATAAAAAGTTAGTAGTAGACTTATAGTGCTATTCCATATAAACACACATTTTGTATTTGTTAATGTACAGTCTTTAATTGTTGCTTCTTCTTGACTCGGGTAAAACATATCAAAGCTTTTGGATTATTTATCACTTAAACCATATACTTCCCTTTGTAAACTCTTCATGTAATTGCATGTCTCCTTCAGTAAATTTGCTGCTGGTGCCTAATGTCATTTATACACACACAAGTATTATAACAAGTTAGTAGTAGACTTATAGTACTATTCAATATAAACACACAATTTATATTTGTTAATGTACATAGTCTTCGATTGTTGCTTCTTCTTAACTTGGGTAAAACGGATTAAAGCTTTCGAATTAATTCGGTTGTCTCTTCATCGCTGATTTGAGTAGCTCTTCTACTTGACATTGTGTAAAAGTCACTTATAACTGAACTGATACATAGACGAAAAAAAAGCAAGGATGAAGACGGATGAGTTTAGAATGAACGTGGCTTGAATAAACTGGTAGGAGGTATTGTAATTATAGGGGAATTTAAATTGGCCCACTTAGCGTCCTCTAGATTGAAGATCGAGCCATTTGGCCCACTAACCTCATTTGGTAAATGTAGCCAAAAAATATTTTATTTTAGCAATGCCTGTTTTAGAGAATGGTAAATACTTGCATACATACCTATAATCAATACTATATATGAAATTTAAGTGTATGTTCCATTGATTATCAAACATCAAACGATTAAGCATTACTTTTGATTTTTTTTCTCAGACTAAGAATTGTGGCTTACTGATAATGAGATGCTTAATATTATCTAAATTATTGTACTATATTAAATGAGTGGGAAGGTTGGGAATTAATTAAGTTGAACAAAAAAGGTTCATTATTTTCACGAGAAGAACAAATTTTGTTATTTCTGGATTGTCTATATGTTTTGTATAGTTTAAAATACGAAAATATAACATTCTATAATTCAGAAAAAATAGTGGATAGACATTGATCGGATATGTCATAGAGGTTCAGGTTCCATATGATGTATTTTTATTGTTTAAATTGTGGTTATCTTAATTTTGAGAAATTTCAACTTTATTTTATAGCAGCGCATACATGGTTGATATCACTAAACTTAATTTCTTATGTTGTATGCAAAGCAAGGGTAGTTCCTATTAGACCAAAACAGTGCCTTCTTCTTCTTGGGTATGCCATAAGCATGTAGACCAAAATAGAGCCTTCTTCTTCTCGTACACTGATTGGTGGCCATTATCAACAGTTGATGGTAATAACACTTCTGACTGTACCAATGCTGCGGCTGAACATAAAGTAAATATTGACTTCTGCTATATATGCTAACCTACTTATCGAACATTTAATATGTACCGGAGTTTATTTTTTCATTGGCATGTATAATGCAGTGAGACGAAACATCTTGATTCAAAGAAAGAAGTTGAGAAAGTTATAAAAGGCATGCAGCCAAGTGAAAGAGCTTCCTTTGGTTTCATTTGCAAAGAAATTATTGATATTAGGCGGATGTTATGGCTAAGGGATGAGGGGTTGGATGCACAAATGATTAAGGTACCGATAACTAAGACTTTTGACAAGTACTATTCTACTGAGTTCACTGGCTGTTTAGATAAGTTTCTATTATGCTCACATGATTCGGTTCGTTGCATTCATTAGTCAATGATTTAACAACATACCACCTTAAAGAATGAAGTGTACCTATGATTTGCAAATTTTACTATTACTACTTACAACCTTTTCATATTTTATTTTATTTCTTTTACTTTCTACCATTACGATCTGCCTAGTATAATCAATAACTACACTATATCAAAATTAAGTTAGTTTATAATAAAATAATAATAATAATGAATATGAATTAACAAATATTATAAAAATTAATTTCGTTAACTAAATTATATAAAAATTAAATAAGTTTATAGTAAGTAACTAAGTTTATAATAAATAACAATAATAATAATAATTTAACCAATGTTTATAAAAAATTAACTAAGTTTATAATAATAATACTAATAATAGCAAAAACAAACAAAATAGCAAAAATAATAATAAATAAACTAAGTTTATAAAAATTAACTAATTTTCATTATAATTAACTAAGTTTATGATAGTAATACTAATAATATGAATATGACAATAATTCAGTTCAGGAGTTCACTGGTCGTCGGGCAATCTGAGTATATTCATTACGTAAGTCTTCCACCTCCTTTTTAGTACTCTTGTGTCCTTTAGCCTAAAGCTTCGATCTATGCTTGACTGCCGTTAGTTTTTTCAAAAATACATACATGGGGCTCCCTACCACTACCACCCTCCAACTTTACACAAACCGATCCATGTAGTCTTCACGTAGTGGCTTGCTGTTGGAGTGGGTTGAAGTTGGCGATGTTTCTTGATTTTGGGGAATGGGTGGAATGGGTGGGGAATGGGTGAAGTTGGCAGGGCGGTTGATACAACACTATAATAAACAAAATTTATACACATTGTCTATAAGTACGTACTTAATATTTTGAATTTTTTTAGTGGTTCTTGAGTTTTGAATGATTAATTACATCCCTTGATTGAAGGGCGCAGTGAATGGTAGACACATAAAACAAGTAGAAGCCATAATTTTCGAATATACATGATACTGTCCAAAAGTAAATTAGCTATCCGACTTAATAAAAGTCAGTTGGCTACCAACTTATGCCAGAAATTTTAATGTAGATTCAAATGGATAGTAACATGTACGAATATAAAATGAGACATGCAATAATATGCAATAATTTAGTTTTTTGTTACATATAAAAACATCTATCATTAATTATGTATCGTTCTTAATGTAATTATTTATCTTATTTGCAGGTGTGTGAAAGAAGAAGATGCTCAAGTTGTGGTCTTCATTTTAATGCAAACAATCAAATATGTACTTGTTTTTTTTGTTAAACTATGCTACTATTTTTTGGGGTGTGCTTAAAATATTTGCTACTACGTTTTGATGTGTATGAATATTTGGTATGTTTAATGTAATGTGTTACATCTCTATATTTATTATCTTTTATGATTATTATTGTGCTTTTTTATATTGGTATTTAATACTGCAGTTTATTAGTAGGATGCAGAAAATTTTGAATTGTGAAATTAAATTATAGCACTTCAAAACCGCTATAATATTTAATAGCGCCTAATGGCCGCTATCAAATCTGTTAGTATTAAAGATGCAGACCATAAAAAGCGCTATGGTATTACAAAAAGCGCTATAAATAATGATGAATGATAGGTCAGTAAGCGCTATAAAATAAGATATTATAGCAGAGTACAAGCGCTATTGTAGCTGAATTTTTATAGCGGCATATTGGAGTTGTGACAAGTCACCGTCTATAATAACCTGTTCAAATACAACGCTAATAATCTGCTATTAACACTTTATATAGCGCAATATTAGTGCTATCTTAGAAAAACAAAAAGTATTTTGTGGCTAATAACGAATTTCATAGCGGGCTAATAGCGCTGTGATATTAATCAATAACGCCTATTTTGTCGCTATAAAAATAAATAACATAGCGCAATATTTGCGCTATGAAATTAACAATTTTTATAGCGCTATTTTTGTGCTATCTAATGTTGGTTGTTTTTAATCACGTCGTTATACAGCGTTTATCGAACCGCTATAATATCCTTTAATAGCGTTTTCCGGGCGCTATCGTAGGGTATTTTTGTTGTAGTGGCAGACTTTATAGTAGAGTTTGTTGTGCATGATGATCTTCTAGAAGGTAGCGAAATCCCTACTGTACGATGTAAATTATATACTGATGGAGCATCTAATGATCATTGTTTTGGAGCTGGGGTTGTACTTGTAACTCCTGAAAACTATTTCATTTGTTATGCTTTAAAGCTTGATTTTCCAGCAACAAACAACGAGGCTGAATATGAAGCTTTGATTGCTAGACTTAAACTCACTAAAGAAGTTGGAGTTAAATCTTTTGAAACCTTTTGTGATTCACAATTGGTGGTGTATCAAGTTAGAGGAGACTATCAGGCTAAGGGATAACGGCTTGCCCTATATCTTACCCGAGTTTAGGAGTTGTTGACAGAATTTGAATACTATGACATTTTACATATTCCACGCGATCAAAATAGAGAGGCTGATTTGTTGGCAAAGTTTGCTAGTGCCGGCGATGCGCAGCGGATGGGTTTGGTTCCGGTCGAAGTATTAGATACCCCAGGTATAAATATGATGGAAATCGGTCAAATACTGGAGGTAGAATCTGAAAGAGGATCGTGGATGACTCTAATTAAAGGCTATTTACTACACGGAGTCCTGCCTGATAAAAGAAATGAAAAGCGACAGGTCCTTCGCAAAGCTTCACGATATATTATGCAAGAAGGAGTCATGTATAAGAGAGGTTTCTAAGTCCCTCTACTTTGGTGTATCGTCATGGTGAGATAAAGCGTGTTTTAAAAGAAGTTCATGAAGGATGTGGCAATTACATTGGGGGGAAAACTCTGGCAAAGAAAATACTCCGTCATGGGTATTATTAGCCAACCGTAAATCGAGATGCCGCTGATAATGTAAGACGATGTGATAAATGCCAAATATATGCGAAAGTCCCAAGAGGTTCGCCAACAGAAATAATGCAAATGGTTAGCCCATGGCTGTTCTCCATGTCGGGTATAGACATTATCGGTTCATTACCAATCCCTAAAGGTGATGCGAAGTACGCTATTGTGGCAATTGATTACTTCACCAAATGGGTCGAGGCAGAACCTTTAGCTATGATCACAACTAAAAAGGTAATCAAGTTCATCATCTGAAACATCATATGTCGTTTCGGTCTTCCACGGACTATTGTAACAGATAATGGGACTCAATTCGATAGTGTTGAATTTAAAAAATTTGTCGAAGATATCATATTGAAAAGATATTTGGCAGTCTCTCACCCTCAGGCAAATAGACAGGTTGAAGCTGTAAATAAAATCGTTAAGTCAATTCTGAAGAAGTGTTTGGAGAAGGCTAGAGGCAATTAGGTGGATAAACTCCCTACGACACTTTGGGCTTACAGAACCACTCACAAGTCCGCGACTGGCCATACTCTGTTCGCCCTCGCTTATAGTTTAGAAGCCATTATTCCTTTTGAGCTCGAAGTCCCTTCTCATCGAGTGACTTACTATGATCCCAAAACAAATCATGATCTCCTCTTGGAATCTTTGGACTTTATAGACGAGAAGCACGAAGAAGCCGTTCTGAGGGCAGCTATCCACCGACACCGATTCGCCCGGTATTATAACACTAAAGTTCGACCGAGAACCTTCAAAATTGGCAATCTCGGCCTGAAACGGGTTTTTCTTACCCCATCACACATGAATTCGATTTGGGAAGGACCATATGTCATTGACCGAGACTTGGAGAAGGAACTTTCAAGCTAGCGACTTCAATTGCATTACACTTCCAAGAGCATGGAATAGCGAACATTTACGACGCTATTTCACTTAGTTAATTTCCCTTACATTTCAGTTGTAATTATTTTCAGAATTTGCTTCAGCGTTTGATTTTCCAAGTATGTAATATGATAGTTTATGTTGTTCCTTTCCATTTAATGAATAAAGTTTTAGGCTTCCTCTATATTTATGTTTGCTATTGCATTGCATGATAATTACACAACGAAACTATTTGATATCGATATGTATGAACAGGCTCCCAGAGTTTGGAATCGATTAATCATGCTAACCCCCGATGGGATCAAAAAACATGAGCTCAATCAACTTGTTCGTTTAATAATTCCCATTCATAATCCAAAGAATAGGATACGCAATAAGGAACGATTATGGCCGACATTCTAGAGATTGAAAAATTCCTGCCTGGACTGTGGGCATGAAACAAAAATTAAACCGATCGAGATACGAACGATCGCTCGCCAAATCAAAACCCAAAATTCTGGGGTGCAAATTAATCAACCATAAAAGAGTACCACCTGACCGCCCTCTAAAATAACTCTAAGTCCCAGAGTGTAGATTGGAGTATAAACATAAATCGAGTGGAGACCGACCGCCCTAAAAATAAATCTAAGTCCCCAAAGTGCGGACTAGAGTATAAACATAAATCTGGTGGAAACCGACCGCCAACGAAACAACTCTAAGTCCCCAGAGTGCGGACCAGAGTATAAACATAAATTGGGTGGAAACCGACCACTAGCGGAACAACTCTAAGTCCCCAGAGTGCGGACCGAAGTATAAACATAAATTGGGTGGAAACCGACTGACCGCCCGCGAAACAACTCTAAGTCCCTAAAGTGTGGACTAGAGTATAAACATAAATCGGGTGGAGACCGACCACCCACAAGATAACTCTGAGTCCCCTGAGTGCGAACTAGAGTATAAACATAAACTGGGTGCGAACCGACCACCCATCAACTGAACCTTATCCCTAGAGTGTGGATATAATCACGAATGAATAAAGGAGTGGATTTATTCCACAAACTCCGGCTTGAAACCGACATGAGGAGTATAAACTTGTTAAAGAATGAATTCGACCATCCGGCTTTTGGCCTCGCCAAATCAATGGGCAGAAGCATAGTTATTCAAAAAATACCACTGAATCCGACAACGTAACACTAAGGAACGAGTCTGGTGTTTGATACGACTCGAGGCCATGACCACTTGGAGGTCTTGGGATGGAGTTGGTGAATTGTTACCATAATTTACATGCAACGAATTACAAGTACATTGAATGGAAGGTAACCGTTCAACTACTTAAATAACAATTCACATGAAGCGTAACAGAAAACAAAAGCTTTTATTTACATAATAGGTGTTAAAAATTCAGTACAAGTTATTCCAAAAGGTCGGGATTCATACCCGTACTACCATAATTAGTGAAAAAACAACTATGCAAACTATATACATTGAGCTGAAGTAATAACTGCTTCTTCAACTTCCTCTCTCTTTTGGATTTCTAGGGGGTAGAGCCACTTGTGCTTCTCTTTCGGGACCCTTTGCCGCCTTTAGCCGGGGAGCTTGTGGAGGAACGAGGAAGTTCATGAGGGATTGATCCACCCGGTGGAATAATTTGCAATGGCACAAGATGAAGGTCATCAACATCGACCTTGGTGGGTTCCATTTTAATCTTTTTTTCAACAACTCCTCCTTCCCAATCCATTTTTCAAGCTAACCTTCGCGGTGTGTTCGGAGGCACCGGTAATTATTATGTCATCAGACTCGTCAGCCGGGAGTGGATCCTCGGTCTTATCTTCGTCAAAGGCACTGATGACTTGAGCATCGGGCCTTGGAACATCAGCAGCAGCCGGGTCTTTAGCCATTTTCTCATGTTTCTCTACAGCAACACTACTTTTAGGAGTTTGACTAGGGCCTAGAAGACCTGGAAAATTAGATAAAATAGGGAAATTAGCTCAAAACCTTTACGCGTGAAGAATGAAAACTTTTCATATACTAAGGAGTAAAGTGAAATACCAGCATCTAGTTGACTCTCCGTAGTTGCCGGGGTGCCTCCTTCTAAAATGGAAGATAACATCTTGGATTCGAAGCCGGACCTATCTGGATCATAGCCAAGAGCTTGCCCTGTATCAAGAGAGATTGATGTTTCGACTACTTGGGATGGAGAGGGACCCTTAGGATCAGTCCCTGAAGATCCGACAATATGTTCTCCTCCTTTGGTAGGTGCAAAAGCATTGAAAAATCGAAGCTTTGTGGCAGCCAGATCCATGGGCTCATTTCCATGAAGGATTTCCCTCTCTAATTCTTCTTTGTTGAGCTCGGCTTTACCAATTATTTTTTCTTCACCTCGATAATGTACTCCCAAGCTTCAACGAACGATTCGAGATAACCCTCACTGAGAAAACTTAAGTCGTGATGGATCATGACTTTGGCATTGTATTCAATGATCAATGGGTCGAATTAGTCCTTAATCTCGTTCCTATCGGACTCCACAGTAGCTTCCACTTGGGAGTTAACTTGTTCGGTCATCTCTTTTCGACCCTCTTCTTGAGCTTCGTCCTTAATAGCTTCAATTTTGGCGAATTGCTCGTTGAGCTTAGGCTTTAAGTTTCTAGCCTCAACAACTTACTCGTAGTACTTCTGCGATTCCTCTTGAGCTTCGATTTTTTCCTCCCTTTCCTTCTTCAAAAGTTCTTCAAGTTCCTCGGTGCGGCGAGCTAGAGCGTCTTTCTCCTTATGCAAGGAGTCCTTTTCTAAAGCAATCGTTCCGCTACGATGAAGTGCCACGTCAAGTTCCTTTTTATTAGAAACTTCCAAATGGCTTACTGCCTCTGTCATTTCCTTGGCGTTCTTCTTCGCTTCACCAAGTTGGGTTTTAAATTCTAACAATTCAGCGTCTTGATTGTTGATTATGTCCTTATCATGTATAGCTTCCAACATGAGGCGATCTATCTCATGTTGATGCTCAATGGATACTTCGGAGGCTTTTTCTGCCAAGTGTATAAATGATTCATGTTGCACAAATACATCATTGGCGCACACAAGAGAACTTTCCTTGGCATGCCTCAGAATTATATGAATGGAAGGAAGGAATTGGAGACCATCAAAGAAAATCTTTGGAAAAGTGGCCTTGAGCTCGGCTAATTTCTCTACCGTGGGAACGTCGGGAGCGGTAGCTGGAAAAGGCGGATCAGAAGTAGCAAGTGGATGTTTTCCTGATCGATGTTCACAAGGTTGTCTAGAGCTCGAGGATCCAGAATGTTTCTTGTGAGATGCAGCAACATGTGAGTCGTGGTAGGAAGGCTGGTCTCTATTTTGAGCAGGATAGTCGGACTGTTCACCTTGACGGGATGACTGGGACTGGGATTTACATTTAGTAGAGGAAGAGGATTCCCTTGAGTGATAATTCTTATCCCATCCCTCATCTTTCTACCTGCGGCGGGTAGACTCTGAATTCCGGCTAGATCGGTGGTATGATGAAGAACTTCTGAGGTGATCGAAGGTCCTGGATTGAAACATTGCACCTATAAAGACAAAATGAGACTATATTAGTAATTGTCACATGAAAGATTAACGAAAAGTGTATAGTGAAATGTATGTGGTTATGAGTGTCCTAGTGTTCCCCTTAACAGACTGGTGACTGTAGGCTTGCTTAGCTCGATTTTCTCTCCTTTATCAAAAGGTCGGATGCCTTCGCCATTTCTGGCGGGAGAGTAAAGTCCTTCAATGCTAATGTTCAGAAAGTCGTAGGACATGATGTCATCTCGAATTCGAAGGTTTGAAAATCCATTTAATGAAATTTCCAAGTTTTGAGAGGACGATTCCTCTTCAACAGGAGTAATAACGAACTCTGGATCCGTGGCGGTTTTTCTTCTACGAAGCCTGTACACTAACCTTTTCTTTCTTTTTGTAGGTGTCTAGTATTATGCGGCTTGCGACGGTTCAACCATTCTCGCTTTCCCAGGGCCTGCATTGACATCCCCCGGCTAGTTTGCTTGAGAATCCTTAATTTCGCCCTCCTCGGTATCGTTCTGAGTCCCCTCCGCAGGGAGCACGATGGGGTTGACGGTATCCCTTCGTTATTCAGCAACATTTTTTGGTAATGCCGCACTTCAAGGAAGCTCGATACTACAACCATCCTCCAAAAACCCGAACAAGGATAGTAACTCATTGGTTACGAGAAGTTTGATGTCCTGTCCTCCACGGGGGTAGCGCAGATGGCAGCGATAGGTCTTGAAAAGTCGGTGCCTTCAGGACGTGGACGAACACCTGAAAGAACTCCGAATTCCAGTAGATTCAAAGGAAAAGTTATGATTTGGATTGATGAATTTGAGAAACAAGCGAAGGAAATACTTACGTCCTTCTAACCATCGTCTCGCATATCCGCTAGGGCATTAAACGTAAAACCATTCATGCTTAAACAACGAGAGTTTGTTCCAAGCACCCATCATAAGTTGGTAGTTTGGCAAGGGTTTGAGAAAGATATGAGAAGGGCTTCCCAATCACTATTTGTAGCCTAGATAAATCTTAATCTTTGGGGGTAGGTGGACGAAACAAAACATTCATGAACAGCAAGAAGATTCCATGTACAAAGGCATAACTATTGGGATGGAGTTGAGTGAGGGCTATCCCAAGGTATCTCAACATTTCTCGGACAAACGAATTGAAGGGCGATACGGATCCGGCCCAGCACATAAACTTATTGCATGTTGTGTACCCTACTAAGGGCAAGTGAGGCCTATCCTATCTTAAAGGAACCAAGACGCCCCTAAATGGAATTCTATGGATAGAACATAGCTCGCAGAGAGCAGCCTCGCCAATTCAAGAAGCCTATGAATCCACTGGATTATCTAGAAGAATAGCACCCTCTACATCATCAGGAGCAGGGCTTATGTTTTCCACTAGAAGGACTGGAATATCTGAGAAAGGATAGGCTCGTGGGTTAGAAATTTCTGTTTGTTCCATATGATGGGTAGGAGAAAGCCTACCGGATACAGTTGCGGAACTTGACTTTGCTTCAGAACCAGTGTGTCGCATTGCCGAATCAGAAGACATGTCAACCGAACGCCGAATCTATATCAACTATACTCAGTAGATAACCAAGATTAGAAAAAATAACATGTTCCCCGTGCAAAGTGTGAACTAGTGTAGTGCAGTATATAATAGATATAAACAGTTTGAAATCAGAAAAACGAAATAAAACGACGAGACTTGGGAGTTTTGTCTAGAGAGACCGTCATCGTTGACCGTCTCAATTGGCAAGAAAATTGATTGGTTACGAAAGCTGTAGGATTGACTGTCGGCATATCGAAGTATGAATTTGTTACTTAAGGTCATTTGCAAGTTTGTCACCTAGTCCATATTGAAGGTTCCGGAAATTTGATTGTTCAACCTCAAGTTCGACAATTTAAGTATGCATGTTAGGTTGTCTATTGTCATCATATGTTCAAGGTCAGCAAGGAAAACTAGTGGTGATTATTCGAGAAAATTAAGTTTGATTAGTTTACAAGTATATACCGATCCCTACGGTTAACTACCGATCCCTTTCCCAAGAGCTCCTATGTCGGTCCCTCTACCACATTACCGATCCATCAATTAAAACCTTCCTATAGCGAACCCTCACTCAGAGTCACTAACACCGATCGTTATACCACTACCCAATGCCAATCCTTCTCCTCAACTAAACAACCGATCCCTTTCCTCGCCGAACTCTTACTTTCTTATCCTTCTCCTCTCTCAACTCCTGACTCAACTACCGATCCCTTAATTAAAAAACTATCATACCGATCCCTTCACCCAAAGTCACCAGCACCACCGAACCCTTCATTTCTCTACTCCTAACTCTTATTCCATCAGAATCCTTTGTCGAACCCTCGTTTTATCTCCTCATCCCCTCTTCCTACGCCTAATTCAACCTACAAAACCTTTATTCAAGTAATCATTAGTCACTCCAAGATCGTTTGCCACCTTATACACACATCAGCAACTCGAGGCTGATAACCAAATCATGTAATTGAAAAGAGTTATTACGAAATCATATTTATATGGAAATGTGGAGGTTCGAATTAAGATAGGACGAGTGTTTGGGGGTTACTGAATTGAAGACAAAAGAAAAGCAAGTTTATGGGTTAGTTGGAGTCGTGGTTGGATTTAAGACCGATGTTTGAAGAGCTTGGGTTCGTTTGGAAGTTTCAGTGTGAAGGCTTGTAAATGAAAAGGTGAGGAAGGGAGAAAGGAAAGGCTTATATATATGTATGTATGTGTGGGAGAGGGTTCGGCTGCAAGGACAATTGAACGATTCATTAGTGGAGAGGGATCGGCATTGAAACCTATCAATCTCTATTCGCATAGCTATAAAGATGTATTGGCATAATGAACGTCGATCCCTATAGATGATAAAAAAAGAAAAAGAAAAAAAAGGAAAAAAATATTTTGAAGGTTTGGTTGTAAACGTGAACATACAAAATATAGTAGAAATTGGCAACGACCCATGAACGTTCGAACAACCAGGTGGAAATCCATGTCGACCACTCGACTTCTCCGATATCTTAAGCTTACGATTGTAGTAATTTGGGAGGAAAGGAATTCGCGCAGATTTGCACGGTCATACTCTACAATTGCTGCTCTTGTTTTTAAAATTTTGTCCTGACTTGTCGCTGTGTTAATGTGTATGGTGGTGGAGATGTATCTGGTCCTATTTTGTTTGGTTTGTAGTTCTTAATCTTTGTATGTTGCTTTTGATCAATAAAGAGTGGACTGTCCACTATAAAAACAGGCTGGCCTTGCCAAAAAAAGTTCAACCTTTTGAAATCAGCAAACAGTGAAATAAAACCTGAAACTTTCAAGTTCAAGGATAGACCAGATAATAAAAAAAATTATAAGTCTCGCATAACCGGATTTATATATGTTGGCGGAATATGGTACTGGATTTGGATTTATATTATTGGAAATCGATCAAGCTTAATGGCAGTCAATGAACAGTTCAATGCCATGGAAAAACAATTTGACAAAGGAATAACAATCATTCAGAAAGCTAGATGAACCTATATTCGACAATTCAGACTTGTTTTAATTCAAAGCACGTTATGTTACTCACAAAACATACTTTAGGGGGCAAGTGTTACCCAGTATCCTGACTCGCCATATTGAACTGATCGCATGACCATGGAGCAATGGTTATAGGACCCGAAAGAAAAGTACAGATGGTTATATAAAGCCAGAATTGAACAGAGTCAGTAGATAAATGATGCAGGATGCTTGAAATATGGATTTTAGCTTGGACAAGCAAGGGATCAGCATAGCTTGGTAGTACCATAGGGATTGGCATGATTGGAAATACAAAGGGTCGGCATGGTCGAAGCAAAGGAGGGCTTGACATAGAAGAAGACAGATGGATCGGCATGGTTTATTGGTTTGGAAAGTTATACTTCAACTCATGAGGAAGGGATCGACATAGCATATAAAAGGGGTCGGCAAGGCTTAATAGGTAAGAAGGGATCGGCGTAACATATAAAATGGATGGCCAGGGCTTGATAATTAGCAAGGGACCGGCATACGTGAGTGCACCAAGGAGGGATCGCCATATGTCAGAAATCGAGTTCATTCTTGATTCTAACTATCAATATCTTGCGATCTAGAAAGCCAAAGAAAATGAAACTTAGAGAGCAAGGTATATGGACCCTAGGGAACCTACCATAGGGATCGCATGTCAAATGGCCAAAGAATGAGGGATCGGCATATAACTACTTGAAGGGTTCGACAGAAAACAGCTCACAAGTGGAGTTGAACCAAAGATCAATCCATAGTGTGAGCTCCACTAGTCCAAATGACTCCATATTTGAAGAGCCAACATATCTAAGCATGAAGAAGCCACCATAAAGATCGCTACCCAAGAATCAACCAATGAAGGGATCGGTATTGATCCCTCTTCATTAGTATTTGGGCCTAGTGACCTCTATGGTAGGCCAATATGGATTAGAAAGTCCTATAGCTGAAGTTTCAAAGAGATTGATGGTCACCTACACCTATAAATACTGGCATAGGGGGTCATTTTGAGGATCTTTACGATGCTGTTTATAGTAGCCTTTAGTGTAATCAAGTTTTTTCTTACTTCTTGTTGTTTGCTGCTATAATCAAACTGTTAGTGAATCAATAAAGATAATCTTCAAAGTGGACGTAGGCATACAACGCTGAACCACTATAAATTCCTATGTTCTTGATTATTGCTCTGATTTGTCTGTTAGTTTATTCTATTCCACGGTTTTAATTTTACTTTCTTCATTTACTTCTCTACATAAATCTATTCTTGGGTGTTTGTGACCAATTTGGTTGCAAACACTAATTAAATTATAGTTAACATCTATTTAGCAGAATAAATTACCATTCTGCTAATTGATTTGTTTTTAACATCTATTGGTAGAATAAATCATAGTTCAACTATAATTTACCCAGTAGATGATGTTGACATCTATTAAGCAGAAATAAAAACCCACTCTGCCATTATACTAACTTAGACATGTGTTTAGCAGAACAAATCCCTGTCTGTTATTTTGGTAACTTGGACATTTACTTATACGATCAATTGTTATTGGTTGATTCCTTTGTACATATCTGCTTGTTATGTAAATACCCATGTTATAACTTGAAAAGTAAACCCAGTTAAATGAGAACCATTATGGTCACTAAGCTTCTTTCTGATTTTTAAAGGTCAATCACACTTTTAATAATGGTTTCAAGTTAAGTATTGATTTTAGTAAAGGTTTTTTAAATAATCGTTTTGTTTATCAAAAGGACTTTATTAAATGGGTTTATTGAAGGAGTTTTGTTTCAAATAAGAAATATTTATAAGAAAGTATTTAATGATTTTGGATATTTATAAAGGAATTTTATAAAGAATTTTGGAGATTTATAAAGAGATATATGGTTGGATTTGATATTTATAAAAGAGTTTTGTAAATTTAACTTGGTGATATATAAAGAGTTTTGTAAATGGTTTTGGAATTTAAGTAAAGGAGACTCATATATAAAGAGATTTATTAAGAGGATTTATAGAAGAGAATTTATAAAAGAATTTGAGATTGGATTTCCTTTATCCAACCTTCTTAATTCTGGTGGTATGGATATTTGTTCCATACTTAACACCGAATGAATATTGTTTGAGGTTATCTTTATCTCTATTTTAATTAACTTTTTTTAATCCTTTGAATATGATTTTGAAATAAGAAATCTTTCATAATGTTTTGTGAATATACTTATGCCAGTGAGATAAATATATGAATAATATTCCGAAAGAGATTTATTTAAATAAGGCTTAGTGGTTGCTATGGGTAATTAAATCTCTGAATTGCAGCTTGTTTGTCTATTTGAGGGTTAAATAACCCGCTATCAAATCTAGACCAAAATATAACTTCGGAAATATCTAGGAAAAACACGCGAGTTATATGGCACAGTCATCTTCGATGATGTTGTACTATATGTATAAATCTCATTTTGTTCTCCTAGGATAAATGATAGGGAGATCCGTCCACTTAAATGGTTAGGGGTGATAGCTTCTCATATCTATTATCTGTTTATTTCCAAAACAACCGGGGTTGATTTTACCGAAAATATCGAATATTTTTTCTAAGAGACCGGGATCGGATAAGTATAAATTATCTGAAAACAACTTCAATCCAACTCTAGCGTTTCGAACTAAAGACATCTTGAAGGTGATTGAAGATGGAGCTTTTGAAGTGTAAGTGCTACTTGCTACTAATCTTGAAGGTGATTCCAAAGTGATGTAGTAGAGGTAGTGCCTTCGGATTCGTTCAGGCCCAGAACGAACTTGTATGAATGAATGCTGGTATTGCATTTTTTCCTAGAGGGTAGTGTTAGCATTCCATGATGGTTTGCTATATAAAAAGGTAATCGTAGCCTCAAGCCCCTTCAACCGGGAACTGACTAAAGCATGGACATGCAGCAAGGCTATGTGGGTCGCTCCCATTAGGTTATGATCATTCTGAGATCTAGTATCGATATCTCTATGTATGCTTCGGGGCCTATTATGGTTGTTCAATCGCAACCAAGGGGTGATCCTATTCGGCACTATCAGTAAGGGGTAGGGCTGGTCCCTAGCAGCAGAGGCATAACGTGTTGTAGCCTCTCATACATTTTATCTAGAGGTGTATGGATTCAGTAGGTAGACCTTTACCCTTTCATAGTTGGAATTCGTTCTCCAATAAGTGCATTCGGACCTGATTGTATACCTATAATGCTGGAATTTAATTAATGTAACAACTTCGGCTATGATTAATATGTATGTTTAACCTAGACATTATTAAAATATCATTAGATTTTATATAAAAATTGTTTGGTTATCATAAGGTAAAAACCCTTCCGTGTTTATCTGCAGCATGGTCTTACGAGATATCTTTGATTTTAAAGGGTTTTACAAGTTAAATAAATTCCTTAAGATTTGAGTTTCTCACATTGGTCTTACCAGACTGATGTGGGCATTATTTTTCTTACAATGCTTGGGTCAGCCCGAGCTTATTTTCCAGATTTGGCTGGATGCTTTGGAGGTTTCAAGTGACGAGCTGGATTCTCCAAGATGTATTCAAGTACCTTACATTCTTCCACTGTTCTGTTTTATTTTTTTCTTGTCTATATTTATCAGCAATTATAAGGACAGGCTCTTATAACTGTCTAGGCTGATAATAGGCTAGTGCACTCTGATGTTGTGTATATAATAAAGATGATTCCTTTTGTAAAGATCTTTTGTATATTATATATTACTCGTCATGTTTTGTGAGATTATGTTCTGCTTTTTTCCTTTCACCCCAAATGACCTAAATTACAAACACTTATACAATCGGCACACAAATACCGAGCGTGTATTAATTTTGGTCTTTAGGTGTAAGAAAGGAAGATCGTTACAACGTGGCATCGGAGCTTAGGTCAAGCAAACGCCTAGGCTTTGGTGGGGTAAACCCATTTGAGATAGGGTAAGCGAGACCCTAGAATAAGTTTGAGTGTATATATTGAGTGCTTATTTGTTGGTGCTATAAAAATGTTTTATATTGTGTTGATTTATCAGTTGAGTGGTTTATGAATTCTGGTCGAAATGTGGGGCACTAGGGTGTCGATAGTGGTTTCTAAACATTTAAACTAGGCAAATCAACATAGTATTGTTTTAAATTGGTAAATGAAATAATTTTACCTAGGAATATATTTAATATATAAAGAAATAATTTTCAAAAATAAAGTATAGTTATATATGATGTGATTAATGTTAGGAGTTGATGACATTTAATTATTATGATGTAGGGTTTGTTTAGTTGTGCTCATCCAGTTTGAGCATTAACTATTGTTGAGTGGTTCATATGAAATTTTCCTTGGTAAAGTATAGGTTGGGTATATAGGAATTTGTGGGAATATTGAAACGAACTCCTTGTGAATTAAGTTTCACAGTTTGACTATAAGGCATTTGATGATAATATTAGGTCAAAAGAATAGGATTTTAATAAAAGGGTGTTTATTAAAAATTAAGGAAACATATTTAAAAAAAATTGAATATTTGAGGAAAGATTTTATATACAATGATTTATAAATCAGAATTATAAAATATATTTTGAAAATAAGATAGACTTCCAAAGAATTTAAATCCCAGTGACTTTGATAAAGTTTTCAAATGGTTTTCAAGGTTTGGGCTATATAGTAATAACTTTACTTAAAAATACTTTAAAGTATAATTACTTTGAAAAGAAAATTTTATAGAAAGATGTGTTTTCTTTGGTTTGGTTCGGGGAATAAGTCCTGATTTGTTTTGTGATGGTTAGGATAATATTCTAAATGATGGTCAGATGTTTGCCCAAGTGAACATTGTAGTGCACTTAGAAAATTATTCTCTTTATCATTTTACCGCCGGGATGAGTTTGAATCTGAACAAATCCAAAACAAATTTGAATTAGATATTCGTTGAAATTATTTAGCTGGAAATATATAGTATTGTTTCAAAACGGGGATTTAAAAATAGGAAATATTTTTATAATTAACTAGTTCGAGTGGCTCGAAAGTAACTAAAAATGGCAAAGGGATGTGTTCAGATGGTAAACAATTCTCTTGAGTATTACCCTTCTTCGAAAGGTGATATATGATACTATTGGTAGTACACAATTCCTTGACATCAGTTTGGAGTAACTCGGGCTATATATATATATTATGGATTAAAATTTATATAGTATCATTTCAAAAGATTTTTGAAATAAAAATCCGAGTATTTGACTCTTAAGTTTCCAAAATATAAGGGTATCTTGATTTAAAAATGGATAAATTAATGAAGTTAAAATTAAAATTAATATAATAGTAATGTTTAATAAATTTGGTTTTTATTAAAATGTGTCTTTTGATTCTAACATCTAGGGAGTGATAGATTATTAGATGTTATTGGGCCGACTAATAAACATTTTTACCTTAGAGGTTTAAGTAAAAGTAGACTCTAGGATGGAGTTCGGATACCAATATCATACTCTTCTTAGCTACTTACCAGATTGATTGGGTAAAGAGGTTGGATTGGTCAACTAAGTTTTAAGACCCAAATTATCTTGGACCTACATTTGAAGAGTTAAAAGTGAATGGAACTAAAATTAGATGTTTTGTATACTCTTAGGGTCTAGGAGAGTGTTATACAATAATAAATTAAAATAATTTTTTTACGAAAAAGTTTCATGAATAAATTGTATCATTTAAAATATTGGACCTGAATTATAATTTTGGAAATGTTTACATAATATTTGGGTGGGTTAACAACAATTGGGTAAATAAAGAACCTTTAGATGAGTACATAGGATGTACGTAGATCATTTCCATTTCTTACATAATTCTCGATCCAATATTCGAGTACATGACGTAAGGTGTTTCATACCGTTCCGAATTAGGATCTATCACTCGATTTTTTATCCCGCTTGGAAATCGGGTGAACGATACTAGTTCGGTAGTAAAAGATATGTATTCGAGTGAGTGATCAAATCAGATTTTTGCATGAGAATGATCTATGTACATCTTATGGACTGATGTATAGTGTTATGTATTCCTGGTTGTTTTTTGTTTTTGGGTTAGATTGTGGTAAATTTAGGGGTCGAAATTCTTTTAACGGGAGAGAGTGTAACGACCTGGAATTTCACCCTTTGAATGGCTAATATTTAATTGATTTTAAATATTCAAATAATTGATTTTATAATTAAAATAAAATAGTTTTAAATAATGAATAATGATGCTGAAATCTTACAAGAATACATAGTTCGAAGAAAAATAAAAAATGTGATCGAAATTCGTTTTCCGAATCTTCGACTTTTTGTCGGCTAAAAGTTATCGAAAACGTTGTAAACTCTATTGTATAATTATTCTTATTATTTTTAAATGAAGTGATGATATGGTTTTCTATATATGCATACTTAAACTAATGCAAAACGTGGATGTAACATTATATGAAAAACAAAATAAAATAGATGTTAACTATGAAAAGATTCAATAGGAAACCTAAGTAAAATAAATCATTAATGTACGTTAGCTAAGCACAGGAAAGGGGGACAAGCTCGTGGGTATGAGGTACATGCAGGTGAGGTGGCATGGTGATGTAGCAAGTAGATGTGGAGGGTAAAGGACAAGGCTATTTTAGTAATTTACTTTGTTCTCTTGCTTATAAATAGCCCTTTCACTTCTTCAATTTTTCCTCCTCTACCTTCTACCACATCTTTCTCATATATTATCCACATGGAATATTTCTTCTATTCAAACGGTATAAAATTCCAATGGCTACAACTTTTTTGTGTACCACTTATTCAAATTTTGAGCTTAGCCATGTCCAAATCTCATTTCTTTACATAGTATTTTTAGGACCTAGATTTTCAAGTCTGAAAATACCTTTTCTTCACTTGACTATATCTCCCTCAAGCCTAACCCAAATTGAGTGATTCTTTTTTCGAAATTGTAGAGAAACAAATTTCCAAGAACTTTCCCTTTATAAACTTTTCCAAATTCCGTGAGTAACTTGTCCAAAAATATGTTGGAAGATGACCCATTTTTGGGTCTGATTTTTGTGAACTCGATGATAATCCGAAATCCCTCCACCTTTCAAGGCCAAGCTCCACCACCCTTGAGCCATGTGCACCATACCTTGGCTGAACCCCCTTAAGTCCTTAAGGCAACTAAATCTTTATTTTCAAAGCATGTGGCATGTATCTAGGTTCTATTCTAGTTTTAGTGGAAGTTTGGATGGTTTTGGTGAGTAAACTTTTGTTTTAAATTAAAAGTTCTTAACTTTAATATATTGGATAAATTCATGTATGATATGTGTTTGAATTATTGGATTATTGGGTGATTGGTTATACATGTATGTTGTTGTATGTGATTGGAAGTTAGACTTGAAATGAAGTCAAAATATAAGTGTTGGTTGTAAAGTTATGAACTGTGTTTATGGATATGATGTTGAATGTGTAAATGATGGATATGGAATTATAGGTTATGAAAGTTAACAATTTTTCTATGTTAAATAGGACTTGAGATCCTTTGGAAATATGGTGTTTTATTGGTCTTATTTACTAGTTCTCGACGTTTTATTGTTGTTTTAGTTTTTCAAAATCTTTTACTTATGTCTTAAAAGTGAATCAAAGTTAGCGAAAAGGAGTTAGAAAAGAGAACTTAGAAATTTACTCTAAAGCAACAACATCCATAGTGATAGTCGTTATTAAAGCAATTCAGGAAAATCAACGTTTGCAAAATAAAAAGTATTTGAACTTAATTATTTTTGAAATCATTTTTCAAAACATTAATTAAGTATAAAGGTTAATTAAGTATGAGTTAATGATAAATTAATTAATTTATTAATTTAGGATAATTAGGCGGAATTAGGAATTAAATAAGTAATTAGTACTTAAGTGTAATCAAGTAAGTTAATTTAATTAAAGACTAATTATTAACTAATTATTTATTTATAAAAGGGTTTAATTTTTAATTAATAAATAATCAAGTTTAATTTAAGTTAAGGTTTAATTAAAACTTAATTATAATTTAATTATTTTAAATAAAGGTTTAATTTATTGTTTAAGTTTTAATTAAGGATTAATTAATTAATTAATTGAGATTAAATTATATTAAATTATTATTTAAAAGTTTAAATTATTATTTAATAATTAATATAAGATTAATTATGGTTTAATTATGTATTTAAAGGTTAACCATTATTTAATTATTTATTTAAGGATAATTATTATTTAATTATTAATTAAAGGATTAATTATTATCAAGTAAAGAGTTTAATTGTTATTTAATTTTTTGATAAAAGTTTTATACCACTTTATTTCTAAAGATCGATTTGGTTCCAAAAAGCAACTTTCTTTTAAGGAATAGTTTAAATTCAAGGAATTTCTTTGTCGATTATCTTTAAGTAACCCCAATTGAACATGAAACCCAAGGACATAAGTTTATCAAAATAAAACACCATTCTACTAATTAAATTATAGTTGACATCTATTCAGCAGAATAAATCACCGTTCTGCTAATTAATCTATATTTGACATCTGTTGGCAGAATAAATCATAGTTCTGTCATAATTTACCTAGTAGATAATGTCGACATCTATTAAGGAGAAATAAAAACTCATTCTACCATTATATTAAATTAGAAATGTGTTTAGCAGAACAAATCCCCGCCAGCAATTTTGGTAACTTGGACATTTACTTATACGATTGATTTTTATTGGCTGATTCCCTTATACATATCTGCTTGTTATGTAAATACCCATGTTATAACTTGAAAAGTAAACCCAGTTAAATGAGAACCATTGTGGTCACTAAGCTTCTTCCTAATTTTTCAGAGTCAATCATACTTTTAATAATGGTTTCAAGTTAAGTAATGATTTTAGTCAAGTTGTTTTAAATAATCGTTTTGTTTATCAAAAGGACTTTATTAAATGAGTTTATTAAAGGGGTTTAGTTTTAAATAAGGAATATTTATTAGAAAGTTTTATAAATGATTCTGGATATTTATAGAGGAATTTTATAAAACAATTTTAGAGATTAATAAAGAGATATTTAAATGGATAAAAGAGTTTTGTAAATTTAACTTGGTGATTTAAAAAGAGTTTTGTAAATGGGTTTGGAATGTAATTAAAGGAGATTCATAAATAAAAAAAGAGGATATATGGAAGTAAATTTATAAAAGAATTTGAGAATTGATTTCTTTTAACTAACCTTCTTAATTCTGGTCGTATAGTCATTTGTTCCACACTTAATACCGAAGGAATATTGTTTGAGATTATCTTTATCTCCTTTTTAAATATCATTTGTTTTGATCCTTTTAATATGATTTTGAAATGAGAAATCTTTCATAATGTTTTGTGAAAATACTTATGCCAATGAGATAAGTATATGAATATTTTGATAAATATTCTGAAAGAGACATACTAAATGAAAGATTTATTTAAATGAGGCATAACAGTCTCTATGGGTAATTAAATCTCTGAATTGCTGCCTGTTTGTTTATTTGATAGTTAAATAACCGACTATCAAATTTGGACCAAAATAAAACTCCGGAAATATCTAAGAGAACACGTGAGTTATATGGCACAGTCACCTTCGATGATGTTGTACCATCTGTATAAATCTCAGTTTTTTCTCCTAGGACAAACGATAGGGAGATCCATCCACTTAATGGGTTATGGGGTGATCCCTACTCCTATCTATTGTTTGTTTATTTTAAAAAGAACCGGGGTTGAGTTTACCGAAATTATCAAATGTTGTTTCGAAGAGACTGAGATCGGATAGGTATAAATTATCTGAAAACCACTTCGATCT
This sequence comes from Allium fistulosum, assembly GCA_030737815.1. Lineage (NCBI taxonomy): Eukaryota > Viridiplantae > Streptophyta > Magnoliopsida > Asparagales > Amaryllidaceae > Allium > Allium fistulosum. The sequence continues at coordinate 1,265,419,628 of CM060901.1, read as the reverse complement.
AACTTAAGCGTTACGAACTAAAGACATCTTGAAGATGATTAAAGACGGAGCTTTTGAAGTGCAAGGGCTACTTGCTACTAATCCTGAGGGTGATTCCAAAATGGATATAGTAGAGGTAGTGCCTTTAGATTCGTTCAGACCTAGAATAAACTTGTATGGATGAATGCCGGCATTGCATTTCTGCCAAGAGGACAGTGTTAGCATTACAAGATGGTTTGCTATATAAAATGGTAATCGTAGCCTCAAGCCTCATCAATCGGGAAATGACTAAAGCAGGAACATGCAGCAGGGCCATATGGGTCGCTCCTATTAGGGTATGATCATTCCAAGGTCTAGTGTCGATACCTCTATGTATGCTTCAAGGCCCATTATGGTGGTTCTATAGCAACCAAGGGGTGATCATATTCGGCTCTATCCAGTAAGGGGTAGGGCTTGTCCAAATTAAAAGAGGTGCAACGTGTTGTAGCCTCTCATACATTTTATCAAGAGGTGTACAGATTTGGCGGGTAGACCCATGCCCTTTCATAGTTGGAATCAATTCTCCAATAAGTTCCTTTCGACTTGATTGTATACCTATTATCCTAGAATTTAACTAATGTAACAATTCCAGCTATGATTAATATGTATTTGTATCCTAGACAATATTATAATATCATTGGATTTTATATAACAATGGTTTGATTATCATAAAGGAAAAAACTCGTCTGTGTTTATGTGTGGCGTGTTCTTACGAGATATCTTTGATTTTAAAGGGTTTTAAATGTTAAATAAATAAATTCCTTGTGATTTAAATTCCTTGCAGATTATTATAAACAGAAGCACACATCATCACATATCCATATCATTCAAACCATATTTTATCTGAACTAATTTTAAATAGGATTTAATCTTTTATTTTTTAAATACCAAAATATTTTTAAATAATTCCAATTTAATTCAGAAATTTATTATTTTATCTCAAAATAAATTAAATATGTCTTTTCAGAATTTTCATATCAATAGAATATATTTAAAAATTTAGAGTCTTCCTTTTAAATTGTGTGTTTGTGTGTGTGTGTGTGTGTGTATATGTGTATATATATGTGTGTGTATATGTGTGTGTGTGTGTATGTGTGTGTATATATGTATATATATGTATGTATGTGTGTCTATATATCTCTGTGCGTGTGTACTATTACTATTTCTTCTTTTTTCTTGTCTATATTATTATATATGCATGGAAAAAATTCTTACCTTGGCCACATCAAAAATTTCCTTCCTACCCTCTTCTTTTTATTTTTTTTCATTTTCTTCCTCATCACTGTTCGGCCATGGTCCCCCTCCTTAAGTAATCGACGACTGAACCGAGACCATTGTTGCACTCAACTATGCAACACGATCCTACTGGTACCTTGTGTTCCAACTATTGCGCACATGCTAATGATATGGGTGTGGATGAGTCACAACTATTTTAAGTTATTTTCAAACTCCATGGGTTCTGATGATAAAGCGAAAGCTAGTCGATTTGTTCGTCACACTTCTGTCTACATATTACCTTTCGGTTGCATGCTTAAATTCATTTTAGGTTTTTTAGTTATATGTTGTTAAAGTTTTGCAGGGGAATGTGTGTATATGTGGACATATTTTATACAAGTAAAATTTACACAGTGGTTATTTTATGAAAGCATGAATGTGTATTTGATAAATTATGTTCAACCATTTGCTTTTGTATAGAAACACGTTGCATCATATCATTTCGTGTGTATCCCATTTCAAACATTCAAGATCAAATTCAAACATATTCAGTGGTATGAATCCAACCATCATAGGCTACCAAGCCATTAACAACTAATGCAGATTGATTTAATGTAATCTATAACTCAAAATCAAGTATTAAACTTTCATTGTTTAATCAAAAGATACCTACTGTAAAACTATACACATACACATATTGCTTTTGCTATTGAACTTAATAATGAAGATTTAGTATGAAAATAATGGTGTTGATGGTTTTAGGAGGAAGAAATAAAATTAACAGAGAGGTTTATATAAGGCTTGGGAGGAACTTTAAGGTTAAGTAATAATATAGGTTAAATTATAATGATTATTACGATAAGGATAAAAAGTGCAGTCCAATAATCTATTTTCTTTTTTATTTTCTTTTTTTAAATAAATCCAAACCCATAACCACCTTATAACCCAAACTGCCTTTGAATCGTCAGTTTATATTTGTTTAAAAATCTGCACAAAACATTTTTCCAAATTTTATTTTATTATTGTGATGATTTTTATTTTAGTAAAGTATAACTTTCTAGTTTTCAACCATTATAAAATAATTTTTTTAATTTCAAAATAATTTTGAATATTTTTTATTTTGCTAAAATAAATTTCCAAATAACTTTTAGACTTTTAAAATATGATTCAAGTTTAATATTTGAATTTTATATCATTATTCATTAATTAAATTCTAAAACGTATATTATTATAATTAAACAAATATAGGGATGTTGCACAACTTCTATCTTCTTGGAAAATTCTCTAACTAGGTGGAACCTTCGAATAATGTGTCTCGATTTCTTATGTGCTCTAGGCTTCTTTGCAATCTCCATTACCGCATTATTGTCATAAAAAATTGTAATTAGATTCCCCATGTTGGGAATCACCCCTAGCTCACTCATAAATTTAGGTATCTAGACCACTTCTTTAGATGTTTCATTGGGAACGTTGTGGCCTCTGTCGTGGAATTAGCTACTATTTCCTATTTAGAACTTTTTCAAATAACGATCTCACTAATTAAAGTAAAGACGTAACCTGACACTGACTTACCATCGTTTACATTTCTTTGAAAGCTAGAGTCTATATACCCCTTCATAAGGAGGTCTCCACTCTCATATATAAGGAATAAGTCCTTATTATTTCTTAAATACTTAAGTATATCTTTTATGACAGCCCAATGCTTTTCTTCAATATTAGACTGACATCATCTTATGTATCCTAATTTGTAATGACCTATAATTTTTAACGTTTCAAATGTGAATATTTAATTCATTTAAATATTTAGATTTGATTAATTTAATAAATTATAAGAAAATCAATTTTTAATAATACGACTTGATTTTTGATGATGTATTTTGTTTTAGTTTATAGGATTTTCCATAATTTTTAATTTGGAATATATTTAATTTATCATTTGACATATTTTTCGGCAAAAGTTGGTATTTTTTAAATTGTATAAAATAAGATAACTGGGTGTTTTACTATTGTTTTGTGGTCGAATCGAATTGTTGTGTGCGATCGTATTTTTATTTCTTCCATTCGCGGTTTGTACACGAATGGGATATTATGTAGCAAAGTGTTGAAAATTAAAAAATAATCATCCTACACTTATAATATTCTCCACCTTTTTTTGCTTTACATCTTTCCATTTTAATTTTCCCTTTTATCTTTTATTATAAACAAGGAAAATCAACCCCTCGTCCAACGGTAGATGTCGCTCCAGCCTCAAGAGGTGTTTTCTAACGTGACTCTAAAGAAGAAAATATGTATGGGAAAGTAGGGGAGTACATCCATAGGAGGGATCGAAGTGGATTGACCGAGGCAGTTAGAAATTGACTACGATAGTGGCGGTTAGGGTTTTTTGGCAATGGCATTGATCTCCAAGTGGTAGCTGTGAAGTAAAAAGTTTGGGGTAGGCGAGGGCTTCGATATGGCAAAGTTTGGGGGTCACTCATCGATGGTGGCGGTGGAAAATTGGAGTTGATTTGAGGCGACCTTTTGTACTTGTTCTTGAGCTAAAAGCGATGGGGGAGGTGAACTTTGTAACAACCCGATTTTTCGACGCCCGAAAGTCGACATCAATACAACCACTGTATTAACTGCCGAACTATCGAATGCCAGAAAACCGAATTGTTAGGGTTAAAGAATGAAAGAGATAGAAGAAGAAAGAAAGAAAAAGAAACAATATCAGAATCTCACATTCGTAGTGGAACAATATATAATAGATGAATGAATAATCTTTATAACAAAGAACTATATCAGTTTATACAATACATCATCAGAGTTTACAACAACAACACACATCACTGGACAGTTATATAAACTTGTCCACATAACATAATACACAGCGGAATAATACTAGTATAAGTGATACGTCTCGCCATCCAGCTCGCCTCCAGATCTCCACAGCAATCCATCCAGATCCAATTGATAAGCTGATTCTAGGCTGCCCGTGTGGAAAATTATAGGCACCCAGAGTTTAGAAAGGGAACAATATACTCCAGGTCAGTCATGGGACTGGTGTGAGATCTTAAAAATAGTTATTGGTATTAAAAAGAAATCCGCAATGCTTTTGGAAAATGAAACTACCATAAGGCCTCCCGCCACACACACAATGCAAACGCAGAATTGGAGGAGATTTCTCCTTATGATAGTCAAACATGCTTGATACACAAAATCTTTTTAATATTATCATTAGTGCCTAGTGTGGAAAACATTTCGAAAGTATAATATTAATCTTAGCCAGCATACAACCATTATTGTATGTCTGCTATAGCTACCATGTTTTGTGGCAGGTTACCGCCACGCTGCATGGCTGGTTATACAACTAAACCGTACAAGGTTCGTATTGTTCCTTTGGATTTTCCAACAAATGGTCAGGCTAAGGAACTTCCTATGCCACATGGGTACGCCTTTGGAGGGACGTCCCGAGAACCTACCCGGCTCTTTGCCAACACAAGGCCGGGTCACCTCTGTAACTAGGTAACTACTACTCGAGTATGCCACCCCCCGGTCGTTTGCGACCTTTATCCGAGGGCCCTCAATCACAAAGCTACAACCACACAGTAAATGAGATTGCAGCAACCACATAGGTAAAGTATCTGGGCTCCATACCATGATACCACCTTTTTCCAGAAGGAAATGACATACCCTAAAGGGTGCGACCCTCATAACCTTGCCGCATCTTTCCTGTTTCGACCATCTCCAGGTGTGAGGTTCGATGAGGTCTCGTCCACAAAGCTACGCTTTACACGAAAGCCATGCTTTGATCACGAATGATCAAAAAATGACCATCAACACACAACAAAACTTAGCATGCCACACTACCAAATTGGGAGTATATCACCGATGACCTTCAACTACATAACCGTCTCAGAGAACGGTGTTAAGCTAAGTGAATAAATTCTCCGCCACCAACAGATATGTATTTGAAAGAAATCTGCTTTATATCTCAAAGTGTAGTGTCAGACATACGACCATATAAGTCTATTCCAGGTTCGAACAGAATCGAAGGCACTTCGTCCAATAAAGGAAGAAGCCCTTGCAAATCTGGGTATCCACAATCCCGATCGGACTTCCCATCACATGTGGAGATCTTTATACCGGAGCACTCAGTGCAGAGATATTAGATAGGTTATCCTATCGTTCTCGCAAACACCCGGTCTTCAACACCGGTCTTCCATTGCGATCCATAATGTCGTATCATTATTTGGAATGGGTTATATGACACAAAGGTCCTCTCCCGGCTAAACCGAATAATGAGCGCTTGTTTTAAAAACAAATTCAAGTGCCATTTCTAAGGCAAATATTGAAAGTCGGCTATTTAACGATCAAACAACATTCACAACAATCAAGCCTTAATAATTTCCCCAAATTGTTTATACTGATAGTTGGATATTTTACTATCAAACAATATTCACAATAATCATCCAATCTAAATAATTTTTTCCAAATTATTAAATTTCAAAATATCTTTGCAAGATATATATTTTCCACACTTCATCACTTTGAAAACCAATTTCAAATCACTTTTCACTCGCGGAATAAAATTCCCGATATTATTTATTTCCACTGGAAATCTCCCAAGTCCAAATACTTTAAAGTAATTTAAATCACTTATCCAAAATATACTTGGAAATATTTTAAAATAAAACTATCTTTAAACTCTTACTTAAATATTAGTTATGAAAATATTATACTAATATCTCATATAAAACTTCAAGTCCAAACTAATAAAATTAGTAGATAGAGTATAAATATTTCCAAATAACAAACATTTGCAAATCGATTTCCAAATTAATTTTCAACACAAAAATCAATTTTTTTCATTCAAACACCAAATCAATTTTCATATTAATTTTCCAAAGATTTATTTTCCAATACCAAATCAATTATCAAATGGATTTCAAAAAAATTTATCACCTTTTAAATAAATCCCTTTATTCTTTCCAAATTATTTAAAATTCCATTTTCAATAAATTCTTCAACTTTTAAACAATATTATTCAAAACCCATTTATTAATACCTTTTCCCATATTTTGGAAATAATTCGATAAGATTTCAAAAATCAACTTTATACTTTTAAATTCCTTCTTTTAAATTCACCCAATTCTTTCAAAAGGGGTTTACTTAAAATTTCCTACTTTAATTTCAAAAATCCAATTTTATTTATTTCTGGTATCCAATGATACCAAAAATACATTCGGCTAAATTATAGCCTTCAACAAATTCAATCATCAATATAATCATTCATAGATTATCAATAAATCATCACACAACATATGAAACAAATTCATACAATTTGAGGAATCCAGTTGGATCCCTCCAACTTGTTTCCCTACATCCACAGATGTTAGCACAACAATTAAATACCTATTCCACTTCGAGGTGGAATATCGCGGTATATGGGATTTATAAAATATCATCCGCTATTATGCAGCGCATAGGGTCTCATCCGCTATATTATTCGGGAAGTCAACAACTCCAAATACATATATAATACCAATTCCACTTCGAGGTGGAATATTGCGGAATATGGGATTTATAAAATATCATCCAAGCACACAATCAAAAAATTTAGATATATTCATCTTAAAATTAACCAAGAAACAAATTTTGAGTGAGAAGTTCTCACCTTTAACAATGCATGCAATCCATTTTTCATTCCCGCTTGTTTTCTTTCAGATATTGACCTTGTATAAACATTATAAGGTTTTATTAATATTCAAATTAGTTGAACAAATTAATTTTCCTATTTGATAAGTTTAATTAACCAATGATTTTATTTATTTAATTTTTCTTATATATACACAAATTGAAAAATGTGCATATATTTAACCTTACTGAAAAACAATTTTCTGCATATATATATAGATATACACACATTAAATCTAATAAAGTAGAATTTCTGTTCTCAGCCTGCTTATATATATATTTAAATAGAAATACATATGTATATAAAAACTGCAGCTATCCCCTTTGTAAATTAAAATTCTATCAATATATATATATATATATATATATATATAAACATCGGAAAATACCTCACGACTTCGATCGCCGTGCTCAACTTGCATCGTCGCCATGATCTCACTATCGTCGACGACACTCGCCCAAACAAACGTCACGACTTCCCACAGCTCGAGATCGAGCTATTTTCACCTTAGACCAATTGTGTCGTAGGCCGCGACCCTTCACAACTCGAGATCACCTCGATGACGAACCCCCTCCCCCCTCACGGTTATCGCACTCCATGATTTCACGATTCGAATCGCTCGCCTGCATCGCCTACGTTGACCAAGATCTGCACCAATGGCCAAGCTCACGGTTATTCTGGGTGAATCGATTTTAATTTGATATGAAAGAGGGGGTTTTGATTTGCTCGGCCATTGATTTATTTGATTTGAATTCCATTCTTGATTTTAATAAATAGGCCTTGGGTTTTGAATTGAAGATGAAGGGGATTATTTCTGATCGGCCATTGATTTATTCTCAGGCTTTCGATTTGAAGGAATGAATGAAAAGGAAAAGAGACGTGATTTAACAGAGAGGAATAGGTCGGCTTCTAACAGATGTAGGTTGGCTAAAGAAAACATAGGGTGGCTGTGATTTGATTTTTAATCAGATATATATATATATATATATATAAATTTAAATCGATTAATTATTGTCTAGGCGTTTTTATCTTGTACGATCACATGATAACTCCGAAATCTACGAAATTTGAAATTCGATAATAGTACAATACTACGGATCCAATGGAACTGGTTTCGTCAAATTCCGAGACTGTGCCTCGGAAGGCTATTTTTAAATATCCATTTAACCAATATATTTTTAAAACTGAACAAAACACTGTTAAATTCAATTTCAAAATTTCTATCACCTTCAGTATTATTAATATAAATTTTCTAAGCCTTGAAAATATTTTTAATCAGCTTAAAAATTGAAGATTCAATATTTTTACCCAACTGCAATAAATTAAATTCGATAATTAAATTGCCAAATTCATTCTGATATTTGAATTTCAAATTAAACTAACTTCTAGATATTTAAAATCAATTAAATATTCTGATTTCCAATGTCAAAAATCCAGGATCGTCACAAACTTGGTGGCGATGGACTCGTCTTGGTCAGGGCTGGCGATCTAGAAGGTGTGGTGGTCTTTGGAGCAACATAGTGGCGCTGGAGGGATTTTGAATGGAGGTGGCTAGAGTTTGGGGTGAGGGAAAAATAGTAATAAAGGAATGGGGAAGATAATTTAAATTGGTAATTAGTAATTTAATTAAGTATTTAATGAATTTGATTAATTTCAAAACTTATAAAATCAATAACTTCTTCATATGAGGTCCAATCGATACGCGATCTTTTGCGTAGCCCTCGTAGGAGAGTTATCTACGCATTAGAGTTGATTTACTTCAAGTTTAGGACAATTAGAATTTTTAGTTAAAATTGAATGTTGTTCGATTTTAGACTATTCGAGAATGCGTAAGCGTCAGTTGGAATTTTTGTGAGTTAACTAACATTTTGATGAACTTTATATGCTATATGCATAGATGTCCGAAAACTACTTTGAACTGGCCTAAGCATTCGAATTGGAGACATCTTGGAGATGATGAAAATTGGAGGCGGAAGTCTTTGAAGTGCAAGGGCTAGTTGCTACTAACTTGAAGATGTAGTAGATGTAGCGTCTTCGATTCGTTCATATCCTGAACGACTTAAATGGATGAATGCTAGCATTGCATTGTTGTTTAGAAGGCAGTGTTAGCATTCATAATGGGAATTTCTAAGAGAAAATTGCTAAAAATGTAGCCTCACAAGCCTCGTACCCTAAAACCACTAAAACAAGAGATATGCAGCAGAGCTATGTGGTTTGCTACCATTAGAAGCATCATTCCTCGATCAAAATCAATATTTATGGATTTCGGTATACATGCGCACTTAAAAAGGTGAGGTCGTGGCCTAGTGCAATCTTTTGCAGCCTCGGTGCTTGAGGGATGATGTAATCTAGCTTGTCATGTTCGAGGAGTAGGACAACTCTATGTTGGTAGTGTTCGATAGGTTTTCGACCTTGGTATATTTTTCTATAGGTGTACTATGGCAGGTGGTACCCCGGTGCCTTGTCATTATATGGAATCCAATTTCCAATACGTGCCTTATGGTTTTGGTTGTAGAACCTAGTACTATTGAATGTAATTATGGGTAACCATTCCAAATATGTTCTATATTTATTTTCAACCTTAGACGTTATTATAATATCATTGGATTTTCTAATAAAAGTGGTTTAGTTATCGTAAGGTAAAAACCCTTCGCGGAATAGTCTTAAGAGATACCTTTATTTTGAAGGATTTTATAACATTAAAATGTATATAATGTGTGTTTCTCATGCTGCTTTACCAGACTGATCCAAGCGTTATTTTCTTATAATGCTCGTGTCAGCCTAAGCATATTTCGAGATTTAGTTATGGATGCTTTGAAGCCTCAGGAGATGAGCTGGATGCCTCCATGACATATTCATGTATCTTTTTTTTTCCGCTGCATTTCCGATATTGTAATTATCATTGTTTATGTGGATAGGTTTTTATAAGTGTCCAGACTGATGATATGTTAGTTTACTCTGTTTGATGTATGTATAATAATTTTTCTTACTGTAAAGCTCTTTTCCTTCACCCCAACAATCTGTCTTTTCAGCACTTGGATGTTCGACACATGAATATCGTGGATGTATCAGTGTCGACTTTTGAGGGTCGAAAAGGCATGTCGTTATACATGGTATCATAGCTTAGGTTGAGCAAACACTTAGACCTTGGTAGGGTAGACTTATTAGGGATAGGGTTAGTAACACCCTAGAATGAGTCTTAGTGTTTATGTAAGAGCATGTATTTGTTAGTGCTTTAAAAATATTTTATATTGTGTTAAATTACCTGTTAGGTGGTTTATGGATTTTGATCGAGACGTGGAATGCCACGGTATCGATAAAGGTATCTAAACACTTGGACAAGGCAAACCGACATAGTATTGTTTTTGAAAATTTTGAAAATTAGATAATTTTATCAAGATTTTATATATAAAAGAATAATTTTCAAAAATTGATGTTGTTGTTTATGATGTGTTTGATTGTTAGAAAAAGATAATATTCAATTATTATCATTTATTATTTGATTAGTTGTGCTCAGTCGGTTTATGACAGTTTTTCCATTTTAACTGCATGGTTTGAGTAAATAGTAATTGTGGGAACATTAAATACGAACACCTTGTGAAGTAAGTTTCATAGTTTGAGTGTAAGCCATTCGATGATAATGGTGGGTTAAAATTTAATTTTAATAATAGTTGTGTACTATGATCTAAACAAAAATATACATTTACGAAATGATTTTATATAGGAAAGTCAAATTATATTAGTTTACTTTAAGAATATAATTTATAAATAAAAAGGATTTAAGCTGAGAATTTGAAAACTTAAATCCCAGTGTTTTTGAAATTGTTTCCAAAGTTTTGGATAAAATAATAATAGTATTATTTGGAAGTATATATGAATAGAAATAGTTTAAAAGTAAAGGAGATAGAAAGCACTGAACTCACTTCTGCCACTGGAAAATAATTCTAGTGATGACTACAGTTTCATCGGCATTTATTTTCAAGTTTCTAAATTGGAGATGCTGACATAGTAGTTCACTATAGAGCTGTTTTTATAAAATAGATTTTGATTTACTCCTAAAGGTATGATTTCAATACAAAAGGATACACGTATATTATTATTATTATTTCAAAATGATTTGAAATTAAATCCGGTGTTTAGTTCTTAAGTTTTTTGTTAAGTTATATTATGGATGCATGTATTCTAAGCATTAGGGTGGTTTGGTTTGTGCATCTCATTATGATATATTGTTTGATAGTTTTCATTTGTTGAAATGAAATGGAACCTTCGATGATTTTGGATAGCCAAAAACTTCTGAATTAGTTGAGAAATTAAAGCTAAATGTTTTTATGATAATATAAGAAAATAAGTTTTTGTAACTTATAAATTTGAGAAGATAGTAAGTTCAAATAAGTTTTAAATTTTTCGAACATCTTGGTTAAGTAAAACAAATTGGGTATTGTATATATACTCTTAGGATGTATTAGAGTATTATACGAATATGAACTTAAGTCTTGAATGTTTTTAGACGTAAGTAATCTATTATGAAATGGTCGAATATTAAATAAAATAAGTATAGATGAATATGGCTTAAAATGAAAAATAATTAGTATAATTAAGAAACCAATGGAATAAATGCGTAAGTTGTACGTAGATCATTTTATTCGCATAACTATTCTTGATCGAAATTCGAGTACATTATTTCTAGGTGATTTATACCGACCTGAACAAGGATTTCACTCGATTCTTGAAAGCAAACACTAAATACGAATTTTTGATATGATTCTGAAGTTTTATATCATAGTATATGGCTATGTAAGTAGAACAGATGTTTTTAATCATGGAATCTGATCAGAATCCACACTAGGAAAGTCGAGTGAGTGCTACTAGTTTGGAAAAGAATTTTATGTGATCGAGCGAGAGATCGGATTTAATATTGTGTACGGATGACATATGTACATCATACGAGCTTTAAAATTGTATGATTCTTTTATTAGAAATGCAAGTTATATGGTTTAAGGGCATTTGATGTGTGATGACTGATATATATGATTTAGCATGTTTGGATTCATGGTATGATGGATGAGTTGCTATATTGTTTCAATTGTTGTGTTCAACTCTCTTTTGGGTTATGTAAGTAAAAATCAATTACATGGAAGCAAAGGCTAGCTTGTTGCTTTTGGTTTCATGAGTAGAGTTTGATTTTCTCGACAAATTAGTATGTGTTTATTGCTTAATGGGTGTGTTTGCTACGTGCCATACACACTCTATAAGATATATTATAAGTACATATTATTGTTGTATTATTCCGAGTTATGTGAGGTCCTAGATATGAGCTTATATTGATATTGTGATTTTTTCAGACCTAGCTGCGCAAAGGAGGTATTGCCAAAATTTTCCATACTATATGTAAATTTAAAATTTTAGTAACACATTTCAACTAATTGATTTTGAAAATCTAAGGGTGAGAATACATTTTCTTCCTTTGGGAATTCGGGGACGAAATTCTTTTAAGGGGAAGAATGTAACGATCCGTAATTTTTAACGTTCCGAATGAGAATATTTAATTTATTTAAATATTCACATTTGATTCTAATTTAATAAATTATAAGAAAATCAATTTTTAATAAAATGACTTGATTTTTGATGGCACATTTTGTTTCAGTTTATAGGATTTTTTCCATAATAGTTAATTTGGAAAATATTTAAATCATTGTTTGACATATTTTTCGGCAAATGTTGGTATTTTTAAAATTCATAGATTAAGATAACTGGTGTGTTTTCTACTATTTTATGATGTAGTGAACTGTTGTGTGCGATCGTATTTTTATTTCTATCGTTCATGGTTCGTACGCGAATGTGATATTGTATAGCGAAGTGATGGAAATTGTAAAATAAATTTCACCCCACACTTAGACCATTCTCTACCATTTTCACTTTTCCCTCTTTCCATTTTGATTTTCCCTCCTTTCTTTTACTACAAACAAAGATAATCAACCCCTCATCCAACGGTCGACGTCTCTCCGGCCGCTAGAGGCATTTTCCAGCATTGACTCCAAAGAAGAAAATGTGTACAGAAGGTAGGCAAGTACATCTACCAGAGGGATCGATGTGGATCGAGGTGACTAAGGTTTGATTTTTTGGCAACGGCATTGATCTCCAGGTGGCAACCATGAAGCAAAAAGGTCGGGTAGGCGAAAGCTTCAATATGGTGGAGTTTGGGGGTCCCTCGTCGATGGTGGCGGCAATAAACTGGAGTTGATCGAAGGCGACCTTTTGAGCTCATTCTCGAGCTACATACGACGGGTTGAGGTTAAGTTGGTGGTGATGGACTCGTCATGGTCAGGGCTGGCGACAAGGAGGTGCGGCGGTCCCTTGAGCACCGTGGTGACGGTGGACGGGTTTTGAACAAAGGTGGCCTGAGTTTGGGCTGATAGTAATAAGGGATTGGGGAAGATAATTTAAATTGGTAATTAGTAATTTAATTAAATAACTAATGAATTTGATGAATTTCAAAACCTATAAAATCAATAACTTCTTCTTACGAGGTCCACTCAAGACACGGTCTTTTGCGTTGCGCTTGTAGGAGAGTTATCTATGCACTAGAGTTGATTTTGTCAAGTTTGGAATAAGTGGAATTTTTAGTTAAAATCGGAAGGCGTTCCATTTTAGACCATCCGGGAAAACGTAAGCGTCGGTTGGAATTTTGGTGAGTTTACTCACCTTTGGATGAACTCTATATGATATATGTATAGATATAAATTATTGTTTGCATGCTTAAATGATTTATTTTGTTTAATTTGGTTTCTACTTTGACAAGTGAATGACATATAAAATGAAATCCAAGGATTTTTGTAGAGGGGTCTAAATTTCTCGCCACTGTTGATTTTAATTTCAATTATTTACTTATTGTATAAATTATTGAATGCCAAAATATTGGATGTGACATTGATATATGTTAAAAGTTGAACCTTTTTAGTGATAAAGGTAGTACTAGCATTGGTTAAGTGCTATGGTAGCTATGTGTAGGATCTAGATTAACCCTAGAGGGGGGGGTGAATAGGGTTATAGCAAATTTTCTCGAATTAAACACAAAAACAAACTGCAGAGAAGTAAATATGCTGAAAAGTAAATCACACACAAAATTTACCCAGCTTCGGCAACCCCTGCCTACTGCTGCATTCCCAGATTTCTATTAGAATTAAACAGTCTTCCGCTTACAAACACTTTAACAGACTCGCAAACCCTGCTACCGCCTATAGAGTTTTGCAAACTCGCAAACCCTGCTTATTGAACTAATCCTAACTAGACAATCTGACACAACCTAAATCCTAGGTGGTGATTTACCAAGATTTGATTCGAAAAGTAGACTTCAAAAATAAAAACAAGAGCAAAAATAAATAAAAACTTGAGTACTATTTTTTTTGCCCTTAAATAAAACAACCCGACCCAAAACAAATTAAGAACACGGCCACTTACCTCTTTTTATTCTTTAACAAGGCCGGGCCCTTTTCTTTTTCCTTTGTAAATAAACCCGGTCTCCTCTTTGCTCTGGAAGATAAAATATAGCGACTCTCGTCTTTGTTCTTCCTCCGATCTGAAGATGAAAAATTAGGGCTTTGTATCTCGAAGCGTCTGATTCGATTTGATCGATTCTCTGATTTGTTGCGTGTTGCCTTGCTCGATCAATTCTTCGTTGCTTACTGCTGCTTCGACGAGTTCGATTTTGCTTTGGTAAGAGTTTATGCTTTTGTGCTTTTTGATTTTCGTAGTTGAACTCGATGATTAATTGTCGGTGATGATTGTGGGTTTATATAGGGTTTGATCCCTTATATTTTCGTTCGTACGAATTCGTTTGAATTTGTCAATACTTCTTTTCTTTGCCGTTCGATTTAGTTTGATTTTGATTGTTTGGTTGAGATGTTTTCTGACCTTTTCCTATGTGTATATTTTGCTTTTCTATTACTTGATAATCACGGCTTGGGTTTCTTGATTTGGTTCGATTCCTTGCTTCCCACGGTTCTAACTTTGATCTGTTTCTTTGAATTGTTGACATCGGTCACGTAGTATTGTAGTATTTTTATATGTTGAAAACTTGGGTCTTACTCTTGACCATTGCCTTTGTTAACCATTCACGTGTGATGATATTATCTGGCTTCGAATTTCTGGCATGTCTGGCTTTGCTTTGCCTTGATTATTTTGAAACTGCTACTATAAAAATGTTCGACCTTGACTTCATTCATTTTTTATTTATATTATACTCGACTTTGCATTAGCTTTGAGAATTTTTGCATACAGTTGCATTTGTGAACACTGATTCATTGAAGTGCATTCCTTGTCTTGTTGACATGTGCATGTCATTTGTGTCTTTAAACCTTTGTAATCATTTTTGTTCTTGTTTGGTTTGTGGTTGATGAGCAGTGTTTCTGGTTTGCCATCTCTGTTGTACATGTATGCTCGAGTCTGGGTTTGCATAGTAACTGGTTGGTCTTGATTTCACTTCAGTTGCACTGCTATATGATGCTTGTATTCATTGTTTAGTCTTGTCCATTCACTTGTTAAGGCAGACTGTGCTTGATGTCTTGTCTCTAGCCATTCTTCACTTGTTTGTACTCATGTGTAGCTTAACTTGTTCCTTCGAGTTTGAGTTTGCATTGAGTCACTTGTGCAGTTTAAAACTGTTGTGTTGGTATTGCATTTGTGTTGTAAACATTGTCTATATCGAACTTATATGCTTGATATGTTGTGGTCGAGTCTGATACCTTTGGTTTCACTTGTGTTGAATCCAGCTTGCAACTCGGATTTGACCTTGTGCTGATAATTATGACATTGTTTTATTGCACTTGAGTTGAACCCGACTTTTGGTTTGGGTTTGACCTGTGCTCACCTGTCCCTGTTACTATATCATATATCAGTGTGCATGGCCTTGTGGCATGTACAGTGATACACTGTGCATGTCACAAGTTGTTCGTGTATGATGAATTCAGAATTAAATAATGACGAACAACCCAAATAACTGAGGCACCAATAAAAAACAAATTTATATTTTTGCAAATTCAAATTTGTTTATTTTCAGATTACTGCTGTAGTTGCTAATTATACAGGTACACAGGAGACAGGACAAGAACTGGAGCTGGACAATGCAGATAGATGCAGATGTGCAGACAGAGTGAAAAACTAAGTGTTGAGTGTTGTAGTGAGAAAAAAATATGTGAATGTGAAATGTATGAAACCGGTGTATGTATATAGAGAGAGCTGAGAACTTTGTACTGTATAAGTGTTGAAATAAAATATTATGTTGAATAAAAAATACTGATTGAATTATATAAATTTTGTGGAATAGTATTACTATTCAATATGAATATTTATTCCTATATGTGTATAGTACAATCTGCAAACCCATATATAAATTGATATATGTTTGTTATCATCAAACAAAAAATCACATCAAACAATCTCCCCCTTTTGATGATGACAAACATATATATTAAAGATTTTGAAATTCTAATAAATGTGTTTGAGCATGAAATATTTAGCTCCCCTTATATGAATGCTCCCCCTACAACTTAGACCACTCCCTATTTAGAAGATTTAGAAAATTACAGAAGAATAAAAGAACTAAAGAAAATTAACTAACAACATTTAACAAATTTGTTGAAGTATTCCAAAAATATTTACTTCCTTATCAAAATCTTGTTCTTCTCCCCCTTTTGTTATCATCAAAAGACTGACAAAACTAATGAAACAGTAGTGGAATTTTTTTTAATAAAAACAAATGCAAAACAAAGAAAAATCATAATATATCATAACGAGGTAACAATTTCCACATTGTAGAGAATGGATCGATGATTCGGTTTTTATATAATGAGAAGAGAGATATTTTAAAAATAATTTGACATTTAAGCACAAAAAAATAAGCACTTACTAACCACGCATAACCATAAGGACTTTTAAATGGGATTAGCAGTTACTTATTAGTCTAAGCATCCGGACTTTTAAGTGTGACCAGAAAAATACTTAGCTACCATACTCCATCCATGCATAACCATAAGGACTTTTAAATGAGAATGGAATGATGGTAAAATAATTCACTCACATGCTTCATCCATGCATAACCATAAGGACTTTTAAATGAGAATGGATGCATGAGTTTTTTTATTTAATTTTAAAAGAAATCACTCTTCTCATTTTACAAAACCATTATGAATGATAGAAAGATGGTAGATATAGAAATGATCATGGAATAAGTTAACAAGTTAATTATATTATGAAATATATAATATATTTTTTAATTTTGAAAAGAAATAAAATTAAAATATATTTCCACTACTGAATACCATATTCGAATCAATCTTTGAATAATATCCAAAATTGGTTTGAATCCTAGAAATTGAAGTTGAAAATAAATATCCAAGAATATTTCAACCGAAAAATGGAAAATGATTAGTCAATTTCTATAATCCCCAAATCCAAATGTAATCTGGAAAATCTGTCTTCGGGGAGGGGTTTTGTGAAAATATCAGCAAGTTGAATCTCGGTTGAAATATGTTCAATGCAAATGTCTTCCTTAGCAATGTGATCTCTAAGAAAGTAGTGTCTCACATCAATGTGTTTTGTGCATGAATGATGAACAGGATTATTTGACAAGTCTATTGCACTTTTACTATCACATTTGAATGGAACTTGTTTATAAACTAAGCCAAAATCGGAAAGAGTTTGCATCATCCATATAATTTGAGCACAACAACTTCCTAAAGCAATATATTCTGCTTCATGGTGGATAATGCAACACAGTTTATTTTTCAACTTGACCATGAAACTAATGAATGTCCTAGCATGAAACATGTCCCACTAGTGCTTTTCCTGTCAACCAATGAACCAGCATAATCAGTGTCAGAATAACCAACTAAATCAAAATTTTCACAAGAAGGGTACCATAGTCCAAATTTGTGTGTGTGTGAAAGATATCTCAAAATTCGTTTAGTGGCTTTCAAATGAGATTCTTTAGGATTAGATTGAAAACATGCACACAAACACACAGAAAACATAATATCAGGTCTAGAAGCAGTAAGAAAGAGAAGTGAACCAATTATCCCTCGATCTTTCTTCTGATCAACAGCAACTCCTTTCTTGTCTTTGTCCAACTTTGTTGATGGGCTCATAGGAGTTCTCAATGGTTTGGAGTTCTCAACTCCAAATTTCTTCAACAGTTCCAACACATACTTGGATTGTGAAATGAAAATACCATAACTGCTTTGCTTGATTTGAAATCCAAGGAAAAATTTCAATTCTCCAACCAAGCTCATCTCGAATTTAGCCTGCATGACTTGTTCAAATTTCTCGCACAAGAGTTCATTAGTAGCACCATAAATGATATCATCCACATAAATCTGAACAATCAAAAAATCACTTTCTTTATGTAATAGAAACAGTGTCGTGTCAGCACTCCCCTTTTTAAAACCATTTTCCAAAAGATATGTACAAAGGCAGTCATACCAAGCTCTAGGAGCTTGCTTAAGACCATATAATGCTTTTTCTAGTTTATACACATGATTTGGAAAATCATGATTTTCAAAACCGGGGGGTTGTTCAACAAAAACTTCTTCTTTCAAATCACCATTTAGAAAGGCACTTTTTACATCCATTTGTTTAAGTTTGAAACCCTTATAACATGCAAAACTTAGCAAAATCCTAATAGCTTCTAACCTAGCAACTGGAGCAAATGTTTTATCAAAATCTATGCCTTCTATTTGGTTATATCCTTTTGCGACCAACCTAGCTTTGTTTCTAATTACATTTCCTGATTCATCAAGTTTATTTTTGAACACCCATTTAGTTCCAACAATTGGATAGTCATTAGGCCTAGGAACTAATTTCCAAACTTTATTTCTCTCAAATTGATTAAGTTCATCTTGCATTGCTAAAATCCAACTTTCATCATTAAGAGCCATTTCAATAGAATCAGGTTCAACCTCAGAAATAAAACCACCGTGACAATAAAACGCACACAAATTTTTATCAAATGAAGAGCGAGTGCGTATACCTTCCGTAGGATCACCTATAACCAATTCAGGAGGATGATTGGATTTGAACTTCAATCTATCAACATCAACAGTCCTACTTTCATCTTTCTCACTAGACGTCCCTTCTTCAATGCCTTCATGATCTACCCCATCGTCAACCGCCTTTTCAGTCGTCCTTTCCAGGTCAGATTCATCGAAATTCACATTGATTGATTCAACAATTGTTTTTGTTCGTTTGTTGTATATTCTGTAAGCCTTGCTCCTTGTTGAATAGCCCATGAAAATTCCCTTATCAACCTTTGATTCGAATTTTCCAAGTTGATCACCTGTGTTAAGAATGAAACAAGGACACCCAAATACACGAAAATAAGAAATGTTAGGTTTCCTTTCATGCCACAATTCATAAGACGTTTTGCAAAGTATTGATCTAATCATTACTCTATTCATTACATAGCACGAAGTATTCACTGCCTCTTCCCAAAAGGTTAGAGGTAGTTTATACTCACTCAACATGGATCTAGCCAATTCTTGCAATGTACGATCTTTCCTTTCAACCACCCCATTTTGTTGAGGTGTTCGTGGAGCAGAAAATTCATGTTTTAAACCATTTTCTTCACAAAAGCTTTCAAAATCCAAATTTTCAAATTCGCCTCCATAATCACTTCTCAAAGTTTTAATTGAAACTCCTTTTTTATTTTGAACAAGTTTTGCAAATTTTGAAAAATAATCAAAAGATTCAGACTTTTTGGCTAAGAAATAAACCCATGTAAATCTAGAATAATCATCAACCAATACATAACAATAACGTTTTCCATTCAAGCTTGCAATTTCATTTGGTCCAAATAAGTCCATGTGAATTAATTCAAGGACCCTTGATGTGCTAACAATGTTTTTAGGGCGAAATGATGATCGACTAAGCTTGCCCAAGGAACATGCTTTACACACTTTATTATTTTTAAATTTCTGATGTGGTAACCCTCTGACTAATTCTTTTGTTTCATGTTTTTCCAAGAGGCCCATGCTAGCATGTCCAAGTCTCATATGCCATAAGGATGCCTCTTCGTCAGTGGCTACCAAACATCTAGAAAGATTTAGATTATCAAAAGAAAGCGTGTAAACATTTCCTTTTCTTTTGCCGATAAAAACAATGTTATTAGAAGATTTATCAATGATTTTGCAAGTATCACTATCAAAAACCACATTCATACCTTTGTCACATAGTTGGCTAATAGAAATGAGATTGTGATGCAAATTATCGACGTATAAAACATTAGTCAAGGAAAAAGTACCGTTACCTACTTCACCTTTACCAATAACCTTACACTTGCTATTGTCTCCCATGATCACATTTCCACCTTTAAAATTCTCTAGGCTAAGGAACTTCGATTTGTCACCTGTCATATGTCTAGAACAACCTGAATTTAGAAACCATTCTTGTTGCTCCTTAGCCCGCCAACAAACCTACATAGAGAGAGAGGAAGATGACCTAGAGAAACTATTAGGTCCAATGATATTAGTGACTGAAGCATTGTGAATAAACAATCCCTTTGGAATCCAAACTTGTTTTGTCCTTTCATTCTTGTTCCAATAGACATGAAATTTGTTTGTAGAATTCTTAGGAACCCAAACTTGTATAAATTTTGTGTTCTTGTTCATATGACTATAATTTTTAGCACGATTTCCAATTATTCCACATCTAGCAAAGACACTCTTACCTTTTGCATTATCATCAACTTGTGTTTTCCTAAAGCCTAGTCCTTTTCTGTTGTTAGCAAAAAGTTGATTTCCCAATAACATGTTCAATGATTTTTCTCCTCTTGAAAAGTTATTCAGAGTTTTCTCAAGATTTTGGACTTTGGTTTTTAGTGTTGTGTTTTCAGTCACAAGTGAGGTGCATCTATTTATAAAATCCTTTTTCCTAGTGTCAATGGTTTCCTTAAGACTCAAGTTTTCTTTTTCAAGAATCTCAAAGCTATTCTTAAGTTTTGATAATTCTGAATCTAGAATTTTACATTTTTTACAGTCTAGGTTTTGAATATTTTCAAGTTCAGTTTCTAACCTAGAATTTTCGTGGACAAGTTCTCTCCTATCAGATTTCAGTTTTTCAATTTTAGATTCAAGAGTATCAATTGTTTTAGTAAGATCACAACACATCAAAACAAGCTCTTTATAAGAATAGTCACTTACCTCACTAGATTCCTCTGAGCTTGCTTCTGAATCTGATTTTTCCATAAGACACAAATTAGCCTCCTCTGAGCTATTATTCGAAACTTCCTCTCCTTCTTCATCATCCCAAGTCGCTGCAAAGGCCTTCTTCTTCTTTTTCTTTCCTTTGTTGTTTTTTAGAAGTGGGCATTTTTGTTTGAAGTGGCTAGGCTTCTTGTAGTTATAACAAGTCAATTCATTATCGGAATTGTCAGAATCTTTTGACCTATTACCACTTGTTTTCTTCTTGCATGGCCCGAATCTTGACAATTTTCTAAGATTATTGACAGCCATTGCAAGCTCTTCAATTGGATCTTCTCCTTCTTCATCACTCTCTTCTTTGCTCTTTAAAGAAATCGTCTTCTTCTTTGATTCGGAGTTGTTGCGTTCCTCCTTTGTTTTTAGCTCAAGCTCATATGTCATCAAGTTTCCGATCAACTCCTCCATGCTTAGTTTACTCAGATCTTTCGATTCTTGTATTGCCGTGACTTTTGCCTCAAAGCTCATCGGTAAGACTCGTAGTACCTTCCTTACAAGCTCTACCTCAGTGAATACCTTCCCAAGCGCTCTAGCATTGTACACCAAAGTTGAAAAGCATCCAAACATGTCCTTTATGCTCTCGCCTTTGTCCATCACAAAGTTCTCGTATTCATTGCTGAATAAGGCTAGACGAGACTCCTTGACTTGAGAAGTTCCTTCATGTGTCACCTCCAAGGTATGCCAAATTTCCTGCGCAGTTTTACAATGAGAAATTCTATTAAATTCATTCTTATCAATAGCACAGATCAAAGCATTCATGGCTTTAGCATTTGTAGTATTTAATTTCTTGTCGTTAGCATCCCACCTATCCTTAGGTTTAGGAATCTCAGTATCACCAACAGTTATAGTGGGAGATTTATAGCCAGTTTCAATAATGTCCCAAACATCATAATCAAAAGAACTAAGATAAATACCCATCCTAACTTTCCAATAAGCATAATCATTCCCATTAAACATGGGTGGCCTAGCAATAGATTGCCCCTCAGAAAAAGCATTATTTGGTGGATTCATGACTCTAGAGTTAAAGAAAAATACTGGGCTCTGATACCACTTGTAGGATCTAGATTAACCCTAGAGGGGGGGGGTGAATAGGGTTATAGCAAATTTTCTCGAATTAAACACAAAAGCAAACTGCAGAGAAGTAAATATGCTGAAAAGTAAATCACACATAAAATTTACCCAGCTTCGGCTACCCCTGCCTACTGCTGCATTCCCAGATTTCTATTATAATTAAACAGTCTCCCGCTTACAAACACTCTAACAGACTCGCAAACCCTGCTACCGCCTATAGAGTTTTGCAAACTCGCAAACCCTGCTTACTAAACTAATCCTAACTAGACAATCTAACACAACCTAAATCCTAGGTGGTGATTTACCAAGATTTGATTCGAAAAGTAGACTTCAAAAATAAAAACAAGAGCAAAAATAAATAAAAACTTGAGTACTATTTTTTTCCCTTAAATAAAACAACCCGACCCAAAACAAATTAAGAACATGGCCACTTCCCTCTTTTTATTCTTTAACAAGGCCGGCCCCTTTTCTTTTTCCTTTGTAAATAAACCCGGTCTCCTCTTTGCTCTGGAAGATAAAATATGGCGAATCTCGTCTTTGTTCTTCCTCTGATCTGAAGATGAAAAATTAGGGCTTTGTATCTCGAAGCGTCTGATTCGATTTGATCGATTCTCTGATTTGTTGCGTGTTGCCTTGCTCGATCAATTCTTCGTTGCTTACTACTACTTCGACGAGTTCGATTTTGCTTTGGTAAGAGTTTATGCTTTTGTGCTTTTTGATTTTCGTACTTGAACTCGATAATTAATTGCCGGTGATGATTGTGGGTTTATATAGGGTTTGATCCCCTATATTTTCATTCGTACGAATTTGTTAGCACCAAAATTGGTCACTAACCTCGTAGAAGAAAGATTGTGTAGAGATATAAGTGATGAAAGTAAATTAAACAGAGAAGACAATGCTAATTTAAATGCAGAAAGTAAGGACACCAAATTTATAGTGGTTCAGCGTAATTGCCTACGTCCACTTTGTTCAACTTTATTGATTTCCTTTATAGTTGATTACAAATACAATTCGTGAATCAAATGCTTGAGTGAAGTTGTTAAGTAGAGAAGATGAGTCTTGAAAATGGCAGAGTCTCCCCGGTGTTTTCTCTCCAAAAAAGGATCCACTTCACTGTGACCCTGCCCCTCTATTTATAGACAAAGATGGGCTGGACTTCCCAAGTGGGCTTGGTAGCCGAACGCTCTAGCCCAGGTGTAGTGTTCGCTGCATGCCGAACCAGGTAAGCCGAACGCTTTGACGCCGAACAGTACCTTCCATGCCGAACGGTCCTCTCCATGCCGAACGATACCAATGATGTGTGGGAAGTGCAGGATGGTTGCGGTTGAAGCCGATCGTAACTCTATTGGAAGCTCTTGATCGAATGACGCATGCTGGCCGAACGATAGTGTCATGTTGAGTAGTTACGTCCACCGAACGTCTTCTGGATGCCGAGCACTCCTGTTGCCGAGTTCTATCGATGCCGAGCGCTACGGATGCCGAGCACTATGAATGCCGAGCACTCCTGTTGCCGAGTTCTATCGATGCCGAGCGCTACGGATGCCGAGCACCATGGATGCCGAGCACTACGGATGCCGAACGCTGTGCTCGTGCCGAACGGTCTTAACATGCCGAACGCCCATTGTTTAACTGATCGATGGGGAGGCCGAGTACTAAGTTGCCTGGTCAATTCCCCAGGAAACACTTGCCCCCCAAAGTGTATTACGTGACCGAACGTGATACGCTTTGAATTACGTATCCTCCATGCTCCGCTTCGAACCTTGGTTAAATCTTCTTGGAGATGCCTTCTCGAGAATGTCAATGGCCATTCGTGTCTGATTCTGCAGAGCTAATAAGCTTTGGCTATCTGATCTAGTCTTCTCTTAATAACCCTTAGTGAGAATTCAATTTCTGTTGATCTCAAGAAGTTGAACTTTTTCAGATGTACACATGCACGTTCGGGTGCATGTTCTTGCCATTGGCTCTCGGATGCATTTTATATGCTCATAAGTCGTCGCCAACTCCATCTAGTTTAATTGCAATTCAATCGCGATTCCTTGTTTGTATTTTTTGTGAAATAAGGGTTGCAATCAGCCACTTGAGGCGTTTTCCAAACCTCTCTTTAGTACAGACTCTATGATTTTGTTCACAGCTTCAACCTATCCATTTTCAGTTATAATGGATCATGGAAGGTCATAAGGACAGATGATGATACAGATAAAGAAGTTGATTATTTTCTTCATTTTGGTCGTGGTTAAGAGTTCTTCATCTGCCCATTTGGTGACGTAATCAACTGCTATGATGGTGTATTTCGCACCACCTTTAGGATCGACAAGAAGATGATTTCAGTGCCCCCAAGTGGCAAACGGCTATGAACTAGCCATTTGACTAATTTCCATCGGCGGGGTTCCCGGACTTTTTGCAAACATCTTGCACTCGTCACATTGTCTAGCATGATCAACCGCATCTGGGTTGATAGTTGGCCAGTAATACCTGTAGCAGAGTATCTTCTTTATCATGGTTTTCCCCCTGATGTTATTACCGCATTCTTCTTCATAGATTTTGCTCAAGATATCGTCATGGGTGATATGCCGAAGCATGGGGATGGATAAACTCCTTTTGACACACAAATTATTCTTAGATGATTTTGGCGTGAAGCTTTGAGGAGGATCTGTCGTTTTCCATTCCTCCGTTCAGTAAGAATCCCTCATTGTAGATAGTCTTTGATATGAGTCAACCATGACACCTTTTCATTTTGTTCGCTGAGTACGTGCGTAATGATGTAATATGTGAAGTCGGTTAGTAGCTCTTGGACTTGGCCGAGATAAGGAGCAAGACAATGCCCCCTAGCAAGATCAACTTCCTTAAATTTGTATACTACCAATCAAGAATCACAAAAGATATGTAAAGTTTTCACTTCAAATCCTCTAGCAAGTTTGAGGCTGACAGTCAAGGCTTCATACTAAGCATCGTTGTTTGTTACAGGTAAATCGAGTTTTAGGACGTAGCTGATTGATCGTTCCTCAGGAGTCATTATCAAGCCATAACACTGATCATTGGATGCTCCATCCTCGTACATTTTCCATCTTATGGTCGGTTCTCTGCTACTCTTCGAGTAGTCATCTGAGGTAGTGAATTTGGGTGTGAGGTCTGTTAATTTCTGTCCTTGGATAGCCCTTCATGGGAAATAAGTGATATCGAATTAGCATAGTTCGATATTCTATTTAAGTAGTCTTTTAGACGTCTCAGGTTATTGTATGCCCTGTCACAACGGCTGGTAGGCATAGACGTTGATGGGGTGAGCCTAAAAGTAAGAGTGGAGCTTTCATGATGAAATCAATAGAGATTGTGCTAGCTTTTGTAGCTTCAGGTTGATATCCAATGCATGGCTCGCGATAGTTAATGAAATCACATATGCATGTCAAAATTGGTCCAAGGGAACATATCATCATTTATTCAGAAAAATCCAACTAATTCTTTTATCATCATTGCACTGAGCTGTGATCCGATATTCAGCGCCCGGAAAGGGTCGCCATGGCTGGTTGTAATGTCGACCGTCAGATTAGCAGGTGCCATCCCAGATTCTTTGAGTAAAGATGTAACTATCATAACATTCAATGCGAAATATGGTTGGGACGGCCAATGTTGATGGTTACTCTAGTCGAATCCTAGAGTCTTGTCATGAGTTATTGAGCCTAATAGCGAAGGGCTCTGAATGCTCTAATAGATTATCAGCAAATGGCCAAAGATCAGGTTTAAAAGCGCGTTGAAGGAAACGTCGAGTAGGGGCCAGCCTCGAGTTGCGTGCAACTGCATAGCTGGATCTTGCCATGAGTTTGAATTTGCCTGTATATTTGAGTAACGCATTTTCTATTCAATGCATTCATGATCCTTCACTCGCCCTTCGGGTTGGAGTGACAGTCAGTTTCCCACAAGCTTTGGCATTGATTTAATGATTCTATCTTTAGGCATCCTTTCGGTCGTTGCCTTGAGTAGTTGTAAGCACTATACACAAGTTTTAATAATGAGCTATCGTAGCCAATTTTTGGATGACCATGCGTCTTCTCCCAGTCTCGGGTCGATAAATGTACTGCATGGACGGTTGAGTCTCGTCCTAACTATGTATATGTTTTCACCTAAACTCCAAAGACATAGAGGTGATTGGTGAAAAGTCGGTTCACATTCATCTTGCTTCTTGATCATGCCCCCAGGTCTGGGGCATATACTGATAAGTAGGAAGGCCAACCACGCCCACTTTAGCTTTACTCTCTTTCCCGTTGAATCGTGGGATCATGTCAGTCGATGGGAGACTAGGTCTCGCCTATCTTGGATTTTATCGTGGTTTTTCATTCCAAGAGGAATACTTCGATGTCACGTAAGTTTCATGGCGTAATTTGGACAGTGGATGGTCATCCACGTCCACTTTGGTTCATGCTCTGTAATCAGATCTCGAGGTAAAGTTGGCTACAAATGCAGTTGAGTTATGCTCATCCAGTTTCATACTCCTCCTGACGAATCGAACGAGGGTGCTGGAGAATTTTTGACCAAGTATTCATGGTTTACCCTATTTTCCATACCCTGGGGGTCATAGTTTTTCAAAAAACATCCGAGTCACATTCGTATGTGCTTGGTGCGGATCGGCATTGACCCTTGGTCTGAGGTATGATGTAGTAGGTTGCTCGTAGCTTTGGATGCCATTTCGATTGGCTTTGTATTGAGGCCTCCCTGTAATCGCTGCCTCAAGTTATAAAGAACGCCGCGCTAGAGCTACAATAAGCTGTCGTATTCAGCTTTTTAGTGTTTTGTACCCTTGCCCCCAGTAATGATTTGGCCAGGTCACTGGTTAGATGGTCGAACTCCATCCTCAGCGGGTTAATAATCCTCCTGTCGATTCCAGGTCGAAGTTTGCGGAATAGAAAATGGTCGGAATCCACTCGTCTATTTATCGATGCTTATACACCCCTCTTCATTTTGGTGACTTAGTGTTATTCTCCCCCCGGTTGACTCGCGCCCAATTTGTGTTCATGCTTCGGTCCATGCTCCGGGGACTTAGAGATTTGTCGAACGGTTTATGCTTTAGTCCACAGTTCGAGACGTAGAGATTTTCGTCAACTCGCTTATACTCTAGTTCGCACTCTGGGAACTTAGAGTGATCTGGTCCGCTTCTGCGATTTAGGGATTCTTCTGAAGCCGTCTATAATCTAGTCCATGCTCTGGGGACTGAGAGTACTATAGTCCGCACTCTGGGGACGTAGAGCTTTTTGAGTCATTTATACTCTAGTCCGCGCTCAGGGACTTAGAGTACTTTAGTCCGCATTCTGTCTCCCATTCCAGAGGGTGAGACCTCTCGGATGGCTGAGAGTTTGCCCGAACCTGGTAGATAATCCTTCTCTTTAAGGTTCTCTTTAAGATTTCGAAAGTCGTTATTCTTTATGTAGGACTATTGCATTCTTGTTTTCCATGATTTTGTGCAGGCCGTTCTGACCCCGAGCCCACTCCGAGGAGCGATGTCGCCAAGGAAGTGGGGGAGAAAACAAGTGAAGCCACTCACGCAGGGGAGGCTTCTGGTCCAGACGCTCATGTGATCGGAGCGCTTGACGAAGACAAGTCTGAAACCTCCTCTCCTACCGACGGGGGTTATGAAGTAGAAATTACAGGCGCCTCTGAGCATACATCTGAATTGAGCATGGAGGAGCGGCTTGAAAAAGAGAGGGAGGAGATGATCAAGGTCATAGTAGATCCCCGAGTTGTGGACTTGGACGATCCTTTGAACAAGCCGTTGAAGGTCATCCTTCCTGGCGGGTCCAAGCCCATGGAAGGCCCCCGTACTTCTTCAGTTGCTACCCCTCTATCAAAGAAGAGTACCAAGGGTAAATGCTCTGGAGAGGAGCCGTCTGGAAAGAAGTTGAAGAAGCACAAGAAGTGACTACTATCCTCGTTCAACGGGGTTAGTTTAATTCATGTAATTATTTTCATCTATTTCCTTAGTCCTTGTAGATAGAATGTCGACCCCGAACTTTGGAGGGGTTGTAATAGAAACTCGTTTCTGAATAAGGTTTAGTCCCTTTTTCTGTCTTGCAAAAGAATCTTATTGTTCAGTTTTCTTTGTGATTGTGATTTTAATCCAAGCAGTTGTGAGTAACATAGACTTCTCAGTCCATCTTCATGTAACTCGGAAACTCTTTGGGAGTCGTTGAACTTCCATTCTGTGCTTCAAGCACTTAGAATACTTTCTAGCCCGTATGTCAGGGATTTGACAAATTCAAGTCATTTGTGTCATAGTTCATATTCAGGGAACTTGGAGATCTGATTCGCTTATATTCGAGTCCGCACTCTAGGGAGCTAGAGTACTCCAGTCCGCACTCTGGGGACTTGGAGGTTTAAGTCATTTATACTCTAGTCCGTGCTCTGGGAACTTAGAGTACTCCAGTCCGCACTCTGGGGACTTGGAGGTTTAAGTTGTTTATACTCTAGTCCGTGCTCTGGGGACTTAGAGTACTCCAGTCCGCACTCTGGGGACTTGGAGGTTTTAGTCATTTATACTCTAGTCCGCGCTCAGGGGACTTAGAGTACTCCAGTCCGCACTCTGGGGACTTGGAGGTTTAAGTCGTTTATACTCTAGTCCGCACTCTGGGGACTTAGAGTACTCCAGTCCGCACTCTGGGGACTTGGAGGTTTTAGTCATTTATACTCTAGTCCGCGCTCTGGGAACTTAGAGTACTCCAGTTCGCACTCTGGGGACTTGGAGGTTTAAGTCGTTTATACTCTAGTCCGCGCTCTAGGGACTTAGAGTACTCCAGTCCGCACTCTGGGGACTTGGAGGTTTTAGTCATTTATACTCTAGTCCGCGCTCTGGGAACTTAGACTACTCCAGTCCGCACTCTGGGGACTTGGAGGTTTAAGTCGTTTATACTCTAGCCCGCGCTCTGGGGACTTAGAGTACTCCAGTCCGCACTCTGGGGACTTGGAGGTTTTAGTCGTTTATACTCTAGTCCGCGCTCTGGGGACTTAGAGTACTCCAGTCCGCACTCTGGGGACTTGGAGATTTTAGTCATTTATACTCTAGTCCGCGCTCTGGGAACTTAGAGTACTCCAGTCCGCACTCTGGGGACTTGGAGGTTTACGTCGTTTATACTCTAGTCCGCGCTCTGGGGACTTAGAGTACTCCAGTCCGCACTTTGGGGACTTGGAGGTTTTAGTCCTTTATACTCTAGTCCGCGCTCTGGGGACTTAGAGTACTCTAGTCCGCACTCTGGGGACTTGGAGGTTTAAGTCGTTTATACTCTAGTCCGCACTCTGGGGACTTAGAGTACTCCAGTCCGCACTCTGGGGACTTGGAGGTTTTAGTCATTTATACTCTAGTCCGCACTCTGGGAACTTAGAGTACTCCAGTCCGCACTCTGGGGACTTGGAGGTTTAAGTCGTTTATACTCTAGTCCGTGCTCTGGGGACTTAGAGTACTCCAGTCCGCACTCTGGGGACTTGGAGGTTTTAGTCATTTATACTCTAGTCCGCGCTCTGGGAACTTAGAGTACTCCAGTCCGCACTCTGGGGACTTGGAGGTTTAAGTCGTTTATACTCTAGCCCGCGCTCTGGGGACTTAGAGTACTCCAGTCCGCACTCTGGGGACTTGGAGGTTTTAGTCGATTATACTCTAGTCCGTGCTCTGGGGACTTAGAGTACTCTAGTCCGCACTCTGGGAACTTGGAGGTTTTAGTCATTTATACTTTAGTCCGCGCTCTGGGAACTTAGAGTACTCCAGTCCGCACTCTGGGGACTTGGAGGTTTAAGTCGTTTATACTCTAGTCCGCGCTCTGGGGACTTAGAGTACTCCAGTCCGCACTCTGGGGACATGGAGGTTTTAGTCATTTATACTCTAGTCCGCGCTCTGGGGACTTAGAGTAATCCAGTCCGCACTCTGGGGACTTGGAGGTTTAAGTCGTTTATACTCTAGTCCGCACTCTGGGGACTTAGAGTACTCCAGTCCGCACTCTGGGGACTTGGAGGTTTTAGTCTTTTATACTCTAGTCCGCGCTCTGGGAACTTAGAGTACTCCAGTCCGCACTCTGGGGACTTGGAGGTTTAAGTCGTTTATACTCTAGTCCGCGCTCTGGGGACTTAGAGTACTCCAGTCCGCACTCTGGGGACTTGGAGGTTTTAGTCATTTATACTCTAGTCCGCGCTCTGGGGACTTAGAGTACTCCAGTCCGCACTCTGGGGACTTGGAGGTTTAAGTCGTTTATACTCTAGTCCGCACTCTGGGGACTTAGAGGTTTTAGTCATTTATACTCCAGTCCGCACTCTGGGGACTTAGAGTACTCAAGTCCGCACTCTGGGGACTTGGAGGTTTAAGTCGTTTATACTCTAGTCCGCGCTCTGGGGACTTAGAGTACTCCAGTCCGCACTCTGGGGACTTGGAGGTTTTAGTCATTTATACTCTAGTCCGCGCTCTGGGAACTTAGAGTACTCCAGTCCGCACTCTGGGGACTTGGAGGTTTAAGTCGTTTATACTCTAGCCCGCGCTCTGGGGACTTAGAGTATTCCAGTCCGCACTCTGGGGACTTGGAGGTTTTAGTCGTTTATACTCTAGTCCGCGCTCTGGGGACTTAAAGTACTCCAGTCCGCACTCTGGGGACTTGGAGATTTTAGTCATTTATACTCTAGTCCGCGCTCTGGGAACTTAGAGTACTCCAGTCTGCACTTTGGGGACTTGGAGGTTTAAGTCGTTTATACTCTAGTCCGCGCTCTGGGGACTTAGAGTACTCTAGTCCGCACTCTGGGGACTTGGAGGTTTTAGTCATTTATACTCTAGTCCGCGCTCTGGGGACTTAGAGTACTCCAGTCCACACTCTGGGGACTTGGAGGTTTAAGTCGTTTATACTCTAGTCCGCACTCTGGGGACTTAGAGTACTCCAGTCCGCACTCTGGGGACTTGGAGGTTTTAGTCGTTTATACTCTAGTCTGCGCTCTGGGAACTTACAGTACTCCAGTCCGCACTCTGGGGACTTGGAAGTTTAAGTCGTTTATACTCTAGTCCGCGCTCTGGGGACTTAGAGTACTCCAGTCCGCACTCTGGGGACTTGGAGGTTTTAGTCATTTATACTCTAGTCCGCGCTCTGGGGACTTAGAGTACTCCAGTCCGCACTCTGGGGACTTGGAGGTTTAAGTCGTTTATACTCTAGTCCGCACTCTGGGGACTTAGAGTACTCCAATCCGCACTCTGGGGACTTGGAGGTTTAAGTCGTTTATACTCTAGTCCGCGCTCTGGGGACTTAGAGTACTCCAGTCCACACTCTGGGGACTTGGAGGTTTAAGTTGAGAGCAGTCGTATTTCCACTCTTTAATTTGTATTCATCTACTGTATCGAGGCTAATGTCGTCGAATGAACAATCGAACCACGTTTGCTCACGGAATGAGATTCTGCCCCCCAGGATGAGGGACGAAATTTGAAAAATGGACGATCGATTCTCGTCCGCATGGTGATTATAGCTCTTCCAATCAAGTCAAGGAAGGAGGTATATGACAGATGGTTGAATCACATCCATGTTGGGTTAGATAGCCAAATCTCTTACAATTTGCTCCGTATCTCCTTCTAGAAAATAAGGATAATAGATTGTTGAGTAGGCAAAGTAAGTTGCATATGTTCCAAGGTGCAGTCGTGTCCATATATTGACAGTGATGGTTAGCGAGTACGCAGTCTACCATAGCTACTTCAAGTTGGGCTTTCGAACAACCTTTCGTGTTCAGGGTAGGATTTGATGTGTAGATGATCAAATCACGTCCACTTTTGACGGATCCCGGCGTCACTGAGCTTCATGAGGGGTATCTGTATTTTGTCGAACTTTGTTCTATGACTCGATTGGAGTGGACGATCGGGCCATATTCATTCCAAGCAGTTTAGGTCTCCAAGTCAAATGTGGAGGTTGATGGATGGATGGATGGTCGGTTGTTCGAATCGATCATAAGTTGAGCATACGAACTCGGATCGTCTTGAAACTTGGAACATTGGCTTCCCTGGCTTTGATTGTTATGTCTTGTTAATCGTGGCTCGATCCAGACTCGGACAAAATCCATCGATATCCATAGTGAGCCTTTGTGTAACCGATCTCCAAGACGAACTGTCACTGGTTTCTAATCAAGTTCTTGGTGTCACGGCCTTGCCAAAAGGCGGGATAACATTTTCCCCCCAAAGGACGTCTTGTGTAAACATGACGTGCTTTGAAAAACCGCAGTCTTTCATGCTGAATATTTCCGTTCAGTTGATTGCTTGACAGTCGTCTCTTAATCGTTTCGTTGCAATCTTCTTTTAGACAAATGTTCAACTAGCATGCTTTGCTTTGGTTCTGCCCCCAGTTTTAGGGATGAGTATGGAGTTGATGTATGTTTATACTCCGTCTCGCACTCTGGAAATACAGAGGTGATTAATGTTTATACTCCGTCTCGCACTCTGGGAGTACGGAGTTAAGCGAATGTTTAAACTCCGTCTCACACTCTGGGAGTAGGGAGTTGATTAATGTTTATACTCCGTCTCACACTCTGGGAAAACGGAGTTGATTAATGTTTATACTCCGTCTCACACTCTGGGAGTACGGAGTTAAGTAGATGTTTATACTCCGTCTCGCACTCTAGGAGTACGGAGTTGTGCGAAGGATCGTCGTGTATCAACCTATTTTTAGCCTTGATGTGATGGCTTGCCCCCGAGCTCGAGTTTCACTTAGCGAGTGGTTGGTCGTATCGCAGCCGCTCTCTACTTGAATAAATTCCACTTGCAGGATGGAATTCAGCTCTCCATTCATCGTGATGTTGTACATTGTATTTAATCCATAGCCCCAAATCAAAGGCATATGGTTGATGATGAGCAATAGAATTATTCTCGTCCAGATGTAACTCCACACGTCCGATCATGGTCTGCGTAGATTGGTTGGCAACCAAATCTGAGTACCTGGACACCTGCATCGTTTTGAAAGTAGTTTAGTTCAAGCTAGTAGTAGTTCATAGAACAATTGAAATAGAGATGGAAATGGAAATAATTCAAAGAAGATTATGGTAAATCTCATTGATATGTGAAGCAGCATCGTGTGCTCGCTATTCGACTCCGCCCCTGGCTCCTTTCAAAGGGATGTTGGCCGTCAACCGTCCAATTGATAATCATAGCCCTTTATTAATAGGCATCAGATATTCGATGCCCGCCATTCTGCTGGACTTGTACATACTATTGAAGCTTTCCTTTCCAGGTCATCTTTTCGATCACACCTCGGAGGTGTTTGTAATCGCTCGTGTTAGGATTAGTGAGCATCTGGGAATATACAACATTCCCCTGATTTTCTTTAGACTTTGGTGTACTCTCTCGAGGTTGGTTTCCAGTACCACTCCGAGTCGTGAGTCTTCAAGTAGAGGTTGTCAATTGAATCTTTCAAAGAGCATATGAGCTGAATTCTGAAGTCTTGTTTCGGCTACTGGGATCTACATCCTTAGCCAACGGGCCTTCATTGTTATTTTTCTTAGTCTGCTCCACTCCTCCTCACTTTAGTTCTGATTCATTTTGTAGAAGAAACGATCCATAGTCGTAGGAGGCTCTTTAGCTAACTAGCTGCCAAAATATATCTGGAGGTCGACTTTCCTCAAACGCGATCAGTATGATACCCTTGTTAGTATTTGGAATAAACTATTTAGAGCATTGGTTTGCTTGGGGTCATTAAATTCGAAGTGCTGGGTCAACGAAGAATGGTGCTTGGAGTCATCTTGGCGTTTGCTAGAGTCATATCATCTATGTTCTCCAACCTTTGGGAGTACCGTTTGAATAGCGGTTGCTTGTCTGTTCCCTTGATGCCGTTCATAAGCTGCCGCTAGATCCTCTATGCCCTGGTCGATCATGGGATGTCAGGGAAGTGGATAGAATGTTCCTTTACTACGTTGAGTTTTGAACTCATTGTTTTAGCCTCTTTTTTGGAAATTTGGGTCGTACCCGAAAATATTTTTTTTTAGAAATAGGGGTTGTATAGGTGACCGGTGTAACTTAATTCCAGAGGTGCTCGGCATACAATACCGTTCGGCATTGATGAGCGTTTGGCATACAATACCGTTCGACATTACAGAGGTGTTCGGCATAGAGGAATGGATCGGCCTGGAAGAACGTTCGGCTTAGAGGTATGGTCGGCCTGGAATGGTTCGGCCAAAGTTGTTCGGCCAAGGCTGTTGGGCCAGAGTGGATCGGCCTGGAGTGGTTCGGCCAAAGCTGTTCGGCCAAAGCTGTTCAGCCAGAGTGGATCGGCCTGGAGTGGTTCGGCCAAAGCTGTTCGGCCAAGGCTGTTCGGCCAAAGCTGTTCGGCCAGAGTGGATCGGCCTGGAGTGGTTCGGCCAAAGCTGTTCGGCCAAAGCTGTTCGGCCAGAGTGGATCGGCCTGGAGTGGTTCGGCCAAAGCTGTTCGGCCAAGGCTGTTCGGCCAAAGCTGTTCGGCCAGAGTGGAACGGCCTGGAGTGGTTCGGCCAAAGCTGTTCGGCCAAGGCTGTTCGGCCAGAGTGGATCGGCCTGGAGTGGTTCGGCCAAAGCTGTTCGGCCAAAGCTGTTCGGCATGGGAATTCTGCTTTCCCTTAGTTCTCTCATCAAGTCGTTGAACTCTACTCTGGTGACAACTGGAGTCTGTTCTTGAGCGGCAATTCCTGCACTCGAAATTGCTGGTTGATTGCTGGGTCCTGCTTGTTGCACGCTAGCAGTCTTGTGGGCATCCACATTATGAGAAGCTGACCTGGTACGTGGTCCTGCCATTGTAGAGTTATCGGTATGAACTCTGAGTAGAATCAATGGATGCCCTATCAGTGAGTCGGATCTTCCTTGGGGGATGCCCTATCGGTATGAACTCTGAGTAGAATCAATGCAAACCCTGCTACCGCCTATAGAGTTTTGCAAACTCGCAAACCCTGCTTACTAAACTAATCCTAACTAGACAATCTAACACAACCTAAATCCTAGGTGGTGATTTACCAAGATTTGATTCGAAAAGTAGACTTCAAAAATAAAAACAAGAGCAAAAATAAATAAAAACTTGAGTACTATTTTTTTTCCCTTAAATAAAACAACCCGACCCAAAACAAATTAAGAACATGGCCACTTCCCTCTTTTTATTCTTTAACAAGGCCGGCCCCTTTTCTTTTTCCTTTGTAAATAAACCCGGTCTCCTCTTTGCTCTGGAAGATAAAATATGGCGACTCTTGTCTTTGTTCTTCCTCTGATCTGAAGATGAAAAATTAGGGCTTTGTATCTCGAAGCGTCTGATTCGATTTGATCGATTCTCTGATTTGTTGCGTGTTGCCTTGCTCGATCAATTCTTCGTTGCTTACTACTGCTTCGACGAGTTCGATTTTGCTTTGGTAAGAGTTTATGCTTTTGTGCTTTTTGATTTTCGTACTTGAACTCGATAATTAATTGCCGGTGATGATTGTGGGTTTATATAGGGTTTGATCCCCTATATTTTCATTCGTACGAATTTGTTAGCACCAAAATTGGTCACTAACCTCGTAGAAGAAAGATTGTGTAGAGATATAAGTGATGAAAGTAAATTAAACAGAGAAGACAATGCTAATTTAAATGCAGAAAGTAAGGACACCAAATTTATAGTGGTTCAGCGTAATTGCCTACGTCCACTTTGTTCAACTTTATTGATTTCCTTTATAGTTGATTACAAATACAATTCGTGAATCAAATGCTTGAGTGAAGTTGTTAAGTAGAGAAGATGAGTCTTGAAAATGGCAGAGTCTCCCCGGTGTTTTCTCTCCAAAAAAGGATCCACTTCACTGTGACCCTGCCCCTCTATTTATAGACAAAGATGGGCTGGACTTCCCAAGTGGGCTTGGTAGCCGAACGCTCTAGCCCAGGTGTAGTGTTCGCTGCATGCCGAACCAGGTAAGCCGAACGCTTTGACGCCGAACAGTACCTTCCGTGCCGAACGGTCCTCTCCATGCTGAACGATACCAATGATGTGTGGGAAGTGCAGGATGGTTGCGGTTGAAGCCGATCGTAACTCTATCGGAAGCTCTTGATCGAATGACGCATGCTGGCCGAACGATAGTGTCATGTTGAGTAGTTACGTCCACCGAACATCTTCTGGATGCCGAGCACTCCTGTTGCCGAGTTCTATCGATGCCGAGCGCTACGGATGCCGAGCACTATGAATGCCGAGCACTCCTGTTGCCGAGTTCTATCGATGCCGAGCGCTACGGATGCCGAGCACCATGGATGCCGAGCACTACGGATGCCGAACGCTGTGCTCGTGCCGAACGGTCTTAACATGCCGAACGCCCATTGTTTAACTGATCGATGGGGAGGCCGAGTACTAAGTTGCCTGGTCAATTCCCCAGGAAACAGAATTCGTTTGAATTCGTCAATACTTCTTTTCTTTGTCGTTCGATTTAGTTTGATTTTGATTGCTTGGTTGAGATGTTTTCTAACCTTTTCTTATGCGCATATTTTGCTTTTCTATTACTTGATAATCACAGTTTTGGTTTCTTGACTTGGTTCGATTTCTTGCTTCCCACGGTTCTGACTTTGATCTGTTTCTTTGAATTGTTGACATCGGTCACGTAGTATTGCAGTATTGTTATATGTTGAAAACTTGGGTCTTACTCTTGACCATTGCCTTTGTTAACCATTCACGTGTGTTGATATTATCTGGCTTCGAATTTCTGGCATGTCTGGCTTTGCTTTGCCTTGATTATTTTGAAACTGCTACTATAAAAATGTTCGACCTTGACTTCATTCATTTTTTATTTATATTATACTCGACTTTGCATTAGCTTTGAGAATTTTTGCATACAGTTGCATTTGTGAACACTGATTCATTGAAGTGCATTCCTTGACTTGTTGACATGTGCATGTCATTTGTGTCTTTAAACCTTTGTAATCATTTTTGTTCTTGTTTGGTTTGCGGTTGATGAGCAGTGTTTCTGGTTTGCCATCTCTGTTGTACATGTATGCTCGAGTCTGGGTTTGCACAGTAACTGATTGGTCTTGATTTCACTTCAGTTGCACTCCTATATGATGCTTGTACTCATTGTTTAGTCTTGGCCATTCACTTGTTAAGGCAGACTGTGCTTGATGTCTTGTCTCTAGCCATTCTTCACTTGTTTGTACTCATGTGTAGCTTAACTTGTTCCTTCAAGTTTGAGTTTGCATTGAGTCACTTGTGCAGTTTAAAACTGTTGTGTTGGTATTGCATTTGTGTTGTAGACATTGTCTGTATCGAACTTATATGCTTGATATGCCGTGGTCGAGTCTGATACCTTTGGTTTCACTTGTGTTGAATCCAGCTTGCAGCTCGGATTTGACCTTGTGCTGAAAATTGTGACATTGTTTTATTGCACTTGAGTTGAACCCAACTTTTGGTTTGGGTTTGACCTGTGCTCACCTGTCCCTGTTACTATATCATATATCAGTGTGCATGGCCTTGTGGCATGTACAGTGATACACTGTGCATGTCACAAGTTGTTCGTGTATGATGAATTCATAATTAAATGATGACGAACAACCCAAATAAATGAGGCACCAATAAAAAACAAATTTATATTTTTGCAAATTCAAATTTGTTTATTTTCAGATTACTGCTATAGTTGCTAATTATACAGGTACACAGGAGACAGGACAAGAACTGGAGCTGGACAATGCAGATAGATGCAGATGTGCAGACAGAGTGAAAAACTAAGTGTTGAGTGTTGTAGTGAGAAAACAATGTAAATGTGAAATGTATGAAACCGGTGTATGTATATAGAGAGAGCTGAAAACTTTGTACTGTATAAGTGTTGAAATAAAATATTATGTTGAATAAAAAATACTGATTAAATTATATAAATTCTGTGCAATAGTATTATTATTCAATATGAATATTTATTCCTATATGTGTATAGTACTATCTGCAAACCCATATATAAATTGATATATGTTTGTTATCATCAAACAAAAAATCACATCAAACACTATGAGCCTATTATATTTTGGAAATACTATTATATCGCTATTTTGATTCAGAAATGGTTTTGATTTGGAGAATGATTTTAAATGTGTTTTTTCGGAATTTTTGATGGTAGTTTGTTTAGAAATGGTTTTCGAACTTCTTTGTCAACCTTTTTGTTAGTCACTTTTAATTTATATGGAAATGTTTTAGAAGTATTTTGTGAAGTATTTATTTTATAGAAAAGTTAATACAATAATGGATGGTTATTTTAAAGGAAAAAAGAGCATTTATCCTTTATAATAAAGAGATTCCATTTTAAAATAAGATAGAAATATTTTGGAATAAATATTTGTGAATGATTTATATAAAATATGGTATAGAATGATAGATTTATAAATGGTATTTTATAAATAAAAGAATAGATTTATAAATTCTACTTTATAAAAAGGAAGATGATAACATTTTGATAAATTTGAGTAATAAATCATATTTGTGAATTTATAGTGGTATACGGAATGATCGTTTTATGGAAAGTATTTAGTCCTATCTTGAAACTGAAGGTTTGTAATAAGTATATGGGATATAAAACCATGAGATTTATAAAAAGAGTTTTATAAATAAATTTGGAGATTTATAAAATGGGGTTTTATAAATAAATTTGGAGATTTATTGTAACACCTCATATTTTTAGCAACATTATTTAGGATATTTAATTAGCTATATTAAATAAAATAATTGGATGATTAGGGGATTGATATTTGTGATTAATTATGGGTAGCCGTGCCATGTAAACAATGAACTAAAGAATTAAAAGGTTAAGACAAATTGATAGGGGGTAATATAGGAATAGATACATTCTTATACCCTAAACCCCTTAAGCCCTCATTCTCATGTTCATTCATAATTCACAAAAAAAAATAAACTAAGGTCGACCACCATTAGGAAGAGAAAGAAGAAGTTTTCAAGATAAAGCTAGGATTTCAAGAGAAGGAATCAAATCAACTTAATCAAGATCAAATCTCAAATCCTTAATCTCAAAAGCAAAAGTGAATAATGACTACATCTCTTTTTTCTAATATTTTTTGGTCTAAAGATGAATCCGAAGTATTTTGCATGATTATGCCATGTTTTTGAATGATTAATTGTTTATATATGCTTGTTGATGATTTATGCTTAATCATATAGGTTTTACGATATGTTTTAATGTGAAAACCTTATTTATTGACATCCAAATGCCTTGCAATTTTAGATATAGATCGGAAATGATAATTTAGATATGTGTTCCAATTTTCATAATTTTCTGAATTAATGTGGATTTTATTTTAATTTTCTAGTGTAGAAAATTATTATTTGGGTTTTAAATAACTTACGGCTAAATAGTTAATATTTTAGGTCTGGAATTAACATATGTTAGAAAACATATTAAAAATGATTTTCTATAATTTTTGTAGGATTTTCCTAAGTGTTTTGATGAATATATAAAATTATTCAAGGTATGGGACTTAAATGTTTTATGTATTATAAAAAGAGAGGGGGTGTATTGTAAATAAATTAAATTGTTCATTTCTGAAATTTTGGCAGTGCATTTAGAAAAGAAAATTTGCAACTAATAAGATTTTGACAAATAAGGCAGGTTAGTTAAAAAGATTGCTTAAAAAGGTTAAAAATCCGTTTTACATGCAAAATTTATGTTTCGCCACTTCCCGCACCCTACTTCCGACTTAGATGGCTTTCGACTTAGTTCCTCCGCCTCCATCATCATCGAAACCAATGCGCTTGGCATCAAAGACTTGGTGCACAGCAAATTAGAAAGAAGGCGGAAGGTATGAGGTCGAAACCAGGGGTTTCGAAGAGGTCGAAGCGCTACTTTGTTTTAAATAAAAAATGCGCCTGCTTTGCTTTCGACAGAATAGCTTTCGACTTAGTTAGCTTTCGACTAGGTCAATGGTTTTAAAAGAACGGTTTTAAAGAGGTTGCACCTTTATTTTAAGTATTTTAAGTATATCCTTTCGACTAGGTCGAAGCCCTTAGCTACCTCTTATCTACCTTTCGACGCCAATGGTTTCGGAAGGTATACTTTGCTTTTAAAACTTAGCCATTCTCCAATGCTTTCAGAAGGTTAGTTTCAACATCATCACTTTTATGCTTAGGAAATGCTTTCGAAAGAGTGCTTTCGACTTAAATGTTTTATGACCCTTTTGCTCTATTGAAGGTAGAACCTAAATGGTTTCGAAGGAGTTAAATTTTAATGGTTTCAAAAGGTGTTTCCATATATTTTACTTGAACCCAAAGGCTTTCGAAAGGTTTGATGGTTTATTGTTTTTGAAAGGTTTTAAAGAATGGTTTCAAAGGGGTGGTTCCCCAATGGTTTCGAAAGGTTTGAAAGGAAAGGTTTTCCAACGTATTCGAAAGGTAATGTTTAAAAGGTTTTGAAGAAGGATGTCTACGGTTTTAACGCTTTCGAAGAAATGGTTTTTCAACATTTTCGAAAGGAAGATTGTGAATGGTTTCGAAAGGAATGTTTTGGCCTTTCGGCCTAGGTGATGGAAGGGTTTTACTTGGTTTCGAAAGGAGTACTTTCAATGGATTCGAAAAGGGTACTTTCAGAGGTTTAAATGTTTTCATCAACAAAGATTTGAGTAAAGTATATGTAACATGGCAAGGTGATTTTGAGTAAAGCATAGTATATATTTTCCATGTTTATGTTTGGTTTAAAGGTTTTAAATCAATTTAAGATGAAAAGGTTTTCAAGGAAAATTTGAGGGAAGATTACCCTAAGTAAAATGACTCGGATATTAGAATACCAGAAGGGACTGGCATAGGGTCGCTCCCTATACATTATCTATTAGCCCCAGCTAATTTAGTCAAAAATTCCAGTGTGTAGGGCTTTGTCACAGGTAAAACTAAAATTATGATTACACACAGAAAATATATATTTGTATAAAGAATGGTTATTGGTAAGCCCGCAAAACCATTAGGATCAGGTGACCCTGGAGGATGTTAAGTTAGGGACATACCATCCAGAAGAAGAGTATCTAACAGATAAGGATAGACCATCCAGAAGAGGAGTGTCTAATAAGTGTTTGATTATTTTCATTATATTGTCTGGTAGGCCAGCCAAGCAAAACTATAGTGTTCAGACAGATAGTTCATTTATTATTTGATACGTATGTTTACATAATAATGCTTTACAGTTTTAACCAGTTTTGGTTGCAGGATAAAGGTTTGCAAAAGATATGTTTTAAAAGTATATTAGTGAGGGGAAACCCGTTCCGCTAAGCGGTGGGTGATGTGCATGTAAATGTGCATATATTTACATCCATATTTTGTCTCCTTTTTTTTAAATAAACATCATATTTGGGCATTTGTACATGTTAAAACCAAAATTCAATTATTTTCAAACCATCATATTTTCATCTTCATTCAGGGGCAAAATGGTCATTTTTGTGCATGTGTAAATTTGAGAATTTTTACTTTGACGTTTTTGATGATTTTTATAGGAATTTGGATGCATATGGAAGAGGTTTATATGAAGATATATGCATGCACAAATGTTTACAAAGGAAAGAAAAAGGAAATAATTCAAAGTGAAGATCATGGAGGACCCCACCTACCCACCTACCTTAATGTACAAATTAGAGGCTAATGAACATGCTTATGCAATTAATGGCTTCATGTACACTTAAATGATGATTAGTAGAAGCTAATGATTACTTAGCCTCCACACTTCCTAAGAGGTATTTTGGAAAGCCTCCTAAAAATAGAATTAGGGTTTTATGCATGTATAAATAGCCCTCTTATGTACATGTAAAGGATCTTCTACTCATTCATTTTACTTAGGAAATTAAGAGATCAAATTGTAAGCTCAATGTTACATGAAATAAAAATCGCTTCCAAGCCTCTTTTTTCTCTCTTTTCTACATGTTATTCTTTGTTTTATTGTTAATGTTTATTTTTATGCTCTCTTTCTCTTAATGTTCATAGCTTAGATTTACATTTATGCACTAGACTCAATTTTTATGAAATTTTGAATCAGATCATTTGCCCTTACCTCTAATCAATTTTCTTTTAGTAGTTAATCCTCTTTTTCTTTGTTTATTCTCTACTTTCTTTCATTTTCAATGTTGAAACTTACATGTGTTGATTTGATAACACAAATGAGTAGCTAAACCCCTTCAATTTAGGGGTAATGAACCTCTCAAATATTATGTAATTTCAACATTTCTACGATTTATGATCTCTCTTTATTTATGCTTCATGAATTTGAATTTTGATGTAAGTTTATACAAATGGGTTTGATAGCTTATATTGCTTATGCAAATGAGCTATTCTTACTCAACATAAACAGAATTACATCATCATTTGCTAATCCATTTTGATTATGAAATTAAAGTAAAAATGAAATTTGATGATCTATATTACTAGTTACAATAGTAAATAGATCATACTTAAAATAGCTTTTGCTTTGGCTTCATTTTCATGACAATTATAAGTGGTTTATTTATTGTATTATAGTTTGATGGGTTGAGTCATGTTAATTAATAACATAAACAAACCATACTTATGATAAATACAACAATATTTCACTTAATATCAAAGCTAGAGATCACAAATTATTTGTTTGTTGATTTACAAAATATGAGAGTGGATTTGCCTCTAAATTGTTCTCTAGTTCAATAGTTTTTAAATCAAATTTTAATTCTAGTTTTAGCTTCATTTTATTTCTAGTTAACAATTTCTCCTCCATTTGGTCTAATTTGATTGAATAGATTCTTAAACTCTAACAACTCCCTACGGATCGACCCGTACTCGCCACGTATTTCAATAGTACGCCGTGTGCTTGCGGTATAAGTTTTATTATAAATTTTTCAACGGTTTTCTAATTTGATAGAATTTCCGTCGATTAACAACGTGGTCTCACCTAATATCAAATAATTGAGATGTATAGTATTATTCACACCAGGCTTTATGTCTGACTTGAAGTTTATGTTTTTCCCCTTAAACTCTCGGGTGCTCAAAATTGATTTGAGTAGGCTGAGGGTTAAGGTTTTATAGGTTTTAGTAGGTTGACAAATAAAGCTTCCGAAGACGAGCAGGTGAGTGACGGATAGCTATTTAGGAGTTTCTATTTTGTTTTTTTATTCCGCTGTGTTGTATTTAAGACAATTATGTCTATATAGTACTCTGGTCAACCAAGGGGGAATCATTATATATCGTTGTTGGCGTATTTATGTAATAACTATATTTTATCTGAACCTGGGAAACGATTATGGGATTATATAATTTGAATGTGAAACATGTATTTTTAAATGTAATCAGTAAACTGTTGTTTTTTTTAAATCTTTGATTTTGTTTCATATTCAAGTGCTTCTGATATTATGGATACCATTAAAATAGCCGTATTTAGTCGCCGGAAGTTAATACTATGGATGACTGCAACATCTGTAGCGCTTAGCTTTGGACCTCTAGATACGGGATGTTACATTTATAATAGGAGTATATTAAATAGAAAGGCGATCTATAAAAGGAGTTGTAAATATGGAACAGATTTATATAAGGAATTTTATAAAAGGAAATGGGATTTGATTTCACTAAATAGCCATTTAAATTACGGTGGAATGAAAAATATTATTTTCATACTTAACACTAAATTTTGAGGTATGGAAACTCGTCTCTATCTTTTAAGAATGTATGTCGAGGCAATGCTAGTTTTCTAACTTGTTATATTTCATTGTTAATCGAAGGATAGGTCTGTTTGAAATTGGAATATGGTGGTAAGTATTGTTGGTCTAATTTCCATATGATCTATTTACTTAAA
This sequence comes from Allium fistulosum, assembly GCA_030737815.1. NCBI lineage: Eukaryota > Viridiplantae > Streptophyta > Magnoliopsida > Asparagales > Amaryllidaceae > Allium > Allium fistulosum. The sequence goes on along the minus strand of CM060901.1, from coordinate 1,265,375,661 downwards.
ACAAAGGAACGTACGTATTTTGGGATTATTGTTATCAATTTTTTAAATGATATTTGTTTTAACCCAAATAAGTATGGTTTCAGAGTGAAATATTTCTTAAGATTTTATGAATGTACTTATACCATCGAGATAAGTATTTGGTTACATATTCTAAGTACTGAAAGTGTAGTGGTTTGTGAATATACTTATACTGATGAGATAAGTATATGGATATTATTCCAAGCAGCGAAAGATTATATATGAGTAGCGAATAAGTAATATACTTGTGTATATATTTTGTAAAAGTATTTTAATACAAGAATTTGCAAAAATTGAGTTTTAATTAATGAAAGGATTAATTAAAGAGGCTTAGTGGTATCTTATGTACTTAACCATGCTTGGTTTTTATATGAATTAAAATCTCTGATTTGATTGATTGTTTATTTTATAGTTTAATAACCAACTATAAAATCTTAACTAGTATTGAAAACTATTGACGAATAAGCATGAGTTATCTGAAAACCACTTCGAACTGGCCTAAGCATTCGAATTGGAGACATCTTGAAGATGATAAAAATCGAATGGAATTCTTTGAAGTGCAGGATGAAGTGAAGTGGTGCTTTCAGTTTATTCATATCTTGAACAACTTGTATGGATGAATGCTGACATTGTATTATTGCTTGGAGGGCGATGCTAGCATACCAATTGGGAATTTCTAAGAGGAAAAACGTAAAAACATAGCCTCACAAGCCTCATACCCCGGATCGACTAAAACAGGGGATATGAAACAGAGCCATGTGGTTCGCTACCATTAGGAGCATCATTCCTCGATCTAGACTGATATTTATGGATTTTGTATACGTACACACGGAAAAGAGTGGGGTCATGGCCTGGTGCAATTTTTGCAGCCTTAGTGCCCGAGGGATGATGTAATCTGGCTTGTCATGTTCGAGGAGCAGGCCGACTCTATGTTGGCAAGGGATGAAAGGTTTTTGACATCGGTACATTTTCTAGAGGTGTAATATGGCAGGTGGTACCACGGTGCCTTGTCATTATATGGAATCCAATCTCAAATATGTACCTTATAGTTTTAGTTGTAGAACCTAGTACTATTGAATGTAATTATGGGTAACCAGTCCAGATATATTCTATATTTATTTTCAGACATAGACATTATTATAATATCACTAGACTTTCTAGTAAAATTGTTTTGGTTATCATAATGTAAAAAACCGTTTGTGTTTATGTGCGACGTGGATTTACTAGATACATTTATTTTAAAGGATTTTATAACATTAAAATCCATATAATGTGTGTTTCTCATGCTGGTTTACCAGACTGATCCAAGCGTTATTTTCTTATAATGCTCGGGTTAGGCCGAGCATATTCCTAGATTTAGTTATGGATGCTTTGGAGCGTCAGGAAACAACTGAAGGCCTCCAAGACATATTCACATATCTTTTATTTCCACTATAATTCTTGTATTGTATTTATCAGTGTTTATGAGGATGGGTTGTTATAACTATCTAGGTTGATGATATATTGGTTCACTCTGGCTGATGTATGTATAATAATTTATCTTTTTGTAAAGATACGTTGTATATTATATGTTACTCATCATGGTGTGAGATTCTATTATGTCTTTTCTTTCGCCCCAACAATCTGTCTTTCCGGCACCTGGATCTTCGGAACATGAATATCGAGGATGTATTAGTGTCGACTTTTGAGGGTCGAAAAGACCAGTTGTTACATAATGTGTACACCACATCTGGTCTAGTACATAGTTTATCATACATTATGGAACCGATTGCAAATGCATACAATATCATCTTAATACACTCTTTCTTCTCACTAGTTTAAGGTGCGTCCTTTTTAGAATGGGCGATCTTATGTTGCATCGGAACATTTCCATATTTGGAATTTTCTATACTGAGCCTTTTTAGTATGCTATCTATGTACAAGGGATTAAAAAACCCCAACAGCCTTTTAGATCTATCCTTATAGATCTGTATGTCATGTTTATAGGCCGCTTCTCCTAGATCCTTCATGAAGGAGGTCTTGAAAGCCAAGCTTTCACTGACTATAATAACGAAACATCACTGCCATTTATAATAAGTCGGCGACGTATAATACTAAGATCACTATAGCATTTCCTTGTTCTTTTTGGTATACGCATGCTTCCTTTGTGTTGCGAAAAAACTAAACTGTTTGTTTGCTTTACCAAAACATTTACTCAAATTATAAGCTTGTTTAAGACTATATATGGATCTTAACAACCTACATGCTTTGCCCTAACTCCCACTAACTTTGAAACCATCGGGCTGCGACGTATAAATGGTCTCTACTAAATCGCCATTTAAAAAAGCTATATTTACTTCCATTTGCCCTATTTCGTAGTCATAGAATGCAACAATAGCTAGCAAATACGAATGGACCTAAGAATTGCTATGGGTGAAAATGTTTTGTCATAATCAACATCTTGAATTTGATGAAATCCTTTTGCAACCAGCCTTTTTGTAAGTCCCCACTTGTCCATCCGCATTTAGCTAATTCTTAAATATACATTTGCAATCGATGTATTTTATCCCTTTGGGTATGTCAGCCAAAGTCTGTGCTTTGTTTTCATACATGGAATCCATTTCAGCTTTCATAGCTCCAAGCCAATGTATAGAGTCCTCACTCTGCAGTGCTAGTTCGAATGATAGAGGAGTGTCATCATCTAAGACACAATTCTCTTTCTCACAATACACAAGAAGGTCGTAGTATCTCTCTGGTGTACGAGATTATCTATTATAACATTTGATAGGTTGCATGTTTTCTTATATGGGTGAATTTGGTTCTCCAGCTGGTTCAGCCTCGGGTTAGTTTGTCAAATCTCATCCAAGTCCACAACTTCACTGTTAATTTCTTTTGATAGAAAATCCTTTTCTAAGAAGATAGCATGTGTGGAAACAATAATCTTTTTTTACTTAGTGCTATAGAAAATATATCCCTAACAGTTCTTAGGACATCCTATAAACTTACATAAGGATGATTTTGCCTCAAGTTTGTAGGGGCTGACGTTCTTAACGTAGCTGGAAAACCCCACACCTTAAAATAATTGAGGTAGGGTTTCTTCCTATACGACATCTCATATGACATCTAAGGCACATATTTCACAGTATCAAATTCAACATATGTGTTGAGGTTTCTAGCATATATCCCCAATAGGAAAGAGGCAACTCAACTTTACTCATCATGGAATAAACCACATCTAATAGGGTTTGATTCCTTTGCTCTGAAACACCATAGTGTTATGAAGTATAGGGTGGAGTAACCTAAGAGATAATCCCATTATCTTTCAAGTATTGTTGGAGCTCTTGTCCCACATGCTCACCTCATCGATCAGATCAAGGTATTTTAATGTTATTGCAACATCCCGTATCTGGAGGCCAAAAGCTAAGTGCTACAGATGCTGCAGTCATCCATAGTATTAACTTCTGGTGAAAAATACGGTAATGATAATGGTATCCATAATATCAGAAGTACCTGAATATGAATAAAATCACAGATTTCAAAACCAACATTTTACTGATTACATTTCAAACAAATTCATATCCAAGTTACATAATCCCATACGTTTTCCAGGTAAAGATTAATTATAATTATTATAAAAATACGCCAAGAGCGACGTAGGACGATGCCCCTTTGATTTATCAAAGCAATATAATCATATCTGACTTAATATACACAGCGGAAATAAACAAAACAATCGGCAATTCCTAATTAGCTATCCGTCAGCTTACTCAAATCAATTTTTGATCACCCGAGAGTTTAAGTGTAAACAAAAACTTCGAGTTAGACATAAAGCCTGGTGTGAATAATTCTGTTACATCTCGGTTTATTGATTTTAAGTGAGACCACACCGCTTAGCGGAACAGGTTTCCCCTCACTAATATCCTTTTCAAAACATATATTTTGCGATCCTTTCCTACAATCAAATTGGTTAATCAAACAAATTATTTCAAAATAGAAATATCCTTTATGCTAATAAATGGACTATTTGTCCGTAAAACAGGGAATATGTGAACTATCTGCACATAATATAATAACAAGGTCCATTATGCTACAAATGGACTATCTGTCCATACAACTGGGCTGACTGCCCGCAAACTAAACTAACCGTCCGAATCAAAATGGGCAAACCTTCTAAATTATTTTCTTAGGGTTAACTACCCTTTAAATTTTCCTTGAAAACCTTTTCAAAATGATTTAGTCTTTCAAATTATATATATACAAGGAAAATATATATTTAGCTTTACTCGAAGCCATTTTGCCATGTTATATATACTTTAATCAAAATAATGTTGATGAGATTTAATGAGGCTTAGCTATCCTTCCAAAACAAGTTAAAACCCTTTCTAACTTGAAAATACTTAGGCTACATTGCCTATTTAATACATTCGAAACCTTTGTTTAAAACCATTAAACAACCCTTTCGAAACAATTGAAGTTAACCCCTTCGAAACCATTGAAAGACCCTTTCGAAACCATTAAATATTGCCTATCGAAAACATTGGAAAAACCTTTCCTTTCTTTTCTCCGAAAGCTTCAAAATATCAGACATCCTCCTTTAAAACCTTTTAAATATTGCCTTTCGAAAACATAGGAAAACCCTTCCTTTCAACCCTTTTGAAATCCTGAGGAACCACCCCTTTCGAAACCATACAATAAAACCTTTCGAAATAGTCAAAACTCAATCCATTCGAAAGCACTTTGGATTCAATTTAAAACATATGGAAACCTTTTGAAACCATTTAAAAATTTACCCCTTCGAAACCTTTGAAAAATGTCTCGGTCGAAACCAATTGGATTCTGTTTGTACCAAAAATGGGCACAACACTCTTCGGAAGTCTTTGAAGAGATAAACGCGCAGAATGAAAACTAAAACTGTGGATTATCTAACAAAAACTCCAAATAACAGAAATGTAAAATGCAAAGACAAGCGATTTAGAGTGGTTCGGCTTTATAGCCTACGTCCACTATGAAGTTTGATGATTTTATTGCTCGATACTCGAATATTACAATTCTTTATACTGTAATACAACTGAAATTATATGCTAAGTCTCAATCTAAAGCAGCGGTGGTGTTCTGGAGTAAATCTGGCAGAATCTGGGCGCTCTATAGTACTTAGAATTGTCTGACCCCTTTTCTGAATGACCAAGGGCTCTATTTATAGGTGTGGGAGGCTGATATTTTGCCTAAAATGAGGGGAGACCAGTTCTGGTACGTCAGGGGGCCCACATGGCCGAAATATGAAGATGCGGGCCCACTTTTGGATCGATTCGACCCTTGGTTCGAATCGATCAAGAAATCATCCAATCGAGTTGAAATTTGGTGTGAACATTCTTCATCATGTGTTTAAGCTTCTGTGAAAATTTCATGGCATTTGGACTTGTGTATCTCGAGTTATGATCGATTCAAGGTCAAGCACTTGGCTGAAATGCATCTTCGAATCGATCACTTTTGACTTGGTTTCTTCGAATCGATCACTCCGACTCCAGGTGTTGGATTCAAAAGTACGCCTGTTCGAATCGAGTATGCTATGCCGTATCTACTCGATTCGAAGTTATTCCTACTGGATGGATTCGAAGCTGAGCTACATCTCCTGGATTCAAAGTAAGGCTACGCCTCCTGGATTCGAAGCTCCTTCTCTTTATGGATTCGAGGTGTAGAAAGCTCCAATGGATTCGAACTTAAGGTACGTTCGAATCGATTCGAAGCACAGCCAACTACGATCGATTCGAACCAATACTATCTCGATGGTTTCGAACCAATGCTTGGTCCTGATGGATTCGAACGAGAGCCTCTGTGCTGATGGAGTCGAAGCAAGGCTATGACCCTGTGGATTCGAAGCAATGCTAAGGAGGATGGATCCGACCCCAGGTCCTTCCTCTTTCTAACTGCGATAGCTTGGGCATACGAACTCGAATTGCTCCGAAACTTGGAACGTTGGCTCACACAGCTTTTCTAGTCATGTCTTATCAATTATGGCTCAATCCGGTCTTGGGTAAAATTCATCGATATCTGGGGATATCCAGCGGTTACTCGATCCCGAGGATGCATAATCCATATTCTCTTTAGTTAGTTCCTTGGTATCTCGGCCTTGCCAAAAGGCGGGATAACATTTGCCCCCCAAAGTACGTCTTGTGTACACATGGCGTGCTTTGTAAAGACGCAGTTTCACGTCGTCCAATTGTCACATGTTCTGTTGAAAACGGTATTCTATATAGCATTTCATATCGACCCTCTCCTGAACCGATGTGAAATTTGAGTTGTAACAATGTCCGTCTGTTGGTCTAGGAAGTTCCTTTGTATTAATCCTCTCCTAAATCAATATAGAAGGTCGAAGGACCGGCATCGTATTGGTGAACTTAGAATTCAGTGGATACGAAACACTTCTTCGTATTGTAGTGGATGGAGTCGAACAAAGGCTTCGAATCGATGGAACCCACTAATGATGGATTCGAACCGATGTGATGATGGACCTTGATTCGTATTGATGATAACTGAGGGATACGAAGCGATCGTTCGTATTAGTAGGTCGTGCACTGTTGTGGTTCTATTAACACCTTGATCTGTTGGAATCGAATGTTCTCTAAGCCTTTCTAACATTTGTGCTTCGAATCGTTTTGATGGACTCGAGGGAATCGATTCGAAGCGTGGCTTAGTACTAATGCATGCGGGAGTCTGAGTCGATTCTAACGCTCTGGCTTATGGATTCGAACCCGCCGCTTCGAATTGGTTCGATGTCTTCACTAGTTGAAGCCGGTCACTCATACCGGGAGGCGAATCACCACTGAGTTGTTATAAATACCGGGGTCCTATTCACTTTTCACTTTTTCTACTTTTGCTCTGTTTCTCTACGTCTTCGAATCGATCTAGCACTCGCGTGAATCGAAGCCATCTGCCCTTCTTTGAATCGAAACAACCCTTTCTAGTTTCATCTCATATTTAGGTAGGCGATTCGACTAAATACTTTAAGCTTCGGGCTTCGATGTAATTCCCTTTGCTTACGTTCGTATCGATCTGGATGGAACCGAATCCAGGGATGAAAAAAAAAGAAACGACTTCCTCGCATCGATCTTGGATGGTGGTTTTCGAGTCGATCTCAGATAACCAAAATTTTTTGTGGCGTTCGCATCGATCTGTGGAGGTATGTTGATCGAATCGATCATTGGTGGTGAATCGATCGTATCGATTCGAAGCGATCGATACGAGGAGTTGTGGTATACTCACCTACGATCGATTCGAAGATTATACTACTATGATCGATACGAGGCTTCGTCCATTCGACACGTGGTTTTTCCAGAGATCGATTCGAACGATAAACCATCTCAGCCTGAACTGCATCGATTCGGATTGTATCGGTTCGAATCGTCTTGACTCGAGTTTGTATCGATTCGAACCTGTACCGATTCGAAGGCACACCTTTCAGATCGATTCGAAGCTGTATGGATTCGAACCTTGATCTTTACGAACGAGCTTTCATGGATACGAGAACTTCACATGATTATTGGCATGACTCCGACGAGCTTCATCTTTGCATATTCGGACTAAATTTTTATTGTGCATATTTGACTGCCCTTCAAAGCTCGTCGATGGAACTGTAACTTTGAAAAATTAACCTGAACTAATCAATCATGGATTCTGAATAATATGTTTTAAGACGGTCAGCAATGACGGTCGCTCTAATTAGCTTCATAATTCCTGAAGCTTGCATCTTGTTCTCAGTTTTGTTGAATCTGTTAAGTAACGCACAGCACTTGCACTGCACGACACATTCATACACTTCTCACTGGGGAATGCACGGGCTCTTTATGTACTTAACGTTTCTTTATGATGAGTTAGTTAATTATGGAATCTTCGAGCTCCCAACAATAAGAGGTACAGAGCTTAACTCCTCCGGTGCTTGAGATTCCCGATATTCCTGCCGACGTAATTGACCTGGCTCCGGATGAATTGCCGGAGGCTATATTTATTGAACACCCTGTTGATTCGGTTCAATCTAACATCTCCGAATCTTTGTTGGGACGAATATGCTTGAAGCATAACATATCTCTGGATGATGTGTTATTACCCAATGCCGATGATAGACCGCACAATCCGCCTGATGGATATACAGCTTTCTATCGCCATGCTTGCGCGGCCGGAACTCTCCCTCCTTTCAATCAATATATCAGAGGGATGCTATCATATTTAGGAATCGCTCCTTCACAACTTCATCCCAACGGGCACGCGTTGCTGAACAATGCCTTTGTCATATTTATGGACTGTCTCTTTCGCCCGCCAAGGCCAACCGAGATTAGACATATATTTAACTTCAAGAGTAGAGGTGATAGCCCGTCTTTCACATTTCTGGAGGCAGTTAGAAATTGCCAAGTTGTTGTCGGAGCCTGGACCCGACTGAGTTATTTCAAGAACGAATGGTTCTATGTTCGATGACCTCCGGGTTTTGCTAGGCGATGGTTGTCTAGACGTAAGCGCCCTAACCTGTTCTCTTGACCAATAGCTTTTTGGCGTTAGTATTGACACCTTATTTCTCTTACAGCCATTATCTCCAGACCCGATGGCGGGTACTTCAAGGATATAGTCCGAAGTCTTCAAGAAGTTCCGGGTGAGCTAAGACATATCGACTCGGTGATGAATGACTATAACTTAAGAACTCTCGGTCTGATCGAAATCAATCAAAGTATAGTTATCGAAGGGTTGGCAAAACCTGCCTCCAAGAAGAAGAACAAGAAGAAAACCAAGAAGAAAACGAAGAAGAAAACGGCGAAGAAACCGCTCGGAATCACCATAACCGAAGCGAGTGATGAAGAAAGAACCCATATAGATTCGGAGCCGATGGCTGATCTCTCGGGAAACTTTGAAGAATCGGGAGAAAAACGGAAAGGCAAGGCCGTCGTTTCCAAAAAACTTAAGTCCAAGGGGGGGAAATCTGTAGATGTGTTTCCTCCCGCTTCCGGAATCATGATTTCTAAGGCCGCCCCTTCTCATTCGAGAGATTCTTTCAAAGGGCTTGATGATATTCCTATCCCAGATTATATATCGATTTCTCATAATCCTGGTTTGGAGGAATTTCAAGATGTCCTAAATATGAACGAGCCCTTTCCTTTAAGTGCGGTCAACAATTCCGGTCGGTTTGGGGGTTTACACATTTACACACACTTCCACAGCACTTCATGACTTTTGCATAGTAAACATTTCTTTATCGGATCCTAACCCGTAATCCTTTTTTATCGCAGGGGAAATGTCAGGCAGAGGCTCCACTTTGGATAGGCTCCGGAACGTGCGCCAATCTTCTCCATTTTATGATTCCCGCAGGAGAGAGACAGATAGGGATCATGGGCGAGGCTATTCAAGTCAAGAACGTTATGATAGAGATAAAGATTACTCGCGTGGCCGTTCTGGCCATGATTACTCTGACAGAGACCGGGGATACCAGTACCGACCCCGATCTCGCTCTCCTCCGCCTCCTAGGGCCCTAGTTGATCTTCCCGGGCCTTCTCAACAGCAACAGCCGCCTTCTCAATCTTCTCGGGCTAATACTCAGCAGCCAAGAATGGAACCGACAACAGCCGCTATAATAGAACAAGCTCCGGCTGAGTTAACAAGTGAGGGAGCCATCAAACTTGCGCAAATGAAAAGAGATTTTCCTGAAATTTGTATGGATGCTTATGTCTTCCCTCCTAATCTTAAAAGAATTCCTCCGGATGCTGAGAACATTGCTCATAATTATATCCGTGACTTCTATGCTCAGTATAAGGAGTGGTACTAAGCGGCAGCGAAAGCATCGAGGGTAGCTTTTGACCGGGCGAGGATCATTGAGGAACGTGATGCTGACATTGTTAAACAGAAACGTATTATTCAGGTTCTTCAATCCGAAATGGAGACGCTCCGGAAGTCAGAGCTTGAAGCACTTCAGAAACATGAGGATGCCGTGGCCAAACTGGCTAGAATGCAACAGGAACACTGCGCCACGGTAGAAGAGATGGGTCATCGCAACACCACCATTGCAGCTAAGCGAGACTTAGCCGTTAAAGAGCTGAACGAGCTCAAGGCCAAATTTGCTGAAATGGTGAAGGAGAAGGACGATGCGAACACCACTGCCCAAGAGGCCTGCGACCAAGCTGTATCTCTTAGAGCCGAACTTGCGGCGGTGGCGGCTAAGACTAAGTCTGCGGAAGCAGAAATTCAAGAAAAGATTTTGGAGGAGCGGTCCAGGATGGACGCCGAGTTCGATGATCTCTTGGTCACGTATAACGCCAATGTGCTGGAGCACAGAAATTTAGCGTGGCTGGGAGATGACTCCATGATCCTGTACAACGCCTGGACCCGGTTGGTGGATGAGAAGAGAGCAGCGCATCCAGATGAAATACTTGATGACTTTGAGCTGGAGATGCGTTTGCTCACCGAGGATGAGAGGAAGGTCCTTCATGAGGCGATGATTTCTATGGCGAAAGAAAAGCTTGGTGTTCAATCTTTAGAGACATGCGAAGGCTCGGGGGTCACGCATCACGAGGCAAGTGTTGAAGCTGTAATTCCAACATTGCCCGAAACCACTGGTGCGATAGATCCCCAGTCTGTTCCTGCATATAATCCTGACCAACCGCTATTATCTTCCGCCGATGATTCTGCCCATGTCCCGGTCCAGACTAAGGAAGGTATTTGAACGCTTCCCGCATTTTAGTTGTGAAGAACCTTAAGCAACACACTTGGCTAACAATCTTCGCTTTGTCGCATTTCAGTGACTGAAGTCGTTGTTTCTGCGCCTCTTGCACTATCAGTTCCATATCAAACACAAGGGGCTATTTTTACTGAAGCCATCACGACTTCTACCTTGGTTGGCGAAGAGGGAGATGTAAACATGTTTTCTTTTAGCGCTCAAATGATTGAGGAGCTTCTTAATGAACCCATCAATCCCTCAGTTAATCCGTCCGATGCAATGAGTGGGGCTGCTCTGGCCGTTAGTTCGTCTATGCCAGCTACTGGTACATCCGATGTGGCCCAAGCATCCCGCGAGGACGAAGTTCTTGCTGAGGTTGACGCCGAGATGGCAGCAGGGACTGCTGGTATGAATCCGTCAGGGCCTGCCCCATTAATGGTGATCTCACCGGGCGGTACTGTAGTTATTGAAGCTGCTCCTGCCCCACTCCCTGTTACTGCTCCCATGCCTTCAACTCGTCCCCCGAGAATAATTTCCATCGCCTCAAGCTCTGAGGAAGACGTTGATATTATGTCGCTGCCGGAGGACAAGCCTAAAAAGAGTAAGCGGTCGAGGGGAAAATCAGGCAGCGGATCTGGCGGAGCTACCCCGAAGAAGAAAATAAGGAAGAAGAAAGATTGAACTCTTTCTTTAATTTCCCGTTGCATAGGGTAACATTTTGTTGACTTTTCTGTAGCCGTGTATAGATGTGGATTCGGCTCCGACTAGTAGCAATTTTTTGAACCACTTTGTAATCAGATTCTTTTTGTTGATAGTGGAAATGAGAATGTATTCCCTTTTGTCTTCAACTTGTTATGTGTTATGGTTCTGCCCCCAGTATTGGGGATAAGTGTGGAGTTGACGTATGTATATACTCCGCCTCGCACTCTGGGAGTACGGAGTTGAGTAATGTTTATACTCCAGCTCGCGCTCTCGGAGTCTGGAGTTTGTTGATATTTATACCCAGCTCGCGCTCTCGGAGTACTCTGGGGTTTTAGGAAAATGTTTATACTCCGCCTCGCACTCTGGGAGTATGGAGTTAAGTAAAAGTTTGTACCCAGCTCGCGCTCTCGTAGTACTCTGGGATTTAGGAAAATGTTTATACTCCACCTCGCACTCTGGGAGTACGGAGTTAAGTAAAAGTTTGTACCCAGCTCGCGCTCTCAGAGTACTCTGGGATTTAGGAAAATGTTTATACTCCGCCTCGCACTCTGGGAGTACGGAGTTAAGTAAAAAGTTTGTACCCAGCTCGCGCTCTCGGAGTACTCTGGGATTTAGGAAAATGTTTATACTCCGCCTCACACTCTGGGAGTACGGAGTTAATAAAAAGTTTGTACCCAGCTCGCGCTCTCGGAGTACTCTGGGATTTTGTAAATGTTTATACTCCGCCTCGCACTCTGGGAGTACGGAGTTAGGAAAATGTTTATACTCCGCCTCGCACTCTGGGAGTACGGAGTTAAGTGAAGGGTTGTCGTGTATCAACCCATTTCTGGCCTGATGTGATGGCTTGCCCCCGAGCTCGGGTTTCATTTAGTGAGTGGTTGATTGCTTCATAGCCACTCCCTACTTGAATAAATCCCATTGTGTGATGGAATTTAGCTCTTCGTGCATCGTGATGTTGTACATTGTATTTAATGAATCAAAGCTCTGGCTCGAAGAGATGGCATTTTATTGCTGAAATAAGAAAACATGGCAAAGTCAATTGCCTTATTACAAATTCTAATTTCGAAATGCAGAAACAAAATTTAAAATAGAATTTAAACTAAATAAATAAACATAGCCTGTTATTTGGAGTAGCGACGAAGACTTTCGCTATTTCAGGCCCTTGGTAAAGTTAGACCATCAACGGCTGCTAACTTAAATGTACCATCCCCGAGTTCTTGCTTAATTTCGTGTGACCCTCTCCATGTTGGTCTTGCGTGTGGGAGTGACAGATATTCTTTTTTAATGACAACCTCATTGCGTTCAAAAGTTTTAAGTCGGTCCTCGGCATTGCGTAATCGGGCGACTCGATTTCGGCGAATGATTGTTCTTAAGTCAACCTGGTCGCCCTGGACGACTCCGACTCCGTTGACAGTAGGGAACTTTAAAGTTAAGCACCACGGGGCAATTACAGCTCTGAATTCAGCAAGGGCAGGTCGTCCTAAGAAAGCGTTGTATGGCGAGACTATGTTCAACACAGCGAACCGTAATGTCCGAACTCTCCTATGTTCCTTGGATCCCAACCTAACTGGTAACTTCACCATCCCAATAGTTATGGTAGCGCTACCGTTGAATCCATGGAGGTGAGTTTGGCAAGGTTCCAAATCCCTGGCTTTCATCCTCATTTGATTATAAGCATGTATAAAAAGGATATTCACAGAGCTCCCGCAGTCAATCAGTATCCTCTTCATCCAAGCTGGACCTACTTGTGCCGATATCACGAGTGGGTCAGTAGTTGGGCTTCCGACATAATCAATATCGTTGTCTCGGAGAGTGATGTCGTTAATTATTGCTCTCTTTCGCTTGGTCGAAGGTCTATTGTCCAAGTTATCATCATACTCAAAGTCTGTTCGTCTAGCTAAGTTGTTATATGATTTCATTTCTTCCCAGCTTCGCTTCGTTGGACGAGGATCACTACTTATAGCATTTATGACTAGCCTTCCTCCCGTATGAGCGGGTTCCTCTTGTCTTTCTTGATCCTGTGCACGATTCTGATTTGACGGACCCGCGTCACCAGACTGCGGCGCCCGCACAAACTGATCTAACTTCCTCTCCCTGATCAACTTCTCAATGAGGTCCTGCAAGTGTCGACACTCGTTGGTATTGTGGCCATAACTTTCGTGGAATCTACAGAACTTCCCTGTTTGAATCTGCCTCTCTGACGATTGCTTCGGAGCCGGCTTCTTGTATTGCATAGTATTGCAAGTCTGTAGGTACACATTTTCCAACGATGTATTCAATGGTGTGTAATTATCGAACATTGGAGCCTCACGCCGTGGGCCTCGATTTGAGTCTCTTTTTTTATCTTGACCACTGTTGCCTCTTGGCTAAGTTTGTTTATTCTGGATATTTAATTGAACTTTTCCGGAATTTTCACCGGACTGTTTAACTGCTACATTACTTTGTATTCCTTCACTTTCGGGCTTCGCATCATCCTGCTTCCTAGACTGTTTCGCGTCCTCTTGCCGTAAGAATTGAGCGGCTTTGGAGTAGAAACGGTCCAACGATGCAGGTGGTTTTCCAGCTAACCAGTTTCCAAACTCAGAATCGGGATCAATCCCCTTTGTCAATGCCATTAAAATTGAGTTATCGTTGGGATTACTAATCTCCACACATGCCGCATGGAATCTCTCCAAGTAACGCCTTAGTGTTTCCCCACGAGCTTGGGTAACGCTGGACAGGGTGTTAACATCTTTGGGTCTGGCGACATGCATGCGAAATTGTTCAACAAATTTCTTAGCCAATTGGTCAAATGAAGAGATAGATCTTGGAGGTAATCTTGTAAACCACATTGTTGCAATTCTTCCCAGTGAGATGGGGAAACTTCGACATTTCACTGCATCGTCGGCCCTTGCGGCGCTTATTGACCATTCATATTTCAATATGTGCTGATTGGGATCAGAATTTCCTTCATACATAGGGAGAGTTGGCATTCTGAATCGCAGAGGAGGTTCAGCATACAGTATCTCGTCCGTGAAAGGAGTATGACTTCGAGAAATCCCCCAATCGTCGTTGGTAAGACCTTGGCTTTCGCGGATCATCTGACGTATCATAGTCGAAATGTCGGGCATTGCTACATTTTGAGCCTGCTGAGCTAAGGTGTGGTCGGGTTCCACAGCGCGAGTTCGGACCGGGCACTGTCGACGGTCCAAATTTCTCCTCCTTGGCTCAGCGTCTTCTGGGACGTATAGTTCAGGAGTACGCCCACGTTGCTGATTATTTGGCTCTGAAAGATTTCGGGTATCAACCCTTGTTTCTGTTGTGGCAGCTGCGGCATGATTGTCCGTGGTACGCTGTGTAGTAGGGCCTCCTTGTGTTGAGGGCCCGGCCTGAAAGCTGGTCGACGGTCCTGCCCTCAACTGTCCAACAGTCAAGGCGGGTTGATATCCGGCCGTTTGTGCATGTCTCCCGTCTAATCGAGGACGGGTAGATCTGTGATAGTAGTCCGATGAGGCGGAACTTTCAGTAGATGATCGGGAGATATCATCCCGTTTGGACCTTCTACGGCCTTGGCGGTTCAGTTGGTTTGTTAATTCAATATTAGCACGCAACTGTTCGGCCAATTGTTGCTGACTTTGAGTCAGCTCTTGGAGCAACATATGGAGCTCCTGTCCGGTGACTGGTCCAGACGGTTCTGAATGAGCGACATTGTCTTGGTTGGATGGTTGCTGTTGAGCAGGATTCTGTCCATCCCTACCTTCTTGTCCAGCAGCTGTAGAAGTGGTTCTTGTGCTAACCATTTTGAATGATGAATCCTTTTCCTAGACTTTATGCAAATCTGAATAGAATGGAAGGATTATGAATTAGAGATCTGGATCTTCCTCTTGGATTTGTGCAATCCGGTATCGATGGTAGATCCAAGTAGCAGGAGAAAAAAGCTGGTTTTTTCTCAGTGAAAGTACCAAAGTGTTTGTACCAAAAATGGGCACAACACTCTTCGGAAGTCTTTGAAGAGATAAACGCGCAGAATGAAAACTAAAACTGTGGATTATCTAACAAAAACTCCAAATAACAGAAATGTAAAATGCAAAGACAAGCGATTTAGAGTGGTTCGGCTTTGTAGCCTACGTCCACTATGAAGTTTGATGATTTTATTGCTCGATACTCGAAGATTACAATTCTTTATATTGTAATACAACTGAAATTATATGCTAAGTCTCAATCTAAAGCAGCGGTGGTGTTCTGGAGTAAATCTGGCAGAATCTGGGCGCTCTTTAGTACTTAGAATTGTCTGACCCCTTTTCTGAATGACCAGGGGCTCTATTTATAAGTGTGGGAGGCTGATATTTCGCCTAAAATGAGGGGAGACCAGTTCTGGAACGTCAGGGGGCCCATATGGCCGAAATCTGAAGATCCGGGCCCACTTTTGGATCGATTCGACCCTTGGTTCGAATCGATCAAGAAATCATCCAATCGAGTTGAAATTTGGTGTGAACATTCTTCATCATGTGTTTAAGCTTCTGTGAAAATTTCATGGCATTTGGACTTGTGGATCTCGAGTTATGATCGATTCAAGGTCAAGCACTTGGCTGAAATGCATCTTCGAATCGATCACTTTTGACTTGGTTCCTTCGAATCGATCACTCCGACTCCAGGTGTTGGATTCGAAAGTACGCCTGTTCGAATCGAGTATGCTATGCCGTATCTACTCGATTCGAAGTTATTCCTGCTGGATGGATTCGAAGCTGAGCTACATCTCCTGGATTCGAAGTAAGGCTACGCCTCCTGGATTCGAAGCTCGTTCTCTTTATGGATTCGAGGTGTAGAAAGCTCCAATGGATTCGAACTTAAGGTACGTTCGAATCGATTCGAAGCACAGCCAACTACGATCGATTCGAACCAATACTATCTCGATGGTTTCTAACCAATGCTTGGTCCTGATGGATTCGAACGAGAGCCTCTGTGCTGATGGAGTCGAAGCAAGGCTATGACCCTGTGGATTCGAAGCAATGCTAAGGAGGATGGATCCGACCCCAGGTCCTTCCTCTTTCTAACTGCGATAGCTTGGGCATACGAACTCGGATTGCTCCGAAACTTGGAACGTTGGCTCACATAGCTTTTCTAGTCATGTCTTATCAATTATGGCTCAATCCGGTCTTGGGTAAAATTCATCGATATCTGGGGATATCCAGCGGTTACTCGATCCCGAGGATGCATAATCCATATTCTCTTTAGTTAGTTCCTTGGTATCTCGGCCTTGCCAAAAGGCGGGATAACAGATTCTGCCTTCAAGTAGAGCAAAAGGAACAGAAACTCATTAAAGTCGAAAGCATTTGTTTCGAAACCATTTAAAACTATCTCTTTCGAAACCATTTGGGTTTTACTTCTATTATAGAAAAAGGCCTTAAAACATTTAAAGCCGAAAGCCAAAAGCAACTACTTTGAAACCATTTCCTAAGTAATGAAGTGATGATGTCCAAACCATCCCTTCGAAAGCATTGGAGAGGTAGCCAAGTTTTTAGAAAACAAAACAACCCTTTCGAAACCATCTGGGTCGAAAGGTAAAAAGGCAACAGCAAAAAGGTTTCAAATTAGTCGAAAGCAATTATTTAAAAATAGAGGCGCAACCCAATTGAAACCATTTCCTTTAAATCATTTGACATGGTCGAAAACCATTTAGTCGAAAGCAAACATGCGTATTTCTTTAATTTAAAAACAAAGGACTGCCTCAAACCCTTTGGAACCCCTGGTTTCGACTCCCTACCTTCCGCCTACATCTAATTTACTACATACCAGTAAACTGATACCATGTGCATTGGTTTTGACTGTGTCGAAAGCGAAGATGAGGAGGCGGAACCTAATGTCGACGGTGTCGAAACATTGAAAAACATGTAGCAAATAGTTCTTTTCACCTGACCTGTCTTACGTGTCTAATTGTGATTGGTTGCCTCTTTCTTTACCAATAAAAAGTACTTTACCTTTTCAAAAGTGCTACTGACTTTCCAGATTTTATAATTTAATCATTTTACAAAAAGCTCCTTCTCCTCTTTTAGTTATATAAAACATTTAAGTCTCGTACCTTAAATAATTTTATATAACACTTAAAACACCGAGGAAAAATCTACAAAAATTCTAGAAAATCTATTTTAATATGTTTTCCAACGTATAAAAATTTCAGACCCCAATCTTTTATTATTTAACCGAAAATAATTACTAACCCAAATTAGCATTTTCTTTACTAGAAAATTCATCTAAACTCCACATAATTTCAGAAAATTCTAAAAATTGAAACACATCTCCATGATAATATTTGGGATCTTCATAAAAATTCAAAAGGCATTTGGATGTCATTTTATGGGGTTTTCACCTTAAAGTATATCATAAAATCAATATGAACATACATAAATCGTCAACATGTATATATAATCATTCCATCATTCAAAATCATGGCAAATCAATGCAAAATATTCAGCATTCGTCAAAAAACAGAAAATACAATAAAAAATGAGATGTAAACATTATTCACCTTAGCTTTAGTGATTAAAGGGATTGAGATGTGAATAGATTTGATTTGAATTAGCTTCTTCCTCTATTCCTCTTTTCCTTGTTAATGGTGGTGGGCCCCTTATTTTAAAATTTGAGAATGAAATGAACGTGTAAAATTTACATGGCCATGGGTTAGGGTATAAGAATGGCTTCTTTCCTATTTTACCCCTCCTCTATTTCAATTTAAACTCTTCTTTTAATTCATTGTTAAATGGCACGACTAGCCTTGATTAAATCAAATCTCAATCCCCTAATCAACAATTTTTTTTATTTAATTTAGCTAATTAAATATCCTAAATAATGTTACCAAAAATCTAGGTTGTTACAGACACCCCTCTTTAAAGAATTTCGTCCTCGAAATTATGATAAGGTACACAACAGATCAAACAAGAAGGTAAAACATACCATCAAACAATCAAGATAAGTATTTCTATTCCTGCTCTCAATCTCCCAAGTATAGTCCCTGTCATCGTCGCTCTATTGGACTTTGACTAATCTGGCCGTCTTGGTTCTAAGCCTATTCTCATCTCTTGCAACAATACGAATAGGCTTCCTTACTATGGTCAAATCCGGTTCTACCACTAAATCATCTAGCATAGTCGATGCAATAGTAGTCTTCGGGTCTCTAACACACTTTCTGAGATGAGAAACATGAAAAACATTATGGATTCCTGCCAAACTGCTCGGTAACTCAACTATGTTTGCGAGTTTCCCGATCCTCTCAATGATAGGAAAAGGTCCAACTAATCTCGGTGCTAACTTCCCCGATTTTCCAAACCTAATCACACCCTTCATTAGTGATACTTTGATGAAAACACGATCTCCAAGTGAGAACTCAAAATCTTTCTATCTCTTATCTGCATAACTTTTATGCCTAGTCCGAGCCTTCTTCATTCTAGCCCGAATGACCTATCTTTTCTACAGCTTCTCTGACTAAATCTGGACCCAGAACCAACCTATCCTCAGTCTCTAGCCAACGTATGGGAGATATGCATGGCTTCCATACAAAGCCTCGAACGGTGTCATCCCAATACTAGTCCGATAACTGTTGTTATACGAAAACTCGACTAAATGCAGATGGTCTTCCCATGATCCCCCGAAATCTAGTACACAAGCTCTTAACAAATCTTCTAAGATTTTGTTAACTCTTTCTGTTGCCCATCTGTCTGCGGATGGTAAGCGATACTCATCTTGAGCTTGGTTCCCAAAACTTCTTGCAGACTCTTACAAAAATCGCTAGTGAACGAAGGATCTCTATCACTAACTATGCTACTAGGAATTCCATGTAGTCTAACCACATTCTTCATAAACAACTTTGCCAAAACAGGTGCCATTCTGGTTGACCTATCTGGAATGAAATGGGCACTCTTGGTTAGTCTGTCCACTATGACCCATATACTATCATTTCCCCTGTTCGACCTTGGCAACCCGTCAATTAAATCCATGGAAACTGAATCCCACTTCCACACTAGAATATCCAACGGTTGAAGCAACCCACATGGTTTCTGGTGTTCGGCCTTTACCTGCTGGCAAATCATGCACTGCTTCACACACAACCCAATATCCCACTTTATACCTTCCTAGAAGAAACTCCTCTTCATATCATGATACATCTTAGTACCTCCTATGTGAATAGGGAACTTCGAACGATGGCATTCCTCTAAGACTTCTTTCCTTATGTTTCCTACACTCGGAACACATAATCTCCCTTTTCTTCTCAACCTCCCATTCTGGTCAAGACTGAAATCTTTCATGTCATCGCTCTCGGTTCCATCTCTTAGCTTCCTGATCTGTTCGGCTAACACCGGATCCTCCATATGTTTAGAAGTAATCTTTTTGATCAACACTAGTTGAACTTCCAAACAAGATAGTACAACTATATTCCCACTAGACCCAGCCTCGGATCTCCACTGCACTCTGCATCTGCTAATGCTTCCAAGTATTTCCACTCAGCAATCATCGCTAACACAGCATTCCGAGGTTTCCTGCTAAGTGCATCTGCAACCTTGTTGCCTTTCCCTAGTGTATACTCAATCCCAAAATCATAAGCGGTTATAAACTCTAATCGTCTCTATTGTCTCATGTTCAGCTCCTTCTGAGAGAACAAATACTTCAGCGACTTATGATCTGTATATAACTCAAACCTTTCTCCCAAAAGGTAATGTCCCCACACCTTCAAAGCAAAAATCACTACAACCTATTCCAAATCATGCGTCGGATATCTGACCTCATGCGGTCTAAGCTGTCTAGAAGCGTACGCAAATACTTTACCCCTCTACATCAGCACAGCTCCTAGTCATGATCCACATGCATCGGTGTAAACCACAAAATCCTGATTCCCTTTCGGAACAATAAAAACAGATGCATGGGTCAATAAGTGTTTCAAACTCTGGAATGCTTCCTCACACTTATCGGTCCATACAAACTTCACATCCTTTCTCGTCAGCTTGGTCATCGGTGCCACTATCCATGAAAAATCCTTAATGAACCTCCGATAATAAACAGCTAACCCAAGGAAACTCTTTATCTCTGTCACTATCTCGGGTCTTTTCCAACTATTCACTACTTCAATCTTAGTCAGATCCACTAACAACCCTTCCTTTGAGACAACATGACCTAGAAACTTCACGTCTTTCTTCTAGAAGTGACACTTTGAAAACTTCGCCTTCACCTGATGCTGCCTCAGCGTCTCAAGCACCACTCTAAGATAAACCTCGTGCTCTCTTTCATCCTTAGAGTATATCAAGATGTCATCTATGAAAACCAATACGAACCTATCCAAGTGCTCTCGGAAAACCCGGTTCATCAAATCCACGAAGAAACCTGGCGCATTAGTCAGTACGAATGGCATAACTAACCATTTGTACGAACCATATCTAGTCCAAAACGCCGTCAGAGGTATACTATCCTCTGCTACCCTGAGCTGATGGAAATATGTTGCTAAATCCAACTGCAAAAATACCTTGGCTCCACTCAACTGATCGAACAAATCCTCAATCCTCGGCAATGGATATCGATTCTTTGTCGTCTTCTCATTCAACTTATGATAATCGATACATAGCCTTAACGATCCATTCGACTTCTTAGCAAACATTGCGGCTGCTCCCCAAGACGAACTACTCGGCCCGATAAAACTCTTACTCTCTAAATCCACCAACTGCACCTTTAACTCCCTCATCACTGTAGGAGTCATCCTGCTCGATGGTCTACTCACTGGTTCTGCTCCCGGAACCAAATCTATCTGAAACTCAATGGCTTGTTTCAGTGGAAATCCAACTACAGGCTCAAAAACATCTGCGAATTCTCTAACCACAAAAACTCCCAATTCCATAGCACTCAACGAAGCATACATCTTGTAACGACCCGATATTTTGAACCATTCACATCTGCACATGTCGGACTTGAATAATTCAAAATACCGCGTTGTTAATTTAAATTTGGCAAAACTGAACATATACAGTAAATAAATAATCACAGACACAGAGTAATAAATGCAGCGGAAATAAAACAGATAGTAGTTCATGAAGCTACTATATAAATATATAAGTTACATCAGAGTTAAACCAGATACAACGGAAGAGTAACACGATACATCAGATACAAATCAGAATACATCACTAGAATCATCGAATACTGAAAGCAGAATAGATGGCTGGATCTTCAAGCAAAGCTCCAACTCCAAAGGTGAGTCTCGAATACTAGTACACTCAGTCTGACCCGAGCGTAAAGCAAAACACAAGACACTCGAGTCAGGATTAACATTCTTATATCAATAAATCCAACTCAAGTGAAATAGCAATTGAAATACAAGTAACTCAATGGATGTTTGGAATAACCATCCTTTAAGGATCCGTTAAACTATCTACTATGTAGTAGTGTACGATAAGTAGATGATGCCTATCAGTAATATAAAGTATCAAAATAGTGTTAAGGCGTTACCATTATCCCCCTTAACACATTTTATATAAGTGTTATAGTCTATACAGCACTGTAAACTCCACCGTAAACTAGTGGGCTATCAGGGAGTACTCCAAAGGTATAACACAAAACAAATCGTAGTGGTCGCGTATATAGGGATCCAAGTATGACAAGGCACATGAGGCAATACCCAAGGTAGTGAAACTACCGTTTGCCTGATCCGGACTAGTGAGAACGCATCGCCGCAGCGATCGCAACACCGCGAAACAACAGTCCCAAAATCAAAGGTGCACCAATCGACAACAAGTAATGAGTAGTTTTCGAAGAAGTGTGTTCGCTCGAGGTAGCTAGCCCCCATTTGGCCCGGCACGGCTTCTGTTTTAGTCATTTCCAATTTGACACAAGTGTCAAGGCTATCCATTATCGTTCACTTTCTTCAGTCATCACGTACATCATTCCAACCACTTCATTCTGGATCACACTCCGCGTATAGTTATTAAAGTGGTTTTCGGTTTAGACAGTGAGTACGTCCCTAACCGATTCTGGTCTCTTTAATAACTTTCGAAATTATTACACCGATTGGTCATTTATATATTTCGAAAAACCAAATCAATTTCAATTTCAGTTAGAATTTATAAATCAACATTTCATTTCTCTTTCTAAATCCATTTCCATAATTTACGTTTCAAAACTACCACATTCATAATTTCAAAATCTTATAATTCAATTTCAATTTATTTAAAACAATTCAAATATCGATTCAAGTTCGCATATAAGTTTCATTCCGAAATCATCTAAATTAATTTAGTTTAACATTCACATCAATTTAAATTCATTGATCGACTTCATTCAATATTCATTAAGTAAATTTGTATTCAAAACAATTTCTATTAAATTTCCAATTCACTAAATCAATTACTTAAGTTCAACTTCATTATATCAAAACTTACAAATTGAATTAAATTAAATTCATCAAATCAAATTCTTTACATTTCAAATCTTACATTAATTTCAATAAAACACATTTTATTTCTTGTTAAAGAAAATTCAATTTCACTTATTTATTTACTTAGTTACAATTTCAAAGCTCAATTAATAAAGAAACTAAATTTCACTTATTCAAGAAGTTCAATTTCACTTATTAAAGAATTCAATTTTATTTAATTATTAAATAATTAAATCTTATTTAATTATTAAATAATTTCAAAACATAATTATCAAATAATTTCAAACTTAATTATTAAATAATTTCCAACTTAATTCAATCGTTTCTCAAATTAAACAACATTCTTTCATCGATTACATTGTTAATATTTTGTTTCATATTATTAAAAATTAACATTTTCTATTCAAAAAAAAATTCAAATTCCAACTTCATTTCAAAACCATATTATTTATTCAAATAAAATCTTTATTGACCAATCGGGTTTTATTAATTCTCTATCCTAGGTCAAAGTTTAATTTGGGTATTTATCATTTCAACCCGATTCCAATCCAATTCAAAATCAAAGCATAGCAAAGGGAACTTGCAGTGTGATAACTGGGATGGTGTCAAAGTAAATAAACAAGCAATAACAATAATCAATATCAATCCAATAATCAATTCAAATAATCCCGAAATAATCGTATTAATTCACATTGTTGTTTGTGCAAATTAATATAATTATTTCTAGAATCTTCACTATCATTTCATGTAGATTAAAGATTATTACAATAATATTAATACGGTTCTTCATTTGATATCAATTATTCAATTTCATACTACATAAATTTTACAACATACATTCAATGGTTTACGGTGTGGTTAGTACTATTTCCACGTATCAATTTAATTAACATTTAGAAGAGGTCATATTATACAAATGTCATCAATCAAATTAACACGTATATCAAATCTAACTATCCTACGTCAATTTCAATTTCATATTATTTATCACTTTCAACATTAACAATTTAACGTCAAATGTCAACATCAAACAATTAATCATTTATCAACCAAACTGGATTATCATTGTATAAATAACAGATAATGATGTCAGATGTCACAGGTAAACTAATACAGGTAATAACATATATAACAGTGTGATTAACTAACAGTCGCATATTTCAATTTGTCGTTTCAATTGAAATCAAATTTAATAAATAAAAGAATATTAATCGTGAGTGATTTCTCACCTTTCGAGGCTAGATAGATGAACAACAATGAGATGAGTTACGAATCCAAGCACAAATTTCAAAGCAAGGCGAGACGGGCATGAATTCGACGGATAAAGCTGATAACAAGAATCAATGAAACAAATCAAATCAGTTTTGATATAAACTGAAACGAATTATATTAAGGCCAAATTTTAAATTTAGAAATACACATTTAAAATAAATTCCCAAATCATATATATATATATATATATATATATTTGCACAGACATTATTCAAAATTTAAGCATACATTAAATTAAAAATATACGCATAATATAAATTTGAAATAAATACTTGTGTAAAATATAATATCATACAAATACACATATATTATAAATTATAGTATAATGCATAGGCTTATGTACACACCACTATGTTTTACAGAACAACCTAAATATACACAAACAACTTATAACACATATATGCAGTAGACTTATATACTATCAACTATATACAGAACTGTAACTTATGTATATAAATAGCCTTATAGAAATGTAATATAACATATATCTATACTAAATTTTTGGTAATATAATATAGACTATATTTATAAACAAATATATGTGTAAATTGTACAGTGCACAACATATGCAACTTATGTTTTCAACCCAATATGTAATATACTTAGAATCTGTATATATAATATTATATATAAAACTAAATTTATACAATCCAAACAAGTGTATAAACATAGCCGAACAACAATATTTATATGTGTTAGTAAAACAAAACTAAAAAAACAAAAGTATATGAAACAGCAATTGCTATACCAATTCACTCTTTAAAATTCGAAGGAAACCTTGTTATTGTGGTAAGTTTGTGACATAGCGTCATATAATTTAGATACAACACATTATGTACGCCCAATATAAATGTATACAACAACTTCCAATATTTTAAAATATGAACAACAGCCTGTAATGTAGAGACTGTTAAAAATATATATTGAAACTCCACATACTTGTAAATTTTGTACACGTAAATCTTATATTTTATAGTAAAATATATATACAATCTTCATTTATACTACAACTGACCGTACCTATATATACAAATATATCTTGTAACTACTGATATAAATAATAGAATTTGAAACCTTATATAAATTGGTATATATAACAGTAACTTATATAATATATATAGCATGCAATTTAACCAACAACTTGAACAAGCTTTTTGTATATATAACTAAACTTCAAACTTTGAACACCTAACCATAAATATACAATAAAACAAACTTTATAACAAACACATACATCCTATATATACTAATATAAGAAGTTTCAGACATAATGAATAAAATAACATATATAGCTTTCAAACATTTTATATAAATAAACTTACATAGCTTATATAAAATATAAATATACAACCAACAGAATATATATATATAACTACATATAAAATCTACATATACTAATATAATATAACTTACTTAAAACAATGTAATTTATTTAAATATTACCCATGTATAAACAAAGAGCAGATCCTCAATTAAACAAGTGTAGGCTCGGGAACTTGCTTTGTTTCAAAACAGGGAAGGTCGACTTGAGGTTGAATGGGTCGCGCGGAGATGCGGGTTTTGTCGACCAGTGATGGTGGAGAGGAATGGCGGAGGCGAGCTGGACTCGGCTGCCGATTGTGGAAGGCAGAGGGAAGAGATGCAAAGTGGGGTTGCGTGTTAGAGGCGCTGCTTGGTGGGGCCAGAGGGTTGCAGGAAAAAAAACAGTGTTGTGTTGTTGCCGGCGGGGCGGTGGCAGCAGGGGGTGGTGCGAGGCAGACTGTCGGGTTCAAGGAGGGCGGAGGTGAGTTGTCGACTGATACGTGATGTCGGAGGAGTGAATGGTGGAGGTGGTGGAGTTCGGCTGCTTTGGGTGGTTCCGAGCTCTAATATAAACATGCTAAAAGAATGAAAGAGGAGGGAGGTTGTGAGCTACAGGGGAAAATGTTTGTAAGCCTGATGATGGAAGAAAGAAGTGAAGGGTCACGGAGAAAAAGAATGTACCATCAATGTAAACATTGGAACCACACGAAAATAAAAGGTAAGCACGAAAATTTTAAAAATATAAATGCAAACAGCTAAAATTTTGGGAATTACAAAAGCCAATGGCTGTTTAAATTTAAACGGTAGAATATGAAAAGTATGGGCAGCCAAAAAGTCCAATTTGCGGAACCGATACGGCAATCGTTCCTTAGATTTCGTCGCACATCGGACTCCAAAATGCACAAACGAATATACCGTAGAGATCAGCACGACGAGACGATCAAAACGGCATACAGATATCGGTGGTATGATTGAATTATAAAAATTCGAATTTTCTACCAGCGGAAAAATGCAGCAAAAACGCAAGAAAATAAGATCGACGGAGCTAAAGAAGTCTGAATTTGGAAAAACGAAAAATGACGTCTTGCTCAGAAGATGGTTTAGAATTTTTCTATGTAAAAATATTTAGGTTTTGAAAACATTTTATTTTCATCGCTTTTTAACTGATTAAATTGAAATAAATTTACACGCGAAATAAACTTTCATATTTTCGGACGAAAATTTACCAGTTGCTATGTTTAACTAGACGCATTTCAAATATCCAATTTATATCTCAAAATTTTTATCGTTTAAAGTTTCATAAAATTTCAATTAATAACGTTATTAAAAACCGGTTAAATTTACGGGTTGTTACACTCTGCCCCACTCAAAACTTTTCATCCTCGAAAAGGGAGGAGGTATGAGAATAGAAACAACCAAAAAGAAAACATATTTTGAATTACAAAATAAAACAATTAATTTAAACCATATAGATTTCAATTTAAATTAATTTATATTTAACAATTGACTTTTAAATTCATGGTTCCATTAAATTGATTTAATTTCACATTAATTAATGTTAGATACAAAAAAGTTTCCTTTAAAACAAAAATTCAATTTAAATTCGATTAATTCAAGATATTTCATTGAGTTGGTTTTATTTCAATTTATTAATTCTCTCAAAACAGAATTTATTTTATTTATCTCATTTATTGTTCTATTTCTTATCATTCTGTTCGATTCTATTATCATTTTATAATTAAATTAACTGTATAACATATATTATAGACATTTAAATTTATTTATAAAATTGTTTTATATTGTATATTATCCAATTTTCTTAAATTAACAATTTCAAAGATCATCAATTTGGAATAGTCATTTATTATAATCATATTTTATTCGACAAATTTAATTCTTCTTTATTCAAATTATTATTAAATTTATTCTACTTAATATATCTTATCACATATATATTAAGTATATTTACATTTATTATAATTACTCGAATTTATTTATTAAATTTTTAACATCATTTTATGCTGTGTAATATTCAATTACATAGTTAACTTTTGAAAATTCTAGGTAAGTTATATATAATGCAATTGAGTATTATACAAGTAAATTTCTAATTCGATTTTCCCAAGTTTAAAATTCAATGTTTTGGTTTCATTTATTAATTATTGAAATCATCTTTAACCTAAAATTTAAGAATTTAAATCTCTGATTTACTTCAAACAATTTAGAGATATATCTATATATTTATATCAAATCAAATTAAATTTTTAAAATCAGATACCTATATATATATAAATCAAATTATACTGAAGAAATTCAAATCAAAATATATTTTTCAAAACAAAACCGCAGCAAAGCTACAGAATAGTCTCTCCACTTCGAAACTCGAAAATGAATGTCGATGATGCGGCCGCCATCACCAAAATTATTTTCCAACGACAAAGAGAAGAGCACTTATTTAAACGTTTAAAATTCTATGAAAATGATTTCTATTCGAAATTACTATATAAAATGTGCATTTTTAAATTAAAACCCAAAGTTTGAAATCAATGGAAAGTAAATTCTCAAATTCTTATTTAAATTCATTTCAACTCCCAATTAAAATTTAAACCATGTTCTATAATTTCAT
This sequence comes from Allium fistulosum, assembly GCA_030737815.1. Classification (NCBI taxonomy): domain Eukaryota; kingdom Viridiplantae; phylum Streptophyta; class Magnoliopsida; order Asparagales; family Amaryllidaceae; genus Allium; species Allium fistulosum. Next base: position 1,265,347,683 of record CM060901.1, on the reverse strand, counting down.
TTATTTATCAGATTGGAATAGTCTATGGTTTACAATAACAATAAATGAGAATGAAATATTAACATTTTTTGACAACAAATTCATTAACAATTTTATTTCTGAAAAAATTTATACTTAAATATAATATAATCATTCAAAATTATTTTATTTACTAAATTTGAAAACAATGTTGTGTCAGTTTGCTCTACTCGAGTGTTTTGGAGATCCTATCGATAGCACTGATCAGACGAATCGATCGGAATCCCAAATCACATCAACAACTCAAACAACACAATATATAAAATATTTAATATTAATTTACAAATACATTTCTTTGCTCGACGATACAGGAATGAATTTTCAAAATAAGGATAGGGTTTCAAATTTGATGGACTCAAATCAAAGAGAAATCTGATTCGAAGATAAGTTCGAAACAAAATAAGATTATTTAAATAACAAATAGGAAGATGGATAAGTTTATATAAATCGCGGGCAACCTTAACCAGGTCCACCATGATTTCAAGAATAAGATCGATGCAGAATTTCGAGGTAAATCTACATTTGATCTCAAGAAATAGAATTCAGGCATAGCATGAGATAGATAGCATCGTAAACCGTGGATGCAGAAATCTCCGGTAAATCGATGTTCATTGTAAAGGAGTTTCACCCCTTTACAAATCATTCGAAGATTGGCGAGACCACCGACCTATTATAGATATCATTCAAAATGGAGTTATGGGGTAGTCCAGAATTGAAAGAAGACGAATAGTGAGGGACACGAATGAATTTTTGAAACCGCAGGGAACGTTCCAAAATTCAAAAGAATCAAGTCAAAAAGGACGAGATTCAAACTTGCATGAAAGTGATTCTGTAAATACATTTACCATATGTACTAAGTTTTGCCTAGAGCTACCAAAGCTCTGATACCAACTGTAACGACCCGATATTTTGGACCATTGGCATCCGCACATGTCGGACTTGAATAATTTAAAATACCGCGTTGTTAACTTAAATTTGGCAAAACTGAACATATACAGTAAATAAATAATCACAGATCACAGACACAGAGTAATAAATGCAGCGGAAATAAAAGAGATAGTAGTTCATGAAGCTACTACATAAATATATAAGTTACATCAGAGTTAAACCAGATACAACGGAAGAGTAACACGATACATCAGATACAAATCAGAATACATCACTGGAATCATCGAATACTGAAAGCAGAATAGATGGCTAGATCTACAAGCAAAGCTCCTACTCCAAAGGTGAGTCTCGAATACTGGTACACTCAGTCTGACCCGAGCGTAAAGCAAAACACAAGACACTCAAGTCAGGATTAACATTCTTATATCAATAAATACAACTCAAGTGAAATAGCAATTGAAATACAAGTAACTCAAAGGATGTTTTGAATAACCATCCTATAAGGATCCGTTAAACTATCTACTATGTAGTAGTGTACGATAAGTAGATAATGCCTATCAGTAATATAAAGTATCAAAATAGTGTTAAGGCGTTACCATTATCGCCCTTAACACATTTTATATAAGCGTTATTGTCTATACAGCACTGTAAACTCCACCGTAAACTAGTGGGCTATCAGGGAGTACTCCATAGGTATAACACAAAACAAATCGTAGTGGTCGCGTATATAGGGATCCAAGTATGACAAGGCACATGAGGCAATACCCAAGGTAGTTAAACTACCGTTTGCCTGATCCGGACTGGTGAGAACGCATCGCCGCAGCGATCGCAACACCGCGAAACAACACTCCCAAAATCAAGGGTGCACTAATCGACAATAAGTAATGAGTAGTTTTCAAAGAAGTGTGTTCGCTCGAGGTAGCTAGCCCCCATTTGGCCCGGCACGGCTCCTGTTTTAGTCATTTCCAATTTGACACAAGTGTCAAGGCTATCCATTATCGTTCACTTTCTTCAGTCATCACGTACATCATTCCAACCACTTCATTCTGGATCACACTCCGCGTATAGTTATTAAAGTGGTTTTCGGTTTAGATAGTGAGTATGTCCCTAACCGATTCCGGTCTATTTAATAACTTTCGAAATTATTACACCGATTGGTCATTTATATATTTCGAAAAACCAAATCAATTTCAATTTCAGTTAGAATTTATAAATCAACATTTCAATTCTCTTTCTAAATCCATTTCCATAATTTACGTTTCAAAACTACCACATTCATAATTTCAAAATCTTATAATTCAATTTCAATTTATTTAAAACAATTCAAATATCGATTCAAGTTCGCATATAAGTTTCATTCTGAAATCATCTAAATTAATTTAGTTTAACATTCACATCAATTTAAATTCATTGATCGACTTCATTCAATATTCATTAAGTAAATTTGTATTCAAAAAAATTTCTATTAAATTTCCAATTCACTAAATCAATTACTTAAGTTCAACTTCATTATATCAAAACTTACAAATTGAATTAAATTAAATTCATCAAATCAAATTCTTTACATTTCAAATCTTACATTAATTTCAATAAAACACATTTTATTTCTTGTTAAAGAAAATTCAATTTCACTTATTTATTTACTTAGTTACAATTTCAAACCTCAATTAATAAAGAAACTAAATTTCACTTATTCAAGAAGTTCAATTTCACTTATTAAAGAATTCAATATTATTTAATTATTAAATAATTCAATCTTATTTAATTATTAAATAATTTCAAAACATAATTATCAAATAATTTCAAACTTAATTATTAAATAATTTCCAACTTAATTCAATCGTTTCTCAAATTAAACAACGTTCTTTCATCGATTACATTGTTAATATTTTGTTTCATATTATTAAATATTAACATTTTCTTTTCAAAAAAAATTCAAATTCCAACTTCATTTCAAAACCATATTATTTATTCAAATAAAATCTTTATTGACCAATCGGGTTTTATTAATTCTCTATCCTAGGTCAAAGTTTAATTTGGGTATTTATCATTTCAACCCGATTCCAATCCAATTCAAAATCAAAGCATGGCAAAGGGAACTTGCAGTGTGATAACTGGGATGGTGTCAAAGTAAATACACAAGCAATAACAATAATCAATAACAATCCAATAATCAATTCAAATAATCCCGAAATAATCGTATTAATTCACATTGTTGTTTGTGCAAATTAATATAATTATTTCTAGAATCTACACTATCATTTCATGTAGATTAAAGATTATTACAATAATATTAATACGGTTCTTCATTTGATATCAATTATTCAATTTCATACTACATAAATTTTACAACATACAATCAATGGTTCAAGGTGTGGTTAATACTATTTCCACGTATCAATTTATTTAACATTTAGAAGAGGTCATATTATACAAATGTCATTAATCAACTTAACACGTATATCAAATCTAACTATCCTACGTCAATTTCAATTTCATATTATTTATCACTTTCAACATTAACAATTTAACGTCAAATGTCAACATCAAACAATTAATCATTTATCAACCAAACTGGATAGATGAACAACAATGAGATGAGTTACGAATCCAGGCACAAATTTCAAAGCAAGGCGAGACGGGCACGAATTCGATGGATAAAGCTGATAACAAGAATCGATGAAACAAATCAAATCAGTTTTGATATAAACTGAAACGAATTATATTAAGGCCAAATTTTAAATTTAGAAACACATTTTAAATAAATTCCCAAATCATAGATATATATATATATATATATATATATATATATATTTGCACAGACATTATTCAAAATTTAAGCATACATTAAATTAAAAATATACGCATAATATAAATTTGAAATAAATACTTATGTAAAATATAATATCATACAGATACACATATATTATAAATTATAGTATAATGCATAGGCTTATGTACACACCACTAAGTTTTACAGAACAACCTAAATATACGCAAACAACTTATAACACATATATGCAGTAGACTTATATACTGTCAACTATATACAGAACTATAACTTATGTATATAAATAGCCTTATAGAAATATAATATAACATATATCTATACTAAATTTTTGGTAATATAATATAGACTATATTTATAAACAAATATATGTGTAAATTGTACAGTGCACAACATATGCAACTTATGTTTTCAACCCAGTATGTAATATACTTAGAATCTGTATATATAATATTATATATAAAACTAAATTTATACAATCCAAACAAGTGTATAAACATAGCCGAACAACAATATTTATATGTGTTAGTAAAACAAAACTAAAAAAACAAAAGTATATGAAACAGCAATTGCTATACCAATTCACTCTTTAAAATTCGAAGGAAACCTTGTTACTGTGGTAAGTTTGTGACATAGCGTCATATAATTTAGATACAACACATTATGTACGCCCAATATAAATGTATACAACAATTTCCAATATTTTAAAATATGAAGAACAGCCTGTAATGTAGAGACTGTTAAAAATATATATTGAAACTCCACATACTTGTAAACTTTGTACACGTAAATCTTATATTTTATAGTAAAATATATATACAATCTTCATTTATAATACAACTGACTGTACCTATATATACAAATATATCTTGTACCTACTGATATAAATAATAGAATTTGAAACCTTATATAAACTGGTATATGTGACGACCGCCCATGACCCCTGCACCGAATCTAGAGATAGTGCGCTGTAAAGTGTGCCAGGCGACCATAGACGATTGTCAAGGTAAGATTAAAACAACAGAATCTATCGTATTACTCACAGCGCATGGACAAAATACAATAGAACATATGTATAGTGGAGCTTTACAGAACAAAATGACATCTTATAAAACTCCATAATAGTTGAATACAAGCATTCACATAGTCAATACATCCAGCCTCACTACAAATCTCTCAGAGAATACAAAACAGCGGAATAACCAGTACATATAATAAGAAGATAATATGCAACCCTCCAGCTCGTCTTCGATATCAGCATCGTGAGAAGAGATCAGCACCTGTCACCTGCTACCTAGTCTGCCCGTCCCAAAATGGACGAACAGCCCAAGGCAATAAGAATTAAAAACATAAAGCCTTGAGTCAGACAACAGTCTTAGTGAGCAGTAAATTAACTAACAACATACCAAAAGAGCATAAAGGAAAAGGAATAGGAATACAACCCTCCCACTCCAACCTCATTCTACAGTGATAGCCCCCAGACACACACTAAGCAGAAGCAAACATAGCAGAGCATACAATTTAAAGTAAAGCTACTATCACTCGAGTCAAGGGCGATGTTTTCCAAGCACCAAGGCCTAAATCAGATAAGCACCCAGAAAATACCGCTCTTGAGTCCGAATGACGATACAACCAAACATCCATGACTCTGGCTATCACTGTTATCATTGCTTCGATATCACCGTTAATTGAATGACCGGCACATTCTTTCAGCCGTCCATCAAGGGCTAATGAAAACCCCGGTTCTAGACATAACTCCCGCACGTCGTCGCAGCCCGTGCCTAGGACTATCGAATCTGCCCAGAGTACTCGACCATCAACAGTTGGCCGTTGGGACTATCGAATCTGCCCAAACGTACCCTTGCTTAGAGCATGCTAGAACCTTCAACAACGATGCTATCCAAGCCTCCTAGTCATCCTCCTCGACGACTATTCTCATATCCATTCATTATCCTCAACTCGAATCATATCACCGAGTCATCAACATGCTTGGAATGATCCCGTCTGGATTAGACCAAGTCTTCATCATATGATTGCCTCGCTTCATTACATCCTCGCAAAGCCCCATCTCAACATATCATCAAATCTATGCATAAGAGCTTCATCATCCCGCTACATATGCCACGAGCAGCTTTTCCAATTCAAGAGCCTTTCCCTTAGCTTTTGAATCGTCTTCGGTCTAAATCGAATCATCAATCATCTAGTTCATAATAATCAATCAAATCAAACATCAATCCAAGCAATCAAGCATTCAAATATGATCTAAGTAGACAATTATAACAATAATGGCATTTTCGTAATTAAAGAGTTGAAAGTCCAATAAGCATGAAAACATGGATTATATCTCTACAAACTTGATGAATGAACTTGCATAGGTTAACATATGATAAAATGGATGCAACATCATCATGAACAATGGATCTACATGGATCTACACATAGGATGAAGAAAATGCATGGAAATCACTAATTTAACACCAAATCGAGCCAACAATCCGATCTACTCCTTTGGATCCGTGTGAGAGATAATCACCACTCACCAAATCACCTAAACAACCTCAAACCAACACACTTCAGATCTGGACAGCGAAGGATGAAGCTAGATCTATCACAAATCCGCTTCAAATGAAGAAATCTCTCTTGAAAAGATGAAGATCTTCAATCCAAGCTTTTGAATCTTCAATCTCGATCTTCGATTTGGATGGATGGAAGCACTAGATTAGAGTGGAGAAAAGAAGTGAAGAAGAAGTAGAAGTCGAGCTCTCAAAATGGCAGCACTTCGTCGCTTCAAAATCCGGATCCCAAAAAGTGAGAACAACCCCTCCTATTTATAGCTGAAAACTGCCTGAGTCGTAAATCGGCTATCTCCTTAAGTCGTTGCCGACCTAACATATGCCGACCTACGACCTAAAAACCCCCACGACTTAACAGAGCCTCCGACCTAACCCTTAGCCAACAACTCCGACCTAACAGATACGCGCGCCTCAACTCCTACGATCTAACACTTCTGCGCATACGACCTAACTATTAAGTCGACCTACGACTTAACACATACTTCGACCTAACACTTAGACGAAACCCAGCGACCTACGACTTAAAAGGTTACGACCTAACACTTAGACGAAACCCAGCGACCTACGACTTAAAAGGTTACGACCTAACACTTAGACGAAACCCAGCGACCTACGACTTAAAAGGTTACGACCTAACACTTAGACGAAACCCAGCGACCTACGACTTAAAAGGTTACGACCTAACACTTAGACGAAACCCAGCGACCTAACTCTACCCAGACTTACGACTTAACTCCTTAAGTCGCTCACTACTACTTAGGTCGTTGCCGACCTAACTACACTGCTAACTTCTATAGGTCGTCCCAACCGACCTAACAACTTAATTACTAAGTCGCTAACCCGGAACCACTAGGTCTGCCTACCCTTGAGTCGCCATATCCTTAAGTCGGTCAGTCTTTAGGTCGTTAACTCGCCCTGCCGACCTAATTACTTAACTAAATTCTAGGTTGCACAATTTTATAGGTCGCTCCAACTAACCCACGACCTAACACTAACTCGCAAGTCCTTAACTCGGTCACGACTTAGCTCTTAGGTCGTCCACGACCTAGGACTTAGACAAATTTCCCAAAAATCTGAAATGACTTAAAAATGCAAAAATTCCAGACTTGACGAACTTTTCGATCCGTGAAAAATACGGGTCGTTACATTCTCTCCCCCTTAGGAATTTCGCCCCCGAAATTCCAAGCAAACAAAGCAATCAAAGACTATTCTGTACGCCTACCATCCATAGCAATCAACAAACCATGCATCCAATTCTAACTTAGCGTACAGAATTCTAAAATTAGAACAAGTTACAATATCGTGAGATGACACGACACCTTAGGGCCATACCTTGAAGAGTTCAGGATGAGCTGCTTTCATCCTCTCTTCCACCTCCCACGTACAGTCGTTATCATCATCACTCCATTGTATCTTGAGCAACTTAACTACCTTCCTCCTAAGCTGTTTCGTGTCGGTTTCCACAACACGAAGTGGCTTACGAGGTCTTCTATCAACTGGATCAACTTCAAAGTCTTCATAGCTATCAGCAGAAACCACTGCATTCGAGTCATGCACATACTTCCGTAGATACGATACGTGAAAAACATTGTGCACACCCGACATCTTCTCCGGTAACTCCAATCTATAAGCGAGCTTTCCAATTCGCTCGATGATCGGGAATGGTCCAACAAATCTCGGAGTCAATTTTCCTTTCTTCCCGAATCTAATAACATTCTTCAGTGGAGAAATCTTCACAAAAACCATATCTCCTACATCGAATTCCAAATCCTTTCGACGCTTATCGGCATAACTCTTCTGACGATCTTGGGCTGCTTTCATTCGTTGCCGAATGATCTCTATACAATCTGAAGTCTGACGAATCATCTCTGGCCCAAGTATCAGCTTTTCTCCAGTTTCCAACCAACATGTCGGAGAGTTACACGGTCTTCCATACAACGCCTCATACGGTGCCATACTAATGCTTGACTGGTAACTGTTGTTGTACGCAAACTCCACCAAATGAAGGTGATCTTCCCATGATCCTCCGAAGTCCAAAACACATGCTCTGAGAAGATCTTCCAAAACTCGGTTGACTCTCTCGGTCTGACCATCTGTTTGGGGATGATAAGCTGTACTCAAACACAACTCGGTTCCCAAAACTTCCTGGAAGCTCTTCCAAAATCCACTAGTGAACAATGGGTCTCGATCGCTCACTATGCTCTTCGGAATACCATGGAATCGAACTATCCACTTAATATACAACTCAGCCAACTTTGATGCAGTCCTAGTCGATCGAACAGGAATGAATCGTGCACTCTTAGTCAGACGATCCACAATGACCCAAATTCCTTCATTTCCCGTTCTGGTTCTAGGCAATCCATCAATAAAATCCATCGACACTTGTTCCCACTTCCATGTAGGAACTTCTAATGGCTGAAGCAATCCGCTTGGCTTCTTCTGTTCGGCTTTCACCAACTGGCAATTCATACACTTGGAAATAAAATCTCCAACATCCTTCTTCATGCCTTCCCAGTAGTAGGTTCTCTTCATATCCCGATACATCTTATTTCCACCTGGATGAATTGTCAGCTTCGAGTGATGACTTTCCTTCAGAACTTCACTCCTCAATTCATCTATATCGGGAACAACTAGTCGTCCTTGCTTCCGAAGCCAACCCTCTCGATCGACCTCGAATCCTTTATCCTTTTCTGGATCCAATCCAGATTCCAATTCACGGATAATCTTGACAATCTTATCATCTCGCTTTTGGCCCTCGCCAATCCTTTCCACAAGAGTGGGTCTTATCGATAAGTTTGCCAACATCTCAGGTTCCAATTCACATCTAGGCCTGAAGTCAAATCCAGCTAAATACTCGAGGCTCTTCCATTCTGAAAACATGGCTCCCAATCCTGCATGTCTTCGACTTAACGCATCTGCCACTGCGTTACCTTTTCCCGGAGTATAAGCTATACCAAAATCATATGATGCCAAAAACTCTAGCCAACGTTGCTGCCGAAGATTCAAATCCTTTTGGGAGAAAAGATACTTCAACGACTTGTGATCCGTAAACAACTCGAATCGAACTCCCAACAAATAATGCCTCCACATCTTCAGAGCAAATACAATCGCCGCTAACTCCAAATCATGAGTCGGGTAATTCCTTTCATGCGGCTTTAGTTGTCGACTGGCATACGCAACAACTTTATCCCTCTGCATCAGCACTGCTCCAAGTCCAGTACCACATGCGTCGGTGTAAACCACCATCTCATCATTTCCACCTGGAATAGTCAAAACAGGAGCACTCGTCAATCGCTCTTTCAGGATTCCGAAAGCTTGCTCACACTTAGCATCCCAACTGAACACTTGGTTCTTCTTCGTCAATCCTGTTAACGGTGCAGCTATCTTGGAGAAGTCTTTGATAAACCGTCGATAATATCCTGCTAATCCAAGAAAACTTCTCACATCAGACGCATTCTTAGGTCTAACCCAATCCTGGATTGCTGCCACCTTAGCGGGATCAACTGCTATTCCACTTCCAGAAATCACATGGCCTAAGAACCTCACTTCACTCTTCCAGAAGTGACACTTCGAAAACTTAGCCTTCAGCTGATGTTTTCGCAAGATCTCCAAAACGATACGCAAGTGCGTCTTGTGCTCTTCTTCCGTTCTGGAATAAATCAGAATATCATCCACGAACACAAGTACGAACTTGTTCAACTGATCTCTGAACACTCTATTCATAAGATCCACAAAATATGCTGGCGCGTTAGTCAATCCAAACGGCATTACCAGCCACTCAAAGAAACCGGATGGTGTCCTAAAAGCAGTCTTCGGCACACTATCCTTAGCCACTCTCAACTGGTGAAATCCCGTTGCCAAATCCATCTGAGAAAACACCTTAGCTTCGTGAAGCTGATCAAACAAGTCATCTATTCTTGGCAATGGATACTTGTTCTTCTTAGTCACCTTATTCAGCTCACGATAATCCACACACAATCTCAACGACCCATCTGCCTTGGTTGCAAACACAACTGGTGCACCCCACTCGGACACACTACGCCGAATGAATCCTTTCTGTAAAAGATCATCAACTTGCACCCTCAACTCCTGCTGTTCCCTAGGCGCCATCCGCCTAAGAGGCATCACAACAGGTCTGGCTCCTTCAACTAGATCTATTCGAAACTCGATCTCTCTATGCGGCGGCAACCCTTTGACTTCGTCAAAGACATCCTCGAATCCATTAGCGATCGGCACTGATGACAGTCCATCCCGTGGAACAACTAGCGAATACATGAAGCTCATGAAGACGCCTTCTTCATGCTTACATCGTATCACAATCTTTCGCCCCTCCACATTCTCGACTGTCACTTCCAACCTTTCGCAATCAACCTTAGCCGCATACTTCCTAAGCCAGTCCATACCCAAGATAATTCCGAACCCCGCAAAGTTCAGAACAAAACAATCACAAACAAAAGAGCAACCATGACTCGACACAACTAGACCACGGCATAACATACACAAACAAGACGAACCCCCAACTGGATTAGTCACTACCAATGGCCTATCAACAATATCCGGCTTCAAACCTAACCGGCCTACTAGTTCATTACAAACAAATGAATGCGACGCCCCAGTATCAAACAAAACTCTAACTGGAACACCACATAGGAAAAGAGTACCTTGAACAACCACACTCTTTCCCTTTTCTTCGGCAGTAGGAGCTTTCGAAGACGACGGAACAGCTCCCAAAGCATAGGCTTGCACAATCTGCCTGTCCTTCCTTGGTTCTGGACAATTCTTCCTGAAATGCCCCGGCTTGTCACAGTTGTGACACTTCATCGGTGCCTTCGGATTCTTACAATCCTTAGAGAAATGGCCCTTCTGTTGACAATTGTAGCAAGTCACCTCGCCTTTCGGCTTCTTCTGGCCATCCTTACCTTTCTGCTGCTGCTGCTTCCTCTTCTGGTTTCCACCCTGCTGTGGTTTAGATTCTCCCTTGGTAATAGCAACAACAGGTCCTTCCTTAGGAAACAGACTCTCATGCCTAAGAGCTTTCTCCACAAGCTTCTCAAATGAATCGTCCAAATGATCCACCAACTGTCTCCCAAGATAACCATCCAAGCCGGTCACAAACTTCTCATTCTTCTGATAAGCAGATTCAATATATGACCGAGCATACTTGGACAAAGCTTCGAACTCAGAAACATACTCAAGAACAGATCTTCCACCCTGCTTGAGCTCTACAAACTTCTTGAACAGAACAGACTTCTGAGCTGTAGAAATGAACTTAGCTTCAAATCTGACTTGGAATTGCTCCCAAGTAATTTCTTCTTCCGGAGTAGTGATGGTAATAGAGTTCCACCAATCAGAAGCTCTCCCTTGAAGCTGCCTCGATGCCAACTTCCTCTTAGTTGCATCATCAATTCCCAAATCACCAAAGATCCTTCTACAAGCATCTATCCATCTCTGGACTTCGATAGTTGATTCTGTTCCCAAGAAAACCTTTCCTCCAAGAGCAGTATAATCCTTGCACAACTTAGCAAAATCCACTGGTTTCGGAGTTTGGACTTGAACTCCAACATCAACTGCTGCCCCCGGAACTGGTATCCTTCTCATGATCGAAGTCATCATAGCTTCGAACATGGCTGCATAATCAGCAGTCTCTTCAGTAGCACGACCTCCCCTAGCAGCTGGTCTCCCTCTTCGACTCATTCTCAATATCTATAAAAAGGGAATGATTAGAACATCTAGAGAAACAACTGCATAAAGGACTCAAACCCTACTAAGCTACTATATTATATATAGTATTCATCCATCAAAATACAATTACGTCTCTCATACGTAGTTACTTCAGCGAGCGTTGGGTAAAATCGATTAACCAATGCTCTGATACCAAATGTGACGACCGCCCATGACCCCTGCACCGAATCTAGAGATAGTGCGCTGTAAAGTGTGCCAGGCGACCATAGACGATTGTCAAGGTAAGATTAAAACAACAGAATCTATCGTATTACTCACAGCGCATGGACAAAATACAATAGAACATATGTATAGTGGAGCTTTACAGAACAAAATGACATCTTATAAAACTCCATAATAGTTGAATACAAGCATTCACATAGTCAATACATCCAGCCTCACTACAAATCTCTCAGAGAATACAAAACAGCGGAATAACCAGTACATATAATAAGAAGATAATATGCAACCCTCCAGCTCGTCTTCGATATCAGCATCGTGAGAAGAGATCAGCACCTGTCACCTGCTACCTAGTCTGCCCGTCCCAAAATGGACGAACAGCCCAAGGCAATAAGAATTAAAAACATAAAGCCTTGAGTCAGACAACAGTCTTAGTGAGCAGTAAATTAACTAACAACATACCAAAAGAGCATAAAGGAAAAGGAATAGGAATACAACCCTCCCACTCCAACCTCATTCTACAGTGATAGCCCCCAGACACACACTAAGCAGAAGCAAACATAGCAGAGCATACAATTTAAAGTAAAGCTACTATCACTCGAGTCAAGGGCGATGTTTTCCAAGCACCAAGGCCTAAATCAGATAAGCAACCAGAAAATACCGCTCTTGAGTCCGAATGACGATACAACCAAACATCCATGACTCTGGCTATCACTGTTATCATTGCTTCGATATCACCGTTAATTGAATGACCGGCACATTCTTTCAGCCGTCCATCAAGGGCTAATGAAAACCCCGGTTCTAGACATAACTCCCGCACGTCGTCGCAGCCCGTGCCTAGGACTATCGAATCTGCCTAGAGTACTCGACCATCAACAGTTGGCCGTTGGGACTATCGAATCTGCCCAAACGTACCCTTGCTTAGAGCATGCTAGAACCTTCAACAACGATGCTATCCAAGCCTCCTAGTCATCCTCCTCGACGACTATTCTCATATCCATTCATTATCCTCAACTCGAATCATATCACCGAGTCATCAACATGCTTGGAATGATCCCGTCTGGATTAGACCAAGTCTTCATCATATGATTGCCTCGCTTCATTACATCCTCGCAAAGCCCCATCTCAACATATCATCAAATCTATGCATAAGAGCTTCATCATCCCGCTACATATGCCACGAGCAGCTTTTCCAATTCAAGAGCCTTTCCCTTAGCTTTTGAATCGTCTTCGGTCTAAATCGAATCATCAATCATCTAGTTCATAATAATCAATCAAATCAAACATCAATCCAAGCAATCAAGCATTCAAATATGATCTAAGTAGACAATTATAACAATAATGGCATTTTCGTAATTAAAGAGTTGAAAGTCCAATAAGCATGAAAACATGGATTATATCTCTACAAACTTGATGAATGAACTTGCATAGGTTAACATATGATAAAATGGATGCAACATCATCATGAACAATGGATCTACATGGATCTACACATAGGATGAAGAAAATGCATGGAAATCACTAATTTAACACCAAATCGAGCCAACAATCCGATCTACTCCTTTGGATCCGTGTGAGAGATAATCACCACTCACCAAATCACCTAAACAACCTCAAACCAACACACTTCAGATCTGGACAGCGAAGGATGAAGCTAGATCTATCACAAATCCGCTTCAAATGAAGAAATCTCTCTTGAAAAGATGAAGATCTTCAATCCAAGCTTTTGAATCTTCAATCTCGATCTTCGATTTGGATGGATGGAAGCACTAGATTAGAGTGGAGAAAAGAAGTGAAGAAGAAGTAGAAGTCGAGCTCTCAAAATGGCAGCACTTCGTCGCTTCAAAATCCGGATCCCAAAAAGTGAGAACAACCCCTCCTATTTATAGCTGAAAACTGCCTGAGTCGTAAATCGGCTATCTCCTTAAGTCGTTGCCGACCTAACATATGCCGACCTACGACCTAAAAACCCCCACGACTTAACAGAGCCTCCGACCTAACCCTTAGCCAACAACTCCGACCTAACAGATACGCGCGCCTCAACTCCTACGATCTAACACTTCTGCGCATACGACCTAACTATTAAGTCGACCTACGACTTAACACATACTTCGACCTAACACTTAGACGAAACCCAGCGACCTACGACTTAAAAGGTTACGACCTAACACTTAGACGAAACCCAGCGACCTACGACTTAAAAGGTTACGACCTAACACTTAGACGAAACCCAGCGACCTACGACTTAAAAGGTTACGACCTAACACTTAGACGAAACCCAGCGACCTACGACTTAAAAGGTTACGACCTAACACTTAGACGAAACCCAGCGACCTAACTCTACCCAGACTTACGACTTAACTCCTTAAGTCGCTCACTACTACTTAGGTCGTTGCCGACCTAACTACACTGCTAACTTCTATAGGTCGTCCCAACCGACCTAACAACTTAATTACTAAGTCGCTAACCCGGAACCACTAGGTCTGCCTACCCTTGAGTCGCCATATCCTTAAGTCGGTCAGTCTTTAGGTCGTTAACTCGCCCTGCCGACCTAATTACTTAACTAAATTCTAGGTTGCACAATTTTATAGGTCGCTCCAACTAACCCACGACCTAACACTAACTCGCAAGTCCTTAACTCGGTCACGACTTAGCTCTTAGGTCGTCCACGACCTAGGACTTAGACAAATTTCCCAAAAATCTGAAATGACTTAAAAATGCAAAAATTCCAGACTTGACGAACTTTTCGATCCGTGAAAAATACGGGTCGTTACAGTATATATAACAGTAACTTATATAATATATATAGCATGCAATTTAACCAACAACTTGAACAAGCTTTTTGTATATATAACAAAACTTCAAACTTTGAACACCTAACCATAAATATACAATAAAACAAACTTTATAACAAACACATACAGCCTATATATACTAATATAAGAAGTTTCAGACATAATGAATAAAATAACATATATAGCTTTCAAACTTTTTATATAAATAAACTTACATAGCTTATATAAAATATATATACAACAAACATACCGACATATAAATTATATATTAGTATAAGTTGTAATAACAGACGTATTATAAATACTTATATATATTTATATAAATAGCAAATTCGCATATTACATATATAGCTTAACAGACCCCATATATTTAACTGATACTTATAAATATACAACCAATAGAATATATATATAACTACATATAAAATCTACATATACTAATATAATATAACTTACTTACAACAATGTAATTTATTTAAATATTACCCATGTATAAACAAAGAGCAGTTCCTCAATTAAACAAGTGCAGGCTCGGGAACTTGCTACCTTTCAAAACAGGGAAGGTCGACTTGAGGTTGATTGGGTCGCGTGGAGATGCGGGTTTTGTCGACCAGTGATGGTGGAGAGGAATGGCGGAGGTGAGCTGGACTCAACTGCCGATTGTGGAAGGCAGAGGGAAGAGATGCGAAGTGGGGTTGCATGTTAGAGGCGCTGCTTGGTGGGGCCAGAGGGTTGCAGGAAAAAAAACAGTGCTGTGTTGTTGCTGGCGGGGCGGTGGCAGCAGGGTGGTGGTGCAAGGCAGACTGTCGGGTTCAAGGAGGGCGAAGGTGAGTTGTCGACTGATACGTGAGGTCGGAGGAGTGAATGGTGGAGGTGTTGGAGTTCGGTTGCTTTGGGTGGTTCCGAGCTCTAATATAAACATGCTAAAAGAATGAAAGAGGAGGGAGGTTGTGAGCTACAGGGGAAAATGTTTGTAAGCCTGATGATGGAAGAAAGAAGTGAAGGGTCACGGAGAAAAAGAATGTACCATCATTGTAAACATTGAAACCACACGAAAACAAAAGGTAAGCACGAAAATTTTAAAAATATAAATGCAAACAGCTAAAATTTTTGGAATTACAAAAGCCAATGGCTGTTCAAATTTAAACGGTAGAATATGAAAAGTATGGGCAGCCAAAAAGTCCAATTTGCGGAACCGATACGGAAATCGTTCCTTAGATTTCGTCGCATATCGGACTCCAAAATGCACAAACGAATATACCGTAGAGATCAGCATAACGAGACGATCAAAACGGCATACAGATATCGGTGGTACGATTGAATTATAAAAATTCGAATTTTCTACCAGCGGAAAAATGTAGCAAAAACGCAGGAAAACAAGATCGACGGAGCTAAAGAATTCTGAATTTGGAAAAACGAAAAATGACGTCTTGCTCAGAAGATGGTTTAGAATTTTTCTATGTAAAAATATTTAGGTTTTGAAAACGTTTTATTTTCATCGCTTTTTAACTGATTAAATTGAAGTAAATTTACATGCGAAATAAACTTTCATATTTCGGACGAAAATTTACCAGTTGCTATGTTTAACTAGACACATTCCAAATATCAAACTTATATCTCAAAATTTTTATCGTTTAAAGTTTCATAAAATTTCAATTAATAACGTTATTAAAAACCGGTAAAATTTACGGGTTGTTACACATCTCACCGCAAGAACCTTCTACGGCATAAACTATCCGATCACTACAATCTGGGTATCTAAGTGATATTTTCCTATCTTGGTAAAATATCCTAGCATCGTACTCACTTAAATAATCCATATCAAGAATAATCCTGAACCCCACAAAATCAAATACATGCAAACTGCAAACAAAAGTATGACCTAACAGGTCAAACTCTAACTAGTCACACCTAAATCCTAGAGTTGCATATCCTCCTATTGGATTCGCAACCCTTAAGGAAGTAACTAAATATGTGGGTTCTAGGTTAAGCTTATCTAGGAAACATCTAGATATAAAAGAATGCAATGCACCAGTATCAAATAGAACTCTAACAGGCATACAATGAATCTGAAGCGTACCTCCCAAGACTGCCTTTCCTTTCTCCTGGGTTGTTGGCTTAGAAGCAGCAGGTTCTAATGCATACACCTTGCCCTTTTCATCCTTAGCGGGTTCTTTGCACTGGCTCTTATAATGGCCAATCTGGTCACAGTTGAAGTACCTGACATTCTTCCTTCCAGCCACCTCCTTAGCTTTCCCAGCATGACACTCATTAGCAAAGTGCCCTTTCTTATCGCACTTGAAACAGATAATCTTAGACTTTCCCTTCTTAGCTGCTCCACCCTTCTGTGTACCATTCTTAGGAAAGAACTTCATCTTCTGATTCTGCCCAACCTGGACTTTTTTAGCCCTGTCTTCTCTAGAGAATCAAGAATCTCCTCATGCCTTAAGACCATCCCTACAACAAAGTCAGAAGGATCTCTAATATGAGGTAATGTGGCCCTAGCAAACTCAGGCTTCAACCCCTTGATAAACTTCTCGTTCCTCTTCATGACTGTATCCACTATAGCATGCCCATATCGGACCAACTCCTCGAACTTCCCTGCATACTCCAGAACAGACATCTCTCTCTTCTCTAACTTAGCAAATTTCCTGATCAGAGCTGACTGTGCCATTGCAGACATAAACCACTCCTAGAATCTTTCTTTGAAATCTCCCATGATAAAGATTCCTCATCCACACCAGCTGTCACACCGTTCCACCAAAACAAAGCGGCTCCTTGAAGCTGTCTGGATGCCAACCTCCTCTTCTGCTCATCATTGAGCCCCAAGTCTGTAAAAGTCCTTTCATGGTGCAACAACCAATTTTCCACTTTTATAGCATCTTCTGTCCCTAGAAAAGGCTTCCCTCCAAGCTTAGCGTAATCTTCGCATAGCTTAGCATAATGGTTAACTATCGAAACTTCCGGAACTCCTGCCCCTACAGTATCTCCTCCTACCATTCCAGCTGCAACTCCAGCTTGCCCCATATTCACAAAAAACTGATACATAGCTCCCATGTCCACTTGCGGGACTCCAGCACCTACATTCTCTGCTTGTACCTGACCTTGGGTCCTCCTTATACTAGGTCTGGCACTTCCTTCGGTGCCCTTCCCTCCTAGGTTAAATCTTCCTCTTCTACCTTCCATATCTGTATTCAAACCTTAAGAGATACAGAAAAATAACTTAACAAGGATATGAGACTAGAGATAAAGCGTATATTTATATATAGGAAATACAAATAGGTTACTATAGCGTTATCCCATACACCAATCTTACTCTAATTCCTTAGGATTATGTTTTAAAAATCATTTTTAGTTTAAAGTTTTTCATAAACCATGCTTTGATACCAAGTTGTAACATCCCGTATCTGAAGGCCAAAAGCTAAGCGCTACAGATGCTACGGTCATCCATAGTATTAATTTCTGGTGACAAAATATGGTAACGATAATGGTATCCATAATATCAAAAGCGCTTGAATATGAATAAAATCACAGATTTCAAAAACAACATTTTACTGATTACATTTCAAACAAATTCATATCCAAGTTACATAATCCCTTATCGTTTCCCAGGTAAAGATTAATTATAATCATTACAAAAATACGCCAAGAGCGACATATAACGATGCCCCCTTAGTTGATCAAAGAAATATAGTCATATCTGACTTAATATACACAACGGAAATAAACAAAACAATCGGCAATTCCTAATTAGCTATCCGTCAGCCACCTGCTCGTCTCCGGAAGCTTTATCCGCCAAAATGACTAAAACCCGAAAACCCTAACCCTCAGTCTACTCAAATTAATTTTTTAGCACCTGAGAGTTTAAGGGGAAACAAAAACTTCAAGTCAGATATAAAGCCTGGTGTGAATAATTCTGTTACATCTCGGTTTATTGATTATAAGTGAGACCATGCCACTTAGCGGAACGGGTTTTCCCTCACTAGTATCTTTTTGAAACAATATATTTTGCAATCCTTTCCTGCAACCAAACTAGTTAATCAAACTGATTATATAAAAATAGCAATATCCTTTATGCTAATAAATGGACTATCTGTCTGTAAAATAGGGAATATGTGAACTATCTGCCCACGATATAATAGCAAGGTCCATTATGCTACAACTGGACTATCTGTCCATACAACTGGGATGACTGCCCGCAAACTGGACTAACTGTCTGAATCAAAATGGACTAACTGTCCGAATTATTTTCTCAAGGTTAACTACCCTTTATATTTTCCTTGAAAACCTTTTCAAAATAATTTAGTCCTTCAAATCATATATATACAAGGAAAATATATATTTAGCTTTACTCTAAGCCATTTTGCCATGTTATATATACTTTACTCAAAATAATGTTGATGAGATTTAATGAAGATTAGATATCCTTCCAAAACAAGTTAAAACCCTTTCGAACTTGAAAATACTTAGGCTACATTGCCTATTTAATACATTTGAAACCTTTGTTTAAAACCGTTAAACAACTCTTTCAAAACCATTGAAGGTAACCCCTTCGAAACCATTGAAAGACCCTTTCGAAACCATTAAATATTACCTTTCGAAAACATTGGAAAAACCTTTCCTTTCTTTTCTCCAAAAGCTTCAAAATATCAGACAACCTCCTTTAAAACCTTTTAAATATTACCTTTCAAAAACATAGGAAAACCCTTCCTTTCAATCATTTGAAACCCTGGGAAACCACTCCTTTCGAAACCATTTAATAAAACCTTTCGAAACAGTCAAAACACAATCCTTTCGAAAGCACTTTGGGTTCAATTAAGAACATGTGGAAACCTTTCGAAACCATTCAAAATTTTACCCCTTCGAAACCTTTGAAAAACGTCTCGGTCGAAACCATTTGGATTATGCCTTCAAGTAGACCAAAAGGATCAGAAACTCATTAAAGTCGAAAGCATTTGTTTCGAAACCATTTAAAACTATCTCTTTTGAAACCATTTGGGTTTTACTTCTATTATAGAAAAAGGTCTTAAAACATTTAAGTTGAAAGCAACTGCTTTGAAACCATTTCCTAAGTAATGAAGTGATGGCGTCGAAACCATCCATTCGAAAGCATTAAAGAGGTGGCCAAGTTTTTAGAAAACAAAACAACCCTTTCGAAACCATCTGGGTCGAAAGGTAAAAAGGCGGCAGCAAAAAGGTTTCAACTTAGTCGAAAGCAATTATTTAAAAATAGAGGCGCGACCCAATCGAAACCATTTCCTTTAAATCATTTGACCTGGTCGAAAGCCATTTAGTCGAAAGCAAGTAGGCGTATTTCTTTAATTTAAAAACAAAGGACTGCCTCAATCCCTTCGGAACCCTTGGTTTCGACTCCATACCTTCCACCTACATTCAATTCACTACGTACTAGTAAACCGATACCATGTGCATTGGTTTCGACTGTGTCGGAAGCGAAGATGAGGAGGCAGAACCTGGTGCCGACGATGTCGAAACAGTGAAAAACATGTAGCAAACGGTTCTTTTCACCTAACCTGCCTTACGTGTCTAATTGTGATTGGTTGCCTCTTTCTTTACCAATAAAAGGTACTGCACTTTTTCAAAAGTGCTGTCAACTTTCCAGATTTTATAATTTAATCATTTTACAAAAGGCCCCTTCTCCTCTTTTAATTATATAAAACATTTAAGTCCCATACCTTAAATAATTTTATATAACCCTTAAAACACTTAGGAAAAATCTACAAAAATTCTAGAAAATCTATTTTAATATGTTTTCCAACATATAAAAATTTCAGACCCCAATATTTTATTATTTAACCAAAAATAATTATTAACCCAAACTAGCATTTTCCTTACTAGAAAATTCATATAAATTCCATATAATTTCAGAAAATTCTAAAAATTGAAATCCACCTCCAAAATAATATTTAGGATCTTCAAAAAAATTTGCAAGGCATTTGGATGTCATTTTATAGGGTTTTCACCTTAAAACATATCATAATATCAATATGAACATACATAAATCATCAACATGTATATATAATCATTCCATCATTCAAAATCATGGCAGATCAATGCAAAATATTCAGCATTCATCAAAAAACCGAAAATACAATCAAAAACGAGATGTAAACATTATTCACCTTATCTTTAGTGATTAAAGAGATTGAGATGTGAATAGATTTGATTTGAATTAGCTTCTTCCTAGCTTTTTTTCCTCTCTTCCTTGTTAATGGTGGTGGACCCCTTATTTTAAAATTTGAAAATGAAATGAACATGTAAAATTTACACGGCCATGGGTTAGGGTATAAGAATGGCCTCTTTCCTACTTTACCCTTCCTCTATTTCAATTTAAACTCTTCTTTTAATTCATTCTTATATTGGCACAGCTACACTTGTTTAAATCAAATCTCAATCCCCTAATCAACACAATATTTTATTTAATTTAGCTAAGTAAATATCCTAAATAATGTTACCGAAAATCTGGGGTGTTACAGTTATGTTTCGTCTGATTTTTGACCTCATTTTTATATTCTGTAAACTTGTCATGGACATTGGATTTATTCTTCATAAGATACACATATCCTATTCTTGAGGAATCATAAGTAAACATTAAAAAGAATTATATTTGGTAACTATAAGAATTGGGCAACGTACATTTGTATGTACATGATGCAAGAGCTCATTAGCTCTTTCATTGCTCCCACTAAAGGGGTGCTTTGTCATTTTTCCTTTAAGATATGACTCATATACATCAAATGATTGAAAATCAAATTATGGTAGAAAACCTTCGATTTTAAATTTGTATAGTCATTTCTCGCTTATATGACCTAGACTATGATACTAAAAATAACTATTATTAATGTCAAAATTAGAAGAATTATTCATAACACAAACATGATAAGTATTAATAACATAAATGTCATTAACCAAAACATCATTGCAGACTTTATTTCCTTTAAACCTAATGTTCGTAACATTATTGACATGATGAAAAATATTTCCAGACTCAGATAATTAAGACATTAAAATTATTCCACAAATAATTTCTTTCACACAATAGCAATTATTTAAAATTAAAAATAATCCATTTAGCAAAGCTAAATGATAATCCCTAACTACAATTGCATCTACCAGATACCAACCAACAACTTGAAGTCTCATTTCTCCCCTTGCTACATGATGCATGTTCCTAAGTCCTTGTAACAAATTACAGATACGAGGTCCAAATCAGTTTCTAAAGCCTAAGATAATTGTTTAGGAGCAGCAAAACTATTCTATTTCATTTCATTCGCAACCTTTAGTTACTCGGATAGTTGTGTTTCCAATGACCCTTCTTGTGACAGTGATGACATTCACCTTCATCGGTTGGAGCAGTCTTCTTACTCTTTTTATTAATCCATTTCCACTTCTTCAAACCATTCAAAGGTGACGCTTTACCCATTACACAAACACCATGCCTTGATCCATGTATGAAGATTCAATTGACCTCAATATATTAAGCAGCTCCATAAGACATACATTCGACCAGTTCACATTATAGTTCAGTATGAATGGCCCAAAATGTGGAGTAAGACACCCTAGGATCAAATTTACTTGCACCTCGTTGACAATCGTAACGTCTAACTGAGAAAGTCTATCAATATACCCTTACATCATTAAGGTGTAATCATCCACTTTCATGCCTTTCCATTTCTTCGTGTTAAACAACTTCTTTGTAAGCTCGTACCTTGTGGAATGTGACTATTCTCCAAACAAAGTTTTGAGGCTATCGAAGATTTAATGGAAATTCATGTTTTCATTTCATCTCTGCAACAGTTTTTCTAATGTAGACAACACGTAAACCTTGGCGATTTCCAAGTCCAAAACTCAATTGTTATAGGCCAATATTAGTTCGAGGTCCACATTATTAGTGGATTTTTTAATTGGAGGTTTAGTTATAGACAACCATAGACGTATACACATAAGTGCTATCTTAATTGGTCTTAACTGGTCTATGTAGTTAGGTTTGGTGAGTTTAAAAAAATTATGATGTAGACATTTTTTACAAATTTAGTTTAGTAGATTATGATGTTAATTCATAGTAGATGTTCTTTTAATATTAGTAAGGCTGAACATTAAATTTTATTTTACTAATAAGCTACCACTAGGCTTTTATGTTTTTCAAAACTCTAAGATGAAACACAAAAGTCTTTCGATTTCTCTGGTGACTGTTAGGACTTTAATGCCTAAGGATTCTCACCTTGAGGAAAATCCAACAAATCATAGGCCTGCACACGATGGATTACATGTACAATTCCTAACATTGTCGTCTTTGTCCTGATCTCATCTTTATCTTGAGGAAATCTTATAAATAAAAAAGATTATACTTGTACCTATCATTTCACGATGGCCTAAGTACAATGCACACACCTTGAAGAAAGCTCAACAACTATGTGCTTGTATCTTACCTTGTCTATTTTATATATTAATATTACTACACATAACACATCCCTAGCTTGAGGAAAGCTCTACAACTAAGGAGTATGCAAGTAATCTATTAATATATAAATGGTAGAAAATAATAATTAAATTAAGACTCATAATCTTTATTTTGTATAGTTGAGTGATACCGAATTACGGAATAATGTATTTCTTACGAAATACCCTCGTGATCAAAGTGTCTGACACATCTGAACTCATGGTATACGCATTATACATATGTGTCTCTTCCTTTGACTAATTAGGGTTTCTTAATGTCCGCCTTTTATTATACATTCATATTATATAAATTTATTTCTTGTATAACATTTAATAATTTAATTAACTTAAACATTAATCTTAAGTATAATCTTATATTAATTAAATCTTATTTAATTAATTTAATTAACTAACATTTTAATTATTTTTTTTATTCATTTAAATATTTTAAACTGAATATTTGTACTGTAACATTAATAGTTATACTTATATAACTTAACGTATATGGATCATATATTTATTAATTAACATATAATTTATTGAATTAAAATAATTTTAATTAATTATACTTCATTTTGAAAATTATACATACATATATTACCTTAAACTTTTTAAGATAATGTTATATATATATATATCAATATATACATGTTATTTTAATTTAATTAATTAAATTTTAATTAATTATTTAATTTATTAATCTAATTAATTGCAAATAATTTTTGAAAATGGTTATTAAAATTTCAAAATAAATTGAAAATTTATAAAAAAATTTACTTATTTTTAATTTAAGCTTTTAAATTTATAATTCTATTTTAATTTCAAAATGAATTTTGAAACTTAGCTCAAACCCCAAATTCAAATTGAGTATTTATATTGGTAATAACTTTTGGGCTTACTTTAACTTTCAGACCAAGCCAGTAGTCAAGTAGGGTAGAGTACTAGATTACCCAAATCCACTGTAGACGCTACTTTTTAAACATCCTACAAAATTGGTAGCCTTTAATAAGTTGGCCATGATAATGCTAACACTACAACAACATACCATTTTTACAACTGACAATGCTAGTTGTAATAAGTATTTTACAACAAGCTTGTAATATGCGAAGTTGTACTAGAGTGGATGCATTTTACAACTGGTAATGCCTGTTGCTATAGGATCTTTTACAACTGTTTTTTTTCAATTGCAATAGGGTCATTTGCAACTGTTTTTGCCAGTTGCAATATAATCTTTTACAACTGTTTTTGTCAATTGCAATAAGGTCTTTTACAACTGTTTTTGTTAGTTGTTAAATTACTTAAATGAGAAAAAAAAATTAAATACCGCTGTAATGCACATATAAATTTAAACACCCTCAATTAGGTATGGTATTTGATTTCATGAATGGCGTTGAAACTAAAGAACACAACATGTGAAAATCATTGCAAAAAATCTGGATTCTCTAAGTAATAAATAAAATAACTAAATAAGTAAATCATAGTATTACATATAGTCCACAAAAACTCCTAGTAGTATTTGGTAAACATTTTCAGGTGTTGATTAATGCTTCCTCTTGTTTGCTTTAGCAATAGATTTTGATGGATTGGCAACCGTATAGATGAAACAACCAACAAATGTAAGCACTGAAACAAGTGATCCATACTTGGCTATAAGTCTCTGCAAATACAACATTTAGTCATCAATAAAATTTGTGCAACATAGAAATGTAGCAGTAGAAATTTGCACTTGCGATCAACATACCATTGCATAGGGAAATTATCGCAAAAGAGCAGTCCTAAGAAACATGAGTAAGTATTCAAGTTAGATCAAAGTAAATAGTAATGGCTCATGCTTTTCTCCACCTTCAGCTGAAAAATACTCAAAATGCAAATATATATATTAGTATTTTTCAATAATGATCCATTAATTTTTCATGGTACTCTTCATCAAGTAAGATATCTGAGCACTTCAACTTTGTGACAGAATGCAAAATATAGCACTTGCATGTAAATGAAGTGAACAATATATACATAATGCAAAATGAGCAATAAATAGTGCTTATTGACTATAATTCTAGTACATTTGAGACACCCAACTTTTAAAACTTCAGATAAATATTTTCTCCTTTCACAACTTACATATATGATTATGAATAGCATATGGGGATGCCTAGCATCAACAAAGGAAAAGGAGGTTTCTTGCATTTTAGCCTAAACAATAGTACTAGTACTACCAATATTTCTATATACTCAAGGGCAACAGCGATTTCA
Organism: Allium fistulosum; assembly: GCA_030737815.1. Lineage (NCBI taxonomy): Eukaryota > Viridiplantae > Streptophyta > Magnoliopsida > Asparagales > Amaryllidaceae > Allium > Allium fistulosum. The sequence goes on along the minus strand of CM060901.1, from coordinate 1,265,322,014 downwards.
AGGGTATGATGTATATAAGAGTCGAGAATAATGTACATACATAATAATAATTAATAATAGTACCACTCTTATACTAAAAAAAGTTAAATCTTATGAGCTGGGTAACCAGTTATTCAGACCGATGAATAATTAAAAGAATGTATTTTTCATATTTATCGCCTCAATATAACTAAGATGGCATTGAACAATAGATTCGAAATTAAGAAACTTAATAGGGGTAACGTAAACCACCCAGCCAAAAAATCACCACTCTAGAGAGAATAAACTTGAAGTCACACTAAGGTTAAATAATTATGTTTGTCTGAAAAGAGATGTTCTTCGAGAAGATTGATTATAACTGGCACTAAATGAAGAAGAAATAATTACAGGTATCCGCTTTAGTATCATGTTATATTCATTGCATGCATTACAAGGTCTCATAACAAAATTTACATGTATCCTAGGAGACATGGATGTATTCACTTTATTTTCTCTAGTTCCTTAATGCATCAACGCCTGGATCATGTAAATATGGTTATAAAATATAATGTAATACAAACAGTGTTAAAATTTAAACAGTAAACTAAATGCTTTTGAGAAGAAATAGAACCTCTGTAGTGCTACTTGGTCATGCAAGAACCAGTATAGCGAATCTTTTTCTAGAAGAATTGGGTAGCTTCTAAAATCTGTTTGAATCAATAACTTCTTCCAAGTTCAGCCAGCAAATTAGGTTCACCACCTACAATAATATTAAAAGAATCAGAAAATGTTAGAGCCATCCACCATTTATAAAGTTAGTTTTGAGGACTACTTATTATATACCATATTTGATTTGATCGCCTTAAAATGTTGTACCATAACAAACAAATTGTCCTAGTCCTAAAAAACACAACATATAATAGTAAGCTAATAACTCTGACCAAATCCAGTATCACCAAAAATACCCATGAGACCACACATCATCTTCAACATATTCAAAAATACCTATGAGACCACACATCATCTTCAACATATTCAATGTTTAATTTCTCTATATCAACAACATCGGCCATTTAATCATTTTATTCACATTATTAACATCAGTGGATGTACATTGATAATTAGAAACTCTTAAACTTTACGTTCAAGCTAATGACGTGAGCAATGCACATAGCCAACTCTAAAATTGTAGTTTGTTTCTTTTGATGACATATACTTTATAATCGTAGTTTGTTGCTCTTAAAAAATTCAAAAATTGTGATTCAAATGTCTCCTAGGACCATTAAAGAGTCGAATTATGAATCAAATAAATAAATAAAAGAAGAAGTAACTGGTACCTTAGAAGTATTATTGATTTTCCCGAAGTCCTTGATGATGTTGATAACGCATCAACGAGCTCTGATTTGTCGAGAAATGATCCTTTAACTTCCTCGGATGATAAATAATGGCAAAACAGTTATAGGCTATCTGATGGACCAGCTGGTTGCGGAGGACGAATGGGTAGAACGAAAGGATGATGGTGGTCGTTTCGTGGTCGGAGTAGAAAAGGAAGTGATTTGGGTTTTACGTTTAGGGATTTTTGGGAACTTGGAGAGTTTTGGGAGCTTAGCAATCTAGAGATGAGAATGACAACCAAATGCAAAAGGATTTCAATTGTGAAGCAGGAAGATGAAAAAATAGAATGGGATGAGTAAATTTGTTGACCCTTAAAAGTTATTTCAATTTTAAATACACTATCAAGCATCACTCGTCAATTAATTAAATGTTTAGTACTAATGCTACAAATAGCAATATTTTTTGTAGTGTATTTATATTATTTTTTTGAATTTTTGTAATCCCTTGAGTTTTCACTAACTAATGGAAGGAGAATTTTATGACAACCAATTAGTATTTTTGTATTTTACTAATTATAAACCATTAATTACTAGAAATTATTAATTTTGAATTATTAATTATTAGATATAAATTATTAATTATTATTACTTATAAGTTATTAATTATAAATCATTAATTCTAATAAATAATTATGGAGGAATAATTAATCATTGTTATCCGACCTTTTGAACTGGTTATATTCGGACTGCTTGGACAAGTTAGACTCAATGATAGACAAGGCAAAAAACCTAGAGAAGTGATCATAGAGACCAGAGATCAACCATGGACAATAGTATGAAGCAACAATTAAGTGGAACTAAGGGATAGACATACGAAACATTATTAGTACGGAATAGTGCTTCCCCTATACAGGGGATCGGATCGGATCACTATGGCTATGAACTGCTTGGATCAACAGTTCAACTCAATGGGAATCGATCTATATCTCTAAAAACATAAAAGCAACTACACAAACAACTTTGGAAACATGAAGCCAACATAGAGGAGGACCCACCATACCGATCGCAACGTGCCACTTGGGCATCTTGACCGGTCAAGGACGATCGCTCTACATGGGGAGTAGGGCCTTGAAATTTTCTATGTGACCTCGTCTGCATCTGGAGATACCGCCGGTGAATTTTTAGGAAGATATTCGTTCGTCTATGTCTATAAATACAGGATTCAAAGCTCATTTGAAGAATCTTTAAGTTGTTATTTTGCTTATACTCCCTCTTATACTTAGAAATTCAAGTGATTAATAAAGCTATTTCACCAAAGTGGATGTAGGCATTCAACGCCGAACCACTATAATCTGTTTATCTTTTTTTTTGCTCATTTCCTCGGTTTTAATTTACATTTCTTCCTTTATTTCTTAACACATAGTGTATTGGGTGTTTGTGCCAACTTTTGTTGCAATCATTTTAGTGCTTTCCCCGAGAGGAAATTCTCAACCTTATTGGATCTCATCATCTACTGATGGATTCCTATATCCACGAGATAAATCCAGATTTCTGCCGAAAAGTTTCATTTTCTACTCATATTTGAAGAATATCTAAAAGGAAGGTATTAGCCATGGCTAGAGGAAAGACTATTACTTCCCACGGTATTGAAGGCAATGACGATGCTAGAGTTCAACAAGTTGATCAAAATTTTCAACCGGCAACTACCGATACCTAGAATCCAACTGTATACATCACAAGAGCTGATTTTGAAGTCCTAACGAAGGAACTAATGGATATCCGTCAGCAGCTCAACCAGCAAATCCAAGCTAACATAGACCAGATGAACCAGTTGAAAGATCAACGTGGAAAGACAAGGAGGAAACCTACTCCATATTCAGGATAAAAAAACTCCTCCTCATCCAATGACTATAATAGAAACAGACGTTGTAAAATGGATGCATATGACGCTGGAGTATCAAGGAAGAACTACACAGCTGGAACATCAGGACGGGATTAGGTGATCGGCTATGGTCGATTGGTACCGAAGGCCCTTAGGGGGATCAGCACGGTTGTGACGACCCGGATTTTTGTATATTTGGAATTGGAATATTTAATTGATTTTAAATATTTAAGAGTTAATTTTAAACTCAAAATTTCAAATATCATTATTTATTTGGTGATTTAATTGTTGAATTTAAAAATTGGAATTGAGTGAAATATAGAATCTGGAATTTTAAGCCTGTTAAAAATAATATGAAGACTTAGAAAATTTATATTGATGATTCTGAAGGCGTTGGAACTTTCAGAATTGAATTTGGAACTGTTTTGCTCAGTTTTGAAAATTTAACGTCTAAATCGATATTTAAAAAGTAGCCTTCCGGGGCACAGTCTCGGAATTCGACGAAACCAGTTCCATTGGATCCGTAATATTGTATTATTATCGGATTTGAAATTTTGTAGTATTTAGATTTGTTGTGTGATCGTACGATAGATAAACGCGCTGAAATTTATATCGAAAATTTAATATAATGACTGGGTCCAAAAAGCTATCTTCTCCATACGATCGAATTTGGACTCGAAACCTTTTCCATTGTGTTCGGAATAGGCGTATAATATTATGAACGCCTGGCGGCACGCCTTGATAGGAAGTCAAAATTTTAGATGGTGATTTCGAGACGATTTAATTTGAAAATTTAATTTTAAATAAATAATATAATTGCTTTGGTACTGTTGCGAATCTATGCGGACACGTAAAGGAATTTTAAAACACATGTTCAACTGGGTTAACACGCGTCCTCTAAAAATCACTTCTTTCTCGTTCTAGTTAAAACCGAGACAATCTCGTTTTCTGTCTCCATTCCTTTAATTTCCTTCAGAGATAATAAGAATAAAAATCGAACAGAAAATGTTAATGGCTGAACATTTTGAATCGAGATTGACTTCACGAAATAGATATGGCAGTCGACCTCAAAAACCCTGACTCGTTTAGGTCGACGCGAGCAGTGAGATACGGAATCGCGTTTCGCGACCCAAAATTCGAGTTCAGTTCAACTACAGGTGGGACGAGCAGTGGCGGCCGCGTTCAAGTGTAGCTCGAAGCTAGGGTTCCTCTGCATTGCTGGCGGGCAGCGTGGTCGTTTGGGGAAGCGCGCGTGGCAACTAGGGTTCTCGAACTCGAGTTGAAATCGAGAGATGGCAGCCTAGCTATATGATTCGAATCGAACTTGAGGGAGAGCAACTAGGGTTTCAGTTGGGAAGCAGGGGTAGCTGTGGCGACGCCGATTGACTGGCCTCGCGTTCGATAGAAAGGGGAGGTCGGGATCTCCAGTGTCACGAGTACGTACGCGTCGAAGTCGAGTAGTTCGAAGGGTTTATTCAGGGAGGGTCGTACGATGGAAGCTCTAATCGAAGGCTGTGAGGTAGTGATCCTACCCTTATTTAATTCAATTAAATTTCGTCTTCAGATCAAGAATAAGAAACTTGATTAGGTTACTTTTAAACAGTGATTTTAAAATTTGGCAATTGTATATATATTTTGTGTGACCAGGTTAAACTGAAAAATAATATAGTTACAATAGAATATATGCGACAGTTCTGTTTCTAATTTAATTTGTATATACAAGACCTTGGGAAAATACATAAATTGAAATATGGTAGAGTTTATATAAAGAATTATATTTTTAAAAAGTCTATAGGCTATTTTAGTATATGTAGTTTCACGAGGAAATTTAAAATATTAGTTTAAATTACATAAATAAGTAGTAATTAATTGTACAACCAATTCAAATGTTAATAAACTGTATAATGTTATTCAAGGTCTAAATCTTGAAGAAACAAGCTGGATTGGAGATGGGAAGCAAATGAAATAAAGGTGAGTTAATCTCACTCAGCTCAATTTAAATTTAAATTTAAATGGATAAATTTAAGTAATTGGTTGGATGATTGAACTGGTGTGATATGCTATATATATATAGTAGTAGTATATAGCAATATACACATATTGGCATATGTGTATATTGGAATTGTTGATATTCCCGCATTGTATAGCGGATGAGACCCTATGCGCCGCATAATAGCGGATGATTTTATATAAAAACCCATATACCGCGATATTCCACCTTGAAGTGGAATTGGTATTGTGCTAACATCTGTGGATGCAGGGAAACAGGTTGGAGGGATCCAACTGGATTCCTCAAAATATTTAATTTTGTTTAAATATTTTGTGATATGATTTTTGATATCCTGTGATGAAATATATGGATAATTGGATGTTATTGTTTGGTTGGATCGATTTGGATAATGCCGAGTTATCAAAATCTCTAGAATAGAAATTTTGAAAGAAATAAAAGAATAAATTTTTAAGCTAAATAATTCTAGTGAATTTGAATAACTTAAATAATGAATTGTAAAAGAAATAAAGTAATTTCTAAATTCGAACAAATATGGTTAAAGGGGGATTTTGAATTAACATGAGGGTAATGAATTTTAAACTAAAGTGATATTATTGGAAAGAATAAAGAAATTATTTTTGAGCGTAAGGATTAAATTTAATAAAGGGATAAAGAAGGAATTTTGGAAGTTTTTAATTGGTATTTTCAGTTAAAAGGGTCTTAACTCAAAATTAAGAAATAAAATCTGAGAGTAAATGTAATTTGAAATAAATGAAGTAAATAAGAAATTTATTTCAAAGTAAAGTAAATGGGAAAATCAATGGGAAATTGATTTGGTTGTTTAAAATTGGAATTTAAAAGAGAAGAGAGATTTTGGAATTTATAAACTGGGTTTATAAAGTAAAATAAAATATCAGGGGATATTTGGAAATATAAATTCAAGGTGGGAATTTATAAAGGGATGTGAATTGGTTTAAAATAAATGTTGATTCATTTTTAAAGGATGGAAATGAGAAGTGTATTTCTCTGGATAGCCAAGTACGTTTTTCAAGGTAGTTTTAAATATAAGTTAAAGGTTTTAAGTATGTTTTAAAAATGCATGTTTTAGGAAATTGATTATTTCTAAAGGTAAATTTCCAAAGTAAGTATTTTCAAAAATCTATTATTGTAGTAATTATATAAAAGTGATCTGTTATGTTTTAAAAAGAGAAAGTTAGTTATATTTATAAAGTGGTTTCATTTTAAATATTCCTTAAGTATATATTTTAGTAAAGTATTAAAAGTAGTTTTAAACTTCGATGTTATAAAGTATATTGATAATAAAGTGTTTTTAAATTATTTTAAAATCCAAAGTATTTTGTACTTGGTGATTCAGAGAAAATAAATATTTGGGAAAAGTATTCCGTAAGCGGAAATTGTTTTGAAACTGTTTTCAAAGGGAATTGAAAATGGAAATATATCTTGTAAAAGATATTTGGGCAAATAAATAATGTGGGAAATTATTTATTGTGTGATGGTTGCTTGTGGATGTTAATTGATAGTTAAATAACCGACTATCAATATTGGCCAAATGCGCTGATCGTTTCGAAGAGACCGGGATCGGGTTTCCGTATACCGGGATTCTAGGTCTGGAGACTCGAATACCACTTCGATCCGGTTTGTATGTTTCGTGTAACGATTTCGGAGTCGAAGATGGAGCAGTGAAGTGCAAGGGCTAGTCGCTACTAATCCTGAGGATATTTCCAAAATGGATGTAGTAGGAATAGTGCCTTCGGTTCCGTTCAAACCCAGGACGGACTGGTATGGACGAATGCTTACGAAACATCGTCAGCGGACGATGGGCATTCTAAGGGATATGTTCTCTAAAAGGTATCGTTTAGCCTCGAACCTCATCAACCGGGAATGACTGAAAATCAGGGGTTATGCAGCAAGGCTTCGTGGGTAGCTCCCACTGGAGGGTAAGGTCATCCCTGTCTAGATGTCCCTTTTTATTTCGGCTTAGTGGTGCGGTTGCTGATCCCAACCGTGGGGTGATTTTATTCGGGATCATCCAGTAAGGGATGGTTCCGGCCTTGTGTTGCAGGGGAGCGGGCGTACTCCTCGGTACTGTGATCTAGGCCACGTACTGTGACAGGTGGTACCCCAGTGCCTAGTCATTCGTTGGAAATCCATTCTTCCTACGTGCCTTGTACGGTTTTGATTGTGCCCAACTATTGTTGAAATGTGAGATGCAAGCATTTCAGCTAGATTATATTTTACTTTCTGTAGACACTATTATAATATCAGAGGATTTTGATATAAAGTGTTTTAGCTATCGTAAGGTAAAAACCCGACATGTTTATTTGTGGCGTGGTCTTACGAGATGCTTTTGTTTTCAAAGGATTTTGAAACTTTAATAATCAATTTGAGTGTGATTTTCTCACGCTGGTTTTCCAGACTGACTCGGGTATTGTTTTATATGATGCTCGGGTCAGACCGAGATAAAAAGGTTCAGGATATGATGCTGTGGAGCTCAGGAGACGAGCTGGATGGCGATACGTACTTCCGTATTTGTTTATTGTTCCGCTGTGTATTTGGATGTATGTCATTGATGTGATGAACTCTGATGATGTATTCTGTAAATATATTGTATAAACAGATATATTTTTCTGTTTGAGTAAAGATCTGTTTTGTATATATTATATTTTATTCCGCTGCGATGTGAGATTCTGTTGTTGATTTTCTGTTTCTTCTTCTTCTACCTCTTCTTCTTTAACACAAATGGTCCGGTTTTTCGTGTTAGAAAAACTCGGGTTATTACGGTGGTATTAGAGCTTAGGCTAGCGATAACCTTGGCTCTGGTGGGAATTTTGAGAGTACTAATAGATATGAGCGCGTATTTGTTAGTGGATATAAAAATGGTTTTATATTGTGTTGGTTGGTTTATTGAGTAGTTTATGGATTCTGGTCGATGTGTGGGACGCCACAACATTGATAGGGATCTCTAAACACTTGAATAGAACAATTCGACACAGTATTGTTTTAAAGTAGGGTAAATGAAATAATTTTACCCAAATTATTTTTGTATAAAAAGAAACGTTTTGTAAACTATTCTAGTTAATATATATGGCTGTTTGGATGTTAGAAGTGATAATATGGAATTATTATCATTAATATATGGAAACTTAACTAGAAATTGAAATTTATAACCAAAGTAAAGAATAAAATTTTATAATAAAATTTGAGATATAGATTACAAATATAATTTATAAAATTGAATGAACTTCATATACAAATGTGATTTATAATTGGAAATAGGATTACAGAGAAATGTTGAAAATAAATCGGAATGGAGTTCAAGTTTGGAATTTTGGGAAAAATTCAAATTCCTGAGATTTGGAAATGGTTTTCAAAGATTTTGGAGAACTAATAGTATTATTTCAGGAATATTTTTGAGTTGAATTTGAAATCTTGTGAGATTTGGAAATTAAAAGTATTTGAAATGTTTTTAAAGAGATGAAAGCATTAAATTCTCTTTCGGTCGCTGGAAAATAACTTCGATGATGACTGCAGCATCATCAATGTTCATTTTCGAGTCCCCAAAGAAAAAATTGCTACCAAACTGTTTTAAATTGGAATTGTTTGTGAACTAGGTTTGGTTTTGAAATTCCAAAGGGAAATGAAAATTGTCAAGGGTTTTGGATGAAGTTGATTTCAAAAGTGATTTTGAAATTTTGGAGAATTGTTTAAACTCTGGAATCATATTTAAAATGTTTATATGGAATAATAAATATGCCAAACTAAATAAAATATAAATCCTGTAGTAAAGTATTAAAATGTGAATGAAATCGATTGTAAATGAATAAAATATAGATATAAATAAATTTGGGACTTATAAAATTTGGGAGTAAAATAAATAAGCCAAATAAAACTGTTTGTAATAGTAAGGAATATAATCCAGAAATTTAAATTATAAAATAGATTGAACACTTGAAAATAGTAAAGTGTTTTTGAAATAAAAAAATCAAATATTAGAAATAAGTAGATTGGAAATGGGTAGTGGATCTAGAACTCGAGTTATAAATTAAAAGTTAACATGAAGTGTTAACAAATTAATTATAATTGAAATTGTATCATATAAAAACGAAATTGGGTTAAAATAGAAATGGTATGAATTGCAAATAGAATCCAACTAAGTGGAAATAAATTTTAATCGAACTAAATTTAGGTGAGTTACAGATAACATTTAATTGGAATGCGTCGAGCTAAATAATTGTTGTGAATGAATTAAGATAAAAAGGAAATCCACTTGGTAATGAAGATGAACCTAAGTAGTTAAAGGGTTCGAATTCAAAATGCAATGAAAATGAGATTGTATAAATCTATTGAGTTAATATAAACAATAAAATTTGTTTTGAATCAATTGTAATGATATGAGTTTGTTTGGACTTAAAAATAAATTGAAGTTAAGAAAGGAAGTTGTAAAATCATTTAAATTGAATGGGATGGTTTAAATGTTGTTGGGAAACAATTAAAATTAGTGTTGGAACATTTCATACGTGTTTATGGAAGTATATAACATGCATTGTAATAGAATCCATATTTTAGCTATTTAAATATAAGTGAAATGCTATGAACTTCCTATATTTGTCACTTACACTTTTAAATTGAGTTAGTACAGGTTCAGGGAAGCCGTATAGCTGATTTTGGGTTGCATTAATTGCTAAATAATAAGCCGCTTGCTTTAAAAATGCTAAAATAGAGGTACGCCTACGCAAAAGAATTTAATAGGAGATATGAACTGCATATATTGATATATATTGTGATTTCCGGCCTGAGGCCGATGTATATACATATTTGTGCATCCTGCGATATCGCAGAAGTCCCTCCGTACAAAGGAGACTCTGCCAAAATTTTCTAGAAATTTTGAGAGTTAGAAAATTTTTGAAAATTTTTGGAAATTTTCACTGACAACAAATGATTTAAAATTTGTTAAACAAATAAGGTTGAAACTGAGTATTGAAATCTATTTAAAATGTGAAAGTAAAGTAAGTGAAATCGAAGGAACTAACGAAAGTAAAGCTTGCAAACAAACTTTTAATTGAAGTTTAAATTAATTAGTAAGTGCAACTAATTCAATATTCAAAGTGGAAGATAAATTGAATTCAAGTGGAAATGTAAAGGCAAAAGTGGATAGAAATGGATAGGAACTTCAATAGTGAAGTGAAAATATGTATAAGCAGTATGTAAAATGTTTATCTTAAACTTAAGAAATGAATAGTGAATTCTTAAGAAAATGTGGTACTGAAAGTATGCTAAGTGAATAATTGAATTAAGGTGAGACTGTAAATTGTGAAATGAGATAGTTGTGAATAAGGGGATAACAATAAAAAAAGGGAATGTGAATAAAAGAGAATTGATATGACTGAAAATCAATTGGAATTTATACGTAAGATGTACGTATATTATTTTATTCGCATAGCTATTTGGTCCAGATGTCGAACACAGGATTTCGAGGTAATTATGCCGATCCGAGTTAGGATTTTTTGCTCGATTTTCAACGGCGAACCTGGATATGGATTGTTGATTGATTCTGGTAATTCTCTATCATAGTTTGTGACTATGCAAGGAGAATGACGGTTTCTGATCAAGAAACCAGATCTGAGTCCGCACTAGGAAGTCGGGTGGACGATACTAGTTCGAAAGTGGAATTGTGTGATCGATTGAGCGATCGAATGTGATATTGCGTACGGATGATATATGTGCATCGTACGGGCTTAAGTAAAACAAATATTGAAAATTTGTAAAGAAAAGTATAAAATGACTTTGGAATTGTGATTGAATATTATTGCTTAATAGGATATACAGGTGTATAAAAGCAATGGATAAATTGGGATTTTTGATTTTAGAAGATAAATTTAATGGCCCGACAAAAGGTATGTATTTGAATTTCTATATGAAATTTGATTGGGTTTTTGATTCAGCCACTTGGCCTTTTGTTTTCTTTTTGAGATTGGGAGGCCGTAGAGCCATTTTGTAGTTGTACCGAGCTAGCCGCGCAAAGGAGACGCTGGCGAAATTTTTCGAAAATTTAGGGAGTTAGAAAATTTTGAGAAAATTTTGATAATTCAAAATTCGAATTCAAATTTAAATTTGAATGGATAAGTAGGTGGTATAGGTTGAACTTATGAATAAGTTTGGGAAGTTAAAAGATGATTAGAGTATCATTAATAAAAGATTGTTGGGTATTGTTAAAACTAGTTGAATTTAGGAAATAGCTAACGGGATATGAGACATTCTTCCTAACTAGTAATTTCGGGGACGAAATTCTTTTAAGGGGGGAGGAATGTGACGACCCGGATTTTTGTATATTTGGAATTGGAATATTTAATTGATTTTAAATATTTAAGAGTTAATTTTAAACTCAAAATTTCAAATATCATTATTTATTTGGTGATTTAATTGTTGAATTTAAAAATTGGAATTGAGTGAAATATAGAATCTGGAATTTTAAGCCTGTTAAAAATAATATGAAGACTTAGAAAATTTATATTGATGATTCTGAAGGCGTTGGAACTTTCAGAATTGAATTTGGAACTGTTTTGCTCAGTTTTGAAAATTTAACGTCTAAATCGATATTTAAAAAGTAGCCTTCCGGGGCACAGTCTCGGAATTCGACGAAACCAGTTCCATTGGATCCGTAATATTGTATTATTATCGGATTTGAAATTTTGTAGTATTTAGATTTGTTGTGTGATCGTACGATAGATAAACGCGCTAAAATTTATATCGAAAATTTAATATAATGACTGGGTCCAAAAAGCTATCTTCTCCATACGATCGAATTTGGACTCGAAACCTTTTCCATTGTGTTCGGAATAGGCGTATAACATTATGAACGCCTGGCGGCACGCCTTGATAGGAAGTCAAAATTTTAGATGGTGATTTCGAGACGATTTAATTTGAAAATTTAATTTTAAATAAATAATATAATTGCTTTGGTACTGTTGCGAATCTATGCGGACACGTAAAGGAATTTTAAAACACATGTTCAACTGGGTTAACACGCGTCCTCTAAAAATCACTTCTTTCTCGTTCTAGTTAAAACCGAGACAATCTCGTTTTCTGTCTCCATTCCTTTAATTTCCTTCAGAGATAATAAGAATAAAAATCGAACAGAAAATGTTAATGGCTGAACATTTTGAATCGAGATTGACTTCACGAAATAGATATGGCAGTCGACCTCAAAAACCCTGACTCGTTTAGGTCGACGCGAGCAGTGAGATACGGAATCGCGTTTCGCGACCCAAAATTCGAGTTCAGTTCAACTAGAGGTGGGACGAGCAGTGGCGGCCGCGTTCAAGTGTAGCTCGAAGCTAGGGTTCCTCTGCATTGCTGGCGGGCAGCGTGGTCGTTTGGGGAAGCGCGCGTGGCAACTAGGGTTCTCGAACTCGAGTTGAAATCGAGAGATGGCAGCCTAGCTATATGATTCGAATCGAACTTGAGGGAGAGCAACTAGGGTTTCAGTTGGGAAGCAGGGGTAGCTGTGGCGACGCCGATTGACTGGCCTCGCGTTCGATAGAAAGGGGAGGTCGGGATCTCCAGTGTCACGAGTACGTACGCGTCGAAGTCGAGTAGTTCGAAGGGTTTATTCAGGGAGGGTCGTACGATGGAAGCTCTAATCGAAGGCTGTGAGGTAGTGATCCTACCCTTATTTAATTCAATTAAATTTCGTCTTCAGATCAAGAATAAGAAACTTGATTAGGTTACTTTTAAACAGTGATTTTAAAATTTGGCAATTGTATATATATTTTGTGTGACCAGGTTAAACTGAAAAATAATATAGTTACAATAGAATATATGCGACAGTTCTGTTTCTAATTTAATTTGTATATACAAGACCTTGGGAAAATACATAAATTGAAATATGGTAGAGTTTATATAAAGAATTATATTTTTAAAAAGTCTATAGGCTATTTTAGTATATGTAGTTTCACGAGGAAATTTAAAATATTAGTTTAAATTACATAAATAAGTAGTAATTAATTGTACAACCAATTCAAATGTTAATAAACTGTATAATGTTATTCAAGGTCTAAATCTTGAAGAAACAAGCTGGATTGGAGATGGGAAGCAAATGAAATAAAGGTGAGTTAATCTCACTCAGCTCAATTTAAATTTAAATTTAAATGGATAAATTTAAGTAATTGGTTGGATGATTGAACTGGTGTGATATGCTATATATATATAGTAGTAGTATATAGCAATATACACATATTGGCATATGTGTATATTGGAATTGTTGATATTCCCGCATTGTATAGCGGATGAGACCCTATGCGCCGCATAATAGCGGATGATTTTATATAAAAACCCATATACCGCGATATTCCACCTTGAAGTGGAATTGGTATTGTGCTAACATCTGTGGATGCAGGGAAACAGGTTGGAGGGATCCAACTGGATTCCTCAAAATATTTAATTTTGTTTAAATATTTTGTGATATGATTTTTGATATCCTGTGATGAAATATATGGATAATTGGATGTTATTGTTTGGTTGGATCGATTTGGATAATGCCGAGTTATCAAAATCTCTAGAATAGAAATTTTGAAAGAAATAAAAGAATAAATTTTTAAGCTAAATAATTCTAGTGAATTTGAATAACTTAAATAATGAATTGTAAAAGAAATAAAGTAATTTCTAAATTCGAACAAATATGGTTAAAGGGGGATTTTGAATTAACATGAGGGTAATGAATTTTAAACTAAAGTGATATTATTGGAAAGAATAAAGAAATTATTTTTGAACGTAAGGATTAAATTTAATAAAGGGATAAAGAAGGAATTTTGGAAGTTTTTAATTGGTATTTTCAGTTAAAAGGGTCTTAACTCAAAATTAAGAAATAAAATCTGAGAGTAAATGTAATTTGAAATAAATGAAGTAAATAAGAAATTTATTTCAAAGTAAAGTAAATGGGAAAATCAATGGGAAATTGATTTGGTTGTTTAAAATTGGAATTTAAAAGAGAAGAGAGATTTTGGAATTTATAAACTGGGTTTATAAAGTAAAATAAAATATCAGGGGATATTTGGAAATATAAATTCAAGGTGGGAATTTATAAAGGGATGTGAATTGGTTTAAAATAAATGTTGATTCATTTTTAAAGGATGGAAATGAGAAGTGTATTTCTCTGGATAGCCAAGTACGTTTTTCAAGGTAGTTTTAAATATAAGTTAAAGGTTTTAAGTATGTTTTAAAAATGCATGTTTTAGGAAATTGATTATTTCTAAAGGTAAATTTCCAAAGTAAGTATTTTCAAAAATCTATTATTGTAGTAATTATATAAAAGTGATCTGTTATGTTTTAAAAAGAGAAAGTTAGTTATATTTATAAAGTGGTTTCATTTTAAATATTCCTTAAGTATATATTTTAGTAAAGTATTAAAAGTAGTTTTAAACTTCGATGTTATAAAGTATATTGATAATAAAGTGTTTTTAAATTATTTTAAAATCCAAAGTATTTTGTACTTGGTGATTCAGAGAAAATAAATATTTGGGAAAAGTATTCCGTAAGCGGAAATTGTTTTGAAACTGTTTTCAAAGGGAATTGAAAATGGAAATATATCTTGTAAAAGATATTTGGGCAAATAAATAATGTGGGAAATTATTTATTGTGTGATGGTTGCTTGTGGATGTTAATTGATAGTTAAATAACCGACTATCAATATTGGCCAAATGCGCTGATCGTTTCGAAGAGACCGGGATCGGGTTTCCGTATACCGGGATTCTAGGTCTGGAGACTCGAATACCACTTCGATCCGGTTTGTATGTTTCGTGTAACGATTTCGGAGTCGAAGATGGAGCAGTGAAGTGCAAGGGCTAGTCGCTACTAATCCTGAGGATATTTCCAAAATGGATGTAGTAGGAATAGTGCCTTCGGTTCCGTTCAAACCCAGGACGGACTGGTATGGACGAATGCTTACGAAACATCGTCAGCGGACGATGGGCATTCTAAGGGATATGTTCTCTAAAAGGTATCGTTTAGCCTCGAACCTCATCAACCGGGAATGACTGAAAATCAGGGGTTATGCAGCAAGGCTTCGTGGGTAGCTCCCACTGGAGGGTAAGGTCATCCCTGTCTAGATGTCCCTTTTTATTTCGGCTTAGTGGTGCGGTTGCTGATCCCAACCGTGGGGTGATTTTATTCGGGATCATCCAGTAAGGGATGGTTCCGGCCTTGTGTTGCAGGGGAGCGGGCGTACTCCTCGGTACTGTGATCTAGGCCACGTACTGTGACAGGTGGTACCCCAGTGCCTAGTCATTCGTTGGAAATCCATTCTTCCTACGTGCCTTGTACGGTTTTGATTGTGCCCAACTATTGTTGAAATGTGAGATGCAAGCATTTCAGCTAGATTATATTTTACTTTCTGTAGACACTATTATAATATCAGAGGATTTTGATATAAAGTGTTTTAGCTATCGTAAGGTAAAAACCCGACATGTTTATTTGTGGCGTGGTCTTACGAGATGCTTTTGTTTTCAAAGGATTTTGAAACTTTAATAATCAATTTGAGTGTGATTTTCTCACGCTGGTTTTCCAGACTGACTCGGGTATTGTTTTATATGATGCTCGGGTCAGACCGAGATAAACAGGTTCAGGATATGATGCTGTGGAGCTCAGGAGACGAGCTGGATGGCGATACGTACTTCCGTATTTGTTTATTGTTCCGCTGTGTATTTGGATGTATGTCATTGATGTGATGAACTCTGATGATGTATTCTGTAAATATATTGTATAAACAGATATATTTTTCTGTTTGAGTAAAGATCTGTTTTGTATATATTATATTTTATTCCGCTGCGATGTGAGATTCTGTTGTTGATTTTCTGTTTCTTCTTCTTCTACCTCTTCTTCTTTAACACAAATGGTCCGGTTTTTCGTGTTAGAAAAACTCGGGTTGTTACAACGGTACCCTCTAATCAAGGGATGATCGGCATGTAGGTGCAAGAGCTTACACTAGAGGTGCCGCAGTTGATCAAGGTGATGGAGCTCAGGCGAATATGGTTGAACCGCGGTTGAGAGATGACGATAGAACTGCTGCTCAGGAAATGGATTAAGATCAAATGGAGTTAAGGCAATGTGGAATGGCCCGGAGACATGGATCGGTTCGCTCAAGTGAGGTGGAACACGATTACCGACTGGCACCAATTTTTCAAACACCGGACTTAACAGTTATGGTGAGGCAATTGGTGAAAGAAAGCCAAGGCTTGAGCAACGATGATTGGGGACTCTTCAAAAGTCATACTCCATTCACATACAACATTCTACATGCATAATATCCATGGAGGTTCCATATGCCTATGATGCTGGCCTACGTGGGAAAAACCGACCCCGAGCAGCATCTCTTGAAGTATGAATGGCACATGGACTCTGCCCGAGCCACAGATGCAGTCAAATGTAGGTGTTTTCCCATTTTTTGAAAGATGTTGCGACCATGTGGTTCACCAAGATACCACTGCAGTCAATCTCTTCATTTGATGAGTTAGCAAAGAAGTTTCGGGAAAAGTTCCACATGCACACGACTTGCCCCAAAGATGTAATGTCACTCTCCAGCTTAGTCCAGGCTCTATGGGAGTCATTGAAAGATTTTCTAGAAAGGTTTTATACATTTGTTACAAAAGTTAGTAATCTGAATGATGATGCAATACTCATGGCACTAACTAGGGGAGTCGACCCCGATTTCAAGTTTGGCGATTGGTTAGCGGGAAAGCCTCCTATATTGGAGTTTCTTTGCAATGGCGGCTCAATTTATGAGAAAGAACAAAGCAACGCGAACTACGAAGAAAGATGTTGTAGGCCCGAGCACCAAGGGAGTACAAAGCAATGTGGTAGTGAAGCATTCTGGCGATAGTTTTGAGAAAGTTCAAATTAATGTTCAGAATAAACCAAATGAGCAGAAGAAAGGCAGTGATAGAAACCGCAACCAAAGACGAGATTCCGGGAGAGGGAAGTCGAGGATCCCATCGTTTGATACATACACGCCATTGAATATGTCGTTAGAGAATATTTATCCATTAACTTGTAACTAGAGCTGTCAATTTCCTACACGACCCGGAACACGACCCGAAACCCGCACGAAAATTAGCAGGTTAACCCGACCCGTTAATTTGGCGGGTCATTTTCAGGTCAACCCGAATTTGACCCGTTTATAAACGGGTGGGTTTCGGGTTGACCCGCTAACCCGAAATTGACCCGTTAACAACCCGTTTATACTTATATAGGTTGACCCGACCCATTTTCGACCCGACCGTTTATGACCCGTTTGTATCTTATACGGGTTATACGGGTTGACCCGACCCGTTTACGACCCATTCCGACCCGCTTACCACCCATTTACACCTTATACGGGTTGACCCGACCCGTTTACGACCCATTTACACTTTATACGTGTTGACCCGACCCATTTACGACCCGACCCGACGCGACCCGTTTATAATCGGGTTACACGGGTTGGGTCGGGTCAACCTGTTTATAAACAGGTCGGGTTCGGGTTGAGCTTTTCTGACCCGTTTAGTAAACGGGTTGACCCGACCCATTTAAAATCAACCCGAACCCAACTTGATCCGACCCAAACCCGACCTGACCCGACCCATTGACAGCCCTACTTGTAACACTATGCAGTACATGAAACCACCTCTGACAGAATCAATGGAGAAGCAGAGACAGTCCAGAAAGTAAGGTAGATTTCACGAGAGTTATGGACATATCACGGACGAGTGTCACCACCTTCATGATGTTATTGAAAAGTTAATTCGAAAAAGAAAGCTACAGCAATTTGTTAATACCATTGTCCAGTGCTGAGGACATCCAACCCCAATCGAGGACAACCTCCGTCCAGTGCTGAGGAACCTCGACGGACAGCAGGGAGATTAGTTATTAATACCATTGTTGGAGGACTACATCGACTAACAAAAGCCTGAATAAAATAGAGCATTACGTGAACACCATCAGACATGTTGACATTGAATGTTGATCGAACATAAAGGATGGTGCTCCAACAAAGCAGCAGTGAACTATGGCAGATGATATCGTATTTCAGAGTAGAGACGCAGACAAGTTGGAGGCCACTACGATCAATCCAATGGTGATCTCAGCCATGCTTGGCCCCGCCCTGGAGAGAAAGATTCTGATTGAATGTGGAAGTTATTTGAATATAATTTTCAAGAAGGCATACGACCAGATGTTACTGGAAGCCAAAGATTTTAAACCGTGCAAAGCCCATATTCATGGATTTAATGGTATTGCAACTAAAGCGGTTGGCTATGTCGAGCTACCGGTGGAGTTAGTAGATAGCAGCCGAAGGACAGTGCGAGTGCTGTTGTTTGTTGTGATGGATGTGAACTCTCCGAACAATGCTTTTCTAGGTCGACTGGCCCTTGCTGACTTCAGGACAGTTATCGCTCCATGGTGCTTAATGCTAAAATTCCCAACAGAGAACAATGTAGGAATTATTCATGGACATCATGCGATTGGTCAAGCCTGTTATGCGGCTGAGTTGAGAGACGCTCAGTGGAGAGAAAAGGAAAAGGATGTGGAGAAGCCTCTCTTCATCAAAATTAATAAAACTTAGCAATCAGTGTCTAAGCCTTGGCTAGGGCACCCTAGTCAGTTCTATAAAGATATAGATTCGAGAGATGAAAAAGAGAAGACCAGAGACGCCAAGGCCGCATCCACTGAGTTGACGATCGACATCATGGTCAGCCACGAGGACCCATCATGGGTCCTGAAGATCACAGCTCAGTACAACGATGATGAAGGAACTAACTGGCTTTCTCCGAGTGAATCTTGTTTCGTTTGCTTGGACTCATTCTATGTATGGGATCTCGCCGACTATCGTGAGCCATGCATTGAATATCGAACCGATGCATGCCCGATGAAACAAAAAAGGCGCGGCATGGATCATAGAGACCTACTAAACTCAAAAAGGAGGTGGACAAAACTTAAAAACAATTGGTTTATCTACGACGCCCTCTAACCGAAATAGGTATCCGATTTAGTTCTTGTGAGAAAAGCTAATGGAAAGTAGCAGACGTGTGTCGACTACTCGGACTTAAACAAGGCATGCCTGAAAGACAGCTTTACACTTCTAAGGATCGACCAGCTGGTAGGTAGTCTCCACTGCTGGACATGAACTGCTTTCATTCATGGATGCTTACTCTAGATACAATCAAATCCCAATGCACGACCTATACGAGGAGCAAACCTGCTGTAACGCCCCACTCTGAGACCCACTGTAACAAAGAGTATTACGGGAGTAATACTGTCTGTTAAAGCGGAGAATAGAGTATAGTGGAAGCGACCATTTGTAATCAAGCTATAACTATCTACCGAATACGTCGAAAGGTGGAATCTATTTAAAATTTTCTCAATCAGGTGGTTCGACATATTCGGTAAATACTTATAACGAAATTACAAATGGCTAAAGATCTATCAGGACAAAGCATAATAATAAATGATAAAACATCACAGAACAGAATCACATAACAGATATAAAATCCCAAAACAATACATCGTCAATACAGATCCAAATATCATAAGTGGGTACAAAGCCACTGCTCACATATGTGAGTCAAAAATATGTACATATCAGAGTCTAAATAATAACATAAGCGGACACTAAGATAAGCTATCTCATAAGCATAGCAGATTAGTCCAAAGCGGAAGCACAGAGCAGCTAAGTCCAGAGACCTAACATGAAACAACTCGGTCTGACCCGAGCGAAAAACACTCGGGTCAGGCTAGCTAAACAATCAGTAATAACTGAGAAATATAATAATGTGGTACATAAATAAAATAGTACTTATCCAAAGAGAAGTATATTATGAACCACATGAATATAATGACGATCCCTAATCATCAATAACCAATAAAAATCTCCAAAGAGAAATTAACACCAAAGTGTAGAATAAATAAAATCGCCTCATATCATCGGCGTAGCCAAAGCTATAAAAAGATGCCTATAGGCAATAATCCCAAGAGTGACCAGAGTCTGTAATCAATGCCCAAGCAAAGATCGATGCTCCAAAGAGCAATGGGGATATACTGAAAAGTCAATGAAATCCAACACTGAAAAGTAGTGTCCAAAGACACTGTGAATCCACAAGGTAATCGCACTTACATCGTATGGTTCCATAGAACCAACACCGAATGGCGGTACTCGAGTGGATATAAAAATCATCGGATAATACAAGTTTTGCACGTGCACCGACCAGAGTCGTTGTTGCCAAGTACTGTAGAGTTGTGATCGATCACTCGCACCGATGCGAAACGCGCGAGACGGTGAGATCCTTCCCAGAAGGATAAAGGCCCAGAGGCACACGCCGAAAAATAAACTGCTCCATAGAGCAGGTGTCCAGAGACGGTTGCCCAGAGGCGTGGTGACCCAGAGGTCCAGTACTGGCCGCCCAGAGGCTAATGTGTCACTAACTTCTTGGAGAGGAACCCGCAAAGTGTTAACAATGAGTCCCATACCCCACGTTCGCACTAAACGGTTTCCTAACCAATAGCAAGCTCACACTCCAAACAATAAAAAGTCTACCTCATATCATCGGTAAACTAGACCCAAAGGTCAAAACGATCAATCGAATAGGTCGGGGATTAACCGGAAAGAAAATACACACGGTTTCCATAGGCCGGAGAATTCCTAACCGTTTAAGCACCTTTCCACTTCGCTCGACGTGCTAAAAGTGAGTGTGAGATTTTTATTATAGAAAATAATGGTGTAAAACGGATTTATAATTGATTTTCGAAATCACTTTTAAAACGGTCTTTTGAAAGGTCTCCTATTATGGAGTAATTAATTTAATAATTAAAATAATATTATATAATAATTTTCAAAAGCCATTTAGGAGTGAAAAATCTTTTGAAAATGATTCATAAAACCCGTGTACGAAATCTAGAGACAAATCTCAAAGAAATCAATGAAAACCAGAAAATCATCAAAAATATTCTAAGTGTTTGTAAACATTCAAAAACGGCTGTGAACTCAAGTTCGATAATTTACTTGGACCAGCAAACTGTGTCCAAATGTCATGAAAATTTGCAGGCATGTAGTCCAGCATCCCTACTTTAAGATGCAAAAAGAATTTCTGGATTCCGAGTTGAGACGAAGTGGCAGCGACGTCTCAAAGTTGGACCCAGAACAAGATTTACACTGTTTACAAACAGCGACTAGAGTTCAACTTCGACACGAAATTCGAAGTACCAAACGAACTCCAATGTTGTCCAAATTTTCTTGAGATGGAGTTCGGAACTCCACCTTTCTAACGAGACCAAAAACGTCGAATTCCGACTTCCGATGCGAACGTGGCGGCATCGCGGAGTGGCGCTCAAAAGCTAGAAACAGAAGGGATATTTGATTTTCATTCTAAATGTTTGACCATTCAAAAACTGCTGCGAACCCAAGTTCGGCAATTTATTTGGACCAGCAAACTGAATCCAAATGACATGAAAACTGGTAGGCATATAGTCCAACATCCCTACTATAAGATGCAAAAAGAATTTCTGGAATCCGAGTTGAGACGAAGTAGCAGCGACGTCTCAAAGTTGGACCCAGAACAAGATTCACACTGTTTACAAACAGCGACAAGAGTTCAACTTCGACACGAAATTCGAAGTACCAAAAGAATGCCGATGATGCCTAAATTTTACAGAGATGGAGTTCGAAACTCCACCTTTCCAACGAGACCAAAAACGTCGAATTTCGACTTCGGATGCGATCGCGGCAGCATCGCGAAGTGGAGATAAAAAAAAATCTGAAAACAGAATTAAGCAAATTTTTATTTTTTTTTGGACGCGGGCTTCGGCCCGCGTCAGCCTGCCCCAGCTCGCCTGGGCTGGGGAGGCCCCAGCCCATGCGGGCTGGGGTCCGGTTCGGCCCCAGCCCATGCGGGCTGGGGACTGGTTCCCCAGCCCGCGGGCTGGGGACTGGTGCCCCAGCCCATGCGGGCTGGGGACTGGTTCCCCAGCCCGCATTGGCTGGGGAAGCCCCAGCCCGTGCGGGCTGGGGTTTACTGATGCCCCAGCCCGCCTGGGCTGGGGAGAACAGGCCCCAGCCCATGCGGGCTGGGGTTCCTGTGCATGCGGCCAGCCCACCAAGGGCTGGCCTGTTTCTGGCTAGCCCAACTGGGCTAGCCTGCATCAGCCTGGGTGCAACCCAGGTCTGTTCTGGTGCACCCAGGACTGTTTTTGGTTCTGTTTTCAGCCCTGCACAATTCCAGCCAACATAATTTGATGTTTTTTGACATTTAGGGGTGTTTTTTTCAATTTTGGGCATCAAAATTTTACTAGCAATAATTACTAATTAATAGTAATTACCAATATTACAACTAGCATTAATTACTAATCAATAGTAATTACCAATATTACAACTAGCATAATTACTAATCAATAGTAATTACCTCTACCAATCAAGCAAATAAGCAAACACTTCAAGTGCAACTTTCCAAAGCAAAGAGGATGTGGATTAGAGAGCTTCAAAATTAAAAAGAGAACAAAACCAAGGATTACAAAGAGATTTCAAAGATTAAAATAAAGATTAGAAGGTGATTAGGCCTAGGATTGCATTACCTTGATTAAACAAGTCTAATTATGAAGAGATGGAGATGGGTCTTCTAAAGGGAGGCCATTAGTTTTGCTTAGGTTTAGGTTTAGGAATTTATGAAGAGGATGAGGGTTAGGGTTATGAAATGGGTTTAAGATATTATATAGAGTGGGTAGGCTAATGGGTTTGTTATGAGGGTTTTACAACCCAATAAGGCTTAGTTCAATTACTTAAGTGCATATGTAAATTTAAAAGAAAATTTTCTAATGTTATCATTTGAACAAAAATCCTAAGTAGTAACCTAGTTTTAATCAAAACCATATAATTGTCTCATTAGCCAATTAAACCCATTATCACATTTAAAAATTCCCCTTTTAAATATTAAATTCCAAAAATATTAATTTTTCCATTTTAAACCCAAAATACTTTAATTTGCAAACCAATTGAAAATTTAAATTCCCAAATTTTTTGTTTAGCTCCCTTTTCAACTTAAAATCATAATTTTAATTTATTATTCGGTAATTGCAATCTCAGGGTTGTTACACCTGCTTCATTACCGACCTAGGATTATACTGCTACGTTGTGATTCTTTTTGGACTAAAAGACACTGGAGCAACTTACCAGAGACTGGTCAATCAAATGTTCAAAGACTAGATCGAGCAATCTATGGAAGTATATGTGGATGATATGCTCGTGAGGTCACGACGATCAAATGCCTACATCGATGACTTGGTAGAGATGTTCAGTGTTCTCTAGAAATATGGAATAAAACTTAATCCCTTGAAATACTCTTTCATCATTGCGTTAAGGAAATTCTTGGGTTTCATCGTCAGCTCTCGTGGAATTGAAGTCAATCCCGAGAAGATTCAAACGATCAGAGGTATTCAAGTGCCAAAGGCAATTAAGCAGGTGCAAAGTCTAAATGGGAAGGTCGCTGCACTAAGTCGGTTTATCTCCTGGGCCAGTAACAAGTGCATTCTTTCTCCGCCTTAATCAGGAGATGAAAGAGAAACTTTGAATGGGCGTAGGATTGTATTGATGCGTTTCAAGGTCTCATACATCACTCAGAGAGACCCTACATCTTGTCTTAGCCATTGGATCATGAAGACCTATATATTTACTTGGTAGTGTTGATACATGCCATAAGTGCCAAACTACTCTGCGAAGAGAATCGGATCTAGAGGGCAATATACTATGCTAGCAAGCAGTTGACAAGTGATGTAAACTATTCGAAGCTAGAAAAGCTTGCGTACTTCCTGTTGATTGCGTCAAGAAAGCCCAGCCCTTATTTCTAGGCTCATCCCATTAATGTATTCATTGACTAGCTGTTATGACAAGTCCTACAGCGACCTGAGATGTCTGGAAGGTAACTTAAATGGAAAGATCAAATTGAGCTAGTTCGACATCACTTATCTCCCACGAAGAGCCATCCAGGGACAAGAATTGGCAAACTTCATAGCCAAATCATTGCACAAGATGACTCTCTAGAGAGCAATGAAGAACCTACCATCCAATGGAAGATGTACACGGATGGAGCATTCAACGATAGGTGTTCTGGTGCAGGACCCATACTAGTAACTCCTGAGGAATGCTCGATCTACTATGCCTTGAAACTTGACTTCCCTACAACGAATAACGAAGATGAATATGAAGCCTTGATCACTAGGCTTAAACTGGCCAGAGAGTTGGGGGTAAAAGCTTTGCAACTTTTTTGTGATTCCCAAATAGTAGTAAACCAAGTCAAGGGAGAATACCAAAGCAAAGGAGCGCGACTTGCTCCTTACCTCAACCGAGTCCAAGAACTGCTAACTGATTTCGAGCATTACACCATCATAGACATCCCCAGAGAACAAAATGAGAAAGCCTGCTCACTAGCCAAGCTAGCCAGTTCTAAGGATGCACATCAAATGGGCTTGGTCCCAGTTTAAGTACTCGACGCTCTGAGCATTGACCAGATGGAGATCGATTGGGTCTTAGAAATAGTGCCTGAGAAGGAGTCGTGGATGACTCTGATTAAAAAAAATTTGCAACAGGGAATCCTTCTCGAACGGAGGAATGAAAAACGACTGATCCTTCGTAAAGCTTCACAATGTACCCTTCAAGAAGGAGTCATGTACAGGAAGGGTTTCTCCATCCCCCTACTTCGTGTATCGCCAATGATGAAATATACCGAGTATTAAGAGAAGTCCATGAAGGAGAATGTGGCAATCACATTAGTGGCAAACCCTAGTGAAGAAGATACTCCGTTATAGTTATTTCTGGCCAATTGTCAATTGAGATGCAGCTGATTATGCTAGACAATGCAACAAGTGCCTGATGTTTGCAAAAATTCTGAGAACCCCACCAACGGAAATCACTCAGATGGTCAGTTCATGGCCATTTTCTACTTGGGGTATTAACATCATCGGCTCCTTGCCAATTTTCAAAGGTGGTGTAAAGTATGCCATAATAGCAGTTGATTACATCACTAAATGGGCTGGAGCGGAACCTTTGGCCACGATCACTATAAAGAAAGTAATCATTTTTTTTGTTCGAAACATCATCTATCATTTTGGTTCCCCCGAACAATCATAACCAACAATGGGACCCAATTCGACAGTACTTAGTTCAAAGACTTCAATCATCGACATCATATCAAGAAAAGATTTGCGGCAATTGCTCACCCTCAAACTAATCGACAGGTCAAAGCTGTCAATAAAGTCATAAAGTCTATTCTAAAGAAGCCTTTGGAAAAGCCTAGAGACTAGTGGGTTGATGAACTCCCGTCAACATTGTAGGCATACAGAACCACCCACAAGTCCGCTACTGGCCATACTCCATTTGCACTTGCTTACAGCTCTGAAGCCATAATTCCTATGGAACTTCAATTCCCTTCCCATAGAGTGACTTATTATGACCCCTGAACTGACAGAGATCTCCTTTTGGAATCACTAGATATAGTAGATGAGAAGCGTGAAGAAGCTGATTTGAGGGTAGCTGCACACTGACACTGAGTCGCCCGATACTATAATGTTGAAGTATGAACCATGACCTTTGAAATTGGCAATCTTGTCCTGAAACGGATCTTTCCTACCCCACAAACATAGGTCTGAAATGGGAAGGACCGTATGTCATCAATCAGAAGCTTGAAGATGGAACTTTCAAGCTAGCCACTGTCGATGGCATCACACTTCCTAGAGCATGGAATGGTGAGCATTTACAATGCTGTTTCATTTAGTTTTGTTTCATTCAGTTGTATTTCATTTAGAATTTGCTTTTGTAGTTGAATTCAAATCCATGTAATAAGACAAATTTTGTCGCTTCTTTTCAATTTGCAATAAAATCTAAAGTTTGCTCCATATTTGTGAATTGTTTATGCATAATATAATAATTGTAATATACGTTCAAATTACTTCAATATATGCTTAGTATAAACTGTTAAGTACCTGAAGTTTGGTACCAACCAAGTACAAGGGTCCATTATCGAATTAAATAAAGTGAATCTGACTCGGCTGTTCATCCATTAACTCTCGCGTGCAATCCGAGGGCTAAGTATAGAAGAGAGAACAGGTGTGACCCGACCATCCATTAACTAACTTCGTCTCCTGATTTGACGGAAAGAATGTATAGTAAAGGTGGTCGTGATACGTCTGACCACTCTTCAACTTTTTCCTCAAATTTGAGGGCAAGGGAATTAAGCAAAGGAAATGTGATTCGACTGTTTCCCAAAACAACTCCAGTCTCCAGAGTGTGGGCTAGATTATGAATGTTAAATGGGTGTGATTAACCACCCATCGACTAACTCTGATCCCTAGAGTGCGGATAATAGTATAAACAAAATGAATGAGTGCGATTCGACCATTCATTCTCCAATTCTGTCCTACACCCAACAGGAGGAGTATAAACTCATCATGGATGAGACACAACCGTCCATGAACTAACTCCGTCAACGTAAGACTAGGGGCACGAGTATAATCGCTTAAACGCTGAACACGACAGTGTAACGCTGTGGCTCGCACCTAGTATTTGATAAGACTTAACACCATGACCTAAAAGAGGCCTTGAGATGGATTTGTCGGATCGACGCCCGAAGCAATGGGCGACCGAAAGATATAGCAACCTGAATGATGAGGATTAATTAAAAGTATATTGAATGGAACACATAATAGCTCGGACAGTTAAAATTTTTTTAATCAAAAGCTGAACAGAAACGAAAGAGTTTTTATTCACATACCAAAACTTAGAAAATAAGTACAAATTTATTTCAAAAACTAAAAGCAAAAAATGAGGGCCGTACTCGCATAATTGTCGCCAAAAAAAAAACTAGCTACCTAGCTACGCACTACCTAAGCCGGTTCGATGGCTATTTATCCCCTTTTTTGGGCTTCTTAAGGTGTTCTTCAGGGTGGATTCTCCGGAGCTACAACCTCGTCCTCTCCTCTTTGACCCTTTTTTGCCCTTGTCACCCTTAGGAGAAATGCTTTCAGAGAAAGAAGCAGTCTCACTTTAGAGTACAAAAGGATCGACCTCTTCAGGAGTGACGCTGCCCGGCAATATAACTTAGAGTGGAGTAATATCCACTTCGGCACTCTCCTTCTTGGCTTGCAAATCTAGCTCCTCCTTTTCAATGCGCTCCTTCATGCTAAGTTTACCTGTTTGTTTAGAGGCAAGGATCACTACGACGTCCTCTATTTCATCCTAGCCCTACTGGTCATCAGTCTTTTCTTCATTCAGAGACCCTATGACTTCAACATCTAAGCCGAGAGTCTCAACAGGTTGATCGGTAGGAACCACCTGTACAGTGATGGTGTAGTGAACCTCACGGTCTGCGCCTGCTATCCTAGGGAAACATCATCATTAGGAGCATGGACAGATGCAGACGGACATGTAATTTCATATAGACAAATTGGTAAGTCCATGACTATCGGGTGCGATATGTAAACCTTCTCGAACATCGGAGAAGTAAGAGATATAACTTCACCAGATTGGCCTTCGGTCGTAGCTGGAGTGTCGCCTTCCAAAATTAGAGATAGCCCAAAAGATTTTTGCATCGCTGGATGATCTAGATTTTAGCCCGTATTCTTTTTTATGGCGTAAGAAATTGATGTACCAATTGCTTGAGTAGTAGGTGGGTCTTGGGAACCAGATTCCGAGACTTCGCTTCCATATTTCATCTTTATGATGATCACTGGATCATTGAGTATACTGAGCCGAGCAGTCCTAAGTTCATTGGGCTCCTCATCATGCAAGATTTCGCGCATGAGCTTCTCTTCATCCACTTCAACACCACCAGGGACTTTTTTTTCAAATCTATAATATGGCCCAGGCTTCGATGGGTGACTCGGGATCCCCTTTTCCAAGGAAGCGGAGGTTGGAATTCATCGGGACGCATGTGTTGTAATATATCAGTAGCGGATCTAACTCGTCCTTTATTTCTGTCCGACCAGCCTCCCTAGCCTTTTCCTTAAGGGCCACTATCTGCGTAATTTGTCTTTCGGTCTCTGTTTTAGATTCACGAGCCTCGACGATATCCTTGCAGTATCGTTGATACTCTAGCTGAGCCTCAAGTTTCTCTTGCTTTTCCTTCTCAAGCTCCTTCTCAAACTGTTTAATATAAAGGTCCAAAGCATCATTGTCTTTTTTATGCATGTTCTTCTCCTTCTATAAGATGTCTTTTTCAAGGGCTAAAGTACCACTGCGATGAACGACAGTGTCTAGTTTAGCTTGATGTACTTTCATTAAATGCTCGACAACTTCATTAGACTCGTTGTCTTTTTTCTCAGCATCGACCAGTTTTGTACCCAATTGCTTGACCTCCTCATCTAAGTACTTGATGATGTCTTTGTCGTGGATCACCTCAAGAGTTAAGCGATTAATTTCGTGTTTCCTTTCCATCGACACCTCAGAAATTCTCTCAGCCACATGAAGAGTTGTATAATTCTGGACATAGACATCATTAACATAAGGTAGCACTGTGTCCATGGCCTTTGGAGGAATTTAATGCAAAGCGGGAACAAATTTGAACTTGTCAAAGAAAAAATTAGGAAATGTGGCCTTAAGCTTAGCCATCTTCTCAGCAACAGTAGCATCAAGAGTAGCTGGGGCTGAGAGGGCATGTCCGTCATGCTTGTGGGATGAAGTATCAAGACCTTCTGCGCCAGACAGGAATTTCGAAGATTGATGAGCACTAGAAGAATCTGAATGTTGCTCGGGCGTAGTAGCCGAAGTGGGAGCATGAGGCAGTGACTTACTACTGCTATATGTAGTGGGGTATTGACCAGCACCCTTGTGGTGATAAGACTCAGGTTTTGATTTATGTTTGGACGACGAGTCCTTGGATTGGTTGCTTCGGCCTCAGTTTTCTCTTCCTTCGTACCCTTCTTTGTCTCGATCAGGGTCCAGACTTCGGCTGGGCCCAAAATAAAACTACTGGGAGTATGCTGATCTCTTCAAGCAATCATATTTGCAGGTGCATCCCATCGAGTTGCAAACAAAATAAAAGTGTATAAGAATCACTGGAGTCAAAGGTGGATAAGTGTCGTGCATGTAGTGCATGTGATCGTGAGTGTCCTAGTGTCCCGCCAATGGACCAGTTACATGAGCTTTGCTCGCTGGAGTAATCTCTCCCATGCTAGTAGAAGGAATGTCAGCACCAAATCGAATAGGAGTTCAGACCACTAAGGCTTAAATTGGCAAAATTATAATTTTCAACATCATCTGGAATTGGAATGTTTGATAGGCTCCTAGATAAATCTTCTGAAGGCAGAGGGCTAGATTGATCCGTCACAGCTGAGGTTAACTTGGATTTCTTGGAGACCTGCCCTCTACGAAGCTTATAAATGAGCCTTTTTCTTCTTCTCTTTTGTGAGGCAGGGGGCTGTGGGTCTTGGGAGGATCTGACCGCGGGCTAATGACTTGAGCTCACATCGTCACGATCGGGCTCATTAGCATCGCCCGTTACCTTGCCTTCCTCAACGACATCATATGCCCCTTCGATTGGCGGCATGACAGGATCAACTTCGTTACCTCCCTGCCCTACGAAATCTCTTCTTTCTACAACTTCCTCCTCAGTGTTTCTTGGAAGTCCTGTGTTGCGGCCTTTTTCTAGTAAGCCGAAGACAAAAAGGCGCTCATCGGTAAGAAAAGATCTGAATATTTTTAAGTGTTGAAACCACCTATCAGTATATGTCAGTGGTGAAACGTAGATGACTACCTACAATGTTCAATAAAAAAAACTGCTTAATTCAGGATACGACTTGAATAAAAGCACTTTAAGTTAAGTTTGAAACGACACTTACATCCTTTATGCCACTGTCCTACAAAACCAGGTGGGCAACGAACATATAACCATTTATTTTTAAAAGCGCTCAGTCTGTTCCAAGCACCAGTTATGACTTGGAAATTAGTGACCAACTCAAGGAGAGTGTATGAGAGGCTTCCCTTTCATCGCTTGAGATTGTAGATGAATTTAATATCTTTTGGATTCGACTCACGATATAAGAATTCGAGGAATATCATATATTTGCAGTTTATAAATGCATGGTTATTCGAATGCAGCCGAGCCGGTGCCAATCTTAAATAATGCAACATTTTTGAATGAATGGATTGAAAGGCGAAACGCAACCAGCCCAAAACATAAACTTGTTGCATGTAGTATACCCCACTTGGGGCAAGTGAGCTCTAGAATTATGGAACGGGACACGCACATCCTCGTACAAAATCCCATGTTTGACGTACAGCCTATGGAGAGAGGCCTCATCGACCTTTGAATCCATTTAAATCCTCCGAATCATTCAAAAATATGGCATCTTCCAAAGTGTCAGGTGTTGGCTCAATTTCTGCTTCTAAGTTCGAAGGAATTTCCGGCACATGTTGTGAACTCTCGGACTGCTCAGGTTGATGGCCTAGAGAGTTTCGAGTGGATATTGTTGCGGAGCTAGAATCAAAAATAGGATTGTCATGTGAAGTAGTTAGTTTCGTACCAATGGAAACTAAAAGCTTTGAGTGTTTAAAACCCATAGCTACCGAACTCAGCAGATAGTAATCATTAGAAAATTAACCCGTTCCCTCCATGCTATGTGTAAACTAGTGCAGTGTGGTGTAGTGTCGTGCAGTGCAAAGATAGACAGTTTAGAATTAAAACGATACTTATGACGATACTCTGGGTTTCGACCGGAGTGACCGTCATCACTGATCTCCCAATCGGCTTTCACGTCGATGGTTGTGGATTTCATCTAAGCTCCGGGATCAGTCATCGGCATATTGGAGTATGATATTTGCATTCAAGTTCATTCGAGACCATATGTTATACATGTTCAAGTCATATTTAAAAGTGTGCGACTTTGAGTTCTAATGATTTAAGTTATATAAGTTCAAATACAAAGTCCAAACATTCAAGTTCTAAGTCATATGCATTTGTTCTGAAGTTCAAGTATTTGAGTTCGAGGCCATATGCAAATCTCTAGTTCAAGTTCAGGTTTAAGGAAATTGTTCATGTGTATTTAATCAAGTTCAAGTTCAAGTCTTCACTCAAGCAAAGAATTGGCAAAGTACCCCTAGGCAAGGGGATCGTACATGATCCCTTACCTAGGCGGTCTCAGCTTATCTAATTTCAAGTGCTCCATACCATGACCAATCCCTCTTCCAAAATCGCAATCGATCCCTTTATCACCAATCTCCTAGACTTCACTTCCTCTCGACATGCTTCCATCTGGTCCTATGACCTAAACCCTGCAATAATCGATCCCTTCATTCCATCAAGCGACCGATCCCACCATGTTTAGTTAACCTAGCTCAACTCTGAAGTACTACAACCGATCACATCATGTCGTCGATCCCTACTCATCACTTCATTTCTTCTGCATCAATACCTATCACCATCGATCAATCCCAACATCGTTCAACACTCGACCATGCCACGACTAATCTCTATGAATCCAAACCAATCCCAAAACTAATGTGAAATACAAATCAAAATTGCCTTGCCTCGATTTGTATCCTAAACTCACCTTTATATGACGACGTAGATCGGGCTGTTGAACAAACGAGAGCTTTCCTTAACAATTATGGGTTCGGGCTAAAGTTGAATTAGAAAATTGAATCGATCGCAATTAGATGTTAGATGCGTTCGAAGACAACAGCGAGAATTGTAGGAGGAGATGGGGATTTGAATCGACGATGGATTTGGATGGTGAAGTGATAGCATTGAGCACGAGTTTGATAATGGAGGTTTTGAAGGGATGTAAGGGTTCGGATTGGTTGAGGGAGAAAATGAATGAAGTGGAGTGGAATAAACTAAGTCCATAGCTTATATGCGAACGCGGCCCGCTTACTTGGGCTCAAAATCTGTTTCAATCCATTTAGACTAAGGGATCAGCATTGATCCCCTACTTAGAGGATTGGTACTGAACGCTCCCTTACCAATGTTTTTTTAAGTGTGAATGGATGATGAAGAATATAGCAATGCAAATATATTTCAACTACATGATATTGACAATGACCCATGAACATGCATGTGTACAAACCCAGTATTCAATTTCTTGAATCGACAGAGATTAAATTATTACCTGGATCTCACAGAAAAGATGTTGCTATAGATAACCAAAGCCTTATAACTCAATCAACAAGCTCAATGTAACCGAGCATAGACAAAGATCGGGGATTACACTTCGGATTTATATTGACAAATATCAACCAAGCGTCATGTTTAATGGAGAGAAATATGACTCTTTGGGAAGACAATTCAACGGAGGGATAACGACTGTTCAAGGAGCTGAATGGAATTCTTCTCGGCGATTCTAACTTACTTCGATTCAAAGCACGTCATGTTCTAAATAAGACTTACTTTGGGGGGAAAGTGTTATCCGGCCTTTTGACCCGGCTATACTCAGACCAACTGAACAAGTTAGACTCGATGATAGACAAGGCAAGGAGCCCAAAGAAGTGATCATAGAGACCAAAGATCAATCGTTAACAATCGTGTGAAGCAACAATCCAGTGGAACCTAGGGATAGACCCTACGAAACATTATAAGTATGGATTAATGCTTCCCCTAGGAAGGGGATCGGATCGGATCGGATCAATATGGCTATGAACAGCTTGGATCAGCAGTTTAACTTAACAGGAATCGATCGATATCTCTAAAAACATGAAAGCGACTATGTAAACAACTTTGGAAACATGAAGCCAACATGGAGAGGGACCCACCATACCGATCGCAGCATGCCACGTGGGCATCTTGACCGATCGGGGTCGATCGCTCTACATGGGGCCTCAAAATTTTCTAGGTGACCTCGTCTGCATCTGGAGATTCTGGCGGTGAATTTTGAAGAAGATATTTGATCGTCTATGTTTATAAATATAGGGTGCATAACTCATTTAAAGGATCTTTACACTGTTATTTTGCTTGTACTCCATTGTATCTACAGATTCCAATCCGATCTCTCTTGTACTAAGAAATTCAAGTGATTAATAAAGCTATTTCACTAAAGTGGATGTAGGCATTCAACGTCGAACCGCTATAAATATGTTTGTTGTTGTATTTTATTTCTTTTTGCTCGTTTCCTCAATTTTTAATTTAGATTTCTTCATTTATTTCTCTACGCATAATCTATTGGGTGTTTGTGCCAACTTTTTGTGCAAACAATCATTATTTATAAATTATTATTTATGAATTATTAATTATTAATAACAAATAATTAATTAATTCATACAAATGCCTCTTTCAAATACGAATTATTAATTAATTCATACAAAAAAATTATTATTAATTATTAATTAATAACTAATAGTAATTATTAATTAATTATCATTTATTTATTATTATTAATTAATTAATTAATTATTACTTTCTTATTTATTTATTATTTATTATTAGTACAAATTATTTCATATTTCAAATTAATTACTAATTATTATATATTAATTTTTAATTATTATTATTTAATTATTCTTTATTATTATTTTTAGTTATTATTAATTAATTATTTAAAGTAATTATTATTAATAGGAATTATTTCATATTTCAAATTAATTATTAATTTTTATTATTTAATAGTAATTATTAATAATTATATATTAAATTTTAATTATTATTATTTACATATTAATTTGTTATTAATTATTAATTTTTATTATTTAATTGTAATTATTACTTATTAATTATTTATTGCAATGGGTAAACTATAAAGTTGTAATAGGTATCTATTGCAACTAGCACAAAAAAAGAGTTGCTAAAAATTGGCATCTATTACCACCGCCAAAAGAAAAGGTTGTAATAAGCCTCTATTACAACTGGCAAAAAAAGAGTTGTTGAAATTGGCATTTATTACAACTGGCAAAAGCATTTTGTGATCATTGTAAAAACATAGTTATAATAGGGTCTTTTTGTTGAAGTGTAATTTAGACCACGTAGGCTATCGGGTTTTGATACCATTGCTCGAAGTGGGCCAACACACAATGAGTTAAATAGGTGAATTTAAAACTTTTTTCCATTTTAGATATATTAGGCCTATGAAGTCAAAATTAGTTTAGACCCAATCTAAATTAATTTTAAATAAAATATTTATTTTATTTAATTGATTAATATCAAGATTTTATTTGTTTATATATGTGATATATATGTACTTGTGTATCAAATACACATATATGTGTATGTGCATGTGCAACATATAATCTTATTTGAAATTCAAATTCAAATTCAAATTGAATATTATGTATATTATATATATAGGCGCGCACATACATAAACAAATTAATATATATGTATATAAATGTAATTTTTTAATTTTAAAAGACATCAAACTTGTACATGTATATATTTTAAAATTTATAAAATTTGAATTTGTAAACATATAAATAATATTATATATAAACATATAAACAAAATATTTTTTCAACCAAAAATGGTTTTGCAAAATAAAAACGATTTTTTTAAATCAATGCGGTCTAAATTAAAATGTTTTTTTTTATTTCCAAACAGATTCCACATAAGATATATACATATACATATACATATTTTGACAGTAAACAAATATATAAATTCATGATAATACAAAATCGTAATCTACATACATACAATGGCATTGATGGAGATATAAGTGACTAGGTATAAAATTAAATGTTATCTGAACTATGCCCTTAATTAAGCACCTTGAATGTTGAATCGGAAAAGCTCCTTGAATCAAATTCAGTCTCTTCCAAAAAAGCTACTAATCGTAAAGATCACCACATCTTGAATCATATTCGATCTGATTTACATTTGGATTGGAAACGTGGAGAAGAAGGCGGAACCAAGGCTATGAAAGGTGGAGGCTTGAGTGTATACAAAAATGAGGGAGGCATTGAGTTTATATAGGAAAAGAAAGGAGAGAAAAGAGGAGATTCAGATCTTACTTTTACCCCTTCTTTTTAAACTAAATCAACTCACATTTTCAAGTAGAATATCACAACACCTCCCACTCCTATAATGCCTCTATAAAAAAGTAGGCTAACTGGCCCACACACATTTCCAAATCTAATAAGTACTTGCATATTTTAAATCCAATTTAAATGTATATCGATATCGTACATTGATACATATAGATATAACTTATATATATGTACTATATTAATAATAATTCCGATAAATGAAATAAAATTTGATGTTTAATATTTCATAAATTTTAATTAATTTAATGAATTTGCAACAATTATAATTTGATTAAATCAAATTGTCTGAGTATTCAACATTGTGGTTGTGCGATTCATAAGTGTAACATCAATCGGTGATTAATGTCGAACAATTCGAATATTACCATTCAAACATCACCTTAGTTAGTGTTGTGACATTTTGACCAAATTGATTACTTACGCAATCTAGGTGAAATCTAGTTTTATTAGTTTAACTAGTCCTTGACAGTGACGATTATTTACACCAATTTCCTTCGTCAAAACTATATCAGATTAGGAGTTATGGAATTGGTATTAGTCAAAATTCCAATATTGTCCATGTTTAACATGTATAATCCTAACACAGAGTCCTTGGTTCAATAATAATAACAAACTAAACCGTTATTGTTAGAGACTTTGACTTTGAATTGACTATAGTTGACCGTGATACGAACTCATGTAACCGGGGGAACGAATGCTCTATTGAATAGTGTTCACTTCCAATGATTCAACTCAGACCTAACTATAACTATTTGATTGACACCGTGCCATAGTTTAACTATAATCAAAGTGGAGTGTCCATATTGAATTTGAAAAGTATTCTCAAGTCAAGAGAACTGTGTAATATTATCACATCCATATTTTCTATTTGATTATAATTATATTAACCAATAGAAAACTATCGAGTGAGTCTTTCCATGGTTATCCAATAACTATTAGTACGTAACTTCTTGATCAACCTAGTAGCCATGAGTAATGCACTGCCCAACATTTGGGGAGCATTATGTATTCTAGTCTCAATGGATGTATTAGTATCTAGTCTCGATGCATATTGACTGGTGATATTTAAAACGACATGTTTATTTTCATTACAATAAATTTCTCGTGGTTACAACACATTGTAACTACTATCACAAAGCATACCATTTATGGGTTTTCTATTAAATATACTTAAATTAAATAAACAATCAATATAACACATAATAATAATTATATAATATAAAGAAAAATACCTTTTATTTCAAACGAGATTTTATTGCAAAGTTAATAATTTATAATAAATTACAGAATTACCCCTAGGGAATATCCCTAACTCTATCAATTTCCCACTTACACTTAGGGCTAATTGTGGAATCTTAGTCCCATCTATTCGATCAGTTTGGCGATAACTGATTGAGTTAGTCTCTTCATGAATGGATCTATTATGTTGTTTTAATTATCTACTCCATTTGTTAGTACTCTCTGATGTTGAAATTGCCTTTATCATATGGAACTATTCAGAATATGTTTCTCTACTTCTAGAGTTCTCTTATCTTGAAATTGTTATCATATAACAATGACATAGTATTCTCATTACTTGGAATTACTCTTATCTTAGTTATAACTTTATGCATTTATATTTATATATTACTTTTATTATGGCGTCGTTCAAGGCATTGCACTTAGCCTTTTGATTGAATTAGCCACGATCTTTCATTGTAAAGTTTCAGACTTAAAGTTCCATACATAAGGTTTGAAGATGAATTTAATATTGATATTTATACTCGTTATCATTTATGATGTTCGAGTCCGAATAATACATCATAAGAAGCTTAATGTTTTTCTATAAACAATTGTAATAGTGTTTTGTAAATTTTCAAAAACTCTTAACTACCATTTAACGATCTTAATCGTATTTAATACTAGCTTTATATCATATACATAAGCTAAATATCAAAATTATAAACTTCTCCATGCGTCAATACCCTATTGGACAGTTTATACCATGTCAACAAGATGAGAACGATAATCATGGTATAAATAACCATTCTAAGAATGCCATGTGCCACCTCCATAATGTGTCATGTTATTATCCAATCACGACCATATGAAACCACTACATACCACGTGTCAAGCATCAAAAGGTATAACTTTACTATAAAAAGGCATATAATTTCACATAAGAGGGTCCTTTTCCTGAATATTCTTCTTCTCTCATTTCATTTGTAACTCAAGAAATCTGTAAAAGCTTGATGATGAGTTTAATGGCTAATTAAATCCAATATTGATTGTCAAATTGTACTCAAGGACAAATAAAAGCGATATTTTCATATAGGATTATGGTACTTCTCTTTATTATACTTGTTGTTTAACTCCTCCTTTTAATGTTGAATGTTGGGCCAAAATTTTTTATTAACATTTTGATGCTTTCATTGAGAGTTGAACTCAGAAAATCCCATAATAACCAATTGCATGTCTTCTCTAGGTCTTGAACCATGCTTTTTACTAAAAAAGGTCCATTCGAGCTAGACATGCTTCGATACTCTTAAATAAATTATTGCCCCAAAATCTAATCATAGAAAAGTACCTACATTTTGATGAAAGACCAGTAAGAAACCTTAAGAATCTTGCCATGTAGACTATAGTCGAGAAAATGTGAATTTCCTAATATAACTTAGATAAGTGGGGTTTAAACTCTTTTCATCTTGATAACACATCGATTTTTGCCATTGCTTCGGAATCGGCAGAAGTCAAAGGATTAAATCAAAGGCAAAGAATTTGAAAATGGTAAAGAACAAACCCTTTGCATAAATGTGACTGATGATTCTGTCCCTAGTTAGAGGAATGATTTTCGAGCAGAGCTTTATCATAAACTAGACCAAATCCATATGGTAAAGAAGGAGAAAAGTTGTACATTAGAAGGAAACATTACAAAAAGGTTGCCATAGGCACTAGCCATTTCTCTTAAGAAGTTCAAGGGGCACTTCCAAATTGAATACATTTAATAAGAAGATAAGGAAAAAATTTAAGTCAAAAACATATCTATGAGTGCTGCAAAATGTCATGTATTGTTCAAAACGAGCGAACTTGGAGTATTGGCCATGAAAAAGAAAACAAAGGAATATGAGGAAAACAAAGGAGGAAAATGTTGCAAGTTTCATCGGGTAAAAGGACATAAGACAACAATTTTTGAATGCTCGCAAGAATGATCAAAAGGCATATAAAGAGAGGAGAACTCAAGGAATTTATCAAACATGGGTAACATGAAGTTGGATAAAAAAATTCAAGGTTTTCAGTGAAATGAATAATGAGGGATGGTTTCTTGTAAAAAATTTTTTAAAAAGAAGTTCTAAATATCATGTTTTCTAAAGGTTTTGCTTAAAAATATGAAAAATATTCTCTAAGTTTATTTTTCCAAAAATGTTGCTAAAAAATTATGGTTTCTAGTAAAATTATAGTAAAAAATTATTTTCTTAAAAATCTATGTTGGTTTATCATCTAAGAACCATGCTAAGAAGGGATCTTTTTCAAAATTCAACTCATACCCTCTGTGTGTCTAAATAATAAGGCGACTTTTGGTTCAAAATGCACTATGTTTAATGAAACTCATAATTTAACAAGATCAGTGATATTCTTTGAACAAAGGAAGCCCTTGCACTGGTAGTGCTAAAGCCCATGGACTAATTCTTACTTGTTCCAAGGCACCTAACAGCGAAGTTGGGAAGCTCTTAGGCAGCAGTTTTATGGAAAATGTTCGAACGTCCAAATGAGGACATTGATAATAGTTCATGCAAGCCTTTCGCCCCGCTGCTCATTCCTAATCAAAGCAATCATCTCGAAGAAAGAATATAGATGACAAACAATCATAAAGAAGCAACAAACAGACAAATCACCGATACGGTGGCGGTTAACAATTAACGAAATAAATTTAATAATTTTGACCAAAGGGCAATATCGTTATTTTTTAAAATTTTGAATTTGAAACTAAAACCAGCGCCATTGCAACTGTCTCATTATTCTAATGTGCACTGTATATTTATTGTCTAAAGTGGAGTCTAGATTTAAGAGATATCATGGTTTTATATTTCAAAATTTTGAATTTTGATGGAGATAAGCCCATTTAAAATAAACGGACACTCATCTCTATCTATAAATTGAATTATCATTTCCATATGTTACTTCATATTCTTCCTCTCGTCTCAAAAGAACAAAAAAATCCTTTCCAATCAAAGTCAAATTACTATCTCAAATCTCGATGAAATTCAATAAATCAAACACCGGATTGAAGAGCGAATCCAGGGCTACATTATAATATCAATTAGATTCATGAATACTTGGATTTAGAGTGGAGACCAATCCTTGACGATGAGAAAATTTAGGGATTTCTAATTAATATGAGTGGTTCATGCTTAATACAGTATATAATAAATGATCCTCTAGTAATTTTTTATGACTATAGCCTATGGTTAAAGTTTGGGATGAATTTCATAATTACTAATTTTGAACTGTAATTAGTAATGAAATAACATGAAATTAAATAGTGATTTGATGTTTATTTCAATTGAAAATGACAGATTATTTGAGATGGGTTGAACTAGTAAATAAACTAGTGGATATTGGAATGAATATGAGAAATTATGGATTTGGAATTCTTGTGGAATAAAAGAAATTATGGAATTTGATATTTAAACTGTTAAATTTGGATAATCAAAAAATAAAGTTTGAAATTAACATCATTATATCTATTGATTTTAATGATGTAAATGGTTGAAATACACAAATTAATATATAAACACACAAAAAAATGCATGGTAAATACTATAGTAAATAATCATAAAAATTTATGAAATGATATATGGAGTAATATGACACATTTTAGAGATTTAATATGATTTTTATACGAACTTTAAATTATTTATAAAAATGATTTAATAAGAAATAGAAAAGTAATGTTTTTGAACCATGAAATTAATTATATTAAAATAATATACCTAATGTGAAAAAAATTATATAAAATTATTTATAAAATCTCACATGATATTTCAAGTCATATTATAAATTTT
The DNA here is from genome assembly GCA_030737815.1 of Allium fistulosum. Taxonomy (NCBI): domain Eukaryota; kingdom Viridiplantae; phylum Streptophyta; class Magnoliopsida; order Asparagales; family Amaryllidaceae; genus Allium; species Allium fistulosum. Next base: position 1,265,281,816 of record CM060901.1, on the reverse strand, counting down.
ATTTTGAATTTATGTTGACTTTTAAGTTTATTTTGAAGTATATATACAGGAAATGTTGTATTTTCTGAAAATTAGTTTTGAAAAAACTAATTTCTACAACATTTTTGAAATGATTTTTATGTAAACTTTATGAAATCAAATTAGAAAGGTATTAAAGAACCATATCAAAATGTAGGAGAAAATGGATAAGACTGTGATGTGAAATAAATAAGAAAGAAGCATGTTAAAATTAGGAATAAAATATATACTATAGGGTATTTGATAGGGGCACTCGTTGTTGTCAATATGTTCACTATCGATCGACCAGTGGGAAATCACAGGTCGACAACTAGCATAGGAAGACCGTGATAGAGCGAGTATTCCTTGGCTCGGCAAGGAAGGTTCCGTGTGGGGTTTTCTCATTCGAATATGGGGATTTTCTAGGGGTTTCCAGGCACGTCTAAGTTACATTTTGAAATGATTTCCCCTGTTTGATTTTATGGAATATTTGTACACATATATATTAGGATGTATGTATATATGTAAATATATGGACATATAAATAAATGTATGTATGTTTGTATGTATGTATGTATGTTTTTATGTATGTATGTATGATGTATGCATGGATAGTCTATTCTTTTTAGTGATTTGTTTGACTACTGATGATTAAGACCTCGATCGATTATAATAGTAACAAGATTGCCGGTTATCCTAGTCTTTTCGAGGTGCGGGTTGTAGTATGGAAATGGGTTCATAAGCCGAATATGGAATTGCATCCATTCAGTGATTCACACATGTGTTAATGCAATAGGTGGGCTTAGGTTTGTATATGGGTTTGACCGTATTGTCGACCATTGAAACTGTATTGGACTAACAACATGTTTCACAATTTAGCCATGTTTATCGTATCACTTGACTAATTTTTTGAATGCAAGTGAAATTGGACTAAGGTACTATGTTATGATAGTCGTCTTAGTATTATCTTGTAATGATTAGAGTGTGTATTAGAGTATATACATCACTCACCAAACTGTCCGTATTTCCCCATTTTGTTTTCATCACTAGGTTAATGGAATATTGTGTGCTTGGTCAAGTAACATTTGAAGGTGTGGATGACAATGGCATTGCTTGTATATACAAACTTGTACATAAATAATAACCTGACGTTGGTTAGATTTATGTAAATATCTAGATGATTTGATTGTGCGTGATTTTATATATACATTGAATCTATTAGTTTGTAATACAATGATATTTGACTATATTATACATTGTTACAAGTTCAAAAGGAGATAGATAGAATGTGTTTATAATTTATCTATTATTATCAATCACCAACGACACACCGTTTTTGATTTTTTGGGGTTCATACTTTGTAAGTTTGTTAAATAGGAAGGTGGAAAATAATGGATTGATACATTTGGTATTAGAGCAAAACTTTCCCTGAACTAAGGATTAGGAACATATTGAGTGAGCATATTTGTATTTTCCCTACTATATATATATATTATATATTTGTGTGTGTGTGTGTGTGAGTGTTTGTTTTCTTGTATAGGTGAGTTGAGTGTGTGTGTGTGTATACACACACACCACTTGTTGTTCCGGTTCCATTAACTCTCTATTAGGGAGTTTCAGTTGAATCCCATTTTCTTTTTAGGTAGTTGAAAGTGAGTAACTCGATTAGAATGGAGATCATTGCTACTAATCCCAATGGGGTAGTGACCAAAGTTGGTACTAGCACCAGGGTTGATGCCATGGACATCCCTAGAGTGAATATTTCTTTATGGTTCCAAAGGTACTTGCAAGTGTTAGTCGGAACTCCACCGAGACTCGTCCTATTCCTAATAATAATGCCACTTTGGATGTAGTTCTCGTCCAACCATCACTTGTAATGGATTTCCAGATGCTCTATATGGATTTCTCTAGTTTGGGAGGAAAACCTTATATGGGTACCATACCCTATTCGATAACCAAGGGGTGATGAGATTCCTACAACAAGATCTTTAATTTGTTGGGTCCAAGTGACATTTCTAAAAGGCAGTTGGCCACGTGGCACTTATAATAAGAGGCAGAAAATTGGTGGTAAGTGATTATTTTAAAAGTAGATGAGGGCACCATCACTTGGGTACACTTCAAAAGGAGGTTTGAGTTTAAATTCTTCTCCACGGTAGAGAAGGAATTACTACTAGAAAATTTTACCCATCTAAAGCAGGGGATTCAACTATGGACCAGTATGTTTGTTAGTTAAATGAGTTGACAAGGTTCGGATTTGAGTTAGTCAACACTCCAAAAAAGAGGACACAAAAATTTTCTAACTGTATTAATTCACCATAGTTTACATTAAATCGAATACCTTTTAGGGCGACACTTGAAATATTAGTTAAAGTTGCATTATTGAACTTTATTGATGTGAAGTTAGTTGTTACATTTAAGGAAGAGGAACCAAAGAAGCGAACTATCTAGAATCAGAATAAGCGAAATGATGGACTCCAAGGAGGACAAGGAAAGGAAAAGGCCATCATTTATAGGATGTGTCATAGGAAGGGTTATAAAATGAAGCATTGCAAGATATTTATCTCTAAGATTACGTGTTATGGATGTCGACAATTTGGACACTACAAGAATAACTACCTGACTTTGCAGAAGAAGGAAGGGCAAGTTGTGAAGGCTTATGCAATGGAGGCGATTCTGACTACTAGTATTGAACCATCTGCTGACAAAAAGCGGTAGTCATGCCATTCAGCTTGACTGATGCTCCTACGTAATTTGTGGATTTGATTTGCAGAGTTTTCCAAAAGCAGTTGAATAAATTCATTGTGGTATTTATGGATGATATCTTAGTATTCTCCAAAAGAAAAGGGGTGCAGACATCATTTTAAGGAGGTATTAGGAGTTTTTAGAAGGAATAAGTTGGGAGCAAAATTCTCAAAATGTCATTTGTGGAAGAAGTCAAATTCCTATGACTTACGGTATATGGAGAAGGGTTGGCTGTAGACCTAGGAAAAGTGGAAGTAGTGAAAGATTGGAAAACTTTATAGAACATTTTTAAGGTTCGTACCTTCTCTGGATTGGCTGGTTTCTATAGGAAATTTATAAAGGACTTTGCTAAGATCTCGGCACCTCTAACTACGCTTACTAAGAAGAATTTTGTGTTTTCTTGGAACCTAGATTGTGAGAAGGCGTTTGTTAGGTTAAAGGAATTGTAGATGAGCGCACCTATCTTAACCCTCCCGATAATACCAAGCTATTTACTATCTACGCTGATACTTGCCGAAATAGTCTTGGTGTTGTCTTGATGTAAGAAGGGAAGGTGACATCATATGCTAGCTGTTATCCAGCCTTTTGACCAAACGGTGTTTGGACGAACTTGAAAGTTATTAAAGCAGGGAGCCTAAAGAGATAGCTAACAAGCCCACTAACCAAGTGCGATCAAGACCACAAGGCGGGTGCAAGGCCACCTTGGAGTTCAATAAGCTTTAATTCATCTAAATGATTGATCGGTACCAAATCATCCCTATGGATCGGTACCGATCTATAGAATCTCACCCAAAATACCTCAAATCCCCTCTACTTCAAAGTACTGTTGATAGCAACCTATTCCAAGTTTCATAGGATCAATCGCATGCATTTTGCTATCACGTGTCTCGAGCAATTAAGGTTAGAAACTTCATTCCACCATCGATCCAGAAACAAGCTTCTTGTAGGGAAACCAAGACAAAAAACATGAAGCTAACAATAAGTCACGTCTACACAAGACAATGGAAGAGATCCATAAGTCGATCTTAGGAATTGGTATCGATCCATGCCTATGGATTGATACTGATCCATAGTAAATGCTGACATAGCCACAATTTTTCGTGCCTAACTGCTGTTAGACATGGGGAGTATGGCTGCAATCGTGGTGGAGTGATTTTCAACGACCCTCGGCTGTAAATAGATGAGGAGAGACATCATTTGGGGGATCTTTGGCTCGCTTAACAATTTTCTCTATAATCTCTCGTAATCCCCAGGATCCATACTGATTTATAAGAACAAAAGTTGTAAACAACAATATTATCAATACCAAATCTAAGTGGATGTAAGCATCAATTGGTCGAACCACTATAAACTCTGTATGCATCGTTTTTACTTCATTTTCATATATTATACTTAATTTTCATTTATTATACCTCGTTTTTCTTCTCTAGTATAATCTCTTAGGTGTTTATGCCATATTTTGGCGCAAATATTTTGGTGATTTCACTAAGAACTACTTGAATTCAATGACTTGAGACTTGAGATTGAAAAGTATGATGAGACTATCAACTATAAAACCTGCTGCTAAAGGAAGCCAATAAGGACATGAGGGCAGTCAGGAACTGACCTCAAGGTCTAACCCCACTCCATCTACATAACCAGAGATGAGATGGAGATGATGATGAAAAAGATGCAAAACAGGATGATAACCTATTAGAAAGAGATGATAGAGTGATTCTTCAGAAGGATAAGACAACCGAGAACAGCTGGAGTCACTACAAACCATAATAAAAGGCCTGAAATGAGGGTAAACATAACTGGATTCGAAGCGGAGCTAGTCGGAGCAACTTCCACAGAAGCGCCATAGATCGGTGTCGATCCAAGGGTTCAGACTGGTGTCGATCCAAGGATCCATGGAGGCAACGTCAAATTGAACCTGGGACTAGAGGGTGCTCATTTGAGGAATTCTACTGAATAATAGAATGTGAATCGAAATACAAATGCATGGCCAGAGGAGTACGTGTCAGAATTTCCCCGTAGGAACAGGGGGTAGAATACAAATGTGGAAGGGAGACTTCCATTAGATGACAATGACATAATTGTTGAAATAGTTAGACGAGCAATGAGAGGTGGGCCGTCATACAAGAGCTTGGAAGACGTGACCAGAAATCCATCCACTCCTAATATCTTGTATGCGAGAAATCCGTCCGACTTCAAGCTATCGACATTGGAAATGTATAATGGAAAAAATTATCCAACCGTTCATCTGATGAGATACATATGACATATGGAGGTGTTGGTGCATTTGAAGAAGTGATTGGACGATGTTTCCCCTTGTATTTAATAAATTTAGCGACGACATGGTTTAGACAGCTGGAGAACGGTTCCATCAGCACATCGATCGAGTTAGTGAATAGATTTATTAGGCAATTCAGAGTTCACATTTCAAAACCAAGAATGTGATGATGCTATCGAGCATGAAGCAAAGGGCCAGAGAGACCCCAAGGAGTTATCTGACTCGATTTAACATAGTAGTAGCTACAGTTCATAAGCCGGACCCATTAGTGGTTCTAACCGTTGTTTCGAGAGTTGCTAGTAAGAAAGATTTTAAGATTGCTTTGGAAAAGGATCCACCGGCGGATCTCATGGAATTCTACCATATGGCTGAAAGATGCTTGCGTCAAGAGGACGCCGAAACTGAAAAGGTAGAGGATAATGCCCTGGATGATAGGGGACTATCCGGTGTAGGATTTGGCAAAGATAAAGAAAAACAAAAGGCTGATGATGGCTTTGGAGGACTAAAGCAGTAGAGAAGGGAATAGAAATTCTCTTCTTACACAGAATTCAATGAAACCTCAGAGAGGATTTACCTGGATACTGGGGGGTAGATTCCCTATCAAAAACCAATGAGAATAGAACCCACCGATCAGGAGAGAAAATCAAGAAAATACTGCCTATTCCATAAGCTGAATGGGCATGAAACAAACGATTGCAGGCACCTTTGCGACTTGATTGAATAACATGTTTAGAACAACCAGTTGTAGCAATACGTAAGAAGCCGAGCTGTGGTGGTGGAATAGGAGCAGCTATCTTCTACGGCAAATCGAAGCGGCCTCGGATCTTGGTCGAGGATAGTTATCCCATGATCGGAACGGCAGGTTGTCAGGTTTGATTTCCGCACATTGCTTTCTATTTTCAATAAATAATATGGCATTACAGTTATACCACTACTCGTGTATGAGACCTCGATTGGTCTCTAGGCACGCTCTAAAGTTGGATGTTAGGCTATCGTGTCTAAATGAATGTTGTGATAGTTGTTGAAACTTAAATTATGCAAATCTTGAGTTTAAAAACCACTTGAATATGACAATCGATATTGCTCGTGGTAGTCTTGTTCGGAGAAATAGGGCGATGACCACAAGGTCCAAGCCCCCTTGCCAGAGAGCAGGTGGATTGGGCTTGTGCGAAGATAAGCCCCCTCATTAGAGAACAGGCGGTTTGGCCTTGTTTAGTCATTAAGTCCCCTTGCCGAAAAGTGAGTGGATTGGACTCAACAAGGATCCAGAGAGATTGGACGTTAAATGATCCGGAGAGATCGATGACTAGATTTGCAATTCAAAGAGATCAAGGAATAATCAGGAGTGATCGAAGAATGATCCGAAGAGATCAAGGAACGATCTCAAGTTATCGAAGAATGATACAGAGTGATTAGGGAAAGATCTAGATAAATCGAGGAACGTTCTGAAGTGATCAAAGAACGATCCGAAGAGATCAAGGAATGATCCGGAGAGATCGGTGATTGAACTAATGATCCGAAGAGATCAAGGAATGATTCGGAGAGATCGAAGAACGATCCGTAGAGATCGACAATGGACTTGTGGCCCAGAAAGGTCAAAGATTTGATTAACTATCCGAAGTTATCAAGAATTGAATCAGTCATCGACTGCATGGCTCGGAGATCTCAAAAACTAGACTTTGGTTTCGAACACTAGTTGACTTTGAAACAATTCGATAGCAATTACCGAATTGAGCCATTGATTTTAATACATGTTTGTTAACTCCCGGATGAACACGGGATGATCCTTATTTATGATGTACTATATTATACAATAATTTCAAAAGGACACGGAACGATGATCATTTATGACTAACACTCAAGCAAGGATCGAGTCCTCGGTTATTATGGTCTAGAACTGTATTTGACATACAGGTGAATCCGAAGAGATTGTATGATTCACTACAGCTTGATCGATTGGTAGCCAAGAAATTCAACCACTAATGTTTCATCGACTTCAATTTTTGTTCTTGAGCAAAGCACACCTTCCTTTCACAAGGCGTGCTTTGGGGGCAAGTGTTATCCAGCCTTTTGACCAGACAGTATTTAGATGAACTTGATGGGTCAGACTTGAAAATTATCGAGGAAGGGAGAACAGAGAGATAGCTAACAAACCTAAAAACTAAGTGCGATCAAGACCACAAGCCAGGTGGAAGGCCACCTTTGAGTTCAACATGCTTTAATCCATCTAAGTATCCATCGGTACCGATCCATAAAATCTCATCTGAAATACCCTAATTCCCCTCTGCTTCCAAGTATTGTGATAGCAACCTATTCCAAGCTTCATAGGATCGATCGCATTCATTTTTCTATCGAATATCTCGAGCACTTAAGGTCAAGAACTCCATTCCACCATCAATCTAAGTAATCGATCTAGAAACAAGCTTCTAGTAAGGTAACTAAGAAAAAAACAAGAAGCGGACAACAAGTAGCATCTACACAAGGCAATGTAAGGGATCCATAAGTCGATCTTATGGATCAGTACCGATCCATGCTTATGGATTAATGTCGATCCATAGTAAATGCTGACATAGCCACGATCTTTCATGTCCAACTACTGCTAGACGTGGGAAACATGGCTGCAATCGTAGTGGAGTGATTTTCGATGACCCTCAGCTATAAATAGACAAGGAGAGGCATTATTTAGGGGATCTTTGGCTCTCTTAACCATTCTCTATATAATCTCTCATAATCCCAAGGATCCATGCCAATCTATAAGAACAGAAGTTGTAAATAATAATATTATTAATACAAATGCTAAGTGGACGTAGGCATCAGTTGGCCAAACCACTATAAACTCTGTGTGTATTATTTTTACTTCATTTTCATTTATTATTCTTTAGTTTTCTTCTCTACTATAATCTCTTAAATGTTTGCGCCATATTTTTCTACAAACACTAGCTGAAAGCTCATGGTGCATGAGAAAAATTACTTAACACATAACCTTGAGTTAGCTACCACTGTATTTGCATTGAAATCCTAGACGCATTATTTATTAGAAGAAATATTTAGGCTATTCACAGGTCACAAGTCCCTTAAGTATCTATTGTCAAAGAAGAATTTGAATTTGAGGCAATAAAGATGGATAGAGTTTCTTCTGTCGTATGATTTTGGGATTGCTTATACTCCAGGAAAAGGGAATGTGTTTGCTAATGCTTAAGTAGGAAGCGCGCTACAATGAATTATTTGTTGTTCGAATGGAAGTGTTTAGAATTTATCTTTGATTTTGACATCCGACCTTCTTCAAAACGTACACCATGTTATTGGCTACAGTTAAGGTTAGACCTGCACTAATGGATTGAATTAGACTTAGTCAAAGGCAAGATGTAGTGTTAGTTGGAATTTTGGATCAGTTGGAACGGGATGAATGGTCGTGCCATTTGGATTGTTACTCCAAAGATCAAAGAGGATACCTAAGACGTGATGGTAGGTTGTGTGTACCCAGATCAAGGAATTGATATAAGAAGCCATAAGAAAGCGTGTAAAGACATGCCTTTTCGACCCTTAAAAATTGACACTGATACATTCACAATATTCACGCCATGACCATCCGAGTGGTGGAAAGATAGATGGTTGGGTGAAAGAAAAGAGAAGACAAAATAGAATCTCATACCGTGACGAGTAATATGTAATATACAACATATCTTTACAAAAGAAAACTTTTATATACATACAACAATCAGAGAAAACTAACCTATCACCTGCTTGGACAATTATAACATCCCGTCCTCACAAATGCTTATAGATATAAACAAGAAATACAATGGAAATAAAAATATATGGATACGCCTTGGAGGCATCCAGTCCATCTCCTGAAGCTCTAAAGCATCCATAACTAAATCTGGAGAAGTACTCGGATCTAACCCGAGCATTATAATAAAATAACACTTGGATTAGTCTAGTAAAACAGCACGAGAAACTCAAATCATGTGGATTTTTATATTTATAAAACCTTTCAAAAATAAAGGTATCTCGTAAGACCATGCCACACATAAATATGGATGGGTTTATATCTTACGATAACCAAACCATTTTTTAGAAAATAAAGTGATATTATAATAATGTTTAGGTTAAAATAAATATATAACATATCTGGAATTATTACCCATAATTACATTCAACTATACTAGGTTCTACAATTAAAATAGTAAGGATGTATTAGAAATTGGATTCCATACAATGACAAGGAATAAGTGTAACACCTACCATAGTACATCTCTAAATAAAATGTACCGAAGTTGTAAACCTTGCAATCCCCGTAAACACAGAGCCAGCCTGCCCCTCGAACATGACATAGCCAGATTACATCATCCTTCGAGCACCGAGCTACAGACATTACACTCCTCCCCACCCACGTACGCATACTAAATCCATAAATATCGATCTGGATCTGAGGAATGATGCTCCTAATGGTAGTGAACCACATAGCTCTGTTACATCCCCTGATTTTAGTCATTACCGGGTCATGAAGCTTGTGAGACTATGATTACCTGTTCCTCGTAGAAAATCCCACTTGGAATGCTAACACTGTTCTCTAGACAACAATGCAATGTCAGCATTCGTCCATACAAGTTGTTCAAGATATGAACAAATTGAAGGCACTACTTCCACTACATCCTTTTTCGAATCAACCTCTAGATTAGAAGAAAGTAGCCCTTGACCTTAAAGAGCTCCATCTTCGATTTACATCATCTTCAAGATGTCCTCAATTTGAAAGCTTATGCCGGCTCTAAGTGGTTTTCAAATAACTTATGCTTATCTGATCCCGGTCTCTTTGAACCAATAATCGATAGTTTCACAACAGGCCAAGATTTTATAGTCGGTTATTTAACTATCAAATAAGCAAACAATCAAAGCATAGATTTAATTTCACATGGAAACCCCAAATGATTAAGCACATAAGCAACCATTAAGCCTTTTTAATTAATCTTTTCATTAATTAAAACCACTTTGTAAATACTTGTATCAAAATACCTTTTACAAAAGATATATTCACAAACTCTGTCTACTCCTTTCAATATTGAAAACTATTCATATACTTATCTCAACGATATAAGTATATTCACAAAATTTTAAGAAAGATTTCATTTCCCAAAAACATACTTAATTGGGTTAAACAAATGTCATTTAAAAACATTGATAACAATTAGCCCAAAACACTTTTAGTGTAAGTAAATGGTCCATATAGAAATTAGACCAAATATACTTACCACCACTTCCCGATTTCAAACTTGTGCTATCCCTCGATTAACAATGAAGTCTGACAAGTTAGCATACTATCCTTACCTCGATGTACATTCTTAAACTCTCACAGATAGAGATGGGTTTCCTTCCCTCGGAATTTGATGTTAAGTATGAAAAGAATGCTTTCCATACCTTCATAATTTATAAAGATCCTTTATGAAAATCGAATCTCCTGCACTAGTCACGTTTCGATATTTTGACTTACTCTATCCCTCGCCTAGAAACTTTGATTCTCAATCTCACAAATAGAGGATTAATCTACTTATCGGCTTTTAGTGCCAAGTATAGGACTACTAATTTCCATAAGTAACCAAATTATGCCCAGTATAAGATGACTAAATTTCCATAGGTAAGTCAGGGAACTAGTTGCTCCTAGCCTGGCCTAGACATTCCGATTCCAGATCTCACAAATAGACGATTAATCTACTCATCGGCTTTTAGTGCCAGGTGTAGGACTGCTAAATTTCCATAATTATCGAAATTCATATACAAAAATAATACTTCACATACTTAACGTCAATCTTCGATTTCAAACTTAAACTATCCTTTGGTAAACAATGAAGTTGTTCAAGTTAGGGTATTTATTATCTCTTAAACCTTGACTCGACAACATTCTTATCTTTCAGGATATGTAAAAGTTTACCTACCTCGAAGTTTAACGTCAGGATAAGACTTCATCAATTCCATATACTATTTATAATAAACAAAATATTATAAACAAATTCCTTTCCATAAAAGTATCACTTAGTCATATACATTTCAAATCTCCTTTAAAACACTTTAATAAAAGTTTAAAACTTCTATTTAAATCATCGCTTTTAAAAGAGAATATGACTTTGAAAAGTAAATGGATTTCCTTTGAATAAAACACTTGTTTAAATATCTCAAAATAAAAATTTTAAATCGCATATCTCTTTTAAAATAGTTATATAACTTTTATATAACACATTCGAAAAGAATTTACAAAATATTTATAACAGAAAACCTCCTTTTATTTCACCAAATTCATATATTTCCAAAGTGCATCTATAGCGACTATCGCTATATAAACTGTAATTTTTAAAACTTTTTTGTAAATCATATAGCCTTTAAACCCCATTTCCTCCTATATTTTATATTGTTATAAGTATAGAAAATATTTTACTTCAAAATATTACAATGTTGAAGCCAATTTAAAATCCATAACTTTTCAAACTCGAAAAGAGGCTTTGCGACCACTATGTTATGTAAACAAGCTACCATTTATTTCTAATTCAACTTTCCAAGTTATAACAATAATATATGCATAAACAAACATATATGTAAATAAAATTAACAAGGAGAGGAATCTCATTAGATCCCTCTACAATATAAAATCTTTTTGAAGTGTTCTCATAGCAACCTATTCACTACGAAACACTTCGACTTCCATTTCCTTGTTTTTGTCTTCTGCAACACAATGGTTATTTATGTCATCGACTTTCGAACGGGAATCAAACATCATCAAACACTATATATACATCGATGCAAACACTATATATACATCGATGCATACATTTATACACAACATAAGCAATAATAATTATTTAACAACATATCACATCATTTTTAGAATAATGCAAAGTGGGATATCTCACTTTCAAGCTCGCCAAAACACCTCCAAAAAGCTACCACTTCATCCTACTACCACATAATGACCCACCACCTTGCTTTGCTTTAGAAAACTCATTCCTAAGCCCATATATGCTCACATCCAAGGCCCTAGGACCCTCCTTGCTCTCGACCATGAATGGTTTAGAGGTTTTGTGCTTGAAATTTTGGATTTTTTGAAATGATAAGAGTGTTAATTAGCTATGTTCTAGAGGGGTCATGGCTTGAGTTTGGGTGGAGTTTGAGTATGTTTGGATTTATTTTTGTCATTAAAATGATGGATGAAGAGGTTGAAATGGAAATGAAAATGAAAATGAATAAAGGTGAAAGAAGAGAGGTAAGTGCTCTTTTATTAAGAATAGGAGGTGTGTTAAAGAAGATTAGGAAGTGTAAAGGGAAGCTTGTTTATTAACCCATTTAATTAATAACATATGCTTTCTTATTTACATATATTTGAGCACATATGTACACTAGTTTGCACAACAAGTTCAATAACTTTTGTTCAACAAGAAGTCGAAAATCCAAAAAACAAATTTCGATCACATTTTCAATTTTTCATCGAACTATTTATTTATGTAAACAAATATTAAAAATGAGTTTACTATCATTATTAATTAATTAAAAGAGGGTCATTTGATTATTAAAAACATCAGTTTAATATTTAAAATTAATTAAATATTCACAAATCAAAGTGATAAAATTCTGGGTCGTTACAAAGCGTCACCATTCTAGGATGACCATTCATTTGGGTGGAGACAAATATATCAGGGACACAAAGAGGACATTATACTAGCTAGAAATGAAGAGGCATGTAGCCTAGCTTATGGCTAAGTGTTTGACATGCCAAAGAGTAAAAGTCGGAAAGAAGAAGCTGGGTGGGCAATTACTCCCATTAAAAGTTCTATAGTGGAAACGGGAGAATATATCCATGAATTTTATCGACGGATTGCCTCGAAGTAGAAGATTTAATGAGAGCTAGTGGATTTACTATACAAGAGCACATAATTCATTCCAATGAAGAGCACAAGGACAATGGCGACATTTGCATCGTTGTATATAAAAGAGATAGTCCAGCTACATGGAATCCTGGTTCATATAGTAAGTGATTGAGACCTACTCTTCACAGGTGAGATATCGAGGAGTTTACATGATGCTTTGGAAACAGAACTATTTGAGTACAACATATCACCCTTGGACAGATGGGAAAACAGAAAGGGTTAATAGACTATTAGATGGTCTACTCAACATGTACAATTGATTTCGAAGGAGCTTGGGAGAACCATTTACCACCGGTTGAATTTGCATATAATAATAGTTACCAAGCCAGTATTGGAATGACATTGTATGAGGCATTGTATAAAAGTTGGTGTAAGTCAACTCATGTTGATGGAAATCAACAATTCTTAGGCTAGAGATGATACGGGATACCTCCAAGGTACAGTTGATAAGGAAAATGATGAATACCACATAGGATCAGAAAAGGTCATAATCGATAAGAGGAGGACTGAGTTGGATTTTTCCATCGGTTATTTGGTATTTGAAAAGGTTTCACTATAGAGGAGAGTAATGAGGTTTGGAAATTTAGGAAAACTAGAACCGAAATTTGTTGAAATGAGGTTTGGAAATTTAGGAAAACTAGAACCGAAATTTGTTGACCCTTCCCGCGTATTGGAAGTCTAGCTTATAGAGTGGAACTCGTAGAGAAGATGGTAGGAGTCCGCAATGTATTCTATATATCACATTTGCAAAAATATGTACATGACTCAACCATTGTTATCGAGCTAAGTCATTTGGAGAATGTGGAGTTGGAACTTGAGCCTAGTTCATCCCCTTGTCCAGCCTGTATTATAGAGCATATAATAAGGCGGCTTAGGAATAAGGTACTAAGGTTGGTAAGAGTATGGTGAGGGAATGACACGGTAGAGACCACATGGGAGCTTGAGGAGAAGATAAGGTCTTCTCATCCTAATCTCTTTACCGATACATTCATTAATTGTATTTTATTTCCTTAGGATCTAGGTTTGGATGCTAAATTTTAGTTACTTAAGATTTGGTTGCTTCATGGTTGGATAGATTATTATAGACTGTTAGGATGGTTGAATATTTGATTCATGATATGATGTAAAATGTTACATTCATATAGACTTTATCTATGTTGATATATTATGATAATATTGCATCATGCCTATGTACCACCTATATTACATACCTTCAGGAGGTCGACTAGGTCAGGAGACCGATAACTAGATCACATTCTTACACTTAGTCAAGTATTATAAGACATGATCATGCATTTGTATATGTTCATATATATGTTATATATGTATTGATGTAATTGAAATTAAATAATTATTGTGAATTGTTTGACATGGATGTAATGTTCATAATTTTAGGGATGAAATTCGTTTTATGGGGTGGGGGAGAGTGTAATATGTATTTCGATAATTTAAATAAAGAAATAAATTTAGTAACTTTGACCTTGGTAAAATCAACATTTTTCAAACCTTTGAATTTGAAAATAAAATCAACGCTTTTGCGATGTCTTATTTTTTTGATGTACATCATGTATTTGTTTGTTCGAATCAAAGTCCAAATGTTAGAGATATCATGGTTTTTATATTCAAAATTTTGAATTTTGAATGGGATAAGACCATTTAAAATGATCGAACACTAACCTTTGCCTATGAATGTTAACAAGATTTCTTGTTAACATCCCTAATGCTTTGTATAAGATGTTTTGCATGGGCTCAACTCTGTGGTTGAGAGAATTTACGCCTTTTGAATAAAATGGCTAAGTCGGAAGGTTTTAAGATCTTAGTTATAACCTTGGCCTGAGATGGAAAATATCGAAAGGTTTTAAGAAATTATTTACCCCATCTACGAAATTAAGTGGAAATCTCACTTGCTTTCAATCATATCAAAAGGTTGAGATTTCGTTCAAACCTTATGGTTTAGCTTGAACAATTGAAATATTAAACCTTCCACTTTGGTCGGAGGGTTTAAGAAATCATCTAAACCTTTCGACCAGGTTACTATGATTACATAGCTTTCGACCTTGTCACTTCATTATATTCCATATTCCTTAGAAACCGAGAGCAATCAATTAGTTGTTCACATCTCCTTTCGATCTTGTTGGAAGGAAGTAAACCTTTCGATGTTTGCCGAAAGGAGATGTTACTCTATTCTACATCTGATGCTTCCAGCCTCCTAGGCTGATGTTCTCCTCGTGAAAACCCTTTGAAAAGAATGCACCATCCAAACATACTCAGACAAAAATAAGAACTGATTTAATATGCCATGGAACCGTATTAAGGACTGATTTACAAGTCATATTCCCCTTTCTAAGAAAGGAGTATAAGACTTATGAAGGTGTCTAATGATAGTTCTGTTATCCCAACTTTTAGCAAAGCTGAGATACCCAAAACTGACTAAAAATCAATAATAACTAGCCATGAATATCAGCTATGCATTGCAGGATGACCATGGATATCGATGAATTTTGTCCGAGTCCGGATCGGGCTGCAATTGACAAGACATGACAAGCAGAGCTATGGAAGCCAGCGTTTCAAATTTCAGGTTAATCGAAGTTCATATGGGGGAGATATGATCGATACAAGTTGAAAGAAATATGTTGTTCGTATCCATCATAGAGTCAAGATGATGGTCCATTCGAATCCATCAGGTTCGAATACACCAGTATGACACCGCCTCGTTCTATTCGAATCCATCAGGTTCGTATCCATTGAAAGGGCCACACGATCGCATCCACCATCCTGTGTTCTCATTTCGTATCGATCGCCTACCACCTACTTCGTATCCATCGAGCCACATCTAAAACTGTTTGTTCGTATCCATCTACTCTGGTCGATACGAACAAGAGTTGGATTGATGGATGCGAACGAGGCTATCTCTATCGATGTGAATTAGAATATCTCCACAGATCTAACAAGCAACGTCATCGATATTCCCAGTTATTGATACGAACGTGTCGATGTAAACGTGGCAAAAGCTTCAGAATGAATCGATCAACGCGGCACAAAAGGTGGAGCGATCCAAGATCTTCGCGCCATGTCACTGCACGCTCACGTGTCCAGGTCGATTCGAAATGATGGATACGAATCCATGGATTCGAACGCAGCAGTACACACAAAAGTACAATCTTGTATCGATCATAACTCATGAACCATTGATCCAAATGCAATGAAATTTTCACAGTAGCTTGCGTACAAGGTAAAGAACAATCCTGCCAAGTTTCAGCTCGATTGGATCATTTCTTGATGGATACAAAGTTGCTTCGTATCGATCGCAGATCGAGCCGAAACTTGGTGGGGTCGATCGCGTGGGCCCCCTCACGTGCCAGAAGAATTCTCCCGAAGTTTGGGTGCGATCTCAGCCTCCTACGCCTATAAATAGCCCCCTGAAGCCTACAGAAAGGAGGATCTTTTGGCCATTCAACGTCCAGACTCTGCCGGATTCAATTCTACTTCTTTCCATTGCTGTTATACTCGAATTCATCCATTGTATCTGCTGTAATCATTTGTAACCAGCAAAGAACATCAATAAAAGATAAAAATATTGAAGTGGACGTAGGCCGGAGATAGCCGAACCACTATAAATTGCGTGTCACTGTTCATTATTTCTGGATTGTTGTTTGTTGCTAGCTTAGATCTGAGATTTGTGTTTGAATATTGCTGATCTGTATTCATACATTGGTGCTTTCACAATAGTTGGGGTTTGTGACCATTTTTGGTGCAAACACTTTGGTGCTTTCACTGAGAGTAACTAGCACCCGCTACATCAGATTCCGAGTTCAGATTTAAAAGCTTGAAGGGATCAGATTTGGGAGACAATGACTCGACAAACGAGACAAAGAGCTGAGAGAAGCCAATAAGGAGGAAGTCAAGAGGCATCCTCTGGTGTTGGAGAAGAACCAGCTTCGATCTACATCCCTAGAGACGAAATGGAGACCATGACCAATTTGATGCACGAAAGAATAATGAAGAGCCAACAGGAGATGCTGCAGAATTTCTTTGAGCAGATGAGAGCTACGGGAATACAAAACTTAGGACCAGCTACAGTGGCTGTTAATGTGGAACAAGGAGCTAGGGTTACAGAACCCAACGGGGGACAGAATGCAAAACCAGAAGGCAGTCAACAAGGACTTGGGGGCAGACCCTCAGGATCCGATACTAGAAGGCCTACAGATGGAGCTCAACAAGCTAGAGCGAATGCTGATGTTAATGACCCACATGAAGAGTACGTACCAGAATACCCTTCAAGGCCAAGAGGGCAACCCCAGGATGGAGATGAAAAGATGGCTGGATTAGTCCGACGATTGATGAGAGGCGGATTGTCCAATGGAGGACTAGAGGAAGTTAGTCGGAGTCCGTTCACCCCGAATATCAGGAATGCAAGGAACCCTCCAAAGTTCAAACTGCCTATGCTGGATCCTTATGACGGGAAGTCAGACCCAACAATGCATATCACTCGATACATCAGGCACATGGAAGTGTTGGGGGCATCCGAGGAAGTGATGGCTCGATGCTTCCCTCTATATTTGTCAGATTTGGCCGCGCTTTGGTTCAGACAATTAGAAACCGGATCGATCAGAACATGGGGCGAGCTTGTAGATTGCTTCATGAGACAGTTTAGGGTCCATGTAACATGACCCAAGAGTGTGATGACTTTGGCATCAATAAAACAAAGGACCGGAGAGTCCATAAAAGATTTTTTGCTACGATTTAATGCAACGGTGGCTTCTCTAGATCGGCCGGATCCATCGATGATTTTGATGGCAGCAGTGGCAGGAGTTGGGGAAGGCACTGAATTCAAAGATTCTTTAACCAGAGACCCACCGCAAGATCTTGGAGAGTTTTACCATGAAGGTGAAAGATTCATTCGATTAGAAGAATCACGAGCCGAAAGGCAGGAGATAAACGATGTACAAGGCGAAGGAACCACCAGGGAATAGCCCAGGGCGGACAAAGGAAAGAGAAAGCAGGATGACGCACATGATGGTCCTGATAAACGAAAGAAATTCCGAGAGCCCAGATTCAGGAAATACACAGATTTGACGGCAAGCGTAGAAAGGATTTACACTGAAACTCGGGGGCAACTCCCCTATCAAAAACCACCCAGGAGAGATCCCACAGAGCGGGAGCGTAGAACTGGAAAATACTGCCTATTCCATGAGCTGGATGGGCACACAACCGACGAATGCCGCCACCTAAAGGATGAGGTGGAAGAACATGCCAGAAGTGGTAGATTGCCACAATATGTCAGAGGACGGGCAGCGACGGTAAGGTCTGAACAACTACCGCCTCTACCTAACAGAAATGATCCTGGATCGGGATCACGACTCTTCATCAACTGATTATGATGGCCAGGGCCAAGTTCAAGATTTGGACTTTGGTCGATTAGTTTTCTTAGATTTGATTTCCAAAATAAAACGGATATCCCACTTACTCATGTACGGGAACCGGAGAGATCCCTAGGCATGCTCTAAGATGGTAATAGACCGCTCCGCCCGGAGAGGCATTGTCTTGTTTTTTCCTGGTGTTTGAGATTGAACATCAAGGATTTGAACTTAATAAAGAAACATTTGTTGAAATAAACCTTTGACCGGAGAGTTAAAGGATGAACATTAAATATCAATATAAACATGATCGCTTTATGATCCTACCCGGAGAGGCGGGGTCCGCAGTGCAAGAAGTGAGTCGCTTCGCCGGAGAGCGACAGGATTGACTCACTTAACGCAGTTTACCCTCCACCGGAGAGTGACAGGATGGGATCCAGCAGGAGCCCGGAGAGGATACGATCGGTCCAGAATGACCAAGACATCGCTTTACGCCCTAACTGGGGCCAGAGTGCAAGGGGTAGAAAGCAACGCCAAAGTGCAATAGGATCTTTCTATTCGATCGCTAAGTCTAGAGCGGGCTTAGCAAGGGTCCGGAGTGACCATCGATAGTACGGAGAGACTGTAGAATTTCATTCTTAACTTCCACAGGAAGAAGTGGATAATGATTTGGCTTCGAACAGCCATGAACTCGGTTGAAAATACCATAAGGTTTGAATAAAACATGAACTCACTGCATTCGATTTGAGACTGATCAAAACACACCTTTTACCAAAAGGCATGTTTTAGGGGGCAAAGTGTTATCCCAACTTTTATCATAGCTGAGATATCCAAAAACTGACTGAAAATCAATAATAACTAGCCATGAATATCAGCTATGCATTGTAGGATGACCATGGATATTGATGAATTTTGTCCGAGTCCGGATCGGGCTGCAATTGAATAGACATGACAAGCAGAGCTATGGAAGCCAGCGTTTCAAATTTCAGGTTAATCGGAGTTCATATGGGGGAGATATGATCGATACAAGTTGACAGAAATATGTTGTTCGTATCCATCATAGAGTCAAGGTGATGGTCCATTCGAATCCATCAGGTTCGAATCCAATAGTATGACACCGCCTCGTTCTATTCGAATCCATCGGGTTCATATCCATTGAAAGGGCCACACGATCATATCCACCATCCTGTGTTCTCATTTCGTATCGATCGCCTACCACCTACTTCGTATCCATCGAGCCACAGCTAAAACTGTTTGTTCGTATCCATCTACTCTGGTCGATACGAACAAGAGTTGGATTGATGGATGCGAACGAGGCTATCTCTATCGATGAGAATTAGAATATCTCCACAGATCTAACAAGCAACGTCATCGATATTCCCAGTTATTGATACGAACGTGTCGATGTAAACGTGGCGAAAGCTTCGGAACGAATCGATCAACGCGGCACAAAAGGTGGAGCGATCCAAGATCTTCGCGCCACATCACTGCACGCTCACGTGTCCAGGTCGATTTGAAATGATGGATACGAATCCATGGATTCGAACGCAGCAGTACACACAAAAGTACAATCTTGTATCGATCATAACTCATGAACCATTGATCCAAATGCAATGAAATTTTCACAGCAGCTTGCGTACAAGGTAAAGAACAATCCTGCCAAGTTTCAGCTCGATTGGATCGTTTCTTGATGGATATGAAGTTGCTTCGTATTGATCGCAGATCGAGCCGAAACTTGGTGGGGTCGGTCGTGTAGGCCCCCTCACGTGCCAGAAGAAGTCTCCCGAAGTTTGGGTGCAATCTCAGCCTCCTACGCCTATAAATAGCCCCCTGAAGCCTATAGAAAGGAGGATCTTTTGGCCATTCAACGTCCAGACTCTGCCGGATTCAATTCTACTTCTTTCCATTGCTGTTATACTCGAATTCATCAATTGTATCTACTGTAATCATTTGTAACTAGCAAAGAACATCAATAAAAGATAAAAATATTGAAGTGGACGTAGGCAGAGATAGCCGAACCACTATAAATTGCGTGTCACTGTTCATTATTTCTAGATTGTTGTTTGTTGCTAGCTTAGATCTGAGATTTGTGTTTGAATATTGCTGATCTGTATTCATACATTGGTGCTTTCACAATACTTGGGGTTTGTGACCATTTTTGGCGCAAACAAGTTCCATGGCACATACTGAAATGAACAAAGAAGATAAGAAATAAATCATATATGATCAGCCGTTAATGTTGAATTAATGCCCAATCATGATCATCTCCAAATTCCGAGTCGATCACAAGCCATAATTCTCTTTATTTCCTCATGATGAAGTT
Organism: Allium fistulosum; assembly: GCA_030737815.1. Taxonomy (NCBI): domain Eukaryota; kingdom Viridiplantae; phylum Streptophyta; class Magnoliopsida; order Asparagales; family Amaryllidaceae; genus Allium; species Allium fistulosum. Next base: position 1,265,261,212 of record CM060901.1, on the reverse strand, counting down.
TGATACAAAATTCAAGAAACCAATCCCCAATTAGATTTCTAAATTAGGTTTACATAGTAGTGAGCGGAAGCAATAGCAGTTGAGTGAAAGCAGAATGAGAAGAAAATCGAATCCCGAAACTGGACCCCTTAGGTCCTATTTATAGATGCAGGCGGCCCTCCCTTCGGCCCCATGCCTTCGACTAGGATGAAAGGTTTCCTCTTATATGTAGTTGTAAACCTTTCAACCTTGTCAAAAGGTTTGTTCATCGTACAGCATCACGAACCTTTGAATGTTGTCGAAGGGTTTGTATTTCCTAATGTATTCGTGAACACTTCGTCTTTCCCGAAGGGTTGGTCTTTTATAAGGTATTGTGAACCCTTCAACCTTGTCGGAAGGTTGCTTCCTTACTCGATTGCTACCGAGAGCCGCGCTTTTCTTGAATGTTGTCTTTACCTTAAACCTTTCGATACTTCCGAAAGGTACTAAGTATGTGTTCCAACCGGTCCGAAAGGCTTATTATGCTTTCGAAGCGGTTATTATAGAGTTACATGTCCTTGCCTTGACTTCTCTATCCTTTTCGGAAGGTAATGACTCTTTGAATGATGAGAGATGAAACCCTTCGTCTCCTTTGAAAGGTTTAGAACTGCTACAAACAGCTATCTGCCTTCTTTCGTCTCTTTCAAAAAGGTCTAGAGTGATTTTCCTTTCTTTTGGTCTTTCTTTTATCCTGAATGGTTTCGTAGTCATTTTCCTATTTTGTCCAGGAGGTACTTAGCGGTTTTGTATCTAGTTGCTTTGTTGAGCTTTAGTAGTTTTTTTTCTTCATGCTTGCGGAAGCTTCATTCTAAAGTTATCATGTGCTTCTTCTTTACTAATGTTGTACAATCCTTTTGACATCGCCGGAAGGTGATTTATCCTGATGCTCTTTACCTATGCGGAAGGTTTCCGAAATGCCTTCTTTATCTTCATTTATATTTTATGGTTAACAATGAATAGATGTCTGATTGGTAAACTTAAAAAAACTAACTTCTCATTTCAGTATTTTACTTCATTTTTTCCTCTTGCCTCCAAAAAACTAGAAAACCCTTTTCAACCAAATTCAAATTACTATCTCAAATCTCAAAAAAAATTCAATAAATCGAACACCGGATCGAAGATCGAATCGAGGGCTACACTGTAATATCAAATAGAGTCACGAATACCTGGATTTGGAGCATAGATCAATTGCAAAAGCAAGAAGATTAGGGGATTTCTAATCAGTATGAGTGGCTTTCACCAAATCTAGTGTATAATCAATGATTCTCTAGTAATTCTTTGACAACTATAGTCTTTGGTTAAATTTTGGGATGAATTTGATGATTGCTAATTTTTAATAGCAATTAGTAATGAAATAACATGAAATTATATAGTGATTTGATGTTGATTTCAATTGAAAATGATAGATTATTCGAGACGGATTGAACTAGTAATAAACTAGTGAATATTGGAATGAATATGAGAAATTTTGGTTTTGGAATTTATATGGAATGAAAGAAACTATATAAATCTGAAATTAAAAATGGTAAAATGCGATAATCAGAAAGTACAATTAAGAATTAACATAAATTACACAATACACACACACATGCACATATTGATGCATATACATATATACATACAAATATATATATATATACATATACATATACATATACATATATGTATGTATGTATGAAAAATGCATGATAAATACTATAGTAAATCATATTAACATTGTTATGAAATGATATTCAGAGTAATAGGGTTCATTTCATAATTAAATATGATTTTTATATGAATTTCAAAGGATTTATAAGAAGAAATTACGTCGATACTTCCACATATTACGGGTAACGTAGGAGACATCTCTATTTTTCCCCGGGGGATCTTTATAATTACCACTGCTTAGCTTTCAATTCGCCTCTGACCATCAAATTAAATGTGAATAACCAAGATTTAGTGAGAAATAGAAAAGCAATGTTTTGAACTATAAAATGAGTTATATTGAAATAAATATACATAATGTGTACAAAAATTATATAAAAATGTTTATAAAATCTCATATGATATTTCAGGTCATATTATAAATTTTATTTTAAAATTATATTGATTTTTAAGTGTGTTTTGAGGTATATATAAGGAAACGTTGTATTTTCAAATTTTGAAAAATGTTTTGAAAACACTAATTTCTATAGCATTTTTGAAATGAATTCATTGCAAAAATATTAATGACATCAAAGTAGAAAGGTAGTATAGAAGCATATCAAGATATTGGAGAAAATTGATTGGAAATTGAATGAAAAAATAAGGAAGAAGCAAGTTAAAGCTGAAAAAATATACTATAGGAAATTTAGCCTCTACTCCTGTCAATACATTCACCACTGGTCAAACGAGGAAATCACAGGTTGACTATTGGCATGGGAAGATCGGTAATCGAGCTAGGCCAACCTTGGCCCAATAGGGTCGGATTCGTGTAGGGTTTACTCGTTCGAATATAGGGCTTTTCTAAGATTTTTTAGGCGACATCTAAATTATGTTTTGATGTGATTCTCCCTGTTTGATTTTATGGAATGTTTGGACATATATATGTATATATATTTAGACGTATGTATATACATATATATGTATGGATAGTCCATTCTTATTAGTGACTTGTTTGACTATTGATGACTGAGACTTTATTGGTTATAATACTAACATGATCGCTTAGTTATCAAAGTATTTTCTCAGATGCATGTTGTAGTATGGAAAGGAGTACGTAAGCTATATATGGAACTGCTTCCATTAGGTGATTCATCCATGTGTTAGTGCAATAGCGTGGGCTTAGCTTTGTATACTGGTTTGATCGTAACATCAACCATTATAACTATATTGGACCAAGACCTTATTTCATGAGTTTATCATGTTTATTGTATCATTTGACTAACTTATTGGATGCAGGTGAAACATGACTAAGGTATGATTTTAACATAGTTGTCTTAGTATTATTTAGGAATGATTAGAGTATGTTTAGAATAGACATACATCACTCAATAGACTTTATTCTGACCCAGTCTATATTCTCCATTTTGTTTTCATCATTAGGTTGATGGAATATTGTATGTTTGTTCATGTAACATTTGAAGTTGTAGACAATGATGGCATTGCTTGTGTATACAAACATGTATGTAAATAATCATCAAACATTGATTTATACTTACGTAAATGTTGTTGGACTTGATTTTATTGGGTGTAACATGTACATATACATTGAATCTATCAGTTTGGAATAAAGTGATATTTGACTAATTATATACTATTACGTTCTGCTATGAGTTTAGAAAGAGATAGGTAGAATATATTTATTGTTTGACTCTTTAAATCATCAATGACACGTCGTTTTCGAAGTTTACACATCGGAAGTTGTGTTAAATCAGAATGTTGAAAATGGTGGGTTGTTAAAGTTAGTCCATGAGAGGTCATAATACACTAAAGATTTTAGGATTAGAAGGATAAGTGCATAGAAAAGAACAACTAGAAACATGTCGGTGTTATAAAAAAAAGGCATATTAGTAGTGACCGCATACATGTTATGATTAGAATTTCTTGTCATCAAAGTTTATATTCAATATGTTTCAAGAAACATATCATAATTTTTACAATTCATACAAAAAGGCTTCAAATGATTACAAAATAGGAGAATTCTGATACACAGGTTATTTTCCTTCGGTAGGGATGTCAATGTGCAAGAATGAAAGCCGCTAGAAGATGCCACTTCCTTCTAAAAGGTGGGTGGAAAACCTCAGTATTTAAGCTCACTCAAGCGCCTATAAAGAAAGAAATGCTGACATCACCGGTAATTCGAGATCACAACTTCCCATCAATAGGAAATCTTTTTAGGACAAAAGAACGAAAAATCCATCTTAGATTGCAAGCAAGGATGATTTTGTTAACAAGAAAACTTGTCAACACGCATAAGTAGAGTTAAAGTATTGATGTCTCCTTCAAAACCTCTTTTTTGATTAGGTAAGAATAGTTAGAACCTTATTATTCTCCTAAATTCACCTTTCGAATAGGACGTTGCAGTTAACACTTCACCTTGTTCAATCTTTCGACACAGTCGAAACAACTGATCTTGCTTATGACACCTTCTTAACCGGCTAAGTCAAAATTCCTTCTTAGATGAACTTTCGTCTTAATCGAAACACATGCTTCCCTTTTTATTATGCCTTTCGAACTAGTTAAGTGAATTTAGTATTCTTTTGAAACCTCCTTTCGAAGCAATTGAGAAACTCAAGGGTGGATCTTAGGATATGAAGCAGATGGAAAGGTGTGGTGACCCTCACTATATAACCCATAGAATATATATTTTTTCTAAACTTTCAAGAGGAATTCACCACTAAACCCCAATTCTTTTATATTTGAATATTTATATAATTTCCAAATATTTTTCCCAAGACCCTGGTTTTACCAATATAATCATATCAGTGTAAAAACAAATTAAGTCAATTGTATATTTGATGATATACAATTGTTTCTTTATTTTTATTTTTTTTCATCAGAGGGAATTTAAATCAAATAGAAATCAAAATACCATACAAGCTATTGACATAGCCACTTATTTCTTTTCTAAATAGGAAAATTAGGCAAAATCAGCAGTTCAGACGTCTAAATTTTTATGACAGACGTCTAAATTTGATCTCAGACGTCTAAATTTTTATGACAGACGGCTCAGAGATCTAAAATTGAAACAGAGAGTAAAAAACATTTTGAACTAAATTCAGACATCTAAATTTTTGTGACAGACGTCTAAATTTGATCTCAAACGTCTAAATTTTTATGACAATCCTCTCAGAGTGTCTAAATTTTAAACAGAGAGTAAAAAAACATTTTGAACTAAATTCAGACATCTAAACTTTTGTGTCATACGTCTAAATTTGATCTCAGACGTCTAAATTTTTATGACAGACGTCTCAGAGGTTAAATTTAAATACTCAATTACATACAAATTTCCAGAATTCGTGCATATGCCAATATCACTTACCTGCCATGCACAAATTCATTTCACTTGAATATTCTACTAAAATCTTGAGAGTTCATTTTAAAAAAAATCAATCCCCTTAGCTTTTTAATTTCCATAAGGCAAAATATAAGCAATAAAAATCAGAGATCAAATATATATATATATGCACATATCATATGTATATGATATGTCTATCTCCTTATTTTCTCCAAATCAGACATTCATAAAATAAATTAGTAGTTAACCAAACATCATCAATGATCACTCACAACAGGTTTTGGTTAAGTACATATTTTCACCCAAATACTTAGAAAGTTTCCTACAAGTAACTTCAATTACAGAAATAGAACTTGACTAGTAATTTCATTACAATGCAACTGCAAATTTTTAAAACAAGTCTCTCTTATTTATACTAGCAGCCAATGCCTTCTTTACTCATCAAGCCAACTTCAATTTCCTGCAAGCAATTCATTTAGCTGCCCCAAAGAATTTTTGAGACACCCAGATGATTGCAAGGGCAACCAAAAGGGTCAGTTCTCACTGGTATGAGCATTTATAAATTTGGTACACATATTCATAATTAATTTTTTTTAATAATCTTGCAGTGCCTTCCTAGTTTAACAGATTTTGTACTTAGCATGTTTTGGTTCATAAGAGATACAAACACATTCATCTATTTAAACAATACACAGCAAACAGTTAAAATAAACATGTGTACAATTCTTGATTCATTCTTTCCAAATCTAGATAAGTAAACTCAGGTTTTATACTCCAACTTTTTATCCAGCAACTAACCAATGAACAATGTTTATCTTGATTAAATTAACACCATATCTGGATGTTCATAACCCAGATTTTTAAACCCCTGTCCCCATTTATTTTATGGTCTACATCTCCTTGTCAAATGAACACTATGTATGCATTGTGAAGGAAACTCCCAGGTTGTTTAAATTATTCCAACACACAAAGGCCTCAGGGTGCAGTTGCACCATGCATATACTTGCTCCCACCTAAAGTAAGCAGATCATTGGCTAACTCCCAAGTGACCAATTTAGTTTTTCTTTCATTCATATTTCAGAAAGATATAACTGCTTGTATATTTTCTGGTTCAACCCCATGTTCCCCTGTTTAATCTATATCCATGTTTAATGATAATAAGATAGAACAAGAATGCTCAAATCATGTTAACTCTAAAAGCCCACTTATAGATTAATACTCCAAACAAAAATGCACAAACAAACATCCATATCACCCATAACAAATCAATTCATAGATTTAAAGGACTCATAATAATATTTTAGGCTGCCTGCAATAGGACTTAATGCCATTGCATACAAAGGATAAATACTCACCTAAAGTTTTCCTTTCACTGCCTTAATCCTTTGAACAGCAAATCCCCCAAAGCCTCAAGCTAGTGTTTCTCCTAGTTTATTTTATCCTTTTTTTTTATCCCGAGAGAATGATGGATTTGGTTATGTGCAGTTATTTATAAATCCATTCTAGGGTTTAAGAAAATGGGTAATTCCCCTGATACCCTTAGGTGTTCATGTACATATCACATTCCTGTGTGGTCCTAAGTTGGAAATGCACACATTGGGTTACTTTAATTAGTTATTTCGGGGATCATGCATTTTTAACACTGCATGCTATTTTCATGTCTCCATTTTATTCATGCCATATGCATGTGATCCTTTATTCATTTCTTTTTATAAGTTTAAGGAATCTGAAAATCTCCTTTGTATTTTCTACCTATCTATTATCTCCATTCAATAATGCATACTATCATACCTTATTATGTAATGTAAAAATCATTTACCCATATTATTTGCTTGAAATAAATATAAGATATGGAAATTTTTATTTGATTCTGTATGTATATATATATATATATATATATATATATATATATATATTTCTACCTCTTTGTCAAATCAGTAACTCCTTCTATATTTAAATAAAAATCACATATATTATGCTAATTAATTTTAGCACAATTTTAAGACATATAAACCTTTTTATTAAACTTCATTTTTATTCTATCTTTATATAAAACAAAAAAAACACCCCATATGTATGTATTTGCATAATTCTTTGGACATAGAGCTATATTTATTTTTGAGTTCCAATTTTTTTTTGATGCAATATATATATATATATATATAATTTCAGAATTTCTTAATATAAATGTATATTTTTCATTATATTTTAATTTTATTTTAGGGTCATTACATACCCTCCCCCTTAAAGGAATTATGTCCCCATAATTTTTCTCCAATTAAAAAAAGAAACACTAATCTATAGCCTGTTTTAACTCCATAACCCCATACTCACAGTTTATGAAAGCAAACAATATATATAAGAATATTTTAGAAAAATCATCATAAGCTGCTTAAACATACCTCTCCATCAGTAAACAAATTGGGGTATTTAGCCCTCATTTTATCTTCAACCTCCCATGTACAATCATTAGTGTCCAAGCTCCATTGAATTTTTACCAGTTTGATCACCTTATTCCTCAACTTTTTCTCTTCCTTGGCAACTATCCCTACTGGTTCATTTGTATAAATCAAATTCTTTTGGACTTGAATTTGAGTAGGTGACTCCAGAATTGCTCCTTCATCATGCACCCATTTTCTCAATTGAGAAACATGAAATACTGGATGCACACCACTCAACTCCTCAGGTAACTTAAGTTTGTAGGCCATAGCACCAATTCTTTGCATAATTTCATATGGTCCTACAAATCTTGGTGATAGCTTACCAGATTTCTCAAACCAGAACACCTTCTTCATTAGTGATACCTTCAGAAAAACATGCTCTCCTACTTCAAACTCCATTGGCTTTCTCTTTCTATCTGCATAAGACTTCTGTCTTATTGTGCTACCTTCATTCTATGCCTAACTAATTCAATCATGTTGGAAGTTTCTTTAACATGATCTGGCCCCAATATTACACCCTCTCCTGCTTCCAACCAACAGGCTGAAGACATGCAGGGTCTCCCATACAAGGCTTCAAAGGGAGCCATTCCTATTGTTGATTGATAGCTACTCCCAATTACCCCCAAAATCAAGCACACATGCTCTAAATAAATCTTCCAATATTTTATTCACTATCTTTGTTTGCCCATCACTTTGAGGATGGTAGGCAGTGCTTAAACAAAGTTGTGTTCCCATTGCTTCTTGGAAGCTTTCCCAAAATCTTGAGGTGAACAAAGTGTCTCTATCACTTAAAATGGTCTTGGGTATACCATGTAGCCTCACCACTTCCTTAATAAATAATTGTGCAAGCTTAGATGCATTTCTATCTGACCTGACAGGGACAAAGTGAGCTGATTTGGTTAGTCTATCAACAATTACCCATATACTATCATTGCCTTTCTTAGTTCTAGGCAAACCATCCACAAAATCCATGGAAATACTTTCCCATTTCCACTGAGGTACCTCCAAAGGTTGCAACATGCCAGAAGGCTTTTGGTGGTCTGCTTTAATTTGTTGACAAGTGAAACACTTTGCCACATATCTTGCCACTACTTGCTTCATTCCTGGCCACCAGTAGCTTCTTTTTAAATCATGATACATTTTAGTACCACCAGGGTGTATGGTGTACTTGGTCTTGTGATGCTCATTCATGATTTCTTCCTTCAACTCTGCAATGTTTGGTACACAAAGCTTATCATTTTTCCTCAAATAACCCTTGGAATCTATTTTAAAATTCTCTGACTCAAGGTTATTTAATAACATTTCTTTCTTCTCCTTTAGGCTTTGATCTTGATCCTGCATGCTACCAATTTTCTCCACCAGATTAGACTTCACTGTGATTATTCCCAGTGTACCATACTCCACCATATCACCATGTTCTTTAAAATTCACTTCATCCTTGCTGTATATATCTGCCTCCCCAAGCACTGCAAGGTTTTTAAATTCATCAATCATCAAACTGGCTAATCTAACATGATTTCTGCTCAAAGCATCCGCCACTCTATTAGCTTTTCCAGGAGTGTACAAAATATCTAAATCATATGCAGCTAGAAACTCCAACCACCTTGCTTGCCTCATATTTAAATCTTTTTGAGAAAATAAATATTTCAGTGCTTGATGATCTGTGAATAATTCAAATTTTGCCCCAAGCAAATAACGCCTCCATAGTTTTAGTGCAAACACTATTGCAGCTAATTCTAGATCATGAGTTGCATACTTGGTTTCATTGGGTTTAAGCTGTCTTGATGCATAGGCCACTACCTTGCCATGTTGCATAAGTACTCACCTAACCCAGACCCACTAGCATCAGTGTATACGACCATTCCTTCATTTGCTTCTGGGATTTGTAGGACAGGAGCTTCCACCAATGCTTGCTTCAATTTCTCAAAAGCTTGTTCACACTACTCAGTCCACACATATGGTTGGTTCTTCTTGGTTAGTTTGGTCATTGGTGCTACTATTCTTGAAAAATCCTTGATGAACCTCCAATAATACCCTTCCAACCCTAAGAATGACCTCACCTCAGTCACTGTTTTGGGTCTACTCCATGATTGAACTGCAATGACCTTGCTTGGATCTACACTTACTCCCTGCTGTGACACTATGTGTCCTAAGAATTTCACTTCATGTTGCCAAAATGTACACTTTGAATACTTGGCTTTTAATTCATGTTCTCTAAGTCTGGATAATACTAAATGTAGGTGCATAGCATGATCATTTTCTGACTTTGAATAAATTAATATGTCATCTATAAATACCAAGACAAACTTATCCAAAAAGTCTCTAAAAATTCTATTCATCAAGTCTACAGAATAGGAGGGAGCATTGGTCAAACCAAATGGCATTACTAGAAATTCATAAAGGCCATACCTTGTGTTGAAGGCTGTGTACTCAATGCTTTCCTCTGCAACTTTCATTTGGTGAAATCCAGAGGCTAAGTCTAGCCTTGAAAATATTTTAGCTCCATGCAATTGATCAAATAGATCATCTATTCTAGGCAGTGGGTACTTATTTTTAATAGTTACCTTGTTTAAATCCCTATAGTCCACACATAACCTCATTGTTCCATCATGTTTCTTGACAAAAAGCACTGGGGATCCCCAACTTGAACTACTTGATCTTATGAATCCTTTCTCTTCTAATTCTTCTAGTTGACCTTTTAATTCTACCAACTCTTTTGGACCCATTCTATAAGGCTTCTTAATGATTGGATTTGTTCCTGGCATTAATTTTATTTTAAATTCAACTGGTCTATTTTGAGGAATTCCCTTCACTTCTCCAAACACATCTATATATCCATTGACTACTGGGATTTCCTCTATTTTTAATTCCTTTTGAACTTCATTAATACTCTAGATTTTATTAAAACAAGTATTCTTTGCTATTTCACTTAAGATGGTAATTCTTTTACCTGCATTTGTCTCCAAAGAAATAGTAAGGTTTTCTAAATTTAAAATTGCTTTATTTCTCATTAACCAATCTACCCCCAAAATAATCCCAATACCAGGATAATTTAAGGTATATAAGTCTGAATTAAATTCATAACCCCCTATAATTAATTTCAGACCCATACACTTCATCCCTAACATACAATGACTCCCTATGGGACTTTGTACAATCAAGGGCTGATCAATAGAAACACAAGCAAGTGTTAACTTCTTTACAATTTCCAAAGATATTAGTGAATGTGAGGCACCAGTGTCATATATTACTGATATTGGTTGGGTATGAATAAAAATTATACCTTCAAGTTGCCCAACATTCCCAGTGTTACTTGCTGCCAAAGCTCCTACCCTTGCTGTTCCCCTATTGGTTTCTGGGCAATCCTTCTTGAGATGACCCATCTTTCCACAATTATAGCAGCTTCCTCTAGGTATTTTAGGGTCAGGGCATTGGTTAATATAATGTCCAGCTTTTCCACAATTAAAACAATGAGTGAATTTCTTGCTTTCAGGTGCTATTGCTCCTTCCCCTTTCTTAACTCCTTTACATGCATTTCTCTTGTCATAAGGTTGCACTTTGTTCTGACCACCCTTCTTCTTATTGAGCTTCATATTCCTGAATTTCTCCCTTGCAGTGTCATGTTGCTCAAATGAGAGAGTTAGATCAATTAACTGATCAAAGGTTTTGTCCTTGTATGGCAACATTGCCCTTGACAGACCAGGGTTCAAGCCTTGAATGTACCTTGCATTCTTTGCTTCTGCATTCCCTATCAACACCATTCCATATTTGGATAATGCTTCAAACTTCTGAGTGTATTCATTCACACTCATGCTTCCTTGCCTTAATCTAATAAAGTCTTCTAGCAGTGTGGCCTTGGCAGATGCTGGGACAAATCTGGCCTCAAGCATGTCCTTGAAATTATTCCAAGTGATAGTATCCTCTTGTCATCCTGCTGTCACAACTTCCCACCAATCTAGTGCAACCCCCTTCAATTTCCTTGAAGCTATCTGTCTCTTCCTCTGGTCATTGATTTGCATATCTGTGAAGACCCTCTCCATAGTTCTTATCCAAGTTTGAACACCTATAGCTCCTTCAGTACCTTCAAAATCCTTTCCTCCCAAAGTGGTACATGTCTTAAGCAGTTGGAGAGTTCTTCATGAGGATTGTCTTGCCTTGGTGCCATTCCATCCCTTAAAGCTCTCACAAAATCCTCCATGCTCATCACAGGTGGCTCACGTGATGATCCTGCACCTGTGTGATGCCTTGGTCCTACCATAATGCTATAAATATGATTTTTATGTTAGTTTATTTACCCCTATCATTTTTGGGGTCTTTACTTGGTTCATTTTTTTTTATTTCTGTGCACACTGTGCATGTATCACATGTACACACATATTTTTTTTAGACATAAAACAAAAGCATTCAACACCAATAATTCAAACAATGCATTCAAACATCCATATGCATACAACAACATTTACTATGTTATTTAAAACATAGCTCTGATACCAACTGTGGTGACCCTCACTCTATAACCCATAGAATTTTTTTTTCTTCTAAACTTTCAAGAGGAATTCACCACTAAACCCCAATTCTTTTATATTTGAATATTTATATAATTTCCAAATATTTTTCCCAAGACCCTGGTTTTACCAATATAATCATATCAGTGTACAAACAAATTAAGTCAATTGTATATTTGATGATATACAATTGTTTCTTTATTATTATTTTTTTCATCAGAGGGAATTTAAATCAACTAGAAATCAAAATACCATACAAGCTATTGACATAGCCACTTATTTCTTCTCTAAATAGGAAAATTAGGCAAAATCAGCAGTTCAGACGTCTAAATTTTTATGACAGACGTCTAAATTTGATCTCAGACGTCTAAATTTTTATGACAGACGGCTCAGAGATCTAAAATTGAAACAGAGAGTAAAAAACATTTTGAACTAAATTCAGACATCTAAATTTTTGTGACAGACGTCTAAATTTGATCTCAAACGTCTAAATTTTTATGACAGTCGTCTCAGAGTGTCTAAATTTTAAACAGAGAGTAAAAAACATTTTGAACTAAATTCAGACATCTAAACTTTTGTGTCAGACATCTAAATTTGATCTCAGACATCTAAATTTTTAAGACAGACGTCTCAGAGGTTAAATTTAAATACTCAATTACATACAAATTTCCAGAATTCGTGCATATGCCAATATCACTTACCTGCCATGCACAAATTCATTTCACTTGAATATTCTACAAAAATCTTGAGAGTTCATTTTAAAAAAAAATCAATCCACTTAGCTTTTTAATTTCCATAAGACAAAATATAAGCAATAAAAATCAGAGATCAAATATATATATATATATATATGCACATATCATATGTATATGATATGTCTATCTCCTTATTTTCTCCAAATCAGACATTCATGAAATAAATTAGTAGTTAACCAAACATCATCAATGATCACTCACAACAGGTTTTGCTTAAGTACATATTTTCAACCCAAATACTTAGAAAGTTTCCTACAAGTAACTTCAATTACAGAAATAGAACTTGACTAGTAATTTCATTACAATGCAACTGCAAATTTTTAAAACAAGTCTCTCTTATTTATACTAGCAGCCAATGCCTTCTTTACTCATCAAGCCAACTTCAATTTCCTGCAAGCAATTCATTTAGCTGCCCCAAAGAATTTTTGAGACACCCAGATGATTGCAAGGGCAACCAAAAGGTTCTGTTTTCACTGGTATGAGCATTTATAAATTTGGTACACATATTCATAATTAATTTTTTTTTGATAATCTTGCAGTGCCTTCCTAGTTTAACAGATTTTGTACTTAGCATGTTTTGGTTCATAAGAGATACAAACACATTCATCTATTTAAACAATACACAGCAAACAGTTAAAATAAACATGTGTACAATTCTTGATTCATTCTTTCCAAATCTAGATAAGTAAACTCAGGTTTTATACTCCAACATTTTATCCAGCAACTAACCAATGAACAATGTTTATCTTGATTAAATTAACACCATATCTGGATGTTCATAACCCAGATTTTTAAACCCCTGTCCCCATTTATTTTATGGTCTACATCTCCTTGTCAAATGAACACTATGTATGCATTGTGAAGGAAACTCCCAGGTTGTTTAAATTATTCCAACACACAAAGGCCTCAGGGTGTAGTTGCACCATGCATATACTTGCTCCCACCTGAAGTAAGCAGATCATTGACTAACTCCCAAGTGACCAATTTAGTTTTTCTTTCATTCATATTTCAGAAAGATATAACTGCTTGTATATTTTCTGGTTCAACCCCATGTTCCCCTGTTTAATCTATATCCATGTTTAATGATAATAAGATAGAACAAGAATGCTCAAATCATGTTAACTCTAAAAGCCCACTTACAGATTAATACTCCAAACAAAAATGCACAAACAAACATCCATATCACCCATAACAAATCAATTCAGAGATTTAAAGGACTCATAATAATATTTTAGGCTGCCTGCAATAGGACTTAATGCCATTGCATACAAAGGATAAATACTCACCTAAAGTTTTCCTTTCACTGCCTTAATCCTTTGAACAGCAAATCCCCCAAAGCCTCAAGCTAGTGTTTCTCCTAGTTTATTTTATCCTTTTTTTTTATCCCGAGAGAATGATGGATTTGGTTATGTGCAGTTATTTATAAATCCATTCTAGGGTTTAAGAAAATGGGTAATTCCTCTGATACCCTTAGGTGTTCATGTACATATCACATTCATGTGTGGTCCTAAGTTGGAAATGCACACATTGGGTTACTTTAATTAGTTATTTCGGGGATCATGCATTTTTAACACTGCATGCTATTTTCATGTCTCCATTTTATTCATGCCATATGCGTGTGATCCTTTATTCATTTCTTTTTATAAGTTTAAGGAATCTGAAAATCTCCTTTGTATTTTCTACCTATCTATTATCTCCATTCAATCATGCATACTATCATACCTTATTATGTAATGTAAAAATCATTTACCCATATTATTTGCTTGAAATAAATATAAGATATGGAAATTTTTATTTGATTCTGTATGTATATATATATATATATATATATATATATATTTCTGCCTCTTTGTCAAATCAGTAACTCCTTCTATATTTAAATAAAAATCACATATATTATGCTAATTATTTTTAGCACAATTATAAGACATATAAACCTTTTTATTAAACTTCATTTTTATTCTATCTTTATATAAAACAAAAAAAACACCCCATATGTATGTATTTGCATAATTCTTTGGACATAGAGCTATATTTATTTTTGAGTTCCAATTTTTTTTTGATGCAATATATATATATATATATAATTTCAGAATTTCTTAATATAAATGTATATTTTTCATTATATTTTAATTTTATTTTAGGGTCATTACATACCCTCCCCCTTAAAGGAATTATGTCCCCATAATTTTTCTCCAATTAAAAAAGAAACACTAATCTATAGCCTGTTTTAACTCCATAACCCCATACTCACAGTTTATGAAAGCAAACAATATATATAAGAATATTTTAGAAAAATCATCATAAGCTGCTTAAACATACCTCTCCATCAGTAAACAAATTGGGGTATTTAGCCCTCATTTTATCTTCAACCTCCCATGTACAATCATTAGTGTCCAAGCTCCATTGAATTTTTACCAGTTTGATCACCTTATTCCTCAACTTTTTCTCTTCCTTGGCAACTATCCCTACTAGTTCATTTGTATAAATCAAATTCTTTTGGACTTGAATTTGAGTAGGTGACTCCAGAATTGCTCCTTCATCATGCACCCATTTTCTCAATTGAGAAACATGAAATACTGGATGCACACCACTCAACTCCTCAGGTAACTTAAGTTTGTAGGCCATAGCACCAATTCTTTGCATAATTTCATATGGTCCTACAAATCTTGGTGATAGCTTACCAGATTTCCCAAACCTGAACACCTTCTTCATTGGTGATACCTTCAGAAAAACATGCTCTCCTACTTCAAACTCCGTTGGCTTTCTCTTTCTATCTGCATAAGACTTCTGTCTTGATTGTGCTGCCTTCATTCTATGCCTAACTAATTCAATCATGTTGGAAGTTTTTTAACATGATCTGGCCCCAATATTACACCCTCTCCTGCTTCCAACCAACATGCAGGAGACATGCAAGGTCTCCCATACAAGGCTTCAAAGGGAGCCATTCCTATTGTTGATTGATAGCTATTGTTGTAAGTGAATTCTGCCAAGTGAATATGATCCTCCCAATTACCCCCAAAATCAAGCACACATGCTCTAAGTAAATCTTCCAATATTTTATTCACTATCTCTGTTTGCCCATCACTTTGAGGATGGTAGGCAGTGCTTAAACAAAGTTGCGTTCCCATTGCTTCTTGGAAGCTTTCCCAAAATCTTGAGGTGAACAAAGTGTCTCTATCACTTACAATGGCCTTGGGTATACCATGTAGCCTCACCACTTCCTTAATAAATAATTGTGCAAGCTTAGATGCATTTCTATCTGACCTGACAGGGACAAAGTGAGCTGATTTGGTTAGTCTATCAACAATTACCCATATACTATCATTGCCTTTCTTAGTTCTAGGCAAACCATCCACAAAATCCATGGAAATACTTTCCCATTTCCACTGAGGTACCTCCAAAGGTTGCAACATGCCAAAAGGCTTTTGGTGCTCTACTTTAATTTGTTGACATGTGAAACACTTTGCCACATATCTTGCCACTGCTTGCTTCATTCCTGGCCACCAGTAGCTTCTTTTTAAATCATGATACATTTTAGTACCACCAAGGTGTATGGTGTACTTGGTCTTGTGATGCTCATTCATGATTTCTTCCTTCAACTCTGCAATGTTTGGTACACAAAGCTTATCATTTTTCCTCAAATAACCCTTGGAATCTATTTTAAAATTCTCTGACTCAAGGTTATTTAATAACATTTCTTTCTTCTCCTTTAGGCTTTGATCCTGATTCTGCATGCTACCAACTTTCTCCACCAGATTAGACTTCACTGTGATTATTCCCAGTGTACCATACTCCACCAGATCACCATGTTCTTTAAAATTCACTTCATCCTTGCTGTATATATCTGCCTCCCCAAGCACTGCAAGGTTTTTAAATTCATCAATCATCAAACTGGCTAATCTAACATGATTTCTGCTCAAAGCATCCGCCACTCTATTAGCTTTTCCAGGAGTGTACACAATATCTAAATCATATGCAGCTAGAAACTCCAACCACCTTGCTTGCCTCATATTTAAATCTTTTTGAGAAAATAAATATTTCAGTGCTTGATGATCTGTGAATAATTCAAATTTTGCCCCAAGCAAATAATGCCTCCATAGTTTTAGTGCAAACACTATTGCAGCTAATTCTAGATCATGAGTTGCATACTTGGTTTCATTGGGTTTAAGCTGTCTTGATGCATAGGCCACTACCTTGCCATGTTGCATAAGTACTGCACCTAACCCAGACCCACTAGCATTAGTGTATACGACCATTCCTTCATTTGCTTTTGGGATTTGTAGGACAGGAGCTTCCACCAATGCTTGCTTCAATTTCTCAAAAGCTTGTTCACACTGCTCAGTCCACACATATGGTTGGTTCTTCTTGGTTAGTTTGGTCATTGGTGCTGCTATTCTTGAAAAATCCTTGATGAACCTCCTATAATACCCTGCCAGCCCTAAGAATGACCTCACCTCAGTCACTGTTTTGGGTCTACTCCATGATTGAACTGCAATGACCTTGCCTGGATCTACACTTACTCCCTGCTGTGACACTATGTGTCCTAAGAATTTCACTTCATGTTGCCAAAATGTACACTTTGAATACTTGGCTTTTAATTCATGTTCTCTAAGTCTGGATAATACTAAATGTAGGTGCATAGCATGATCATTTTCTGACTTTGAATAAATTAATATGTCATCTATAAATACCAAGACAAACTTATCCAAAAAGTCTCTAAAAATTCTATTCATCAAGTCTACAGAATAGGAGGGAGCATTGGTCAAACCAAATGGCATTACTAGAAATTCATAAAGTCCATACCTTGTGTTGAAGGTTGTGTACTCAATGCTTTCCTCTGCAACTTTCATTTGGTGAAATCCAGAGGCTAAGTCTAGCCTTGAAAATATTTTAGCTCCATGCAATTGATCAAATAGATCATCTATTCTAGGCAGTGGGTACTTATTTTTAATAGTTACCTTGTTTAAATCCCTATAGTCCACACATAACCTCATTGTTCCATCATGTTTCTTGACAAAAAGCACTGGGGATACCCAACTGGAACTACTTGATCTTATGAATCCTTTCTCTTCTAATTCTTCTAGTTGACGTTTTAATTCTACCAACTCTTTTGGACCCATTCTATAAGGCTTCTTAATGATTGGATTTGTTCCTGGCATTAATTTTATTTTAAATTCAACTGGTCTATTTTGAGGAATTCCCTTCACTTCTCCAAACACATCTATATATCCATTGACTACTGGGATTTCCTCTATTTTTAATTCCTTTTGAACTTCATTAATACTCCAGATTTTATTAAAACATGTATTCTTTGCTATTTCACTTAAGATGGTAATTCTTTTACCTGCATTTGTCTCCAAAGAAATAGTAAGGTTTTCTAAATTTAAAATTGCTTTATTTCTCATTAACCAATCTACCCCCAAAATAATCCCAATACCAGGATAATTTAAGGTATATAAGTCTGAATTAAATTCATAACCCCCTATAATTAATTTCAGACCCATACACTTCATCCCTAACATACAATGACTCCCTATGGGACTGTGTACAATCAAGGGTTGATCAATAGAAACACAAGCAAGTGTTAACTTCTTTACAATTTCCAAAGATATTAGTGAATGTGAGGCACCAGTGTCATATATTACTGATATTGGTTGGGTATGAATAAAAATTATACCTTCAAGTTGCCCAACATTCCCAGTGTTACTTGCTGCCAAAGCTCCTACCCTTGCTGTTCCCCTATTGGTTTCTGGGCAATCCTTCTTGAGATGACCCATCTTTCCACAATTATAGCAGCCTCCTCTAGGTATTTTAGGGTCAGGGCATTGGTTACTATAATGTCCAGCTTTTCGACAATTAAAACAATGAGTGAATTTCTTGCTTTCAGGTGCTGTTGCTCCTTCCCCTTTCTTAACTCCTCTACTTGCATTTCTCTTGTCATAAGGTTGCACTTTGTTTTGACCACCCTTCTTCTTATTGAGCTTCATATTCTTGAATTTCTCCCTTGCAGTGTCATGTTGCTCAAATGAGAGAGTTAGATCAATTACCTGATCAAAGGTTTTGTCCTTGTATGGCAACATTGCCCTTGACAGACCAGGGTTCAAGCCTTGAATGTACCTTGCATTCTTTGCTTCTGCATTCCCTATCAACACCATTCCATATTTGGATAATGCTTCAAACTTCTGAGTGTATTCATTCACACTCATGCTTCCTTGCCTTAATCTAATAAAGTCTTCTAGCAGTGTGTCCTTGGCAGATGCTGGGACAAATCTGGCCTCAAGCATGTCCTTGAAATTATTCCAAGTGATAGTATCCTCTTGTCTTCCTGCTGTCACAACTTCCCACCAATCTAGTGCAACCCCCTTCAATTTCCTTGAAGCTATCTGTCTCTTCCTCTGGTCATTGATTTGCATATCTGTGAAAACCCTCTCCATAGTTCTTATCCAAGTTTGAACACCTATAGCTCCTTCAGTACCTTCAAAATCCTTTCCTCCCAAAGTGGTACATGTCTTAAGCAGTTTGGAGAGTTCTTCATGAGGATTGTCTTGCCTTGGTGCCATTCCATCCCTTAAAGCTCTGACAAAATCCTCCATGCTCATCACAGGTGGCTCACGTGATGATCCTGCACCTGTGTGATGCCTTGGTCCTACCATAATGCTATAAATATGATTTTTATGTTAGTTTATTTACCCCTATCATTTTTGGTGTCTTTACTTGGTTCATTTTTTTATTTCTGTGCACACTGTGCATGTATCACATGTACACACATATTTTTTTTAGACATAAAACAAAAGCATTCAACACCAATAATTCAAACAATGCATTCAAACATCCATATGCATACAACAACATTTACTATGTTATTTAAAACATAGCTCTGATACCAACTGTGGTGACCCTCACTCTATAACCCATAGAATTTTTTTTTCTTCTAAACTTTCAAGAGGAATTCACCACTAAACCCCAATTCTTTTATATTTGAATATTTATATAATTTCCAAATATTTTTCCCAAGACCCTGGTTTTACCAATATAATCATATCAGTGTACAAACAAATTAAGTCAATTGTATATTTGATGATATACAATTGTTTCTTTATTATTATTATTTTTTCATCAGAGGGAATTTAAATCAAATAAAAATCAAAATACCATACAAGCTATTGACATAGCCACTTATTTCTTTTCTAAATAGGCAAATTAGGCAAAATCAGCAGTTTAGACGTCTAAATTTTTATGACAGACGTCTAAATTTGATCTCAGACGTCTAAATTTTTATGACAGACGGCTCAGAGATCTAAAATTGAAACAGAGAGTAAAAAACATTTTGAACTAAATTCAGACATCTAAATTTTTGTGACAGACGTCTAAATTTGATCTCAGACGTCTAAATTTTTATGACAGTCGTCTTAGAGTGTCTAAATTTTAAACAGAGAGTAAAAAAACATTTTGAACTAAATTCAGACATCTAAACTTTTGTGTCAGACGTCTAAATTTGATCTCAGACGTCTAAATTTTTATGACAGACGTCTCAGAGGTTAAATTTAAATACTCAATTACATACAAATTTGCAGAATTCGTGCATATGCCAATATCACTTACCTGCCATGCACAAATTCATTTCACTTGAATATTCTACTAAAATCTTGAGAGTTCATTTTAAAAAAATCAATCCCCTTAGCTTTTTAATTTCCATAAGACAAAATATAAGCAATAAAAATCAGAGATCAAATATATATATATATGCACATATCATATGTATATGATATGTCTATCTCCTTATTTTCTCCAAATCAGACATTCATAAAATAAATTAGTAGTTAACCAAACATCATCAATGATCACTCACAACAGGTTTTGCTTAAGTACATATTTTCAACCCAAATACTTAGAAAGTTTCCTACAAGTAACTTCAATTACAGAAATAGAACTTGACTAGTAATTTCATTACAATGCAACTGCAAATTTTTAAAACAAGTCTCTCTTATTTATACTAGCAGCCAATGCCTTCTTTACTCATCAAGCCAACTTCAATTTCCTGCAAGCAATTCATTTAGCTGCCCCAAAGAATTTTTGAGACACCCAGATGATTGCAAGGGCAACCAAAAGGGTTAGTTTTCACTGGTATGAGCATTTATAAATTTGGTACACATATTCATAATTAATTTTTTTTTTGATAATCTTGCAGTGCCTTCCTAGTTTAACAGATTTTGTACTTAGCATGTTTTGGTTCATAAGAGATACAAACACATTCATCTATTTAAACAATACACAGCAAACAGTTAAAATAAACATGTGTACAATTCTTGATTCATTCTTTCCAAATCTAGATAAGTAAACTCAGGTTTTATACTCCAATTTTTTATCCAGCAACTAACCAATGAACAATGTTTATCTTGATTAAATTAACACCGTATCTGGATGTTCATAACCCAGATTTTTAAACCCCTGCCCCATTTATTTTATGGTCTACATCTCCTTGTCAAATGAACACTATGTATGCATTGTGAAGGAAACTCCCAGGTTGTTTAAATTATTCCAACACACAAAGGCCTCAGGGTGCAGTTGCACCATGCATATACTTGCTCCCACCTGAAGTAAGCAGATCATTGACTAACTCCCAAGTGATCAATTTAGTTTTTCTTTCATTCATATTTCAGAAAGATATAACTGCTTGTATATTTTCTGGTTCAACCCCATGTTCCCCTGTTTAATCTATATCCATGTTTAATGATAATAAGATAGAACAAGAATGCTCAAATCATGTTAACTCTAAAAGCCCACTTACAGATTAATACTCCAAACAAAAATGCACAAACAAACATCCATATCACCCATAACAAATCAATTCAGAGATTTAAAGGACTCATAATAATATTTTAGGTTGCCTGCAATAGGACTTAATGCCATTGCATACAAAGGATAAATACTCACCTAATGTTTTCCTTTCACTGCCTTAATCCTTTGAACAAAAAATCCCCCAAAGCCTCAAGCTAGTGTTTCTCCTAGTTTATTTTATCTTTTTTTTTATCCCGAGAGAATGATGGATTTGGTTATGTGCGGTTATTTATAAATCCATTCTAGGGTTTAAGAAAATGGGTAATTCCCCTGATACCCTTAGGTGTTCATGTACATATCACATTCCTGTGTGGTCCTAAGTTTGAAATGCACACATTGGGTTACTTTAATTAGTTATTTCGGGGATCATGCATTTTTAACACTGCATGCTATTTTCATGTCTCCATTTTATTCATGCCATATGCGTGTGATCCTTTATTCATTTCTTTTTATAAGTTTAAGGAATCTGAAAATCACCTTTGTATTTTCTACCTATCTATTATCTCCATTCAATCATGCATACTATCATACCTTATTATGTAATGTAAAAATCATTTACCCATATTATTTGCTTGAAATAAATATAAGATATGGAAATTTTTATTTGATTCTGTATGTATATATATATATATATTTCTGCCTTTTTGTCAAATCAGTAACTCCTTCTATATTTAAATAAAAATCACATATATTATGCTAATTATTTTTAGCACAATTATAAGACATATAAACCTTTTTATTAAACTTCATTTTTATTCTATCTTTATATAAAACAAAAAAAACACCCCATATGTATGTATTTGCATAATTCTTTGGACATAGAGCTATATTTAATTTTGAGTTCCAATTTTTTTTTGATGCAATATATATATAATTTCAGAATTTCTTAATATAAATGTATATTTTTCATTTTATTTTAATTTTATTTTAGGGTCATTACAAAAGGTTCCGACTTCGTCGAAAGCATGCCTTTCGATGGCTTGGGTAAGGACCTATAGATCTATGGATTTTAGCTAAGCTAAATGTTTCGACTCACACAAAAGGTGACTTTTCGACCAAATCGACGTAAACAGATCATAAACTGACTCCAATAATATGTAAAACAAGCTTCATATCCAAAAATTCATCCTTCTTTGATTAAACTCAAGTAGTAGAAATTGATCAAATCACCAATATAATTTTAGAATTAGGGTTTAAAACTTTAAGAAAGTACAAGAATGAAGTCAATGAATTCGAATCCCCTAAACCAGACCCCTAGGGTCTTATTTATAGGTGCGGGTTGGCGTCTTTCGAATCAGTCCTTTCGACTTTGTCGAAAGGCGATCCTGGAGACCTTTCATTGCTTTTCACAATAAGGCATCCTTCCGCATTGCTTTCAAATGGACTTGAGTGCTTTCGACTTCATCGAAAGGAGTAGGTATGCTTCTCCACCTTGTGTTGCTACCTTGTTGCGAGTAAGAAGAGGCATGAGCTTTCGACCCTATTAATAGGCAGATCTTTGGGCTTTCGAAGGTGTTGAAATGTTGAAGGTTTTAAAGTGGAAGGTAACTTCAAAAGACATACTTGCTGATTGATGCGGAACCCCTTCTTCTGGCATAGGAGATTGCCATATTGAACTTTAACAAGCTTTTCTTTCTTAGTTGTGAAAGGTTCGACCGGTTCGAAAGGCTTTGTTATGCTTTCGAAGGGGTTGCTCTAATAAAACATCCTTATATGGTATGTGAATGAAGGCGAAACCTTCAGTTTCAAAAGGTTTATCACGCATTTGAGTGGCTGTAATTTGTTGCCTTCGAAAGGTGCTCCCCAACTTACTCGAAACGTCTTCATACAAGCGGAAGCATCTGTTTCGAAAGGGTTCTTTCAACCCTCTTCGACCCCTTCGAAAGCTTACAGCACACTTAATCTTTGTTGTAGCATCCCTTCGACTCCTACGAAAGGCTTTGTTGACGTTATCCTCTTTGGTAAATTCTTCTCTTCTACTCTCCTTGGTTTCGACAAGATCGAAGTGAGAATTGGTGGTAACACTTGCCTCCCCCCATTGAGAAGGGATGCTCTTGTAACAACCCGAAATTTAAGGAGAAATTAATAAATAATTATAAGTGAAAAGAAATAGTGTTTATAATTATAATTCATTGAAATTAGTATTGAAATTAATTGGCAGCAGATTTATTGAAATGTTTCAATTAGAAAAGGAAAGAGGAATTAAATTGTAATGATTAAGTTTAATATAAGAACTTGCATTTGTGTCAAAATGGAATGAACATTTTAAATAGAAATAAATGCATGTTTTGAGATAAATGAAATAAACTTTTCATTTTTGAATATATGTATGATTTTATAAACAGGGAGTTTGTTTTGTTAAAAAAATGATATATATATATATATATCACAATATATTTAAAAAGAAGGCATCTACTTTATAAATTTGAAAAATGAAGATGACGATGTTCAAATGAGATGGGTTATTGTAAATGAGAGAAGGTGTAACCATATATTTATAAAAAAAAGAAGGCATTTAATAAAATAATTGTTATATTTTGAAAAGAAAAGGCAAGGGTGAATTATGGAAGGATTGCATTTCTTACAGAAAATATAAGGTATGTTATTTCTTTGTTAGTAAGGAATAAGGGTACGTTTGGTTTTTGAACATAAAAACATTTATACCAATTAATTAATGTAATTGATTGCTCAATTTAAAGGTAAAGAATAAGGTTACTAATTAATACACAACATATATACACGTTTGTGGACATATATTATTTATCTAATTACAACAGATGTGAATATGGAAAAAAATGTAGATATAACAATTCACATGTGAATTTATTTATTTCAGATGTAAATGAGGAAAGATATTGATGTTGCTTATTTATTTATTTTAGATGTAAACATGTAAATTAAATGGGATGTTGAAAACTGAAATGAAACATGCGAATAAAGAGAGACGCATGGAAATTTAACCTGAAATAAAATTCACAAATTAGAAATTAATTGAGGAGAAGAAATTATTGAGGGTGTAATTAATTGAATTAAATATAAGATAAGGTACTGACAAGGCGCATTGTAAGATTTGACACAGCAATGAGTTAGCAGAAGTTTCATACACATTATTTTGCATTCTTTTATTCCATCTGGTCCTTCCGTGCTTCCATCTGATGGCTCCTATTTAGCCTATGACGTGGTCGCATCCTATTCAATTCTCAAATCCAACGGTCTGAGATCCACTTCTACACCTTTAAATAAGACCCTAGGCTTAACACTTTTCCTCGTCTAGATTTTCTCCACTTGGGTTCACCTTTTCAGAAAGGACCCTAAAAGGAATAATTTTCCAATGAGAGAATCTTTTTAATAAAAATTATTTTACAACTCCAAGTAGATCTGGGAAGACCAAAGGAAGAGCTTAGGACCAGAGGTGAGTGATTGTAATTATTTTAAGATTTCTTTAAGTAATTTAAAATAATAGGGTTTCTAATAGTTGTAGTTTTACTACGATTTTTGGAATAGCCTTTTCAGTAGTTTATTTACAGTTTTTAGAATTATTTTCAATCTATTTCCTTTCAGCTATTCTTTTCAGTAATTTAGTTTATTTCTGTTAATTATAATTAATTACTGTTAAGCATAGCTTTTTATTGATTTACAGTTTATTTACAGTATTTGAGTTTATTTACATCTTTTTCGACGTTTTGGATTTTATGCAAGCGTCTACTCTCTTCATCCCCCTTTTCTTCGCGTATGGATTAGAATAAATTAAA
Organism: Allium fistulosum; assembly: GCA_030737815.1. Taxonomy (NCBI): domain Eukaryota; kingdom Viridiplantae; phylum Streptophyta; class Magnoliopsida; order Asparagales; family Amaryllidaceae; genus Allium; species Allium fistulosum. The sequence continues at coordinate 1,265,235,919 of CM060901.1, read as the reverse complement.
CACAAATATGGATGAAGAAAATAAGATGTAAATTATAAAATATGTAATAAATAATGGAATTGGACTGAAATTACATCTAATCATAATTAGAATTGGACTAATTAAAGATAATTGGCATAGCTATAACTAAAAAATTATAACTAAATAGAGAAAAAGATGAAAGAAGCTTATTTTCACACTTAGACCTCGGGTTAAGTAATAAGCATGATTATGATGTAGGTTATAATAAGAAAAAAAAGAATAGAATGAGGCTTATTTTAAGACTTTGGATAAATTAATAAGCATAGAAAGAAAAGATGATAGTAAAGGCTTATTTAAACAATTTATCTAAGTTAATAAGCAATGATGAAAGTATGACATGTTCCAAATAGCATTCCCTATTAGACGAAACGGTGGTCTCACATTATCCTGAAGCGAGACGAGGGCACGCTTATGCTAAGAATGGTAATAATTGGTCAAATAGAAGTCCAAATCACGGGGGATTTGGATAAGGGGCGCGACTAGATATTGTTTGGATGAAGGGCCAGTACCAACAGCATTACCCCTATTTTCTATGGACACACGGTGATCTCACATTAGCCTGAAGTGGGATGAGGGGCACGCTAATGCTGGACGTTGAGGTAATAAGAAGACCCAATAGGTGGAGCAAAAGGTAGCATGGGCATGGTGGCAGTTATGCATGCAACTTCCATTCGGGTGCTCAGTAATAGATATGAGTTCCAAGCACTTAGTATGGGTGTCTTTCGTAGACACCATTGCCTTCTGCATAGGGAGCTACATATGTCGTCCGGATCCACAGTGGTTGCTTTGTGCATCTTTCGTAGATACCATTGGTTGCTTGGAGGGGGTTATATAGCGGCTGGTCCACAGTAAGGTCTATGGAGTAGCAGATTGATCAAAAAGGGTAGAATTAGGGTTACATCCTAATTACAGGATTAGGAATTTAGCCTAATCAAAGCAGAAATTAGGAACAAGTGCAAACAATCAAAGTTAACCTGTCGTATAAATTGAGCAATATTTAATTGTACTTATTTTCATTTTATCTCTTTCCTATTTCCTTTTATTATCCTTCTTTATGCTACTGTTGTAGAGTTTATTACTTTTATCTTGCTTAAAGACTCTAGTAATTACTATCATTCACCAGACTTTTTGTCTGACCCACTCCTCTATTTTCTCCTTCCCCCCCATTGGCAATCAAGGGAAAAGTCAGTAGATTATAGTTGCTTGGAGATTTCTTGGAGGAGTTTGCTACAATGTATTTCTTTTCTTTCAGCTTTTGTTCTTTCTATGTACTGGCTTATTATGAGGGATATTATGTACTCTGATTTTGAGACTATGAATTTTTTAAGACATGATGAGATGTTGTATTTGGTATTTGACTTATTTATGAAGCAATTATGAAAGTTTTATTTTAAATAAGTTATTATTCTAGTTTTCGCTGTTTTTACCTATTTTTGTCTTGTGAATCTTAGTCTATGTTAGTTTTTTTATACCTACAACGCACCACGCCTTTTAATGTGTCCTTTTGAGTATATTAAGGGGTGTTTCAGCTCTTGACTTTCCAAGTCAACTATTTCAAAACCCAAAAAGTTTCTCGCCTTTTGATATTCCCAGATCGATCTTGACTGTTCTTTTAAATATGATCGGACGGCCTTCTTTGCATCTTTTGCTTTTATAAATCGCACCTTCTTCTTCTCCTATTCATTTACCTACTATTGAAAGCTCATAGCCAAAAATTAAAAATTACAATCTCCTTTTAAATCTTTATTTTTATTCAGTACAATTTCATATCTAAGGTATGTGCTTGTTGTTTTACCCCCCAAAATTAATTTATCGCGTTCAATTTCAATTTCAAAATATTTAGGTTTTAACCTATATTTCTGTTTTGAGTTCAAATAGGCGATTCGAGTTTTCATTTGTATGAAATTTTTCTTGGATTCAATTTATGATGTTAATTTTTGAGTTAGAATTCAAATTCAATTTGATTTGGGGACTGTTCGTTATTACTGCATATGAACCCATGCTTAAACTTCATTGTGCTTAATTCAAAAAAAATTAAGCTTGAATTTGGGGTATTTATTGTTGTTGGGCATAAATTCATGCTCGAACCAATTGAATTGTTAATATTTTGGAGTATTGGATTAAAATTGAATTGGGGAAGAAGACACCGTTCTAGCAGCTTCAAAGAGAAGGCTAAGTTTTAATTGACTTTTCATTCCTAAGGAGGTTGATGCGGTCAATTTTCTTTTACTACTTCGACCTCTTTCGAAGGGGTCGAAAGGAGTTTATGTGTTCACCTTTAAGTGAACCCCTTCGAAGGAGTTGATGTAACCATTAAAGAGCATACTTCTTCGAAAGTAATAGTATGTTTCGACACTCTTATGATACCCTTCGAAAAAGTCACCTTAAGATGTCACATAATACATACTTTCAAAAATCCAACTTCCATTTTAAAGGATTCGAAACCTAATGTCACTACGCCATAGATGGCCTATTGCAACGAAATTACAAGGTGTTGCTAGCTACAATGTAACGGTAGCTATGCTGATTTTTGTCTATTGCAATATTCACTTCAATGTGTTAGCATAGATATCAGCAAAATGTTGTAGTAGCTATAAATATATTCAAATTAAAAAAATTAATAAAATTTTACACCTCAGCGATCCACACCATCATTTTAAACAAAATCTCAACCATCAATCCACACCATCAATCCACACCTTAGCAATTTTCATTTCCCGCTTTACTTTTCATTCTCGTTCCTCTCTGTGTGAAAATTACGGCATGCGATTTTTCTTTCTCGTTCCTTTCTGTGAAAACTAGGGCACGCGATTCCAGTTGCTTTGATGCTCTGATTGATCGAATCTAGTGTGAGAAACGTTCCTGGTAGCTTGCTCCTTCGTTCTCCTTGATTAATTGCTCGAATTGCTTTGACTTCGTCGTCGGGTGCGATGTGATATTATTTGGTATGTTTTATGCCTTCTGGTTTACTTGATTATTCTCGATTTTGGTTACACTCGCATGCTTTTGCCGATGATGAATTGGGATTTATTTATAGGCTTTATTTCCTATAATCTCGAGTTTAATCTTTCTGTTGGACTTTGAGAAATCTGGTATGTTGGATTGCGATGATGTATTGGTATGTTGGATTTTGGTTCACTGGCTTGATTTTGCTTTGCCGATGATGAATTGCGATGTGATATTATTTGGTATGTTGGATTTTGGTTCACTGGCATGTTTTTGATTTCTAATCTGAGCTTGTTAGCTCCTTTCTGCTGCATTTGTTAAACCAGAACTTGAACCTTTGTTAAACTTGTTCACATACCTTTGTACCTTGCTGCATTTGTTAAACCAGAACTTGAAGTATTTGTATTCTGCTGTCCTCTTGAAAACTGCTTCACTTGAAAACTTCTGCATTTTTGAAAATCAGAACTTTGAAAGTGATCTTTTGTTTTCTAAAACTATTGACTAATCTGAACATTGAGTTTTGATTTCCACGATATATACAAACATATGTGTGTTAAGCTTTGTTGGTTTTGCTTGGTCTGGACTGAACTGGTACCATGCTAACCTTGTTCTTTAACATGAACTGATGCTCCAAGTCCTTTGTATATCATATTACTGCCTATGTTTCTCTTGTACATGCCTGATGCATTCACTATTTTTGCTTGATGGGCTGCCTATGTGTACTGCTGTGTTTCTTGCACTAGCTTGTCTACATTTTGCTGAACCTGGTTCTTGTTTGTTTTGTTGGTTGCTTGGCCCTGAGTTGAATCCAGTCGATGACTCGGGTTTGACCTTGTGTCGTGTCCATTTTTTTGGTTTGTCTACATATCTGGCTGCACTTGAGTATGAACTTGCACTTGAGTAGTTGCACTTGAGTAGTTTCTTGTACCAAGCCTTATGGTGCATGTATGTTCATCCATGTACATGCATTTCTTGGTCATGTTATGTTGCTTACTGTGTTGAGTACTACTTTGTGCACTTGGCTTCTCCTTTGTGCATTTTTGCCTGAACTGTTGCTTGCTGTCTTCCATACTGTCTTGTATCCATGTGTTGCATTCATGTTTGGCTTATGCACTTGTGAACATCTGACTTGTGCACTGTTTTGCTGCTGCACTGGTTGACTAGGCCCTGAGTTGAATCCAGTCGATGACTCGGGTTTGACCTTGTGCCATGTCCATTTTTGTGGGAATTTTCAATCGTCCATGAGATAAAAAATGGGAAACGGCCTTGTGATATATGCAGTGATACACTGTGTATATCACAGGTTGTCCGTGCAAATATTTGGTCCCTGTCAGAAAAAAATATGAAAAGAAACAACCCAAATACCTAAGGCAAATAATATAACAAAAATATTTTCATTTTCTGTTCGAGTTAAATATTATTTTCCAGATTACTGCTTTTGAATTATATGTGACAGGTATGGAAGACTGGACAGTTGGATACAAGCTTGAAGACAGAGTCAAATCAAATGTGCATGAGTGTATGAGTGCATGAACTTGAAGACAGAGTCGATCCCCGCCGGGACTGCGGGGCCCCGGACCCCCGCCGGCGCTGCGCTCGGACCCGCTACTCGGCTCGCCTTCGGCTCGGCATATATTTGTCAATGTCGGTGTCTGTATAAATTGAAACTGCATATGTAATGAGTGAACTGAGTGATGTAGTGAGGAATATCTATATATGTGAATATCAGTGTTATATATCATTGAATTGTAAAATAGTGGAGTCAGGAATTTGTACTATTTCAAATGTTGAAATAAAATATTTATTTAAATAAATTACTGTTTGAATATCAAATTCTGTGCAATAGCATTTTATTAAATAAATATTTATTTCTATTAAAAAATCAAACATGCTCTACATTGTGGGCCCCACAAATTCAGAAAGTCAATATCTATAGCAACATTTTGGAATGTTGCTACAGACACCTATGGATGTTGCTATAGACCCAAATAGGGTTCTATTGCAACAATATTTCTTATGTTGCCTTAGTTAGTCAAAATGTTGCCTTTGAGGTCTGCGACAACGCGGCAAAATGCATCACCGAGAAATTGCTGCCTTTGCCCTTTTTTCACCTACAGCAACATTTTTGGCACTTCCTGCATCACTTCTTGGGTGTTGCAGTATGCAATCTAAGGCGTAGTGTGTAAATACAAGTGAATTTAATCTGTCGTTTGATTCTAGTTTAATTTTAATTTACTTTAGAAAATGTTGAGAGTTAACAATTCACTCTTTCCACCATGAATTAGATTGAAGAACACATGTTTTATTTAAGTTGGAAATCAGACCAAACCTTTGGACTTGATCAAAACCTATTAAAATATATCGAATTAAGTTTGGTTTGGTATGCTTTCGAAACCATACACCCCTTTTCGACTTACTTGAAACCTATTGTATTTAACTGAGATTTGATCGTCATTTTATACAAACACCGTCGAAACATCCCAAAGCCCTTTTATTTATATTGATTTTACTTAAACCCAAGTCTTTAGACTTAATTGGTATATAGGGTTTCGACAACATTCATATTCTTTGAGTAAAACAAAGTTCATGGGTTTCGACATTGTCAAATGGTTTATTTCTCCTGGTTGTGGAATGTTGTTAGTGTATACTTATATTCAAATTAGTTATGTAGGCATTAATTATTTCTTTTAATAGTAAATCTTCCTTGGGCTTTCGAAATTTCCAAAGGGTGTATGTAGGTGTTCCCATTCCATTTACCCCTTAGACACTATTGAAACTCAACGAATTTCATCTCTTAAATCGACTTCAACATTCTTTCAAGGATATGAATTCACCAATGGTTGATATTTGAATTATTGTAATTGGTTTTTGACATCCTTGAAAAATGTTGATTAATGGAACAAATTATAACTTTTTTACTGAAATTATTTCACCTGACAGGATCATAGGTGTGAAAAGGTCTCCCAGAAACCTGAAAAAGATACAATACTAGTGGGAGAATCTTCTCCAAAGAAGGTTGAAGTCGTTTCAAAGCATTTCCTAATTTCTTCTAAAGATGAGGTTGGTGCCATTCTGAATGACTCAGGCATTACTGTTGTAGAAGCCATCCTCCCGGCGATAGCGACACCATTCAAAATCCTCCCGAAGGATACTTCGCCTATACTGCCATTTATATTTGGCATGGTGGTTTCCTGCTCTTCCCAGATTTCTTGTCCAAGTTCTTGACTCACTTGGGCATTGCACCTATCCAGCTATCTCCCAATGTATACACATACCTTCTCTCCTTGAAACTTATGACTCTGGAGTCAGGCATTCTGTCATTAAATGCTAAAGTTCTCAACTATCTAGTTCGACTAGTCAAACTCGGCAATCTGAATAACCAAATTTTCAAAGCTAACCCCCTCCCAAAAAGCTAATCTCAGAAGGGGTGAATAAGTTTAGAGACTGGGAGATGCATTTCTTCTTTGTCAAATGCTTTTCGAACATTAATAGAGTCTTTTCGTCTCCTCGTAAATTGATCGCAGTCTTTATCTTTATTCAATTACTTTTCTTTGCTAATCTACGCTTCTTTATCAGGTCCTTCTGTAAAAGAACTCAATGAGGAAGATAAGAAAAATGTAAAGCTGTTGATTGCCGCCTCAAGTAGCATCGAGAATAGGCTTACACTGTTGAATCCATAAAACCTTCAAAAACATTCTCTTCTTCCTACCGGTCAAAGAGTCTTTGGTCAACCTCCCCTGGTTCAACATACTTCTCAAAGAAAACGCTTCCTGTCTTTGGGTGATCCTAAGAACTTCTTCCCTATGTCTCCAATTTTCCCAGATCACTCTAGTAAACTTAGACATAGTACTTGCGGTTTGTTGTTATGTTACTTCTTAAATTTCTTCACTGACTTGTAATTTAATAAAAAAAATTCTTCAATAATTGCTTCTCAGGTTGAATTAATCACAAGCAATCCAATCCTCTCAACTTCCACATCTGATGCATCATCCTTGACTAAGGCCATCGCTAGGTCGAAGATGATCGCTAAAAGAAAATTAGGCAAGGTGGCTATAGCAGGCCCATCTCTCAAGAAAGCTGAGATTGTTGAAGTTCCAGATTCTCCACCACCAGAAGATGGTGAGACTGTCGATGTGGGAAAAACTTGAGAGAGTCCTATTGTTGAAGCTTCTCTCGATCGATCCAAAACAACTCCCAAAGGATGATCCCCTATCTCACATCGTCGGTTCTTGCTCTCCTAAGGTTATTAAGCAGATGCAAAATGATTTGGGAACTTCAACTCCCTTTTAGAAGTTGAACCCTTCTAGACCCACATCACCAATGCCTTCAAGTAATTTTGAAAAAATAGTTCAATCTATCGTGAACTCTCCATCCTTTACTTCTATTCAGCCTCCTTCCTCTGTTCCTGATCCGGTTGGTCACTGTCGATCTCTAATAGAGCAACAACTTCTGGTACGTTTCATATTATTTAACCTTATTATTATTATTTCTTTCTGAATGCTGACTTATGTTATACTTTTTCTTTCAGATTTCCAAAAGCTGGCTTTCTCTTCAAGAAAATGCGTCAAAATCTTCTACAGAGACATCCAGGCTTCAAGATGAAATCTCAAACTTGAACAGCCAAATCATTTCCCTATCTACTGACAAAAATAATGTTATGAAGGAACAGGAAAAATTGGGAGCCTCTCTTACACAAGCAGAGTCTATTATGTTTGAAGAGAGGAAAGTAAAACAACTTCTAGCGGATGAAAATTTGGCTCTGAAAATGGCTCTGAAAAAGTCTGAAGATGAAAAAGCCCGAATGGTGTCCAAGCAATCCTCTCTCAGGAAGAAACTGGAGAAAGAGAAAAGTTCCTTAAAGTTGGCTGTCAACACTATTTCTGATGCTAAGCAAAGGATGTCACAATTCCTGAATACTTCCCTCGACAATATCATTGTAAACTCTTATGAGGATGCCCTTATGCTTGCCTACGCCGACAACATTGAGGAATGCCCAAATTTGAGCTTTCCTTCACTCGACCTTGCTGCTGTTAATAGATTTATGGACAAAGTCAAAGAAATGGAGTAGGGAGTTGAAGTCCCTGAGAGAGAGGAGATTGATGCTTCCAAAATATTAACCTTTGAAGTCCTCTTTACTGAAGCAGACTCCGATTATGATGAAGAAAGTGATAAAGATGAAGCCGTCGCCCGAAGAAGGTGGTAATGATGGCATTGACAATGATAATGATGACGATGATAATAATAACGATGATAATGAAGATGGAGGCTCGGGTTCAGGTGGCAATGGGGGTGGTCACGCTGACGTTCATGAAAAAGATGGTGATGACATGGCTGGGACTTCAGAAAAGGTCAATCCTGATCCAAATATCCATGAAGCAAGCCCACCTGAACCCCCCGAGCCTTCTGACCTTCCAGAAAGGACTGCTAACGTTAACGTTGAAGAACAAAGAGAGAGAAAGAAGGTCTCTCAAACTTCAGTTCCCATCTCTTAGGTATGGGATTCCTTGTTTAAATGGCTTTTGATTCCAAGATAATGATAGCTGATATCTTTTATTTTAGATAAGGAGAAAATCCATCCAACTTTATAAATCAAAGCTTGAAAGAAAACAGACAGAAATAAATAGCTTATATAGAGAGTTAGATAAGCAGTTAAAAGAACATAATACCCTCTCTGACAAGTATCATAGACTTAATAAGAGTGCAACAGTTTTAGCGATTTTCAAAGATCAAGAAGTTGCCTCCATCTGAAGAGGGCATGCCTTCGATATGATAGATTTTTAGAAGAGAATTGAGAATTAATTACACTCTTTTGGATGTTGGTTGAAGAGAGGAACATCCTTGTAGACTTCCTATATAAAGCTTATTGCAAACATCCGACAGTAGATTTTTCATACTTAGGTGATTTAATGGGGGTCTACTTAGGCGTTTACATATGAGATATTTGGATGAATTTGGATCAGATCCACACCCGGGGACTTGCTGGAATTTACCACGAGTCAAATCGATTCCTCATGAGTTTTCTCCTGAAAAACTTAAATTATAAGGACAAATTTGTTTCAGAGTTATTCAAAAAGTCAATTTATTATGAACCAGATGAACATTTATAATTTTTTAATAACATTGATTTATAAATTTCCCATTCTAACTTCCTTTTATACTTAGTTTCATTTTATTACGTTATCACGGAATAAATGTCTCTCAAGCAACTCTGTTTCTAAAGATTATTTAAGTAGATATGTTAGACTAACAAGAGATTATCTAGAAAAGGCTTCGCTTTTGAAATCTTCAAAATTAGCCAAATACTGCTTTCTTAGAGACTTGCAGAGACTTTACATGGAACATCCTTGCCTCCATTTTGATTTTCTTGGTGAAAAAAAAGAGAAGCTTCTCAAGGAAATCCGAACCTATCATACCAAAGTAATATGTTGTCGTGATAGTCCTCCTGCCACAGAGTGGGACTATAGCAAATACCCTCCAGTGATTACCCCAGAAGGATTTACTACTCCTTTTGATTCGACAGTTACTTTTTCAGCTAACACCTTGAACAAAGTCAAAAACGCGATCTCTCAACTTTTAGTGTAAAACAGGCATCTCATGAAACTGTACTTTTTGTTTCATTTGTACTTAAGTTGTAACCTTTTATTGTTATAATAAAAGAGATTAATTATTTGAGTCTTAACTTTATTTTATTTTTGTGTGTTTAAATAGTAGTTACATTTATCTACAATGCCTCTCTCATTAGATTCAACATCTCGTTTTATCAGTATCAAAGATAGGTTGTTAGCAGATATTGAAAAGAGGAAGCTTCTTAACGATCCTTTGTCTGCTTGCCTTCAAAGCAACACCGAAGCGTTAGAATGGCGTAGAAAATTTTTGCTTCAGAAGACGATTGTTAGAGACCTTAACAACCAGATTACAGGTCTTGAAGCGGACATCAAGAACAAAGATGAAACAATTTATCAACTAAAGTGTCAAGTTAAATCAAACCCCTCGATTGACTTTGATCAAGACATGTCCAAGATCCTTCAACAGATAAGTGACTTAGAGATAAAACTGAAAGATAGTCAAGCCCTATGTAAATCTCTAGAGTTTATCATGGGGGACAACATTCAAAATGTTAATTTGCCAATTTCTTTGATTGCCTCGTCTGTTGTGAAATCGACAAGGTCATCATCTTTAGCTATCCAAAAATTTCCAGCTACGACTAACCCTCCGCCTTACTTAGATGAAGGTGTAGTAGGAGAATGGTGCAGAAAGGTCAAGTTCGAAATGATGAGATACTTTGACAACCAACAAAAAGTGAGGTACTCACAGCACATAAATGAATATGCAGCTAGGATTCAGAAACTTGAACATGATAAACATCTTCTTCGAAAGCACATTGCAGATTTGGAAAGACAAAATAAAACTCTCAAAGGCGATAATAAAGCTTTCAATCATGCCTTAAAGGCTCGCATTGCTTCCATCGATGATGTTGATGAAATAGGGAAAAAATAAAAGAAGCTTAAAGAGATTCTTTGTAAATAATTCAACATATTGTTGATCCTTTAATTGCTTAAAATCTAAATAAGACTATTCAGGACTTGTAAAACATACCCTTGTGTTGTATACTTGTAAATAATTTTGTAAATTATGTAAATTATGTAAATATCACCTGGTTTGTAATCCTTTCCTATAATGTTGTTTCTGCATCTGCTTTCTGATAACTTGGACTATGGTTTTTGTATTCGATGGCCCATTCAGTCTTTATTTTTGATCTTATTTCCCTGAAAAGTATGAAGTAAACAATATTCCTTATCGTTAACTTAAAATCTATTTAGAAGTTTACCTTCATTATTTGTGGAGGTTAACAGATCATTATGTGAACATATAATAAGTGAATTAATTCTATAATTTAATATGGTTGAAAGTTTCAAAACCCATCTTTGGTAATGATAAGAGAGCCAAGAATTCAAATTCAACTACATTGATAGAATACCAGAAATTTAGTTCATGATTCAATTATAGATGTTTAGAAATTCATCTTCTGGAGATAGCTAATGGAAAGTCAATAATAATCCTATAATAGAAGTCCAAAAATCATTGTCTAAATGTGTGTAGTAGAAATCCAGTGACCCTGATTTGAGCATTAGTAAAGTAGATCCCGAGCTTAATTGAAGACTAGGAATTCATAGAAATCACGATATCATATGCTCTAGAACCCAGATTTGGGCATTGAGAGATGAAATTTAAAAGGCTAAAGATCTGAAACCCAGATTCGGGTATCAGTGGATGATAACCATAAATCATAATAATAATCTCCATAATAGACACTTCGAGCCCAGATTCGGGCATTAATGAGTAAACTCCAATAATAGCCCTAAAACCCTGATTCGGGTATTAATAAGTGAAGTTCCGAACTTAATAATGAAAGACCCGAAACCAAGATTTGGGTATTAATAAGTGAAAATTCTTCTTTGATAATTAGTCGAAGACTGTAGGTTCTTACCTAAACCTTCTGTTCTGTACCGCTCCTTGGGTTTTGACTCTCTTAACATGTCTTTCCCTTTAGGCCCCGTATATTGTCGTCATTTGATTTGTCGCTTCCTGAGCTCGGACATCTTAGTCCATTGTTTAATACGTCGCTTCTCGGGCTCGGACGTTTTAGTCCGTTGTTTGATATGCTGCTTCTCGGGCTCAGACGTCTTAGTCTTTCATTTGATATGCCACTTCTCGGGTTTGGACGTTTTAGTTCGTCATTTCATATGCCGCTTCTCGGGCTCAGACGTCTTAGTCTGTGGTTGTCTGGTGCGCTTGGTTAGCTTATCCACAAGCAAGACCCAAATACTTACCCAACCTCCCTCTAGGAAGTGCTCTAGCTAGGCCTTATAGGTGGGACTAAAGGCTTGTTTGGTGCCTTGGCCAGGCCATAGCGTAGCGGGACCAAGGGCTTACTCCGTCCTCCCTCCAGGAGGCGCCATGACCTGGCCATAGCATGGCGCGATCAAAGGCTTGTCGATGCTTTAACCTGGCCATAGCATGGCGCGGATAAAGGCTTACTTTAACCTCCATCCAGGACGCACCTTGATCTGGTCATAGCGTGGCGCGGCCAAGGGCTTGTCGATGCTTTAACCTGGCCATAGAGTGGCACTATTAAAGGCTTACTCTAACTTCCCTCTAGGAGGTCCTTTGACCTGGTCAACTCGGCGCGGACAAAGGCTTTGACCATTTAAGGTAATGTCCAAATGCAAGGAGCTCCCAACCATGAAGATTTTTCTTAGTAAAGTGGTTCTTTATTGAATCCAATTAGGATCTCTTTACAAACTCATTGATTTTGCCTTGCCTGATGAAACTGATAACCATTCCTTCTAGTGCCCTACACTGATTTGTATCATGTTCATTCATCATATGGTAGTAACAATAGGATCCTCCCCGATTCCTTTCATATTTAGGTTTTTTCTTCTATGATGGCCAATAGTTGAGCTCTTCCTTGGTTAACAAATAAACATTCTCGATTGATGTTGTCAAATTACGTTCCTTAGGGAGACTCGACTTGAAGTTTGTCTTTTGAGGATGGTTTCTAGATCTTTTATTACTTGGTTCTGAAGTTTCATCCTTAACGGCCAGTTTTCTTTTCAAAACACTTTTAAGTTCATCTGTTGGCAATGTGCCACTTGTTGCTTGATGCCATTTATGTGCAAAGGCATTGTAATCAGCCATCATTCCCTATTCAAAGATTGTGCCTTTGGTGTAGAGTTGAATTGTTTTCCTCATTTGGTCAAATAGGTTATCACTTTCATTGTTTGTTCCTCCTAAAGAAAAGATAGTGTTGGGCCAATGTGAAATGGTTTAAACTCCATCTATCTGGATCACAAGCTTCAGCTTTCCTTTTCTTTATGATCCTTAAAGCTTCCAATCTCAGCATTTGTTCTTCATGTAGTTTAGAATCATTAACTGTTCTATGGGAGAATCCAATTGGATGTGGCTCTGAGGATCCTTGTTCGGACCTTTTGATTTTGCTAAACATGATGATATAAAGTCTAAAGTAGGTAAGCTTGGAATAGAATTGGGTTAGAAGAAAGTGGAGTTGGAAGTTCAACAAGATCAAAGGTTCAAGCCCTCCTTCTAGCGTTAAAAATATTAACGAGAAAACTTTTCAATAACCCTAAGTAGAATTAAAGTATTGATGTCTCCTTCGAAACCTCTTTTGATTAGGTAAGAATAGTTAGAACCTTATTATTCCCTTAAATTCACCTTTCAAATAGGTCATTGCAGTTAACACTTCACCTTGTTCCACCTTTCGACACAGTCAAAACACTTGATCTTGCTTATGATACCTTCTTAACTAGATAAGTCAAAATTCCTTCTTATATGACCTTTCGTCTCAAGCAAAACACCCACTTCCCTTTTTATTATGCCTTTCGAACTAGTTAAGTGAATTTAGTATTCTTTCGAAACCTCCTTTCGAAGCAATTGGTAAACTCAAGGGTTGGATCTCCGAATATGAAGTAGATGGAAAGGTTCTGACTTCATCAAAAGCTTGCCTTTCGATGGCTTAGGTTAGGACCTATAGATCTATGGATTTTAGCTAAACTAAAGGTTTCGACTCACACACGTGACCTTTCGACCAAATTGATGTAAATAGATCATGAACTGACTCCAATAGTATGTAAAAAGCTCCATATCCAAAAATTCCAATATCCTTCTTTGATTAAACTCAAGCAGTACAAATTGATCAAATCCCTAATCTAATTTTAGAGTTAGTGTTTACAAATTTAAGAAAGTACAAGAATGAAGTCAATGAATTCGGATCCCCTAAACCAGACCCCTAGGGTCTTATTTATAGGTGCAGGTTGGGACCTTTCAAATCAGTCCTTTCGACTTGGTCGAAAGGCGGCCTTCGAGACCTTTCGTTGCCGTTCACATTAAGGCATCCTTCCACATTGCTTTCAAATGGACTTGAGTGCTTTCAACTTCATCAAAAGGAGTAGGTATGCTTCTCCACCTTGTGTTGCTACCTTGTTGCGAGTAAGAAGAGGCATGAGCTTTCGACCCTGTCAATAGGTAGATCTTTGGGCTTTGGAAGGTGTTGAAATGTTAAAGGTTTTAAAGCGGAAGGTAACTTTTGAAGACATACTTGCTGATTAATGCGAAACCCCTTCTTTTGGCGTAAGAGATTACCAAATTGAACTTTAACAAGTTTTCTTTCTTAGTTGCGAAAGGTTTCGACTGGTTTGAAAGGCTTAGTTATCCTTTCGAAGGGGTTGCTCTAACGAAACATCTTTCTATGGTATGTCAATGAAGGCAAAACCTTCAGTTTCCAAAGGTTTAGCGTGCATGTGAGTGACTATAATTTGTTGCCTTTGAAAGGTGCTGCTCAACTTATTCGAAACGTCTTCATGCAAGCAGAAGCATCTGTTTTGAAAGGGTTCTTTGATCCCCTTTGGACCCCTTCGAAAGCTTATAGCACACTTAATCTTTGTTGTAGCATCCCTTCGACTCCTTCGAAAGGCTTTGTTGACGTTATCCTCTTTGGTAAATTCTTCTCTTCTACTCTCCTTGGTTTCGACAAGGAGTTGAAGTAAGAATTGCAGGTAACAGATTTCAATAAGATAATCAACATTGATATCAAGCTGGGAGACCCTTAATATATCATGGCATATAAGTTCAAGTTGCTCTTCAAGCCTCTCAATCTCCAGCTTTTAAGATTTAACAGCCTCAAAAAGATTGGTTGTTTGTTGGTGGTGACTAGCAAGCATTGTTTCAACTTCTTCTCTTTCTTCCAAACAATATTTTGTAGATATTTAGAATCTATCTGAAGGGATACTCATCGTTCAAGAATCATATTCACACCCTTCAAAAGTGAAACATCTTGGGAAAGACTTTTGTTTCTGCTTTATAAATCCATTATTTTATCATTTAAAGCGTTCTTTTTAGCTTTAAGTTTCATGATCTGCAATCGTAGTTTGGAAGGTTCAGTCAATAATTTCTCATTCTAAAAGTTCTTTATCCTCCAGTTATAATCAAATGCAAATTATTTCATCCACCTCGAAAGCTCCTTTTATTTATTTAATAGGGAGAGGGTGTAAAGAAAGGGATGATCTTGAGACGATATGATTAGTTTTGCACATTCAAGGATTATGAATTGATACTTTTCGACTAGATGAGATGTCAGGGTCAAAGGAGGAATGTTACTGTCCTTTCAATCAAAAGGAGCTCATTCGACTTGCATTTGTCCTAAGATTTCTATAATTCAGACTCTAATCGAGAACCCATTGGTTTGAATGGGTGATTTGGGTGTCTAAATTAGTTTTTTGAATACGAGGCGGATCACTAAGGGAAGGCATCTTGAAGAGTTCTTAAATATCTTTGTCCTTGGTCAAAAGTGAAATTTTCTTCTCTAAGTCCTCTACTATGTCTTGAAAAGCTTAAATATTGCTTTAATTCTAAGATATTTTTATAACATTTTTTGGCCTCAGCATTGCCGATTAATAATATTTAAGAGGAAGATAACTAGGCACGGTAATCCACATCTCGAACAAGACTGGTTTAAATTTCTAAAAGTCGTTGAAGTAAGTTGAGTTTTTCAAAAGAAAGTATTTTTCTTTGCTTTTAGAGAAAAACCTACAAAATATTAAGATAAAAGAAAAAGGATAAATAAGAAAACAATAGACTAAACACAGTAAATAATTTTGTTGATAACAAGATCGTAATAGACAACTCCATAATAGACTAAATATAGCAAAGTTAAATAAGTGTTCATTCCAAGAAACCTGAATCTCCTTTGTCAGGATTGTGGCTTGAAACAACATTGGGAACTCTTTGAATCAATGTTGGATAAATGGAAAACGAAGCCATAAAATATGTCTCCATTCTCGGGGGCGATTAACTAGGGGAACTTTTGGCAATCCAAGTTCGAAGAAGAACTAGGGGAACTTTTGCATCGGGAAGACTTTTCAATCATGCAATCAGTCTCCTAAAGTCCTATTTAGTCTAATACGTTTATTTAAAAATCTTTTTGAAACAAGAGGAGACAAAAGAATTTTCAAGGACTTGCATATAAATGATAATTCAAATCATATATGGAATTGGAACAAACAATAGTTTTCATTATGGATGTATACATTATCTAATTACATAATTACAATTTATATAAAGAAAACTAAGAAGGCTCATGAAGATATGATACTTTTAGGTAATCAACAATGAATTTATCATGCTTGAATTCTATTTTTCATAAGGTAGTATATCTATTAACATAGGGGCAGTGTTAGAATATGGTAAATTCTTACGCTCGCTGGAGTGAGGATCGGAGCCAAACCGATCGACGTACTTCTTGTTAAGCTTCCTGATCATACCCCTATAATAGTTATCCAAGAATGAAAAATCAATGGTAAGAAACCTAATATAGACTAGGTATAAGCAGTTGATGGGTTGTCTCAATCTTTTATAGGTATCCAAAAAAGGTTGTCTTCATTATCCTTATGATAGACAGACTAGATAACTCGTGCCTTTCAAAGAGTTGGATCAAATTCTTTATTATGGAAACCCTCCAGAGTTTTTATCCATTTGAGAAGCCTCATGTATTTATTATTAACGAAAATGAGATCCATGCAGATTCTCTTGCCTTCCCTATTAAGCCTTAAAATTTCAGTTTTACTTTTGCCAAATAAAATCTCAAAATAATTTCCAAATCTGATAACAAAAGTCAAAGCTTAATTGAAAAGTTCTAATACAAGATTAAAATAAACTTTTAAGAATGCATGAAAATTGTAGATTACCTAAGGGTAATTTCTAGAAAGCATGGGAGATTTGGAAGAAAAGTTGGAAGCTATTCTCCTTTGGAAATTTAAAGGAGAAGAACTAGTCTCCACAAAAATGATTTACGTATATCCACCTACTATGATAGAAGAGCGCCCTTTATCTTAAGAAGAAGGGTCATCAAGAAAATCTTTCAAAGAAGTATGGTTGCTAAAAGTAGGTTAAGGTGATATGGGAATCTAAAATTATGATCCTCCCCGTGCTCACTACCCCAGGCTCGGTATTACTATCTAGGTTATCATCATTATCATCCGTTTGAGGGCTATCTCTGATATTTCTAGCATTATGATCATCATCCTTATCACTAATATCTTCATTATAATCGAACTCACCCAATCATTGGCCTCACCTTCATCATCGAA
Organism: Allium fistulosum; assembly: GCA_030737815.1. NCBI lineage: Eukaryota > Viridiplantae > Streptophyta > Magnoliopsida > Asparagales > Amaryllidaceae > Allium > Allium fistulosum. The sequence goes on along the minus strand of CM060901.1, from coordinate 1,265,218,790 downwards.
AGAAGATCCACTAATCGCTTGAGATCATTCAATATTCTGCTCCTCATCAATTTCATCATGAGAATTCGACATAAAATCCAATTTAGGGGTAAGAATTGAACTCGCAACCTACAGGCAGAGGGTTTGCTGATTTCCACTACACTAACAATGCTTTTAAATAGCATGAAAAGTAATGTTTATTAAATACTAAACTGTTTAGACCTCCTGTTTCTTCCCCTTGTTGCCTCCATCCGGGGGGTTTTCCTAGGCGGCCGCCTGGTGGGCCTAGCCCTAGAACCGGGCCTGTGTGTGTGATAGATCTGGAATTTACATACTAGGGAAGAATAGAAAAAAAATATATAAATATACATAAAAATTCATTACCTCTTCCTTAGCATGATTAACCGTTTTCCAAATCCTTGGACTATGAACACACACATATATGTAGGAGCGTTCATAGCACTCCCATTTTGCAGCACCCCTTATAGCCCCCTGATTTCCACCACACACTCCAATTAAAAAAATAATATGATGTGGAGAAGAGAGAAAGTATTATTATTTACATTGGAATGTGTGGTGGAAATCAAGGGGCTACAAGTGGTGCCACAAAATGAGGTGTCATTGAATGCTCCTTCTATATATATGTATGTATGTATGTATGTATGTTTTTGAATTAATAAGTTTGGTGCGAAGGAAGAAAATTGGTAGTGTTTTGCTAGCGTGTTAATTTTTCTTGTGAATAAAAGTGAGGGGGAATACTCTTATTTATAGTGTCTAGGATATATGTAGGATCACAGTCGGTTGGAAATAATAAAATCAGACCATTTAGGTCTTAAAACCCTAGCTGCAAGCCTGCAACAAACGACGGTCAATCGGCTGCACTTATTGGAGCGGTCGACCGCTAGCGGGCGACCGATCCCAACGAAGGTGTTGACCAATGGTCCTGGCTTCCATATATACTATTAAAGTTAATTTTATATTTGTTAATTTATTTATTACATTCTTAACATTAAGGTTACATAACCGTTAACTTTAGCATTAACGTTATAGAATTTATTTACTTTTAAACTGTATATATTTAGTTTATTAATTTATGTCCGTTTGAATTATTTTAAATTTGAAATCTTCAAACGTCGACAACTTCTCCATTTAAACTTTGATTGCAAAGCTTTATATATGAAAATTGCTTAGAAAATTGCCACGAACACAATGGTGTAACTTTATTGGTCAAATTCTAACGTTTTCACAAATTCCATTTTTAGTCTCATCATTAACTAATTTATTTCTTATTAATTTTTACGGGGTGTTACAAGTAGCCGTCGAAGATCTAACATGGGATATTGCATATCTAGGCCATCATATTTATTAGCTACTGCCTATGTAAATTAAGGAAATCAATTTTATAGAAAATTCTATCGAAGATGCAACTTGAAGTGATCGAGGATTTAGCTATCGCACATTCTAGATGGAAAATTTTGAAATTAAGTAGAAAACTTATATATCCCATAATAAGCAAACTAATTTTTGAAATTTTTTTTACACATGTCATTTGCTTATTTGTTTCCTTTTTATTACGGTAGAAATATCATCATGCAACCGTGATTTGCATCTTTATTTACTCCCTAATTAGTCTCTTTCTTTAATTATTTCATTAGTTAGAGATATTTTCTGCCTTATAATTTAACTCATATTAATTCATAAAATCAATGAAAAATTTCCAAAAAAATCGCAGAATATCAAAAACACTAAAATATACCTTCTGTAAAAAAATTCAAATTAAAATAATAAATTTTATTGTTTTTATATATTAATTTACATATAAAACTTCCATTTTCATTTTATAAAGTTCATAATAAATTATTCCTTCATCCAAAAATTACAAAAATAAAAAACTACTTCTTTTTTCACATTATAAGCATCATACAAAAAATTTAATCCATTTGAAGATGAATAAATCATGTTTTACTCTTAACATACCATAAACTATGTCATTTAACAACCAAACTTATAAAGAATTGAACTGTTATCATCAAAACTTGATTATCACCATTTAAAATAGCAAAAACACGTAAAATCCAAGTATAACCAGATTTGGATATGAAATAGAGTTAGTATTTACTCACTTGTGTTTAAAGTTTGATTAAGCATCCTTTCTTCTCTTTTACAATGAGAACTTTGATCTTCTCTTTGTTTAGTTTCCCTCCTTTCCTCTCCTTGATAATGGCAGTCTAACTTGTTTTTATATTTTTATTTTCAACAAAATGGGAGAATGTACTATCAGAATAAAATAAAATGAGAGAATGATATGTTTTCAAGGATATAAGGTTTAATAATTTGGGCTTGGGCTAAAATCTCTTTCTAGCTTAATCTTGTTAATTCTCTAACCTCTTTGCCATAACATTACCTTTATTCGTTGATTCTTTTATGACTAAAACTATTTTTATAATTATCTTTTAATTGTTAATTGGATAATCTTATTAATAATTAATCATATGTTATGGCACTCAAAAATATAGGGTGTTACACTTATAATTTTAGATGTGAACTAGGTGAATCCTTCACTTCTTTTCTCTAATAAAAAGAGTGCCAAGATCACGTCTCAAAAGACTACTATCAATCATCCTCTCTATCTTGCTACCAAAACCAAAAGGGTTACTTCATCTTCTCTTGCCAACATGGTTGTAGACATCTTGGAAGCTACAAAAAGAAAGATATGTCATCATAAAGACTTTGATAGTGAAATGTGCTAGTTGACCTTATACTTGCTTGCAATAAATCTAAGGTTCGTCATTTTGTCTTTGAAGCTTTGTTTTATTATTAAAATCTCTAAAGCTCCATCTTCCTCTATTGACTTGGATATTAACATCGTGTTATCCTAAGAAGAGCCAACGGCCTCAAATCTACACAAAGAACTTAGATTGTATCAATAAGACTCTTCTTGGATGTTTCTCACAGAAAGTCACCTATGATTAGAATTTATTCATATGCTATTGTGGGCTTGTTCACCCACGGAATAGTGAATATGAAGAGTTGCTATGAAGAACAAGAACAACTAAAATGTCAATATTATGAGTGTTACCATTTACCATGGGCCTAAGGTAGGAAGGCAAGAAGGACACAAAGTAGCATGAGAAGGACCAAAGAAGAAACATTAAAGCTTATATAAAGAATGAGTTTGTTTAGCCTCAAACCGATCATCAATTTCTTGTCGATCCTATCACTATTGGACAAGAATTTATAACTGGTAGTATCATTACCGGACAAGAATACATGTCCAATAGTTCAACTACGAAACAAGAATTCTTATTCGGTGGTGTCACTATCAAATAGTAATTCCTGTTCGATAGGTTGGCTACACGACCCAGGAGTGCATACCACTGTCCTTTAACCTAAATGCTGAAGATTGCCAAATGCCAAACCATACTCACATACCGGCCATGATGGTACCAAACGCACCTTGCCATATCAAACCAATGATGCATATATCAAAATTCTCGATTTAGTCTTCTACACAAGGAAATTCTAGATCGTATCTTCTGTATAAGGAAAGAACCGAACATAGAAGGATAAATAGGGATGTTATCTATTTTATGAACCTAGCATCCTTGTATGTTCACTCCAATAAATACCCAAGCTTATAGCAGCAACGGCGAATAATTCTGAAGAATAAAAAAAGCCAAACCGAGCTTGCTGAAAATAATTTTTGGAAGCTACAACTAACTTTACTTTGAGCATCAGACCATTGTATTTTTTAAAAATAATTGTGAATTAAGGAAAATGGACAGTGGATGTAGGCCTATAAAATAGTTGCGTCATACACTCCATATATGCGATTCTACAATAAATTGATTAGAGGCTTTTGACTATTTTTTAGCAAACATTTTGGCGCTTTCAGCGAGAAAACTCTTGAATCTCAGCATGCCTTGGAAATAAAAAAACTAACTAGTACTACCAATGGAAACAAAATGCCAATGCACTTAATAAGGAAAACCTGCAATTCAGTACCCAAGCACTAGTAGATGCAATTACCAAAGGCAACCTAGACAGAGTTGTGGTTAAACTTAACAACTTTTTTTCTACCCAGCAATAAGCTATTGTAGACCAAATCATAACATGCTTGGGCCAGACACAAACTGTCGGTCAAAACACTGAAACACAAGGATGATCCCAAACTAGGGGGTTTAGAAGATAAAGGATGTTGCATTTGGATAATGAGTCCGACTAGGAAAATCGAAGAGTAGGAAGAGGAAAGTCAGGGGACTGAAGCAAGTAAGGATTCAGCCTGAAGATGCACCCATGAAAAGGTTTAGTACCGAGCCAAATTGGGGAGGCAACGAACCAAGGCCTACTGCAGTTAATCCTACTAGCCTTAGGCGATGTTCTTTGGCCTTCATTGATGTAGTGGCTAATGGAAGATAGACTGAATATGAGGGCTATCTAGGAGCTAGGACTGGAATCGCTGACCAAGCCATCATAGAAAGAGTGGTAGAGACCTTTAACCCCAGAGGGAAGGGTTGGTTCACCGATAATAGTCACTAAATTGGAGGGCCAAATGGCATGAATCATTAGGGTATGTGTTTGGCGTGAGCAAGTGGAGGGGGTATTGGAACCTTGGTTTATGGCCCTTTCTCCCTATAACTAGAAATTGCTCAAAATCCCATAGATTTCTAAATGCCCACTATGGAACCACAACAAAGGTTTAACTGACCCATAGTGCATGTACACCAATATATCCAACACTTGTTGATGAGTAGGGAAACAAAGGAGGTCTTATGTAAATATTTTCCTTATTCTTGGTACACTTAGCCACAATGTGATTTTTTTCTTCTACCCTGGGATTAATACATTCATGGACATTCTTCAAGGAAAATTTTATCGGTCAATTTTGGGTAAACTAAAGCAGACTAAGGATCCATACTTGTTATATGATGTGAAGTAGAGGGAGGATGAGCGACTACAACGGTACTTAACTTATTTTAATGCCACAGTGGTTGGAGTTCATATGTAGACGAACAACTTACTTTGATGGCATTATGTGGCAGAGTACACCCAAACACAAAACTAGTTAAAAGCATAACTAAGGAGAAGCTGACTACCCTATAGGACTTCTTCTATGAAGGAACAAAATATATGGGACTAGAGTAAGCCGTGGATGGGCAACCGGTTGGGAAAACTACGAGAGTGTCGGAAGCATACCGATCCCATGGTAATCATAGCAACGTTCATCTTGAGGGAGGTGCACCGAGTTTTAGCAGACGATGGGAGTTGGCTTAATATCCATTTCAAGGACGCCTTTGACAAGATGAGACTATTTATGAAGGACATCATGCCATGCAACAAATAATTATATGGGTTTTCAAATGCCCTTAGGGAAGCTAGATTTATTTGTCGAGCTTAGAAACAATCTCCAATCAGACAAACAAAAGCAAACAATCATGTTGGTGGATGGTTTCTTAATGTACAATGCATTCTTACGACAGTCGGTTTTGTCATAATTTCATGTGGTTGTGTCCCAATGTGCATAAAAATAAAATTCCCTACAACCATGGAGTAGGGATAGTCAAAGGAAATCAAGACATTTCTATGGAATGCTATGTAGTGAAGCTCCAAGAAAATAGTCCTATGGAGAAAGAAAAATAGACAGAAACCCCTCTCTATGTGAAAAAGTCGGCCATATAGCAATTAAAGGAAGGCCCCGCTCGGGTACATTAGTGGTCCTTTCAGTGACCTGGACCCAAGAGATGGAGAAGAGGGGACCACAGCTGTGCCTGGAGAGGTAATGGAGTTTGTAGAAGTTGACAAAATTATTCAAACTAGACTGGTGAAGATCAGATCCCAATTAGAATAGGACGTGAAGGTGCAACTAATAGGTTTTTTGCAAGATAATCAAGATGTATTATGTGGTACCGTGCCAACATGTGTGGAATTTTTCCTAATATTACATGTCATGCACTAAATATTGATCCAAGAAAACCTCAATAAAGCAAAAGAAAAGAAGTATGGTCCTCAAACGACTAATAACCTTAAACAAGGAGATCGAGGCCTTGTTAGCAAAGAGATTTATCCGGGAATCTCGCTATGTGGAATGGATAGCTAATCCGGTTTTGGTCAGTAAACAAAATGTGAATTTGTAAATTAATTAGCTGGACTTGGGATTGTAGGACATGAGCTGTTATATTTTATGCGTGCCTACTCTAGATATAATCAAATTATTATGTATATCCCATTTTAGGATCATATTGCTTTATTATTGACTCGGGCCTATACTGCTACAAAGTCATGCCCCTTGGACTAAAGAATTCCATATCAACAAATCAATGTTTCGTCAACAAAATGTTTCCTAACCAGATCGGGAGAAACACAAAAGTATGTATGGATAACATGCGGTGAAGTTAAAAATTGCTAAAAATCATATCAACCACTTGGATGAAAGGTTTCAAGTACTCTAGGAGTTTAGGAGTAAGCTAAACCTTTTAAAGTATTCTTTTGGGGTCTCCTCTAGGAAGTTCCATGATTTATTATACACTCCAAGGGAATAAGCTAACCCGGTGCAAAATGAAACAAAAGGTATAAATGACAAGGTAGCTGCATTAATGGGATTCATATCTAAGGCAACAAATAAGTGTGTTCCATTCTTTGAGGCACTAAAGAAGGAGAAAAAAAATTCCTGGACCGATGAATGCTTAGTCACGTTTCTTAACCTTATAGAGCATCTGTAGAAACCGCCTATCTTGTCCATAATAGTAGAAGGAGAAGATGAATATAGGTACTTAGTAGTGTCGAGTCATTCCTTAAGCAACATTGGTATGAGAAGAAGGTAGGGTGCAACATCCAGCGTACTCTATAAGTAAGCATTTTACTGGACTGCAATCTAGGTATCCTAAATTGGAGAAACTAGCTTATTGGCTTTTACTAGCATCCTGGAAGTTGAGATATTATTTTCAATCTCCCCCTATTCAAGTATTGACTAATCAACCACTAAGGCAGTCCTTACATAACCTAGATACTTCAGATAGGTTTCTAAAGTGGAGCATCGAGCCGAGCCAGTATGAAATCACCCATTACCCTTACACAATAATCAAAGGATAAGCATTGGCATATTTTATTCAAGAATGCATTATCGAGACGATGAAGTAGGGCCAAGAGGAAGAATCTCGTAAATGGTAGTTTTTTGTGGATAGAGCTTCAAATGATAACTATTCTGGTGCTAGGGTGGTGCTAGTTACACTTGAGGGGCGGAAATTATGCTATGCTATGTGATTGGAATTCAAAACAACAAATAATAAGGCAGAGTATGAAGCATTGACAGTTGGGCTAGATATAGTAGAGGAGCCGGGGATTAGGTTATTGTTTGAACCAAAAATGGCACAAACACCGAGAAAATTAAGTAGAGAATGAAAAGTGAAGAAATTTAAATGAAAACGAGTAGAAAAGAACACACGGTAATTTATAGTGGTTGGCTAATCTTGGCCTACGTTCACTTAGTGATTTTATTGATTATCTTGCTGATTACAAGTAAGAGTTCTTATGGATCGATATAAATCTAACAGCGATTATAAAAATTAGATTTAGGAGAAGCAAGAGCTAAAAGATCCTTAGAAATGAGCCCTGCCGCTCTATTTATAGACGTAGGAAGCCTAAAATCTCACCCCTATGATCTCCACATTATTTTCATGTCATAGACCAATTCTATAAGAAAATAGGTGAACAGGTCATCAACAATCATGGATCGGTACTGATCCATAACATTTTGAAATAAATGGTCTTAGTCTTCTTGTCTTGACTCAATGTGTTGTTAGCTTCGTGTCTCCACACTTATTTGCACTAATATTAACTAGTCTTTGAGTTTAAACGATGGATCTATGGAAGAATAAAATTGCTGATTTCTACTGTCTGAGACGTTCGATAGCAAATGATAGGCGATCGACCTATGGAGCTTGGGATAGGCTTCTAGCATAAAGTAGAGTAAGCAGGCAGAAGTTCGGAAAATTTGGAGAAGAAAAGTTGGATCGGTTCCGATCCAAGGGGTTGGATCAGTATCAATCCACCACTTTGGTGTATCCTACTCTTTTTTGTCTTGGGTTGGTTTAGTATTTCTCATGTGGCCCTGTTTGTGCTTGGTTCCTTGATTCTTGGTCTATCTCCATGGGCTTCCTACCTTAATAACTCCAAGTTTAACTCGTCCAGTCTGTCCGAATATTGCCTGGTCAAAAGGTTGGATAACACTTGCCCTTTAAAGTACATCTCGTTTCAAACATGATGTTCTTTGAATCGAGACAAGTCAGGACTCTTTTGAAGGATTCCACTCTGCACTTCGAATGGTCATTATCCTTCCTGCGGATTGATTCCATGAAACGCTATGTTCATAGTCATTCGCCGCAATCTTTATCAGCATCTAGTATTATAACTCTGAAGTATGTTCTCATGATTTTTCATTTCAAGCTTGATAAACTGGTTCCTTTCATGGATTTTCCAAGTTAGAGTCTTATTGCCTTTGATTCTAGTCATCGATTCTTAATAGGTGCACGTACATGCATGCACGTGCGCGTTCTTGCATAACTTCATTATTCAATGCATGCATCCATATAGGAATATCTATAAATATAGTTTATATCCATCATCCATTATTTTTAAAAGAATCATGACTCAGTACCGATCCGAAAGTTGGAGAAGATTCTCCAATCTTGGTGCTTGGAAGCATGGGTTTTAGGTTATATAACCTGTTCCCTTTACTTTTCCTCTTCGCTTTATTTAACCGATCCAAGGACTTGAGCTTCTGCCATTAAACCTTCTTGCCTATGATCTAAACTTCCCCTCACCTTCGATCATTAGCCGCCGCCATCTCTTCCTTTAAAACCCTCAACGACACCATCGGAGCCTTGTCTGAACCACCATCCCACCTCGATTGGAAGTCCACCAACCCAAGCCTTTATTCCTTGAATCGAGCTTATCCCTTGATCAATCCTAGTTAGGTGGCTAAATTGAACGTGAACGTGGATGTTGTTGCCATCGATGGCCATGTTCTAGGAATAGAGAAGATAAAGAAGGAAGAGGGCAAGATTTTTCCATGGGTTGGATCGGCATAAATCCAATACTTTGATAAATTTATAAGTTTTCGTGAAATCTAAGTTCACAATTGAACTTTACCTTGTAGAATTATGTTAAATTCCATCTTTATGATTTTGAAACATTTTCAAAGCAAAGACGACATCATAATGTTTGTCGGGATGGTCAGCGATGACGGTCACTTTGGATGATATTCGAAATCCTAAAATGAACATTATATAATATAGGAAATCTAAGTTATATAATATTACACGACACCGCACTACATTCCATTTTAGCATATGGATACAACTTGTAGCTATCCTAATATTGATTGTATGTTGAGTTTTTATAGACATGGAGTACAGACATTCCAAGCGTCTTGCCACCTTTAACTGCAGGTCCATCTACTTCCAGATATGTTGAATCCGACACCGAGTCTAGCTCGACTATGATTCCACTTGCATAGAAAACTCTAGTATAGAAGGAACATTAATAAGAATATCCATAGGTTCAATTGCGAGCCACTGAAAATCCAATAGATCCCGCGGAAGGGCCAGAGGTGGAACCTACTTCTGATACTCTCAAAGATGTTGTTTTTAGAAGATCCCATTGATTCCGTCGCTTCAAAGATTGACGAGGGATCTCTTCATAGAATTTGCGACAAGCAAGGAATTTGATTTGGCGACGCTCCAGTCCCTTCTTGCCATTAGAGAGCTCATGGTCCCCCAGAAGGCTACATTGCTTGCACCAACTATATGTATTTGGTGGGATATGTTCCACTATTTAACCCTTATATTCGTCGAGTTCTAAACTTCATGAGATCAAACGCAACTACATCCAAATAGCTATGCTTTCTCCTTGGTACATACATTGTCATCATTAAATACTTGCACCGAATACCCAGCGACAAAGAGATTCAATACATATACAGTTTCAAGAGTTGGTGTGGAAGTCATTCCTTGACTTACTTGGAGCCAGCAAAGAATTGCAGTGTTCTCACTGGCATGTGGAGAAAGTTGAGCAATTTCCATAGTGAATGGTTTTACGTATGCTATCCACCTGGGTTTGCCCGAAGGTTGATATCTGGATGTAAGTTCTACCTCATTTGTTTGCTACAAGTTTGCCATGTTAATTATAATGCTTAACTCATATTCTTTCTGTCATTTAGACGTTCCAACGAGGCCCAGGGACATGGCTTTTGCGGATGTCGTCAGAGTTCTCATAGCGCTTGCAAGGGGGATGGAGACATTAGAATTCTTCTCTCCAATGAGAATCTCCTAACCCATAATCTGCTAGAAGCGGACCGCAGCACTGATCTAGTCCAAGTGGCCGCTAATGATGATGACTATGATGATGATAATAACTCGCCCGAAGGTAGTGAGGCTAATCCATATGTGCCCCCAATCTTGAGTCCAACAGCAGAAGTAGAAGATAATGTTGAAGATAGGGAAGAACATGCCATGTAGGGGAAACTGTGGGTGGCAATAATGAGGTTGGCCATGACTATATGGGCCACGAGTCCTTGGTTGAATAATCCATAGACGACCAACAGTCTACCCCGAAGAAGTGACCAGTTGTGAAAATTTCTAAGGTGCAGACTTCTACACAGCCTTTGTCCATTACGACTGTTGAGAAAACTCCTTCTCTTCCTTCCAAAGATACATTCTCTAAGCTGGGGCTGATTCCTATCGAGTTCGACTCCCTTAGCATAAGTGACATGACCCTCGAAGATCTTGACTCCCCCATCCGGTTTAACGGTGACATTCCATCCATCAGCATGGGGATATCACTCCTATAAGAAAAGCTCCAGAACATGGTCCATTGAGAAGACGCAAGGAAACTCACGCACATGTGCACTTTACGGCACTACGTTGCACTTGACTCGTATCCTTTCTAGTCGAACTAATTCGTTATTTTTTCTTTTACAGGATCTATGGAGAAGAAGAAATGCATATATCAATCTCTTGAGGAAAATGCAACTCGATCATATAGGATCGTCCAGGCTCATATCATCAGGGCAGTGTCGAGATTCTTAGTCCAGCTATCGGTCTAGCCAAGATAGAGGCAGCCGGGATAGGAATATCTACGATAGAGATTATCTATCATATGATTCTATCTTTAAACATCATTCTAGGTCTAGATCTCCTCCTCCAAGAGGCCCGGATAGGCCTTTTGATCAACGCGATGACATGCCACCAGGCGATGCCTCCTGTGTACCTCCTTCGACTACCAATCCTGTACAGCATCTGACACCATCTCATTCTTGTCGATCTTTAGATCGCAGGCACCACAAGATCATTTATGAGACTTCTTATCATAGAGTCGGTAAGCAAACGATCGAAGCACCGATGGTCACTATAGAGCAAGAACTTGCCACTAGTTCCCGAATGGCTGAATTAGAAGAACAACTTCATGGTGTTTGTTTTGGTGGGCTTATGTTCATGCCCAACTTAAAGAGAATTCCGCCTGATGTCCAAGACATGACCGTTGCTTATGTTATTGACGCTCATAATTAGTACAATGAATGGTTGCGGGTAGTTAAAAAAATATCCAAGGTCTCAAGAGAAAGGCAACTCAAGATTGATAATTTGAATCTCATGGCATTGCAAGACAAAGAATCATTGCCCTTCTCGATGCTGAGGATGAAAACTTAAATCACAAGCCAAAGCTGAGAAGAAAGCCGAGGACGTCATCAAGGCGCCTAAAGATGAGAGAAACAAGCATCGTAATGAGATTGAGACTGTGCATCATCGGGTTCACACTTAGTGCTGGAAAGAGATTCCTCAAACAAGAAGGTGGTTGAGCTGTTGGCCAAACTTAAGAGTGAAACAAAAGAGAAGAATGTTGCTCTTCAATAAGCTTAGGATTATTGAAAAGAGCTACTTAGTGCTCGCGGTGAAAGAGACAAGGTGATTGAATGTGCTACAGACGTGGATGCACTTGTCAAGAAAGACGTTGAAGCTGCGAAACAGCGAATAATGGAGAAATTCGAGCCATTGCTTAATAAGTAAAATGCAACGTACTCAAATTATGCAATTTGGAGTGGTCCAACAATGATTACCCCAGAATTCTTGCCCTCGCTTAAGAACAAATTATCATAGCTTGAGAAGGATATCCTGGTAAGAGATGAGCCCAAGATTCTAAAAGAAGGCCAGCTTATTCTCCATCCAGAGCTAGCCACTACAGTGCAAAAACACTTAGGTGAAGGCTCCAGATCGCCACCTCAAGATGTTGCTGTTGGGGACACCCTTGGGCCCAAAACTATTCCTAATCCATCTCCAGTCCTAGGATACAATCCAGATCAGCCTCAAATGCATAAGCCTACTATCCTTTCTCCCATTTTAGAGGGGAACTCTGGCTGCACTCCGGCCACACAGAGACCCAAACTAAAGGAGGTATCTCGTTGACCTCACCTATATTCCAAAGAATCCATATGTCACCTATTGACATCACTAATCTCTTCTTTTATATCTCTCAAGTTTAAGGTCAGCCCCACAGGTCATCCCACTTCCTAACCAAAGTCTCCAATCGAGTCAACAAGCAACTACGATAGAATTGATGACCGTGACTACTTTGAAGATGATGTCGACTATCCTGATTAGTGAGACTCCAGGGTCTGGCAAGCAGATGATGGATGATCTTCAGGATGAAAGGACTAATAAGCTCCAAGGAGCTCAGACTGATGATGATGTTATTATTACTGGTGCTTCCAAGCCTCTGTCGGGTCGCACCATGAGTTCGATTGAGAAGGAGTTTGTCTTAGCCAAACAGGTCAAGCTCGAGAAGTTAGATACTTTTTCTCCTCCGCTATTTATAGCTCTACTTGGTCAGACTATCTTTGCCCCGGTCTCTATTCCTCCACCTGAAAGTGCCTAAAGCACACCTGCTGGGTCATCACATATCACTCTACCCAAAGGATCGGGGAGAGGCCGGAAAAAAAAGATGGGGATAAACCTTCCTTCGGAGAGAAGAAATCCAAAAGGCAGATCCATATCCTTATGGAACTGACTGTGCTGCCCGAGCCAGGGCTTAGGCATTAGATGTTATACATCCAAATCCTTGATATAGAGGGTCCCCTCTACACCTTTTCCTTTCTCCCTTCACCTTGCCTCTCTTAGCTCGAGAACAAAACATTCACAACCAAGCCCTTGATCTTTGTGCACTACTCCCACACCTTTCTCCATGGAAATTTAAGCGTCTAACACCAGGGAGCTATAGCCGCTCTGAACATCCAGGGCCGATCGGCCTAAAAATGGGTTATAAGCAGTGTAAATATCTAGCACAACAAAAGACACGACCTGTATTCTCCTGCGGTCACCCTCTCCAAGTACCACTAGCAGTTCACATATCCAACTAGCTCCGTAGATGTCCCGTTAAATCCTTGAATCCAAGATTCACATGGTTTCAAGTCCTTGCCCTCCAATAGCATCTACTCATAGGCTTTTTTGAACAAAATTTGACCGAACTCCCAGAGTCAACCTGCACCTTTCGAATAATAGCTGGGCCAATCATGGCCGTTATAACCAATAGATCAATCATCGGGGTTCCCACCCCGTCAGCATCTCTATTCCGAAAAATAATGTCATCTTTCATGGTTCTGAATTATTTTATCGGAGCTCCATCCTCAATTGCTAAACAGCTCCCTTTCTCGGTATGCTTCAAAGCACTAACATACATATCTATCTCGTTGAAACTATTGTCGGCTGGATGTGGTCCTCCGATGATTGTATTTATCACCAAACGTTTTTCAAGCCAACTAGGCTCCTCACCACTAGGACCATCTTTCCCCCGTTGAGATGTCAACCCAAGAGGGTTAGAGTTTCTTTACCAACCATCCTGTGAGGCTTTCACAAACTGTTGCAATTTCTTCTTTTGAGTCAGCTTCTTGATCATATCGTGCAAGTGCCTGCATTCATTGGTATTATGACTACACATCTCGTGAAACCTACAGAACATTCCAGATATCTTATCCTTCCTAATCGGCTCTCTTGGAGCTGGCTTCTTGTACTACTCGAGACTTTGAGTTGCCAAATAGATGTTCTCGATTGAGTTATTTAATTCAGCATAATTATTGTATTTAGGAATCCTGGGACGATTCCTATTATCTGTCTTTCATTTCTTGGCCCCATTATCGCTCTTTTTTTAGCTATCACTCTTGTTACCAATATTCACATCCATATTTCCATAACTTCCCCTAGATTGCCTTACAATAATGTTACTTTGTATCACTTCATCTGAATTTCCAGCACCGCTTCCCTGTGGATGATTGCGCGCTTCTTCTAAGTGTAAAGTTTTAATTAATTTTACTATAGAAATAATTCATTGTCGATGGGGGTTTCCTCTCCAATCATTCCCCAATATTTGTTTCGGAATGAATCCCCATAATCAATGCCATCAATACTATGTCATCATTGGGATTTGTTACTTCCATCATAGCTGTATGGAACCGATTTAAGAAATTTTTTAATGACTCTCCCACTTCCTGGAAGAGGTTTGATAATGACATCACATCTTTCAGACGTGCAATGTATAAACGGAATTGCTTTAGAAATATTCACAACAAATCAGTGAAAGATAATATGGATCTCGGTAGAAGCCGAGTCAACCACATCATCTCTATTCCTTTTAGGAAAATTGGAAAACAACGACATCTCATGGCATCAAACATTTTGGAAGAGTCCATATGCCATTCGTACTTCATCAAGTGCTGCTTGGGATCCGTCTTTCAATCATATAGCAGCATCATTGGCATTACAAATCTTTGGGGATACTTCTCAAATAGAATGTTCTCAGTAAACGGATTCTGACTAGGAGAAGTACCCCATTCATCATTGCTTCTGAATTGGTTTTCATTCACAAGTCTCCAAACCATATTCTCCAAGTACTCCGAGTCCATAGGTTCGGCTGAACGGCGGTGACAAAGATCTGTTCCGAGTGTTCGGCCTAGCGAATACTCTTGGGCATACTCTTGATACCTGGGTTCTCCAAACTTCTGGAGATCCGTTCGTCCAACAGTCCCCCTATTTGATTCCCATGCTTAGCATCATCAACCGTTGCCCGGTATTCAGCATTCTGATCATTCACGGCACGTCCACAAGTCAGATCCGCATCGCCATCCATAAAGCGAGTACTGGGCCCACCATCGATTGGGTTGGTACCTATCCGTCCCCTTGGATCAACACCGATCCACAAACTCGAACCTGAATTTGTCTTCCTTCTTGATATGATGTCCCAATCGTGTTTCAGCCTTCTTCTGCTTTTTATTTCTCCGTCTCTGGTTGGATGATGAGGAACTTTCATATTCTGAACTTGAATCCCTCATGCTCCTCCTTCGGCTGTTATGCGTTAGTTTATTCAATAACCTCAAGTTCTGCTGTATCTATTGGTTCATCTGGTTATGACTCTCTTGAAATCTATCCTCTCTCTATTTCATCATCTAATCCATTTCCACTCTAGTCGCGACATCAGTTGGATTCTGGATCTCTGGTTGTTATGTTTAGGATGCTCCATCCATATAGTGAATGTCTTGATTCTCAGCATCATTAGAAGCTTTGGAAGTTGTAGCACGTTCTCTTCTTGATGGGACTATGGTGTATAACTTCTCTTAGATTATTGAAAATCTAAATAATAGAATTGTAAGGTTGGAAATTTGGATTTATCTCTTGGATCTATGAAACCCAATAGTAGATAATGGATCCAAGTAGCCTGAGAATAGGATTTCTCAGTGAAAGCACTAAAATGTTTGAACCAAAAATGGCACAAACACCTAAAAGATTAAGTAGAGAATAAAAAGTGAAGAAATTTAAATGAAAACAAGTAGAAAAGAACATAATAATTTATAGTGGTTTGGCTAATCTTGGCCTACATCCACTTAGTAATTTTATTGATTATCTTGCTGATTACAAGCAAGAGTTCTTACGGATCGATATAAATCTGACAGCGATTATAAGAAATTAGAGTGAAGGGAAGCAAAAGCCAAAAGATCCATAGAAATGAGCCATACTCCTCTATTTATAGACATAGGAAGCCTAAAATCTCGCCCTCGTGATCTCCACAATGTTTTTCATGTCGTAGACCAATTCTCCAAGAAAATGAGTGGACGGGTCATCAACAATCATGGATCGGTACCGATCCAACCTCCTAGATCGGTGCCACTCCATAACTTCTTTAAATGGATGGTCTTGATCTTCTTGTCTTGACTTGATTTGTAGTTAGCTTCGTGACTCCACACTTGTTTACATTGATGTTAACTTGTTTCTGAGCTCAAATAATGGATCTATGGAAGAACAAAGTTACTGATTTCTAGTGCCTAAGACGTTCGATAGCAAATGATAGGCGATCGACCTATGGAGCTTGGGATAGGCTTCTAGGATCATATAGAGTAGGTAGGTAGAAGTTGGGTAGATTTGGAGGAGAAAAGTTGGATC
This sequence comes from Allium fistulosum, assembly GCA_030737815.1. Taxonomy (NCBI): domain Eukaryota; kingdom Viridiplantae; phylum Streptophyta; class Magnoliopsida; order Asparagales; family Amaryllidaceae; genus Allium; species Allium fistulosum. The sequence continues at coordinate 1,265,202,336 of CM060901.1, read as the reverse complement.
AATACCGATCCAGGAGGTTGGTGGATCCTTCTCCTTTTGTCTTGGATTGGTTTAGTATTTGTCTGTGGCTCTGTTTGTGCTTGGTTCCTAGATTCTTGAGCTATCTCTCTAGGCTTTCTGCCTTAATAACTTCAAGTTCGACTCGTCCAGTCTGTCCGAATATTGCCTGGTCAAAAGGCTGGATAACAGTTATTCTATCCATAATGATTCCTAGTTAGAGATCAACCAATGTCTTAGAAAATTCCAATCTATGGAAGAGAGCTTGGAGTTATATCTGAAGAAGGTAAAAGCCTTGCTTATAGTTGGACCACTATGTGGTTAAGCAAATTCCGAGGGAAGAGAACCATGATGTGGATGACTTATTGAAATTAGCAAGCTCTTTAAATGGACCACTCTTTGCGTTGGTTCTGGTAACAACCTTACTAACACCAAGCTTTGAGAAGTTGAATATTATTGTGATTATTGATGTAGAAGAGACTTGGAAGATCCCAATCATTGAGTACTTGACTGACGGAATTTTTCTAGTAAACTGAAATGAAGCCGTAAAAGTATTATAACAGGCACCTCACTTTATAATTCAAGATGTGTATTGAAGAGGATTTTCCAATCCATTGCTAAGATGTATTGTTGGAAGGGAGGCTCATGAAGTTTGGATAATGTGCATCAAGGCAGTTGTAGGGACCACATTGAGGGAAAACCATAGCAAAGAAGTAACCCATCATTCAAAAGTAGGGTGATCATAATGTAGGTCTATCATGAAACTTGCAATGATAATAAATGTCACAACAATAACATCAGCCAACCAACAATACACACAGTATAGAAATGAAAGTGAACCAAAGTACAAATTGATACCCATCATCATTGATGGGTGAAGCCAACTACAACCATCAATCACAATCCAATGATTCCCTTTAAGGATTCAAGATACATAGTCACTCAATGGATGTCGTCCCATGATTTGACTATAATAAAAGCAGAACTTTCATATTGAAGATCGACAATATTCTCAAGTCTAGAGAACTATGTAAATCAATCGCACTGATATTTCTATTTGACCTTACTATATTAACCAAAGGAAAACTATCAAGCGAGTTGTTCCATAGTTATCCAATAAGTATTAGTAGTAACCCCTAGGTGACCCTCAGTAGTCTTGAGTAATACACTGTCCAACATTTGGGAAGTGTTAAGTAATCCAGTCTCAGCGGATACATCGATATCCAGTCTCAATGCATCTTAACTAGGAACATTTAAAATGGTATATTTATTTTCATTGTAATAAATTACTTATGGTTACAACAGTTTGTAACTACTATCACAAAACATACCATTTATGGATTTCCTATTAAATATACTTTTAATTAAATCAATTAATTAGTATAACACATTATATCAAGTATATAATTGAAAGAAAATACCTTTTATTTCGGACAAGATTGGTTATCGAGTTAGTTGTATGTAACAAATTACATAATTTCCCCTAGGGCATATCCCTAACTTATCATCCAAATAGTTGAAACATTCAAAAGAAAAAACCATACTACAAGACTCTAACAAACTCTTTATAAAAGTGCATTTGCTCATCCTTAACATTTAAGAATATCAAATAAGTTGCAATTTACATAAACCAATAAATGATATTTCAGTGAATTTTTAAATCCATCTCATAGCTCTTGGTCTAGTGTTACATCTAACACATTAAAATCATTATTGTAGTCAATCATATTTAATGCATGATCTCATACTATTTTTTATTTTCTTATTTCAAATGAACTAATTTTATTAGGTTTCCATACATTACAGATTATAATCTTTCACTATATAACATTTATATATGATCATATACGGATCAAATATCCATATTCTTGTATTGCTTTTAGAGTTTGAAAATCATAAAGGACAATACATAGTCTCGAGAAAATAAAACGTAAGTAACTAAGTTATGAATACGTTTAGTAGTTGTATAATTAAGCGCTTGCATAGGTCTTGAATTGACAATATGTAAATAAATATTTATTGGTAAGTATATTTTATATTTCATGTCAACCTTAATTCAGTTCTTTGTATATTTTAACTAATAAACATTTTATCAATTACATTAATTGCACTAATTTATCAAAGCATTTTAGTTTAATTTACATATAGCAGATGTTCATATATTACTATATAGGTTAAATGTTTTCATTTCATTTATCTAATAAGTTCCAACTATACTTTTATGTTTCTCATAACCCTAAAAGGAAACATAGAATTCTTTCGATTTCTTTAGTGGGTGTTGGACTCGCATGCCTTGGGATTTTGACCTTGCGGAAAGCTCAACAAATCATAGGCCCGCATGCGATGGATAACACCCTATCAGTTGTATCATATACAACTCCTAACCCATGGTCATTTTCTAATCACGTCTTTATCTTGAGGAAAGCTCAAAAAATAAAACGGATTATTCACTCAATGCCTACCATTTCATGACGGCCTAAGTATAATGCACATACCTTGAGGAAAGCTCAACAAATATGTGCATGCATATATCTTACCTCGTATATTTTATATATTAATAGAACTACACATAATATCTCTAGCTTGAGGAAAGCATAAAAACTAAAGAGTATGGAAGTAATCTATTAATATATAAATGGTAGAGGACAACACTTATATTAAAGATCATAACCTTTAATATACTTATTTGAGTAATATTGACTATTGGAACAAAATATTTCTTATGAAATACCTTTATGATTCAATTTCAAACACACCTAAAACCACGGTATACATATTATATGTATGTATTTATTCCTCAAATCTAATATGGGTTTATTGGTGTTCTACCTTTTATTATATATTCATATTATGTAAGATTAATTCTTATATAATAGTTTATAATTTTAATTAACTTACATAATAATATTATGTATAATCTTATATTAATTTTTTTATAGCAAAGCTAGCCGGCTTTATAGTGGGCCATGCCACTATGAATATAAAAGGAAAACAAGTGCTCTGCACATGCATAGAACAACTAAACTGATTTTATAGTGGACAGAACACTTAAAAAGAAAATAAAAAACAACAAAGAACATGAGCTAGATAAAGAGTCTAGACTACACGGAAGGACGGAATTCCCCCTATCATTACTGATATCAGCATCGGTACCAGGTTCAATAACATGCTGGACAGTAGAAAAGTACGTAGCCAATAATGGATCAAAAGGTCTCGAGAGAGCAGAGTATAGATAAATCCTGCCCTAAGAAGGATCTAAGAGTTGCCACCGATTGCAAGCACCATCAATACTAGAGGACGTAGGAGATAGACCATCACCGTCCACATGATAAATAAGCCCCCTAGACTCATCGTAGCCACCAAGGAACTTGTGATAACAGTGTAACCATGGGTCATACCTCATTTCTGTTACCGTGTGTAACCAAGAACCCTCATCTGGTTCCCAATAAATAATCTCATCAACAGAATCGCTATTTGTCGTTTCAGAAACTAAATCCACAGAGGGAGATACAGGAATCTCAATATCAGAGACAAGTAAACTAACCTTAGGGACCCATTTCATTTTCAACCTGGGGAGGGGGACTTTGGGAGCAGGAGGAAGAGGAGAAATCTAAGAACATTGATCCGCATAATGTCCAAAGGACTGAAATATAGTGCATATATCGGGTTTCCAGTTGTAACTAACTCTTATCTCCATCTTGTGACCATCTTTAATTCCAACTTTTAAAATCGACGGAAGCGGATTCAAAGGGGTTATTTCAATTAATGCTCTGGCATATAGTAAATTCTTACGGGCGACCGTATTTGCATCGAAGCATTTGAATTCACCAATAAGGCTCACAAGCCAATTAAGACCAAGGAGAGATTGAAGGACAAACAGAATATTTGAGAACGTGGCCCAAACCGGAATAGAGAGAAACTATTCTTTAGCTTTATCAATACTAACACTCCAAGGAGTTACAATAAACGGTTTCCCCTCAATAATAAGAGGCTAGTCTCAAGAGCAATAAGCTTGTCTTCATTATTCCCAAATTTGAAATAGAAAAAGGAGTTAATAACTTGAACATGTAGAGCACCTCTCATTTTCCATGCGCGCCTACAATGCTCATGAACAACCGAGTATGTAGATGCATAATAAAGAAAAAAAACCAAAAAGGTGATCAAACCACTAGTTCTCGGCCTCCTGAACCACTTCTGGAGGGAGCACACTAATCCCATCAATAACTTGAGTGCAAAACTTCTAAGGGGTGAAAGCACCAGCGTTTCGAGGCAGAGATTTAAACAATGATGACCAAGAAGGCTTAACAACTGCAATTGCTTCTACACTAGCACTTGGTAACACACTGGAATTATCTACAGGAGAAAGAATAGCACTAGGCATTGGATGCGCAGAACCAACACAAAGCCCAGTATCGTCCATGATAGCCACACTGGCATTGAAATCATCTTCAATAGTCGCAGCGTGGACTACTTTTCCATCCAAGGACGAGATATCTTCACCAATCAATACATCTTATATTAATTATATTAATTGAATCTTAACAAATTAATTAATTAACACTTAATTAATTAAATTTTATTCATTTTAAACATTTTAAATTAAATATGTATACTATTACATTTATAGCAATACATAAATCATAATACATGTATACTATATTATTTGTCAAGTGTGTGTGTATGTGTGTCTTTAGTTTAATTAACTAACTTTTGATTCACTATTTATTTAATTAATCCAATTAATTATCATTATAATTTTCAAAAATAATTATTTAATTTTCAAAACGATTTTGAAAATATTTTATAACATTTGTAATTTTTTTACATATTTTAAGCTTAACCTTTTAAATTTAAAATATAATTTATAATTTCAAAACATAATTTGAAAATTAGCCCTATGCCCAACTTTAATTTGGACGTTTATATTGAGGATAATCTTTGGGCTTACTTCAACTTTTGGCCTAGGCCATTAATAGGGTAGAGCAGGGTACTTAATTACCAACAACCCAACTTTAGATACTCCTTTCTAAATGCTCTGCTTAATGGGTAAACTTTAATAAGTCGGCATAATACTCTACTTTAGAGTACATGGGCTATTAGGCTCTGATACCATTAATGGAATTAGGCCATCATACAGCGGGTTAAATGGATGAATGTCAAAAAATAATTATATTTTTAGATTTTATTGGGACTATGAAGTCTATATTAATTTAGATCTAATCTAAATAATTTTAAATAAAATTGTTATTTTATTTAGATAGTCTATATAAAGGTTTAATTATATATATAATATATAATGTACATGTAACATACATGTATAGAAGTGTACATGGTTTAATGTGCTCGTATTAAGTGCTGAAATTTATATTGCAACCGACGCATTTGTCCCCTACGTATTTGTTGTCCACAATTAATTTATTACACACACACGTGTGTGTGTGTGACATTATATATACTGACATTGTTTGATTTAAAATGTTAACCAATTTAAAAGATTTGAATTAATATCTAAAATATTTTAACATAGTTTTAAATTTAAAACCTAGATCTAGACCTAGGAGAAAATATCTATTTTAACTTTAATTCAAAATTCAAATATTGATATGTTTAAATACATACATACATATACATACATACACATGATTTTTTCGAATGAACAATTAAAATATTTTATGTTTGTTTTAAAATATTTATTTAAAAATATACTTACATATGTTAAAAAATTGTTTTTTGGCCAAAATATTTTATTTAGAAACAGAAGTTCCTTTTCTTTATAATATAAATCTGCACAGACCTACGTTAAATTTTTTTTATAAACATATTTAATAATATAAAAGTTATATCTATATATATATACTATTTATAATTCGGAATTATATAAAAATATTTGTTGTTAAGCATACATCTAATACTATAAAAGTTATATATACATATATATGTATATATTACAATTCGAATCAAATGTGTATGATTTATTTTAAATATATATGTATATATATCATAAAATTAATTTATATGTCATATATACATATATATACACTAATTACAAAATCATATTTTAATTTTAATAATAAGTTAAAACATTTCAATTTGGAAATTAATTTTTTTTATGGCTGAAAATGCATATGTATGTTGTAATATATAAGTTTTTAATCAAATTAAATGTGTATATGTGTGTATGTGTGTATGTATAAAGCCAAACAACAATTACATATATAAATTCATTGTACCAACATAGATCAAATCCACACTTGCATATTGAAATAGACGGACACATAGGATTAAAATAGAGTCTAGAATTTACCATTAATAAAGTCAAGGATTAGCACCTTGAATGATTTAACTTCAAGTTTGCAATGAAACAACTACGAGAATTTGCAGAAGACGACGAAGTTAACACCACCTTTTTTGTTTCAGTTTTCTTTTAGGATTTCTGGTCTACACATCCTTGATGCTCTCAAAAAGGATAGAGCAAGGATGGAGTAAAATAATAAACGCAAATGAAAGAGGTATATGTGTTTTAAGTAGCCAAAAAGGAAGAGGTAAAAGTGGATCTAATATCTCCTACATTCATTCATTCCTCACTAGCCAATTCACATCCAATCCAAATCACTTAAAACCCTCTCCCCTTATGCACTAGGACTGACTATGGTGGGCTTGATGGGCCTTCAAAAAGTCCCAATCCCATTTAATAAATTGTTAATTAAACAAAATTTAAATTTCTTTTGATATCGTATACCGGTACGTACAACATATAACTTTTATGTATATACTCAATTAATTACCGATGGAACCCAAAAATCAATTAAAAATTATTAACTAATATTTCATAAATACTAATTAATTAATTATAAAAATTATAACTTAATTAAATTGTGTGTATTTTAGAATATTCATCATTACGGTTGTATGACTCAAAGGTGTAAATTCAATCAACGATGAATATCGAACAATTTGAATATTAACATGCACACATCACCTTAGCTAGTGTTGTGACAGTTTGGCCGAATTTATCGCTTAAACTTTTTGGTGAAAAAAAAATCTAATTTTACTATTTTAAGTAGTCCCTGGTAGTATGATTATTTACACAAATTCTCTTCGTCAAAACTATATCACCTTAGGCCTTATGGAATTTTGTTTTGGTCAAAACTCTAATATTGTCCACATTCAACACGTATAATCCAAATACAAAATCTTTCATTTAGTAATAAAAATCATTATTAGCTAAACTGCTCTGGCCAAAAACTTTGACTTTGAGTTGACTATAGTTAACCGCGATGCTAGCCTCATATAAATGATGAGACAATTCTCTATTTAATAGTATTTTACTTTGAATGCTCCAACTTGGAGCCAACTATAGTCGTTCAAAGTATGCCATGTCATGATTTAAGTATAATCAAAGTGGAGTGTCCATATTAAAGTTCAACGGAATTCTTAAATCAAGAGAACCATGTAATATCACCACGTTGATATTCTCTGTTTGACCTTAGTTATATCAACCAACAAAAAACTTTCGTTTAAGGATCCTTGTTAGTATACTTAAATTAATTAAATAATTAACACAATACATTATGACAAGTATATATAATATAAAGAAAAACAACTTTCATTTCGAACGAGATTTTATCATAGAAGTAATAATTTATAATAAATTATAGAATTACCCTTAAGCATACCCCTAACTCTATCAAAAACTTCTGTAGATGATCTCAACAACTTCTCTTAACCACTAGTATTTGAAAATATGTCAATCCTATCTGGGAACCAATATATTTGGAGAAACCCTACAATTGCATGAGTTTTTCCATTAGAAATAACATTTGCAACGGGGATCAAAAATCCTATTTTGTCAGCAACGGTTTACCAAACACTATGGTTGAATGTTTACATTATTACCGTACACTGAGGATGTGTTTTTTGTAAAGCGAAAGAGATATTATAAAAGGGGTAAGTTAATAAAAGAGGAATGAGAAAGGGGAGTAATTTTTAATATTATGGAAAGGGGATGGCAATTTTGTCAGTGGTGTAGAATGCGTCTGACGTGTCAGATGGTTTCGACGCCAACAAACCAATTTTCTCATGCTATTCAAATGGGTCAATTTCAATGGTTACCCCATTACCACGTATAGCGAAGTAAATATTTGCGTGGTCTTATCCATTATTTATATTATTACAATTTTTGTCACTTTCTCTATTTTACGAATCAGAAGTCTTGTTTGAATACTTCAAAATCTATATGATTAAAATATCATTATTCATACCTTTACCAAGTGCCTACACATGAATTAATTATCATAATTATTTTAGGAACTAATGGCCACTCTATAGTTAAATTGGAATTCAAATTTATATTGTTTAAAATTATATTAGAAGTTCATTTGAAATAAAAGAAAAAAATGAATGTGTGTGTGTTTGTGTGTGTGCATGTATTATAACTATGGAATGGTTCATGTTGATAAAGGATAACAAAGTTTAGACATTTTACACTTTAACAGTGATGTACGAATATAGTTGTACCTTTCGAATTTATCATTCAATTTTGAATCTTCTTTCACTTCAAAAAAATGTTAATATGGAATAACTTCCATGTTCTTCACTTTTCATAATTTTAAAATTTATAGATGGTAAGGTTAGTTTGAATTTGGATGAAAATTCTAGTCTATGCTATAAATTTCAGAACTACAGTATTGAGTTCATTTGACCGTAACTTTCAAATACTTATTCCAATTCCAACGATCTTATACTTTACGAAAAGTTAAGACAATAAGTAACAACATTTATTTGGAAAGTTATGCGAATTTTTATGGTATTCTAGGCAAAAAATCGAAATTAATGAAGTGGATCTGTATACTATTTCCATTTCAAAAATGGTAATAAATTTATATATGCGATATTTTAAATTTTGTTTGGGTTAAGTATGGGTACATGAAGATCATATAGATAAATTTGGTGCATATTTGCATATAAATTAAGCGAACTCACTTAAAACGCTAAATAAGGTATATTTTAGCTTATATATCGAAATGTATGCGTGTGTACAGTGTTATATATTGAGAATCTGATTGTGCTTTGATCCCGTATAGTTATATATTAATATTGTAATTTTCGAAAGCCTCCCTGTACAAAGGAGATGCTATCGAAATTTCTCAAAATTTTTGACACTTCGAACATTTTTTAAAAATTTATGATTTTTTTCAAAAGAACTATTGATAGTTGTACATTTATTGATCGCTGTATTTGATACATTTGAATGAAATAAAGTGTTTACTTTTATTGTGTATGGTTGAGCCGACAAAATAAAATCATATAAGTAATGTAGATTATATGGGATTTTATCAGGGTGGTGTAGCAAAAGTGCGGTAAAGAATGATATGTGTATCATATTTTATAGTTAATTTCATTGATTAAATCGATTACATTACTCTCCAGTAAATTGCGAGGATACGGTTTCTTTAAGGAGAGAAGTTTATAACATCCTTATTCGAAGTTAAAATAAATTAAATATTTTAAAATGGATAAATATAGTTAAAAATGTATTTTGTATATTTTATTATATTTACTTCAATAAATTGAAGTACTTGATTTATTTGATAAATAAAATAGAATATTGATTTAAAATTCAAATTTGAAATTCCAATTGTGTTTGGTGAATTTAAAAGTCATTTAAAAATTTATGTTTGTGAAATAAATAATATTTGTGCAGTTTCAGAATTGTTTTGAGTAAAGAAACAATTGTTTAAAATTGTTTAAAGGTTAAAAAGAAGTGTTTTAACAATCGAAAAATTATTTCGAATGCAGACAAATATATGAAAATTCTTGTAATCACTTGAACAAATTTTTAAAGAGATTAAATGGTTTGATTTGAAAATTGAAGGGTTTCTTTGCAAATTGAAAAAAAAATCATTCTTTATTTAGGCCTAAATACATTACAAAGCACACAAATCCATCCCTATTACTTATCTCTTCCCATCCTTATCCATTAATCCATTTACTCATTTTTCACACGTTAGCCCATTCTCTAATTCATGGATTCAAATACGGAAAAAAATTTAAAAATTACTTAGCGAATGAAATCGATGTATGGAGAAGGTGGCCACATTATCAATGTTGACTCAAGGAGTAGATGCCTAAACATAGATGTATATGGAAAAGGGACAACAAAGCGAGGAGTAGGCAATGCTCAAGGCAATGCGATGGTGTATGATGGGGAGCGTGATGATGTCATCGATGAGGTGGAGGATAGCTAATGTGATTAGTGCTACCACTTTAGGCGAGGTGAAGCACAAATCTAAACGTACGGTGGAGGAGCAGTGTGTGGTGAAGTCAGGCGATGGGCGTGCATCAGGGCTATTGAGTGATTTTCTAATGATGAGTGAGTATAATCAAATTGGTTCCATTTATGGTGGATTTGGATTAAACGTTGAAAGGCTATGCTTTCTTCTTAGTTCAAGATAACTTCAAATTGATTTATATTAGTTGTAAATGGCTTGGTAGCCTATCGTGATTGAATTTTTGTAAGAAAATGTTTGGGATGGTCGATGGTTCGATCAATGATTGAATTGAATTAGATATGGTTGGATGTATGCATTTGGATGTTAAATGGTTGTATTGTAAAGAATGTTATTGTTTAAATTATTTTAAAAAAGGTATTATATAGTTTATATGACAGTATGTGGTTATGAAACAACTTTTTTAAGTATTGATTGAATATATATACATACATATATGATAATCAATTAGAAGAAAATGAAAAATAAGATATGAATATTTAAAACAAATATGATGTTTAAAAAGAAATTTATTTTGAAATATATTTGAATTTATTTTTTGAAAGAAGCTAAAATTGATTTATTAAAATGAAGTTGATATGTAGACACACACACACACACATATTATTAAGTATGAATAATAGTGTTTGAATTCACCTTGAACTATAAATGAATTTTAATTATTTTATATAGTTAAGACAATATATATGTGTGTGTATTGATTTTGAAAGTAAATAGAAGAGAAAATATTATTTGAAGTGATTTTTATTTGGTTTATAAATTTGAAATAAATAAATATTATGGGATTTTTGCACTAAATAAATTTTATTTGAATTACTTTTGAATTGAAAATAATAGAAGTTAAGTTTAATTTCAATTTTTATTATTTTAAATAGAAAGTAAAGAGATTTAAATTGAAGTTGAATTTAAATCCTATATGATGAATACTATAAATATATTTATTGATGAATATTAATTGAGATGATTTTTTAAAGTGATTTCTTTTAATATTATGGGTTGCTTATGCTAAGATTAGGGTGATTGTGAAAACGACTATGTGTATGTACACACACAATTGTGATTTTAATTGGACATTTGATAATAGTGATATTTTATTTGTTGAGCAGAATCAAACACTGTTTTGCAAAAAGTCCATCAACCCAATAGTTCTGTTAAAATTATAAAATGATATTTTAAGGATTAAAATTTGATTTTTCATTATTATTATTATCATGAAGTTGAAACTTTGGAAATTATGAAATATTAATTAATTAGGTAAAACAAAGTGATTTGTGGAAAGTAAACTATTGGTATTTTGATGGTGTTTCTATTATTGAGAATTTCCCAATTCGAAAGAAATAAAATTTTGATTTTGTGTATTTCCCCATCTGAAAATAATTTTAGTGATTTTACCTTTTAAAGGGGATTGCAACTTGCTTTATGAATCATTTGGATATTTGTTGTTTTTGAAATCATGAAATAATAATTAATTAGGTAAAATAAAGTGATTTGTGGAAAGTAAACTATTAGTATTTTGATGGTGTTTCTATTATTGAGAATTTCCCAATTTGAAAGAAATAAAATTTTGATTTTGTGTATTTCCTCATTTGAAAATAATTTTATTGATTTTACCTTTTAAAGGGGATTGCAACTTGCTTTATGAACCATTTGGATATTTGTTGTTTTTGAAATCATGAAATATTAATTAATTAGGTAAAATAAAGTGATTTGTGGAAAGTAAACTATTAGTATTTTGATGGTGTTTCTATTATTGAGAATTTCCCAATTTGAAAGAAATAAAATTTTGATTTTGTGTATTTCCTCATCTGAAAATAATTTTATTGATTTTACCTTTTAAAGGGGATTGCAACTTGCTTTATGAACCATTTGGATATTTGTTGTTTTTGATATATATTGCTCAAAGGTAATGTCTTGTATGTATTGAGCCTAGTTTGTAGGGGTTGAAATAAAGGATTCCTTCCCTGGGTGTCGATTCATATGATTTGTTGCGATTGACATTTACCATATGAGGATATTTATTTTGTACCAAATTTGATGAAACTTTGTTATCTTTTGAAATCTAGTTTTGATGAAATTATTGAATATTACGAAACTAGTTTTAATAAATGGAAAAGTAGAATTTTAAACAAATAAATCAAAAATATTATTTTGCACAATGTTTCGGAAAGGAGTTTTGAATAAATTGTATTTTTCAAATTAATTTGAAAAATATATTGCAAAGATTGGTTTTGTATAAAATGATAAATATTGTAATAAAATATTTGTATTTAAAACCAGTATTTTGTCATCATTTAAAAAGTGGACCTCTAGTACATGATTGTTATGTAACGGTGGTAGGACCAAGCTCCCAGTCTCCAGCACGTGGTGTATGCATATGAGTTGGCACACACTTTATTGTAACAAAATGAATCCCCAATGTTACATGCCTACCAACACATATTTATACACTACTTCTCCAAGTTATTCGGCGACATGGGACTATTCCAATTCCAAACTGTCATTCCTCCTTGCAACATGCGAGATAACCCTAACAGTCTTCCCCTTGACTCACATCCCTTTGGTGTAACTTTTGAGAGCACTATTTTGTCTACATGACCCGTTTCGTAACCTTCGGCTCCGATGTCGGACCAAGCTCCCTATCACCAACACGTGGCGAATGCATATGAGTTGGCACACACTTTGTTGTAACAAAAGGAACCCCAATGTTATATGCCTATCAACCCATATTCATACACCACTTCTCTAGGTTATTTAGCGATGCGGGACTATTCTAATTCCAAACCGTCGTTCTGTTGGAACTGAGCCAGCCCGCAGCGGTAGTAGTGGGTGTAATTTTTTTTTATCCTATTGGATCTTTATTGGGCCTATGAGGTCTAATTCATTTAGAACAATTCTAAATTTGTTTTAAATAAAATCATGTATTTTATTTAAATTTAAGTATTTTGTAATGTAAAGTTAATTGAATGATTTAATTTATATATATACATGTATCATATACATATATATGTGTGTGTGCATGTTTAACATAATAATCAGTGAAGGGTATAACATGCCCGTATATAGATATTGAGATTTACATCGCAATGGACACATTAGCTCATTTCGTATGTATTGTATGTTGTCTAAATATGTGCATAAATCTATAATGCAGTATATTTATATAAATACGTATACATTTATTTAAATTATATTTTATAACTAAAAGTCTCAAAATTAAATAAATAAATAAATATATATAATTTAAAACATTTGTATAAATATATATACATAATTAAACATATAAAATTATACATACATATATATATATAATAATTAAAATTATATATATATATAAGGTTAAATAAAATGTATATATATGAATAATTAATTACATTCAAATACTTAAAATATAAATATATATATTTTAAAATTATTTCCAGACCGAAATTAGCATAACAAACATAAAATAATAATTTTATCATTATTATATATATATAATAAATAGTTTCGATCATAATAATTTAAAATATTAGTAATATATATTAAAAAATCAAATTTTAAAATTTAAGAAAATTTAGAGCATAAAATACATGTTCAAAAAAAATTTCATGATTTTTTGAAATAAAATATTATTTTTAATAAATAAAAGAAATGTTCAACCGAAGTAATTTAATTATTAAAAATATTAAATTTTAACAAAAAATTCTGAAATTTTTTTTGTTGGTTACTGCATAGATGTAGTAATTTAAAAAAAAATATAAATCGAATTTTCAGTGCAATAATTATTTTAGATATAATAAACAATTCAAATAATCAATAAAATCTAATTTAAAATTATTTATACATATAAATAAATTTATTTTCGAATTTTATAATTCATATTATGTATAAATAGGTGTATGGAAAAATTCTAAGCTGTTTATACATTATAAATATACATATATGTAATTATATGTTTAAAATATACATTAGTCTATATTTAAATTAATATATAAATATACATAAAATAATTAATAATGACAAAATTTAATTTTTTATAGGAAATTAGATTTGTTTATACATAAATTATAACACAAAATAATATAACCGTGCACATAACCAAACTAATTTGTGACAACTACATATACGTACGAAAATCTCATCTAGCTAGATATACAGCATTAATATATATACAAATTTGGGATTAATCAATATTAAATCATAAAATATGATATGATTACTATAATAAATAAATAAAATACCAATTGATGATGCCTATGAGTCAACTTGAATCAATGAATTCCCTTCTCAAGTTATGCTCGATCCGTCAGATTGCAAGTCTGGAATCGTCGACCTTTTCTATCAATAGTGCTTTTACTTAACTTGAATCGACTTGAGATTCTTAGAACTGATATGGGGATTAATTTCAGCCAGCAAACTTGATAATTATGGCAGCCAAAAGTTGTTTTTGATTAAGAGTTTATAGATCCATATATAGCCATATACAAGAGAGATATTAGGACAATCTCTAGGTCTAATCCTAAGTTTTAGCCGCCTCCAATAACTTTTCAAAACCAAAATTTGCATATTTACGTGCACATCACCTCCAATAACTTGTCAAAACCAAAATTTGTAGCCCTAACGATGGGCTTTAAACCCATTTAAGCCCAAGCTAAAATGCTATGCAATTAAACCTAATTTAATCGCTTATCGATATCGTATATCGATTGATACATTTATAACTATTATAAATATATAACAATTTTTATTTCTCAAACCATATTCAAATTTTTATAATTAATATTTCATAAGTATTAATTAATTTAATTTATTTATAACAATTATAAACAAATTAAGTCATTCGGTCTTAAGGGAATTTATCATTTCAGTTGTGTAACTCTTGGGTGTAAATTTGGTCAGCAATTAACACCGAACTATTCGAATGTTAACGTTCACACGTCACTTAGCAAACGGTGTGACATTATGGTAAAATTTATCGCTTATTCATTTTCAGTAAAATCTTATTTAATTTAATAAGCGTTACCCGTTAGTGACATTTATATACACCAATTCTCTTCATCAAAAACTGTATCACTTTGGATTTATGGAATTTGGTAATGGTCAAAATTTCAATATTGTCCATATTCAACTCTATAGTCCAAACACAAAATCATTAGTTCAATAATAACAATTATTATTAACTGTACTACTCTAGCCAAAGATTTTGATTTTGGGTTGACTTGAGTTGACCATGATACTAACCTCATATAATTGAAGTGACGAATCCTCCCTTGAATAGTGTCTTCCTTCCAATACTTCCACTCAATCCAACTATAATCGCTTGATGGATGTCGTTCCATGATTTGACTATAATCAAAGCAAAGTTTTTCATATTGAAGGTTGACAGTATTCTCAAGTCGAAAGAATTGTGTAAATTAGTTACATCGGTATTTTTTATTTGATCTTTGTTATATTAACCAACAGAAAACTATCGAGTGAGTCGTTCCACGATTATCTAATAACTATCAGTACATAACCCCTTGGTGCCCCTAGTAGTTATGAGTAATACACTGCCCAATATTTGGAGAGCATTACGTACTCTAGTCTCAACGGATACATCGATATCCAGTCTTGATGCATCTTGACTAGGAACATTTAAAATGGTACATTTGTTTCATTGTGATAAATTACTCACGGTTACAACACTTTGTAACTGGTATCACAAAACATACCATTTATGGATTTTCTATTAAATATACTTTTAATTAAATTTATTAATTAATATAACCACATTATATCAAGTATATAATAGAAAGAAAATACCTTTATTTCGAACAAGATTGGTCAACGAGTTAGATATATGTAACAAATTACATAATTGCCCCTAGGGCATACCCCTAACTCTATCAATCTCCCACTTGCACTTGGGGTCAATTATGGAATCTTATTCCAACTTATCCAATTGGTTTTCTCAAAACCAATTAGGTCAGTCCCTTTGTGAACGGGTATGCTATTATGTTTTAATTATCTACTCCGTCAATCTACTTTCTTCGACGGTGATAAATTGTTTTATCATGTGGAACAATTCGGAGTATCTCTAGACTTCGAGTGAGCTCTAATCTCTATTACGAACTATATTACGACATTGTTATCATATAACTCTGTCGTGAGATTCTCAACATTTGGAATTGGCTCAGTTATAAATTTGTGCACTTATATTTTTTATATACATTGTTTTGAGTGTGGCGCTATTCAAGGCGATGTACCTAGCCTTTTTTCATTGAATCAGTCACGGTCTTTCATTTGGAACATTCCAACTTAAAGATTTGTTATTGACATATTATACTCAATATTACTTGTGAAAGTTTGAGTCTGAACATTCTTTCATATGGAATTTATGTTTATGTAAACAATTCTCTAGTATTTCATAAATACACGAGAACTTCAAACAACCAGTTAGTGATATCGATTTGGATTTGATATTTGTTTCATGTATCAAATACATAAACAAATCATGATATCATAGACAACACAACATGTATGATAATTCATTTTGCCAATGCAAAGGAATCAATCTTACATGCTCCATATTAAACATTTTAATAAGGTGTCTTTGCATATCATTTGGGACATTCCTGACATCTTTTATACTTACTATAAAAGAAATCATTTATTAATCCAATGTTGAGTATTAAAACAATTAAAGATGATTTTAACACAAGTACATCGTTAAAATCAACAACGTGTTGTTTACTTGTAGCTTAAAAATATCATTGTACCTTTTAACATTCTTTCTTATGAACACACACTTCCTCTGCACTTTGATTAAAAATCAAACTATTTGATATTTCCATCAAAATACTTATTCAATCTTGATGCTTGTAAAATGATACTTTCGAATCATTTCTTGGATCATATCCAAAGACTCACAAACTCAGTATCTCTCCCACCGACTTCGAGACATTTTGGTTATTATGTGTAAATAGTTTACTCTAAATCATTATTTAGAATTTTCCGTTTCAATAAATACGTACCAAACATAAAGTCATATCAAGTGGTAATTTTGTGAGTAAATCCGAATTAACTTGAGCACGTTGAATACCGAATCTATTACACTAATTTCAACAATTGAAATTTGCGGTATTATTATCATCAACGTTGCTCATTTTATTCCAACTACATTAGTCTTGCTCATAAAGAAATAATCACGGCCGATGGATCACATCCCTTTGGTTACGACTACCAAAATCATATTTTGACAGCATACTTGGAATTCTTTCAGATTTGCGCATCATACCATATGATAGAGCCAACACTCTTAGTGGTTTAATTAAACAATCGAGGATTATGTATTTTCGACATTGACACGAAACTCATAGTTTCTCTTCAATGAGCGAGATACTTATTAGACATTCTAATGAAATGTGTTCGTTTAGGTTAGTTAATTTTATTTCATCTCATCTAATCAGTTCTATCTTTGGATCGTATCTAGATCCTTTTTACTACCAATAATTTCTTAGGGAAATTCCTTCACAATGAAGTTGGTATTTCTTGAAATGTTTCTCAGCGCAATAGAATAGGTATTCATAAACGTTTTATGAATTTCCTTATTTATTAAACTGATTTGGTTTTAGTTTACAAAAGTTATGTTCGAAACATAAATATGTCATCCAATGACAGTCTTTTCAAAATCCTTTTGGGAAGATTCATACAAGATCCTTCATGAACAATTATTACGTGCAATCTTTTGACTCACACAACCTGCAACTCCTTGGCCTAGGATATGTTGGAGTATCTTATAGACCCTTATCATGTGTGATTTTGTAAACTGTTATTTAGATGAAATAATATTAACCTTTTGTACTACTCTTAAGTACATGACCTTATAGAAAGAAACTAACTCAACTTCACTCACAATTAATCGCACATTGTTCAACAAAGTTCGATTACCCCTTATCGATGCATCATTATGCATCACATGAAGGAGTGACTTTTGAGATTGAATCTTTATTCATTTTTAGGTACATTAAGACATTTTTCCAGTATACTCACTCATTCGATCAAATCGAATCATTTTTGTTTAATGTTATTTTATCTACTTATGTTTTTTACTCTATGAGTTTAACATAGACATACTACATGTGTATCAAATACACATGTCCATGTCGACGATATCTCATCGGTGCATATGACGAAGTACAAGGAATCGTTTTGGTATTTATAGAATTATGATTGCATCCATCTATATGTATCAATCCGAGGAGTTCATCAACTCTTATGATACTCCAACTGAATGTGTGCATAGCCTTTTATTGTTTGAGATATAATTAACAAGTATCATATGATTCAAAATCATACAATAAAATTATTTCTCAAAACTATGGCTTAGTCTATAATTCCAAAACAACCATAAATAATATTAGATACTTTTGTATTTTCCAATGCATACCTTTTCTTATAAGAAAAATTACCACAATATAGTTTTATTTCACAAAGAATATTCATAATATTCATATTGAAATATAGCTATGTCTATTTTTTCAGTCGATACCGAAAAATAATCATTATTTCATAAATAATGTATGGTAAGTTATACAAAAACAATTTCCGTACTATGATGTAATTAATAAGTGCTATATTGTATGCTCCCACTATTTCCGCCATTACTATAATAGCGTATAAAATTTGGAGATCCAGCATTCACTTAATATAATTTTTTTATTTTATACACTACAACTATTTACAGTGGAGAGTTCATTGATCAAATATCTTGAGCTCAAAGAAATAAATCTCATAGAAAACAAATTTCTATATGAAAATACATTTCAAAATAGAAATCATATTTCTTATTCCAATATTAAGTATCAATTATTTATTGCAAATCATATTTCCAATGTTTCTCTATGAAGTAGAAGTGAGTATTCAATCACTTCATTCCAACTGTACCTTAAATTACATCTATTCTTATACATTCGTTTTCCTTTCAAATGGTCAAACTATTCAAAAGAAAACCTTTACTACAATATCATAATAAACTCTTTACAAAAGCGCATTCGATTATCCTTAACATTTAAGGACATCAAATATGCTGCACTTTACGTAAACCGATAAAAATGGCATTTCAGCGATTGAGTTATTATATCTCTCTTGTAGTTTTTGGTATTGTGTTACATTAACACAATATGATCTCTTTTGTAATCAATTAGATTGAATACTCGATCTCACACTAAGGTTTATTCGACTTTTCGGATGAACTAATTTCATCAAAATATTGTACATTACAAACTTTGACCATTCACCATATAACATTTATATGCAATTGTATATGGATCAAATATCCATAGTCTTGTATTGTTTTAGAGTTCGAAACTCATAAAATGCAATACATGGTCTTGACCAAATAAATGCATAAATGACCAAACCAAGAATGTATTCAGTAGTTGTAAAATCAGGCACTTGCATGGGTGTTGAAACGTTAACATGCAATAGGAATTTAATAGTGAGTATTATATTTCCATTTGTCAACTATCAATTCAGTTCGTTTGTATATGTTAATTGATAATCATTTTATCAATCATATTAAATGCACAAATTTATCATTGTAGATAATTATAACATTATTTAGCATATGTTCTTACAATATTAGAAATGTTAAATTTTACCATTTCATTTTTCCAATAAGGCTCCCACTAGTCTTTTATGTTTCTCCAAACCCTAAGATGAAACACAGAAGTCTTTCGACTTAACTAGTGGGTGTTAGAACTCGTATGTCTTGGTATTCTGACCTTGAGTTTGCTCAACAAATCATAGCCCCACAAACGATGGATGACTCCTTATTGGTTGTATCACATACAACTTCTAACTCATTTTTCCTTGTTCTAATCTCATTTCGACCTTGAGTTTGTTCAACAAATCAAAAGAGATTATTCACTCATACCTACCATATCATGATGGCCTAAGTACAGTATGTACCTTATGTTTGCTCAACAAATACATATGGTTATCTTACCTCATCTGTTTAATATATTAATAATACCACACATAACATCCCCAGCTTGAGTTTGCTTAAAAACTAAGGAGTATGCAAGTAATTTATTAATATACATATGGTAGAGGACAACATTATATTGAAGATTCATAATCTTCAATATATTATATTGAGTGATATCGACTTATGGAATAATGTATTTCTTATGAAATACCCTCGTGATTCAAGTGTTAGACACATCCGAAATCACAACATACGTATATTTACGTATGTATTTATTCCTTAAGTCTATTTGGGTTTCTTTAATGTTCCACTTTTAGTTTATACCTTTATATCATATAAGTTTTGTTGTTATATATTATATTAATTAAATCATATTTAATTAATTAACATTTTAATTAATTTTATACTGGTATAACATTTATATTTATTATGTACTATAACCTTTATAGTATAACACATATATCATATACATGTGTAATTATAATTTCAATTAATTAACCATTTAATTAAATTAATTAAATTATCTTGATTTCGAAAATCATTATTCATATATATGCATGCATATTTATGATATCTTAAATGTTGTAAAATATCATAACATATTACATAATATATTTACTACATGCACATACATTTTATTAATTAACTTATTAATAAAATTTATAATTTTTGAAAATTATGTTTTTTTTTCCAAACATTTTGAAAAATATGTTACATTATAACTATTGTAATAAACATATATTTTATTTTAAATTTAACAATTAAATTTAAAATCTTTTACTTTATTTTTCAAGAAAATTTTGAAAATTAGCTCAAGGCCAAATCAAGTTGGTCCTTTTCTATTAAGGGCAACCTTTGGGCTCACTTCACCTTTCAGGCCAGGTCGGTAACTAGGTAGGACAGGGTACTTGATTACCCAATTCCAATCCTATACATTACCTTTCTAGACACCGTACTGAGTGGGCAAGCTTAATAAGTTAGCCCTAACATTGTAGGATCGTTTTCACCCTAGAGGGGGGTGATAATAAAAGTTAATCCGGAAATAAAAACAAAAACAGAAAGTAATGCAGTAAAGATCACACGCAGTTTTACCCATCTTCGGCAATAACCTGCCTACGTGTTGCCCCCAAGGTTTCTACTAGAAATTAGGTAATCAGATGCTTACAAACATACGTAAACTCACGACACCTGCTAACTCGATTAACCTAACTCTAAACTCAAAATCCTGCAACAATTCAGCCACTGAGTTGCGAATTCTCAAACTACGCCCCGTAGTTTGTACCTAGTTACACAACTAGAAATTCACCAAATTTTAAAAGGAAATTACAAATAAAACTAAACAACAAAACCCTATTATTAAAACTAAAGCCCAATATAAAATTAAAGACCGGCCCACGTATAACAAAAGAGGACTGTCTCCCTTTTCTTTTCAGTTCGCTTACTCTGGCCGTTCCTTTTGTTGCTCTTTTCAAATTAGGGTTTTGATGAACTTGGAGCTGCCGTTGGAAATAGTAATTCAAATCGATTGCTTTGATGCTTTCGTTCCTCAATTTGATTAATGCTTTGTTCTTTGATTTGCTTCTGCCGCTACAAGGTCGAGTTAGAATGGAATAAAATCGGTATGTGATTATTTACTTTATTTGTTCTGTTGATTTGCTTGAATTCAAACTCGATGCCTTGTCGATGATGATATGGCTTCAATTTATAGGGATCGAAACCCTATTTTATCGTTCGTAAATTTTGATTTGAATGTTTCAGTTGCTTTGCTTGGCCGTCCGATTATTGACTGAATGCTTGTGATGAATTATGACTTGTTCATTGTATATATGTTACTCTATGAATTCGAATTTGCCCCATTCTTTTCTGCTATGACTTTGGCATTTGAATTTGCGATAAACTTGACTTGGTCATCATATTATCAACTGTGACTATTTCTTTGTTCTGGTTCTCTGGCTATGACTTGTTCATTGTGTGCTTATCCATATGCCCTCCGATTGAATTTCTTTAGACTTGTTCAAATGTATGACACACGGTTTGAGATAAACTTGACTTTCTGACTTTTTCATAAGTGACTTGTTGTTCCATTCTTTGTTGGCAATTGAATTAGAGATAATCTTGGCTTCCATTTCTTTCTGAAACTGCTCCTTGACTTTGTTTGAACTGCTACTGTTTTTGCTGGATTGTGAAACATGTAAACTCCTTGACTTTGTTCGAACTGCTATAGATACTATGCTTTGATCATGTCATGTGCACTTGTATGTGTGTCACCATGTATATACATACATACATATGTATGTGTGTGTATATGTGTTGTGATTGTTGTGCATATGCTCTGTCCACTTCGAGTACTTGATTCCTGTGTGTTCATGCCTGAGTTTCCTTGTTATACTTGTTGTTGCATATGAAGAACTAGTCATTGTGCTTGTTGAGTTGTCATGTTGATTCTTTGCATTCATGTACATATGAGCATGTCTGGTTCCATATGTTGATCCATTGAAGTCTTGTTGTATATATTGTATGTCTGGTCTTGTTTTCGCTCTAAGTTTGGTTGGTTCTCCATTTCATTGCTATGATTCCTACTTTAAATTTTTTTTTTGAACTGGTTCCATTGTTCATGCTCCATTGTGTTTACCATTGACTGCGTTGCTCCTGACCATTGCTATGTTGTGCATTTTCTATTTTGTGTTTTGATTTGACGTCTGGTTGCATTTTTATTATGGTCTTGTTCTTGCCTTTGTACATTTGTTGTCTGCACTGATTTTGTTGGACTTACTGGCTATGTCTTATGCACTTGAAGTCTGGTTCGGTTTCATGTTGCTTTGTACATGTTTGTTGCTTTCCATTGAACTTGAGTTCACATGTGTGGTTCCACTTGAGTCTGGCTGTAGTGTCTTGTGCACTTGAAGTCTGGTCTGGTTGATTTGAGTCTTCATGTTTGTTCATTTTTTGTTGTTATCCACACTAGTCTGGTCTGGTTCTTGCTTGCTGTCATGTTGCCTTTGTATTCTTTGGAGTCTTGTTCACCTGAAGTCAGGTCTGATGTGTGTTGTTTTGCATTCATGTTAATGTTGTTGCTTTTGAATCTGGTTCCATTGTGCTTTACTGGGTTGAAATGTTGCATGCACCATTTTTGTACATATGCACTGCCCTTTACTTGACAATTTGGTTGAGGCTGTGTTTATGTTGGTTTGTACACATGTGTTATAATAGTCTGAAACTGTGCTTTTGCATTTGCACTTGAGTTGAATCCAGTTTTTTCTTGGGTTTGACCTTGTGCTCACATGTCCCTGCGATTTTAACAAGCAAGTGTATATAGGTGTGCATGACCTTGTGGCATGTATAGTGATACACTATGCATGTCACAAGTTAGTCGTGAAAGATGAATTAAAATAATGATGACGAACAACCCAAATAACTGAGGCAAACAATATTTTCAAACACACACTTACACTGCAAAATATCTCTTTTTCAATTTTACTACGTCAGTGTTTATTTTGCAAATAGTTCAAATGCTGGATACAGGCTGTAACAGAGTTGAAGATCAAATATGAGTGATGAGTGAATATCTGTAGTGAGGTGAAAATTGTGTTGTAATTTAAAATTTGTATAGTGAGAGCTTAAATTTGTACCATTCGAATTTGTAATAAAATATTTGTTTGAATAACATATTTGTTTAAATATGAATTCTGAGTCATTTATTTTATTCAACAAATATTTATTTAATTATGTGGAAAAATAAAATAGTACAATAACAAATACATTTAAATATATATATATATATGTTTATTATAATTAAACAAAAATCATAGGCTATTGTATTCTACAATCTCCACCTTTTGATGATAACAAACATATATTAAGATTTTGACTCTATTAAATATATTTGACCTTGATGAATTCTATTAGCTACCCCTATTTGAATACTCCCCCTTCACATATGCATGAAAAATCTGCAAATAAAATAAAAAAATGCAATGAGCCTAGATGAGAATATGCTATGCAGATAAAAAAATACGACTTATTTGCCAAAATCTTAACTTCTCTCCCCCCTTTTGTTATCACCAAAAGAGTAACAGTGTTAGAAAAGAGTATTAAAGTGATAGACATTAATACAACATTAATACCTAATTGAGTATAAATATTAAATTTCAAGAAAAATCAAACAAAAATCATAAATACTCTATTAGGTGCATATTCCATTTTAGAGTGATAAGGGTGATGTCGGCATATAAAACCATATGGTCGTGTCCATTTGTGGTATATTTATGACAGGAGTTTAAATACTTACTAACCATGCATAACCGTTAGGACTTTTAAATGAGATTAGTAGTATTCCCAATTTTTATTAAAAAAATGAATCTCGAGCATCTTCTAACCAGGCATAACCGTGAGGACTTTTAAATGAGGTTAGAATCAACTTGCCTATTTCAACCAATTTTGATATGTGTTCCATACATGCATAACCATGAGGACTTTTAAATGAGCATGAAAGCACATAATCAAAGATTCCAAATAGTTCACCCATGCATAACCGTGGGGACCTTTAAATGAGAGTGAGTACTTTTGGATGATTTTATTGCTAATTAAAAAAATGAATAATTTCCTGTTTAAATATCACATTTTGACATACTATAAAGAATTTTGATGAGTGATTGTTGTAGAAATATGATAGGAATAGAGATGGTCATGGAATTTTTACCAACCAAAGTTATTACAAACTTTGTTTAAATTTTTAAAGAAATTTACTAAATATACCGTCTCAAGTCATAATGTATGATTAATATCAACACTCATTTTTTCAGTCACTATTTATCTTTCGATAATCAATAGGGAGTCAGATTAGTTAACATAGACATTTTAGATCAAATATAAAATCATATTTCTAAAATACTTAAACTGAGACGAAGTCGAAAAAACTATTTTCTGGAAAGGGTTTTGTAAAAATGTTTGCCAATTGAAAATCAGTTGAAATGAAATTTATGCAGATATTTTCTTTGTAAATGTGATCTCTAATGAAATGATGTCTAACATCTATATGCTTGGTGCGAGAATGATGTACAGGATTATTTGTGAGATCAATTGCTATCACACATAAGTGGAACTTGTTTAAAATTTAGACCATAGTCTTGCAAAGTTTGTATCACCATAAAATTTGAGCAGAGCAACCGCTTAGAGCAATATACTCTACCTCAGTGGTAGATAATGCAATACAATTCTATTTTCAACTTGACCATGCAACTAATAAATATCCTAACATAAAACACGTTCCACTAATACATTTTTTATCAACTAGACTTCCGGCTTAGTCTGCATTTGAATACCCTTTTAGCTCAAAGTTATCATTAGTTGGATACCATAGACCAAAATGTGGGGTGTGCAACAGATATCTTATAATCCCTTTTACAACTTTTAGATGAGATTCTTTTGGATTTGATTGAAACCGAGCACATAAACAAACAGAGAACATAATGTCTGGTCTAGAAGTAGTAAGATAAAGAAGTGATCCAATCATACCTCGATATTTCTTTTGTTCTAAAGGAGGAACGTGTTTGAATACTTGCGGTAGGATTACCTATTACCAATTCTGGAGGATGATCTGCTTTGAATCTCTGGTTCTAGATTTCTTTGGACTTCTTCCGCGGTTGCAGTTTCTTTTGAGTTTTCACTTTCATCTTTTTCGTTCTCCTCTTTGACATTGCTTTTGATTGTTTCCTTGTTTTGATCATCAATGTCGTCATCAAATTTCAAATTTATTGACTCCACGATTGTTCTCGTCCTTTTGTTATATACTCTATAAGCTTTGCTTCTGGAAGAGTATCCCATGATGCCTTCGTCACCTTTTGGCTCAAATTTTTCCGGTTGATCACTGGCTGATTGAAATCAGATTATGGTGCAGATTTTCAACATATAATACATCGTTGTTGCCCATTGTGACTCTGCCACCTTTGTACTTCTCTAGGCTAAGGAACTTTGATTTGTCGCCTGTCATGTGGCTAGAACAGCCAGAATCCCGGTACCAATATTGCTGTTCCTTAGCCTGCCAACACACCTACACGAGAAAAGATTTTTGTGACCTATTTGTTTTTATAGGTCCATGATTGTTAGTGACAAGAAATTTTGAAAAATAAGTTTGTGTAGAACCAAGACACTCTATGTTTGTTCCTTTTGGCACCCAGATTGTTTGACTTTAAGGAATTTTACATTCATGCCTTTAGGAACCCAAATTGGTATGGTTTTCATGTGTTTGGATCTATACCAGCAATTGTTGTGATTGTGTCCAATTTTTTCACAAATCGTGCACTTGGAGTTGACATGATTAGTTTCACTTCTACCTTTTTCAAATTGAGTATACCCAAGTCCTTGTTTAACTATATTAACAGTTTGTTTCCCTAATAGCATATTTATTAATCTTTCTCCTTTAGAAAATTTTCCTGAAGTTGTAGAAAATTGTTGGACTTGTGATTTGAGAGATTCATTTTCATTCAATAACAAAGTGCACTTTTTAATAGAATTTTCTCTCCTAGTATTTTCACTTTCTTTCAAAATCAGACTTTCATTTTCAAGTGATTTAATTTTAATTTCTGAATTTTTTATTTCCTCTTCAAATGATGGACACTTATCACACTTACGACACTTATTTCTATAGTTTTGAACCATTTGACCAAGCTGCTTATTTAGTTCTATCAAACTATCTATTTGCGATTCAATTTTAGCGTACTTCTCCCTAAGTCTTTCAAAACAACCATTTACTTCATGAAAATATATAAGTAATTGTGAGTAAGTTTTGATACCTTGCTGGGCTCATCATCATCGTTGTCACTTGTTTCTCCTGAAAAGCACAGATTTGCTTTTTCATTCTCACTGCCAGTGCTTTCATCATTATCTTCATCGTACTCGCTACTAAGCATGGCAAGGCGAGATTCTTTGACTTGGGAGGTTCTTTCATGAGTCACTTCAAGCCTGTGCTAGATTTCCTGCGCAGTTAGACAACGTGATACACGATTAAATTCAATTTGATCTAATGAGCAGATAATATAATTCATAGCCTTAGCGTTAGCAGTTTATAGTTTATTTTCAAGGTCTGTCCATTGATCTATAGGTTTTTCAACTTCTTGATTACCTACCATTACTGTTGGTGTGCTATACCCCATTTCAACTATATTTCATGCATCTATGGTTTGTATAAAATTTTCCATCCTAGTTTTCCAATATGCATATTCACCATTGAACATTGGTGGCCTAGCCATGGATTAACCCTCAGCAATTAAAAGAAGCCATTGAAAGAAAAAATAAATTTTTTAAAAATAATAATTGGGTTTTGTTCCTAGCTCTGATACCACTTGAAGGATCGTTTTCACCCTAGAGGAAGGGTGAATAGGGTGATACTAAAAATTAATGCGGAAATAAAAATAAAAATAAAACATAAAGTAATGCAGTAAAGATCACGCACAGTTTTACCCAGCTTCGGCAATAACCTACCTACATGCTGCCCCCAAGGTTTCTACTAGGAATTAGGTAATCAGATGCTTACAAACACACGTAAACTCGCGACACCCGCTAACCCGATTAACCTAACTCCAAGCTCAAAACTCTGCCACAACTCAGCTACTAAGTTGCAAATTCTCAAACTATGCCCCGTAGGTTATACATAGTTACACAACTAGAAATTCACCAAATTTTAAAAGGAAAGTACAAATAAAACTAAACAACAAAACCCTATTATTTTATAACTAAAGCCCAATATAAAATTAAAGACCGACCCACGTATAACAAAAGTGGACTGTCTCCCTTTTCTTTTCAGTTCGCATACTCTGGCCGTTCATTTTGTTGCTATTTACAAATTAGGGTTTTGATGAAGTTGGAGCTGTTGTTGGAAATAGTAATTCGAATCGATTGCTTTGCTGCTTTCGTTCCTCAATTTGATTACTGCTTTGTTCTTCGATTTGCTTCGGCTGCTACAAGGTCGAGTTCGAATGGAATAAAATCGGTATGTGATTATTTACTTTATTTGCTCTGTTGATTTGCTTGAATTCGAACTCGATGCTTTGCCGATGATGATATGGGTTCAATTTATAGGGATTGAAACCCTATTTAATCATTCATAAATTTTGATTTGAATGTTTCGATTGCTTTGCTTGGCTGTTAGATTATTGATTGAATGCTTGTGATGAATTCTGAATTCTTCATTGTATATAAGTCACTCCATGAATTCGAAATTGCTCCATTCTTTTCTGCTATGACTTTGGCATTTGAATTTGTGATAAACTTGACTTGATCATCATGTGATCAACTATGACTTTTTCTTTGTTATGTTTCTCTGGCTATGACTTGTTTATTACGTGTTTATCCATATGCCCTCTGATTGAATTTCTTTAGACTTGTTCAAATGTATGACCCACAGCTTGAGATAAACTTAACTTTCTGACTTGTTCATCAGTGACTTACTGTTCCATTCTTTGCTGGCAATTGAATTAGAGATAATCTTGGCTTCCATTTCTTTTTGAAACTGCTCCTTGACTTTGTTCGAACTGCTACTATTTTTGCCGTATTGTGAAACATGTAAACTCCTTGACTTTCTTCAAACTGCTACAGATACTATGCTTTGATCATGTCATGTGCACTTGTATGTGTGTCACCATGTATATACATACATATGTATGTGTGTGTGTATATGTGTTGTGATTGTTGTGCCTATGCTCTGTCCACTTCGAGTACTTGCTTCCTATGTGTTCATGCCTGAGTTTCCTTGTTAGACTTGTTGTTGCATATAAAGAACTGGTCACTGTGCTTGTTGAGTTGTCATGTTGATTCTTTGCATTCATGTACATATGAGCATGTCTGGTTCCATATGTTGATCCATTGAAGTCTTGTTGTATATATTGTATGTATGGTCTTGTTTTCGCTCTAAGTTTGATTGGTTCTCCATTTCATTACTATGATTCCTACTTCAATTTTTTTTTGAACTAGTTCCATTGTTCATGCTCCATTGTGTTTACCATTGACTATGTTGCTCCTGACCATTGCTGTGTTGTGCCTTTTCTATTTTATGTTTTGATTTGAGGTCAGGTTGCATTGTTATTGTGGTCTTGTTCTTGCCTTTGTACATTTGTTGTCTGCATTGGTTTTGTTAAACTTACTGGCTATGTCTTGTGCACTTGAAGTCTAGTTCGGTTTCATGTTGCTTTGTACATGTCTGTTGCTTTCCATTGAACTTGAGTTCACATGTGTGGTTCCACTTGAGTCTGGTTGTAGTGTCTTGTGCACTTGAAGTCTGGTATGGTTTATTTGAGACTTCATGTTTGTTCATTTGTTGTCGTTATCCACACTGGTCTGGTCTGGTTCTTGCCTGTTGTCATGTTGCCTTTGTATTCTCTGGAGTCTTGTTTCACTTGAAGTCAGGTCTGGTGTGTGTTGTTTTGCATTCGTTTTAATGTTGTTGCTTTTGAATATGGTTCCATTGTGCTTTGCTGGGTTGAAATGTTGCATGCATAATTTTTGTAAATATGCACTGCCGTGTACTTGACCATTTGGTTGAGGTTGTGTTTATGTTGGTTTGTACACATGTGTTATGATAGTCTGAAACTGTGCTTTTGCATTTGCACTTGAGTTAAATCCAGTTATTGCTTGGGTTTGACCTTGTGCTCACCTGTCCTTGCGATTTTAACAAGCAAGTGTATATAGGTGCGCATGACCTTGTGGCATGTACAATGATATACTGTGCATGTCAAAAGTTGTTCGTGTAAGATGAATTAAAAGAATGACGACATACAACCCAAATAACCGAGGAAAACAATATTTTCAAACACACACTTCATTTTACACTGCAAAATATTTCTTTTTCAATTTTACCGCGTCGGTGTTTATTTTGCAGATAGTTCAGATGCTGAATACAGGCTGGAATAGAGTTGAAGATCAAATACGAGTGATGAGTGAATATATGTAGTGAGGTGAAACTTGTAAAGTGAAAATTGTGTTGTAATTTAAAATTTGTATAGTGAGAGCTTAAATTTGTACTATTCGAATTTGTAATAAAATATTTGTTTGAATAAGATATTTGTTTAAATATGAATTCCGAGTCATTTATTTTATTCAACAAATATTTATTTAATTATGTGGAAAAATAAAATAGTACAATAACAAATACATTTAAATATATATATATATATATATGTTTATTATCATCAAAAAAAATCATAGGCTTTGTATTCTACAAACATGACTAATTGTAGGCACTTTCTCATCTTCTTTTGGTTCTTGAGTCAAAAGAAGAGATTTGCTTTATTTGTAAATATGCCTTTTTTGACTAACTTTTTTTTTCATTTTCTTTAGTATTTTGGGTTTTTTTTTCATTTCTATTTTTTAGTTTTATGCCAATCCTTTGATTTTTATATGATTTAGGGATTCATCGAATGATATATACAACAACAAAAGTTATTGCTCGGATTCTCTAGCTAATCCAAAATTTCAATAATCAGGTTATCGTTGGTAAAAAGTTGTTTGATTCAATTTTGAGGACCATCTTCGTTTTCTGTTCTTTTTTCCTTTTGGGTACAAAATGTTGACGGTGCTTCTACAACTTATGAAAAATCCTACAGTTTAATGGATTAAGTGTAATTTATGTAAACATTTCCATTATAATAGAAGTATGAAAGTTTTAGTGGTATTCAAGATTTACTTTTCTTAGTGTTAAGAAAGATTTATTTTCAAGTTGTAAACTTCAATTTCATTTAATTTTCAGAATGTACAAATAATTTTAGTAGATTATTGTAAAGAAAATCACATCCATGCATTGTTCCAATGAGTAATTGTTGTTGTAGTCTCAAGCTGAATGGTGTTTGATTAAATTCATCAAATCCTATGCTCACACAAAATATTTAATTTAAATTTGATATTTTACATGTAATTTTCATTACATTTCTAATTTTCAAAAATTTTGGTTTATAGTTCAACAATAATTTTGATATTTCAAAGAATTCGTATACTAATATATCATAAAAGTATTAAGATTTATTCATTTGTAAAATAGAAGTCCCCATTTTCGGTTAACCCATGATTATAGTCCATTATTTCATTCTTATTAACATATAAAAACATCGAATGATACGTGGTCTGAGATTTATTTCATTGGTGATCTTTGATCTTTAACCATTTTACGGTTTTCATATAAAGTTGATGTGCTTGAATAAAACAATAAGTAGATGTATATAGTTGATTGGTAGAGATCCTATAATTTGAAGTTTACAACTATGAATTAAAAATGTGACTTCCATATTAAAGGCTCATTGAGTAAAGAGACAACATTATATTTAAAGCTTAACGTTTCATTTTCTAATTTATAGTTTTAAAATAATGATATTTTCATATTGAAGAACCTATAATGTGATCTTAGATTGATATAATATGTTCTCAACGGCAGCATTATATTTCTAGCTAACTTTTTTTATTCATTGAGGAAACAACCAAATTGTAGGATGATGACCTTAAAGCTAGAGCGTTTAGAATTCTCAAATCTCTTTCCTTAGTTATAAGCAGACTTTGTGTGCTTAAATTTGATAGTCTTCGGAATGCTTGAAGTTAGCACAACCAAATACAAGGCTTAACATTATTCATGGTTTTCATGCGTTTGTTAGGCAAAGTAATGTTAATGTACCATAATAGAATTATTTAATTGTCGCTTGAATTTAAGTTGTGTTTTGTTTGTAAACAAATAGGAGGCTGATAGTTTTTTCCTCAGCAACGACTTAATGTATAGGAACACTAAGTTGCATGCATTAAGTAGAAATAACTTTAGCTTAGTCCTGACATTTTGTTTTTGTTTGTTTCCAATGCATCCAATATTTTACAGTATGTGTATACTTCATTTTATGTAATCAATCATGTAATGCCAATCAAAAGTTAATTACAAAGTATATTTTAGATGAATATGTTTAAAACATATTTTAGATAGATATTATAAAAAGTTAATACAGTGTTTTTTCTTTATGTATATAACTTAGAGCAGTAATGAAAGAAAACTTTACAAGTTTAAATCCAACAGAAAGATTAGTTGCGAAAATGGCAGTGGTTGATCGTAAGATGGCGATAACATTCTAGCTTATAACACGTTTGGATTTAGTTGTTTAGGATTTGGGTTTCATCTGGAGAACTTTCTTCTGCCAGCTTTAAGCTTTTGGAATATTCACAAAGCACAATGAGGACTATAGTCCCATTATAAGATTGTATTCACTCAAGAAAATATAAATTTTGCAGCAGATTATTTTTATTATGTCTATCTTGACGCATTCTATAATCTAAACATGTGTTGTATATAAGATTGTAGAAAATTACCTTTTTCATCATCTAAAGTTACATTTTTAATATTATGTAAAATTACCATTGAGATGATCAATATTAAATATCGCTCGCAATAACTGTTGTAATTCAATATGTTACTCACACATGTGTCATGTTGAAAAGGCTCAATTGTATATTTTAAAGACCAAACCGTGGATAGAACCGTGGTGGCATATGTTGAAGTTTCGGTGGGTTAGTCGGTCAGACCGCCAAAACCGCAATGGGTGGTATGTGTGGTTTTGCTTATTTAAATGTACATTTAGTTCACTTAATGTTCGAATTCAACTAACTTAACTAAGCTTAATTAATATATTGATGAAATAAATTATTTTCAAACATTTCATAACAAATATTAATAAAATCAATTATTTTTATAACGTGGTTTTAGTGAAAATGTGTATATTTCTCAACTTTTTAAGATAAAGTAACTCAATTAAGTCAAAAGTTCATAAAATATATTTTTAATAATGTCAACATCGTCCAAAGTTAATAAGATAATCCATTAATCAATATGGTGGATAAGGTTAAGGAATACTTATTAAGTTGATCATGTGAGAAAATAATGAACGAAGCGATAATGGGGTATATATCTTTTATTTTTGTCACGTACGGAAATTTTCGACTTTCGAAAATTCGACATCGATACTCACTTTATCGACTGCCGAGCAATCGAGTGTCGGAAACTCCAATAGTGAGGGTTTTAGAAAGAAAGAAAAAGGTAGAAGAAGAAGAAAACAGAAGAAAGAAGAAGAGAACAGAAGAAGAGAGAAGAAAAGAAAGAAGAACAACAGAACAACATCAGAACAGAAAACAATATCAGAATCTTACACATCGCAGCGGAACAATATATAATAAATAAACACTAGTCTTTTAAAACAAAGAACTATATCATTTTATACATACATCAATCAGAGTCAATATACAACAATGGACAGTTATATAAACTTGTCCTCATACAGAATACACAGCGGAATAAATATTATTAGATACAAATACTACGTCTCGTCATCCAGCTTTCTTCCAAAGCTCCAGAATATCCTGATAATATAACTCTAGGCTGCCCGTGTGGAAATTGGTGGGCACCCAGAGTTTAGAAGGGAACAATAAACTCCGAGTCAGTCATGGTGACTGGTGTGAGATCGTAAAACAGTTATTTTTCACAAAGAAAATAAAACAAATTCGCAATGCTTTTGGAAAATGAAACTACCATAAGACCTCCCGCCACACACACAATGCAAACGCAGACTTGGAGGAGATTTCTTCTTATGATAGTCAAAGATGCTTACTACGCAAAAATCAAATTCTAAAACATTTCGAAAGTAGAATATTAATCTTAGCCGACATAGGTACCATTATAGTATGCCTACTATAGCTACCATATTAAATGGCTGGTTCTACAACTAAAACCGTACAAGGCTCGTATTGTTTCTTTGGATTTCCAACAAATGGTCAGGCTAAGGAACTTCCTTTTCCACGATGGGTACGTCCCTGGAATAGACGACCCGAGAAATAACCTAACATTACGGTTAGATCTCTGCCAACACAAGGCCGGGTTACCTCTGCAAAAGTAGGTAACTACTGACACGCGTATGCCATCCCCCGATCGTCACCGATCTTCCCGAGGATCCCCGATTCGCAACAACCACAAAGTAATAAATTTGCAGCAACCACAGAGGTTAAGTATCTGGGCTCCATACCATGATACCACCTTTATCCATAAGGAATGACATACACTAAGGGGCGCTACTCCCTAGAACCTTGCTGCATCCTTCCTGTTTCGACCATTTCCGGGGTGTGAGGCTCGACGAAGTCTCGTCCACAAAGCTACGCTTTCTACAAAGCCATGCTTCGGGTCAAACAAAAATGATCAACCTATGATCACAAAGATATAAGATCAAACAAATGATCATATCGCAAATGATCAAACACTGATCATTTCACAGCAACACTCAGTATGCCACGTTACCAAATTGGGAGTATATCGCTGATAAATTTCAACTACATAACCTCTGAGCTCGTACGTCTCAGAGAAGGGTGTTAAGCTAAGAGAATAAATTCTCCGCCACCAACAGAAATGTATTTGAACGAAATCAGCTTTATATCTCAAATTGTAACGTCAGACACACAATCCATACAAGTCTGTTCCGGGATCGAACAGAACCGAAGGCACTTCTCACGAAGCCCTTGCATATCCGGATAGTTTTCAATCACGTTGGGACTTCCCGTCACTAAGGGTGATAAAACCTCTAAATCGGAGATCAGCCGATGTAGAGTAACTCGACGGTAATCCTTCCGTTTTGAAAAATATTCGGTCTTCAACACCGGTCTTCGAATGCAATTCATAACGACGTATCACATATTCAGAATGGGTTATATGACCCCATGGTCCTTTCCCGGCTAACCCGAATAGTGAGCGTTTATTTTAAAAATAAGTGTGGCATTCAAATTCATCCAATTCACAGCAAATACCTATCTAAAGGTAATTATTGATAGTCGGTTATTTAACTATCAATAAAGATGCGCAACATCATCAGATTCCAAATAATTTTCCCAAATTATTTATCTTCCAAAATATCTTACTAGATATATAATTTCCACACTTCAAAAATAAATCGATATTTATTTTTCTAAACAGTTTCCCTTTCCTTTATAAATTCCATATTGAATTTACATTATTCGAATATCTACTAATATTCGATTTTCAATCGTTTTCAAATATTCAATTTCGATTTATCCTTAAGAAGATAAAATCTCAAAACGTTTCATTTCATTTTGGAAAACATTCCATACTTATTTAATAATAAGTGTTTCACAAATCTTTTATTTTCAACATTTGAGAATATTCGATATACTTAAATCAAATTAAGTATATATTTCATTCTTAAAGGAAAACATTCTTTTAACACCTTTATTTGAGTCAAAACGAATGTTACGTAAAACATCGTTACGACGACTCAAAACCACTAGTATAGGGATTCGGAATTAAGATAGATGTATAAATCCCAATACTATATAAAAACATTTCTTTTCGGAAATCATTTACTATAACAACAGTGTTATAGTCCACCATTTCCTTATTTCTCGAAAACGTCTATTTCAACAATGAATGTTGAAATCTATGATCTCGATATTTAACACATTTTAAAACATCTTTTAAAATGTTTAACTTCATTTTTAATATCACTTCTTCAAAAACGTATCCATTTTACTTAAAAATATATCCACTGTCCAAAATCGTGAATATAATTCACTTAACCCAAATTCAATCTTTTCCACACATTTATTTCAAGGATAATTCGCTATCCAGAATTGCGAATAGATCTTCTTTAATAACCTCCTACATTTAATTTATCCAATCAATTGATTTCGAATTTATAAAACGACGTTTATAAATTCTATTTCTATTTTCCAACAACTTCAATTTAATAAATCTCCTTGGTTAACAATTCGATCAATATTCCATTTAAAGGCAAAAATCCAATTTATAAGTTAATTTCTTATAATCATTCATTCTACAACTTCATACTTTATAAATCTATAAATTTCATATCTTCACATTTTATAATTATAAATTTCATATCTTCACATTTTATAATTATAAATTTCATATCTTCACATTTTATAATTATAAATTTCATATCACTTATAAAACTCATTTTAAAATTCCAATAACTTTAATTGATAAATATCAATTTGATACATCTTTTATATACATTGGTTTAATAATTCAAAAATCTCAACTTAAACCATTTTATAAATTTCTTAACTCTTTATTTCAAAAGAAATTACTTTTTGGTTAAAATTCACAAAATCTTAACTTTTATAACTTTAAAGTTTTAACGTTTATTTATTTAAAATAAATCAATTCAATAATTTAAATAAACGTATATTTTCAAAGATCACTTTTAAAAATTCACTTTTAAAATCAACATCGTTATTTTTAAATTTCAAAATTTAAATCTGATGATGCAACAGCACCAATTCGTCAATCACAACAGCAAACATCATATATCAATATGATAACAGAATATACATCAATATCTGTAAATAAATAAATACGGGTGAGGAATCCAGTTGGATCCCTCCAACCTGTTTCCCTGCATCCACAGATGTTAGCACAATACCAATTCCACTTCGAGGTGGAATATCGCGGTATATGGGTTTTATAAAATCATCCGCTTACTAACGGCGCAATAGGGTCTCATCCGCTATACGAGGCGGGAAATCAATCAATCCAATATATACATATGCCAATATGTATATATTGCTATATATATATATAGATATATCCTACTATATCTAATATCACATCCAATAGCAATCAATAACTGCAAAAATTCCACATTCAATTTGAGTGAGAAAAATCTCACCTTAGCTTTTAATTTGCCATCCATTCCAAATCCAGATTTATTTTCTTGATTTATAAACCTTGTATAGACAATTAATGATTTATTAATATTTGAACAATCGAATAAATCAATTACCGTTAAATAGTTAAATTAACTGATAGTTTTTATTTAAACCAATTCTCCTTTAATAATTTATTTAACAAAACTTTAAATTTAAAACTACATTTCCTTTAATAAATTTAATTTTCTAACCATTTGACAAATTTAATTTACTAACCATTTAAATTTAATTAAGCAAATGTTTTCTTTTCAAACTAATTTCTAAAATAATTACATAAGTTAGTTAAACAACTTATCTCCAAAAATTCATTATTTTAAAACTTATACTAGTGGATTTAAAAATATGTATATATTTTCTAATTTACAGTATAATTTTAAACTAAATTAAAAACGAGCAAGATGAAATGTTATACCTTACTGCCCATTTTCGAATTTGAACAAACCCTAGCCATCGCCACAAAACGAAACCCAAATCAATCTCGCGGCCACCTATCTTGATTGCGACCACAACTTGAAGTCGCCTCTCCAACTATGATCGAACTCGAGCTAACCTTGATGACTCCATGCGACAGTAACCTCCTCCGCGCCATTGACCTGGGTACGAACCCTCCTGCCGAGCTCGACCTAAACCACTTCGCTGCCTGTTCGAGAACCACCAACTCAGCTCCACCGAGAATCACAACTTCGTCATCGGAAATCCTGACATCGAACCCTACTGCCATCGCGACTCCGTACTCGCGAATGCCTCCATCCACGTCGCATCGCGCCTCTGCTGCGAACGACACCACAAGTCACCGCCCCGCTCGAACTCGCGTTCGCGAGCCTCCCCCTGAGTTCGAACTGCTACAAACGTCTCCTAGCTCGAGATCGAGCTACCCCAAAATCACGCCCCCAATCGACGTACGCGATTCGATTTTGAAGAGGAGGAGCCATTTCTTTGTTTTAAACGAAGGAGGGGGAAAATGAGATCGTGTTGAAAAAGGGGGAGACGCTGCTATTTTATTTTTATCTTGAACGAAAGACTTCGTTTATTTTGGGAAGAAAAGAGGAGCGGCCATTTATCGTTCGATTGTTTTTGGATTTGAACTGAAAAGAAGAGCGTGATTTATCAGAGAAGAGGAGTATTTGCAATCAAAAGCAGCATGCTCTACACGATCTTCATCGTGATTTGAGGCAAGAATTTAGGGAGATAACGTGTTGACGTTTGACCAAATTTAAATTCTAAATTTGAATTGAATTTAATTTGAATTTCGATGCGTTTGCTCGCCGTATAGCTACGTATTAACTCCGAAAAATACGAAAATTGAAATCCGGTAATAATTCAATATTACGGACCCAATAGAACTGGTTTCGTCGAATTCCGAGACTGTGCTTCGGACGGCTATTTTTAAATATCGGCTGAACGATATAATTTCAAAACTGGACAAAACAGTTTAAATTTCAGATTCTGAAGCTTCCGTTATCTTCAGTACCATCAATATGAATTTTAAAAGCTTTCGAAATATTTTTCTTCAACTTAAAATTGAAGATTCAAATTTTTTTATTCAACATTCAATCGATTAAATTTTATAATTTAATCGCCAAATTCAGAGTTATATCGGGGATTCAAATTAAATCATCGTTCAAATATTTAAAATTAATTAAATATTCTCAATTTAATTTGTTCAAAATTCTGGGTCGTTACAATTTTAAATTCAAAGAACCACATGGTTAAAAGAGGTCGATCAAGAGGATTTTCCAAGGTTTTGAGTTTTGATTGTCTGTTAATGTAAGTGCAAGGATAGCTCATTCTTTGAGGTACAATACTTTATAGTCCAAGGATAACTAACAGAAAACTATCGAGTGAATCTTTCCATAGTTATCCAATAACTATCAGTACATAACCCCTTGGAGCCCCCAACAGTCATGAGTAATACACTGCCCAACTTTTGGAGAGCGTTACGTACTCTAGTCTCAACGGATACATTGATATCCAGTTTCGATGCATCTTGACTAGGAACATTTAAAATGGTACATTTTTTAATTGTGATAAATTACTCACGGTTACAATACTTTGTAACTACTATCACAAAACATACCATTTATGGATTTTCTATTCAATATACTTTTAATTAAATTTATTAATTAATATAACCACATTATATCAAGTATATAATAGAAAGAAAATACCTTTATTTCGAACAAGATTGGTCAACGAGTTAGATATATGTAACAAATTACATAATTGCCCCCAAGGCATAACTCTAACTCTATCACGTTCCACCTTGCAAAATGCAAGAAAACCCTAACAATGATTTCTAAATATATGGATTTTAGTGAATAAAGTGATTTTATGGAAGTGATTTGGAAATTCATTTTGAAATGATTTTGGAGAAACTGATTTTGGAAGCAAAGGAATTTGGAAATCTATTTGAAACATGGTTAAGTACAAGCTTATTAGAATTATTTAGGGCATTGACTATAGTGAAAAATTTATGTTTGTAACCAAGTAGAGTTATATAGTGTGTAACATATTTAAACTTGACACACTCATTTTGTTATGTATTAAGTACAATTACACTCACAGCTAGATTTCTAGCCCAACTCTACATTTGTTATGT
Organism: Allium fistulosum; assembly: GCA_030737815.1. Lineage (NCBI taxonomy): Eukaryota > Viridiplantae > Streptophyta > Magnoliopsida > Asparagales > Amaryllidaceae > Allium > Allium fistulosum. The sequence goes on along the minus strand of CM060901.1, from coordinate 1,265,162,759 downwards.
ATTTGAAAACATCGAGTCAGACTGAGGCTGTTTTACAATCCAATATTATGATTGTATATGTTTTATTGGCTACAAGATGGAGTTGGAGCAAAGGAAGATGGCGAATAATTACTTTGCTTATACTTATATTGGAATGTCGTTGTATTGCTCGATATGACGTACACGTGTGATGAGTTGTATATATATAAGATGATGTATCGAATTTTTAATATATGATATAAAATTCTCAGTTTATTCACTCTGATTCTTTTAGTTGAAATTTTTTTTTGTACCTCTAATATTGTATTATTCTGTCCAGACAACTAGTGTATGTTGTTTTGTTTGTACCGCTATGCTTCTTGAATATAGTGTTATTAAACAGTAAATCTGCTTTAAGCCGCGCTTTCCGCTACATCCGCTAAATCAATGCTTTTTAGCATAGCTTTAGCAACATTAATATAAAAAGGTTGACATGACTGGTTGTCTTTTGAAATTAATCGACAAAGTTAAGGTAAAGACTTAATTTTAGGGCATAAATGTTCAATATAAGTTAGGAATCTATTGTAGTCACCAAATCCGAACTGCATAAATCATGATATTTTTGACTTTATTATATAAGATTAAACAATATTTTTTTCCCCACACAAATGACGAACGAGAGTAAATTAACTTTAAATATTTTATTTTACATCTAATGATGCTTTTTGCACCTCCGTTATTTTCCGTTATATCTCCGTTTTATCTTCGCTATAACTTTTGACACCTTTATCGCTATGGAATCGTTAAGCGCTTTAACTGCACAAATTTAGATATTTTAATGTATCCGTGTTGATCTAAAGTTGTGCATACGAGAAATCGCTCCTTCCGTGCCTTTGATCCGAGCTATCAAACAATGTTAACACTCTTTGGTAATTCGGTCATTGGAGCTGGATTGCATTACAGGTGTTAACCCGCCTTTTGGCAAGGCCGCGGACAGACGGATTTAACTTAAACAACTTCACAACTATCGAGACTAAAGTATGATGGGATGGTTCGGCGTTGAAGGATGTTCGGCATAGAGAGATCGTCGTTCGACATAGAGGGATCATTCGGCACTAAACGAGTGCTCGGCATTAGAAGGAGTGTTCGGCATAAATCTTGTTCGGCACTGGGCGAGCGTTCGGCATAGAGAGTTCGTCGTTCGGCATTAAATGGAGCGCTCGGCATTAACCAACGTTCGGCATCTAGAGACGTTCGACATTGGATGGAGCGCTCGGCATTAACCAACGTTCGGCATCTGGAGACGTTCGGCGTTGGATGGAGCGCTCGGCATTAACCAACGTTCGGCGTTGGATGGAGCGCTCGGCATTAACCAACGTTCGGCATCTGGAGACGTTCGGCATTGGATGGATCGTTCGGCATCAAGGAGACGTTCGGCATTGGATGGATCGTTCGGCATCAAGGAGCGTTCAGCATTGGATGGATCGTTCGGCATCAAGGAGCGTTCGGCATTGGATGGGTCGTTCGACATACCTCACCTCGCTCGACATTGCACCTCGCACCTCCATATCTCGCACCTCCATACTCCGCACCTCCACACCTCGCACCTCCATATCTCGCACCTCCATACTCCGCACCTCCACACCTCGCACCTCCATATCTCGCACCTCCATACTCCGCACCTCCATACCTTGCACCTCCATATCTTGGTACCTCCATACTCCGCACCTCCATACCTCGCACCTTCATATCTTGGTACTCCGCACCTCCATACCTCGGTACCTCGCACCTCCCAACGTTCGACATGAGGAGATCGTTCGGCATTTACACATTGTTCGGCATTCAGCGTTCGGCATCTATGGTTCGGCATATGGAGACCACTCCATTTGGGCTGAGGTACTCGGCTGCCAGGCCCACCAGGGAAGTCCAACCCATCTTTGTCTATAAATAGAGAGGCAGGGGCACAGTCAAAGGGGATCTTCTTTCTGCTCTCTAACTTTCTCTTTTCAAAGGCTAAGGCAACTCTGCCATTTTGTAACTGTAATCGATTATTACAGCAATAAAAAGCAAACTTCTGGAGTGGACGTAGGCCGGAGTTAGCCGAACCACTATAAAATATGTTGTTCTTTACTGCTTTCATTTCAGTTTTAACTGTTCTTCACATTATTACTCTCTACATATATTCTATCTCTGAGCTGTGACTGGTATTTGGTGTTTTCATCTGGATTTGGGTGTAGTGACCAATTTTGGCGCTAACACTTTGGTGCTTTCACTGAGAAATTGAAACAATCAGAAATTTTGGAGTTAGGAACTTGGATCTTAGAAAGCAATGGCAAGACCACCAACGAAGAGGCAAGCAGTGGAAAGGAGCAATCAGGAAGGAAGTCAAGCGGCATCTTCTGGAGCTGGAGAGGGTCATGCATCCATCTACATAACTCGGGACGAGATGCAAGTGATGATGAATTCTATGCAAGAGCAGATGATGAAACGGCAAGAGGAGATGATGCAGGCTCTTCTTAGGCAATTTGGACAACCAGGAACTGCAGGTGCTCAAGATCATGGAGCTGGACCAGAGGAACTCAACCAACGGACAGATAGAGTGAATCAGCAGGGGGCAGCTCCCAATCAACAAACAGTTAACAATCTGGATGGACCTAGACTCGGGGGCATGCCACTAGGAGTACGTGATGAAGAATATGTGCCAGAATTTCCTCGGGGACTTGGGGGGCAGTCTGGATTAGTTGGAAACACTAGATTGGCTGACATTATCAGGCGGACTATTCGCGGAGGTCTGACGAACAGGGATTCAGAGGGAGTTAACAAAAGTCCGTTTACCCGGAACATCAAGACAGCTAGGAATCCGTCCGATTTCAAACTACCCACTCTGGAAGTATACAATGGGAAGACGGATCCCACCGACCACTTGATGAGGTACACTAGGCATATGGAAGTGCTGGGGGCAACGGAGGAGGTTATGGCCCGATGTTTCCCCCTGTACTTGACTGAAATTGCTGCTATGTGGTTCAGACAGCTGGAGGATGGATCCATTGGAACATGGACAGAACTGGTGGACAAGTTCTTAAGTCAATTTCGAGTTCACATAAAAAGGCCAAAGAACGTGATGACACTAACATCAGTCAAACAGGGGGCTGATGAATCGTTCAGGACATTCTTAACTCGATTTAATGCAGCAGTTGCTTCGGTGGATCGGCCAGATCCATCAATGGTTCTGATGGCTGCGGTATCAGGAGTTAGAGATAATTCGGAGTTCAAAGTATCGTTGGTACGGGACCCACCGTTGGATATTGGGGAATTCTTTCATGAAGCTGAAAGATTTCTTCGACAAGAGGATGCATGTTTGGACATGAGGTCACAGGAAGTAAACATGACTAAGGATGGAAGATTACTCGGCGAAAGCTCAGGTGGGGACAAGGATAAAGGGAAAAGGAAGCGCTGGGGAGAACCAAAGTTCTCCACTTACACAGGATTGAACGCAACATTGGAGCGGATTTTCTTAGATACTCGAGATCGACTTCCCTATCGAAGGCCATCAAGGAGGGAACCCACAGAACGTGAAAGGGCATCAGGAAGGCACTGTCTCTTTCATGACCTGGACGGGCATGACACTAACAGCTGCCGACATCTAAAGGATATAATCGAGGAGCATATAAGGAATGGTCAGTTGCGACAGTATGTCGGAACTCGGAATGCGGCGGTGGAACATGAACAGCCTCCGCCTACCTTGAACGATGAGGGCGCGAGGCCCAGGAATGGTGACCGATTGGTCATCAACTAATCTTGATGGTTTGGAATAAGTAACAAACTCCAGGCAAACGGTTAAATCACTTACTCATGTACGGGGTCGGAGATAACCCTCAGGCATGCTCTGAGATGACGGCTTACCGAAACGCCCGGGTTTGTGAAATCTGTTTTTCCTTTGACTTGGACATTTGCTTTTCTGGTTTGGTTTTGGAGTTTGGTTTGAACTCCCTATTTTTCTCGTTTTTCTGGTTTGAATGTTTGTTTTTCGGATTGGATTTTGATTGAATTTTCTCTGGATTTTGGCTTAAAGGTCGTCGAGTATGGACTATGCTCGACAAGGGTCCGGAGCGACCAGGATTCGGCTTAGGACTTAAGCCACGACATTACTTGCGTCCAGGGACACTGGACCACGGTCGTCAAGTGTGGATTGCGCTTGGTAAGAACCCGGAGAGGTTAGCTCAACGCCCAGGGACACTGGGCCACGGTCGTCAAGTGTGGATTGCGCTTGGCAAGAACCCGGAGAGGTTAGCTCAACGCCCAGGGACACTGGGCCACGGTCGTCAAGTGTGGATTGCGCTTGGCAAGAACCCGGAGAGGTTATCTCAACGTCCAGGGACACTGGACCACGGTCGTCACGGGTGGATTGCGCTTGGCAAGAACCCGGAGAGGTTATCTCAACGGCCAGGGACACTGGACCACGGTCATCAGGTGTGGATTGCGGCAAGAGCCCGGAGAGGTTATGGATTTGGATATCGACCCGAAGAGGTCCTAAAGTCCCCTATTGTTTATTGGATATGGATGAAACATGGACTTTGGATACTGGACTTGAGGCTATTCAAAACACACCTTTCACAGCAAGGCATGTTTTGGGGGGCAAGTGTTAACCCGCCTTTTGGCAAGGCCGCGGACAGACGGATTTAACTTAAACAACTTCACAACTATCGAGACTAAAGTATGATGGGATGGTTCGGCGTTGAAGGATGTTCGGCATAGAGAGATCGTCGTTCGACATAGAGGGATCGTTCGGCACTGAACGAGTGCTCGGCATTAGAAGGAGTGTTCGGCATAAATCTTGTTCAGCACTGGGCGAGCGTTCGGCATAGAGAGTTCGTCGTTCGGCATTAAATGGAGCGCTCAGCATTAACCAACGTTCGGCATCTAGAGACGTTCGACATTGGATGGAGCGCTCGGCATTAACCAACGTTCGGCATCTGGAGACGTTCGGCGTTGGATGGAGCGCTCGGCATTAACCAACGTTCGGCGTTGGATGGAGCGCTCGGCATTAACCAACGTTCGGCATCTGGAGACGTTCGGCATTGGATGGATCGTTCGGCATCAAGGAGACGTTCGGCATTGGATGGATCGTTCGGCATTAAGGAGCGTTCAGCATTGGATGGATCGTTCGGCATCAAGGAGCGTTCGGCATTGGATGGGTCGTTCGGCATACCTCACCTCGCTCGACATTGCACCTCGCACCTCCATATCTCGCACCTCCATACTCCGCACCTCCACACCTCGCACCTCCATATCTCGCACCTCCATACTCCGCACCTCCACACCTCGCACCTCCATATCTCGCACCTCCATACTCCGCACCTCCATACCTCGCACCTCCATATCTTGGTACCTCCATACTCCGCACCTCCATACCTCGCACCTTCATATCTTGGTACTCCGCACCTCCATACCTCGGTACCTCGCACCTCCCAACGTTCGACATAAGAAGATCGTTCGGCATTTACACATTGTTCGGCATTCAGCGTTCGGCATCTATGGTTCGGCATATAGAGACCACTCCATTTGGGCTGAGGTACTCGGCTGCCAGGCCCACCAGGGAAGTCCAACCCATCTTTGTCTATAAATAGAGAGGCAGGGGCACAGTCAAAGGGGATCTTCTTTCTGCTCTCTAACTTTCTCTTTTCAAAGGCTAAGGCAACTCTGCCATTTTGTAACTGTAATCGATTATTACAGCAATAAAAAGCAAACTTCTGGAGTGGACGTAGGCCGGAGTTAGCCGAACCACTATAAAATCTGTTGTTCTTTACTGCTTTCATTTCAGTTTTAACTGTTCTTCACATTATTACTCTCTACATATATTCTATCTCTGAGCTGTGACTGGTATTTGGTGTTTTCATCTGGATTTGGGTGTAGTGACCAATTTTGGCGCTAACAACAGGGTTGCTAACTCCCTTTCATAGTGACAATCAATTTAGATAATTTTGTATAAAACTTCCAACGACTTCTGGTTTTAAAACATGAATTATATCTCGTGCGTCATGGTCTCAAAGCTTTGCTGTGTTATATAGAAGAATATAAATTATGCTTATTATTTTTGATAAACGATTAGAGTTTTTAAATTATAAAATTGATATATAGAAGCATACAAACTAAAGCTTTGTTATATAGAAAAATTATGGTTCTCTCCATGATTCGGTTTTTAAACTACGCTTATTTACATATTGGTCATACTTTTCAACATAAATAATTAAGACAGCGTTACGGCACGCGCTTCGCGCGTGAATTATTTTTTCATAAGTTATATATGTTTAACATATTTAAGATGATTGATTTATTCAAATATTTAGTCATATTTTTGCAATGAAATCATGTGCAGTTAGTTTGAATTTTTATTCAATGCTTCAATATCTATTTTTTTTTAGTTTGAATTTTTATTTTTATCATTAATTAATAAAGATCGAATTTGTAAAAAAAGTTTAGTTGTGAGTATATTTTTTAAGTGATATTAAGATTTAATAATACTTGTAAATGTGAGTTTTGAATTGGTAACGAAAGTTTATTTATTTATCCTATTTTTAAGTGATAGTGAGATTTAGTCATATGAGCATTTTGAATTGGTAAATGAAGTTTATTTATTAGATCCTATTTTTATGTGATATTAAGATTTGATAATATATGTAGAGGGGTATTTTTGGTAGTTCACGTTACAGCAAGTGTGACATCAAAGGTATTACAGCTATTATTAATGATTTTTGAACATAATTAATAACATCCAAACAATTAATTTTCCTTTTATCATCATTTAAAGGCCATTCGCGGAACCCAACGTACTTTCATTTCGTGAACTAAATAGTTCCGTGTGCCAAAAGAAACACACCCCAAAATTTTGAAATATCAACTATCACGATGTCATAAATAAGCACGCATCCCAAAAATTTCAACAATATTATATGCCGATATCATCTGATAATTTCTTTGCGTCAGATTCCTGATTATCCCCATACTTCTCCATAACTAAATTTCAATCCAACCCAAACAAACTTCATCAGTCCTTCAAATTCACTTGAATCTTAGAATATAATGGATCGTGGCAGTGAAGCTTTACATCGTATCTCCAGAATTTCGGCTCACTTGAACCCTACAAATCATCAGGTATATTTGTCCCCTATTTCTTTGCTAATTGCAATAGGATTGCTTTCTAAGGTTTTTATGATGTTTTTTGACTGCTTAGTGTTTCCATGTTTTCGATCCTCCGTTGAATTTCAGTGGAAAGAAGCAACTTGTATTTGAACTTGGCCAACTTTAGGATTTTGAGTTATGACAACGAAGCTTCAGTTTTGTTTAGAAATACCTGTATGAGCACGCATGATGTTCGCAATAATATATATCAAATATTTCTGTTTCCATGCATTCATCCACTTATTTTATTTTTATTTCCATGCATTCATTCACTCTCATCTTCCTTCTTTCACTTTCATATTCCCTCTTTCACTCTTCCCTTCTCTCTATCAAACAGATCAAACATATTCAAGAGGATTAAATTTCTATGCAATAGATTCCCATTGTTAATAGCAATGATGAAAATAGTGTGGTGAATAACCTTGATCTATACCAACATATCCAGCAGTGTAAGTGGGAGGTTTGACGAAGTCAGCTTCTTAGTAGAAGGGGGGTATTTATGGAATTCTTATATGGCACCATTGAAATGTGTTCTTCCAATTTCTTTGATGAATAGCAGAGAACCTTTTTGGTGCTATATTGATTAGGCTTGGCTCTGAACCTTGATCCTACTGACTTGCAACTATACATATAGGAAAAATGATAAACTTTGAAAAAAAATTAGGCCGAAGGACATCAAGTTTCATTTTTAGGCTGAAGACAAATGCTAGTTATAATTAGTATTATATTCAACTTTTACACTATACAAAATGCTAGTTATATCTATCATTATATTCAGTTTACACTATACAAAATGCTAGTTATAACTAGCATTGTCCTTCAGTTTAAAAAACAAACTTGTTGTCCTTCAGCCTAAATTTTTTTTAAGTTTGTCATTGTGCCAATTTTCCTGCAATTAATAATTTAATATGTTGGGGGTGTAGCCTTGATGTCATTAATCTTATATGAATTTATTATTAGCCTAATCAGCAGGGGTGTAGCCAGCATGAAAATCTGTTGGGAGCAACTTTGGTGTAATCGAATTACCTAATTTGAAAGGATTAAATATTAATTTGTTAGAACTCCAATCTTTAAAATAATAGCAACAATAATTTGTTAGAGCAACAATAATTTGTTAGAGCAACACCAATGTAGGGTGTGTAAGTTCTAACATTCAATATTTTGTCGACATGGTAAGCTACAAACCCCACCTACCCAACGACATCCTTTACAACTTATAAAAAGAATCGAATGGACACATTCGACAGCATCCTTTTGGAATTCCATTAATAACCTTTTGCTAATTAGAGTATTGTTATGGGTACCATCATCAAACTTCGCATTTATGCTGCTGCAATCAATGCGTTTTGGCACACACTACTTTCAATCCTAATATAAATGATTGTTTTATATTGGTTTCATCTGTATATTCACCAACTAATTTACATAAACACTTTTTTTTCTTGACATCTTAAACAAGATCATCCAATTCAATTGACAAACATAAAAATAAACTCACGTTTACATTAGTATTTAGTCAAGCGGTTCATCTGATGTTTAGTGCATTAAATAAGTGTTTATAAATATTCTGCTGTCGAATTGAATCGGCGCAGCACAACTCAATAACATTCTCTTCGCGAAAAACCTAGATGTGGTATTGACATTAATCTTCTCCCATGTCATTCCTGTTCACCATGTAATTTATTTTCTTCGTATTTTTTTTTGTTTTTTTTGCTTTTCATTGTAGTGTGCATAAATAAATGAATGAATAACGATGTTCAAAAATGTAATAAATATATACATACATGCGCGCGTGCACGCACACGCACAAAAAAAAAAGAATCTAAGATGTAAATAAATTGATAGAATATTTTAAATGAACCTAATGATATTCAAAATATTGCATAAGTCTTAGGTATTGACTGAGTCTCCACTATTAGCTATTGGGTATGTGAATTTTTGTGTTCCATGCTAGAATTTTTAGTTTTAATCATTCTTTACAAACAGTAATAATTGGTAAAATGCCACTGGTATATTACAACATTTATAACTTCAAAAAATTATTTGATCTTGAACTATATATTATGATGTTGTAATGCATTTAACTTTTATTCCATGTAAGTGACAACAAGTTATAGTTTTTTTGTTATTATTTTCACAAGGTCACATATTCGGTTATAAGATAAATCAATGTAATATGGTGTCACAATACATGTGCAAACCAAGTTCATGTTCAATCTTTTAAACTTCATAATTGAAGCTGTTTAGAACATATGACTACCGTCTGGAGTTTTGGATTCATCAGTTTCATTGGATAAGCAACATGTAATAAAAACATAAAGCTTGTGTAGAATATCCTTAAACTGAAAGGAGCCACATCTTATGGTGTTACTACTTAGTACATAAAATGCTGAAATCTGAATTATGTGTGTTTATGTACTAGAAGATGGCGGAGAGTTCATCATTGAATCGATCAAATTGCCGATCTAAGGGAGGGGCACCTGGATTTAAAGTTGCAATTTTAGGAGCTGCTGGAGGAATAGGACAACCACTTGCGATGCTAATGAAAATGAATCCCTTGGTATCGGTTCTTCATCTATACGACGTTGTTAATGCTCCAGGTGTCACTGCTGATATCAGTCACATGAACACAGGCGCTGTGGTATTTTTCTCACATTTTATTGTTATTTATGAATTATTCTGTTTTGTGGTTAATGTTGTTTATAATGATAGACAAAGTCTATTAAAGTTATACCTGAACTCCATCCTAAATTAACTTTAAACATTGTCGTGATTGTTATGTAATTTGAAATTCTGAGGTCAAGGATACCTGAAATAAAGCTAAACCTCAATTCTTTCAACATGAATTCTTTTATGGCCATTTGTATATATTGGCTATTATTGATGTCCAGGACCAACTCCAACTGCACACCATGGCTGCAGTATTACGGACAGTGTGAAGCTTTGCACTTATGACAGTAGATATGTATTATTGAAATGTTGTCTATTTAAAAAAACCATTGTTGGCAGAATAAACACAAAAAGGTTCGACTCAGACAAGGTTGCTTTGTTTGATACCGTTTGTAACACAACAAATACCGGTGCAAGTATGAGAATTGTTTTTTCAAAAATGACATTATGCATCATTCTTACGTGCAACTGATGGAAACTGTTATAAGCCGATCATCATTTTATCAAGATAGGATGTTTGTGATACTTGAAGGCAATAATTTGTTGTATATACCATGGTCCATGGAAGCTTAGGAATTTGATAACAGCACGTCATTCAGACATACATAGACACATGATATAACACATCGCTCATTTTTTGTGAGATTACAGTGATACAATAGACTTGATGCTAATCTTTTGTTCTTTCATGCTCATTGTTATTTCCTCACTTGAGATCATAAGACCAATATTCACAGTCCTTATTCAACACTTTTTCTTGCTTTCCCTTTTCTTAGGTGCGAGGATTTTTAGGCCAACCACAATTAGAAAATGCTCTTATAGGAATGGATCTTGTTGTTATCCCTGCTGGTGTTCCTAGAAAGCCAGGGATGACAAGGGATGATTTATTTAACATCAATGCTGGAATTGTTCGAACTTTATGCGAAGGCATTGCCAAATGTTGCCCTAATGCGATTGTGAACATAATCAGTAACCCAGTTAACTCAACTGTTCCAATAGCTGCTGAGGTATTTAAGAAGGCAGGCACTTACAATCCTAAACGCCTTTTGGGAGTGACAACCTTAGATGTCGTGAGAGCCAATACTTTTGTGGTAAGCCTTTAATATCACAAATCCATTTATCTTCTAATTATGCACAAATAACACATCAAATTATTTCTCCATTGTTTTTTACATTTATTTTATACTGTTTCCATACCATTTATAATGCATGCTTCATTAGGCTGAGGTATTAGGACTTGATCCTAGAGAGGTTAATGTTCCTGTGGTTGGTGGGCATGCCGGAGTTACAATACTACCCCTGTTGTCCCAGGTTTCCACTTTATTTTTACGCCAGTTTAGGAATTTTAGACTATATTTTATTACTGTATGGGCATATGTTTTAAGAATAATTATGATTGTACATGTGTAGGTGAAACCTCCTTGCTCCTTCACATCAGAAGAAATTAATTATTTGACTAACCGCATACAGAATGGAGGAACAGAAGTGGTTGAGGTAACACCTTCATATTACATTTCTTTATATGAAATGTGAATATGTGATGCTCTCAGCTCAGTAGAGAGTTGTGATTTAGAGAAATTGACATGTCGGATAAAAATACATATAAAATCTAAGAAGGCAATTTTTGCTACTGATTGAATGAAAAACCCAACTTGATGCACCATTTTTCTTCAAGCATAAAAAAACATATTAATATACAAGAAAAGCACAGTTGACACTATTATGGAACAATCTGGTATTAAACCTTTTAAGCTTACTTTAAAGCAGCATGTATTTGATGGTTAATATCTGATATTATATGTAGTTAACATGCGTTTGATGCAGGCAAAAGCTGGGGCTGGCTCTGCAACTTTGTCAATGGTAAATATAACGTCAGAAGCTTTTTTTATTTTCAAGAAAGTTGTTTCAGCTTTAACATAATGATGGTATTGATGCAGGCATATGCTGCTGCAAAATTTGCAGACTCGTGCTTGAGAGGACTTCGCGGCGATGCTGACATTATAGAATGTTCATTTGTTTCATCTCAGGTGCTGTAAAATTACTTTTAACTTATATTTGTTCATTCTCACTTCTTACTATGTATTAAGTCCAATATAGCATGTACAAAATAAGAAAATAAATATTTTGTATAGGTGACTGAACTGCCATTCTTTGCCACAAAAGTGCGATTAGGCCGTGGTGGTGTCGAGGAAGTCTTTCCTCTTGGGCCTCTAAATGAGCTTGAAAGGTCCCGTAGCTTTCACTTGTTTGTTCTTGAACGCCCTTTTAAGGACAAAAGAAACAAACATCGTTAATAATATCTACACAGTCACAAGTGTTATAATGGTTAATGATTTATATTGATTTGATGGCAGGATTGGATTAGAGAAGGCGAAGAAAGAATTAGCAGAAAGCATTCAGAAGGGGGTTTCCTTCGTTCAAAAATAGGCAAATGGACATGCATGTGTCGAACAACTAAATAAAAGTTAGTTTATACTTGCTTTACTGTTATAAAAAAAAAAATAGTGATGCAGAGTTCTGCTGTCATGCAGCTTTGTTTCCCCCAAAAATACTAGAATGTGTAGTTTACCTTGGGAACAATAATCATCATCATAATAATGTAACTTGGGCTTGATCTTAAATTGTGAGACTTCTATTGTATACAATAAAATGTGGAAGTGTGCATCTTTTTTTATGCAAGCGGCACTGAATTGGCCACACCTCTGATGTTGAAGATGTTGAGTCTGAGAAGTCGTGTAATTTCTGTTCCACGTTTCTTCTTGTCTACATTGTTAATTAACTACAGTCAGACGGCCAGTTTGCAGCTTTGGCTTAGAAGTTATGTTATGGGTTTTTTTTTGGTGTATTCATAGTTCTGAAAAGAACAAAAGGTTTACGATGATTAACTGATTATGATGGTCAAGTAATCATTCCAAATGATGGACTTGTAGTTCATGCCAGATATCACTGATGTTAAGAATGTTTTAGATGTTAAGATCTATGCTCTTTTTTTTCTTTAGAATTGTTGGTGCATGATTTATAGTTAAGAACGTAACTTATTCATCCGTATGTGTGGGGTTAGAGCTACGGTGGACATAACCAACTGAATTAAGTTTGGTTGGTTATCCAATTTAATCGAACTAAAAATAATTCATATTTTATGTTTGAAATATTGATTGTTTAAACCGAACTAAAAAGATTTATTACTAACATTAGTAATTTTAACAATATAATAAAAGTTCGGTTAATATGTTTAAACCAATAATCAAATTAAATTCTTTTTATGACCAATTAGAAATCAATCTAGCTTCAAAAACAAACCAAATCAATCGAAATAAATTAGTTTGATTGGTTTATTTAGTTTAACCAAAGATTGCTCATCCTTACGTAGAGTTGTGCTATATCTCTTTCCGCTACCTCTCATTTACACCCTTCTTATTTTTCAACCTTCACGGTTATAGAATGAAAATTTACAAATATGTTCTTGTCGGAACCAGGCCAGTCGGAAGCGGAGTAATTGGGTAAATTTAAATAAAATTTCTTTTTTAATCTTTGTTGTGCCCATGTAGTCTAAATTCATTTAAAACTTATCTAAACTTTCTTTTAAACAATATGTTCATCTTATTATAATTATTTAAAATTAATTTAATTTAATTTTAAATTGTTTGTGTTATTATTTTTTATATATTTGATGGGTGCATCAAATGCGCTCATGTGTGAATGTGTAAGTGTTGCATATTGTTATCTCGCATTTTGGCAAGGCCGTGATACCAAGAACTCAACTGGAAACCAAGGACAGTCCGTCCCGAAGATCGGTTATACATGGGTTCGCTATGGATACTGGAAAATTTTGTCCAAGTCCGGATCGAGCTACAATTGATATGGCACGACAAACAAAGCTATGAAAGCTAACGTTTCAAATTTCAAGTCAATCCGAGTTCATATGCTCAAGATATGATCGATGCAACTCAAGTGCTCACATTGTTCGTATCCATCAAGCAACCAGTAAAAAACCTCCTTCGTATCGATCTGGTTCGAATCCATCAGATGCGCGTAGCTTCGTATCGATCAGGGAAGCATAAGTTTGTATCCATAGGGAGCAGCGTTCTTTGTATCCATCCATCCTCATACTGCTTCGCATCCATCGTCTCCAGCCTGTTCGTATCGATCAACCAACGTCCACTTCGTATCCATCGAAACCATACAAAGCCGCTACTTTGTATCGATCCATTAGTACACACGACATTCGTATCGTTCGACCAATGATTGATACGAACAATACAAGGTGGACCAGTGCGAAATGCACTTATGGTTGATCGATACGAAATAGAGCAGTGACAATCGATACAAACAGAGCAGTGACGATCGATACAAATAGAGCAGTGGATCGATACAAACAAGGCCAAGACGGGTCGATACGAACGAGGCGCATCCATAGGAAAGACTCGATCGTTCGGCATGAAATGTGGATCGATCCTAAAAGCAAGCGGCACGTCATCAGACATCACGTGCAGAACCATCGATGCGAAGCTATCGATACGAACAACATCGATACGAATTCAACAGCCTTCGAAAAACCCAAACTTGCATCGATCATAACTCAAAATCTACAAGTCCAAATGCTACCAAATTTTCACAGGAGCTTGCGTACAACCTAAAGAACGTTCATGATCGATCTCGACTCGATTGGACAAAGTATTGGTCGATACGAAGTTCGTACGTATCGATCACGGACCGAAGGCAAATAGCATGGGATCGATCGTGTGGGCCCACCCACGTGAGAGAAGAGGTCTTCCGAGATCTGAGCGAGATATTTGCAGCCTACGCCTATAAATAGCAGCCTTGGACCTATAGAAAGTGGACTTTTGGCTCTTCTACGCCCAGACTCTGCCAGAATCACTGTTCTATTCAAGTTTTACTGTTGTAATTCGTTGTAACCAGCAAACAAAAGTTAATAAAAGTCAATCATTTCATAGTGGACGTAGGCCATACGCCGAACCATCCTAAATCCGTGTGTTTTTGTGTGATTTTCTTACTTATTATTGGTGTGTTTGTTAGATCTTCCTCATTTTCAATTTATATTCTTCATTTTATCTCTTCAAACACATCTGAAGAGTGTTGTGCCCAATTTCGGTACAAACACTTTGGTGCTTTCACTGAGAGAACCCAACTTTTCTCCTACTCGTTGGATTTACTATCAATATCGGATTGCATAAATCTAAGAAGAAGATCCACATTCCAAGTTTAAAGTTCTTCCATCCTATTCAGATTTGCATCAAGTCTAGGAAAGAGCTTCGCTGTCCATCATGGTTAACACTAGGACTACCTCAACTGCTGCAGACCCAGAAGGACGCGACAGACAGAACCCCATACAACTACCTCCTGCCGATCAGAATGCTTCCGGACCATCAGATCCGCAAGGCCCTATCACCAAGGAAGAGTTTCAAATGCTAATGCAAGAGCTGACACAGAGTCGACAACAACTTACTCAGCAACTGCGTGCCAACGCAGAACTTACCAATTAACTAAACCGTCAAAGACGAAGGAGATCCAGGAAGTATCGGGCTTCCTATGCATCCACTAAAAGTTCAGCCTCTTCTGATTTTAATCATAGATCCACACGCCCACGACTGGACGAAAGTTACACACAGACTACTGGGCATCAGCACACATTGAATCGTGGGCAACCGAGAGTTGGCCCGTCAACCAGCCATCAGACTAGACCCTCCTCCCGAGGAGGTGCTGCCCCATATCACCTTACCGACAACTGCACTGCCACTACTACTGATTTGGGAGTTGATGCTCGGAACCGAACGGATGCGACCCACCGCCAATGCAACCATACTCCCGAGCCTTATGTCCATGAAGACATAGAACCAAGGAGGCGAGACATGGACCGTCGACCACGACCGGCCCCTCCTCGCATTGTGGAACCCGACCACACTTTGGCCCAACATGCTCAGAAAGTCCATATGCTGGACATTCCGACGATGATTCGTCAAATGATCCGTGAAAGTCAGGGTCTCACTAACGACAACTGGGGAATCTCCCGGAGTCATACCCCTTTCACTGATGATATACTCTATGCTGAACCACCTCGGCGATTCAGGATGCCAACTCTACCCGTTTATGAAGGGAGCTCTTATCCTAATCAGCATATCTTAAAGTACGAATGGTTGATGAATACCGCACGAGCCGATGATGCGGTTAAATGCCGAAGCCTCCCGATTTCCCTAGGGGGCAAGCAACTATGTTGTTTACCAGTTTGCCACCTCGATCTATCTCTTATTTTGACCAGTTGGCAACAAAGTTTATTGAGCAGTTTCGCATGCATGTTGCAAGGCCGAAGGATGTTAATACTTTGTCTAGTGTCACTCAAGCTCTTGGAGAAACACTCAGACGTTATCTGGAGAGATTTCATGCTGCATGCGCTGAGATTAGTAATCCCAATGACAACTCAATTCTGATGGCACTGACTAAGGGGATCGATCCCGATTCCGAGTTCGGCAACTGGTTGGTCGGAAAACCTCCTACGTCATTGGACCGTTTCTATTCCAAGGAAGCCCAATTCTTGAGAAGGGAGGATATGAAACAGGCTAGGAAGAAGGATGACGCAGGGCCCAGTGTGGAAGGAATCCAGAGCAATGTTGTTGTTAAACGAACCGGGGAGAGTTTCGGAAAGGTACAACTGAATATACAAAATAAACAGAATCAACAGAAAGGCAATGGAAACCAAAACAGGAAACATGATCAGAATCGTGGGCCACGACGTAGGGCTCCCATGTTTGATAATTATACCCCTTTGAATACGTCGTTGGAAAATGTGTATCTATAGACCTGCAATACTTTTTATTATAAGAAACCTGCTCCGAAACAATCATCGGAGAAACAAATCTAGACAGGGAAGTTTTGTAGATTCCACGAAAGCTATGGCCATAACACAAATGAGTGTCGACATTTGCAGGATATCATTGAGAAGTTGATACGTGAGAGAAAGTTGGAGCAGTTTGTGCGGGCGCCGCAGTCTGGAGGTGCGGGCCCATCAAATCAGAACCATGTACCGAATCAGGTGAGACCGGAGGAACCCGCTCGTACTGGCGGGAGGTTGGTGATAAATACTGTTAGTGGTGGTCTACATCCAGTGGACCCGAAGCTGGAGGGAAATGGAGTCGTATGCCAGCTCTATCTGGCATGCGGGCTTTGAATGTTGTAGTAATTTGGAAGATGGGGCTCCGGCCAAGCAACAAAAAACGATGACTGATGACATCGTGTTTAGAGACCGGGATGCCGACAGAGTCGAAGCCCCAACCATTGACCCACTTGTCATCTCCGCCCAAATAGGTCCGGCTTGGATGAAGAGGATCCTAGTGGACAGTGGAAGTTCAGTAAATATATTGTTTAAACGAGCTTATGACCAGATGAAAATGGAAGCAAAGGATCTGAGGCCTTGTCAATACCGTATCCATGGCTTTAATGGAAGTGCGACAATACCCACTGGGATGGTGGAGCTACCAGTGGAATTGGGAGTCACAGAATGCCGGAGAGTCCGGATACTACAGTTTGTTGTGTTAGATATAGATTCCCCATACAATGCCTTTTTGGGCCGACCGACCCTAGCCGAGTTCAAGGCTGCCATTGCCCCTTGGTGTCTGACTTTAAAATTCCCTACCGACAATGGAGTCGGAGTTGTTCAGGGAGACCAGACTGTTGAACGAGCCTGTTACGTTGCTGAGCTGCGGGAGGCGCAGCGAAAAGAAAAAGGAAAGGGCGTAGAGGAATCTCTCTGTGTCCGCTTTGCTGAGAATTGACACCTGGGCCCAGGCCCGGGCACCCCAACCGATTCCCAAGGGATCTTGACCCAAGAGATACTAAAAGTAAAGATGAAAGTAAAGACAGTCAAGCATCCCCGGCCGAACTGACGATCGATGTTCCGATCGGTGATAATGACGATTCTAAAATGATAACGATTGGATCTCAGCTAAGCCAACAGATGCAAGAGGAATTGGTTGAATTTCTTCGGGCAAACCACAACGTGTTTGCCTAGACGCATTCTGACATGTGTGGGATCTCGCTGGACATCGCGAGCCACACATTGAATATTGACCCACGGCATGTCCCGATCAAGCAAAAAAGGCGTGGTATGGATCCAGAGAGATTCGCCGCCCTTAAGGAAGAGGTCGAAAAGTTCAAATCGAACGGGTTTATTCGAGATGCATTATACCCAGAATGGGTGTCCAATCCTGTACTCGTCCAAAATCCAAATGGGAAATGGAGAACATGCGTTGACTACTCAGACTTGAATAAAGCTTGCCCTAAAGACAGTCTTCCACTTTCCCAAATCGATCAGCTCATAGACTCAACGGCTGGACATGAACTCTTTTCCTTCATGGATGCGTATTCTGGCTACAATCAAATACCCATGCACTTGCCCGACCAGGAGCATACCAGCTTCGTAACCAATATGGGACTTTACTGCTATAAACTTATGCCTTTTAGACTCGAGAATGCTTGGGCAACTTATCAACGGTTAGTTAATCGAATGTTCGCTAACCAGATCGGAAAAACCATGGAGGTATATATGGACGACATGCTCGTGAAGTCGCGATTCTCCACTAATCATATCAAAGACCTAGAGTCAATGTTTAATATCCTCTCAGAATATAGAATGAAGCTCAAACCGATGAAATGTCACTTTGGGGTCGCATCCGGAAAATTCCTTGGGTTTATCATCAATGCTCGAGGGATCGAAGCTAATCCTGAGAAGATCTGGGCAATCAGGAATCTTTAGACTCCGAGAACTATAAAGTAAGTTCAAAGCCTCAACGGGAAAGTAGCAGCGCTGAGTAGGTTCATCTCAAAATCCACTGATAAATGCATTCCCTTCTTCGACCTGATTAGAAAAGGGAAGCGAAACTTTGAATGGACTATAGAATGTGAGGGAGCATTTCGAGCACTGGTTCAACATCTCTCTACACCACCCATTCTGTCAAAGCCTATTGATCATGAGAGATTATACATTTACTTGGCGGTGTCAGAGAACGCTATCAGCGCTGCCCTAGTTTGGGAAGAAGATCGGATACAACGACCAGTATATTACATTAGCAAGCGACTGACCGGGGCAGAGAGAAATTATCCAAAGCTGGAAAAGTTGGCTTATTATCTTGTTATTGCCTCGAGGAAGCTCCATCCATATTTTCAGGCTCATCCTATCATTGTCTACACCGACCAGCCATTTCGACAGGTCCTTACGCGGCCTGAGACGTTTAGTAGGTTACTTAAATGGAATATTGAGCTAAGTCAGTTTGACATTACTTACACTCCCAAGCGAGCCATTCAAGGACAAGTCCTAGCAGATTTCATAGCTGAATTCACTATCCCGGAGGACTTTCCCGAAACCAGCGAATCTCCCAAGTATATTTGGAAGCTGCATACTGATGGTGCATCAAATGACCGTTGCTCAGGTGCAGGGGTTGTACTTGAAACTCCTGAAGGTCGATCTATATGCTATGCTTTAAAGTTCAATTTTCATGCGACCAATAACGAAGCCGAGTATGATGCCCTGCTTGCCGGATTGAGACTTGCTAGAAATTTAAGAGTCATCGCCGTAGAGATTTATTGTGATTCACAGTTGGTCGTTTGTCAAGTTCGGGGGGAGTACCAGGCCAAAGACCGGAGGCTGGTAGCTTACCTAGCTCGGGTCCAGGAGATATTGAATCAGTTCGATTATTATGCCATTTATCGTATACCCCGAGAGCACAATCAGAAAGCCGACTCATTAACAAAGTTAGCTAGTACAGGTGAGGTGTAGCAAATGGGAATCGTTCCCGTGGAAACATTATCTTCCCCGAGCATCGATCAGATGGAAACAGATTGGGTATTTGAGGTCATTCCCGATAAGGAGTCATGGATGACTCCGTTTAGAGATTATCTCGAGCATGGGACCCTGCCAGAGCGCAGGAGTGAAAAGAGACAAGTTCTTCGAAAAGCTTCGTGGTTCACCATCCAGAATGGAGTCATGTATAGAAGAGGATACTCTGTTCCTTTACTCCGGTGTATAGCTTACGATGAGATCAAACGAGTATTGCATGATGTACACGAAGGAGAATGTGGCGATCACACCGGGGGCAAGCTCTTGCCAAGAAAGTGTTCCGATATGGATACTATTGGCCGACCGTAATTGCGACGCATCGGATTACGCCAGAAAATATGACAGATGTCAGAAGCACGCTCGAATTCCAAGAGCCCCACCTACCGAAATAACTCAAATGGTCAGTCCATGGCCGTTTTCAGTATGGGGCATTGACATTATTGGCTCCCTACCTCTAGCCAAAGGTGGTGCGAAGTACGCCATCGCCGCAGTTGATTACTTTACCAAGTGGGCGGAAGCTGAACCCCTTGCTACAATCACAACGAAGAAAGCGATCAACTTTATAGTACGCCACATTATCTGTCGGTTTGGTCTTCCACATACCATCATCATCGATAACGGGACCCAATTCGACAGTGTTGAATTCAAGAATTTCTGCCAACGATTCTACATCCATAAAAAATTATCTGCAGTTGCACACCCTCAAGTGAATGGACAAGTTGAAGCTATTAATAAAGTTATAAAGTCTATTATGAAGAAATGGCTGGAAAAGGCCGGGGGCAAATGGGTCGATGAACTTCCTATGGCTTTATGGGCTTATCGGACAACCCACAAATCCGCAACCGGCCACACTCCATTCTCTCTTTTCTACGGTTCAGAAGCCGTTATTCCAGTCGAGATGGAAGTACCTTCTCATCGCGTGACCTATTATGATCCGAAGACAAATGCTATACTACTTGCCGAATCTCTGGATTTATTGCATGAGAAGCGTGAAGAAGCTGATTTGAGGGTAGCCGCATATCGAAGTCGAGTCATCCGATTATACAATGCCAAGGTCTGACCCTACACCTTTGAACTCGGCGATCTTGTCCTCAAGAGAATCTACCCGGTCCCTTCACATATGAAGCCACCATGGGAAGGGCCGTATGTTATTGAACGAAAGCTTGGAGATGGTACATTCAAATTATCGACCGTTAACGGTCTCACTCTGTTGAGAGCCTGGAACAACGAGAGTCTTCGTCGCTACTACACATAACAGGCTTTGTTTATTTATTCAGTCTACTTTTCATTTGCAATTTGTTTATGCATTTCAAAATTTGAATTTGTAATAAGGCAACTGACTTTGCCATATTTTCTTATTTCAGCTAAAATGCAATCTCTTCGAGCCAGAGCTATGATTTATTCGAAATACGTCATATGAACATTACTATGCACAGAGAGCTAAGTTCCACCGTACGGTGGGATTTATTCAAATAGGGAGTGACTGTGATACGACCGGTCACTCACTAAGTGAAACCCGAGCTCGGGGACAAGTCATTACACTGAAGCCAAAAAAGGATTGATACACAACAATCCTCTAACTAACTCCAGATTCCCAGAGTGCGAACTGGAGTATAAACCTGTAAATGCGGTTTCGAAGAGGGTGGATCCGTCCACCTAACGACTTCGCCCTTATTCAAACCAAGTTCGAGGAGGATGGATCCGTCCATCTAACGACCTCACTTGTTAATTCATGGTAAATGTGAGTAGACCATCCACGATCCTGATAGATCCGTCGTTCCCGAAGTGCGAACGAAATCCTAAAGCCTAAACAGATGTGGCTAACCGTCTGTCGGCTGATTCCAGACTCCCAGAGTGCGAGCTAGAGTATGAACATAAATACCAAATGGGTGTGACTAACCATCCATCAACTAACTCCAGATTCCCAGAGTGCGAATCGGAGTATAAACATTAAATAACTCCATATTCCCAGAGTGTGAACTGGAATATAAACATTGAATAACTCTAAATTCCCGAAGTGCGGATTGGAGTATAAACGCAAGCCGGGTGTGACTGACCACCCACGAATCAATCTAAGTCCCCAGAGCGCGGACGTATCTCGAAACCTAGTGCGGATGTAACAGACCACCGATCAACAAGTGCAATCCCCCGAGTGTGGTTGCAATCGCCAATAGACAAAAAAGTGTGATTTGACCACCTAAACTCATCTTGTTTCAATTCTGCTTCAGCGAAGTTAAGCCCGATATATTGAAGGCAATCAACGATTGTTAACCAATCTTTTCAATTTCTTCCCAGAACTGGGGGCACAACTTAAGTGCCAGCCACTGATTGAGACAATGCAATATCGAAATTCGACTTAGCGCTCGATCGCGACCCAAAACCGTGACTCTGGAACTTAGCAACTAAACACCTGGTCCGATTTAAAGTTAAAACTCCATAAGTGTGTTGAATGAAAGTTCAAATGCTGAAGCACTTTAACAAATGAACACAAATTGAGCTGAAGACAAAATGAAATTTTATTTCAATTATTCTTTGGAAGAAAAAAGGTAAGTACAAAGCTATACCAAAAGTCCTACTAGCAGGGGCCGAACCCGCATCTATACACGGCCTACAAAAAGAAAACAAGAGTAGATTCCTATCTATCTACAAAAAATGAGCCGAAGAGACATATCTATTATTTCTTTTTTATCGGCTTCTTCTTCGGCGTTGGCCCACTGGATTCGCCGCTTGGTTTTCTCTTTGAACCCTTTCCTTTAGGCGGCTGATCTCCAGTTGGGGGCATTATATCAACTTCCTCCTCCGAACTCAAATGAATAGGAATGCTTCCCGAAGGCGGAGTCGGAGGGATAGGATCAATGTTAGCAGACGGAGGAGGCACACTTGTATCAACGATCGTTCCTCCCGGGGAGATCATCCGCAAGGGGCTGGGCCAGGTCCCGCCATTCCACCTCCAAAGCCACTGCCCCGCGCAGCTGCCTCCATCTCGGCATTAATTTCAGCCAGTATTTCCTCTTCGTGAATTGTTTGAGCCTCGCTGGGGACGCTAGTAGTTGGGCCCGAAGAATTAGTCACAGGTGCGCTCCCACTCATGACAAACGACAGATCAGCAAAGGGGTCACTATGATGACCGAGAAGTTCCTCCATCATTTGTTCATCGAAAATAAGTGAGCTCCCTTGTACCCCGTCCGTAGGTGCAGTAGCCGTTGTCGTGGTCGCCTCCGTTATGATAGCCTCCTGCTCGTGATGTAACTCTTGGGTTGCAGGAGGCATACCGGATGTAGCTCCTATCACTGAACAAAGACAAGGATAAAGTTATTAGTGATTGCTTCAAATAACGCTTCCCACACTGAATGAGCACAAGAAATGCTTAGAATACCTTCCTCAGTTTGACTGCAGGCAGAACTGGAGCAGCTTCAATGACGTGCTCGTGAACTGGAGACAACCGCGGTTGATCGAGATTATAAGTAGGAACGGACTGAGAATCAACCATAGATGTGGATTCAGGCTGAGTTGGCGCAAGTGTCTCAGAACTTACTTCATGGTGCTCAACTCTAGAACCTTCTCCAGCTTCCGAATGCTGAGTGCCAAGTTTCTCCTTTTCGTATGTGATTGTGATATCATGGAGAAATTTCCTTTTATCTTCACTCAACACCCGGTTCTCAAGCTCGAACTCATCAACCGATTCTGTTTGTCGTTCAGTTTTCGCATCCTGCACCAGCCGGCCCCAAGCGTTATACAAGTGTGTTGGATAATTATCGAGCCAGGTTAGATCCCTGTGCTTTAGTACTCTAGCGTTGTATGTGATCAGAAGATCTTCAATATTGGCCTCTAATCTGGCCTCTGCCAACTTAACTTCGTCCTCAACCTTAGCCTCAGCCTCCCGATGTTGACGGTATTTATAGGGTTAAATTCCCTAAATTTTCGATCGAATGAATTCGTCTAATAATTTTTTCTACCGTTCGATTTTGCTTGAGTGCATACGATTTGATTAGACTAGTTCAAATTCGTATATTTTCTGATATGCTTGCTTGGTCACCACGGCTTGCATTTGCTTTGGGAATTTGGTTCCGTTCTTTATGCTGTTGACTTCGACCATTTGAAATGTTTTTGAGATAATATATTGTTGAGCCTCTGACTTGTTATCATGTTATCACCTTGGTCACCATGGCTTTGACTCTGTTATTTTTAAAATCTGACATGTTCATATAGAAATTCCTGCGACATTGTTATGGAGTTCGACTTATTCTATTCTACTTTGGTCAACATGGCTTTAATTCAAAGTTTTATTTACTGTTGTTCTTTCATTTCTGCTTGCAGTTTTTATTCGAACTACTACCTGCTTTGTTTCTTCGACTGTAAGCTTTTGTATGATTTAGTTTAAGTCTAGTTGCAGTGTTGTTTTGCTTGACAGCACTCGGTTTCGCTTGAGTCTTGTTGCACCCCTTGTTGTCACTGCATACATAACTGGTTTGCTTTGAGTTAATTGTCTCCATACATATATATACATGTATACATGTGTGTTTGTGCATGTATATATGTATGCTTGTTTGTTGCCCCGTGTAGTTTACTTGAAGTTACCACTGTTGATATGTGCATTTTGGTTTTACTTGAACTTCATCTTGATTTTTGGAATTTTTCTGCACTTTGGTTGATGGTCTAGTTCATCACTGTTGTATGTTGAACTGAGTCTGGTTTGAAATATGAAATGTTAAAATTTGAACTCTGCACTTGTACCATTTGATGTTAGGTTTTGATACATTTTTTCATGTGTGTTCATTTACATTGCTTAGAAAACTTTTGTTGTTGTTGTGCATGTCTCTGATGCAGCTTGATTGCTTGCATATGTTGTTGCCTCTGATCATTGCATTCAGATGAATTTTGGTCTTTGCACTCCACTTGTATCATTACTAATGCATTGATATTTGAGTCTGCATTTGCTCATTCGAGCTGCTGTCTTCATTGTTGATTTGGTATTCTTCATGTATACTTGAAACTGTCTTGGCCATTTGATTCATGTGCATAGCATATATATAAGTGTGTTCATTATGTAGTCTGCTTGGAGCTTGTTGTCAGGTTGGGTTGCTCTGACCAATTCATTGTTGTTTTGGAATTTGTCTTGCATTGAGTTGTATTCATGTGTACACAATTGTGTTTTTGGTCGAGGCTTGTTCCAGTCATTAAAACTTGACCATTCTATTTTTGTTTTTGTATTGCACCTGAGTTGAACCTAGCTTTGGCTCAGGTTTGACCTTGTGCTCATGTCGTGACTATATTTATATTGCACTTGAGTTGAACCTAGCTTTTGGTTGGGTTTGACCTTGTGCTCACCTGTCCCTGTAGTTTTATCAAGTGTATATCGGTATGCACGGCCTTGTGGCATGTACAGTGATACACTGTGCATGTCACATGTTATTCGTGTTTGATGAATTCAAAATTAAATGATGACGAACAACCTAAATAACCGAGGCAAATAATATTTTCAATACACATTTTATTTTACACTGCAAAAAATTATTTATATTTCAATTTTACTGTATCAGTGTTTATTTTGCAAACAATTCAGATGCTGGATTCAATCTGGAATAGAGTTGAAGAACAAATATGAGTGAACGAGTGATATGTGGTGAGGTGCAAATGTAAGTGATAATTGTGATGTAATCGAAATTGTATTGTAATTGAAAAATGTAGCGAGAGCTCAAATTTGTACTATTCAAAATTGTAATAAAATATTTGTTTGAATAAAATATATGTTTGAATTTAAATTCTATGCTGTTTATTTTATTCAACAAATATTTATTTAATTATGTGAAAATAAAATAGTATAATAACAAATACATTTAAATGAATATATATATATATATATATGTTTATTATCATCAAACAAAAATCATATACTTGCATATTCAACAATCTCCCCTTTTGATGATAAGAAACATATATTTAAGATTTTGAATTTATTAAATGTATTTGATCATTCTATTTGCTCCCCTTATTTGAATGCCCCCCCCTACACCAAAGCTCCCCCTTCATATATGCATGAAAATAAATAAAAATATGCAAATAAACCTAGATGCAAATGAGAAATAAAATATTTGACTATTTGACCTTTATTTGCCAAAATCTTAACTTTTCTCTCCTCCTTTTGTTATCAGCAAAAGAGTAATAGTGTTAGAAAAATAGAGATAAAGTGATAGACATTAATCCCAATTGAGTATAAATATTAAATTTCAATAAAAAATCAAATAAAAATCATAAAAACTCTATTAGGCGCATATTCCACTTTAGAATGATAGGGGTGATGTTGGCATATAAAACCATATAGTTGTGTCAATTTGTGGTATATTAATATCAGGAATTTGAATATCTACTAACCATGCATAACCGTTAGGACTTTTAAATGAGATTAGTAGTATTCCCAAATTTTTAAAAAACAATTTTCTTTTTCAAGTATTTTCTAACCATGCATAACCGTGAGGACTTTTAAATGGGATTAGAATCAACTCGTCTATTTAATAACCAATTTTAATATGTGTTCCATACATGGATAACCGTGAGGACTTTTAAATGAGCATGAATGCACATAAACAAATATTCCAAGTAATTCACCCATGCATAACCGTGAGGACTTTTAAATGAGAGTGAATACTTTGGATGTTTTTATTAAAAAAAATAAAATTAAAATGAATAATTTCCTATTTAAAATACCACATTTTGACATACTATATTGGATTTTGATGAGTGATAGTCGTTAGAGATATGATAGAAATAGAGATGGTCATGGAATTTTTACCAAACAAGAGTTATTATAAATCTTATTTAAATTTTTAAGTAAATTTATTAAATATACTTTCTCAAGTTATAATATATGATTAATATCAACACTCATCACTTTTTCAATCACTATTTATCCTTTTGATAATCAGTAGGGTGTCAGTTTAGTTAATGTAGTCATTTAAGATTAAATCCAAAAATAATAATAAAATCAAATTTTCTAAAATGACTAATCTGAAACAAGGTCAACAATAACTATTTTCTGGAAGGGGTTTTATAGGAAAAATGTTTGCTAATTGAAAATTAGTTGAAGTGAAAAATATGCAAATATTTTATTTGAAAAATGTGATGCAACTAATGAATGTCTCTACATAAAACACGTTCCACTAGTAATTTTTCTATCAACTAGATTACCAGTGTAATCAGCATCCGAATTTCCCTTTGACTCAAGATTATCATTAGTTGGATGTTATAGACCAGACCGTGAAGTTTGCAACAAAATACCTAAAATCATTTTTAACAGCTTTTAAAAATGAAATTCTTTTGAATTTTAATTTAAACAATGCAAATAAACAAACAGTGAGCATAGTGTCAACAGTAAAATAACCAAATATATCCACGAATATCTTGAGTAATCACCAATTAATAAAACACAATCATTAGTCCAAACAAATCTATATGAACTAGTTCAAAGATTCTATAGGTACTTATAGTGTTCTCGGCATACAAATAATAATTGGTCAACATTTTTCATAATTCAAAATCAAAATCAACATTTATTTCATCATCACATAACTGGATGAATTAAATCAGATTGTGGTGCAGATTTTCACATTTAATAAATCGCTTAAGATAAATATACTGTTACCTAGTTTACCTTCACGATAATTTTTCGTTGTTGCCCATTGTGATTCTACCACCTTTGTACTAGGCTAAGGAACTTTGATTTGTCACCCGTCGTGTGCCTGGAACATCCAGAATCCAGGTCACACTGTTGTTGTTCCTTAGCCTTCCACCACACCTACATGAGAAAAGATTTTTGTGACCTATTTGTTTTTATAGGTCCATGGTTGTTAGTGGCAAAAGATTTTGAAAAATACGTTTGAGTAGACCCAAGACTATTTATATTTGTTCCTTTTGGCACCCAGATTTGTTTGACTTTAAGGGATTTTATATTCGTGCCTTTTGGAACCCAAATTGGAATGGTTTTCACATGTTTGGGTCTATACCAACAATTGTTTTGATTGTGTCCAATTTTTCTACAAATTTTGCACTCGGATTTGACTTGATTAATTTTTCTTCTAACAAGTTCAGATTGATTATATCCAAGTCCTTGTCTAACAATATTAACAGTTTGTTTCCCTAACATCATATTTAACGATCTTTATCCTTTGAAATTTTTTCCTAAAGTTATAGACAATTGTTGGACTTGTGTTTTGAGAGATTCATTTTCATTCAATAATTGAGTGCACTTTTTAATAGAATTTTCCCTCCTCGTGTTTTCACTTTCTTTCAAAATCAGAATTTCATTTTCAAGTGATTTTATTTTAATTTCTGATTTTTTAATTTCTTCCTCAAGTGTGGACACTTATCACACTTAGGGCTCTTGGTTTGATAGTTTTTAACTGTAACAACCCTAGATTTTTGGCCTATATTTTTAAAATTTGACTTTATTTTATTTTGAAACTATTTTAAAATTGTTTTATTTCAAACATTTCATTTTTAAATATAAAAGTTGATTATTATGTGAATTTTAATTTCAAACTGGTATAAATTGAATATTTTCCTCAAAAAGGGATTTCTAGTCAAACTGGTCAAACTTTGATTTTTAAATCTTAAATTTAAATATATAAATTCTTAAATTTTATCTTTTATTATGAAAATTGATTTAATAACTTGAATACTGCTTTTCGTTTCGTTGAAAATGGATTTGAATTGTAAAAGTTATGTACATTTCAATTTTGAGTGCAATTTGATTTATATAACAATTTTGTCTATTTTAAATTATATAAATTACATTTTCTTTGTCATATTTTATTTTAATATGTGTTAATATGTTATTTTATGTATATTGCTGTCTTTTAATATTTTTAAAGTGATAATAAAAATTTTCCAAAATTTATTGCATTTATTTCCTATTTTTAAAAAGGCTATTTCTATTTTTCTGCTATTTTCTTCATTTAAATTATATTTAATTAAAATTTATTTATTTATTTTTGTGAATGCATTTTTATTTTATGTTATTATCTTTATTTATAAATATTTTCTAAGTCCATAAAAATCATCCAAAGTTTATTCTATTTATTTTCAAATTTTCTAGACTAGTTTTCATTTTGTACTATTTTCTTATTTTAATCATATATAATTAATATTTATTTATTTATATTTTGTATATTTGTTATATTTTCGAATTTTAACTGAAATTATATGTATTTTCAGATATTTAAACTTACAAAAAGAAATTATGGAAATATGTAGAGTTTGTGACTTTTGTTATTCCTAGTCCTTTTGTATTCCACCGTTTCATTTTAATCAATACATCTTTTATTTTTTTGGCCGTATATCTTTTCTCATTTCAGCTGCATTCTTTTGTTTTTCACATACTTTATCATTTCTCTTCTCAAAAAAATAACACGGCCATTCCTTGATCAAAAGTTTGGGTAAAAATCTCTTCTTTTCCTTGTTTTTGTTGATTTTCTTATGTTGTTTTTGCTTTGTTCTCAACTTGTATGGATCGGCCCCACCTACTCCAGCAGCTAGGCTGACCCCAACACCTTATCCTCTGACCACCACCCCCTCCAGATCACCACCACCCCAAACCATCAATTTGCACCAAACACCACTTATTGCTCAAATCTAGCCTAGTTGTGTTATCACCACCTCCAACTTCCTTTTGCCGCCACTTCCACCACCAGCCCAGATCTGACCACCACCACCTCCTACCACACCTCCTTATCATCACTACTTCCTATCACTTCAGGTTAGACCATGGCCGAACCCTCCATGGTGGCTAAACTCCACAAAATTGCAAACTAGACCTTGAAACATACATAACCGAGCACTTATGTATTCACCACTCCATTTTCCATCACCACCACCACCTTTGACTGCCACCACCACTTTATTCAGACCTTCCCTCATCATCCCAGCTACTGACCTGAAGTGTAGACCCTCTGGCCGAACCCCATAGCCCATGGCCGAGCCAAAGACTGAACCACTTTTCCACCTATTTGCCTAGAAACCCTTCACCTACCCTAAGTGTAACTTCCTCCACTTGTTTAGCCTTGTAGCCGCACCTTTTCCAAACCCATACCTGATCCAAACCATGCTCAAACCTGACCTTATTGATCCCCTAGGCCATGCAAACAAGTATAGAAAGTAAGGCAAAAAGTTGTAGATTCAAACTGCTTTTTGTTTCAAAGTTATTCAAATTCAATCGTATTGATTTTTAACTATTATTTTGGTTTTGTTTTTGGGTTGTTACACAAGATCTATAACTTGGATATCGCTCTCCACTCTCAAGTCATTTTCGTGTTGTCATGCCTTCGTAGTGTCAGTATTGTGTGCTTTGGTGGCTATCTCCAGCTTTTAACAAGTGAGTTATTCTCACCAGACAGTGTATACCTATATAACTAGTAAATTGACCACTTTTGAATCTGTAAAATGCATCACCATATTATATCTGCTATGTTATGATTATATGATGTTCACCCATGCTTAAACACCTGTTATATCATATGTTACTGTTATATTATGTTGTTCTATTATTTTTATCAGTTTATCACACTGCAAGTTCCCTTTAGATTAGAATCACTATGGGTTGAAATGATACATACCCGAACGGACTTTAGAATAGGAGAAAATCGTTATGGGCTGAAATGATAGGCTTGAATGATTTTCAATTATTTTCATTTACTTGGGATTGCGGGTTGGAAATGATCAAACCCGGGGTTTCTCTGTAAATTACGGGTTGAAATGATATATTACCCGTATCACTTTACCTAGGCTAAAAAATGAAATACAGACCCGTAGTTAAAATATGTTTTTCTAAAAATTTTAAAATATTTTAGAAATGTAAATATTATAATATTTTGATTTAAATTTGATTAAAAATGATTTTTGTAAAGCATTATTGATTTTCTGAAAATTTACAAGTGAAATAAATTAATGGTAAAGTTAGATAATGTGAAATGTAAGTTATTTTGGGAAATTTTAATTTGGTGATAATTGGAATTTAAATTAAATATGAAATATGATAAATTCATGATAATTTGGATTAAAGTGAATTTAAATGATTTTATAATATATTAATGATTTTTGAATAAAGTTAAAATGTGAAATGAATGAATATTTAAGTTGAAATTTTGAAATATAACTAAAATTGGAAATTTATGAATTTGGCTTAAAAGTGAATTTTTAAGTTAAGTAAATAAAAATGAAATTAAGTTATATTTGAAAATTTAAACTTAAGTGTTAAGTTAAATTTAATTTAATGAATTTAAAATTTAATGTTGGAATTTAATAAGTGAATTATTATTAAATTTTGATTTTTGAATGGAAATTTAACTTTATAAAATCATGAATATAAGGGTATTTAAATGATGACTATAAAAGTGAAATTATATGATTTTATAAGTTAAAAAAAATGATTTAAATAAAAATATAATTGTGTGTGAAATTATACTAAATATTTAAAGTTAATTAACTGCATTTCTGAAATGCTATTAATTCTAATGTAAATGATAATACAGTAGTTGTAAATGCTGTAGTTGATAATAATGAACCAAATGGCTAAATTTAGTTAAAGGCTATTATAGCATTTTTGTAAATGTTATATTCGATGAATTTAACTAAGTTTATTTGAACTAATGTAACCCTATTACAGCATTTTTAAATGCTGTCTTTTGTTAAATTGAACTGTTTTGAATGTGACTTTCCGTAGCATTTTCTAAATGCTACGAAAGGTGAATTTTAACTGTTTTGATAAAATTAAGTGAATGAATGAACTTTGAAAAGATAAATTTTTGGAAATTTAATAATTTAATTATTAAATATAATAACTTCATTTTTTGATTTAAAATGAAGTAATTTGTTTTGAAATATAAACTATTTTGAAATGTGTGTTGAAGTGGTATTTTAAATAAATGAATGTGGTTTGGAAGATACGATATTTTGATATTTTGAAATGGATTTTTGAATGATATTGAATTTTGAAATGATATTTGATTTCGAAGTATAAAATACCATTTTGAAATTTTAACCACGGGATGTATTTAATTTATAGTTTAACTAATCCTTAAAGGATGGGCGATCCCAAGCATCCTTTAAGTTATTATGCATTACTGCTACAGTTTAATTGAGTTGGTTTACATTATAAGTATATATTGTCCTGACTCGAGTGTTTTGTATTTTGCTTTACGCTCGGGGCAGCCTGAGTATTTACAGCTTAGCTTTGGATCTCTTTCTGGAGTTAGGAATCGTTGGAAATTCTGCTTATCTAGTTATCTATCCATTTCAGTTTCAGTTGTTCTATTTCAGCTCTGGTATTATAAACTTCTATGTATTTGAGATTTCTATTGTATATGTTTCAGACTGATATTATGTATTTTGTTTTGAGAGTTTGTTATAGTATCTTCATGAACTACTATGGTATTTTAATTTCCGCTGCGAGTTATTCTGATATGTTCTGTATCTGTGATTCTGTGTATTTGATTTCATTTGCTCCAAATTTATTACAATATGTTATTTTGAATTATTCAAGTCACACATGTATGGATTATTGTCGATTTGAATGGTCTAAAATAGTGGGTCGTTACATTTGGTATCAGAGCTTTGGTTTTTAGGAAAACCTTAACCTGCGAAACAAAAACTCATTAGAGATAGGGTAGAAATTCCCTAGAATGAGTGAGATCAATCTTAGAATCATTCCTTTGTGAGAGAACGTATTTTCGAAGTGTAAAATGATATTCAAATGATTTTTAATGGATTTTTAAAGATTATTTTGATATAAAATTTTCTTGTTTTGAAAGAAAATTTTCTGGACTTTATCCCTTTCGTATCCACCTTGTTAGTAATTTCTTTGATTAAGATTTCCTTAAAATTCTGAACTTCTATCTTGGTTGGGATTTCTTCGATTAGGATTCCTTTGAATTTTGAAACGCTTCCACTTGTTCTGAAATTCATTCCTGTCTCCCCTAATTTTATTCTTTTGATTTTGGAGCATTCCATAACTCCACTTCGAATGACCTCTAAAGATTGGCAGTTCCGCCATTTTTGAATGATTTGTTAAGGGGTGAAACTCCCTTACAATTGGCATTGATTCACCCGAGATTTCTGTATCCTCGGTTTACGATGCTATTTATCTTCTGCTATACCTGGATTCTATCTCTGGCGATTGAAGGTCGAGTTGCCTTATATTTTCGCATCGATTATATTTCTGAAGTCACGGTTGACCCTGTTAAGGTTGCCCGTGATTTATCTAGGCTTATCCATCTTCTATTTGGTAATTTAATTTATCTCATCTTCGTTCGAGCTTATCTTTGAATCGGAATTCTATTTAATTAGAGTTCCTCTAAATTTGAATCTCTGTTTTGTTTTGAAATCCATCCTTGAATCATTCCTTGGAAAATTTGTGGTTGTTTGTCTTTTGAAAACTGTGTATTCATCGAAGTTGTTGTTTTGATAAGGATGACCATATTTATATATAAAAGTGAAATGTTTTCGATGAGGATTATATACCATTTTAAAATTGAGAATTTAAAGTTTTGAATGGATTTGAAAATTTGAAATTTATATAAAAAATGGTTTCATATAAGATGATTTGTAACTGAAGGTTTTGAATGTGAATTTGAGTGATTGAACTCCGGCATTTTGGAACTGGTTTTAAGATTTTGAAATAATTAATAATATGATTTGAAAGTATTTTCCGAATATGAAATGTTTCAAATAATTTTAATAAGTTTCAAATGATTTTGAAGAAATTTCAAAAGAAATTTGAGAAAATAGAAGTCCAGAACCCACTAATGTCGCTGGAAAATAATTTCGTTGATGAATGCATGCATCATCGACATTGATTTTCGAGTTTCTGAGTGGGGGAGAGGCCACTTCGGTAACTTTGCTATGTGATTGATTTGTGAAACAATTTTTGATTTCAAATTCTGAAGTGTGATGTGATATTCTAAAGATATATGTATATATATTTGAACAATTTGAAATTAGCCGGTGTTCAGTCCTTGAGTTTTGGATCTGATTTGATATAACCCTATCTTTTGGAATTGATTTACTGATTTGTTGGTGATTTCCAACTCTTGGATTGAAATATGATTTCTTCGACTATTTTGAAGGTTCGAGCACTTCCAAATCAAGGTTAACTTTTCAAAGCTAAGTAATTTTGAAAAGTATAAAGTATATAAGTTTGGTATGTATGTTTAAATTATGTAGTAATATGATTTAAATAAGTTGAAACTATTTTGTTAAGTAAATGAATAAAGCTATTTTGAATTTTTCTAATATGAAATTTAGATTTGAAATGTTTTGACAAGAATTTGGTCTTCAAAATATTTTGAATAAAATTTAGTTTAAATGTTTAACTTAGTAACATCTTTATGAAACTATATATTTAAAAAATTCGAATAGATACATAAGTTGTACGTATGCTGTTTTATTCGCATAATTAAATTGATCCAAGTTTGAGTACACAAGTTCGAGGTGAATTACACCATTTCGTGTTAGGATTTTTCATTTGATTCTTGATGGCGAATATTTGATATGGATTTTGGGCTTGATTCTAGAATTCTCTATCATAGTATATGGCTATGTAAGGAGACTGATGGTTTCTAGTCGAGAAACCATATCGAAATCCGCATTAGGGAAGTCGAATGGACAATACTAGTTTGAAAGCGAACTTGTGTGATCGAGCGAGCGATCGAATGTGATTTTGCGAAAGGATGACATATGTACATCTTATATTCTAATATCATTGATATACTTGACGCTGAAATTGGAATTTGTTGGGTTGGATATCTTTGTAATTTAATTGGAATATTTCTTTTATGCAAAACTACTATCAATTTAAAACCATTTTTCAAAACTATTTTTCCTTTTATTCTTCTTAAACAAACTATTTTATTCTATTTTACATACAAAACTATTTTATTTAAAACCATTTTCCAAAAACTATTTTATATACAAAACTATTTTTTTTTCTTTTCAAAACTATTTTATATGCACACTATTTTACAAACTATTTTATATACAAAACTATTCTATATTTAAAATCTTTTATATAGCAAAGATGTTCAATCCCATATGACTCTTCATGCAGTGAAATTGATTTTTGAAATTTTTTGATCCTTATATAAGATGGACTTTATGTAAATATAAGATGATGTTGAAAACCATTGATGTTGGAAATAAATTATTTGACTAAATTATATTGATTTGGAAATTTGGATTTATTTTCTAAATTTATTATTTTGGAAACTTTAGAACTGAAGATATTTAATTTGAGAAGAAATAATTTAGTGGAATTGTATATGATTTTGAAACTGAACTGATATTGAAACAAATTGAAATTTGAGAACCTTGTGTTACTAAATACTTGATTTGGGAGTTATCGAACTTATATAAAAAAAATTTGGTTTGTATAAGTATGTTGTTGATTCGAAAACTATGGATTTGAAAAGGTACTCAATTTGAAAAGTGAAATCTTATATAATTGAAGTCTATATAAGTGTGATTTGATATACTATTGATTTTGGAAAGTATTTGATTTGAAAATGAAATCTTATATATAATGGACTTTATATAAGTACGATATTTGAAAGTGATTTGAAAAGGTACTATATGATACATATTTTCAAAGTAAAGATAGGGAAAGTGCCTTGTAACGACCCCGGTTTTTAATTAAATTTAAATTGATAATTAATTTAATTTTTGAATTAAATTGTGAAATTAATCGATAGATGGAAAGCTACCATTTGTCATTCACACATGTATACATAAGTAATAAACCAATACAATGACTAGAACAACTTTATAATATGTATATTTGTACTTGAGATATAAATACAAACCAGACAAAATAAGATGAGAATGGAACCTGTAAGAAGTTGTGTAACCAAAGCAAGATAAATATGGTTGTAAAATAAGTATGCAGGCAAGTAAAATTTAAACAAAGTGAAATGAGTACCTATCAATATAAACAAAGGCTAAAACAACTTCATATCTATATAGTACTAAGGAAAATAAAATACGTTTATAAAAATAAGAGAAAATGTGCCAAGCTTTGTATATATGTAGCTGTAAGATTTGTTGGCAGGGAAAAATCATATCAATATATACGAATAGAAATAGGATAAGTATGCTAAGCATCTAAATCAAACAAAAATAAACATATGTAAGATTTGTAAGTACATACGAAATTTGAATTGTAAGATAAGTTTGTATACATAGGAGACAAGCATTTAATGCTATATCACTAGTACACAAGACATCTCATATCAGCCTAAGGAAAGAAAATAAAAATCTCTGAATTGTTGTGTACCTGGACAATAAACAATTCTCTTTACTTGTTTTATTTATCAACTTACCTCATTTCATTTCGTATACAAAAGACTTAGCAATTCCAGTTCTAAAAGTTTTAAACAAGACAAAGTTTCAACCAAAATAACATTTTTATCAAAACTTCTACTGAACCAAGTAAGCAATGTAAAGATCCAAGCTGTTCAAGTTTCTGGAATCAACAACAAAAATATGCAAAGTTTTCACATTCCAGTTCAAGCTTTCCTGTTTTCAAACAAAAAAATCAAGCTTTCTGTTTTAAGCCAGGTGAGCAAACTCCATTTTGTGGCTGTTGCTTTGTGATTGAGGATCCTTGGATAAAGGTTGGTTACGACTGGGGGATGGCATACTTGTGTGTTAGTTACCTAGTTACAGCTGTACAGCGTGAGGTAGCGTTAGTGTGTTAGTTACCTAGTTACAGCTATACAGCGTGAGGTAGCATCGGCCTTTTGTTTGCAGAGATCCGGTTAGGTTCTCGGGGCGTCTTTCCAGAGGCATTCTATTTCAGTGTAAGGAAGTTCCTTAGCCTGATCATTTGTTGGAAATCCAAAGAAACAATACGAACCTAGTACGATTTTAGTTGTATAACCTGCCATGGAATGTGGCGGTAACTTGTTATTGAACATGGTAGCTATAGTAGGCATACAATAATGGTTGTATGCTGGCTAAGATTAATATTATACTTTCGAAATTTTTTCACACTATGCACTAGTAATAATATCAAAAGAGTTTTCTTTTGCGTAGTAAGCATGTTTGACTATCATAAAAAGAATCTCCTCCAATTCTGCGATTGCATTGTGTGTGTGGCGAGAGGTCTTATGGTAGTTTCATTTTCGAAAAGCATTGCGGATTTCGATGTTTAAAAGCCTTTTGTTGTTTGTTTAAAGATAATCTGTTTTTGTTTGCTCATA
This sequence comes from Allium fistulosum, assembly GCA_030737815.1. Classification (NCBI taxonomy): domain Eukaryota; kingdom Viridiplantae; phylum Streptophyta; class Magnoliopsida; order Asparagales; family Amaryllidaceae; genus Allium; species Allium fistulosum. The sequence goes on along the minus strand of CM060901.1, from coordinate 1,265,125,862 downwards.
CTAGTCCCATGACTGACCTGGAGTTTATTGTTCCCTTCCTAAACTCTGGGTGCCCACCATTTTCCACACGGGCAGTCTAGAGTTGAGTTTTCTCAGATATCAGGTTTAGTAGATTATCTGGAGCTAGTTCAGTGTTTGGAGTTCATGGACTGCACTTGCTTCTCTTGGTGGTTCGAGCTGATGTTGGAGTAGTTGGATTCATTCTCTTTTGAGGATCATTTGGAGTTATCAGTTCTGTTATTTCCGCTGTATCATTATTTATCTCTGATATTGTTGTATCATATTGATCTCATTGTTGTATACCATTCTGGATATTGTATTCATTGGAGTTGTATATGATATCATCTTTTTCTTTTTCTTCCGCTGTGTTGTTATACTTACTGTGTTATAAGCTCCGGTGAACCAGATTCGGCGTTTGAATCTACGGCATTTTGAGTACAAGTGAAGTACGGGTGCCGATTTTCGAAGGCCGATTTCAGGGTCATCACATTTGGTATCAGAGCTAAGGTTGAACTTTAGCTCAGGAGTATAACACATTAAGTAGCTCATTAGAGATAGGGTGAAGTATACCCTAGAATGAGTATTCCTCAGATATCCGTTCGAATGCCTCAGTAAATTCTCTTGCTATCCACTGATAGTGAGTATGAGTGTAAGAAGGGGACGAGATAGGGGACAGGGGAATACGACTATAAATGGTCAATATCCTGTAACAACAAGGAAACAATCTTTTCTCTTTCAATCTATTTTGTTCGTCATCTCTTCTCAATTCTTCGATAGTTTCTGGTAGATCCAGGAAGGAGATTCGATATGTTAATGTGGGACATAAACTCCAGAATGGCCAAAATTGTTTGTTTGGATGAATTGTTTGCTTTGTTTGCTATGAATAATAGGTATACTTTAAACTAAAAGTTTTGAAATTGTATCCATACATCTATCTATTCTTTGGGTCCGGATATATTCTACGAATGGTTAGTTATCCCTTCGAACTGACCGATGCCATTGTATATTTCGTAGATCTGGATAACCCGAGTATCTTGTGAAGTGTTAAACAGATTCGTTCTCGTATCTATTATTGATATTTTGATTTGGTAAGCCAAATGCAGAATAGCCGTTCAATTTGATTTGATGAAATCTTCTTCATCTATCTTTGTGTCTCCTTCGCAAATTTCGAGGACGAAATTCTTTTAAGGGGGGAAGTCTGTAACGACCCTGGATTTTAATTAAATTTAAATTGATAATTAATTTAATTTTTGAACTAAATTGTGAAATTAATCGATAGATGGAAAGCTAACATTTGTCATTCACACATGTATACATAAGTAATAAACTAATACAATGACTAGAACAACTTTATAATATGTATATTTGTACTTGAGATATAAATACAAACCAGACAAAATAAGATGAGAATGGAACCTGTAAGAAGTTGTGTAACCAAAGCAAGATAAATATGGTTGTAAAATAAGTATGCATGCAAGTAAAATTTAAACAAAGTGAAATGAGTACCTATCAATATAAACAAAGGCTAAAACAACTTCATATCTATATAGTACAAAGGCAAATAAAATACGTTTATAAAAATAAGAGAAAATGTGCCAAGCTTTGTATATATGTAGCTGTAAGATTTGTTGGCAGGGAAAAATCATATCAATATATACGAATAGAAATAGGATAAGTATGCTAAGCATCTAAGTCAAACAAAAATAAACATATGTAAGATTTGTAAGTACATACGAAATTTGAATTGTAAGATAAGTTTGTATACATAGGAGACAAGCATTTAATGCTATATCACTAGTACACAAGACATCTCATATCAGCCCAAGGAAAGAAAATAAAAATCTCTGAATTGTTGTGTACCTGGAAAATAAACAATTCTCTTTACTTGTTTTATTTATCAACTTACCTCATTTCATTTCGTATACAAAAGACTTAGCAATTCCAGTTCTAAAAGTTTTAAACAAGACAAAGTTTCAACCAAAACAACAATTTTATCAAAACTTCTACTGAACCAATTAAGCAATCTAAAGATCCAAGCTGTTCAAGTTTCTGGAATCAACAACAAAAATATGCAAAGTTTTCACATTCCAGTTCAAGCTTTCCTGTTTTCAAACAAAAAAAATCAAGCTTTCTGTTTTAAGCCAGGTGAGCAAACTCCTATTTTTAAAACTTGAACTCCTTTATTTTCTTAAGTCTGTGATGATGGATGAAGGTGATAAATTGAAATGATTTGTTAACTTAATCTGTTCTTATATGGGTTTGCATATGATATATATTTGAAGATAATGTTGTGAAACATGTTGGTATGGGTGCAGATATGTCTATATGTATATATGTGACTGGTGCATGTCTGTTGAACAAGCATATATAGCCCCTGTTCTAAGTTACAGGTTTTAATAACAAATTCAAAATTTTAAATTCTCTGTTTCTAATCTCTTACAGCTTATGATCTTTAAATAGAATTGGTTTGTATTTACCAGATTCAACATTTAAAAATATTTTCAAAGTAAATTTAGCAAGAAAGATTACTGGAATCAGAAAATAGCAGTTGGGATCAATATAAATTAAAAATCGAATATCTGGAAATTATGTTTCGATCTTACAAACAGATTCGAATTGCAAAATGATGAATTTAGACACTAAAATTATTAATTTTTAGTGTTATATAAATCGAGATATGCCTAGTTGAGCAATTTTGGGTATTTCGTTGATTGTCGGCGATCAAAGACAATTCGAAGCTTGGGATCGCTGTCGTGGGTAGCTTTAGGGTCGATGGTCACTAGAAAAATACAAGATGAATTTATAAATCTGTGGATTGTTAAGACGAGATCGAATTAGGGTTAAACAATTCTGCTCACGTTTGAAACCAGGTGCCGCGACGTCATCGAGACGTTTAAGGAGACCGCACCTGGGGGGATGGGATTGTCGATGTGTAGCGAAGCTTCGATCGTAAGGGCGAGTTGACCGGAGGACAAAGTCGCTGGCGAAGGATGGTTTCCTGATGGAAATGGCTCCAGGCATTGGTCGATTTGGTTGAATTTCGATTTGAGGGTGATGTCTTCGATTTTGGTTGTCGAATTAAAGGACCAGATCATCGCCGACTTGTTGGAATTGGTGGTGTTGGTCGGAAAGACTCCGACCAAGCATGCACGTGCATGAATTCGATTGCGTGTCAGTGTTGGTCTCCGTGCACAGTTGGGTTGGGGAAGAAGCAAAGTTACTCAGGTTTTCACTCGAAGCAGTTCGAGTTTCTCTCGTGCTTGTCTCGGGGAGGAAAGATGCGAGGCGTGCTACTTCAAGTTCACTCGAGCGTAGACTCGAGTCTATGTCAGGGATTGTGAAGAATTGCTGGGGATTGTATTTTGAGGAGTTTAGGACCTGTACCAATTTTGAAAAGAGAGAAGAAAAGGGGTTTTAAAGTTAAGTTAAGTAAACAATACAAGGCAAGTATCAAATAAAAATCATAAATCAAATGTCTTGAATTTAATTGGTCTGACTTGATAATCTTCAAAAGAAATGTGATAATGATTAAATTAAGAAATTAATCAAGATAGATGGGTTATAAAGATAATTATTTAATGAAATTAATTAAGATTAAATGATTATGTAATTCACTTAAAGTTAATCTAATTAATTTATTAATTGAGAAAAAAAATTAAGAGGATTGATTAATTAATTTATATCAAATGATTTGTAATTTATAAATCAGAGATTGGATAACTAAATCATAAGTAATTAATTTGATTAGAAATAAATAGAATTAATTAGGATTAAACGATCAATTAATCCTACCTATAAATGATTATTGAAAGTTTGACCTTTCTTATGAATGTTTGCCTTGTATAAATTGTCTTGGCTTGATTGTCCTATCTGATTTGAGATATTTTGTTCTGTAGATTGAACTGTGTATGATTTATTCATTTATTTACATTTGTATACTATCGGTGAATCTATGAATGGACGATAAGCGTTATAGTTTATATCGCTTATCAATTATATTTCTGTGTTTTAATCTGTTATGATTGAATGATGTTGCACTGTTGTGTTGAACCCTTGGACTACACCTTTACACACACAAATATAGATATCACGAGGAAATCGGTTAAGTCACGGATAATTTAAATTTGATGTTTTTGAAATTGAAATTTTAATTTCAATTGATTTTGAAATTGGAAATTTGGGTTTAAAGTTAAAAGCTTTTGAAATGGAATTTCAAAGATAAAACTTATTTTCAATAACTTGATAAAGTTTTGGAATTTAAATAATTTGATTTAAATTTGAATTCAAGATTGAAATTGAATCCTATGATTTGAACTAGGGATTAAAGATGCTGTATAAGTTATATATGGGTTAAACCATTTTAAAAGTATTGATTTGGGAATTTGAATTTAATTCAAGGGTTTTAACTCGTGTAAATATAACTGGATTTTTTCTGAAACGAAACTATTTGTTTTCAAATAGTAAAAGCTTTCACATAAGTAATGAACTTCCAATTTGTGTTGAAAGAATTTCAAGTTTGAAATAGAATTGAAATGTTTTGAAAATTATGAAATGAGTCTTTGATTCAAAGACCGAATGAGTTAATCCAACTTGAAATAGAATTGTTTTGGAAGACTATGAATGAATCTTTGGAAACGAGTTTTGAAAGCTATAAGTTAAATCTTGATTTAAAGATTTAATGAGTTAATTCAATTGAAATGGAAATTGTTTTGAAATCCATGAATGGATCTTTGTGAACAGGGTAAACTTTATGAATTGAATCTTTTTGTTTAAAAGATTAAAAGTGTGGAAATTGTTTAAACCATTGAAGGTTTTTGAAATGAATCTTTTTATTTAAAAGATTGGAAATGGTAATTTGTTTTAACCATTCGAATGAAAAGTTTTGGGCTTTAAGCTGTGATTTAACTAAGACCCCAATATCCATATGATTTTTAATTGCGCTCGTTATTCGGTTTAGCCGGGGAAGGACCTTTGTGTCATATAACCCATTCCGAATAGTGATACGACGTATATGGATAGGATTTGAAGACCGGTGGTGAAGACCGGATACTTTCGAAAACGAAAGGATTACCATTGATTGTCTCTGCATCGGCTGATCCCCGGTATAGAGATTTTAGCACCCTAAGTGATGGGAAGTCCGGATGTGATTAGAAATTATTCGGATTTGCATGGGCATCTTTGGAAGTGCCTTCGGTTCCGTTCAATCCCGGAACGGACTTGTATGGATGTGTGTCTGACGTTACACTTTGAGATGTAAAGCTGGTTTCTATCAAATACATTTCTATTGGTGGCGGAGAATTTATTCTCTTAGCTTAACACCCTTCTCTGAGACGTACGAGCTCAGAGGTTATGTAGTTGATGGTTACTAGTGATACATTCCCAAATTGGTAATGTGGCATACGAAGTGCTGATGATCATTTGTTGGTCAAAGCGTGCTTTGTGAAAAAGCGTGGCTTTGTGAAAAAGCGTGGCTTTGTGAAAAAGCGTGGCTTTGTGAAAAAGCGTGGCTTTGTGAAAAAGCGTAGCTTTGTGGACGAGACTTCGTCGAGCCTCACAACCCGGTAATGGTTGAAATAGGAATGTTGCAACAAAGGTTTGTAGGGGTAGCGCCCTTAGGGTATGTCATTTCCTTCTGGATAAAAGGTGATATCATGGTATGGAGCCCAGATATTTTACCTATGTTGATTATATTTTGTGGCTGTTGCTTTTTGATTGAGGATCCTCGAATAAAGGTTGGTTACGACCAGGGGATGGCATACTTGTGTGTTAGTTACCTAGTTACAGCTGTACAGCGTGAGGTAGCATCAGCATGTTAGTTACCTAGTTACAGCTGTACAGCGTGAGGTAGCGTCGGCCTTTTGTTTGCAGAGATCCGGTTAGGTTCTCGGGGCGTCTTTCCAAAGGCGTTCTATTTCGGTGTAAGGAAGTTCCTTAGCCTGATCATTTGTTGGAAATCCAAAGAAATAATACGAACCCAGTACGGTTTTAGTTGTATAACCTGCCATGGAATGTGGCGGTAACCTGTTATTGAACATGGTAGCTATAGTAGGCATACAATAATGGTTGTATGATGGCTAAGATTAATATTATACTTTCGAAATGTTTTCACACTATGCACTAGTAATAATATCAAAAGAGTTTTCTTTTGCGTAGTAAGCATGTTGGACTATCATAAGAAGAAATCTCCTCCAATTCTGCGATTGCATTGTGTGTGTGGCGGGAGGTCTTATGGTATTTTCATTTTCGAAAAGCATTACGGATTTTGATGTTTAAAAGCCTTTTGTTGTTTGTTTAAAGATAAACTGTTTTTGTTTGCTCATACCAGTCCCATGACTGACCTGGAGTTTATTGTTCCCTTCCTAAACTCTGGGTGCCCACCATTTTCCACACGGGCAGTCTAGAGTTGGGTTTTCTCAGATATCAGGTTTAGTAGATTATCTGGAGCTAGTTCAGTGTTTGGAGTTCATGGACTGCACTTGCTTCTCTTGGTGGTTCGAGCTGATGTTGGAGTAGTTGGATTCATTCTCTTTGGAGGATCATTTGGAGTTATCAGTTCTGTTATTTCCGCTGTATCATTATTTATCTCTGATATTGTTGTATCATATTGATCTCATTGTTGTATATCATTCTGGATATTGTATTCATTGGAGTTGTATATGATATCATCTATTTCTTTTTCTTCCGCTGTGTTGTTATACTTACTGTGTTAGAAGCTCCGGTGAACCAGATTCGGCGTTTGAATCTACGGCATTTTGAGTACAAGTGAAGTACGGGTGCCAATTTTCGAAGGCCAATTTCAGGGTCATCACATTTCTGCTTGATATCCGCTTTGTGGCCACATTGTGGATTCATTCTATCGATTTTTCTTTGATTTTTGGTTTTCCGGATATGATACTCGAGTGTCCATCGAATTCCATGGCATTACCCATGGTCTTACGAGCGCGACTTCATAGCGTAATTCACCTGGCTGGATGGCCCAGGGGTACGGATGTTTCCTGGGGGGATTCAGGCGTAACCATTGTGTATCCTGTGATCTATGTAAGTCGTATTAGTAGCAAAATCCACAGGGCTGAGAAAGCTTACGGATACAGATGTTTCCTAGGGGATTCAGGCGTAACCATTGTGTATCTGCGATCTACTAGTCATCATGGCGCAATTCGCAGGGCTGAGAAAGCTTACGGATACGGATGTTTCCTGGGAGATCCAGGCGTAACCTTTGTGTATCTGCGATCCATGGTTAGACAAAGGTTTTATTTGTTTTTGTTTGGATTGTACTTTCCATATGTGTTTTTTTTAAGTTTTCCAGTATTTTCACTGGGTGTTGAAACAAGTCTACTAAGTACCTGGAGAATTCTAGCTTTGCGCCTGATCAACGCATGGCCAGAGTCTGCAGGAACGAAAGTAAACTTGTTAAGACATCGAGTTATAAAAGTATTTTGATAAAGTACTATATAAAATATTTCGATCAGTTATTTTCCCTTCTAAAGATTTGAAGATGTTTTAAAAATTGTTTACTTTAAACTATCAGGTTTAAATCAAAGGACTATTTATCATATTATAAAATGTTTAAATGTTATGAAATTTTAATTGAAATGTATAATGGGTTAAATAATGGTTCATCCTTGTCTTTCAACCTGTTTTCCCTCCTAGCTACTTTTTCCCTACCTTCTTTCCGGATGTCTTCCAACCTATTGTTCTTTCTAGTTGTTCTCCACTTCCTTCCTTTTCGAGGACGAAAAGATTTGAGTGGAGGAGAGTGTAACAACCCTAGATTTTTGGCCTATATTTTTAAAATTTGACTTTGTTTTATTTTGAAACTATTTTAAACTTGTTTTATTTCAAACATTTCATTTTTAAATATAAAAGTTGATTATTATGTGAATTTTAATTTCAAACTGGTATAAATTGAACATTTTCCCGAAAAAGGGATTTCTGGTCAAACTTTGATTTTTAAACCTTAAATTTAAATATATAAATTCTTAAATTTTATCTTTTATTATGAAAATAGATTTAATAACTTGAATACTGCTTTTCGTTTCGTTGAAAATGGATTTGAATTGTAAAAGTTATGTACATTTCAATTTTGAGTGCAATTTGATTTATTTAACAATTTTGTCTATTTTAAATTATATAAATTACATTTTCTTTGTCATATTTTATTTTAATATGTGTTAATATTTTATTTTATGTATATTTCTGTCTTTTAATATTTTTAAAGTGATAATAAAAAATTTCCAAAATTTATTGCATTTATTTCCTATTTTTAAAAAGGCTAGTTTTTATTTTTCTGCTATTTTCTTCATTTAAATTATATTTAATTAAAATTTATTTATTTATTTTTGTGCATGCATTTTTATTTTATGTTATTATCTTTATTTATAAATATTTTCTAAGTCCATAAAAATCATCCAAAGTTTATTCTGTTTATTTTCAAATTTTCTAGACTAGTTTTCATTTTGTACTATTTTATTATTTTAATCATATATAATTAATATTTATTTATTTATATTTTGTATATTTTTTATATTTTCGAATTTTAACTGAAATTATATGTATTTTCAGATATTTAAACTTACAAAAAGAAATTATGGAAATATGTAGAGTTTGTGACTTTTGTTATTCCTAGTCCTTTTGTATTCCACCGTTTCATTTTAATCAATACATCTTTTATTTTTTTGGCCGTATATATTTTCTCATTTCAGCTGCATTCTTTTTTTTTTCATGTACTTTATCATTTCTCTTCTCAAAAAAAAAACATGGCCATTCCTTGATCAAAAGTTTGGGTAAAAATCTCTTCTTTTCCTTGTTTTTGTTGATTTTCTTATGTTGTTTTTGCTTTGTTCTCAACTTGTATGGATCGGCCCCACCTACTCCAGCAACTAGGCTGACCCCACCACCTCATCCTCTGACCACCACTCCCTCCAGATCACTAACACCCCAGGCCGAGCATCCCATGGCAAGAGATCACCATCAATTTGCACCAAACACCACTTATTGCTCAAATCTAGCCTAGTTGTGTTATCACCACCTCCACCTTCCTTTTGCCGCCACTTCCACCACCACCACCAGCCCAGATCTGACTACCACCACCTCCTACCACACCTCCTTATCATCACCACTTCCTATCACTTCAGGTTAGACCATGGCCGAACCCTCCATGGTGGCAAAACTCCACAAAATTGCAAACTAGACCTTGAAACATACATAGCCGAGCACTTATGTATTCACCACTCCATTTTCCATCACCACCACCACCTTTGGCTGCCACCACCACCACCTTTGGCTGCCACCACCACTTTATTCAGACCTTCCCTCATCACCCCAGCTACTGACCTGAAGTGTAGACCCTCTGGCCGAACCCCATAACCCATGGCCGAGCCAAAGATTGAACCACTTTTCCACCTATTTGCCTAGAAACCTTTCACCTACCCTAAGTGTAACTTCCTCCACTTGTTTAGCCTTGTAGCCGCACCTTTTTCAGAACCATACCTGATCCAAACCATGCTCAAACCTGACCTTATTGATCCCCTAGGCCATGCAAACAAGTATAGAAAGCAAGGCAAAAAGTTGTAGATTCAAACTGCTTTTTGTTTCAAAGTTATTCAAATTCAATCGTATTGATTTTTAACTATTATTTTGGTTTTGTTTTTTGGTTGTAACACAGGATTTATAACTTGGATCTCGCTCTCCACTCTCAAGTCATTTCCGTGTTGTCGTGCCTTCGTAGTGTCAGTATTGTGTGCTTTGGTGGCTATCTCCAGCTTTTAACAAGTGAGTTATTCTCACCAGACAGTGTATACCTATATAACTAGTAAATTGACCACTTTTGAATCTGAAAAATGCATCACCCTATTATATCTGCTATGTTATGATTATATGATGTTCACCCATTCTTAAACACCTGTTATATCATATGTTACTGTTATATTATGTTGTTCTGTTATTTTTATCAGTTTATCACACTGCAAGTTCCCTTTAGATTAGAATCACTATGGGTTGAAATGATAAATACCCGAAGGGACTTTAGAATAGGAGAAAATCATTATGGGCTGAAATGATAGGCCTGAATGATTTTCAATTATTTTCATTTACTTAGGATTGCGGGTTTGAAATGATCAAACCCGGGTTTTCTTTGTAAATTACGGGTTGAAATGATATATTACCCGTATCACTTTACCTAGGCTAAAAAATGAAATACAGACCCGTAGTTAAAATATGTTTTTCTAAAAAATTTAAAATATTTTAGAAATGTAAATATTATAATATTTTGATTTAAATTTGATCAAAAATGATTATTGTAAAGCATTATTGATTTTCTGAAAATTTATAAGTGAAATAAATTAATTGTAAAGTTAGAAAATCTAAAATGTAAGTTATTTTGGGAAATTTTAATTTGGTGATAATTAGAATTTAAATTAAATACAAAATATGACAAATTCATGATAATTTGGATTAAAGTGAATTTAAATGATGTTATAATATATTAATGATTTTTGAATAAAGTTAAAATGTGAAATGAATGAATATTTAAGTTGAAATTTTGAAATATAACTAAAATTGGAAATTTATGAATTTGGCTTAAAAGTGAATTTTTAAGTTAAGTAAATAAAAATGAAATTAAGTTATATTTGAAAATTTAAACTTAAGTGTTAAGTTAAATTTAATTTAATGAATTTAAAATTTAATGTTGGAATTTAATAAGTGAATTATTATTAAATTTTGATTTTTGAATGGAAATTTAACTTTATAAAATCATGAATATAAGGGTATTTAAATGATGACTATAAAAGTCAAATTATATGATTTTATAAGTTAAAAAAATGATTTAAATAAAAATATAATTGTTTGTGAAATTATACTGAATATTTGAAGTTAATTAACTGCATTTCTGAAATGCTATTAATTCTAATGTAAATGATAATACAGTATTTGTAAATGCTGTAGTTGATAATAATGAACCAAACGGCTAAATTTAGTTGAAGGCTATTATAGCATTTTTGTAAATGTTATAATTGATGAATTTAACTAAGTTTATTTGAACTAATGTAACCCTATTATAGCATTTTTAAATGCTGTCTTTTGTTAAATTGAACTGTTTTGAATGCTACTTTCCGTAGCATTTTCTAAATGCTACAAAAGGTGAATTTTCACTGTTTTGATAAAATTAAGTGAATGAATGAAGTTTGAAAAGTTAAATTTTTGGAAATTTAATAATTTAATTATTAAATATAATAACTTCATTTTTTGATTTAAAATGAAGTAATTTGTTTTGAAATATAAACTGTTTTGAAATGTGTGTTGAAGTGGTATTTTAAATAAATGAATGTGGTTTGGAAGATACGATATTTTGATATTTTGAAATGGATTTTTGAATGATATTGAATTTTGAAATGATATTTGATTTCGAAGTATAAAATACCATTTTGAAATTTTAACCACGGGATGTATTTAATTTATAGTTTAACTGATCCTTAAAGGATGGGCGATCCCAAGCATCCTTTAAGTTATTATGCATTACTGCTACAGTTCACTTGAGTTGGTTTACATTATATAAGTATATATTGTCCTGACTCGACTGTTTTGTATTTTGCTTTACGCTCGGGGCAGCCTGAGTATTTACAGCTTAGCTTTGGATCTCTTTCTGGAGTTAGGAATCGTTGGAGATTCTGCTTATCTAGTTATCTATCCATTTCAGTTTCAGTTGTTCTATTTCAGCTCTGGTATTATAAACTTCTATGTATTTGAGATTTCTATTGTATATGTTTCAGACTGATATTATGTATTTTGTTTTGAGAGTTTGTTATAGTAGCTTCATGAACTACTATGGTATTTTTATTTCCGCTGCGAGTTATTCTGATATGTTCTGTGTCTGTGATTCTGTGTATTTGATTTCATTTGCTCCAAATTTATTACAATCTGTTATTTTGAATTATTCAAGTCAGACATATGTGGATTATTGTTGATTTGAATGGTCCAAAATAGTGGGTCGTTACATTAACCAATTGATCAAGCTGTTTATTTAAATCTATCAAAATATCTCTTTGTGATTCAATTTTAGCGTATTTCTCCCTAAGTCTTTTGAAACATCCATTTACTTCGTGAAAATATATAAGTAGTTCTGAGTGAGTAAGTTTTGATACCTCGCTTGGCTCGTCATCATCGCTATCAGTTGTATCACCTTGAAGACACAAATTTGCTTTTTCACTCTCACTGCTAGTGATTTTATTATCTTCATCGGTTTCATCCCAAGTGGCTACAAAACTTCTCCTTTTCTGTTTCTTTCTATGGCCGAGTCGATTTTGAGGACAATTTGGCTTGATATAGCTGGGTTTATTGCACTTGTGACAAATGATCTCCTGCTCTTCTGAGTTGTCTAGTGCTTTGACTATTCTGCTTTTCAATTGTTGATTTAGAGCTGGATTTCCGTATTTGTGGTTCCACATTTTGAGGAATCCAGTTGGATCCCTCCAACCTGTTTCCCTGCATCCACAAATGTTAATACAACATAAAAAATACCAATCCCACTTCGAGAGGATATCATGGTATATAGGGTCATCTGCTATTATCCGGGGCGCATAGGGTCTCATCCGCTATAATGTGCGGGAATATCATTCCAAATACTAATATATATACTACTATATATATAATATATATCACTCATCAGATAATAATTATAAAATCAACCAGGCATCCAACAATTAATTTTATCTATTTTCAAAATTAATCTGATAATCCAAATGAGTGAGAATTTTCTCACCTCGATTTTCGAGTTTGTTAATCGTTCCAATTTTTGTTCTATCGCATAGATTCCATAGCTACGAATCCAAGGCTGATTCCATTAAATTTAAACCTCGTATAAGAAATTTTGGATTTATATAAATTAACGATCTCACTTTTAATTAAGATTTAAACAACTAGTTTATTAGTGTAAACTAATTACTTACTAACTATATCTTTATTAAATTTAATTAAAATTAATTACTCCAAAGGAAAATATCACCCGATCGCAGCCAAACCTGAATCATTGAAATGGCATAAGTAGCAGTTTTTCCCACTCCTTGTTTTAGCACATCCCAGTATATCTTTTCCACTAAGAGGGATTGGCATGGCTTGAGCCAGAATTGGAGGTGGTCCTGAAACTCGAATGTCCTTCAAAATACTGGGGTGTAAATTCATATCGCTAAACGACTCAATTGGTGCAAATGCATTTCCAGAAGCAGATGTTACCATGACACCAACACTTAGCCGCTGTCTCACTTCTTCAACTTGCTCCTTCGTCAAAGTCTGAACATGTTCGGACAGCTACCATTGCACAAAGACAGGCTCAGGAAGAGCACCCCCATTCGCCCTTGAATTTGAGAAAGAGAACTCGCTAGCTGCTCACGCTCGGACTGGAATCGATTATCTAGGGTTTCGTCTATACTTTCTATCTCGCTGTGCCCTTAATTGTTGAAACTCGAAACGTGAATGAGCTAGGAACCCAAACTCGTCTTGAATCGGCAGAAGGTGTGAAAATAGAATACGTGGTTTCACCTTTAACACATAAGAAAAGGAATACTCTAGATTGAAATTTGATTTACAGATCCCTAAATTGAATTTGCCTGATAGTTTCTCTCATGGAAGAGAAACTAGGGATTCATTCGATTCTTTTTTTTCTTTTCGTATAAATCAATTTCGATTCGATTTATTTTTTTCTGGGAAAAGAAAAGGCGCTTGAGAATTTTGATTTGAGGTGAATGAGATAGGGACGTGATTTAAAGGTAAATGGTTAGCATATTTCAGAAGGTAAGGTGACCGATTGGACCATATATATTTTTATTTTATAATTCAATTATATTACATTACATATCATGAAATTTTGAACCCCTATGGAGGCATGTCGCTATGCGTTTATAATGTTATACCCCTACCCGAACGCAATGGAAAAGGTTTTGAGTCCTAATTCGATCATATTGAGAAGATAGCTTTTTGGACCCAATTACTATATTAAATTTTGATATTAATTTCAGTGCGTTTTTATCCCATACGATCAAACGATAACTCCAAACACTACGAAATTTGGAATCATATAATAATACACTATTACGGATCCAATGGAACTGGTTTCGTCAAATTCCGAGGCTATGCCTCGTATTGCTACTTTAATTGTCGATTAAATCGACGATTTTTAAATTGTCAAAATCATTTGAAATTTAAATTTTAAAAACTCATTAACTAAATTAAAAATCCCAAATCCAATATTTAACCCATTTAAATATTCAAAATTAACCGTCGAAAAATCTGGGTCGTTACACAACGATTATTTCTCAGTTTAACATAATGGGTGTTCATAAAAATATTATGAATTGTCTTATATATAAAAATAATTTGATTTTTACTCTACTATACTTATGTGTAAAACATAAATTGGTCATTCAATGACTATCATTCCCAAATTTCTTTTGGGACAATCGATACAAGGTCACTCAAATACGATTATTACGTGCAGCTTTTGACTCGCACAACCTGCCAATTACTGGTCCTAGGATATGTTGGGGTTTCTTATAAACCCTTATCTTGTATGATTTTGTATACTATTCTTTAGATGAAATTAATCTTAACCTCCTGTACTACTCTTAAGTATGCGATCTTATATAAAGAATTTAACCCAACTTCACTTACCATGAATCATACTTTGTTCAACAAAGTTCGATTGCTCTTTATCGAATCATCATTATGTATCATAGGGAGGGGTGACTTTTAAGGTTGAATATTTATTCATTGGTAGGTACATTCGAAACTCTTTTCAATGTACTCACATATTCGACCAAATTGAATCAATTTATTTTCTATTGCACATTATTTTAGTTACTTCTGTTTTATATTCTATGAACTCAACATTAACATATCACATGCGTATCATATACACATGTTCATGTTTTTGATAATACATCGGTGAATACAACAAAGTACGTGGAATTGTTTTCGAACTTTTGATTGCATACATCTATATGTATCAATCCGCAGAGTTTATCAACTCCTATAATGCTCCCACTGAATGAGTGAATTGCCCATAATTGTCTGAGATATAATTTACTAGGACCATATGATTCATAATCATATAATCAAAGAATTATTTCTATGGTTTAGTCTATAATTCCAAAATAATTGCAAATAGTTTGAGATACTAATGTATTTTCCAATACATCACTTTTGTTATGAAAACAAATATCACTATTATAGTTTATTTTATAACGAATATTAATAATATATATATATTGAAATAAAACTACATCTATTTTTCAGTCAACAATAAAAAACCATTATTATTTCATAACTATGCGTGCCATGTTTTATGAAAATAATTTTCGTAACTTGATTCAATGAATAAGTTCTACGTGGAAAGCTCCCACTATTTCTGCCATTATTATAATAGATATGAAACCCAGAGGTCCATTCAACAAAATAATGTAGGTTATTTATTCCAACTACTATAACCATTTTATAGCCAAAGTTTTCAGATATCTTGAACTTAAAAGAATAAATCTCATAGAAAACAATTTTCTATAAAAAATACATTTTGTAATGAAAATCACATTTTTCATTCCAATGTTAAGTATCAGTTATTATTTTATAATTCTCATTTCCGATGTTTTTAATGTAACAAAAGTGATCATTCACTCTCTTCATCCCAACTGTACCGTAAGTTACATCTACCTTTGTACATTCGCTTTCCTTTCCAAAATGGTCAAATCATTCAAAGGAAATCCTTACTATAATCAATCATATTGAATACACGATCTTGCACTATAATTTATTTTCTTATTTCGAATGAACTAATTTCATCGAAATTTCGTTCATTACGAACAGCGACTTTTCACCGTACAAACTTTGTATGTGATTGAATATGGATCAAATATCCATTTTCTTGTATTTCTTACGAGTTCAAAAATCAAAAGACAATACATAGTCTCAAGAAAACAAACACATAAGTGACCAATTATGAATGAATTTAGTACTTATAAAATTGGACACTTACATGGGTACAATAACGTGTAGGAATTATTTATTAGTAAGTATATTTTATATTTCTTTTGTCAATCTTTAATTCCGTTCATCTGCGTATCTTAATTGTTAAACATTTAATCGATTATATTAATTGCACAAATTTATCATTGTAGATTGTTATAACTTTATATAACAAATGTTCTTACAATATTAAAAATGTTAAATGTTACTATTTCACTTTTCAAATAATGCTCCCATTAGAATTTTATATTTATCAAAACCCTAAGAAAAACATAGAAATCATTTGATTTTTCTAGTGGGTATTAAGGCTCGCTTGCCTTGAGATTCCGACCTTTAGGAATATCAATAAACCATAGGCCTGCAAGCGATGGATAACACTTTATCGGTTATATCAAATACAACTTCTAGCCCATGGTCTTTTTCCTAATCTTATCTCGACCTTGAGGATATCAACAAATCGAAAGAGATTATCACTCATATCCATCATTTCATGATGGCCTAAGTCTAATACACATACCTTGAGGAATATCAAAAAATTCATGCATGTATCTTACCACTTCTTATGAATATAATAATAGTGCTACACATAACATCTCTAGCTTGGAGAATATCAACTAGAGAATATGCAAGCAATCTATTAATATATAAATGGTGGATGACAACTTTATATTAAAGATTCATAATTTTTAATATATTATACTGAGTGATATTGACTTATGGAAGAAAGTATTTCTTATGAAATACCATCGTAATTCAAGTGTCAGTCACATCAGAAATCACGGTACACATACATTAACGTATGTATTTATTTCTTAAGTCTATTTGAATTTCTTTAATATTCCACCTTTGGTTTATACATTCACATTATATAAGTTTAGTTATTATATAACTTTTATATTTCATTAACTTATACAACAATTTTATGTATAACATTATACTAATTAAATCTTATTTAATTAATTTTAATTAATTAACTCTTTAATTAATTTTATATTATTATTCCAATATAATTTTTGTATTGGATATGTATACTATAACCTTTATAGTAATACACACATATATACATACATACATACATATCTTTAATTTAATTAATTTATTTAATTAGACACGTTTAATTAAATTTCGTTAATGTCAAAAGCCATTTTATATATGCATACATGCATATATATACTATCTTAAACATTTTAAGGTAATATAACATACATCAATATATATAATACATGCATATATATATATATATATATATAATTAATTAACTTATTTAATTAATTTATTTTATTACTCTTGTTAAGAAACTAGTAATGTTTAAATTTTAAATTTTAAATTTTATATTTTCAAACACTTTGAAATTTTATTATCTTTTCAAACGTTTTGAAAACTTATGTTACATTATGACTTTTACAACAAACATGTTTCATTTTAAATTTAACTTTTAAATTTAAAATATATACTTTAATTTTCAAAAAAAAAATTTGAAACTTCGCCCAGTGCCCATTTCAAATTGGCATTTTCTATTAGGAGCAACATTTGGGCTCACTGCACCTTTCAGGCCAAGCTGGTAACCAAGTAGGACATGATACTTGGTTACCAAATTCCAATCCTAGACATTAACTTTCTAGACACCAAACAAAGTGCGCAAGCTGAATTAGCTAGCACTAACAAAATTAATTTAGATTGCATAGATTGTTGGACCCTGATACCATTGTTGGAACCGGGACAGTCGAAAGTGGGGTAATTGGGTAAATTAAAAAAAATCCTTTTAGACCTTTGTTGGGCCTATGTAGTCTAAATTCATTTAGGATTTTTCTAAACTTTCTTTTAAATAGAATTTTCATTTTACTATAGTTATTTAAAATTAGTTTGATTTAATTTTAAGTTAGTTATGTTATTATTTTTTATTTATTTGATAAGCGCATCAAATGTGCTCATGTGTGAGTACTTGTTACATATATAATGCGTGCATAGAAAATGCGAATGTTTTAGGTGTTGAGATTAACACCACAACGGTCACATATTCCCTCCATATATGCCTTTGTTGTCCAAAGTAAAAACTTATTTTTATTTTTTTACATGTGCATATGTATATAAATGTAAATATATTTGTATGAAAAATATAAAAGGCAATCTAAAATTGGCTTTAATTAAAAAGGTTGTTCAAACATCATTACATTAATTTCAAAGCTAATTTTGTAAAATTTAACATTTATATACACACACACACATATTCACATATATACATATATTTATATGTATACAAATTAAATTAATATTTTGAAACAAAACAACAGAAAATCATACATAACTAATTCACAATTTAAAACCATACTTTCAAAACAAAATAGATAACCATAAGTCCAAACATTAAATTAAGAACAAATCAAGGGAAATTTAAAGGTTTCCCTTTTTTCTTTTTTTCCTTTTGGAAACAACATACGAAATTTAAATTCAATTAATTTACATGTAAACAATCCTCAAAATATTTCAAAATATTTATAAAAAATCCTTCAATCCATAACTTTGTAATATGTAATATGATCCTTTAATATAATGGTTCTAAAAATTTATTCAAATAATATTTTCTGAATTAAAAGGATTAGATGAATTAGGTATATATGAAGTCATAACAATCAAATCTAGATCTAAATTACATGTATACATAATGATCAAACAAAAGAGAACATGGGTAATAGAAAAAAGGGAAATTAAATTCAAACCGATGAACTAATAAATGATTCAAAAGTAGAACTTTGATAACCATACATAGCCCAAAAAATTACAAGGAGAAGAAATAGGAGATGTGGAGAATTATAGGTGTAACGGCCTTTGGAATTTTGGTCGTTGCTTTTGAATATTTGATTAAATTATTTAATGGGCTTATTTAACTCATTTAAATATAATAGATAGTAACGGTAAATCCGATTGCAAATTTAATTTCAATGATAACAATTTGGATAAATAATCAGATTTTTTTTATTTCTACGACTCGATTTTTGTTGGCGTATTTTTAAATTAATTTATTTGATTTTTCCATAATTTTTAATTTGGAAAATATTGAAGCTAAATTTGACGTTTTATCACCAAATAGCAACATTTTGTAATTTTACAGAATGCAATAACCAATGTATATTACTTCTGATTTGGGGTCGCTTCACTAATCTGTGTGTGATCATATTTCTGTTTTGTAAATTCGAGATTCATACGTGAACCGGGATCCGTGCGGCGAGACACCAAAAATTTCAAACTTTAAATAAACAAACACTTAACATCAGCCGTTTTTCCCTGCTCATGCACACATTTTTCCCTATACTCCACATACAAACTTGTCTGCTTTGTACCCTCCTATTTCTTCTACTATCTGAACAAAGGAGAAAAAAAAGTACTACCTAGTTGCCAAGATTGAAGACAAGAAAGTGCAAAATATGTATACATATATAACTCAACACTTATTAGCTCGTTCCCTCCTATTTCTATTTTCATTTCATTGTTTTCCTATCTGCTTTCATTCTCCAGTAACAAAGCAAGCTGGCCACTTTAAAACCAAAACGAGAATCAAAATAAAATCTTAGAAAATGGAAAGGTTGGACTTTCGGGATTTATAAGGGGTTATTGAAGTCCGCGATGATGATTTTGGGTTCGGCAAAGGATGTCCAACATGAGCTTTTTGACTAGGATTAGTGGTTTTGGGACAATGTAGGCAGAGTTTTCTTAAATCGGAGAATGGAGTTTGGATTCACCATCGGCAGGTGGTATAACACCTAGCAGCCAAACAATGGAGAGGGCAGCATGGTATGGTGGGTCGCGTGGGTTTTACGGACCGTAGCAGGGTGGTGATTGTTGTGATCTGAGGATGGGTCTCGGGTGGAATGGAATGGTGATGGAGAGGTGTAGTTCATCAAGGGGAAGCCGCCGACAAAGTGGAGAGAGAGGGATGAGAAGCATCGACAATGGTGGTTTCTAACACGGAGCGGGAATAAGAGAATTTGGGGAAGATGGTTTAGTTCTTAATATGGTAATTAATTAAACAAGTGTAATTAATTAAGTAAAGATATTAATTAATTAGTGTATCTTATTAAATCGATAACTTGCTCATTTTAGGTCGGAATTTAACGTGGCTAGTCGCGTTAGGATCATATTGACATGAACTACATTATGGAATTGGATTCATGAAATTTAGAGCTTATGGAATTTTGCAAGGAAATCAAACGCCATTTGATTTTAGACGAAATAGAAGCGATTCGGCGTTAACTGGAATCAATGTGAGTTAATCTCACCTTTTTGGATAACTAGTATGGTATATAGTTGATAAAAATGGTTGAATGATTGTTTGGATAAATTATTATATTTATTAGTTGGATATATTCCCGCCTATTGGAGCGGACGAGACCCTATTGCGTTCCCGTGTCAGAGCGGATGACCCTTTGTATATGAATCCCGCCTCGAAGCGGTTTATTTATATTTATTGGTTATCTAACATTTGTGATACAGGGAAACAGGTTAGAGGGATCCAATGGGATTCCTCATATTATTGAATTATATTGTTTTCAATAATATTTCCTTTATATGGATTATTGAATAATAAATATTATTGTTGATATTGTGGTTATAACATTGTTATATATTGAAAACTAAAACCCAGTAGTAATAGAAAAATCAATATCGACATTGGTTAAGTGTTGGGTGGCTATTGGCCTCAAGTTAGTATTTTGAAAATACTATAAATTGTCGATTAAGTCGGAATTGGTTTTTGAGAAAAAAAGGATTTTTAAATCCGAAATTGGATTTCGGAAATATTTTAAGGATTATCTAATTAAATATATTAATATTATTTTTAAGTTATTTAATTATAATAATATTAATTTAAGGTTATTTAATTATAATAATATTCTTTTAAAATTATTTAATTAATTATTTTTAAAGTTATATAATCATATTAATTTTTTTTAAAGTTATTTAATTATTTTAGTATTGTTAAAAGTTATTTGTTTTATAGTTAATATGTTTTAAGAAATTATAAAAAGGTTAATAAATTGAAAGATTAATTATTTAAGAATAATTATGGTTTGAAACTTATAATAAGGATTATTAATAAGGTTTTAAAATAAATTATTATTATTTATAAAATGGTAAGATTAATTATTATTATTTCCTAAACAATATTTTGGAATGATTAATTTTTATTTTAGGATATTTAAAGTCAATGATTTCCATTTATTTATAATGTTCATTGTTAATAATTATTATGTTTGGAGGCAAATGATTTCAAATTATTTATAGATGTTTTCGAGACCCGAAAATGGAGTCGAAAGACTTAGATTTTATAAAGAAGTTATAAAATGGTTTGAAGAATTAAGGAAGATTATTTACAAGGTGAAAGAGTTTATATATGGTTAGATATTTATAAACGAATTTTAGAAGCGGTTTATAGATTTATAAAAGAAGTTTATATATGGCTTCATTAAAAGTTATAAATGATTTTGAAATGTACAAGACGTTTATAAGTGACTGAATTCTTGGTAAAGGAATTATTATTGTTTTTCGGAGATTTATAAAATGGGTCATAAACGATCTTGGAGAATTACAAGGGAAATTATAAACGATTTGAGGATCGAATAAAAAGGAAACTTTTCTATGTTTTGTAGATATACTCATACCGTTGGAATAAGTATATGGATATTTCTAAGTACTGTATAGAGATTTGCGAGTACATCTTTTTAAAGGTGTTTATACATAAGTAATTTACAAAGTAATTGTATGTTTAAAGACTTATTAAAGGGGGCTAGTGATTGCTTATATACTGAGCCAATGTTGATTTTCCAAATGAAATGAATTCTTGATTGAATGCTCGTTATTCGATATTTAAATAACCGACTATTGAGATTGGACCCAAACGTAACTTTGGAAATATCGAGGAGAAACACGTCAGTTATATGGCATAGTCAACTCCGATGGTGTTGTAATGTGCGTATATATATCGTTTCGTTCTTCTAGGACGATGATAAGGAAATCTTTCCACTAACGGTTAGGAGGTGATCTCCGATCTTATCTTTGTCAGTTTATTTCCTAGAGAACCGAGGTTGAGTTTACTGGAAATTATCGAACGTTTTTTCGAAGAGACCAGGATTAGATATGTTATTCGAAAACCACTTTGATCCAACGAATGCGTTTTGAAGTGAAGACATCGCGAAGAGCATGGAATCAAGATAGAGATGTGAAGTGCAAGGGCTAATCGCTACTAATCCTGAGGGTGATTCCAAAATGGATATAGTAGGAATAGTTCCTTCGATTTTGTTCAGACCCAAAATCCCAAAATGGACTTGTATGGATGAATGCTATAAGCACATTGTCATTGGAGGGCAATGAGCATTCCAAGTGTAAATTTCTTGAAAGGTAATCGTAGCCTCAAGCCTCATCAATCAGAAAATGACTAAAACAGGGCATGCGGCAGGGCTAAGTGGGTCACTCCCATTAGGGTATGTCATCATCTTTCTAGATACCCTATTTTGATGGATGTGGTTGTGCATGAGAGATCTTGATTAAGGTTGGAAGACCGGGATGATGACATATTTGGTACTACTAGTCAAGTGGTAGGCCGGTTCTGTGTGGCAGGGTACAAGATGTTAATGTCAGACTCGGGTGCATTGATCTAGAGATGCACCCATCAGAGGTAGTTCCTTACCTGGTCATAGAATGGAATCCATTTTCCAATACGTGCCTTTACGGTTTTGATTGTAGAGCCTGGTATGCTGGAATTTAATTAATGTAACAATTTCGGCTATTTTAATAAGTATTTGTACTTAGACATTATTATAATATCACTGGATTTTCTATAAAAGAGTTTTGGTTATCGTAAGGTAAAAACCCAACAGGTTTATGTGCGGCATGGTCTTACGTGATACCTTTGATTTCAAAAAATTTCTTATAACTTTAAATCCAGTTAGGTGTGTTTTCTCACGCTGGTTTTCCAAACTGACTCGGGTGTTATTTTATTATAATGCTCGGGTCAGACCGAGTATATTACAGATTAGTTTGGATGCTTGGAGCTTCAAGAGACGAGTTGGAGGCCCAGAGACGTATTCACGTAGATGGTTATTTTTCCGCTGTATTCTTTGGTGTGTTATCAGCAATTGTGAGGAGAAACTTTTATATCTGTCCAGGCTGAAATAGGTTAGTATACTCTGATTGATGTTTGTATATATACATATTACGGTTTTGCTTTTGTATAAGGACTTGTGATATATTATAGATTATTCATTCCGCTGTGAGATTCTTTGTTGTTAGTTTTCTTCTTATCTTCTTTCTTCTTCTTTTCCCCTAACAATCGGGTTTTTCAACATTCAATTGCTCGGCATGTGATACAGTGGATGTATTAGTGTCGATTTTCGAGGATCGAAAATCCAGTTCGTTACAGTAGACATGTGAACATGCCTATAATTTACATATATATAAATTAAACAAAATTACCTTTTAGATGAAGCCTAGAAAATACACGGTGAATAAAGTAGAATTCCTAGATTCTACAAATCGATCTCCAAATCTGCAATTATCTAAATACAACCATCTTGTTCTCTTTTGTTTTCAAATTTTTAGAACCTTATCCTTACGGAAATTTTGATCTTGAGAAGATGAGAATTAAATGAGGCAAATGATGGAGAGAAAATTTTATTAAAGGAGGAAATAAATATAGCTTTCAATATATACTAATTCCTCTCCTTTTAATAAGATTTTGTTTTCATTTCAAAATAAAAGACCTTTCTTATTCTTAAAAGTAAGGTTGGCCATTATATGTTCTATTTTGGCTCTAAAACATTCCGAAAACCAATTAGTATTATTCCCATTTAAATCCAATTTTAATATCCTCTGATCTTGTATACCGATTTGCACGTTTATAACTATTATATACGCACTTTATTAAATATTAATGGAAATCAAACAAATAAAAAAAGTAATTTTTAATAATTAATATTTCACAAAAATTAATTAATTTAATTTAATTTACTAAAGCTCGTTTTAGTATTTATTCTGTTTAAATCAAATTTAAACATTCTACCAATATCGTATATCGATACACACGTTTATAATTTTTATATATGCACTTCACTAAATAATAATGGCATTCAAATAAATAAAATAAAATTTAATAATTAGTATTTCATAAATATTAATTAATTAAATTAATCATCAACTATTAAAAACCAATTGAATCATGTGGTTCATTCGGAATCTTCATCAACGCATAGGTGTAAATTCAACCAGCGATTAATATTGAATAATTCAAATATTAATGTTTGCATGTCACCTTAGCTTGTGGTGTGACATTTTGGCTGAATTTATCGTTTTCACATTTTTTGGTAAATTCCAGTTTTATTTATTATAAGCATCACCCATTAGTGATAATTATTTACACCAATTCTCTTCGTAAAAAAACATCACTTTGGACTTATGAAATTTGGTATTGATCAAAATTCCAGTATCACCCATATTCAACTCTATTGTCCAAACACAAAGTCCTTGGTGCAGTAATAACAATTATCATCAACCGAGCTACTATGACTAGGGACTTTGACTTTGAGTTGACTTCAATTGACTGTGATACTAACCCCATATAAATAAGAAGACGAATCCTGTCTTGAATAGTGTTTCGCTTCCAATACTTTCACTTGAACCAACTATAGTCATTCGATGGACTCCGTGCCATGATTTGACTATAATCAAAGCGGAGTTTTTATATTGAAGATCAACAATATTCTCAGTTCAAGAGAACTGTGTAAATTAGTCACATTGATATTTTCTATTTGGCCTTAGTTATATTAAACAACAGAAAACTATCGAGTGATTCATTCCATAGTTATTCAATGAGTATCAGTATGTAATTCCTTGCTACCCTAACAATTATGAGTAATACACTTTCCAACATTTGGAGCGTGTTACATACTCTAGCCTCAATGGATGTATCGATATCCACTATTGGTACATCTTGACTTGGAAAATTTAAAATGATATGTTTTTTTATTATGATAAATCACCCATGATTACAGCGCATTGTAACTGCTATCACAAAACTTACCATATATGGATTTTCCATTAAATATACTTTAAATTAAGTGGAAATTAACCACAAGGGCCTCTTTAGCAAGTGGAATTAGTTTCTAAGACACACAACTGAAATAATTACTTTCAAGGAAAAAACGCAAAATAATTAGTTTATAGGGCCTAAAAACCTATGAAATTATGTCCTTGAAAGTAATTGGACTGCTGACTTTGTCCTTGAAAATAATTATTCTGCTGACTTTGGTCTTGAAAGTAATTTCTTTGAATGTGTGTCCTAGAAACTAATTGGACTGCAAAGTTTGTCCTTCTAGTGAAATGCCCCTTAAATTAAATTAATTAATATATCACATTATATCAAGTATAAATAGAAAAAAACACCTTTTATTTTGATTAAAGATTGACTATTGAGTTAGATATATGTAATAAATTACATTATTGCCCCTATGGCATACCCATGACTCTTTCAGTTCTTACATAAATCAAGGTCTTCTCTGTAAAATTTGGCTTAATTTAAATAATTCTAATATGTTCGAAATCATATTTCAAATCAATGGTTAAAACAAGTGTATTAAAGGTTGATATTCGGGTTAACATTTTAAATATGTTAGAGTTTTGAAATGATCTCATTTTTTGGATATGATGATCATAATGTAGATTGAACATCCCTAAAGTTTATAATAGTGTAGCACCGAAAACAGTAAATGTGTAGAATGAAGTGTAGCAAATGAGATATGCAGCAAATCTTACCATATATGTGCCTGTGTGTATCTATATATATCTCTACTATTAATAAATAAAATTCTCTCAATAGAGATTCCACCATGTCTTTGTGAAATATCGAATATATCCCTACATTTCCACATTATGTTTGTGTACCTTCCATTCCCATTTCCTCTCCAGATTTATAAAACATTTCTTCCTACATTATTGGAATGAAATTGTTTCTCAATTTTCATAAGTAATCATAAATCACAAAAGTGGATGTTTCAGTGACTGAATGCACGCACATATGCATGTGTATTTATACATTTACGTGTGTGTGGTTAGTATATAACTTGATATACTAATAGAAAAAAAAATAGAAAATGAAAAAAATGAATATTCTATGATACACGCATGCATAAAGCACTTGGCAATTGATAGATTAATTTTTGAATAAAAAACTATTGTTGCAACCTGATCAGTTATGATTGTTACAAATAGTCATCTCTTTTCAACTCAAACTGTCATTTCTTCATACTTTATATATACATCTCAAAACCCGTTCATAAAACATGGCAAAAACTCTCTTAATAATTTTCCTTTCAAATCCTCCAACATTGCTAGTTTGTGTATTTGGGATTAGTTGTATCATGCAAAGGAACTTACCAATATACTCATTAAAAAACTCAGGTTCGAGTGGGGGCAATTGTTCTGAGGAAAACGATTCACGAGCCTCAAAACTAGATTTATGTTACTACAACTTTGATTTTCTGTTCATAAGTAATTCAACAAACTTAAAGCAATACCGTCGTGGAAGGAGGATCCAAATCTGCATTCAAACCGATAAAGCAGGAATTTGTGAAACTGAATAAACTTGATGCAATGAACTTCACAAGATGACAAGATAAAATGACGTTTCTCCTAAATACATTGAAGGTTTCATATGTCTTGGTCCTAATATTGCACCACCTCCTGAACAACTGCTAATGATTCCGATGAGATAAAATGCAACGCATGAAGCACGTAGAAGATGAACTATTGTGTCATGGATATATTTTGAATACACTCTCTGACCTTCTCTATGATCTATATACTCCAACAAAGTAGTCAAAAGAGATATAGGATGCACTAGAACCCTCCTCCTCTTCATAAATTCCTAAACCTAAATCTAAGCAAAACTAATGGCCTCCCTTTAGAAGACCCATCTCCATCTCTTCATAATTAGACTTGTTTAATCCTAGCAAGCTCTCTAATCCACATCCTCTTTGCTTTGGAAAGTTGCACTTGAAGTGTTTGCTTATTTGCTTGATTGGTAGAGGTAATTACTATTGATTAGTAATTATGCTAGTCAAACTTCATTAACATTAGGAAAATTAATGGCGTCTACCACTACCCTGCCCTCTGCCCTCAACACCCCCTCCTCCCCTCATCCTCCTCCAATTTCCTTTGTTCCGCCCAGATATGCTCTACACTTCCGGCATCCTGCCTCTGCCCAACCCCCCATCCTCCCTACCCCACCATTGTTTGCCTCCCCCCCCCCCCGACAACCTGATACCTGCCTCGCCAGAGGTGTCCCATTGCTATGCCAGCAAACACCCCACATACCAAAAAGGCGGCCCCAGCTTCGCCCAAGTCGTGTTATCCCATCAACCTCCACCTCTCCTTCCCAAACCAAAACGTCCCAAACTCGTCCCAAAATTCAAATCCACGCGGGAAACAGTCAATTTCCTGTGTTCCAGAGGGCGGTGCCTGAAATGTGCAGGCATTGGACACGTGGCAAAATCATGCAGAAATGGAAAGATTTGCTATTATTGCGGATTCTTTGGTCACTTTTCATCCACCTGCCCCTTGAAGAGACAGGCTTCGTTCCCTGTGCAGCCCGTCCTCACATCTTCCAAGACTAATAATGCCAAAAAGCTCTCTCCTCCAAATAATTATCCCCATTCTGCACCCAAAACCCGATTTCCCAGACCTAATCCTTCCCCTGGATCCACAGAAGCAAGGGCCCCGCAACCTGATTCAAAGTCGATTCACATCCCATCGTCATCATCAGCCCTTTCTCCACTTTCCAATATCAACCTAAGCCCTCCCTCTCCTAAATCCTCCCCACAAAACCCATTAGCTCCTCTCTTCGCAAAAAAATTTCCAAGCCCTCAATTCCTCATGGAGAACTCAGCCCGCTACCTCATTGCCACAATAACCCAAGGTTTCTGGAGTATTCTAGACATCCAAGCTGCCCTTAACCAACATGGGCATCGAGAAAGACCAATTTGGATGTTGACCGATAACAGCTTTCTCATCTACTGTGACTCTGAGATAGAGAGAAATGTCTTCGTCACGACTGGTTCCTTAGCCAAACCAGGTGGCACTGTTTTCCTGAGACCCTGAACTGATCATGATAACTTCTCCGCCCCTCCCTCGAACCTGAATCATGGGCGAAAGTTGAAGGTTTCCCCGAATTGCTCAAGGATAACCCAGATGCCATTGGAGAAGCCTTAAAACCCATGGGCAGACTCATTGCTTTGGATGACTGCGACTGGGCCTTCATTGACCATAGGTTTCTCTATGCTAAATTCCAATTCTTCGAGGGCATCTCCACTCCCTGTTCCTTCGTGGCATCTCTCAACAACACCGACTTCCTCCTAACCATCAACCGCTGGCAACACTCTCATCCGAACCGTGCCCCTGATACCACCTACCTTGGCCTAGATTACAACCTTGAACAAAATTTCAACTTTCTTGACCAGAAATGGTCTACCCCTGAAATACTCTTAGACCAAGATGACTTCTTTGATGCCATGTTTCACGAAGCCACCTTGCCACCCCCTACCCTTCCTGTTTTGCCACTACAAGATACCTCCTTTGAAGTATCAGGTCCCAGAAGAGGGATCCCAGCTCAACTCGATAGATGGGACCCAATGCTGGACCTCGATCTTTCCATCCCTCTCTACCAACAACCTATCCAGTCTCTCGAACCTGGTTTCGCCCCCTCCAACCTCTTCCTCCCTGACTTTCCCATTATCACAGCCCCTGTCCTAGCCGACTCCCACCCCGTTGACGTCTCCTCCCCCATAAACGTGGCCCCTCCACTTGAACTCAATCTGGACGCGGTAGTTCAGACTCCCCAGCTCGACGCAGCAAAATTCCTCTCCCCAGCACTGGTTAGGCGTAGCTCCAGATTGGTTGGAGCAGCTTCAGATCCTGGACAACCTGGTAGTTTTTTAATGCCTGTTGTTTTTTCATCCGCAAATAAAAGGCTTAATAAAATTTTATCTCGTTGCGTGGGCGTGAGTTTGCACGATGAACACTACACATGCATGCAAACTCTAGAACAAGAGCGTATTTCCCAATCCCAATGAAACTCATCACTTGGAATGTACGGGGATTGGGGGACCCATCTAAGCGCTATGCTGTAAACACAATCCTGTCCCCCCACAAAATTGATATTATAATGCATCAAGAAACTAAGTTAGCCGACCCCACACAATCTCACTTGACACAAACTGTTGGTACACTCTTATCTGGGCGGGCCCACATTGATGCCATTGGATCCCGTGGTGGGATCATAACAGCATGGAATGAAAATAAATGGTCCCTACATCAAATCATCAAATTCCCCTCAGTACTTAATGTCGCTCTGCGAAACTCTGAATCTGGCATAATCTACTTTTTCTCGAATGTGTATGGTCCCTCCGACTCACAAGGCAGGGCTGTCTTGTGGGACCATTGCATAGACTTCGCAGCCCGAATAAATGGCCCATGGATTATTGCCGGAGATTTTAACACCACTAGACACCCCTCTGAAAGAAACTCTGGTAACCTTTCCCATGACTCAACCGCCTTCAATAACTTCATCAATTCTTGTGTGCTAATTGATCCTCCCATCAGTAACCGCCTCTTTACCTGGTCTAACCGTAGAGACAACCCATCCCTGGCCAAATTAGATAGATTTCTTTTCAACACAACCTGGGAAGACCAACATCCCCTCTCATCTGTCTCGGGCCTGGCAACCACGATCTCAGACCATTGCCCCCTCCTGTTTGACTCTGGCTCTCTGAACACCACCCACAAACCATTTAGATTCGAACAACTCTGGCCTCTAGAACCATCTTTTGATGACTTTGTCAAGTTGGCCTGGTCTCAACCCACCAATCTAGAATCTCCTACTGCTCGTATTGTGGCCAAGCTCCGTTCGCTCAGAAAATTGATAAGACCTTGGGCCAAATACATCTGGGGCTCCCTTAAATATCGGATCTCACATGTCCAAGACGAAATCCTCAACCTTAATATCCTAGCTGAATCCCAACCCCTAACTGATCCAGAAACACAGCAGTTGAACCTCCTCGAAATGGAATTAGACAGACTCCTTAAACAGGAAGAAATCGGTTGGAAACAACGCTCCAGAGCAAAGTGGTTGGAAGAAGGAGATAGAAACACGGCCTACTTCCACAGGTTAGCAAATGGACGATGCAGATCCTCGACCATCTCTAACATTCAACATAACAACATCACCTACTCTGACCAATCTGATCTCCTCCGCCTCTTCACCAACCATCACCGCAACATCCTTGGCAAACCTTCTCCCCCTCTACCAGACATAGACTGGAGTCTCCTTTACCCTGACCCTCAAAGTCTGCATGTAGATCACCCCTTCTCGGAACAAGAAATCTGGAATGCAGTTAAAGATATGTCAGACAATAAAGCTCCTGGACCTGACGGCTTTGGCCCCCTCTTCTTCAAACACTTCTGGAATACAGTGAAATCTGACATTATGGACATGTGCCTCGAATTTCAAAATGATCCCAGCTCGGTTACACGAATCAACTACGCCATCATTTCCCTCATCCCAAAATCTGATGACCCCTCCTCCCTTGATTCCTTTCGACCTATCAGCCTCCTCAACACCACCTTCAAAATCATTACAAAAATCCTTGCAAACCGACTTCAAGCGGTAATATCCCCTCTAGTTGGCCTGGAGCAATCGGCCTTCATACTCGGGTGCAATATCCTAGACTGTGTGGCCGCCACTCAAGAAGTGGTGTCTTTCTGCCACAGAACCAACACCCCAGGAATCCTACTTAAGCTTGACTTCTCCAAAGCCTTTGACTCAGTCAACTGGAACTTCATTCTCGCTCTACTACGACATAGAGGCTTCCCACCGAGATGGTGCTCCTGGATATCCTCTATCCTGAACTCCAACATGTCTTCTGTATCAGTCAATGGAGAACTTGGCGGTCTGATCAAATCTATGAGAGGCCTATGTCAAGGAGACCCCCTCTCCCCCCTAATTTTTGTTCTTATTGCAGATGTCTTCAACCGCATGATTAAACTGTTCATCTCCAACAGCCACTTAGCCGGAATCAGCATCCCTACAGCTAACCTTCAAATTTCCAACCTACAATTTGCTGACGATACCATCCTCTTTGCCTCACCCAATCCTAATCACCTACACTGCCTCAAAGTTCTCCTCTACGTTTTCGAATTAATCTCTGGCCTTTCCATCAACTTCCACAAAAGCTCCCTTATCATGCTTGGCAATACCAACCACCTTGGTCCCGCAACCGCTGCCATTCTCAACTGCAAACTTTCCCAGTTTCCAATTTCCTACCTGGGCCTACCTATTCGGCCCACCAGACTCACGCGTCCTGACTGGTTACCCCTCATCAACAAAATTGAATCCCGCCTCACATCCTGGAAAGCCGCTTCCCTCTCGACAGCTGGTAGATTAATCCTAGTTAAATCGGTCCTCTCTGCCATCCCCTCCTACTGGATCTCCTTCCACAAACTCCCCTCTTGGGTCTCCAATAAAATTGACAAATCCCGCAGGACCTTCTTATGGAATGGTTCCAAAGCAAAATGCCTTATTAACTGGCGCTCAGTCTGCCTCCCAAAATGCCATGGTGGCCTTGGTGTCCTGGATCTCTCCTCGCTCAACATTGCCCTTTTAACAAAATGGCTCTGGCGTTTTCTCTCTCCCGAAAATTTCCTCTGGAAGGATTGGATCCTTCACTCATATCACTACTCTAATCCACACCTAGCTCTACACCTCCCCCCAGTTGCAGACCTTCTCCATTCTGGTCCAATGTCCTCCACACCATCCCCCGAGTCAAATCCCTCTTTCATGTTTTAATAGGCAATGGCATCAACTGCCTTTTTTGGCATGACACGTGGGTAGCCTCCTTCCCCCTAGCCAAAACACTACCTAACCTCTTCTCCTCCGCAAATCTACAACTGGCCACCACTTCTACCCTGTGTCACCTGGGCCCCAGTAGCCTTCATCCCCCCTCCCTTTTTTCCATCGAAACTTTCAATGAACTTCTCATAGCCTCGAAAATCCTGCAATCCCTTCGCCTGTCCCACTCACCAGACCGCTTCACCTGGGCACTTAACCCATCCAAAGGCTTCTCTGTATCATCTTGCTACTCTTTCCTCATCCACCCTGGCCGCCTTTTCCCCTACAGCAGGATCTGGAACTGCCATTCACACCCTAGATTTCTCTTCTTCCAATGGTGCCTCATTCGTAACCGCATCAACACCAAAGACAGACTCATTCGCTTAAACATCCCCACTGATCCCCTCTGCGTTCTTTGCTCCTCTCAAGACGAAACAATTACCCACCTTTTCTTAGACTGCGATTTCTCTTTTGCAATTTGGGCCCCAACCAGCGCACATCTTTTGGGTTACATTCCAGAGTGCATTTCATTTTTTGAATACTGGCAGCAAGACCTTGGAAATCACAATCTCGACATCTTTATCACCATTTACTGTTGGTGCATTTGGAAAGAACGAAATGCTTTTGTCTTCAACAAACCTAGATCTTCATCCACGGCCATCTGTAGTAGAATCTCACAACTTTTCTACTACTGGACAGGTACCAGTTCGGCCCCCTTCAGATTTAGGCTGAGGTCCGCTCCTGCTGACTCGGCAGAATCAATGGCCAATACCAGTGCCACCCCGCGGTAGCAGCTCCGGCGCGATTCTGTCTGCCCCCATTTTGTTTGCTGAATCATCGATGTCGGTGACTTTGTCCCATTCTTTACTCCATTAGCTCTTATGTACATTTCTATGTTAGCTAACTTAGCCTATTTTTTTGGCCACCGGTTGGGCTTGTCAACCGGTCTTTACTTCATATTATTCTAATATTATTATTAACCGGCTGTGTAGTCTATCACTACACAACCGTCTTTCTCAAAAAAAAAAATTTTGGCGCGTCTAAGTTCCTTATTTTGCAATGTTTTGAATTTGAAATAAAAGACAATGTTTTGATTATGGATCAAGTGCATGATTTATAAGTAATAGTCAGTAAACTTGGGGACATGGATGTGAAAATTTCGAAGTCAACTCGAGTAGGGGAAATCATTGCAAAACTTATATGTATGACTAAGGAATTGACTTTGAAGAAAACATTAAAGCACATACGAATTGAAGAAGAGAAAAGAATTGACTATGGTGTATTTCCGATCAAAAATGTGAACAATGCAACTTCTAATTTAAAGGGAAAGAGGAACCATAATACGAACTTCAAACCTAACATGAAAAGTAAAACCAGTGTCTAAACCCAATCCAATAAGCAAAAAAAAGGCTTGTTATAGTTGAGGTAAACTTGGGCACTATAAATGAGAGTGCAAGGCTCTCCTGAAACAACTAATGATACAAACATGACAACGACTAAATAAATGAAGGGAATCTGTGCGATGTTTTCTGATTTACAGGTTGGCATGATTACCATCTCATATATAGAATTTGTGAGACAAAGACTTTTGATTGATGACCTGATTCTGGAGGAACTGTGTAACAACTCGATTAATAATTACCTAATTAATAATTGATTAAAAATTCTAATTGAAGTAAATTTAATTTGGATAATTGGTTTGAAATTTATCTATTTTAAAAGAAGATTTCAATTTAAAATAGGAAAAAAATGATATAATTTGTGTTAATTTGTCTGCTGAGAGTTTTAAGAATTCTGGCCGATGCGTTCCGATAGGGGTGCCTAAAACACTACAATGAAACATTTCGACACTGCGATTTGGAAAGAATAATTAAAATTTGATGTTTATTTAAGTTGGTTTGGATTTTGGCAAAATGTAATAATATTATCTATTTTAAGATTTTTAAAATAAAGTGAAAATGATTCTAAATTATTTTTCTTTTAATTAGAATTTTGTTGTTTAGAAAGTTTAGTTAAGTGTAAATTTAACTAAATAATATAATAGCCTTTTCTTAAGGATCTTGGGCTTATATCCAAGCCCATTAGTAAATTTTATAACTTCATTCCTTAATCAATTTTCTAATTCAACTACTACTTATTCATTTACGTATCTTCTCCAGGAGACTAAGCAGAATAAAGAGGCAAGCAAACCCAATTTTCAGCCCTAGTTTTGATTTTAGGAATTCAAACAAAAATCAGTAAATCTCAAATTAAATAGGTATGAATTCCTTGCTTCTTTCTCTACCTATTGATACTATCAATTTTATATTTTTATTCAGTTAGTAATCTCTAAAATTTTGTTGATTAGGGGTTGTTTTGAAGTTTTATGGAATTTAGGAGTTAGAGAAGAAGGCGGTAGTTTTCAATTTGCAGCTTAATCCCAATTCGGTTCATCCCTTTTCTTTTTGAATTCAAGGTGAGATAATAATCTCGCACCACTATATCTATTATCTGAGATAATTTACTATTTTGAATTGGTTTTCAAATTGAATAATTCAATCAGTAA
This sequence comes from Allium fistulosum, assembly GCA_030737815.1. Lineage (NCBI taxonomy): Eukaryota > Viridiplantae > Streptophyta > Magnoliopsida > Asparagales > Amaryllidaceae > Allium > Allium fistulosum. Next base: position 1,265,091,384 of record CM060901.1, on the reverse strand, counting down.
AAATAAAATAAAATTTTATTTAGTATAATTTAACTTTGGGAAACTGGTACTGTTTAATTGAAGTGAGCAAACATGTGATGATCAGTTTGATCTCAAGTTTCAAAATTTCTAGTTTACTTTGTCGCTTGAGCATGTTTCGTACCTTTGTGCCTCCATGCTCTGTCACTTGAGCACATCAAAATCCTTGTTTTGCATTTGTACACATTTTATTGTTAGTTTAGAGTTCAATTGCAAGCTACATCAAATATTAAATTGAATATAAAATGACATGTCTTTCATTGTCCTTGTTATGAAGAAAAGTCACATTCAAATTTTGCATTTATTAGTGTACATGCTGCCATATATATACACACACTTGTAGCTATCATAAAAATTTGTTCACTTTAACTTATCCCAATGCATGGAAATATGGCATGCATAGTTCAAATTGACAAAGAAATTCATGCTTTAAATTATTTTCGCCTGGTCATATGGAGTTCGCTTTGCATTGTTTAATCAAGTTGTCCAATATAGAAATAAGGACACATGCCCTATATATATTTCTTGCCATGAAGAATAATCACACTCAACACTTTTGTTTAGAGTTATGTACGCTGGCCTAGTTTGATCTGACATCACTTTGAATATATATATATATATATATATATAAGTTTACTTACCTATAAATATGTAGTCTAAATTGAACAATTATACAGGATAGTACTTTTATTTTGAAACATGTAGACTAACTTTTCATAACATGTATAAGTAGTCAAATTTTTGCTGTACATGTTTCTCTATACATGCTTTTATCTTGTAGCTTATCTTTTATATAAAACATATATACAAATTTTGAACTGTTGATACTTTGATTATGTAGCCTGACATTTTTATTCACATAGTATTATATATATATATAAATAGTTTGACTTGACCTACATATGTTGTTTATTTATATAACCTACTTATACATGCTTTGAAATGTCTCTTTTCATGAAATCTTTTATTATAAAGTGCTTCCTAAAAAAGCAAAATAAAATAAAATAAAATAATAATAATAAAATTCCTTTTATTTTAATTCTTATGAATTTGGGGTTTTATTGAAATTTTGTGATTTTCTACGAAATAAATAGTTTTAATAAATGATTGACTTGTCGGATTGGTATGAGACATTTCGTACAATTCTTTCATTCATTATTATATTTTGTTAAATAGAATTTGAGTGGAACTTACTAGCTTTCAGTAAATACTAGAATTTCACCTTTTGGTATGGGATAGTTAGTTAGATTCTAATGATTACTAGAGTGAAAGTGAGCTACACTTAGAGTTATATTATCTTAGGGTGTTCGTATTTTAGGCCGATAGATCCCTGAGAGACGATAACTCATTTTTATCGACTTGAGAGTCGATACGTTCTTAAATTTGGGGTAGGGAGAGTTATTTCTTTTAGTTAGGTTTGTTATGGTATGACACGGCTGCCCTTTTCTATTTTTGGGCAATTGTTATATGCATGCCTATCAGTTTATTTTACAGCTGGACAATGTTTACCTATTTATATTCGTTAGGTAAATTCACATAGTTTTGTCATACGCACGACTACTTATTTCTTATCTTTAGGCGTCGGGGTTTTTACTTGATAGTCTATTTCTTTTCGTTATACTATCGCGCTATTTGGCGGGGTTTATTTATTTTAGTTAGGCCATGTGTCGCACCATATCACACTGACAGTTGACTACCATTATTATTTCATTAGTGATGATTATTTCTTTAGAGATTTTGGGATAGATATTTAGTATCTTTTTAGCTCTGGAGAATCTTGAATTTGTTGTCACTATGTTTTTGATGACATTCCATTTTATACTTAATATGGATTTAAACAAATGGTGATTAGTTATTATGCCTTATTTTGGTCGTTGTTCTGGCATAGTTTTATTATGGCTTATTTAATTTAAGTCATATGTTTACGATATCACTATCTCATCTCTTTATTAGATATAGTCTGACTCGTTTATTTTTAAAATGCTCGGGTCCGGCCGAGACTGTATAGGTACTAGGACTCATTGATCTCTAGATCTTGGGCTAGTAATAAAGTAGACTGTTTTGACTATTTTAGTTTACTTCATACTTGTATATATTGACATTAGGAGTTTGTGTCATGTATATTATATAGCAATCATTTTGTACCTATTATAGTACTTTTGGATGTGATGTATATATATATTATGTGGGTCTAGTAATGATATTTTGTAGACTCACATTCTATTATGTATATGATGTATAGTATTCCACTGTGATCTGTGACTCCGATCCTTTTTTACCTATATTATATACTGTTCTGAATCTTTTTAATTGGTATGTTTATTACTTTGTAATAATATTGTACACGTCAATTTTTTTTTTCAATTTAGATCCTCTAAAGGTAATAATGACGCGTCATTGTTAGTATAAAGATATATTCACATTCGATCGCCCTTAACCAGCCGTATTCTCTGTGTTATTCGATGACATTATTTGCAATGTTCTTTAATAATATAGGTTTAACGGTAGGGTTGTTACAACTTGGTATCAGAGCTGGATTTAGAATATTATAGAATATAATCAATACAGAGTCTATATATAAACCTAGATGACCTAGAGTCCTGTCCTATTGGTATGTGGTAGTTAGTAATCCAATTAATTATTATGGATAGGAATATAAAATGATTACTGGGTAATCATTGAGTCGTATTTGAAAATTTCTTTAAGTATAAATTTTCTATATATATATATATTATAGGAGTATATTTCTAATCTAGAAATTGAATGTGCAGTCTTGAGTTATGGCTGGTGGTAGACCTCCTAGAGCAACTATAGGATCGACTAGTGATCCTGGTACATGAGGAGTGATTTTAACTCCCGAACAAATCCCTCTGATGGTTCGGACTGCCCAGACTCAGGCTCTTGGTGCTCAGCCATCTCATTCCGATTTTGCCCGTCTGTGTAGTGATTTCGGAAGGCTGGGGGGTAGACCTTTCAAGGGGATTGAATCTATTGGAGATGTTCAGGCATGGTTGAAGATTTGCGAGCGTATTTTCTCTAGTATGGAGCTTGGGAATGTTCAGAGAGTTCGTGTAGTAGCCAGTCAATTACAGGAGAGAGCCTTGGACTGGTATGATTTATTGGAGGTAGATAATTCAGATGCACCACTTACATGGGTTCAGTTCAGACATCAATTTGAACTGAAGTTTCTACCAGATGTAGAGAAGGCAACTTGTATGGATGAGTGTATGACATTGTATTGTGGAGTCACAAAGGTTGACTTTTACAAACGAACATCTATTTGGTGGCGGAGAAGCCAACTTCTCTTAGCTTAACACCCTTCTCTGAGACGTATGAGCTCATAGGTTGTATGTTTGTGGAAGTCAAATAGTGGTCAAAGGAATGGCAATGTGGCATTCAAAGTGGAACCTATTATGATCAAAGCGTGGTTTTGTATGGAAAGTGTGGCTTTGTCTAAGCTGAGCGTAACCTCACTCCCAAGCAGCACATCTCGGAAATGATACGGGAACTATGTTACATATGTCAGGCTTAGTATGACGAGGGTGGCATATGATACCTCAAGGTGACTGGCAGCGTATGATCTAGGTTGCTAAGGTGTCCAGACGAGACCCTCATTGTATGGTATAGTGGTGTGTGAGTCCTTGCATGAGAAGCCACCAGATATCAAGAAGTGTGGCAATATGAGGAATAGTGGTGTGTGAGTCCTTGCACGAAAAACCACCGAGTTCCGGTTGCTATGCGTTGTTATTGAGGTTCCCTATCATGTTGGAAATCCAATTCCAATACGGGCTTTACGGTTTTGATTGTAGTCCTAAAATAGCTGTAATGACTTGCAAACATTTCAGCTACCCCTTTTGGTATTATATATTCCGTTGACCTAGCCTGGATATATTCTCTTAGACTTAGTCTGGGTATTGATACCTTATTTGAATAAGTTTATTTGAAAGATGTTTTCCAAAAGAATGTCATTAAAGATAATATCAAATTATTTTGGTAATAAAAGTGTTTTGGTTATCATAAGGTTAAATCCGTCTGTATTTATGTGTGGGCGTGGTCTTATGAGACACCCTCCTTTTCAAAGGTTTCGATAACATCGTCATGAGCTATACATTTAAAATTTCGAGTATCTCACGCTGGTTTATCAAGCCTGATCCGGGTATTTTTAATACTTGGGTTAGATCCGATTAGTTTTAGGATTAGCTGAAGACGCTTGGAGTTTCCAAAGGGGAGCTGGAGATCTTTATCATCGTATGAACGTATTCTATTATCCACTACATCTATTGCATTTGTTTTGTTGTTTGTCAACATTTGTAAGGGTAGGTGTTATAACTATCTAGGCTGAATCTAGGTTAGACTCTGATATTGTATTTAAAATTTTACACTGTAAAGATTATTGTTGAAATAATATATGTGCTTCTATTCGTGTGAGATTCTGTTTTTCTATTCCGTTCAATCTTTATTTTTCTTTCTACCCTTAATGATCCGCTTGTACGTGCAATTTGAGTTGGACATGTGTGGTTTATTATCTATTCAAAGGGTATGGAAAAATGGGTCATTACATAACTTCTTTTAGTTTATCTAATAGCTCCGAGTTTATATCTATTAAATCGTCAAAAGTTAGATCCCTTACATTGTTAGTTGAAGCCATAAAGCAGACATTGGCTTGTTCAGAATCACTATCAGTGTCACTATCTGATGATGAGGACGATTCTGAATCATCCCATGTAACAGAGAATGCTTGCTTCATTTTGTACTTGTCCTTTTTATTCTTGTATCTGTCTTTCTTTCGATCAGGACAGTCCTTCTATATGTGACCCTTCTTATGACATTCATAACACTTGAGATTTAAAGCTGATGGTTTATTGTTATTGTCTCTTCTGTTGTTACTGAATTTCTTGTTCTATCTAAATTTCAAAAACTTTTTGAAGTTCTTTGCTATAAATGCCATGTCATCTTCATCTGAGTCCGAGTCTTCTTGTTCAGCCTAAAAAGCTATATTCTTTCTATTTTGGGCTTGATCTCATTTTGCCTGCAAATTTACTTCATATGAGATGAGATTTTCTATCAACTCTTCAGGTTTGATGGTAGAAATGTCATTAGCTTCTTCAATAGCTAAGACTTTTCGTTCCATTCATCCGTTAAAGAGTTTAGGATTTTCGAGACAATATCAAAATCTCTATATTTTTCTCCTAATGCCAATAGTGAATGATATATGTCTTGGAATCTAGAATTCATGTAACAGCCCGGACATTTTCAACCATTCGCATCCGCACATGTCGGACTTGAATTGCTCAAAATACCAGATTGTTAATTTAAATTTGGCAAAACTCAGCATATACAGTAAATAAAATAATCACAGACACAGAGTATTATAACAGAATGCACCGGAATAGATTAATAAATAGTAGTTCATGAAGCTACTAGAATAACAAAGTTTGAAATAAAATACAACAGAATATCTCAAATACAGACTGGTGACATCTCTGAACAAATCAACTGAAAAAGCTGAAAGCTGAATCGATAGTTGGATCTCCAAGCGAAGCTCCAAACTTCAAGGTGAGTCTAAATTGTAGTATCACTCAGTCTGACCCGAGCGTAAAGAAAAACACAAAACACTCGAGTCAGGATTAACATTCTTATATCAATAAATCTAACTTAAGTGAAATATCAACTGAAATATAAGTAACTTAAAGGATGTTTGGGATGACCATCCTCTAAGGATCCGTGGAACTATCTACAATGTAGAAATATACGCTATAAACAACCAAACGTCATTATAACACCGTGGTCATTTCAAAATATTTTATACTTCAAAACCAAAATATCATTTCCATTCCAAATATATATATATTTCCAAATTATAGCACTTTCAAAACTAAATTGATAATTTCATATTTATCTTATTTTAACTTCATTATTATTTAGTTTTGAAATATTCACTTAATAAATCCATTATCATTTAAATAACCTTAAATTACATTAAACTAAATGTTTCCTTCAATTTATTTAAAACTTGAAATATCCATTTAATCACTTTAAATCAAAATCAAGTTATAAAATTATATCTTAAAACCCTCAAATTCAATAAGTTTCAAATCGATTTAATTAAACAAAATTCTTAATTAAATACAATTTTGAATAAATTCAAATTTATATTTCCAACCTTAACTTATAGAATCATTATAAAATCTATTTTTTAAAATAATTTTTTTATATAAATACTTAAACATATTGTATTTTACCTAAATCAAACTTGACTAAATTTAAAGCTTATTATTAAATCTATTTTGTATTTAAACTTATTCATATACATAATATTTTCAAATTTAAATAAAACCATATATATTTTCTTTCAAACCCATAGAAATCATTTTAAGGTATTTATATATAGACCAACCGTGTCTGTATAAAATTTTCTATCCCATGGTCGAGTGATACGGATATTTATCATTTCAATCCGTAATTTAAATATATACGGGTATATATCATTTCAACCCGCAATCCCAAATTCAATTCAAATGAAAATCGCTTGGGTTTATCATTTCAACCCATAACGATTTTCTCCTATTCTATAGATTGTTCGGGTATGTATCATTTCAACCCATAGGGAATTCTATACTAACAGGGAACTTGCAGAGTGATAACAGATATGATAATAATAATAACATGCATATATTATCAATAACAATAAAAATATAAACAACATGATATGGTGTCATATCCCACAGGTGAATAGTAACAGATAATAGTATATATAACAATTTAAATAACTACAGCAGCATGTTTCAATTGTCGTTTCAATTGAAATCAAATTTAATAAATACAGGAATGTTAAATTGTGAGTGATTGCTTACCTTTCGAGGCTAGAGAGATTTGACAAAGAAATGAGCTACGAATCCAGGCACGAATCTCAAAGCAAGGCAAGATTGAACGTGAATTGGACGAACAAGGCTGATAATCAAGAATTGATGAACTGAATCAGAATCAGTTTGATATATACATAAATATTTGTTATTTTATTAAAATTAATATTTTAGTCTAAGATAAAAATTAAAATAAAATATATATAGTTAAAATAAAATACATACTTATAATAAAAATCAATTTAGTTCAAAACCATTTAAAATTTATGTATATTCTCTTTATAAAACCATACTTAAAACCAATATACAAATGCAGACACCACATAATATATGTAGACAAAAGTGTATATGCGAATAACTAAATATGTATAAATAAATATGCAGACTTAACCTTATATTTACTAATATATATAAATATGTGACTAACATATATATACCATACCATATTATATAATTAATATAACTTGCATAAAACACTTAAACACATAAATATAACATATATATCTCCTATACTTACATACACATATACAGTTAACAAAATTTACAATATTAAAATTTATATACTATACAACATATAAGTATAAGTTTATATAAAATAATATAACTTAAAAAAAAACAGAGACTAGTATAAAACACCCCATATAACAGACTTAATATAAACTACCAATATATATATACTATATCGACTAATATCGTTTAGACATTGTATACACTGTATAAATATATAAGTTATAAACAACTTCATCTTTAACCAAATTAATATAACAGCCTATAACATACACTATAAATATATATACATACTGACATAATTAGTTGATATAATTTAATATATATATATATAAGCTAGCTTATCAATATAATATATATAACTATCACTTAAACTTTACACCATAACTAATAATATATATAACAAATTATATTATATATAAAATTATTTACAGTATCAACACATTTCATATAAACCGTACACAAACAAAGCATATACGTATAATACTATAAACAGTGAAGAGGAAAATATAGACAACTTTATACATATATTATACCTACAGATTTTGAAATATTAAACACTTACATATAGAATATACTGTACACTATATATATGCATAAATAATATAAACTGTTAAACAGATTTGGACAAAATACATTTGTTAATCATATAAAGTAAACTATAAAATATATATACAAGTAATTATATAAACAAATGAACTATACACTATTACATACAACAACATATACATATCATATACGTACAAATCTTATATGTATTAGACTTATAAAAATATAATATAACAGATATATACATTATATATAGACTACAGACAAAAATGCATACAAAACAAACATCAAACAGCTCCTAAATAAACTCATATACCAACAGGCGATATATATACACACATAAAAAGAAGCTAACTGACATACATATTCAATATACAGTATACATATAACTTTCACAAATATCTGGAAATTAAAACACATATATAAAATTACCCTTTTCTATGAATTCTTTGGTATACTATATACAACAATATATAACCTACTATTTTATTATATACTATATATATATATAAACATACAAACCTTATATTTAGAAAACTTTTCATATAACAGTCTTATATAAGCTAACCCATATAATTTATATAAACTTCATATGTCAGACACGTCACAAACTAACAAATTATATACGCACGTTTTAAAAATCAAACCTTGGAAATCTCGTTTTCAATATATATATATATATATAAATGAAGAATTCTGAGTTGAGGAGGCTTGCAATGCACGGTGGTGGCCATCGCCAAGGCGGAGCACGAGGCCTCAAGCGAGAAATGAGAGGGGCGAGAGGGAGAGGGAGAGGAGGCGGATGGTGGCGGGGACGAAGGTTTGGCAGTTGGAGGAAGAAGGTTCGGTGCGGGTTTGCTGTCGATGGTGGGTGTACTAGGTTGTCTCGGCTGGATGGTCTGCCGCGGAGGTCGAAGTAGGTGGATGGGATCGGCTGTGGAATGCTCGGTTGATGGCACAAGTAGAGGAAGACGAGGAAGTTCCCAAACTTTGCAAACGAGAAGAATAGCAGGGAAACTTTATACATAAACTATATATATTTGTCCCAAAACCGAATGAACAGAGAAACAAAATAAAGTGGACAAACCAAAGCACGAAGATGGACCATCAAAATAAATATTGGAAACGTTGGGAATGATAAAAGTCAGTTTGAATTCAAGAAATAATAAAATCTAGTGGCTGACAGCTTGCACGATGGAAATGAATAGACCAGGGAAACAAAAGGACTAAGAAATAAGACGACTCAAAAACGGGTACCAATGCGATTAACCGTTTCGTGGTTTCTTCCACGTACCCGACTTCAAAGCACAGAATTGAATATACCGCAGAGATCAGCATGACGAGACGATCAAAACGGTATACAAATATCAGTGGTATGATCATCCTATCAAAAGTCGATATCGGTACCAAAAATGCTGTAAATTTGTTGAAAATAAGATGAACGCGGCTAGAGAAATCCAAATTTGGCAAAACGAATTATGACGTCTCACTCAGAAGATGATTTACAAATTTATTGTATAAAAATATTCAGGTTTGGAAAACATTTTATTACCGTCAAATATTAACTAATTTAAATTGAAATAAAATTACACAATAAAATAAACTTCCATATTATCTGATGAAATTTTACCATTTGTTATGTTTAAATATACGTAATTCAAATATTAAATTTTTATTTCCAAATTCAATTATAAAATTCTAAGCAAAATTTTAGTTAATTACGTTATAAAATGAATTAAAATTTACGGGTCGTTACAATACATTTCACTTATAGTTTCATCTGTTTCATTTTGAAATTTTGGAACTGATTTTTAAGCATAGAAATCTTGCTTTGTTTCACTTTGTTTCCTCCTTCATGTGTAACTTTAAGAGTTCACCAGATTTCGTAAGCAGTTTTACACATACTAACTCTATAAATTCATTCTTATCTGAAGCACAAAATAACATATTCAAGGCTCATTTGAAGTAGCATCTATTTTTTTGTGTTTGACCATTGTGCATATGGTGTGGTAGGTATAGTGTATTCATTCTGAGTGATATTCCAAGTATCATATCCATTTGCTTGCATATAAATATTCATTCGAGTTGACCAATAGTTGTAATTCAAACCATTAAATAGTGGTGGTTGTGCAGTGGATTGACCTTCAATAAAACTTGTGTTAGTGTTATTTTCTATATTAACTGAATATCAAATAACCGTGTTATGGTTTTATGATGACCTTACTCTGATACCAAATGAAAGTGGCTAAGGATCATAATATGGAATATTATCTAAGTTATTTACTAGTGCGGAATATAAATATAACAGTAAATAGTAAAGTAAATGACACCAAGGATTTTTATACTGGTTCGAACTTCCCGTTCTATGTTCAGTCCCAAACTCCTTCTGGAATTTAACTATCAACCCTCTCTTAACCCGGAGAAACATGTATTACACCGCTTGAGCAACCGAACTGGACTTCATCTACATAAGCAACAGAATAGGACTTCAACCGCCTGAGCAACCGAAAAGGACTTCTAATACAAATAGTAAAAATTGATCTGACTGGGTATGCTCTTTAGTAGCACTGATAAGTCAATAACATACACCCTTCCTATAATCTTCTCCTTTGTGGTATATAGTGTGATTCGTGTAGATAGGAAGTTTAACAAACCACTAATGAAATTTTTCTTGGATGTACAAGTGATTAGAACGAGAGTTTGAATGCAAGTGGCAAGATTGTTTAGATAATATGAATAAGAGAAAAGAATTAGAAAATTAAGTTATTAAAACAATTGATTTCTAGGATATATATAGTATTAAAGTGTTGCAACTTATCATGAAAAGTAGCGATCAAAAGATATAGAAACAACTCTTGATTTAAGGGTTGTTTCTATTCGCTGAAGTGAAGTGACTTTTTAGAAATATAGCCGTTATGCAATTTCAGTCGACTGAATAAAATAATTTAGCTAGTTGAAATTTGTAAAATTCGAATCAGAGAAGAAACAGTGCAAAAGACACGTCATTTATCCGACTGAATCGTATGGTTTAGTCGACTGAATATTCATATGTTATTGTGCACATGCACAAGAATTCAGTCGACTGACCGATGCGTTTTAGTCAGCTGAATTACTTGTTTTATGCCATATTCATGATTTTTCAACAATGCTTTTGTGTGAGAACAAGTGTACCAAAATTTTTGATATATGAACTATGATTTGAAAGATGTTTAAGTACGTGTGCGTGCATATACCACTTTGGAGAGATTTTAACAAAAATTAACTACTAGACTTAGACCATAGACAAACCATAGACAATATTGAAGCTTCTATTTGGAATCTGGTCTGCAATCTATCTGTCGAGTAAAATAGTATCTTCTCCTGCAAATATGGTTAGTCCACATAATATTTACTTATATAATTGTCACAATCAAAACATCAAAATACAAGGTTCTAACAGATATACTATCCAACTAGGAAGCAGCAAGATGTGTGCTGATATGAAGAGGCTATATTTCTAGGAGGGGATGAAGCGTGACATGGGGAATTTTGTGATGCATTGCATGATGTGTCAGCTTGTTAAAGCTGAACATCAGAGACCTAGTGGACTTCTATAGCCATTAGAGGTTCCATTATGGAAGTGGGATCAGGTAAATGTGTGCTTAGATTTTAATGAGTTCATATTTACTTCCAATATAAATTGATTTGGTAATTTCAATTACAGTTATCCATGGATTTTGTAGATGGATTACCTTGTTTGAGGAGCGGACATGATAGTCTTTGGATTTATTGTTGATTGATTGACTAGATCGGCTCATTTTATTCCAGTAAAGTCAACCAAAACAGCTCCTTATCTGGCGAAGCTGTATATTAAAGAAGTGGTTAGGCTTCATGGCGTACCCAGTGCCATTGTGAGTGACGGAAATCCGTTATTCACCAGTAGATTCGGGGAAAGTCTTAAGACTGCATTGGGTACTAAGCTGAATCTAAGTACTGCCTATCATCCTCAGATGGATGGTCAAACGGAGCTAGTTAATAAAGTTATTGAGGATTTCCTTCGTGCTTGCATATTAGATTTTGGAGGTAGTGGGATTGATCATATCTATTTAGTAGAATTTGCCTACAATAACAACTTTCAGTCAAGTATCGGTATGGCTCCTTTCAAAGCATTATATGGAAGACCGTGTCGTTCTCCATCTTGTTGGTTGGAGGCTGGAGATAGATATGTACTTGGGCCAGATTCTATTAGAGAAGGTTCAGAGAAAATAGAAATTATCAGGCAGAGAATGAAGGAAGCACATAGCAGACAGAAGTCATATGCAGATCAAAGGAGAAAGGACTTGGAGTTTGCAATTGGATATCTTGTTTTTGTACGAGTATCTCCACTGAAAGGAGTAATATGGTTCAGTAGTACCGGGAAATTAGCTCCACAGTTCATTGGACCGCATCCTATAACTGAGCGCATTGGTACTGTGGCATATCGTGTTGTTCTATCTAATCATCTATCCGGAATACATGATGTATTCCATGTATCTCACCTCTACAAGTGTCATAGAGATTCTGAGTCAGTTTTAGAGCCTTCGCTGATTGAGGAACTTGAGATTTCTCCCGACTTGACTTATGATCAATGCCAGTGCAGATAGTGGCAACATAGGTCAAACGGCTCTGAAACAAGGAAGTTCCGCTAGTGAAGGTGCAGTGGTCCGGGAATCCCAAGGATTGTAGTTGGGAGACTCGCCGGTATATGGAGCGGATTAATCCTGAGTTATTTTCTGAGGCATGAGTCTGGTAAATTCTTTTCTCTCTTTGATAATTCGTTAAATATTAATTAGATTAATTATTCATGTTAGAGATTCCTTCTAAACAAGAATTTGCGAGGACACAATTTTCTTAAGGGAGGGAGTCTGTAACAACCTAATTAATAATTATCTAATTAATAATTGATTAATAAATTCTAATTGTTAATTTAAAGAGTTAAATTGAGAAGTAAATTTAATTTGGATAATTGGTTTGAAATTTATCTATTTTAAAAGAAGATTTCAATTTAAAATAGGAAAAAAAATGATATAATTTGTGTTAATTTGTTTGTTGAGAGTTTTAAGAATTTTGGTCGATGCGTTTGGCCAACGTTATCGATAGGGGTTCCTAAAACATTACAACGAGACATTTCGACACTGCGATTTGGAAAAAATAATTAAAATTTGATGTTTATTTTATTTTTATTTAAGTTGGTTTGGATTTTGGCAAAATGTAATAATATTATCTATTTTAAGATTTTTAAAATAAAGTGAAAAGGATCCTAAATTATTTTTCTTTTAATTAGAATTCTTTTGTTTAGAAAGTTTAGTTAAGTGTAAATTTAACTAAATAATGTAATAGCCTTTTCTTAAGGATCTTGGGCTTATATCCAAGCCCATTAGTAAATTTTATAACTTCATTCCTTAATCAATTTTCTAATTCAACTACTACTTATTCATTTACGTATCTTCTCCAGGAAACTAAGCAAATGAAAGGGGTAAGCAAACCTAATTTTCAGCCCTAGTTTTGATTTTAGGAATTCAAACAAAAATCATTAAATCTCAAACTAAATAGGTATGAATTCCTTGCTTCTTCCTCTACCTATTGATACTATCAATTTTATATTTTTATTCAGTTAGTAATCTCTGAAATTTTGTTGATTGGGGGCTGTTTTGAAGTTTTATGGAATTTAGGAGTTAGAGAAGAAGGCGGTAGTTTTCAATTTGCAGCTTAATCCCAATTCGGTTCATCCCTTTTCTTTTTGAATTCAAGGTGAGATAATAATCTCGCACTACTATATCTATTATCTGAGATAATTTACTGTTTTGAATCGATTTGAAAATTGAATAATTTAATTAGTAAAAATAAAATAAAATTTTATTTAGTATAGTTTAACTTTTGGAAACTGGTATTGTTTAATTGAACTGAGAAAACATGTGTTGATCAGTTTGATCTCAAGTTTTGGAATTTCCCTATGAGTTGCTCTGTCACTTGAGCAAGTTTCCTACCTCCCTACCTCCATGCTCTGTCACTTGAGCACGTCAAAATCCTTGTTTGCATTTGTATACATTTTATTGTTAGTTTAGAGTTCAATTGCAAGCTACATCAAATATTAAATTGAATATAAAAGGACATGTCTTTCATTGTCCTTGTTATGAAGAAAAGTCACATTCAAACTTTGCATTTATTAGTGTACGTGCTGCCATATATATATATATATATATACTTGTGGATGTCATAAAATTTTTCACTTTAACTTCTCCCAATACATGGAAATATGGCATGCATAGTTCAAATTGACAATTCATGCTTTACATTCTTTTCGCCTAGTCATATAGAGTTGGCCTTGCATTGTTTAATCAAATTGTCCAATGTAGAAATAAGGGCACACGTCCTATATATATTTCTTACCATGAAGAATAATCACACTCAACACTTTTGTTTAGAGTTATGTACGCATGGCCTAGTATGTTTTCATTTTAAAATTTTATTAATGAAAGTGCCTATACATGCGTTATATTTGTACATCCATTTATTGATGTGACTTGACTTTGTTATCTTTTAGGAACGTAGTTTGATCTGACATCACTTTGAATATATATATATATATAAGTTTACTTACCTATAAATATGTAGTCTAAATTGAATAGCTGTATAGGATAGTACTTTTATTTTGAAACATGTAGAATAACTTTTCATAACATGTATAAGTAGTAAAATTTTTACTGTACATGTTTCTCTATACATGCTTTTATCTTGTAGCTTAGCTTTTATATAAAACATATATACAAATTTTGAACTGCTGATACTTTGATTATGTAGCCTAAATTTTTTATTCACATAGTATTATATATATAAATAGTTTGACTTGACCTACATATGTTGTTCATTTATGTAACCTACTTATACATGCTTTGAAATGTCTCTTTTCATGAAATCTTTTATTATAAATTGCTACCTAAAAAAAACTATACATGTTTCTCTATACATGCTTTTATCTTGTAGCTTAGCTTTTATATAAAACATATATACAAATTTTGAACTGCTGATACTTTGATTATGTAGCCTGCCATTTTTATTCACATAGTACTATATATATAAATAGTTTGACTTGACCTACATATGTTGTTCATTCATGTAACCTACTTATACACGCTTTGAAATGTCTCTTTTCATGAAATCTTTTATTATAAAGTGGTTCCTAAAAAAATAAAATAAAATAACAATAATAATAAAATAATAAATTTACTTTTATTTTATTTCTTATGAATTTGGGGTTTTATTGAAATTTTGTGATTTTCTACGAAACAAAGAATTTTAATTAATGATTGAATTGTCGGATTGGTATGGGACATTACGTACAATTCTTTCACTAATTGTTATAATTTGTAAAATAGAATTTTAGTGGAATTTACTAGCTTCCAGTAAATACTAGAATTTCACCTTCTGGTATGGGACAGTTAGTTAGATTCTAGTGATTACAAGAGTGAAAGTGAGCTACACTTAGGGTTATATTATCTTAGAGTGTTCGGATTTCAGGCCGATAGACCCCTGAGAGACGATAACTCATTTTTATCGACCTGAGAATCGATACATTCTTAAATTTGGGGTAGGCAGACCTATTTCTTTTAGTTAGGTTTGTTATGGTATGACACGACCGCCCTTTTCTATTTTTGAGCAGGTGTTATATGCATGCCTATCAGTTTATTTTACAGTTGGACAATGTTTACCATTTTATATTCGTTAGGTAAATTCACATAGTTTTGTCATAAGCATGACTACCTATTTCTTATCGTCAGGAGTCAGGTTTTTTTATCTGATAGTCTCTTTCTTTTCGTTAGACTATTGCGCTATGTGGTGGGGTTTATTTATTTTAGTTAGGCCCCGTGTCGAATTGTATCACACCGATAGTTGACTGCCATTATTATTTCATTAGTGGTTATTATTTCTTCAGAGATTTTAGGATAGATATTTAGTATCTTTTTGGCTTTGTAGAATTTTGAATTTGTTGTTGCCATGTTTTTGATGACATGCCATTTTACACTTGATATGGATTTAAAGAAATGGTGATTGGTTATTATGCCTTATTTTAGTCGTTGTTTAGCATACTTTTATAATGGCTTATTTAATTTAAGTCATATGTTTACGATATCACTATCTCATCTCTTTATTAGATATAATCTGACCCGTTTATTTTAAAAATACTCAAGTTGGGTCGAGACTGTACAGGTACTGGGACTCGTTGACCTCTGGATCTTGGGCTAGCAATGAAGTAGATTGTTTTGACTATTTTAGTTTACTTCATACTTGTATATATTGACGTTAGGAGTTTGTGTCATGTATATTATCTAGTAGTCATTGTGTACCTGTAATAGTACTTTTGGATGTGATGTGCATATATATATTATGTGGGTCTAGTAATGATATTTTATAGACCTACATTCTATTATATATATGATGTATAGTATTCCGCTGTGATCTGCGACTCTGATCCTATTTTATCTATATTATATACTATTCTGAATCTTTTTAATTAGTGTGTTTATTACTTTGTAATAATACTATACACGTCAATTTTTTTTTCTTTAGTTCAGATCCTCTAAAGGTAATAAAGACGCGTTGGTGTTAGTACAAAGATATATTCACATTCGATCGCCCTTAACCAGCCGTATTCTCCGTGTTATTAGATGACATTAATTGTAATGTTCTTTAATAATATGGGTATAACGGTAGGGTTGTTACAAACTACTCATTTATGCAATAATAAGGATTTGTTTAAAACTTAGTAGTAGATCAGCAAGAGGTTCTTATAGGTAATGAAAACGCAACAAAGGTTTTGGGCAAAGGAAGCTTTAGTTCACTTCCTAAGAATACTCTTACGAATGTGTTTCATGTCCCCAATATTAAGAAAAATACAGTTTCAGCAATTATTTTATTAAAAGTAGTATAAGATCCATTTTTGGGACTGACAACTTAATCTTATCAAAACATGATGTGTTTGTGGGAAAGGGATATGTTAAGTTGGAGCTATACCCTATTCAAAATTTTCGACACGCCGGTTTTCAACGGTTCAATTCTTCCTAGTGGCTATCTCCCAATTCTCCCTATAAAACCACTTTAATTCACCATTTTTTCCACACTAATCTCCCTCTCTTCACCTCTTCATAAATATGCAAGAACTAATAGAGTTAAGGTATGTCTTAGGAGAAATTCTATAATTTACTATAAATTATAACTTTGTAATAAAATCTCATTCGAAATAAAATGTGTTTTTCTTTCTATTATATACTTGATATAATGTGTTATATTAATTACTTATTTAAAGTATATTTAAAAGAAAATCCATAAATGATATATTTTGTGATAATAATTACAATGTGTTGTGACCATGAGCAATTTATTATAATAAAATAAATATATCATTTCAGATATTCCTAGTCAATATATATAAAGACCGGATATCGATACATTCATTTAGACTATAGTACATAACGCTCTCCAAAGGTTTGACAGTGTATTAGCCATGACTACTGGGACATCAATAGGTTACGTACTGATAGTTATCGAATAACTATTGAATGACTCATTTTATAGTTTTCTATTGGTTAATGCAACGAAGGTCAAACAAAAAATATGATATATGACAATATTACATAGTTTTCTCAACTTGAGAATACCATTGAACTTCATTGTGGACACTCCACTTTTATTATAGTTAAATTATACATGGTGTCCATCAAACGACTATAGTTGGGTCTGAATTAAAGCATTGGACGTGAAACACTATTAAGTGAGAATTCATATACTTGGTTATATGAGGTTAATATTATAGTCAACTGAAGTCAATTCAAAGTCAAAGTCTTTAGCCAAGGCATTTCAGTTACAACAATTATTATTATAGAAACAAGGAATTTGTGTTTGGACTATACAAGTTGAATGTGGGTGATATTGGAATTTTGACCATTACCGAATTCCGTAAGTCCCGATGTGATATAATTTTGACGAAGAGAGTTTGTATAAATAATTGTTACTACTAGGGACTGCTTAAAATAAGTATAACTAGATTTTTACCAAAACTGTATAAGCGATAAATTTAGCCAAACTATCACACCACTAGTAACACCCTATAATTTTAACGATAATTAATTAAAAAGAAATTAATTAATAAATAGTAACGTCGAAATATAATTTTTACTAACGTCATAATTTGGCTATGGAACTTGCACAGTTGGGTTTGTAGCGATATTCTAATCAATTTTCATATATAAAGTTTTACGATCGGCGTTCAAATGAAAAGTTATTAACATTTGAATATTTTCAGACCGTAAATAAATATATATGTAATTAAGGAAATAAATATAGTTAAACAAAACTGATTAACGTTAAAGGTCTGTCAACGTTTACTTAACATTTAATTATAATTAATATTAATCAAAGTAGAAAGAAATTATCTCGTTTGAGCATACAAGGAATTAAATTAACAAAACAAAATGGCATAAATTATTTAACCAAAATACGTCAACCAATAGACCGCTTATATGGGACCGGTCGACCACTAGTGATCAATCGGTGGCATAGGAGCAATCGACCACTGGACGTGTTAGATATGAAAGTTGACGTGGCTGAATGGTACAGATTTAAAATAATTTGATCTAATGGTCGACATTGATTCGAACCCTATAAATGTAGGCCTAATAGGTCACTTTTCTTCTCATATTTTTTGAAGCGACGACGAAGCTTTTCCATTTTCTCTTCTCCACAAATTATTAATTATAAATAAAATTATAGTTTATATACGTATATCTAAGTGGAGAATAGCAGAGGATAATTGAGAAGAAAAATAGGGTTAAATCAAATCATCAAAGCTAAGGTAAATTATATATCCAGATCTGAATTTAAATTAAATAAATCTCTTCTAAGATCTAGACTTTTGATAAATATATGTATGCTTGCGGTATATGTATTCAAATAGGAAGAATAAGGGGACTCAAGCTGGAATAACAAGGATTAGATCTGGAGATTTGGAAAGCTAAAGGGTCAGTGTGAAATTATAAATTTATATAATATTGGCTTTATATTGTTGTAAATATATTCCTGTATGCCTAAATGTAATTTACAGTTCGTAGGCCTAATTATATGCGTGTAATGAATGTATAAACCCTACCTACATACTCTGTGATTCATAAATTAGATTAAATATTGCATGTACTTAAATTTGGATAGTATTGGTAGTAGTAGTCTCTAAATTTGAAAAATTATGTAGTAGTTCCAGATTTATCGATTAAATTGTTTATGCAAGTAAATATAAATTAGAAGTTACCACAATAAATTATTGAGATTTAAGTAGTATTTTAATTAGTTAGAATGTTGGGAATTACAACGTAAATTTTTATAAACTATCAATTTCACATGCATAAATAAAATTGTATCATTCGAAATAATAAGGAATACACATAAATGGAAGAGATGTAATGGATATTTACTGTATTTTGTACTATCTATTTCAATAACTAAAAAATATATAATTCCTTGTAATTTCAAACGTAATACAAATACCCTTTTCAGATAAGATATAGAGATTCAAAGTGTTAACCATTCCTTTTGAGGGAGATGTGATTCTGACGCAGCGGATTAATCAAAATTGTGTAGATCGATGAACGTAGCAATCGATGAGTTGATGTATACTGAAATGCCCAAATTCGTTGATCCGAAGATACCGAATTCTAGCTATCCCTGGCACGTTGATCGCGCACGATACCGTGAGAAGAGATCTTCAATTCTTCGAGCGTTGATCAAGCGCACTTGATTCCGCGAATCGGCTTCTGCAATCGTTGAATCGAGCGCACTCGATTAACCGAAAGAGGAGATAGGAGATTACACTCAACTACCAATTTAAATTGAAAGCACAAAGCTAGCAAAAGAGAATTTTATTCAAAAATCAACAAACGATTACAAATGACTTACATGGCCTATTTATAGGCATTTGACTTTACAACAGAAATTTCATCTTCTCCTAAGTCGGTTCCGACTTATAACAAACGACTCAAAATAACCGACCTACCATACGTCGTTTACGACTTAACAGTTTACAACACAACCCGCCTCAGCCGACTTAACAAACACGACTCACGACTTACAAACAGCATACGACTTACGAGTTACAATACAGAAACACAAGTCTACGATCTTATGACTTAAGTACAGACGACATATGACTTAAAGAAATACAACATAATACCATACAACGACTCAACATTTAAGTCGTAGACGACTTAACGACTTAACCCAGTTCACGATTCATCCATAGTAGCGACTTAAGAATACAGCGGTTTAGATTAACTCGGCATAAGATTCAATGGCATCCAGAGCTTCAGCGACTTAACTCTTGACTCGTTAGGTCGTTTAGGCGACTCAACTAAGTCGTAACTCGGCAACGACTTATTCCCTGCTTCGTTAAGTCGTACACTTACCAAAACACTTCCCTTAAGTCGTTGCCGACTTAAACCTTCGCATTTTTCAACTTGGGTTGCTCTTCCTGTAGTCTTAGGTCGTAACCTAGCACGTCCCTTAAGTCGTTGACGACTCATAGCTCCTTCCTTAAGTTGGTCACGACTTATACCTCCTTCCTTAAGTCGGTCACGACTTATGCCTTTGATGCTTTTACTCCTGTTAAGTCGGTCACGACTTAAATCTTCTATCATGTTAAGTCAGTCACGACTTATACCTTTGACAAATGTGGGCTGCGCTGCATCATCCTCCCCAGGTTGAGAAAAATTCGACCTCGAATTTGTAAATTCTTCCACATCAGCTCGTTCGTCCCCATGATATGGTACGAGATGTTTAACATTGAACACATCAGAAGTGTACACATCTTCTGGCAGCTTCAACTTATAAGCATTTTCATTAATCCGTTTCACGACTTCTACAGGACCAATTTTTCTGGCTTTTAACTTGTTATAAGCGCCCATTGGAAAACGATCCTTTGTTAACACTGCATAAACCCAATCACCTTTATTAAATTCAACATTTCTTCGCTTTAGATCTGCCGATCGTTTATACTTTTCATTTGCTTTCTCCAATCGTTCTTGAACTGTTCTATGACACTCCGTCAACCCTTCAACAAAATCAGCAGCTTTCTTAACTGTCCCCTTTGAGTGTGGTATTACCGTCAAATCCAACGGTCCTTTTGGCATACTAGAATATACAATCTGGAATGGACTGAACCCAGTACTTCGATTTACAGCATGATTATGGGCAAACTCTGCCTGGCATAACTTCACATCCCAACTCTTCAGATTGTCTTGCATAAGACACCTCAACAAATTTCCCAATGATCTGTTCACAACCTCGGTCTGTCCATCCGTTTGCGGATGATAAGCGCTGCTAAAATTCAACTTCGTTCCAACCATCTTCCACAAACTTAGCCAAAAATGACTTAGAAAACGGGTATCTCTATCTGACACAATAGATTCTGGCAATCCATGAAGTCGATATATCTCTTTGAAAAATAGTTGAGCAACATGAACAGCATCCGCCGTCTTCTTACAAGCAATAAAATGTGCCATTTTCGAAAATCGGTCAACTACCACATAAATGGAATCATTACCACGCTGCGTTCTCGGCAACCCCAACACAAAGTCCATACTCACATCAACCCATGGTTTAGTTGGTACTGGTAGCGGCATATAAACCAGCATTAGTCGCAGTTCCTTTCGAAACCTGACAGATATGACATCGCTCCACAAACCTCTCCACTTCTTTCCTCATCGATGGCCAAAAGTAAGACTGCGAAATCAATTGCAAAGTACGGTCTCTACCCACGTGGCCTTCATCGTGTAGCTCCTTTACAATCTTCATTCTCAAACTACAATCAGGTATGCACAATCGATTTCCTTTGAATAGAAAACCGTCTACCATCATAAACTCATCCGTCTTTCCCTCCTTGACTTTATCAATACACTTCGCAAAATAAGGATCATCGACAAATAATTCTGGCAACACATCAAACCCTGTCACCTCAACTTTCAATGTAGTCAACAAATGACTCCTTCTACTCAAAGCATCAGCCACTCGATTCGTCACCCCTGACTTGTGTTTAACAAAAAAAGTAAACTGTTGCAGATATGAAATCCACGATGCATGTCTCGCTGAAATCTTGTCTTGCCCTTGTAAATGTTTTAACGCCTCATGATCAGTGTAAAGAATAAATTCCTTCTGAAATAGATAGTGTCTCCAGTGTTTAATAGATTGCACAACAGCATAGAATTCCACATCATATGTACTGTATCTCATCTTTGCTCCTGATAACTTCTCGCTAAAGTATGCAATCGAACGTCCCCTCTGACTCAACACTCCTCCAATCCCAACCTTGGATGCATCAGTATGTAGTTCAAATACTAGTCGAAAATCTGGTAATATTAGAATTGGTGCAGACGTCAAGAGTTCTTTGATTCGATCAAAAGCAACTCCGGCTTCCTTCGTCCATGCAAACTGTTTACCCTTCATACAATCAGTCACAGGCGCCATCACACTACTAAAGTGTGGAATAAACCTTCGATAAAATGAAGCCAACCCGTGAAAACTACGAACTTCCGTTATCGTCTTGGGTTGCGGCCACTCTTTGATAGCTTCAACTTTACTTTGGTCAACCTGTATTCCTTCTTCCGACACAACATACCCCAGAAATAGAACACTCCTCGCCATGAAAACACATTTCTTTGTAGCAGCATAGAATTGTTCTTCACGAAGAATAATTAACACTTTCTTCAAATGCTGAACATGCTCTTCTTTACTAGCACTGTAGATCAGAATATCATCAAAGTAAACTACCACAAATTTTCCAATGTACGGTCTGAAAATTTGGTTCATCACCCTCATGAAGGTACTTGGTGCATTCGATAGACCAAACGGAATTACCAGCCATTCATACAATCCTTCTCTTGTCTTGAATGCTGTCTTCCATTCATCCCCTGGTCTAATGCGAATCTGATGATAACCGCTCTTCAAGTCAATCTTAGAAAAGATTACGGACCCACTGATTTGATCCAATAAATCATCAAGCCTCGGCATCGGAAATCTATATCTCACAGTAATCTTATTCAATGCTCGACTGTCAGTGCACATCCTCCACGTTCCATCCTTTTTGGGTACCAATAAAGCTGGTACAGCACAAGGACTTAAACTCTCCTGCACACGCCCCTGTTCAAGCAATTCCTCTACCTGCCTCCGCAACTCTTCATGTTCCTTCGGACTCATTCGATAATGCGGTCTGTGTGGCAACACAGCACCTGTAACAAGATCTATCTGATGTTGTATATCCCTCAACGGTGGCAACTCCGTTGGTAACTCTTCTGGAAATACATCGTCAAACGCTTTCAATACCGGTTTTACTTCTTCTAGTATTTCAACCTCTTCACTGCTTTCTCGCCTAATCAACAAAAATACTTCAGGCTCCTCCTCTACT
This sequence comes from Allium fistulosum, assembly GCA_030737815.1. Lineage (NCBI taxonomy): Eukaryota > Viridiplantae > Streptophyta > Magnoliopsida > Asparagales > Amaryllidaceae > Allium > Allium fistulosum. The sequence continues at coordinate 1,265,067,987 of CM060901.1, read as the reverse complement.
TCCTTCACAAACTCCTTCAAAGATAACAAAGTTTTAAGCTCTTCAATCTCCTCCAACTTGTTTTCCTCCTGTTGCCGCTTCTTTGGAACTAGAGTAATCTTTGTGCCTTCAAACATGAAACTGTAACTGTTGGTACGCCCATCATGCTGCACCGCCCTATCATACTGCCACGGTCTCCCCAGCAACAAATGACAGACATCCATATCTACCACATTGCACCAGATTTCATCCTTGTATTTCTTTCCAATTGAAAACTTCACACAAGCCCTTCGTCCAACCTTCACCTCCCCACCTTTCCTCAACCAAGCTAGCTTGTATGGTTTTGGATGTTTCTCAGTCTTCAACGCCAACTTCCTCACAGCTTCTGAAGAAATTATATTATCACAGCTTCCAGCATCAATAACAAATTTGCAAACCTTCCCCAGAATAGTACATGTTGACTGAAAAATATTGCTCCTCAACCAACTACAATCCTCCTCTTGCTTTGGTGTTAAACAGGACCTCTTCATCATTAGATTGTAACCTTCGTCTCCCGACACTTCTTCTTCCTCCTTATCAGGTGGTGAATTGGAACATTCAGCTTCTTCATCCTCATCCTAAACCTCCGCTATCATAGTTCTCTTCTTCGGCTTTGGACATTCGCTACTTTTGTGACCCAATTCCTGACAATTGTAACATTTGAAACCGTTGTTAACCTTTGTCTTCTCAGCCTCCTTCACTACTGGTCTACTGATAGGTTTAGAAATATTAGAACTCCCACCAACATCCTTCACTTGATTGTTGGAATTAGTAAACACACCACTTCCTCGTCTACCCTGTTTTTCCCAAGCCAACGCCTTCTGATGTGCTTCCGCTACAGATCTGGGATCAAACATGTTAACCATATCCTGAATCTGCATTCGCATTCCCCCAATGAATCTAGATGTCAGCTGCTCTTCCGTTTCCATAATATCATTCCTCGCAATAAGTTGATAGAATTCATCTACGTAATCATTAACATTCTTTGTGCCCTGCCTCAAATTCTGCAAACGTTGATACATCAACGATTGATAATTGTAAGGTAAGAACGTTGCTTTCATCAATTTCTTCATCTTCTCCCAAGATTCAACTTTTGACTTTCCCATCCGTTCACGTGTAAGTTTGGTTTGCTGCCACCATGCCAAAGCTCTACCCCTCAACCTCGTAGCAACCAACTTCACTCTACGATGTTCTGGAACTTCTTTGAAGTCAAAAATCTCTTCAACATTAGCCACCCAATCTAGAAACTCCTCTGCTTGCATACCACCTTTGAATTCAGGAATTTCAGTCTTCATCCCCGACTCCCACTTGTGATCATACTCAGAGTGATTTCTTCCTTGTTCTCGTCCTTGTCCTCGAACACTACCACCATCATACTCCTCTTCAAAATCAGATGTATATCGTTATCTATCTCGTCCACCCACATCTCTACTACCATCACGTCTTCCACCATCATCCCTTCTATCTACTTTCCTCCGTTCTCGATCATCCACATTCCTCCCACGCCTTTGATCATTGTCAATACTTCTTTCTCGATTGGATTGCGGTGAGACTCTACTTCCCCCATGGTTAGATTCAGGTGAAACCCTTCTCCGATTTTGATTCATCTCTAACATCATCTTCTCTAACCGTCCAATTCCTTCGTTAAGCTTTTCACTAAAGTTTTCATTGATTCTTTGCTCCATCTCATCAGCTTCTTCTCTTCGATACAAAGCTTCAACGTTTTGATGTCGATTAGCTCTCCTTGGTGGCATACTTGAAACTTTACAAACTCTTCAAATTCAAACACAATTCGAACTTTGATCCAAAATGAAATGGATCGAAAACTCCCACTTTGTTGCTACTTCGCGATGAACACGATGAACACAACTTCTCCAAATGAGGTAAATTTGATCTCCACTCTTCTACTTAGCTCGGCTTCTCACTTCAAGCCCGGCTATCACTTGATCTCTTCAAAACTCCAAAATGATTAGGCTCCAAGTCTCGATCTAGCTATGATTGGCTAGAACAAGCTCTGATACCAAAACTGATGCAGCGGATTAATCAAAATTGTGTAGATCGATGAACGTAGCAATCGATGAGTTGATGTATACTGAAATGCCCAAATTCGTTGATCCGAAGATACCGAATTCTAGCTATCCCTGGCACGTTGATCGCGCACGATACCGTGAGAAGAGATCTTCAATTCTTCGAGCGTTGATCAAGCGCACTTGATTCCGCGAATCGGCTTCTGCAATCGTTGAATCGAGCGCACTCGATTAACCGAAAGAGGAGATAGGAGATTACACTCAACTACCAATTTAAATTGAAAGCACAAAGCTAGCAAAAGAGAATTTTATTCAAAAATCAACAAACGATTACAAATGACTTACATGGCCTATTTATAGGCATTTGACTTTACAACAGAAATTTCATCATCTCCTAAGTCGGTTCCGACTTATAACAAACGACTCAAAATAACCGACCTACCATACGTCGTTTACGACTTAACAGTTTACAACACAACCCGCCTCAGCCGACTTAACAAACACGACTCACGACTTACAAACAGCATACGACTTACGAGTTACAATACAGAAACACAAGTCTACGATCTTATGACTTAAGTACAGACGACATATGACTTAAAGAAATACAACATAATACCATACAACGACTCAACATTTAAGTCGTAGACGACTTAACGACTTAACCCAGTTCACGATTCATCCATAGTAGCGACTTAAGAATACAGCGGTTTAGATTAACTCGGCATAAGATTCAATGGCATCCAGAGCTTCAGCGACTTAACTCTTGACTCGTTAGGTCGTTTAGGCGACTCAACTAAGTCGTAACTCGGCAACGACTTATTCCCTGCTTCGTTAAGTCGTACACTTACCAAAACACTTCCCTTAAGTCGTTGCCGACTTAAACCTTCGCATTTTTCAACTTGGGTTGCTCTTCCTGTAGTCTTAGGTCGTAACCTAGCACGTCCCTTAAGTCGTTGACGACTCATAGCTCCTTCCTTAAGTTGGTCACGACTTATACCTCCTTCCTTAAGTCGGTCACGACTTATGCCTTTGATGCTTTTACTTCTGTTAAGTCGGTCACGACTTAAATCTTCTATCATGTTAAGTCAGTCACGACTTATACCTTTGACAAATGTGGGCTGCGCTGCATCATCCTCCCCAGGTTGAGAAAAATTCGACCTCGAATTTGTAAATTCTTCCACATCAGCTCGTTCGTCCCCATGATATGGTACGAGATGTTTAACATTGAACACATCAGAAGTGTACACATCTTCTGGCAGCTTCAACTTATAAGCATTTTCATTAATCCGTTTCACGACTTCTACAGGACCAATTTTTCTGGCTTTTAACTTGTTATAAGCGCCCATTGGAAAACGATCCTTTGTTAACACTGCATAAACCCAATCACCTTTATTAAATTCAACATTTCTTCGCTTTAGATCTGCCGATCGTTTATACTTTTCATTTGCTTTCTCCAATCGTTCTTGAACTGTTCTATGACACTCCGTCAACCCTTCAACAAAATCAGCAGCTTTCTTAACTGTCCCCTTTGAGTGTGGTATTACCGTCAAATCCAACGGTCCTTTTGGCATACTAGAATATACAATCTGGAATGGACTGAACCCAGTACTTCGATTTACAGCATGATTATGGGCAAACTCTGCCTGGCATAACTTCACATCCCAACTCTTCAGATTGTCTTGCATAAGACACCTCAACAAATTTCCCAATGATCTGTTCACAACCTCGGTCTGTCCATCCGTTTGCGGATGATAAGCGCTGCTAAAATTCAACTTCGTTCCAACCATCTTCCACAAACTTAGCCAAAAATGACTTAGAAAACGGGTATCTCTATCTGACACAATAGATTCTGGCAATCCATGAAGTCGATATATCTCTTTGAAAAATAGTTGAGCAACATGAACAGCATCCGCCGTCTTCTTACAAGCAATAAAATGTGCCATTTTCGAAAATCGGTCAACTACCACATAAATGGAATCATTACCACGCTGCGTTCTCGGCAACCCCAACACAAAGTCCATACTCACATCAACCCATGGTTTAGTTGGTACTGGTAGCGGCATATAAACCAGCATTAGTCGCAGTTCCTTTCGAAACCTGACAGATATGACATCGCTCCACAAACCTCTCCACTTCTTTCCTCATCGATGGCCAAAAGTAAGACTGCGAAATCAATTGCAAAGTACGGTCTCTACCCACGTGGCCTTCATCGTGTAGCTCCTTTACAATCTTCATTCTCAAACTACAATCAGGTATGCACAATCGATTTCCTTTGAATAGAAAACCGTCTACCATCATAAACTCATCCGTCTTTCCCTCCTTGACTTTATCAATACACTTCGCAAAATAAGGATCATCGACAAATAATTCTGGCAACACATCAAACCCTGTCACCTCAACTTTCAATGTAGTCAACAAATGACTCCTTCTACTCAAAGCATCAGCCACTCGATTCGTCACCCCTGACTTGTGTTTAACAAAAAAAGTAAACTGTTGCAGATATGAAATCCACGATGCATGTCTCGCTGAAATCTTGTCTTGCCCTTGTAAATGTTTTAACGCCTCATGATCAGTGTAAAGAATAAATTCCTTCTGAAATAGATAGTGTCTCCAGTGTTTAATAGATTGCACAACAGCATAGAATTCCACATCATATGTACTGTATCTCATCTTTGCTCCTGATAACTTCTCGCTAAAGTATGCAATCGAACGTCCCCTCTGACTCAACACTCCTCCAATCCCAACCTTGGATGCATCAGTATGTAGTTCAAATACTAGCCGAAAATCTGGTAATATTAGAATTGGTGCAGACGTCAAGAGTTCTTTGATTCGATCAAAAGCAACTCCGGCTTCCTTCGTCCATGCAAACTGTTTACCCTTCATACAATCAGTCACAGGCGCCATCACACTACTAAAGTGTGGAATAAACCTTCGATAAAATGAAGCCAACCCGTGAAAACTACGAACTTCCGTTATCGTCTTGGGTTGCGGCCACTCTTTGATAGCTTCAACTTTACTTTGGTCAACCTGTATTCCTTCTTCCGACACAACATACCCCAGAAATAGAACACTCCTCGCCATGAAAACACATTTCTTTGTAGCAGCATAGAATTGTTCTTCACGAAGAATAATTAACACTTTCTTCAAATGCTGAACATGCTCTTCTTTACTAGCACTGTAGATCAGAATATCATCAAAGTAAACTACCACAAATTTTCCAATGTACGGTCTGAAAATTTGGTTCATCACCCTCATGAAGGTACTTGGTGCATTCGATAGACCAAACGGCATTACCAGCCATTCATACAATCCTTCTCTTGTCTTGAATGCTGTCTTCCATTCATCCCCTGGTCTAATGCGAATCTGATGATAACCGCTCTTCAAGTCAATCTTAGAAAAGATTACGGACCCACTGATTTGATCCAATAAATCATCAAGCCTCGGCATCGGAAATCTATATCTCACAGTAATCTTATTCAATGCTCGACTGTCAGTGCACATCCTCCACGTTCCATCCTTTTTGGGTACCAATAAAGCTGGTACAGCACAAGGACTTAAACTCTCCTGCACACGCCCCTGTTCAAGCAATTCCTCTACCTGCCTCCGCAACTCTTCATGTTCCTTCGGACTCATTCGATAATGCGGTCTGTGTGGCAACACAGCACCTGTAACAAGATCTATCTGATGTTGTATATCCCTCAACGGTGGCAACTCCGTTGGTAACTCTTCTGGAAATACATCGTCAAACGCTTTCAATACCGGTTTTACTTCTTCTAGTATTTCAACCTCTTCACTGCTTTCTCGCCTAATCAACAAAAATACTTCAGGCTCCTCCTCTACTTCCTTCACAAACTCCTTCAAAGATAACAAAGTTTTAAGCTCTTCAATCTCCTCCAACTTGTTTTCCTCCTGTTGCCGCTTCTTTGGAACTAGAGTAATCTTTGTGCCTTCAAACATGAAACTGTAACTGTTGGTACGCCCATCATGCTGCACCGCCCTATCATACTGCCACGGTCTCCCCAGCAACAAATGACAGACATCCATATCTACCACATTGCACCAGATTTCATCCTTGTATTTCTTTCCAATTGAAAACTTCACACAAGCCCTTCGTCCAACCTTCACCTCCCCACCTTTCCTCAACCAAGCTAGCTTGTATGGTTTTGGATGTTTCTCAGTCTTCAACGCCAACTTCCTCACAGCTTCTGAAGAAATTATATTATCACAGCTTCCAGCATCAATAACAAATTTGCAAACCTTCCCCAGAATAGTACATGTTGACTGAAAAATATTGCTCCTCAACCAACTACAATCCTCCTCTTGCTTTGGTGTTAAACAGGACCTCTTCATCATTAGATTGTAACCTTCGTCTCCCGACACTTCTTCTTCCTCCTTATCAGGTGGTGAATTGGAACATTCAGCTTCTTCATCCTCATCCTAAACCTCCGCTATCATAGTTCTCTTCTTCGGCTTTGGACATTCGCTACTTTTGTGACCCAATTCCTGACAATTGTAACATTTGAAACCGTTGTTAACCTTTGTCTTCTCAGCCTCCTTCACTACTGGTCTACTGATAGGTTTAGAAATATTAGAACTCCCACCAACATCCTTCACTTGATTGTTGGAATTAGTAAACACACCACTTCCTCGTCTACCCTGTTTTTCCCAAGCCAACGCCTTCTGATGTGCTTCCGCTACAGATCTGGGATCAAACATGTTAACCATATCCTGAATCTGCATTCGCATTCCCCCAATGAATCTAGATGTCAGCTGCTCTTCCGTTTCCATAATATCATTCCTCGCAATAAGTTGATAGAATTCATCTACGTAATCATTAACATTCTTTGTGCCCTGCCTCAAATTCTGCAAACGTTGATACATCAACGATTGATAATTGTAAGGTAAGAACGTTGCTTTCATCAATTTCTTCATCTTCTCCCAAGATTCAACTTTTGACTTTCCCATCCGTTCACGTGTAAGTTTGGTTTGCTGCCACCATGCCAAAGCTCTACCCCTCAACCTCGTAGCAACCAACTTCACTCTACGATGTTCTGGAACTTCTTTGAAGTCAAAAATCTCTTCAACATTAGCCACCCAATCTAGAAACTCCTCTGCTTGCATACCACCTTTGAATTCAGGAATTTCAGTCTTCATCCCCGACTCCCACTTGTGATCATACTCAGAGTGATTTCTTCCTTGTTCTCGTCCTTGTCCTCGAACACTACCACCATCATACTCCTCTTCAAAATCAGATGTATATCGTTATCTATCTCGTCCACCCACATCTCTACTACCATCACGTCTTCCACCATCATCCCTTCTATCTACTTTCCTCCGTTCTCGATCATCCACATTCCTCCCACGCCTTTGATCATTGTCAATACTTCTTTCTCGATTGGATTGCGGTGAGACTCTACTTCCCCCATGGTTAGATTCAGGTGAAACCCTTCTCCGATTTTGATTCATCTCTAACATCATCTTCTCTAACCGTCCAATTCCTTCGTTAAGCTTTTCACTAAAGTTTTCATTGATTCTTTGCTCCATCTCATCAGCTTCTTCTCTTCGATACAAAGCTTCAACGTTTTGATGTCGATTAGCTCTCCTTGGTGGCATACTTGAAACTTTACAAACTCTTCAAATTCAAACACAATTCGAACTTTGATCCAAAATGAAATGGATCGAAAACTCCCACTTTGTTGCTACTTCGCGATGAACACGATGAACACAACTTCTCCAAATGAGGTAAATTTGATCTCCACTCTTCTACTTAGCTCGGCTTCTCACTTCAAGCTCGGCTATCACTTGATCTCTTCAAAACTCCAAAATGATTAGGCTCCAAGTCTCGATCTAGCTATGATTGGCTAGAACAAGCTCTGATACCAAAACTGATGCAGCGGATTAATCAAAATTGTGTAGATCGATGAACGTAGCAATCGATGAGTTGATGTATACTGAAATGCCCAAATTCGTTGATCCGAAGATATCGAATTCTAGCTATCCCTGGCACGTTAATCGCGCACGATAACTTGAGAAGAGATCTTCAATTCTTCGAGCGTTGATCAAGCACACTTGATTCCGCGAATCGGCTTCTGCAATCGTTGAATCGAGCGCACTCGATTAACCGAAATAGGAGATAGGAGATTACACTCAACTACCAATTTAAATTGAAAGCACAAAGCGAACAAAAGAGAATTTTATTCAAAAATCAACAAACGATTACAAATGACTTACATGGCCTATTTATAGGCATTTGACTTTACAACAGAAATTTCATCATCTCCTAAGTCGGTTCCGACTTATAACAAACGACTCAAAATAGCCGACCTACCATACGTCGTTTACGACTTAACAGTTTACAACACAACCCGCCTCAGCCGACTTAACAAACACGACTTACAAACAGCATACGACTTACGAGTTACAATACAGAAACACAAGTCTACGATCTTATGACTTAAGTACAGACGACATACGACTTAAAGAAATACAACATAATACCATACAACGACTCAACATTTAAGTCGTAGACGACTTAACGACTTAACCCAGTTCACGATTCATCCATAGTAGCGACTTAAGAATATAGCGGTTTAGATTCACTCGGCATAAGATTCAACGGCATCCAGAGCTTCAGCGACTTAACTCTTGACTCGTTAGGTCGTTCAGGCGACTCAACTAAGTCGTAACTCGGCAACGACTTATTCCCAGCTTCGTTAAGTCGTACACTTACCAAAACACTTCCCTTAAGTCGTTGCCGACTTAAACCTTCGCATTTTTCAACTTGGGTTGCTCTTCCTGTAGTCTTAGGTCGTAACCCAGCACATCCCTTAAGTCGTTGACGACTCATAGCTCCTTCCTTAAGTTGGTCACGACTTATACCTCCTTCCTTAAGTCGGTCACGACTTATGCCTTTGATGCTTTTACTCCTGTTAAGTCGGTCACGACTTAAATCTTCTATCATGTTAATTCGGTCACGACTTATACCTTTGACAAATGTGGGCTACGCTGCATCAGATTCCAATGCATTAAAATACAAAAATCCTTAAATATGAATTAAAGAATTATAGTTGTGATAATAATAATGATTAATTTGTAGAATTTATATATTTATATATGCAATAAGTAAAAGGTAGAAATCAAATAGTAAATGATAAAAAGGTAGGCAAGTAATAAAATGAATTAAGGCAAGAAGTATATAAAATATACGGGTGCGAGGAGTCTACTAAACAAGGAAGGATAGTAAGGGTTAAAAAGGATAGAAATAAAGATTCAATAATAAGAGAAGAAAGTAAATAGTAAAAGATACTTAAATCTTTTAAGTTCAAGGGAAGCGGTAAATAATATTAAACCAAGATTACCGAAATAAGGAGTCGGTTAAATAAAAATAACTGAATATGAGTAGTTGAACATTAACGGCATAATAATGAAATAAGAATGGATACACACACATGCACGTAACCTAAAGTATATATTTATGATGGGTGTGAATTATTAAAGTTAGCTAAAGCTTGGCTTAGATAAGAATGACATAGTCATTAAAATGGATTAGAATGGAGGTCAATAGTGTTACACAATAGAAGTTTTCCCATCGCAATGGGCTACCAGCAGTCGTGTATACGTATACTGACTTTGGATATTTCCAACTGTAATACCGTGGAATTATATACATTTGCTTATAGGTGAAGGAATACCTAAGTAGAGTCTGCTTCAATCTTTTAGAAGGATATTACCTTGATTACAGTAGGCAATCTAAATGGGACGGTGAGCAAAGCTCGGTGCTATGTCAGTGTGTTTGGTACCATATTAGGGAGTGGGAGCTGTACGTAGGTCAAGAACATCATCGGTCACGTGCGGTCAGTGGAAAGATGAGGGTTCCACCTAAACATGCTACACCTCCTAATAGTGTAGGTAATGTTTCGCCCATGCACTACCACAATTGTTTACTAGTTTGTTTGTTAAAAGGCAAGGCTAGATAACCCTTAAGTAAGTTCTTTCAAACGATTGGGGTAGTCCGAGGAGTTGAGTCCTTAATAGTCTGTGGAGCCGATTCCATAATATGAAACAGTTAGGCCAATCCCCAAGACGAGATAGAATACATCTAACTATTGTTATGCTGTTATTAGGCACTATGAGAGTTCCTTGGTATGCACGATGATGAGGACATGATAATGCGTTGGTGAGTGATCCCGATAAGGTGCTGGGTTTGGGATACTAGTGGGGATAGTATCTTGGTCCAAAGGGGGACTGTGGTACTTATATATATATATATATATGTATGTATGTATGTATGTATGTATGTAGTTATTGTCTACCTAGGGTAGATGGGGCATATCATACGCGTATGTGGAGTCAAGATTACTAGGTAAAATGAAAGACATAACATGTGATGAAAGGCAATTGACCTAAACTAGGGTTATGTATAAAGTGTGTAATTACCAATCACCAGAACATTGTTTTGACCCCTTCCTCATTACAACCCACATGATAGCTTTAGAGGGACATGTACTGGTATAAGGCGAGAATATGAAAGGACGGATTTTCTTATGCATGCTCGACACTGATAAGGACACTTGATCACAGAAGTGCCAACCTTGGTCAGTAACTATGTGTTTTATTATACTTTACTATTTCGTTGTGATTCTATATCGATTATGCTCTGATATGCATTTGTTTATTTGTAGGATACAAAAAACCAATGATCCGTACTTTGGTGGACTTGGATTTTTGATTTAGCAAAAACTCGGACCTATTGGGGTGTGAGTTGTCACATTTGGTAGCAGAGTTTATGCAACGACCTGTAAATATATCGCTTTAAATAAATGATCGTTTAGCTTTATCGATAATACAAATAATTTTGCGAATAATTATTTATATTAATTTATATGATTTTATAAATAAAATGCGATCATTTTAATTAGTTAATAATAGTAAGAAAATTCATTTAAAAATTTGTTTACAAAAATATGCATATTAATTTAAAAGAGAAAATATGACCGAAAATCAGAATCGGGAATTGTAACGATTCAACGTGTGGAAGATGTGCAACGTTGTAGGGATATGTTACATACACATATACATGTACATATGCATACATATAACATGTACATAAACATACATGTATGAAAATAATTAAGTATAAGAAAATAATATAAAATATATAAGATATTTTAATCAAACTTACTCCTTAAGCTTTTATAAGTCAACATATGTACACATGAGAAGATGGAACTGATGTGCACATGGGGGGAGGCTTCTAGCCATGCCTTAGATGGAGGATGGCGTGTTGGAGAAGCTTGGAAAAAGTGATGTATACATGTCTTCCTTTACACACTTTTTTTTCCTATAAATACCCTACCCTCTTCTCTTCTTTTATATTCATTTTCTTCTTCATATTCTCAAGCTTTTGCTTTCGCTTTAATGGCTTCCAATCTAAAAGAAATAATGTCAAAAATTATTTCAAAAAGAAACTAAAATCATAAAATATAGTTATATATAGTAAAACACCTCAAAATGATCCAAAACTCCTCATTTCTCTTTATTCTTCACCAACTCCACTTCATTTCATCATAGGCCGAGCCCACCCTTTGCTACACCCTAGGCCATGCACCACCTAGCCTCCTCAAGACTTGGTCGAGGCTTTTAGGAGCTAAAATCCGAAGAATAGCAAGCTTCAGAACTTGAATAGCGGAGCTATAGCGAATTTGTAAGTAAATCGTTTGAAATCCAAGGCAAGAACTCCTAAAACTATTATACTATATGTTGGATGATGATATGATGTTGCAAATGGATGTTTAATATGCTTTGATCATCAAGTTTGATTGCTTTCATATGAATGTTGGAAATTATATGCAAGTCACGAATATACACGTCGATAAACACAAAGGAAATCACTTTCCTTGATTTAATAAAATGGTATAGATGGAATTGTTAAACCTCTTAAAAATGGTTTAAAATGTATTTGAAATGTTTTATAAACATTTAAAAGTGTTTGGTGAAGTTTGAAAAGAAATAGAAAATTTGGTCAAAAATAAGCGCATCGCGTAACGGTAGTTCGCAATTTTGCGCTATAAAAGTCAAACTAGTGTAAAAGATGGAATATAGCTCGGAATTCTTCGAGATAAGAATTTTCCAAACTATTATGTCCATAGTTTTCGAATGAAGAAAGAAAATCGAGATTTCGATAAGTAGATTTTTAAATATGAGTAAAAGAAGTTTTGGAAAAATCTCGAATTTGCAGTTCGGAATCCAAAACTGGATTTCCTTGAAAATTATGTTTTAAAATTGTTTAAAAATATGGAATAAATCTTATAAGTGTTTTAAAATGGTTTAAAAGAGATTTAAGTAATAAAAGTGAGTTTTCAAATAATAAATAGTTGTTTTGATCAATATAGCTTAAAAGGCACTTTCCGCAGCACTTTTTATAACTTTTGAAAAATAGTTTTAAACTTAACGATTCTTTTCCAATTATTTTATAAATGTTTTTAAATATTTTATAAAGTTTTTTAAAGTTGATTAAAGAACTTTTGGAGCGATTAAAGATTTAGAGTCGATTCAATAACTTGACCGCCTTATGGGTGTTAGAGAGATAATGTTTAGGCTTGAGTTTGGAAAACCAGTTTCCTGCTCTCCCTGGCTATCCGGACTGGCCCAACGAAGGGAATGGTGAATTTTCTTTACTCGGATCAATATCTTCCTAAATGAAAAATGAAACGATTTCGAGTTTATTCTTAGTAAAAAGAGTTTAAAAGTTATTAAAGGATTTTATAAGAGAGGTTTAATATTTCCGTATATACCGGAAAGAATGTTTTATAAATATATATCTCCAAAAGAGATTTCGATAAAAAGAACTTAAACAATTAAAAGAATGATTCCCCATTCACTTGACCTCTTTTATCGATGATTGGTTCGGAGAAACCAAGGTCGAATTTGGTTAATTCCTATCTGAAGACCACTTCGAACAAATTAATGTATTCGAAGTGAAGACATGAAGATAATTATGGAAAATGGAATGTAGGGCTACTTTTCACTGACCCTCGGGGGAAATTTCCCATAGCATATTATATGGAAATATTTCTTCATTTAAGATCTTCATTGCAAGGATTCTCGCTACCAATCTTATGGTTAATTCCCGACAGGATGCGGTAGGAGAGTGCCTTCGGTTTCGTTCAGTCCCAAAGCAAACTTGTATGGATGGATGTCTGACAATGCATTCTTGAGATTTCATCGTTGACTTTTATAAACATGCATCTTTTTGGTGGCGGAGAAGGCGACTTCTCTTAGCTTAACACTCTTCTCTGAGACGTATAAGCTCGGAGGTTGTATGTTTGTGGAAGTCAATAGAGATCAAAGGAATGACAATGAGGCATCCAAAGTGAAATGTGCAAGTGAAAGGTAATCGTTACCTCGAGCCTCACACCCGAAAATGGCCGAAACATGGTAGATGAAGCAAGGCTATGTGGTTCGCAACCATTAGGGTATGATCATCCCATTCTAGATATATTTCTACCTGCTATGACGTTCAGGTTTAAATTATTGTGGTGTATGCTAAGAGACGTCTCAGAAAGGTCGGTAACGATCGAGGTGATGACATATTCGGTACTATCTAAGGAAAGGTACGATGGTCGTATGTTGGTAGAGGTGCAGATGTTCTGTTGATCTCGGTACATTCCTCTAGAGATGTACTGCCGGAAGGTAGTCCCTTAACCTGGTCATTTGTTTGGAATCCATTCTTTAATAAGTGCCTGCCATTTTGTTTGTAAAGCCTAGTATGTTGGAATTTAATAATGGTAACAATTTCGGCTAAGATTGATAAGTTTATTTGCAAATGTTTTCAAAGATACGTCATTAAAGATAATATCAAGTATTTTTGACGTAAAAAGTTTTGGTTATCACAAGGTAAAAACCCATTCCGTGTTTATGTGCGGCGCGGTCTTATGAGATACCGTTTTGTTTTCAAAACACGTATTTTGAGTTCTCACTCCAGTCCCATGACTGACCCATAGTTTAGAGTGTTTTGGGAAGGAGCATGCTGGAAGAGATTTTTGGAGCATGAAGCTAGAGCACCCGATGGGGATATATATCTATCTATTTTTGTTTTTCGTCATATATAAGTTAGTAATACCAACAAATGTGGGAGCAGGCAGTTATAACTGTTCCTGGCTGGGTTAGTTCATACAAAAATCTGATGTACCCTAGTGATGGTGATTGTATGTACTATTTACCTATTTAACGTAATGTGAGAATTTGTGTTTCTATCTTTTACTTTACTTTACCCCTAGAAATATGCCTCCCCAGCACTTGGATTTACGACACGTGAATACCGTGGATGTATTAGTGTCAATTTCCGAGAGTCGAGGAGACGGGCTTCACATTTGGTATCAAAGCTGAAGGTTAAGTGAGAACCTTGGCTTTAGTAGGGTATAACTCATTAGAGATAGGGTTAGTAATACCCTAAAATGAGTTTAATCTTTGAGAGTGCGCATTTAGAATCCTTATATGAATAAAAGTTGTGATATATACCCATTCCCAAAGATAATTTCGTCTTTGTATTCTAAAGTTATCTTACTATATCCAGGTAGTAAGACATGAGTACTGGTAGAGGATGAAGAAGGGGAAATAGCAGCACCACAACAACTAACGGTCGAGATCCAACCACCGCTGTAGAAGAAATAGCTCCCGTACAACCCTAGGTTAATTTTTCCACTCCTTGCAAGAATTATACCAGCTTAGGCGGAAAACCATTCAAGGGTACAGAAGCTATTATTGAAGTACAAGCTTGGATTCAATCATGCGAAAGGATCTTTAAAGCATTGGATATCAGTAATGAGCAAAAGAGGTTTTTGGCCTCGTGGCAGTTACAGGAAGGGGCTTTGGCTTGGTGGGAGTCCATAACCTAAGTGAGTCGGAGGACACTTTCTCTTGGGAAAGATTTAAGGATGTTTTGGAGAAGCAGTACATGCCAGCGTCCGGGAAATCTCATCTTTATAGAAGCTTTATGGACCTGAAGCAGGAGGAAATGACTATTGAAGAGTATGCTAATAAATTCAATGAATTATCTTTTTTTGGGCCAGGTCTAATCGACACGCCTTTAAAGAAGAATGAGATGTTTATTTCGGGGATGAATGAGAAGTACCAAAGCAGAATGACTGCCCATGTTAAGGGGTCATTTATAGATTTGCTGGATATGGGATTCCGTTATGAGACATTGGACAAGAAGAATCTGGTAGAAGTTCAGACCAACAACAACGCCAACAATTGGAAGAAGAGGAAGTTCAATAACAGTGGGAAAAAGCCATGGACAGGGAAGCCTGAAGAAGGATATCAAGGAAACCGCTTTAAGGGATATACTTGTAACAATTGTAAGAAGAAGGGCCATATTGCGAAGGATTGTAGAAGTCCAAAGGTCCAGGATTCCGTCTCTCCTATGGTCCAGAATAGCCTCTGCTACAATTGCCATCAACCGGGGCACATGATCAAGGATTACCCGATCATTAAGAATGGAGAGCAAGCTAAGGTCTACGCAATTAAGGATGGGTCTTCAACCTCTCAAGATGTGAAGTGCAAGGGAGTTTTTGGAAGGTAATATTTTTATTAAAGATATTTTAGTTAGAGTATTGTTTTATACAGGAGCTTCTCACAGTTTTATTGTTAAGAAAACTGTAGAAGAATTAAAGCTTGAACCTAAAATAGTTGATACCCATATTTGCGTGACAAATCCTATAGGTGGTACTACTAACCTTTGTATGAATTGTGAAAAAGTCCAAATTTCCCACTCTTCCCATAAATTTCCTTTTGAACTATTTGTCCTAGATTTTATTGGTTTGAGATTTTACTCGGTATGGATTGGTTGACTAAACATGAAGCTATTCTAGATTGCGTAAAAATGATAGTTATTGTGAAAATGAAGTTAGGAAAGTTTTTAGAAATATCTTGCGAAGATCCTAGCCTAAGGAGGGGACGTTTTCTTTATGCATTAGACTCATCCCAGGAAGGATTAGGAACCATCCTCTTGTTAAAGAATTCCTAGACTTTTATGAAGAAGTAAAAAGTTTACCCCCACATCGAGAAATTGAATTTCGTATTGATTTGATTTCCGGTGCAATGCCGATTAAACAACGAGATCGAAGGATGGCTCCAAAGGAGAGGGAGGAGTTAGATAACCAAACCCGAGAGCTATTAAAGAAAGGATTAATAAGGCTAAGTCGTTCAAGTTGGGGATAAGCAGTAGTTTTTGTGCCCAAGTCATATAGATCTCTAAGGTTGTGCGTAGATTACCGAGATCTGAATAAAAAAACAATTAAGAACAAGTATCCTCTACCTCAAATAGATGAATTGTTTGATCAATTACATGGTGCCCGGGTATTCTCGAAAATGGATCTTGCAATAGGATTCCATCAGCTAAGAATCACAGAAGAATGCATCCATCTAAATGCATATAAAGGTCCAAACACTTTCTTCGAGTAGTTGGTTATGCCTTTTGGCCTAACCATTGCACCCTCTTATTTCATAGACCTTATGAATAGAGTGTAACGACCCCGAATTTTATATAAATTTAAATTGATAATTAAATGAATTTTTGAATAAAAATTTGTAAAAATTAATTATAAATAGATGCGAGTTTCCCCGAACTCGGATAAATTCGGTATAAATCATTTAAACTTTAAATATTGTAAATATATAGGATATAAAAGTATAAAATAAATACGTTGGATAAAATTTAATAACATAAACTAAATCTAGGAGTTCAACTATATTTCAAAATGAATATAAAAATAATTAGTATTAAATTTAGAAATAAATATAAAAGATACATAAAATGAATTTTACAAAATCATAAATTATAAAATGAAATGAAGTAAAAGAAAATAAAATGTACTCAAGTATGAGCTTGCAAGTGAAGACAGTAAAGTATTTTTATACACAAGCAAAAAAGATAAGTATGTAGGTTTAGATAACAAGAAGAAAATCTAAATATCTATGTCAACAAATATAAAGATATGTATGTAAACAAATCAAGATTGATGTGAATAATAAAATGAAACATGGCATGAAATAAATGTATTAGATTGTAAAGGAAAACAAGTAAACAAGTAATACATATTCAGGTACACTTGCAAAAGAATGAAGAAAAACAAAAATATATACATATCTGTAAGTTTGTAAGAGAGGCCACATCAAAAGATTATCTTCATACTTGCACAGCCGAAAGCAAAGAAAAAAAAAATTGAATTTGTACAAGCCTAATTAATGTTAGCCAACACAAACATTTTCTCAGCCCCCAAACGAAAAAAATCTCTGGTCATATTTGTACTAGAGAAGAAATAATATATCATTTTGTACCAAAACCATATTATCACCTTGTACAAAATAGCAGACCCTGTATACTTCATCTCTATACTTCAAACAATCTCATATCAGTCTCGTTCATTCATCAAGCCCAGTAAAATATGAATGAACTACAACTAAAAATTTAAGCACCAACTTAATTCAAACCAGAAGTGTTGTTACTTATTTATCAAACAAACGTCCACTTGAACGGTGAACAATCAAAGGCAAACAAAAAAATACTGAGATCAAGAGGGCTTCCAGCTAACCAAACTTTCTGGAGATCAAAATGATCAGGGTGAGTAACATTTTGATGAAATTTTATAACTTAAGTTATTATGTTGCATGCTTGTTTCTGTGAAATATATATCATGTACATATGTAGTTTTGCAAATCTATGTATATGTGTACATAGGTTACTCTGTTACCCTGTTCTCTGTGTTATGTTTTGGTAGACAGGTAAATAAACCTTCATTTCTTAATCTAGTGATTGTTTGAATGTAGTGTATAAATAAAAAATGGTTTGTCTGGTTGAAATCTAAGTATTAGAATTTTATTTAAGTTAAAACAAACCATATTACCTCTGGTAACTTAAGGAAACTGATCTCACTTTTAAATATGTTAAAAACAAATTTTCTTATTTTAAGAAATCAGGTATCCAAAGTGAAACATCATACCAAACCATGATTTTTAATACAAGAATTATAATTTTTAAAGCTTGTGTGAAAGAGCAGTTTTAGTTTTACTGTTATGAGCATTTTAGTGTGTTGTGGGTTACCTCGTCGACTGGAGGCGTTGTGGGTTGGTCGAGAGATAGAGGAGTGATGGGGGAACCTAGGAAAAATGGGGGAATGGTGGTTAGTTAACGGTGGCGTCGGCGGCGAGGGATCGTTTTTTTTAACCTAGTTTTGTAAGGTTGAAACTTTTAATTCGTTCGTCTTATAGGATGCATCGAGTTCAACGTGCCTTTGGGAGATAGTGGAGGCGAGGTCAACGAGTAGATTGCCGGAGTTATAGGAATTCTGGTGGTTGAGGTTGGATGAACGGAGAGTTTTCCAGGTTTGGGAGATGTTGGGTTCGAACGTTTCCAGGTTTCAGATTTCACCTCGATTTCGTTTCCGAGGTGGCGCCGAAGTTCGAACGGTTGGGGTTGGTTCTGGGGGAGTTCGTCGACGTGCTCGACGTCATGGCAATGCCGGAAGATGGCCGGCGACATGGTACACGTGCACGTGCACGTTTCGATTTCCGGTTGTTCCAGTTTTGGGGAAGAAGAACAGAGGGGTAGGATTCCAGAGAGGATCGGGTATTGCTCGAAGTTGTAGGAGTTCGACTCGAAGTTTTCAATTGATTGCCTCGGGTCATTTGGAAATGTTACAGGTTAAAATACTTAGAAAAAATTTTAATTGGAAATTTGGACACTCGGGTTAATTTTTGACAAAACTCGAAGTAAACAAGCAGAATTCTCGGGGCTGACTCGAAGCGGGTCTCGAGACTAGTATATAAAACAGTTTATACTTTAAGATTTTTCAATTCTTTTAAGACACTTTTAAACTACGTTCAAATAATGATTTGATTGGAATTTTAAGCTAATAAGATGTTTTCAAAAAGATTAAATTTTAATTTATTTAGTTTTGATACGATATTTTTATAAGGTTAGTTATATTAAATAAATAATATAACTTAAAAGAAAAATTAAGATAAAATGTCGTTTGAACTAAATTTTACCCTTT
Source organism: Allium fistulosum (assembly GCA_030737815.1). Lineage (NCBI taxonomy): Eukaryota > Viridiplantae > Streptophyta > Magnoliopsida > Asparagales > Amaryllidaceae > Allium > Allium fistulosum. Next base: position 1,265,048,885 of record CM060901.1, on the reverse strand, counting down.
CAAAGTAACTAATGTGATTTAATGTTTTAAGTTGTTAACTTAAAAAGTTAAGTAAATTTATATTGATTGATGATTTATAATTAACTAAAGATCAATTTATTTTTAGTTTAAAGCTAATTGATTATAATTAAGGATAATTAATTAAATGGTAATAAATTAAAGTTTAATTTATTAATTGAAGATAATCAATTAAATGGTGAAATTTATAATTAAAGATTAATTACTTAATAATTAAGGGTTGATGAATTTAAAATTAAAGGTTAATTAATTTGTTGTTAAATGGTTAAATAGTAAATGATAATCAAAATAATTTGTAATTAATTAACGTTAATTAACCAGGGTTAGTAATTTACACTCATAAGAAATTTATCTGATTTAAATTTATCAGATATTAATTGACCTTACTTATTGATGTTTGAATTCTATTGAATGATTGGATTGTTTGATATTTCCTGATATATGATGCTCTGTGATATACCCTGATTTATGTTATGATCTGTAATTTATTTATCTGTGATATGTATATCTGTGATTTTTGATGAAAAATAAGCGTTATACTTTATATCGCTTATCGAATGTATTGTCGTATTTGATTTGTGATGATTCATCGTGTTGCACTATTGTGTTAAACCCCTGGACTACACTTTTACACAACACAAATATGGATTTCACATGGAAATCGGTTAAGTCACAGATAATTTAGATTTGATGTTTTTGAAATTGAAATTTTAATTTCAACTGATTTTGAAATTGGAAATTTGGATTTAAAGTGAAAAGCCTTTGAAATAGAATTTCAAAAATAAAAGTTATTTTGGATAACTTAACCGAGTTTTGAAAATTTAAATAATTTGATTTAAATTTGAATTCAATATTTGAAATTGAATTCTATGATTTGGGAACTAGGGTTTAAAAAGGTTGTTCAACTTATTAATGTGTTTATATGAATTTAAATCATTTTAAAAGTAAAATTTTGAGAATTTGATTTTAACCCAAGAACTTTAACTCGTATGAGTGAATCAGATTTCCAAAATGAAAACTGTTTTGTTTTAAAAGAATTAAAAGCTTTCAGATAAGAAATGAAATTCCAGTTTAAATTAAAGGAATTTCAAGATTGAATTGAAAAATGTTTTTCCAAGTTATGAATGAATTCTTTTTGAAAACTATGAATTGAATCTGTTTATTTTTAAACAGATTTAAAATGATGATTTGTTTAGACCATTTGAAATGGAATTGTTTTGAAAGCTATCAGTTAAATCTTTGATTTAACGAATTAATCAAATTGAAAGGGAAATCGATTTGGAAAATCTGTGAATGAATCTTTTGTTTCAAAGGATTAAAGTGTGGAAATTGTTTAAACCGTTGAAGGTTGTTAAAATGAATCTTTTTGTTTAAAGATTTGAAAATGGTAATTTGTTAAACCATTTGAAAAGGAAATTTGGGTTTAAGTTGTGACTTAATTGAAATCCCAATATCCATATGTTTTTAAAATATTGCGCTCACTATTCGGTTTAGCCGGGAGAGGACCTTTGTGTCACATAACCCATTCCGAATAAGTGATTCGACGATATGGATAGCATTTGAAGACCGGTGTTGAAGACCGGATATTTTTCGAAAATGAAAGGACAACCTGTCGAATGTCTCTGCACTGAGTCGCGCCGGTATAGAGATTTATATCACTCTTTTGTGACGGGAAGTCCGGACGTGATTGGAAATTATCCGGAATTGCAAGGGCTTCGTGAGAAGTGCCTTCGGTTCTGTTCGATCCCGGAACAGACTTGTATGGATACATGTCTGACATTACACTTTGAGATATAAAGCCGATCTCTTTCAAATACATTTCTGTTGGTGGCGGAGAATTTATTCTCTTAGCTTAACACCCTTCTCTGAGACGTACGAGCTCAGAGGTGATGTAGTTGAAGTTATCAGCGATATATCCCAATTTGGTAATGTGACATGCTGAGTGTTGCTGTGTGATGATCAGTGTTTGATCATTTGTGATATGATCATTTGTTTGATCAGTTATCTTTGTGATCATAGGTTGATCATCTGTTGACCCAAAGCATGGCTTTGTGACAAAGCGTAGCTTTGTGGACGAGACTTCGTCGAGCCTCACAAACCGGAAATGGTCGAAAAAGGAATGTTGCGGCAAGGTTATGAGGGTCGCGCCCTTTAGGGTATGTCATTTCCTTCTGGAAAAGGGTGGTGTCATGGTATGGAGCCCAGATACTTACTCATGTGGATACACTTTATTATGTGTGATGTTGGTTATCGAGGCCTCGGATAAAGGTCCCAAAGGACCGGGGGGTGGCATATTCGTGAGTTACCTGTTACAAGGGTAACCCGGCCTTGTTTGGCAGAGAGCAGTTTGTCTCTCGGGACGTCCCGCCAGAGGCGATCCCATGCGGCGGAAGGAAGTTCCTTAGCCTGACCATTTGTTGGAAATCCATTTCTCCAATACGGAACTTGTACGGTTTTAGTTGTAGAACCTACCATCTAATATGGTAGCTATAGTAGGCATAGTATAATGGTACCTATGCTGGCTAAGATTAATATTATACTTTCGAAATGTTTTTCTGCACTATGCACTAATAATAATATCAAGATGATTTTACGTAGTAAGCATCTTTGACTATCATAAGAAGAAATCTCCTCCAATTCTGCGTTTGCATTGTGTGTGTGGCGGGAGGTCTTATGGTAGTTTCATTTTCCAAAAGCATTGCGAATTGACTTTAAAATTCTGTTGTTGTTTGTTTTAAAGATAAACTGTTTTTGTTGCTCACACCAGTCCCATGACTGATCCGGAGTTTATTGTTCCCTTCCTAAACTCTGGGTGCTCATAATTTTCCACACGAGCAGTCTAGAGTTGGGTTTCTTTTCAGATATTCAGGTTTAGTAGATTATCTGGAGCTAGTTCATTCATCGGAGTTGCTTATCTTGGAGTTGTGGATTCATTCTTGTCTGAAGATCATTTTGGAGTTATCATTTCTATTGGAGATATTCTATCTGCTGCTGTTGTTATCTTTTCTTTTCCGCTGCTATTTGTTGTATCATATCTCTGATGTATATTGATATTCATTGTATCACTCTGTTGTATCAGATATTGTATATCAATGTATTATTCTTTTCTTCCGCTGTGTTATTTACTTAATTGTGTTATAGCTCCGGCGAATCGGATTTGAACGGTCGAATCTGTGGCATTCTAGTACAATGTGAAGTACGGATGTTGATTTTCGAACGGGCAAAACCCGATACGTTACATTTGGTATCAGAGCTAAGGTTGAACTTTAGCTCAGGAGTATAAGACATTAAGTAGCTCATTAGAGATAGAGTGAAGTAAACTCTAGAATGAGTATTCTTCAGATATCCGTCCGAAAGCCTCAGTAAATTCTCTTACTATCCACTGGTAGTAAGTATGAGTGCAAGAAGAGGATGAGATAGAGGACAGGGAAATACGACTATGAATGGTTAATACCCTACAAAAGTGGAAACAAATTTCTCTATCAATCTCTTCGTTCAGCATTTCTTTTCTCAATTTTTCGATAGTTTCTGGTAGATCCAGAAAGAGAATTCGATATATTAAAATGGGACATAAACTCCAAATAAGCCAAAGTTTTTGTTTGTTTGAATGAATTGGTTGCTTTGTTTGTTCTGGTTGTTATGGTTGACAAATATACTTTGGTTTTAAAAACTGAAAATTTTGAAATCTAGAATAATTGACCTATAAAAAAATTTCTAAGACCTTAGGATCTTATGTTTTGATTTTGATTTTAATTGTAGAGGACTCGTCGCATAAATAGGGGTGGTGCAAATTTCAAAGGCCGAAGAGTCGGTGACTATGGTTCGTCGAGTAGAGTTCAGGATGATCAGGGTGAGTCATCGGTACAGGGGGGGATACCAGAGGAGCCTGTGGTGCAGCCACAACCCCAGGTAGAAGAACCCAAAGAGGAAGTAGTTGTAGAGCCCGAAGAGGAGGAAGAAGAACCAGAGGAGGCATTTGACGATACAGAAGAATTCGAGGACATGGAAGGACTCGAAGAAAACGAAGAAGAATTTGAAGATGAAGAAGAGTCTGATAGTGAGGTGCCTTCTGTAGTATCAGACGATGATGAGGCGGTTATTTGGGATTTGGATGATGGAGTCGAAGATCAGGAGGGTATAGGACACATTCCCGTAGAGTCTGATCTCGAGGAGGTCTATGAGACGGACAATGAGGCGGAGGTTAGGGAGCTATCAGGACCTGAGAGAGAGAGCTCTGATAGTGATGATCTGTAGTTGGCTAGATAGACTTCTTTTGGATAGGATGTGTTTACGGATGCGTTTTGGACTTAGCATGTAGTGAATGTTGAACGTTAAAAGGGTAATGTATAATTATAACCTATGTATGAATATTTTAAGTAATGCTTAATGTGGGATATAGTGTGAATTACCTTTAAGAATTCATGTGTTCATTAGTATAGTTTGAGTTGTTCTTAAATTATTCTGTGTGGGTATAATCATGAAACGTGTTGGCAATTTCGAGGACGAAATTCTTTTAAGGGGGGAAGTCAGTAACGACCCCGAATTTTATATAAATTTAAATTGATAATTAAATGAATTTTTGAATAAAAATTTGTAAAAATTAATTATAAATAGATGCGAGTTTCCCCGAACTCGGATAAATTCGGTATAAATCATTTAAACTTTAAATATTGTAAATATATAGGATATAAAAGTATAAAATAAATACGTTGGATAAAATTTAATAACATAAACTAAATCTAGGAGTTCAACTATATTTCAAAATGAATATAAAAATAATTAGTATTAAATTTAGAAATAAATATAAAAGATACATAAAATGAATTTTACAAAATCATAAATTATAAAATGAAATGAAGTAAAAGAAAATAAAATGTACTCAAGTATGAGCTTGCAAGTGAAGACAGTAAAGTATTTTTATACACAAGCAAAAAAGATAAGTATGTAGGTTTAGATAACAAGAAGAAAATCTAAATATCTATGTACAACAAATATAAAGATATGTATGTAAACAAATCAAGATTGATGTGAATAATAAAATGAAACATGGCATGAAATAAATGTATTAGATTGTAAAGGAAAACAAGTAAACAAGTAATACATATTCAGGTACACTTGCAAAAGAATGAAGAAAAACAAAAATATATACATATCTGTAAGTTTGTAAGAGAGGCCACATCAAAAGATTATCTTCATACTTGCACAGCCGAAAGCAAAGAAAAAAAAATTGAATTTGTACAAGCCTAATTAATGTTAGCCAACACAAACATTTTCTCAGCCCCCAAACGAAAAAAATCTCTGGTCATATTTGTACTAGAGAAGAAATAATATATCATTTTGTACCAAAACCATATTATCACCTTGTACAAAATAGCAGACCCTGTATACTTCATCTCTATACTTCAAACAATCTCATATCAGTCTCGTTCATTCATCAAGCCCAGTAAAATATGAATGAACTACAACTAAAAATTTAAGCACCAACTTAATTCAAACCAGAAGTGTTGTTACTTATTTATCAAACAAACGTCCACTTGAACGGTGAACAATCAAAGGCAAACAAAAAAAAACTGAGATCAAGAGGGCTTCCAGCTAACCAAACTTTCTGGAGATCAAAATGATCAGGGTGAGTAACATTTTGATGAAATTTTATAACTTAAGTTATTATGTTGCATGCTTGTTTCTGTGAAATATATATCATGTACATATGTAGTTTTGCAAATCTGTGTATATGTGTACATAGGTTACTCTGTTACCCTGTTCTCTGTGTTATATTTTGGTAGACAGGTAAATAAACCTTCATTTCTTAATCTAGTGATTGTTTGAATGTAGTGTATAAATAAAAAATGGTTTGTCTGGTTGAAATCTAAGTATTAGAATTTTATTTAAGTTAAAACAAACCATATTACCTCTGGTAACTTAAGGAAACTGATCTCACTTTTAAATATGTTAAAAACAAATTTTCTTATTTTAAGAAATCAGGTATCCAAAGTGAAACATCATACCAAACCATGATTTTTAATACAAGAATTATAATTTTTAAAGCTTGTGTGAAAGAGCAGTTTTAGTTTTACTGTTATGAGCATTTTAGTGTGCTGTGGGTTACCTCGTCGACTGGAGGCGTTGTGGGTTGGTCGAGAGATAGAGGAGTGATGGGGGAACCTAGGAAAAATGGGGGAATGGTGGTTAGTTAACGGTGGCGTCGGCGGCGAGGGATCGTTTTTTTTTAACCTAGTTTTGTAAGGTTGAAACTTTTAATTCGTTCGTCTTATAGGATGCATCGAGTTCAACGTGCCTTTGGGAGATAGTGGAGGCGAGGTCAACGAGTAGATTGCCGGAGTTATAGGAATTCTGGTGGTTGAGGTTGGATGAACGGAGAGTTTTCCAGGTTTGGGAGATGTTGGGTTCGAACGTTTCCAGGTTTCAGATTTCACCTCGATTTCGTTTCCGAGGTGGCGCCGAAGTTCGAACGGTTGGGGTTGGTTCTGGGGGAGTTCGTCGACGTGCTCGACGTCATGGCAATGCCGGAAGATGGCCGGCGACATGGTACACGTGCACGTGCACGTTTCGATTTCCGGTTGTTCCAGTTTTGGGGAAGAAGAACAGAGGGGTAGGATTCCAGAGAGGATCGGGTATTGCTCGAAGTTGTAGGAGTTCGACTCGAAGTTTTCAATTGATTGCCTTGGGTCATTTGGAAATGTTACAGGTTAAAATACTTAGAAAAAATTTTAATTGGAAATTTGGACACTCGGGTTAATTTTTGACAAAACTCGAAGTAAACAAGCAGAATTCTCGGGGCTGACTCGAAGCGGGTCTCGAGACTAGTATATAAAACAGTTTATACTTTAAGATTTTTCAATTCTTTTAAGACACTTTTAAACTACGTTCAAATAATGATTTGATTGGAATTTTAAGCTAATAAGATGTTTTCAAAAAGATTAAATTTTAATTTATTTAGTTTTGATACGATATTTTTATAAGGTTAGTTATATTAAATAAATAATATAACTTAAAAGAAAAATTAAGATAAAATGTCGTTTGAACTAAATTTTACCCTTTCAAAGTAACTAACGTGATTTAATGTTTTAAGTTGTTAACTTAAAAAGTTAAGTAAATTTATATTGATTGATGATTTATAATTAACTAAAGATCAATTTATTTTTAGTTTAAAGCTAATTGATTATAATTAAGGATAATTAATTAAATGGTAATAAATTAAAGTTTAATTTATTAATTGAAGATAATCAATTAAATGGTGAAATTTATAATTAAAGATTAATTACTTAATAATTAAGGGTTGATGAATTTAAAATTAAAGGTTAATTAATTTGTTGTTAAATGGTTAAATAGTAAATGATAATCAAAATAATTTGTAATTAATTAACGTTAATTAACCAGGGTTAGTAATTTACACTCATAAGAAATTTATCTGATTTAAATTTATCAGATATTAATTGACCTTACTTATTGATGTTTGAATTCTATTGAATGATTGGATTGTTTGATATTTCCTGATATATGATGCTCTGTGATATACCCTGATTTATGTTATGATCTGTAATTTATTTATCTGTGATATGTATATCTGTGATTTTTGATGAAAAATAAGCGTTATACTTTATATCGCTTATCGAATGTATTGTCGTATTTGATTTGTGATGATTCATCGTGTTGCACTATTGTGTTAAACCCCTGGACTACACTTTTACACAACACAAATATGGATTTCACATGGAAATCGGTTAAGTCACAGATAATTTAGATTTGATGTTTTTGAAATTGAAATTTTAATTTCAACTGATTTTGAAATTGGAAATTTGGATTTAAAGTGAAAAGCCTTTGAAATAGAATTTCAAAAATAAAAGTTATTTTGGATAACTTAACCGAGTTTTGAAAATTTAAATAATTTGATTTAAATTTGAATTCAATATTTGAAATTGAATTCTATGATTTGGGAACTAGGGTTTAAAAAGGTTGTTCAACTTATTAATGTGTTTATATGAATTTAAATCATTTTAAAAGTAAAATTTTGAGAATTTGATTTTAACCCAAGAACTTTAACTCGTATGAGTGAATCAGATTTCCAAAATGAAAACTGTTTTGTTTTAAAAGAATTAAAAGCTTTCAGATAAGAAATGAAATTCCAGTTTAAATTAAAGGAATTTCAAGATTGAATTGAAAAATGTTTTTCCAAGTTATGAATGAATTCTTTTTGAAAACTATGAATTGAATCTGTTTATTTTTAAACAGATTTAAAATGATGATTTGTTTAGACCATTTGAAATGGAATTGTTTTGAAAGCTATCAGTTAAATCTTTGATTTAACGAATTAATCAAATTGAAAGGGAAATCGATTTGGAAAATCTGTGAATGAATCTTTTGTTTCAAAGGATTAAAGTGTGGAAATTGTTTAAACCGTTGAAGGTTGTTAAAATGAATCTTTTTGTTTAAAGATTTGAAAATGGTAATTTGTTAAACCATTTGAAAAGGAAATTTGGGTTTAAGTTGTGACTTAATTGAAATCCCAATATCCATATGTTTTTAAAATATTGCGCTCACTATTCGGTTTAGCCGGGAGAGGACCTTTGTGTCACATAACCCATTCCGAATAAGTGATTCGACGATATGGATAGCATTTGAAGACCGGTGTTGAAGACCGGATATTTTTCGAAAATGAAAGGACAACCTGTCGAATGTCTCTGCACTGAGTCGCGCCGGTATAGAGATTTATATCACTCTTTTGTGACGGGAAGTCCGGACGTGATTGGAAATTATCCGGAATTGCAAGGGCTTCGTGAGAAGTGCCTTCGGTTCTGTTCGATCCTGGAACAGACTTGTATGGATACATGTCTGACATTACACTTTGAGATATAAAGCCGATCTCTTTCAAATACATTTCTGTTGGTGGCGGAGAATTTATTCTCTTAGCTTAACACCCTTCTCTGAGACGTACGAGCTCAGAGGTGATGTAGTTGAAGTTATCAGCGATATATCCCAATTTGGTAATGTGACATGCTGAGTGTTGCTGTGTGATGATCAGTGTTTGATCATTTGTGATATGATCATTTGTTTGATCAGTTATCTTTGTGATCATAGGTTGATCATCTGTTGACCCAAAGCATGGCTTTGTGACAAAGCGTAGCTTTGTGGACGAGACTTCGTCGAGCCTCACAAACCGGAAATGGTCGAAACAGGAATGTTGCGGCAAGGTTATGAGGGTCGCGCCCTTTAGGGTATGTCATTTCCTTCTGGAAAAGGGTGGTGTCATGGTATGGAGCCCAGATACTTACTCATGTGGATACACTTTATTATGTGTGATGTTGGTTATTGAGGCCTCGGATAAAGGTCCCAAAGGACCGGGGGGTGGCATATTCGTGAGTTACCTGTTACAGGGGTAACCCGGCCTTGTTTGGCAGAGAGCAGTTTGTCTCTCGGGACGTCCCGCCAGAGGCGATCCCATGCGGCGGAAGGAAGTTCCTTAGCCTGACCATTTGTTGGAAATCCATTTCTCCAATACGGAACTTGTACGGTTTTAGTTGTAGAACCTACCATCTAATATGGTAGCTATAGTAGGCATAGTATAATGGTACCTATGCTGGCTAAGATTAATATTATACTTTCGAAATGTTTTTCTGCACTATGCACTAATAATAATATCAAGATGATTTTACGTAGTAAGCATCTTTGACTATCATAAGAAGAAATCTCCTCCAATTCTGCGTTTGCATTGTGTGTGTGGCGGGAGGTCTTATGGTAGTTTCATTTTCCAAAAGCATTGCGAATTGACTTTAAAATTCTGTTGTTGTTTGTTTTAAAGATAAACTGTTTTTGTTGCTCACACCAGTCCCATGACTGATCCGGAGTTTATTGTTCCCTTCCTAAACTCTGGGTGCTCATAATTTTCCACACGAGCAGTCTAGAGTTGGGTTTCTTTTCAGATATTCAGGTTTAGTAGATTATCTGGAGCTAGTTCATTCATCGGAGTTGCTTATCTTGGAGTTGTGGATTCATTCTTGTCTGAAGATCATTTTGGAGTTATCATTTCTATTGGAGATATTCTATCTGCTGTTGTTGTTATCTTTTCTTTTCCACTGCTATTTGTTGTATCATATCTCTGATGTATATTGATATTCATTGTATCACTCTGTTGTATCAGATATTGTATATCAATGTATTATTCTTTTCTTCCGCTGTGTTATTTACTTAATTGTGTTATAGCTCCGGCGAATTGGATTTGAACGGTCGAATCTGTGGCATTCTAGTACAATGTGAAGTACGGATGTTGATTTTCGAACGGGCAAAACCCGATACGTTACATAGAGTATTTAGAGATGTACTCAATAAATTCATGTTAGTCTTTATCGATGATATCCTTATCTATTCTAAGGCAAAAGAAGAACACGAGAGACATTTAGAAATTATGTTAGAGATATTGATAAATAATGTACTTAAAGCCAAATTCTCAAAATGCCATTTCTGGGAGAAGGAGGTAAAATTCCTTGGGCGTATAGTGTCAAAGGACGGGGTTTCAGTAGATCCTATAAAGGTTATGGATGTTGTAAACTGGAAACAACCACAAACTCCTAAAGAAGTCTGTAGCTTCATAGGTTTGGCAGGATATTGCAGAAGATTCATTGAAGACTTCTCGAAGATTGCCTATCACCTAACGAAGTTGACCATGAAAGATGCTAAATTTATCTGGACTCCTAAATGTTAAGTAGCATTCCAAGAACACAAAAAGAGATTAACAACCGCTCCATTCCTAGCAATTATAAATAGAAATAATGGATTAACTGTTTATACTGATGCATGTGGAGAAGGAGTTGGTGCAGTTTTGATGCAAGAAGGGAAGGTGATTGCTTATGCAGAGAGACAACTAAAGACTCATGAGAAGAATTATGTAACACACGACTTAGAATTATTAGCCATGGTGTTCGCATTAAAAATATGGAGGCACTATTTGCTGGGTAAGAAGTTTTCATAGTTTATTTTCAATTAAAACTTTGAATTGAACTTAGTAAATAAAATTCCTCTTTTCATTAGGTGAAAAGTTTAAGCTCTTTACGGATCATAAATCTTTAAAGTATCATTTCACTCAGAAGGATTTAAACATGAGGTAGCAACGTTGGTTGGAATTTCTCACATCTTATGATCTAGATATTTAATATGCATCCGAGAAAGCCAACGTAGTAGCTGATGCATTAAGTAGGAAGTATGCTACTATTTCTTATTTGGTAGTAACTCCAACTCTTTAGGAAAGAATAGCTAGTAAATAAAGAGAAGATATACAATTTGAAATTTTCATTAAGGAAACTGAAGAAGGAATTCAAGTTTTGAAATAGATAGCCGCGGAGTGCTACGATTGAATGGGCGAATTTGTGTTCCAGATGTGGAAAGTCTTAGGTAGGAGGTGTTAGCTGAATGTTAAAAATCCAAACTCAGCATTCATCCAGGAGTTAACAAAATGTATAAATATATGAAGCGCACATTTTGGTAGAGAATTATGAAAAGGGACATAGCCATTTATGTTAGCCGATGCGTAAATTACAACAAGTCAAAAGCGACCAACAGAAAGTTGCAGTGTTACTTAAGCCACTAGAGATTCTAGTTTGGAATGGGATCAAATATCAATGGATTTCATTGATGGCTTACCTCGAACGAGGAAAGGGAACTAAGACATTTGGGTTATCATAGATCGATTAACTAAAAGTGCACACTTTATTCCAGTTAAGCCAACAAGGACCGCCGCAAGCCTTACTGATATATATATATACATGTATATATATATATGTGTGTGTGTATGTATGAAGGAGATAGTACGATTGCATGGAGTTCCGAGTAGTATAGTGAGCGATCGGAATTCGATCTTTACTAGTCAGTTTTGGGAAGTATTACATAACGATTTGGGAACAAGGCCGAATATAAGTACTGCCTATCAACCTAAAACTGATGGACAGACGGAAAGGGTCAACCGCGTTTTGGAAGTGATGTGCACATGGGGAGAGGCTTTTAGCCGTGCCTTGGAGGGAGGATGGTGTGTTGGAGAAGCTAGGAAAAAGTGATGTATACATGTCTTCCTTTACACACTTCTTTTTTCCTATAAATACCCTACCCTCTTCTCTTCATTTATATTCATTTTCTTCTTCATATTCTCAATCTTTTGCTTTTGCTTTAATGGCTTCCAATCTAAAAGAAATAATGTCAAAAATTATTTCAAAAAGAAACTAAAATCATAAAATATAGTAAAACACCTCAAAACGATCCAAAACTCCTCATTTCTCTTTATTCTTCACCAACTCCACTTCATTTCATCTTAGGCCGAGCCCACCCCTTGCTACACCCTAGGCCATGCACAACCTAGCCTCCTCAAGACTTGATCGAGGCTTTTAGGAGCTAAAATCTGAAGAATAGCAAGCTTCGGAACTCGAATAGCGGAGCTATAGCGAATTTTTAAGTAAATCGTTTGAAATCCAAGGAGAGAACTCCTAAAACTATTATACTATATGTTGGATGATGATATGATGTTGCAAATGGATGTTTAATATACTTTGATCATCAAGTTTGATTGCTTTCATATGAATGTTGGAAATTATATGCAAGTCACGAATATACACGTCGATAAAGACAAAGGAAATCACTTTCCTTGATTTAATGAAATGGTGTATATGGAATTGTTAAACCTCTTAAAAATGGTTTAAAATGTATTTGAACTGTTTTCTAAATATTTAAAAATGTTTTGGTGATGTTTGAAAAGAAATAGAAAATTCGGTCAAAAATAAGCGCGTCGCGTAACGACAGCTCGCGATTTCGCGCTATAAATGTCAAACTAATGTAAAAGTTGGAATATAGCTCGAAACTCTTCGGGATAAGAATTTTTCAAACTATTATATCCATAGTTTTCCAACGAACAAAGAAAATCAAGATTTTGATAAGTAGATTTTGAAATATGAGTAAAACGAGTTTTTGAAAAATCCCGATGCAGTTCGGAATCCAAAACTGAATTTCTTTGAAAATGATGTTTGAAAATTGTTTAAAAATATGGAATAAATCTTATAAGTGTTTTAAAATGTTTTAAAAGATATTTAAGTAATAAAAGTGAATTTTCAAATAATATATAGTTGTTTTGATCAATATAGCTTAAAAGGACTTTCCGTAGCACTTTTTATAATTTTTGAAAAATAGTTTTAAACTTGACAATTCTTTTCCAATTATTTTATAATGTTTTAAATAATTTATAAAGTATTTTAAAGATGATTAAAGAATTTTTTGAGATTAAAGATTTAAAGTCGATCGAATAACTTGATCGCCATATGGGTGTCAAAGAGATAGTGTCTAGGCTTGAGTTTGGAAAATAGTTTCCTGCTCTCCCTGGCTATCCGGACTGGTCTGTCGGAGGAAATGGTGAATTTTATTTACTCGGATCAATGTCTTCCTAAATGAAAAATGAAACGATTCCGAGTTTATTCTTAGTAAAAAGTGTTTAAAAGTTATTAAAGGATTTTATAAGGGAGGTTTAATATTTCCATATATACCAGAAAGAATGTTTTATAAATATATATCTCCAAAAGAGATTTCGATAAAAAGAACTTAATGGTTAATTCCTGTCCGAAGACCACTTCGAACCAATTTACGTATTCGACGTGAAGACATGAAGATAATTATGGAAGATGGAATGTATGGCTAATTGTCACTGACCCTTGGGGGAAATTTCCCTTATCATATTATGTGGCAATAGTTCTTCATTTAAGATCTTCATTGCAAGGACTTCTCGCTACCAATCTTAGGGTTAATTCCCGATAGGATGTGGTAGGAGAGTGCCTTCAGTTTCATTCAGTCCTAGAACAAACTTGTATGGATGGATGTCTGACAATGCATTCTTGAGATTTCATCGTTAACTTTTATAAACATGCATCTGTTTGGTGGCGAAGAAGACAACTACTCTTAGCTTAACACCCTTCTTGAGACGTATGAGCGCGGAGGTTGTATGTTTGTGGAAGTCAACAGAGATCAAAGGAATGGCAGTGTGGCATTCAAAGTGAAATGTGCAAGTGATAGGCAATCGTTACCTCGAGCCTCACACTAGGAAATGGCCGAAACAGGGTGGATGTAGCAAGGCTATGTGGTTCGCAACCATTAGGGTATGATCATCCCCTTCTAGATATATTTCTACCCACTATGATGTTCAGGTTTAAATTATTGTGGTGTATGGTAAAAACGTCTCGAAAATGTCGGTAACGACCGGGGTGATGACATATTCGGTACTATCTAAAGAAAGGTAGGCCGGTCTTGTGTTGGTAGAGGTGCAGATGTTCTGTTGACCTCGGTACATTCCTCTAGAGATGTACTACGGAAGGTAGTCCCTTCACCTGGTCATTTGTATGGAATCCATTCTCCAATAAGTGCCTGCCATTTTGTTTGTAGAGCCTAGTATGCTGGAATTTTATAATGGTAACAATTTCGGCTAAGATTGATAAGTTTATTTGCAAATGTTTTCAAAGATACGTCATTAAAAATAATATCAAGTATTTTTGACGTAAAATGTTTTGGTTATCATAAGGTAAAAACCCGTTCCGTGTTTATGTGCGGCATGGTCTTATGAAATACCTTTTTGTTTTCAAAACACATATTTTGAGTTCTCACACCAGTCCCATAACTTACCCGAAGTTTATTTTGTTTGCCCTTTAAACTCTAGGTGTCCTATTTTCTCGGGCAGCCAAGTAATCAGGATTCTGTTTAGAGTGTTTTGCGGAGGAGCTTGCTGGAAGAGATTTTTAGAGCATGAAGCTGGAACACCCAATGGGGATATCTATCTATCTTTTTTTCCCGCTGTATATAAGTTAGTAATACCATCAAGTGTGGTAGCATGTACTTATAACTGTTCCTGGTTGGGTTAGTGCATACAAAACTCTGATGTACCCTAGTGATGGTGATTGTATGTACAATTTACCTATTTAACGTAATGTGAGAATTTGTGTTTTTATCTTTTACTTTACTTTACCCTTGGAAATCTGCCTCCCCGGCACTTGGATTTACGGCACGTGAATACCGTGGATGTATTAATGTCATTTTCCGAGAGTCGAGGAGACGGGTCTTCACAGCTTAGGTCAGTTGATCTCAAAAATTAGGATACGTTGAGTGAACATATTTGTATTTCTACAGTGATTATATTTATAACATGCCAAACTCTACAAATTATGACTACAGAAGCAGTTGTATTCATGTTTTGAAAATATAAACAATGTGACTATGAGTTGGAATAATAGATGAAGTTGAAGATAAACACCTACCCCGATTACCCCTTGGAAAATAGGTCGTATTAGAAAGCGTTGATTTAAGAAGAGCATGAGTGCAACATATGGAAGGGGCCCCGAAGCTGGATGGTATATGACTCTCTTGTAGAGCACAAATTGCCACATAGTTGTAGATCCCCGCAGGATTGCCGATTGATGATGTACAGTAGGTCCAAATAAATGGAAAAGTAGGAATTTATATGTTGCAGATATTTAAAAGTAAGAATTAAATAAGTTCCCAAAAGAAGGTGTGTAGTAATCACTCTGTGATGATAGCCATATTTTATTATTTTGGGAGAAGATAAGTTAGTAAAAAAGTAGAAATCACTCTGAGCCCAACCACGCGTGAAAAACTTCAGTATAAAAAGATTTAAGGAAAATATATAAATCACATAATAGTAATAGTAGTGTCTGAGATGATTTTCAAAGGACTTGTTTGGAAGAAGAGAAAACCTATTTTGAAGAGTAAGTAAATGTTAATTTTCATATACCTATGCATATTTAAAAAAAAGTTTTTAGTAGAAATTAAAATTAGTTAAATTGGAAATTTCCGTAAATGGGTTTTAATAAAAAGTTAATTCCTTTGAAAAAAATACGGTAGAGCGTATATAGCTCGTTGATTTTTCTTAGATGAAAGAAATAATTTTAAGTTGTAAAATCATTTTTAGGGGTGGACAACAGGAAAAGGTACAAGTTAAAATGGGTTAAAAAGAATAGGAAAGAAGACAAAAACCTGAAAACTAAGCAGTTGGCGAATGCTTTGCAATAGAGATAGTTAATTGAGGGAAAAGCTATATAAATGGAAACAATGTAAATAAGAGCAGTTTAGGTAAAAGGAAGTTGAATAGTAGTAACATTATGAAATATAAATAGAAACAATATTAGGAATTTATATAAAATAATATTAGTAATTAGAAATTACGTTAGAAGATTATATTAAAATAATGTTAGTAATCTAATTAGAAGCAACATAGGAAATTAAAGGAAAAACAAAGGAAAATGGATATTTTCCATTGCTGTGCGCATTGGTTGCACATATATTTCAAAGAGTCCCCCTTGCATGATATTAGAGACTCCATCAAGGATTCGAAGTGGAGGTAGAATGAGTTATCGGAAAATCACAAGATGGAAGTGTCTTTGTCTTCTCCAATCTTTTTGTTAAAATTATAAAAGATGTTTTAGAAACATTGTAAGATGTATTTGTTTTTAAAGAAATGGTTTGGTATAACGATTGAGTTTTTAAAAAAAAGAGTAAAACTTAATAAATGGTTTGAGTTAGAAATCTCAATTTTAAGAAGTAAAATCCTTGTTGTTGAAAAAGGGCTTTAAAAGGAAAAGTTGATCTGAGGGAAAAGAAAAGGAACCTTCGAAATTAAATAGCTAACATTTTGTTTTGGACTTGATGAATAAGCTTAATTCAAAAATCCTAAATTATAGTTTTAAAAGTTAAGACTTCAAGTAATTTTTGAATTTAATAAAACATTTCCAAGTTTGTACTTCTAAAAATACAAGTTTTGGAATTAAGTACTTTTTATTGTGAAGTTTTAACTTTATAAAAAATGGCGAAAACCAAACCAAAATTTTAATATGGAGTGGATAGGGTTGGTTTGCTAGGCAAGACGGGGTAAAAGATGAAGATATAAAGAAAATAGCAATGATTGCTTAATAAGGAATCCCCGTAGAGTGTAAGGAATACTGGTATAAACCTAAGAATACTTAGTAAGGCATATGTGAAAGCCGTAAGAAGAACCCATAAAGGAATGATGAATGGTATCAAAGTACGCTTCTGCGAATCCTATAGTATATTTGCATGAAAGATCAAGGTAAAGGAAGTAAATACCAAAATTTGAGAGTACTATCAAGAGAGTTGGATTAAAAGAAGATAGTAATAAAGGATAATGAGATGGCAAACACATATAGAGAATGTTGGTTGGCTCAGGATCAAAGAGGACGGAATGGAAGGTAGGAAATTTATTTCGTTAAGCCAATTTTTTTGGTAAGTTATTCTAAATGTGTATAGTTTGTATTCTTTAGCCCATTACAATCTGGAAATGCACAGTTTGTCCTATAATTGGTGGTAGTAGTTAAAAATAATAAGTGGACTCTATTTATCGGGAGCCATAAATGACAGTTAAGATATGTGGATTATGGTAGAATGACATGTTGGGAAGGTTCATTTAATTAAGTGAGGTGATAGGGCCACAACAACATTAATGTTAGTTAATGTTGAAAGGCAGCTATGTAACATCCCCCTATTTGAAGGCCCAAAACTAACGGCTACGGATGCTGCAGCTATTGTTATTAATCCTCGGTGACCAAACACGGCGATGTTAGATACATTGATACACAGAAACACAAGAATATGGAAAAAATTTAAACAGTAAAACAAATTCCGCATTTCATTTCAAAATATTCCAAATTGATTACATAATCCTAATTCGCAGACCACGTTCAAATAACATTTAATTATTACAAAATACTCCAAGAGCGACATATAAAGATGCCCTCTTGGTAGATTAGAGTATATAGATAGGCAAGAAAACAATTTTCCTTTACAAACAAACACACAACGGAAATAAAAGAACTCTAATAACAATCTTGCCTCCTGCACATCCTTGGAAGCTTTATTCGTCTAAAAGAACACCTAGAAACCTTAACTCTCAAGCTACTCAAAATCAATTGAGTACCTGAGAGTTTAAGGGGAAAACAAAAACTTCGAGTCAGACATAAAGCCTGGTATGAATAATAATTTACCATCTCAAACCATTTGAATATCTAGTGAGACCACGCCGCTTAGCAGAACGGGTTTTCCCCCCACTATTATCCTAAAACAATTATAAAACCATATACTGTGCTCCTATATCCACAATGGTTAAAACATAGTATTTCAAAACATTATGATGATATGAAAAACAAATAAATTAATTCTGGATTACCCATCCCCCTTCATTCTGACTATCTGTCTTAGTTATAGTTTATAGGGTTACTATTAACTTGCTAATTATTAAGGACTATTTGTCCAATTACTTAGATTTCATGGGATCACTAAGAACTTATTGGTAACTCCAATATCTTATTTCTTATTCTAGTTTTCATGGGCTATCCAGGAATCTATTGGCTAACTGCCAATATCTTATTCCGGATATAGTTTTCATGGGCTAACTACAAACCTACCGGCCTCTGCCAATATCAAATCGTAGTTTTCATGGGCTGACTATGAACTTATTGGCCCCTGCTAATATCATACAGTTTTCATGGGCTTACTATAAACCTATTGGCCCCTACCAATATCTTTAATTAAAATTTTTAACATTTGCTAAGTTATATTCACTACTAGGTCAACCTAACTGGTTATTCTGCCCTTTCCTTAAAATATAGTTATGGGTTAATAAAAATGTGAATAACATTTCATAATCTTTATTTATGCCATGGTTATTACTTTAAATTGAGATTGGGTTTATGTTTTGAAACCATAAAAACATCTCTTTCGAAACCTCTGGATAACCTCCTTCGAAAGCAAAGACCTCTTTTCAAAACATTGTATACATACCTTTCAAATTCCTTACTAAATACTCTCTTTCGAAACCTATTATACCTTTCGATGGTATCAAATCATCTTTTTAAAATATAGAGCTTCGAAAAGAATGAAAGTACCTCTTTCGAAAGCATTGGGTTTATTCTTTAAAAACATCATTTGGGTCAAAATGGTAATATACGAAAGTATCTCTTTTGAAACTAACAAAAATTTGTTTGGGGAAAGTTTGATGGTGTCGGAACTATCTTAGTTGAAAGCAAAACCTTTAAAACAAAAATTTTAAAGGACAGAGTTGAAACCCCTTTCGACTCCATCACCTTTGAAACCCTCAACCCTTTTGAAAGCAATTAGGAAAAAGGATTAGTTTAAGGTAAAAAGAAGGGCAACCTTTCGAAAGCATTGCTGGTCAATATAGTCGAAAGGTAGAGTAGTGGCTAGGTTCCGACTAGGTCGGAACCTACCCTTTCGAAAGCAATTATTTAAAGGAAAAAGGTACTCCTTCGGAAGCAAATACTTTAACACAACATGACAACCTTCTTCGAAAGCTAGTTATAAAACATTTTCAAAGCATATGATTCGACTGTGTCAAAAGCTTTAGGTAAAACTAGGCAAGAACGTTAACTTATGAAAAGAAAGCAGGGTTTCGACTCCATCAAAAGCTAACCTTTCGACACCAAGGCTTCCGCCCTCCTTCCAAACCACCGCATACCATCTAAGTGATATCTTGTGTATTGGTTTCGACTATGGTGGTTTCGACTGTGCTGGTTTCGACTGGGATGATGCGGAATCAAAGGAGTCGAAAGGTCCTTACTAATAGAGGCAGAATGCCTTTTTCTGATTTAAAGGCTGAATTATAGCAACTTTTAGTAATTACTTTCTAACAACTTGCTTATTTGTAAACTATTGATTGGTTGTCATAAATTTTTTTCAAATACTTTACCTTTATAACTGCCACATTTATATTAGATTAAAACGATTAAAATGCAATGTTTTAGCCCTTCCATATACTAAAGCCAATTATTTCAGAAAAGTCCTTCTTTTAAAATAATTTATTTTCCTTAGTAAATCTATTAGGAAAAATCCTAAAAAATCACAGAAATTCAATTTCACCATGTAATCAAACATATTAAAATCTTAGACCCAATTTCTTTCTGAAATTCTCGAAATAAATTTTAAACCCAATTATATCATATTTTTCATTAAAAATTCATAATAAAATTTCCATAGCTTGGAAAATTCTGAAAATTAAAACCCATATCTAAAATCATGTTTTACATAACATAAAAATTTTCCATGGCAATTTGAAATCATAGATTCTCGGTTTCATGTCAAAACCGTGCAAATTCATGTGCTTATGAATTAAAACAAATCATCATAATATAACTCAAGCAAACCATCATCCATTTTATCACAAAAACGAATTTAAATCATAAATCCGAAACCATATAATCATAGAATAAAAATCGAGATGGTATGAGATTATTATTCACCTTAAACTTGTTAAGGAATTTGAGATTTGTTGTTGGTTAATCCTCCCTGGCGTTAGATCCTTAACTTTTGATTAAAATTTCTTCCTTTCTTCCTTTCTTCCTTAGTAATGGCCGGCTTTAGTTTAGGTTTTAGATTTGTATTTGTGATCATAAGAAATGAGACGTTAATGGATAAAAATGAGAAGTTATAGCCGTGTGTAATAAATTGGCTAATTTACTAATATGCCCATGTGTAGTTTAATTTACCTTTAAACCAATTTAAAGCCCATTTACTTTGTTAATAAGCATGGCCCTATTACGTAATTTATTCAAATCTCAGCCTCCTTATCATCATTATTCTATTTAATTTATCTAATTAAATTTTTTGGATAATGTTATCAGAAATTAGGGATGTTACAGGATCTCTCCTTAAAAAATTTCGTCCTCGAAATTCGGTAAGGACTAAATACTAAGCATAGCAATCATATATAACAACTCCTCACAACCATACTAGTCTAACTGACTAGCAACTATCTATATGAATCTAATATAGACATACCCTCAAAGAAGATCAGGATAAGTATCTCTAATCCCGTCCTCTGTCTCCTAAGTATAGTCCTTCTCGTTGTCGCTCCATTGAACTTTCACCAACCTGACTGTCTTGTTCCTTAATCTTTTCTCATATCTAGCTACAACCCGAACTGGTTGTCTAACAAACATCAAAGGCTCTACCAGTAAATCATCCAACCCCGTCGGAGGAATAGTAGTTTCTATACTTGCAAAGATGAGACACATGAAATACATTATGAACACCTGCCAAACTGCTAGGCAACTCTATTCTGTACGCGAGCTTTCCAATCCTCTCTATAATTTGGAATGGACCTACATATCTTGGAGCTAACTTCCCCGACTTTCCAAATCATACCACACCCTTCATAGGTGATACCTTAATGAAAACTGTTATCCTGCCTTTTTGGCCAAGTCGTGATATCATCGATCCGACCAGGGACGAATGGTCGATAACTTGAAAAGCCGGCTATGTATAGTGCTATGGATGATAGTCGAAGAGGTTCGAACCAAAACCAATTCGAAGTATGGCAAACACGAAGTCACTAGCCTGCCCGCGTGGAGTTGTATCTCAAGTTTGGAATTGATTAAAGTTCATATATGCAAGCTATAGGTTAAACATTGGTTTGTTTAGATCGACCGGATGACGACCAAGGAAGATAACTTGCTTGAATCACTAGAGAACATCTAATATCTTGAGAATGCTGAAGCCAATCCATGTGAGGTTTTTAGGACATAAATAGAATAGCAAGTGAGGCATGCCGTGACGATCGCGTGTCCTAATAATCTGGCGAGATGAAGGCCGATCAAAGAAAGCCGATCGTTATTGATAGTGCTACCCAACGATCGGCATTGTCTGATGAATATTCTGCCTTCGATTTAAAATAGCTGATTGCTTGCAATCTCCAACCCAACATGAACCCATATTGTAGAAGCAATGGCAGGAAACCTACGAGGCCCCCTAATAACGATCGTAAGTTGCTAAGGAAAAGAGAAAACGATCGGTTGTAGGCATGTTGATCGTTATGGATTGTGGAATGGGCATGGTCGATCGATATGGTGGGCTCTACTGGACTTGGGGAGCCTTCTTGCAAAGTTTCAGCCCGATCCGTGCACGTCTCCTGCTATAAATATAGCAGTCATAGCTTGAGAAAGGGGGACTTCTTCTTCATCTTCTCCTTCTTGCCACTCCTGGGGCTCTCCCATGGCTATTTCTTTTTATAAACTTGTATCAATGGATTCTAGCTAATCTAGCAGCTCATGTAATTGTAATCAAGTGAAAGATTAATAAAAATTGAAGTGGACGTAGGCCAAGATTGTCGAACCACTATAAAATCTTCATGTCTATTTACTTTTATGCTTTGTTCTTTAGATTCTAGTAATTTTCTGATATCTATGAAATTCTTCGGGTGTTGATGCCCATTTTTGGTGTCAATATTTTGGTACTTTCATTGAGAAATGATTTCTCAATCAGATTGGATCTCATTCTCTACTAGTGAATTCTCATGTTCGTGAAATAGATCTAGCTTTCGATTGATAAGTTTTCTACTCTATTCAGATATGGAAAAAGTCTAGATGGAACTTACTTTACATAGCCGTGAAATCATGTTTACTGTCTTGGTCGAAGGATGAAATGGTGAGATTAACAACTAAGTAGCCATGTTGTTGAATATGCTAGTATATGATTTCAGTTTGATGATAATAAACACACATATATATATATATATATTCATTTAAATGTATTTATTAATGTACTATTTTATTTTTCACATAATTAAATAAATATTTGCTGAATAAAATAAATAACATAGAATTTAAATTCAAACTGATATTTTATTCAAACAAATATTTTATTACAATTTTGAATAGTACAAATTTGAGCTCTCACTATATATAGATACAATTTTTGATTACAATACGATTTCGATTACATCACAATTTTTAATTCACATTTGCACCTCACTACATATCACTCATTCGCTCGTATTTATCTTCAACTCTATTCCAGATTGAATCCAGCATCTGAGCGATCTGCAAAATAAATGCTGAAGCAGTAAAATTGAAAAAGAAATATTTTTGCAGTGTAAAATAAAATTTGTTGTGAAAATATTATATGCCTCAGTTATTTGGGTTGTTCGTCATTATATTTATTTTGAAATCATCATACACGAACAACTTATGACATGCACAGTGTATCACTATACATGCCACAAGGCCGTGCACACCGATATACACTTGATAAAACTGTAGGGACAGGTGAGCACAATGTCAAACCCGAGCTATAAGATGCATTCAACACAAGTGCAATCAAAATGTACAAAATCAAAATGTGCGGACCACATATGTACAAAGGACTACAATGCTCATGAAATAACTGCACTAGACTTTCAATATATATGAAACTCGAAGTAGTGCGAACAACAACTCACAACACAACAAACAAGCTCCAGACTCGACCAAAACCAAAATGCATCGGATGTCCAGACCAGACTACATGAATGCACAGTACAAACTACCTGCAATGAAATAGCAGGTTTTACAAGTGGAAATAACTAGATCACAAAAATGCAAATTACAACAAGTAGATGCATGAAGACTCAAATGTATCAAGACTCCAAGCATGTAAATACAAAGTTCAGTAGCATGGCACAAAGGCTCACAACACAGTCTCGACCAAAACATAATGTACTTGTCAACAAAACAAAACAATGGAGCATATACATGAACTAGACTATATGCAAGCAAAATCACAAGCATACATATATACATGAGTAAACACCATGTATACATATATAGTGACAATATGGTTGCGGTGAAGACAGTAGCTCGAATAAGCAAGTGCAGACTCAAAAATCAACTAGACCAAAGGCACACTAGAATATACAGTGCAACAAAGTGCACAGTGCAGACTAATGAACTGGCTCGAAGACCAGATCCAAGAGATATCAAGTGAAGCCTCAACGGTCAGGTTCAAATGCAAACTGGCTTGAGGCTACAACCCACAACCATATGTAAGCAATCAAGCAGCCTCAACAATGAAGGCCACAAATTTAAACCAGTTAACATAACATGAATGCAACCAGACCGGATCAACATCTCATATACAAAGCATGTTATAATGCAGACAACCAGAACAAAGCAAGCCTGACATGGACTGATACAAGTAGCAATATGTAGTGACAATGATCAATATGCAGAGTAGTGACAACAAGTTATGGATATGCAAGCAATGCAACCCAGACCAATATCACACATAACTTCAAGCATCAGTCGAAAGTGCTACAGTAACGTACACATACATCGAACAAGTCAAAGCCAGATGATAGCACATATGTATGAAAAATCAGAAACCAATACAAGCTACTGGACATAGGACTTCAAACAATCATGTAACAAGGATAGAGCACTAATATACATATATATTAAATGAATGCAATGACCAGTAGCCTCAACAGTAAATTCACATGAAGCTGTAAGTGATTGAACGAAGTCGAAGTCAAATTTACAAAAATCAAGGCAGCAGTTTCAAACCAAGGCAAAGAATCGAACGAATCAAATCAAAGCCGTGGTGACCAAGGTAATTGCAAGTACAATGAAAAGTCATAGTAGTGAAGACCGAAGCAAATTCAAATATATCAAGCAATACGTACGAAATGAACGAGTCAAGATTGATCACGAGCATTGAATCAAAATCATATGGTCAAGCAAGAATTAAGAAGAATTCAAATCAAAATAAATACGAACGAAATTATAGGAATTCGAATCCTATATAACCTATATCATCATCGGCATGGAAAAAGCATTCGAGTTCAAGTAACAACAGAGAAGAATAAATCAATAACTCGAATCGAATCGAGTTCAAGCAAGCTAACCAGTAAAGCAAAAAGCATAAATCACATACCATTTTAATCGAACTCGAAGAATTGAAGCAGCCGTGTGCAAATCGAAGAACCGATTGATTGACGAAGAAATCAACGCTAAACATTTATTCGATTGATCAACTAGTATCGGCAGTATTCAATTCCAGAAGCCCTAATTTAGAACGAAGAAGAACGAACGAGTAAAAAAGGAAGCCGCCATTTTTTACAGGCCGAAGACAAAAGAAAATCAAAAGAGGGAACATTGTTTTATCACTTATTTGGGCCGGCAAATAATTATAACTTTGGGCTTTCATTTTTTAAATAGGGTTTCTAGTTTTTAATTGTTTTAAATTTGTATTTTCTCTTTTAAACTTTTGTAAATTCTAGTCGTGTGACTAGGGGACGAACTACAGTAGTGTAGTTCGAGAATTCTCAACTCAATGGCTGAGTTGTGGCAGGGTTTGGAGCGTAGAGTCAGGTTAGTCGATAGCGGGTGTCGCGTGTTTATGTGTGTAAGCGTCTGACTACTTAATTTCTAGTAGAAACCTTGGGGGCAGCACGTAGACAGGGTTTTGCCGAAGCTGGGTAAATCTGTGTTGTTCTATTTCTACTTTTAATATTCTCCTATTATCTGTGCTGCTATTATTCTGCTATTATCTGTGTTGCGATTATTTTATATACGTCTGCATTAAATTTTTATAATTAATAGTATCACCCTATTCACCCCCTTTAGGGTGAAATCGATCCTACACATGTGGCTCGTGAGTATCCTAGCATTCTCAAGATTGTAAGGCAAAAAGACGATCAGCATTTGGCCTTATACCCCCACCAATCGACTCTATACATTCATGCCATGTACGATCGTCCTTTGTAAGCCCTCTATCCGATCGTTTTCAATGCTATCCTTATTGTTTCTCCATAGATCCATTTGTACAATCACCATATCTGATCATTCTTCACAATGGACAATGTCGATCGCTTCAACCACATGAATATTGTAGGACCGATTTCACACTAGATAGGGGTGAATAGGGTGATACTAACAATAATGAAAATTAATGCGGAAATATATAAAATAATTGTAGCACAGATAATAGCAGAATAATAAAAGCAGAAATAGAACAACACAAATTTACCCAGCTTCGGCAAAACCCTGCCTACATGATGCCCCCAAGGTTTGTGAAATTTGAGGAAGTTATTTTTATATAAAATATTTTTAAACAATATCTAAAACTATTTATATTTTTATAATTTATTTTAATATAAACTATTTTAATATAAATCATTTTCAATATAAATTATTTTATTATAAACTATTTTAACTTATAACTATTTTATATAAACTATTTTTATTTTGTAAACTATTTTACTATATATACTAATTTTAATATCTAAACTGTTTAAGAGGGAAGTGTTATGGATTCCAAAATGTTATAATTTCCAGCTATGATTTCAAAGCGTTATGAATTTCATGGTTTTGATTTCCAAAGTTATGAATTTCAAAGTATTATTATTTCAAATTGTTTGGTTTCGAAAGTATTATATCTTTGAAAGTACTATGATTTTGGAAATGAATATTCTTGAAGTGAAAATGATATCGTATTGATTTGGTTTTGAAATGGAAATGATATTTTGGTTTTGAAGTATAAACTGTTCTGAAATGACCGCGGTGTTATAATAACGATTGGTTGTTAAAGAGACCGGGATCGGATATGGGCATACTCTCTGTCGATACTGAAAACCACTTTAACAACGGTGTACGCGGTGGAGATTCCAGAATGAAGTAGGATAGTGGCGACGATCCTATATGAGGTATATACGTGGACCCAACTCCCGTGAGTTGGCATAAGGTGGCTAAAACAAGAGCAATTGACGGGCTAATGAGGTATCACCTTTGATCGGACACACTCCATCGTGTGCCATTCTATTACTTTGTGATTGATTTGGTGCGCACCTTTGGATTTCGAGAGTGGCTCGAGGTGGGCGGTAGTGGCTGCTATGCGTTACCACCGACCCGGAAGTGTAATTGGTATATCTAACATGGCATTGCCTAGTTGTGCCGTGTCACCTATCCTAGCGCGCCTTATACGAGTTTTATTTGTGTCGTACCTATGGAGTATCCTCTGGTAGCCTTCCGATCTGGAGGTGCTACGGTACTGTATATACTATTGGCACTATATATATGTCAAGGTGGAAAATATAAAGCCTTAATGCTATTTTTAAGTAAGTTTACTTTACATTAGACATTGTTATAATAGCGTATATTACTACATAGTAGATAGTTTAATAGATCCTTAAAGGATGGTTATCCCAAACATCCTTTTGAGTTACTTGTATTTCAGTTGATATTTCACTTGAGTTGGATTTATTGATATAAGAATGTTAATCCTGACTCGAGTGTTTTGTGTTTTGCTTTACGCTCGGGTCAGACTGAGTGATTCAGCATTCGAGACTCACCTTTGGAGTTGGAGCGTCGCTTGGAGATCCATCTATTGATTCTGCTTTTAGTCGTTCAGTTGATTCCAGTGATATATTCAGATCTTGTATTTGACTATTGTATTGAGACATCTATGTATTCGTGACTTCTGTTGTATCTTGTTTAACTCTATTATATATATAGTAGCTTCATGAACTACTATTCTTTTGTTTCCGCTGCATTATTTTATATTACTCTGTTTCTGTGATACTGTGATTATTTATTTACTGTATATGTTGAGTTTTGCCAAAATTTAAATCAACAATCTGATATTTTGAGCAATTCAAATCCGACATGTTTGGATGCGAATGGTTGAAAATTTCAGGCTGTTACATGTGGTATCAGTGCTCTGGTTTTAGGCAAAGCTTAGCATATATAGTAAATTTAATTACAGAATCACTTTCGTTCGTGCTTGAATCTCTTCCTCTTGATTTGGTTTCCTCTGAATTTTGGAACGTTCCCCTCGGTTCCAAAATCCATCCTTGTCTCCCATATTCGTGTTTCCTTGATTCCGGAGCAACCCATAGATCCACTGAATGATGTGTAAACGAGTGATACTCCTTTACAATAGACATCGATGCACCGGAGATTTCTGTATCCTCGGTTTATGATGCTGCTATCTTTTGCTATGCCCAAATTCTATCTCTGGTGATCGAATGTTGATTTGCCTCAAAATTCTGCATCGATCTTATTCTAGAAATCACGGTTGACCCGGTTAAGGTTGTCCGCAATTTATATAAGTTTATTCATTCTTTTCTCTCTTTGTAATCTATTTATCTCCCTATCGAACCTATCCTTTAGCAGGGTCCCTTTAATTTGAATCTCTATCCTTGTTTAATCCATTCTGTATTATCAAGCGAGGGAGTGTATTTGTAAATTAATATTAAATGTTTTATATTGTGTTGTTTGAGTTGTTGATGTTGATTTGGGTTTTCGATCGATTCGTCTGATCAACGCTATCGATAGGAATTCCAGAACACTTGAACAGAGCAAACTGACACAATATTATTTTCAAATTTGGTAAATGAAATAAATTTGTATGATCATATTTTATATATATGTAAACTTTCCTGGAATTTAATAAGTTAATTAAATTGGTTGTTTGAAATGATAATATTTGATTATCATTTATTGTTCTATAAATGAATTTTTAAACTTGGTTTATAAATTGATTGGGAATTTAAAATGAATTTCAATCAAGAATTTGAGGATTTAATTTCCGATGATTTCAAACTTTGGTTTTAAAGTTTTAATGTGTATATTATTTAAAGTATTTTCGAATAGAAATCGTTTCCAAAGAAATTTTAAACGTTTTTAATCTGTACTCTTCTCTTTGTCGCTGGAAAATAATTTCGGTGATGACTGCAGCATCATCGACATTCATTTTCGAGTTTCAGAGTGGAGAGATCATCCTGTAGCATTGCTACACTTTTGTTTTGGAAGTTAAATTTGATTTGAATTTCATAAAGTATGATTTGAATTACAATATATATATATATATATGATTTTAGATTTGATTTGGTATATATGGTATATATATATTTATCTATAAAATGGTTTGAAGATAATCGGAAATTTAATTCTTAAATTTTATGTTAAAGGTGATTTCAATTATAAAATGAAGCAAATTTTTGAATAAATATTCAAATTTTAAATAATTGAATTGGGAAAATTTTACAAGTATAATACTCATTTGCATTTCAATATAACTTACCTAAATTATTCAGAAGTTGAATATGTAATTGGATAATATACAATATAAAATGATTTTATAAATAAAATTTGGGTATTTATAATAAATGTTATACACTTAAATTTTGATTATAAAAATGTTAATAGAGATAAATAGAATAATAAGTTAATTGAATAATAAATGAGATAAATAAAATAAAGTTTATTTTGGGGGAATTAATAAATTGGAATTAAATCAACTTAATGAAATACCTTGAATTTTAAATCAATTGCTGAATGTTAATATATTTGAATTGAAATCTATATAGTTTAAATTAATTGTTTTATTTTGTTTTCAACCTATTTTCTTTCTGGTTGTTTCTATTCTCCTACCTCCTTCCTTTTCGGGAACGAAAAGTTTTGAGTGGGGAGAGTGTAACGACCCGTAAATTTTAATGGTTTTAACAATATATTTAATTGAAATTTTGTGAAATTTTAAACAATAAAATTTTAAAATAAAAATTGGATATTTGGAATACGTCTATTTAAGTATAGCAGATGGTTTATTTTCATCTGATAATATTGAAATTTATTTTATTATGTAATTCGAATCAGTTAAATATTGATGATAATAAAATGTTTTCCAAAATTGAATATTTTTATACAATAAATTTATAAATCATCTTCTGAGTGAGACGTCATATTTTGTTTCTCCAAATTTGGACTGCTATTGCTCTGTTTATCTTATTTTCAACAAATTGGCAGCATTTTCGGTACCGATTATCGACTTTTGATTGGATGATCGTACCACTGATATCTGCATACCATTTTGATCATCCCATCGTGCTAATCTCCGTGGTATATTCGGTTGTGTGGTTCGAAGACCGAAAAACGGTGAAATCTACGGAATGATCGGTTCCGCATTTGACTGGTTAGCTTCCCTTACCTTTCGTATTCCACGTCTACTAACCCAATAGCCATTTGCATTTTTTTTATTTCCAGAAATTTTTTATTTTCATGACCATTCATTCTTGACTTTCAAAATTCCCAACCGTTCACTACTATTGTTTCGTTCTTGCATTTTTCCTCTGTTTTGCTTTTAGAAATAAAACAAAAATTTTATACACTAAATGTAACGACCCGATATTTTCAACCATTCGCATCCGCACATTTCGGACTTGAATTGCTCAAAATACCGAATTGTAAATATAAATTTGGCAAAACTCGGAATATACAGTAAATAAATCACAGATCACAGACACAGAGTAATATAATAATGCAGCGAAGCAAAGAAATAGTAGTTCATGAAGCTACTATATATGTATACATCAGAGTTAACAAGATACAATAGAAGTAAAGAATACAACAGAAGTCTCAATATGATAATCAAGTACAAATCAGAAACATCACTCGAATCAACTGGATAACCGAAAGCGAAATAGATAGCTGGATCTCCCAGAAAGCTCCAACTCCAAAGGTGAGTCTCAAATGCTGTATCACTCAGTCTGACCCGAGTGTAAAGCAAAACACAAAACACTCGAGTCAGGACATACATACTTATACAATGTGAACAAACTCAAGTGAACTGTAATATAAAGGTACAAGTAACTTAAAGAATGCTTGGGATCGCCCATTCTTTAAGGATCCGTTAAACTATCTACTATGTAGTAATATTTGCTATTATAATAATATCTAATAGTAAAATAAACTTACTTTAAAATAGTGTTAAGGAGTTACCCATATCCCCCTTAACACATAATAGTGCCAGTAGTCTATACAGTACCTGCGTATCTCTTGATCGGGAGGCTACGAGAAGATATTCCATAGGTACGACACAAATAGAAACTCATAGTAAAGCTCAGTATGGTAGGTGACACGGCACAACTAGGCAATGCCAGGGTAGATATACCAATTACACATCTGGGCTGGTGGAAACGCATAGCAGCCACTACCGCCCACCTCGGAACACACTCCCAAATCAAAAATCGAAGGGTGGCCACCAAATGAATCACAAAGTAATAGAATGGTATCGAAGAAATGCGTCCGATCAGAGGTGCTACGTCATTGGCCCGTTAATCGCTTCTGTTTTAGCCACCTTATGCCAACTCACGGGAGTTGGGTCCACGTATATACCTCAATAGGAATCGTCGCCACCATCCTACTTAATTCTGGAATCTCCACCGCGTACACGGTTGTCAAAGTGGTTTTCGGTATCGACAGAGAGTATGCCCATATCCGATCCCGGTCTCTTTAACAACCAATCGTTATTATAACCCATGGATATTTATATCAAAATAATTTATACTTCAAAACCAAATATCATATCCATTTCAAAACTAGTTTATACTTCAAAACCAAAATATCATTTGAACAAACCCAAATTTCCAATCACTGAATATTTCTTTCAATTTATTTAAACTTGAAATATTCCTTTTTAAATCATCTTAAACCAAAACCACTTTATAAAGCCATATTCTTAAATCTTAAATTGCAAATCAATATATTCAAAATAATTCTTAATTAAATATTATTGCAAATAAATTCATTTCCAAAATCATAGTACTTTCAAAGTTATAACACCTTTCTAACCAAACACTTTGAAACCATAATACTTTGAAACCATATCAATTTTAAAATGTTATCATTTGGAAATTATAATATTTAGAAAAATCATACCACCCTTAAAGATAATATTCATTACCAAAGTTATAGCATTTTTAAGTTCATTCGTTCAATTATACCAATTTCGAAAACATTGTATTAACTTATAAATCTCAAAAATGGTTTATATTACACCTCAAAACATATTCATTTAAACCATTTAAATTCAATGTCAAAATCTTCCAAAATAATATTCATTTCCAAAGTTCATTGTAATTTCAGCCACAACAGCACTAATAAAGCGTTACGGTAAATATATTAACATTTCAAAAACATTGTCAAATTCAAAACAGCAGCACCTATAAAGTGCTACAGTAGGCATTAGTATTTCAAAACAGTTTAGTTTCAGAAATAGCAGCACTTATAAACTGCTGTAGTAAGTATTAGTATTTCAAAAACAGTTCAAATTCAGAAACAACAGCACTTTGGAAATGCTGCCAATACAATTCCAGATTTATTATAACATTTCAGAAACATTAAAACTTCAATTTTATCCATTTTTAACTTATAAAACATATCTCACATTTCAGAAATATTCATTTGGATATCATTTAACTTATGATTTAATAAAATAAATTTTTTATAAATAAATATCCAATTTAAACCATAATTCATTTATTAAGTCAAAATACACCATTTTACTTAACCTTTATTTTTAACCACTAACCTAACACTTTATTTTAAAATACCCATTTCATAAATAAAACTAAATTTCTATTTATTTAATTAACTTAAAATTTCCATTTGAAAACCAAATTTCCAATTATCAAGTTAGGTCATAATTAAAGTTACATTTTTCCATTTAAAATCATAACTATTTATTTTACAAAACATAACATTTCACAAAAGAATATTTTATCATAGTTAATATAACAATCAAATTTTTTTCTTATAGATCTATCCATTTAGACATCAATTAACTATGATTTTCTAGTTAAATAAACTTTATTACAAAATGTCCAATTAAAACTGTATTCCATTTTATCAGTTCAAAATACATTATTTATTACACAAAACATGTCTGTTTCATAAAGTAAAATTCATAACAATTACTAGGTTAGATTTAACACTTCCATATTAAGTCAAATTCAATTATTAAGTTATTTATCATCAATAAAGATCCTTAATTTAACTTAAAACCAATTATTAACTTATAAAAATTTAACTTATAGAAAAAACAATACACCTTTATAATTTAAAACATTAAATCAAAATTAAAATTAAAATTTCATATATCTATAAAACTCAAAATACTTAATAATCTTTTAGGAAATATTATTTAAAAATACTTAATAAATTTTAGGAAAATATTATTTAAAATATGACCATGGGCCTGTATAATATTTTCTAACCTAGGTCAAGTGATACGGATATGTATCATTTCAATCCGTAATTTAAAAAGAAAAATCCGGGTTCTATCATTTCAAACCCGCAATCCTAAGTCAAATAAAATACAATAAAAATCGTTCAATCCTATCATTTCAGCTCATAACGATTTTTCCCTATTCTAATGTCCGTTCGGGTATGTATCATTTCAACCCATAGTGATAGGGAACTTGCAGTGTGAGAAACAATAAATAATGTAACAGTATATCATATCAGGTGATGTAACAAATATATAAGCAGAATTTTACATCATATAATCATATCACAGGCATATATGAACATATTAACATAACATAACAATTTCTACAATTCACATGTTATTGTTTCACAATTATATAAGAACGAATGTCGAGAGTGATAAACTCACCTTTCGAGGCTAGAGACAAACGAGAGTGAGATGAGTTACGAATCCAAGCATGAATTCCAAAGCAAGTTAAGATTGGCATGAATTCGATGATCAAAGCATTATACATAAGAGAGAAGTCAGGGAGGCGCACGAAAAGTTGATGGCAGGCGAAGTGGTGGTTGAGTGGAAGAGGGGAGATGCTGTCGGGTGGCCATGCTCAGATGGGGCAGATAGGTCGAGCTCGGGCTGATGGGCGTTTGGTGCGGGGTTGAGGGTGTTGCATGGGAAGCTGGGCAAGATCTGACGTGCGAAGTGGTGGTTCAGCTCGCCAATCTCAGTTGAAAGGTGGGACTAGGAGATGGTCACGGTTGCAAGGTTGAGGGGAGGACTTTGGTTGATAGGGTGGCAACACGGGTGGCTCGGTCGGCGGTGAAGGGTAGAGCAAATGTTTCTCTCCTTCGACCATGAATGTTTGGGTTGGAGGAGATGAACCATCAATGATTTATATAACTATTTATATTATATTAAAGCATAGGAAAAAGAAACGAATAGGTTTCATAATATATATATTGTTATGAAGAAGAAGACAGAACGTATGGCAATAGTCACGACCATTGATTTTGGAAAATGAAACAGTGGCAAAATGAAGAATGACGTACAAAATGAAAAGGGGAGGAATCGGTTAGCAATAGAAAAGTCACATTCCTAAATTCAAGAAATAATAAATGTAAGTAGCTGCTCGAATTATACGATGGAAAATGAATAGTCACAGACAAACCAAAAGGCAAGTTGCGGAACCGATACGATTATCGTTTTCACGGATTCCTCTACATACGAGACTTCAAAACACAGAATTGGATATACCGTAGAGATCAGCGAAGACGAGACAATCAAAATGGTATACAGATATCAGTGGCATGACCATCCAATCAAAAGTCGATACGGACACTGATATATACGTTGCTATTCCGTACGGAAAAATCCAAACGGAGCTAGAAACGTCCGAAATTTGAAAAACGAATTACGCAATCTTATTCAGAGCGTTCTAAATAAATTTTCTCATGTTGACCTATTTAGGTTTTGAAAATATTTTATTATCATTAAATTTAACTGATTTAAATTGAAATAAAATTACACAAGAAAATAAACTTCCATATTATCCGATGAAAATTTACCGGTTGCTATGTTAAATTAGACGTATTCCAAATATTAAATTTTTATTTCAAAATTTTTTTATTTAAAATTTCACAAAATTTCAATTAAATATATTAATAAAACTAATAAAATTATTTAAAACTCATGGGTCGTTACACTAAAATATGGTTCAGCTTCTCCTCTTCTCTAAAAAAAAGCACACCGCCTCCATCTACTTTTCTCCAACCCAGATCCGACCATTCCTTCCTCGGTCGAAGTCTCCACTCTCTTCCTCCTTCCACGGTTCTTCACCGTCCATCATCTTGGCCAATCCATCGTCACCTTCCAAGACGAGCTCAGCCTATCTCAATTCATAGCATCTTGTATAAGGTATATATTTTACGTGTTATGGTTATAATATTTATGTAATATGTATGATATATGTTGTATAGTTATATATATAGGTGTTTAAAAGGATTGTATGAAATGGGTTTACATGCGTATATCTTATTTTAACAGTATTGTATTGTAAGTTGGTTAGATGTTATTTATGTTAGTTATATTGCTTTTGGTGATAGTGTTTCGATCTATATATATATTTATAGATTTATATGTATATTAGTATTTATATAGTTAAGTTATATATATATATAATACGTTAAATCTATTGTAATATTTTGAAGCAGGTTGAAGATTTATAATGTGTACTATATACACTTTGACTTTATCATATAAATATGTAGTATCTAATATATATATAGTATATCTTTTGTATAAAGTTAGTCTATTATATATTTTTATATTAAACTGTTATACATTTATATTAATATATTGTAATATGTTGGGTTCAATAGAACAGTATGGTCTACTTGTGGTTACAGAGGCTATAACATGTATGGTCTAAGTGCTTTCATATGAAAGTATGAATTTTATAGTAAAAGTTATAGCTGTTGTTTGTATAAGGTTGTAAATACAATGCTATATATAATAAGTGGGTTAGGTTTGAATACAATCTCAATCTATTATTATGTATACAAGTTTATATAGGTGTACCTGATTGGTTTAAATCTATATATATATGCTATTATAGACCTGAAGCTTATACATTAGTTTGTAGATAGAGTTTTGTAAGTTTAAAATATATATGTGTTTATAATAACTATATGGTTATAGTAAAATCTGATGTGTTTAAAATTTATGGTTTTGGTTTTGAATATATATATATATATATATATATATTTTATTATATGTGTGTTTAAAATTTAATATTGGGTTGAAATTTTGTATGAAGATTCTGTTTTAACCGTGTTAAAGTTAAATTATTGATTTGATAATATATATATATCTTATTTTAGATATGTTGTGTATATATGATGTTGTTATATATGTAAACTTATGAATTATATATATATATATAAATTTGTAGTGTCTGCATTTATGCATGATGTAGTGTTTGCATTTATACATATTGTTAACATATATGTGGTCTGTATATGTATTTTGTGTAGTTGGTGTATATGCATATAGTTGATAGGATTTGGGTTTAAATTTAAAAACGATGATTTTATTTTTATATATTTATTTTATTTTTGTCTTAAATTAACAATTTGATTTCAAGAAAGAGAATATATATATATATAGTTAAATTTATATCGACTAATTCTAATTGCTTCATCAATTCTCGTATCAGTTTTATCCATCGAATTCGTGCCAACCCTGTTGTTTGGATTCATGCTTGGATTCGTAATTCATCTCATTGTCTATCCTCTCTAGCCTCGAAAGGTGAGCGATCACTCATAATTAATGTTCTTTTATTTATTAAATTTGATTTCAATTGAAACGACAATTGAAATATGTTGCTGTTAGTTATTTACATTGCTATATATATATGCTATTATCCGTATCAGTTCACCTATGACATCTGACACCATTATCTGTTATTTTATTGACGATATATGCCTGTTACTGATTATTATGTTATTATCATATCTGTTATCACTCTGCAAGTTCCCTATTAGTATAGAATTCACTATGGCTTGAAATGATACATACCCAAACGATCTGTAGAATAGGAGAAAATCGTTATGGGTTGAAATGATAAACCCAAGCGATTTTCATTTGAATTGAATTTGGGATTACGGGTTGAAATGATATATACCCGTATATATTTAAATTGTAGATTGAAATGATAAATATCTGTATCACTTGACCATAGGATAGAAAATTTTATACAGACACCGTTGGTCTATATATAAATATTTTGAAAATGATTTCTATGGTTTTGAAAAGAAATATATGGTTTTAATAAATATTGATTTTAAAGATTTATTAAAATTGATTTAATAAAGTTGATATATAATATGTTTAAGTATTTGTTTATAATATATATTTTCAAATATAGAATTTATAATGATTCAGGTTGGAAAGATGAATTTGAAATTGATTTGAAATGTTATTTATTTAAGGATTTTACTTAAAGAAGTTTGATTTGAAATTATTAAATTTGAAATTTCAAGATATGATTTTTAACTTGGATTTGATTAAAAGTGACTTAGATGAATATTTCAAATTACATAATTCAAAATGGGGTATTTTGTTTATTTAAATTTGTAAATTGAAGTTTTATTTAAATGATATTGAAATGGATAAGTAAATATTTCAAAACTAAATAATAGTAAAGTGAATTTGATATATATTTAAAATTATCGAATTTAGTTTTGAAATGTTGAATATATTGACTTTGAAATATATTGGAATTTGAATGGATTATTTTATGGTTCAAATATGTATTTGAAAATCGATAATTTGAAATGGTTTATTGAGAAACAGAATCGAGTTGAAATTGATGATTTGAGATTTGATTAAATTTGAATTTTGGAATTCGAGTTGATTTGAATCGATTTGTGAAATTTGAGGTAACTATTTTTATATAAAGTATTTTTAGACAATATCTAAAACTATTTATATTTTCCTTTATAATTTATTTTAACATAAACTATTTTAATATAAATCATTTTCAATATAAATTATTTTAGTATAAACTATTTTAACTTATAACTATTTTATATAAACTATTTTTATTTTGTAAACTATTTTACTATATATACTAATTTTAATATCTAAACTGTTTAAGAGGGAAGTGTTATGGATTCCAAAATGTTAAGATTTCAAGCTCTGATTTCAAAGCGTTATGAATTTAAGGTTTTGATTTCCAAAGTTATGAATTTCAAAGTATTATGATTTCCAAAGTATTATTATTTCGAACTGTTTGGTTTCGAAAGTATTATATCTTTGAAAGTACTATGATTTTGGAAGTGAATATTCTTGAAGTGAAAATGATATCGTATTGATTTGGTTTTGAAATGGAAATGATATTTTGGTTTTTAAGTAAAAACTGTTTTGAAATGACTGCGGTGTTATAATAACGATTGGTTGTTAAAGAGACAGGGATCGGATATGGGCATACTCTCTGTCGATACCGAAAACCACTTAAACAACTGTGTATGCGGTGGAGATTCCAGAATGAAGTAGGATGGTGGCGACGATCCTTTATGAGGTATATACATGGACCCAACTCCCGTGAATTGGCATAAGGTGGCTAAAACAAGAGCAATTGACGGGCTAATGAGGTAGTACCTCTGATCGGACACACTCCATCATATGCCATTCTATTACTTTGTGATTGATTTGGTGCACACCTTCGGATTTCGGGAGTGTGGCTCGAGGTGGGCGGTAGTGGCTGCTATGCGTTACCACCGGCCCGGAAGTGTAATTGGTATATCTACCCTTGCATTGCCTAGTTGTGCCATGTTACCTACCCTAGCGCGCCTTATACGAGTTTGATTTGTGTCGTACCTATGGAGTATCCTCTGGTAGCCTCCTGATCTTGAGGTGCTACGGTACTGTATAGACTATTGGCACTGTATATGTATTAAGGTGGAAAATGTAAAGCCTTAAGGCTATTTTTAAGTAAGTTTCCTTTACTTTAGACATTATTATAATAGCATATATTACTACATAGTAGATAGTTTAACGGATCCTTAAAGGATGGTTATCCCAAACATCCTTTGAGTTACTTGTATTTCAGTTGATATTTCACTTGAGTTGCATTTATTGATATAAGAATGTTAATCCTGACTCGAGTGTTTTGTGTTTTGCTTTACGCTTGGGTCAGACTAAGTGATTCAGCATTCGAGACTCATCTTTGGAGTTGGAGCGTCGCTTGGAGATCCATCTATTGATTCTGCTTTCAGTCATTCAGTTGATTCCAGTGATGTATTCAGATCCTGTATTTAAATATTTTATTAAGACATCTATGTATTCATGACTTCTGTTTTATCTTGTTTAACTCTGTTATATATATAGTAGCTTCATGAACTACTATTCTTTTGTTTCCGCTGCATTATTTTATATTACTCTGTGTCTGTGATCCTGTGATTATTTATTTACTGTATATGTTGAGTTTTGCCAAAATTTAAATTAACAATCTGATATTTTGAGCAATTCAAATCCGACATGTTTGGATGCGAATGGTTGAAAATTTCAGGCTGTTACAAAACACTACCTTGATTTTTGTGTAACTCGACCATTGTGTTCCTTTATTTTGCCTTTGTTGACTGGTTCATTGAACTGATACAATTGTATACATATATGTGCATATATGTATACATGTGTATGTACTTTGTGTTGTCTCTTGTATTCTCTGGTTTACCTGATCCTGTTGGTCGAGTTATCCTATTGCCTATGTATATACATGTTTGCTGTTGGACTTCTGAGCCTCTGAACTGATATGTTTGGATCATTTTAAAGTATGTTTCTTGCCTTTGTGTTTGTAGCTTGATTGCTTGCATATTGAACTGGTCGGCATTTGCTCATTTGAGCTGCTGTCTACATTCATGCCTGAAATGATATATATATATATATATATATATATATATATATATATATGCATATGTGTTCAAGCATTTTGCATTCATGTAGTCTGCTTTCATGTGGAACTGCTATTGTCAGCGTCCTGTTCACTGTCCTGGTCTAGTTGAGAA
Organism: Allium fistulosum; assembly: GCA_030737815.1. Taxonomy (NCBI): domain Eukaryota; kingdom Viridiplantae; phylum Streptophyta; class Magnoliopsida; order Asparagales; family Amaryllidaceae; genus Allium; species Allium fistulosum. The sequence continues at coordinate 1,265,009,430 of CM060901.1, read as the reverse complement.
TTATGTTGCATGTTTGCTTTGAGTTACCTGTGCAGTTTGGTTGTCTTTGCTCTTGAACCTAGTTGTATTGAGTTGGATTGGTCTGGTGATCTACACATTTCATTGATGCATTATGGTCTCCATACATATATACATACATATATCTATGTATATATGTGTGATTGCCTTGGTGCCTTGCTGTCCTTGTGCATATTGTTGTTTTGTATTCCTAAAGCTTGTTGTTGTTGTGAGTAGTTGAATGTTCTCACACTTGACTGTGTACATATGAGCTGTCTAGTCTGATACATTTTTACATATGCACTTTTTCTTTAAGTGCTTTGCATTTGTTAAACCTGGGTTTCCTTGTATTTTGGCCTGATCTGGTTTTGTGTTGCATGTGTACTGTCATATGCACATACATTTTGGTTGTTGTTTTGTTCTTGTTTTCATATCCATTGAAGGTCTGGTGCAGTTTGACCCATTTCCTTGTTGACCTGATGTGTTGACACACTTGTGCACTTGTTAGCATGGTCTGGTTGGCCCTGATTTTGGTTTCATATGTTGATTTACCACTTTATCATGTTGTATTGCGTTCACGTGAGTTGAATCCCGCCTCGGCTTGGGTTTACCTAGTGCTCACCTGTCCCTGCAGTTTTATCAAGTGTATATCGGTGTGCACGGCCTTGTGGTATGTACAGTGATAAACTGTGCATATAACAAGTTGTTCGTGTTTTATGAATTCAAAACAAAAATGATGACGAACAACCCAAATAACTTAGGCAAATAATATTTTCAAAAACACATTTTATTTTACACTGCAAAAATATTCCTTTTTTTCAATTTTACCGCATCAGTGTTTATTTTGCAGATAATTCAGATGCTGAATACAAATTGGAATATATTTGAAGAACAAATATGAGTGAACGAGTGATATGTAGTGAGGTGCAAATGTAAATGACAATTGTATAGTAAAAAATTGTACTATGATTTGAAATTGTATTGTAATTGAAATTTTGTATATATAGTGAGAGCACAAATTTTGTACTATTCAAAAATTGTAATAAAATATTTGTTTTAATAAAATATCCGTTTGAATTTAATTTTTGTGTTTAATTTTATTCAACAAATATTTATTTAATTATGTGAAAAATAAAATAGTACAATTATCAAATACATTTAAATGAATATATATATATGTTTATTATCATCAAACAAAAATCATATACTTTCATATTCAACAATCTCCCCCTTTTCATGATAACAAACATATATTTAAGATTTTGAATTTAGTAAATGTATTTGATCATCCTATTTGCTCTCCCTATTTGAATGCTCCCCCTACACCAAAGCTCCCCATTCATATATGCATGAAAATAAATAAAAATATGCAAATAAACCTCTAGATGGGAATATGCAAATAAAAAATATGACTTGATTTATTTGCCAAAATCTTAACTTTTCTCTCCCCGTTTTATTATCAGCAAAAGAGTAATAGTGTTAGAAAAATAGAGATGGAATAATAGATATTAATACAACATTAATACCTAATTGAGTACAAATATTAAATTTCAATAAAAAAATCAAACAAAAATCATAAATACTCTATTAGCCGCATATTCCACTTTAGAATGATATGGGTGATGTCGATATATAAAACCATATAGTTGTGTCTATTTGTGGTATATTTATATCAGGAATTTGAATATCTACTAACCATGCATAACCGTTAGGACTTTTATTGAGATTAGTAGTATTCCCAATTTTATTTTTTAAAAAATGAATTTCAAATATCTTCTAACCATGCATAACCGTGAGGACTTTTAAATGGGATTAGAATCAACTTGTCTATTTAATAACCAATTTTGATATGTGTTCCATACATGCATAACCGTGAGGACTTTTAAATGAGCATGAAATCACATAAACAAATATTCCAAGTAATTCGCCAATGCATAACCATGAGGACTTTTAAATGAGAGTGAATACTTTGGATGTTTTTATTAAAAAATAAAATAAAAATAAATACGAATAATTTCCTGTTAAAAATACCACATTTTGACATACTATATTGGATTTTGATGAGTGATGGTCTTTAGAAATATGATAGAAATAGAGATGGTCATGGAATTTTTACCAACAAAAGTTATTATAAATCTTGTTTAAATTTTTAAAGAAATTTACTAAATATACTGTCTCAAGTCATAATATATGATTAATATCAACACTCATCACTTTTTTCAATCACTATTTATCTTTTCGTTAATCAGTAGGGAGTCAGATTAGTTAATGTAGTCATTTAAAGATCAAATCCAAAAGTAATTATAAGATCAAATTTTCTAAAATGACTAATCTAAAACAAGGTCAACAAAAACTATTTTCTAGACTTGGTTTAATAAGAAAAATGTCTGCTAATTGAAAATCATTTGAAAAATATGCAGATATTTTCTCTAAAAATGTGATGCAACTAATGAATGTCTCTACATAAAACACGTTCCTATCAACTAGATTACCAGTGTAATCTGCATCCGAATTTCCCTTTGACTCAAGATTATCATTAATTGGATGTCATAGAACAGACCGTGAAGTTGCAACAAATACCTTAAAACCTTTTTACAGCTTTTAAATGAAATTCTTTTGAATTTTAATTGAAACAGTGTATACAAGCAACTAGTGAACATAGTGTCTGTTAGCACCAAAATTGGTCACTAACCTCAATGAGAAAGATTATGTAGAGAGATTAATGAAGAAGATAAATTAGAACTGAAAAATAGTGTAATTCAATGCCAAAAGAACAACAAAAACGAGAACACCAGATTTATAGTGGTTCGGCGTAACTGCCTACGTCCACTTTGAGTTTTGATCTTTATTGCTTTCCCAAGTAGTTGAATACAGATACAATCCGTATATTAATGACTTAAATACAAGTTTGCATTCTTCTTCATATACTTTGCTCAAGACTCATTTGATATCATTATTGGTGATATACCAAAGCATGGGAATGGATAAACTTCTTTCTACACATGACTTCTTCTTGGATGATTTGGCATGAAGCTTTGAGGAGGATCTGTCGTTTTCCATTCCTCCATTCAGTAAGAATTTCTCATTGTAGATAGTCTTTGATAGGAGTCAACCATGACCCCTTTTCTGGCTCTGTCTCCAAGATCTAGCTGATCTCTATCCGTCAATGCTTCGAATATTAAGTATTTCAATCGAAACAAAGTATGTCCGTTGCGCGACCCAGAAACTGGCTAACATGGCCAGTGACTTGAATCTTTTCATTTCGATCACTGAGGATGTGTGTAATGATGTAATACGTGAAGTCAGCTAGTAGCTCTTGGACCTGGTCGAGATAAGGAGCAAGACAATGCCCCCTAGCAAGATCAACTTCCTTAACTTTGCATACTACTAATCAGGAATCATAAAAGATATATGAAATTTCCACTCCAAGTCCTCTAGCAAGTTTGAGGCTGGCAGTCGAGGCTTCATACTAAGCATCGTTGTTTGTTATAGGGAAATCGAGTTTCAGGACGTAGCAGATCGATCGTTTCTCAAGAGTCATTAACATGACTTCTGCGCCATAACACTGATTATTGGATGCTCCATCCGCATACATTTTTCATCTATTGGTTAGCTCTCTACTACTCGTCGAGTAGTCATCTGATGCAGTGAATTCGGGTATGAGGTCTGCTAATTTCCGTCCTTGGATAGCCCTTCGAAGGAAATAAGTGATATCGAATTGGCTTAGTTCGATATTCTATTTATGTAGTCTTTCAAACGTCTCAGGTTATTGTATGCCTTGTCGTAATGGCTGGAAGGCATAGACGTTGATGGGGCGAGCCTAAAGGTAAGAGTGGAGTTTTCATGATGAAATCAATAGACATTGCGCTAGCTTTTGTAGCTTCGGGTCGGTATCCAATGCATGGCTCGCGATAGTCGGTGAAATCACACATGCATGTCAGAATGGGTCCAAGGGAATATATCATCATTTATTCAGAAAAATCCAACTAATTCTTTTATCATCCTTGCACTGAGCTGTGATCCGATATTCAGCACCCGGAAAGGGTCGCCAAGGCTGGCTGTAATGTCGACTGTCAGCTTAGTGGGTGCAATCCCGGATTCTTTGAGTTCAGATGTAACTATTTTGCATAACATTCAATGTGAAATATGGTTGGGACGGTCAATGTTGATGGTTACTCTGGTCGAATCCTAGAGTCTTGTCATGAGTTGTTAAGTCTAATAATGAAGGGCTCTGAATGCTCTAATTGATTATCTGCAAATGGCCAAAGATCAAGCTTAAAAGCACGTTGAAGGAAATGTCGAGTAGGGGTCACCTCGAGTTACGTGCAACTTCATAGCTGGATCTTGCTAAGAGTTTGAATTTGCTTGTATATTCAAGTAACACATTTTCTATTCAATGCATTCATGATCCTTCACTCGCCCTTCGGGTTGGAGTGACAGTCAGTTGCCCACGAGCTTTGGCATCGATTTAATGATTCTATCTCTAGGCATTCTTTTGGTCGTAGCCTTGAGTAACTGTAAGCACTATATATAAGTTTCAATATTGAGCTATAGTGGCTAGGCTTTGGATGATCACGCTTCTGCTCCCAGTCTCGGGTTAACAAATGTGCTGTGTGGACGGTTGAGTCTCGCCCTAGCTATGTTTATATTCCCACCTAAACTCCAAAAACATAGAGTTAATCGGTGAATAGTAGGTTCACATTCATCCTACTTCTCACTCGTGCCCCCAAGCCTGGGGTATATACTGATAAGTAGGAAGACTAACCATGCCCTCTTTAGCTTTACTCTCTTTCCCCTTGAATTGTGGGATCAGGTCAGTTGATGAAAGGCTGAGTCTCGCCTATCCTAGATTGTATTGTGGTTTTTCATTCCAAGGGGAATACTCCGATGCGTCGTCAGTTTATGGGCGTAAGTTGGATACTGGACGATCAGCCACGACCACTTTGGTTCATATTCTGTAATCAAATCTTAGGGTAAAGTTGCCTCAAGAGCAGTCGGGTCATGCTCATCCAGTTTCATACTCTTCCTGATGGATCGAAGAAGGGTGCTGGAGAATTAATGACCAAGTCTTCATGGTTTACTCTCCTTTGCACACTCTGGTGGTCAAAGTTTTTCAAGGGACATTCGAATCACATTCGTATGTGCTTGGTGTGGATCGATATTGACCCTCGATCTGAGGTATGATATAGTCAGTCGTTCGTAGCTTTGGATGCCGTTCTGATTGGCTTTATAATGAGGTTTCCTTGCAGTTGTTGCCTTAAGTTGTAAAGAACGCCAAACTAGAGCTACAATGAGCTGTCGTATTCAGCCTTTAGTGATTTGTACTCTTGCTTCATACATTGATTTGGTCATGACACAAGTTGGATGGTCGAACTCCATCCCTAGCGAGTTTATACTCCTTCCGTCGATTTTAGGTCGAAGATTGCAGAATAGAGAACGGTCGGAATCCACTCATCTATTTATCAAAGTTTATACGCCACTCTACATTCTGGTGACCTGGAGTTATTCTTCCCCCGGTCGGCTCATGCCCAATTTGTGTTCATGCTTCAGTCCATGCTACAGGAACGTAGAGATTTGTTGAATAGTTTATGCTCTAGTCCACAGTTCGGGACGTAGAGATTTTTGTCAAGTCGTTAATACTCTGGTTCGCGCTGTGGGGCTCAGAATACTCTAGTCCGCTTCAGGGACATAGAGATTTTTGTCAAGTCGTTCATACTCTAGTCTGCACTTTGGGGGCTCAGAATACTCTAGTCCGCTTCAGGGACTTAGAGATTTTCAAGTCGTTTATACTCTAGTCTGCACTCTGGGGACTTAGAGATTTTCAAGTCGTTTATACTCTAGTCCATACTCCGGGGACTCAGAGTAATCTAGTCCGCACTCTGGGGATTAGAGATTTTCAAGTCGTTTATACTCTAGTCCGCACTTTGGGAACTTAGAGTACTCCAGTCCGCACTCTGGGGGCTTGGAGATTTTAAGTCGTTTGTACTCTAGTCCGCACCCTGGGGACTTAGAGTACTATATTCCGCACTCTGGGGACTTGGTGATTTTCAAGTCGTTTATACTCTAGTCCGCACTCTGGGGACTTAGAGTACTCTAGTCCGCACTCTATGGGCTTGGAGATTTTAAGTCATTTATACTCTAGCCCGCACTCTGGGGACTTGGAGATTTTAAGTCATTTATACTCTAGCCCGCACTCTGGGGACTTGGAGATTTTAAGTCATTTGTATTCTAGTCCGCACTCTGGGGACTTAGAGTACTCCAGTCTGCACTCTGGGGACTTGGAGATTTTCAAGTCGTTTATACTCTAGTCCGCACTCTGGGGACTTAGAGTACTCCAGTCTGCACTTTGGGGACTTGGAGATTTTAAGTCGTTTGTATTCTAGTCCGCACTCTGGGGACTTAGAGTACTCCAGTCCGCACTTTGGAGACTTGGAGATTTTAAGTCGTTTATACTCCAGTCCGCACTCTGGGGACTTAGAGTACTCCAGTCCGCACTCTGGGGACTTGGAGATTTTAAGTCGTTTGTATTCTAGTCCGCACTCTGGAGACTTAGAGTACTCCAGTCCGCACTCTGAGGACTTGGAGATTTTATGTCGTTTGTATTCTAGTCCACACTCTGGGGACTTAGATTACTCCAGTCTGCACTCTAGGGACTTGGAGATTTTCAAGTCGTTTATACTCTAGTCCGCACTCTGGGGACTTGGAGATTTTAAGTCGTTTATACTCTAGTACGCACTCTGGGGACTTAGAGAATTTCAAGTCGTTTATAATCTAGCCCGCACTCTGGGGACTTAGAGAATTTCAAGTCATTTATACTCTAGCCCGCACTCTGGGGACTTAGAGTACTCCAGTCCGCACTCTGGAGACTCGGAGATTTTCAAGTCGTTTATACTCTAGTCCGCACTCAGGGGACTTAGAGCACTCCAGTCCGCAATCTGGGGACTTGGAGATTTTAAGTCGTTTATACTCTAGTCCGCACTCTGGGGACTTAGAGATTTTCAAGTCGTTTATACTCTAACCCGCACTTTGGGGACTTGAGTACTCTGAGTCGTTTGTATTTTAGTCCGCACTCTAGGGACTTAGAGATTTTCAAGTCGTTTGTAATCTAGCCCGCACTCTGGGGACTTAGATTACTCCAGTCCGCACTCTGGGGACTTGGAGATTTTAAGTCGTTTGTATTCTAGTCCGCACTCTGGGGACTTAGAGTACTCCAGTCCGCACTCTGGGGACTTGGAGATTTTCAAGTCGTTTATACTCTAGTCCGCACTCTGGGGACTTAGAGTACTCCAGTCTGCACTCTGGGGACTTGGAGATTTTGAGTCATTTGTATTCTAGTCCGCACTCTGGGGACTTAGAGTACTCCAGTCCGCACTCTGGGGACTTGGAGATTTTAAGTCGTTTGTATTCTAGTCCGCACTCTAGGGACTTAGAGTACTCCAGTCCGCACTCTGGGGACTTGGAGATTTTCAAGTCGTTTATACTCTAGTCCGCACTCTGGGGACTTAGAGCACTCCAGTCCACACTCTGGGGACTTGGAGATTTTAAGTCATTCATAGTCTAGCCCGCACTCTGGGGACTTAGATTACTCCAGTCCGCACTCTGGGGACTTGGAGATTTTAAGTCGTTTATACTCTAGTCCACACTCTGGGGACTTAGATTACTCCAGTCCGCACTCTGGGGCTTGGAGATTTTAAGTCGTTTATACTCTAGTCTGCACTTTGGAGACCTAGAGTACTCCAGTCCGCACTCTGGGGACTTGGAGATTTTAAGTCGTTTATACTCTAGTCCGCACTCTAGGACTTAGAGTACTCCAGTCCGCACTCTGGGGACTTGGAGATTTTAAGTTGTTTATACTCTAGTCCACACTTTGGGGACTTAGATTACTCTAGTCCGCACTCTGGGGGCTTGGAGATTTTAAGTCGTTTATACTCTAGCCCGCACTCTAGGGACTTAGAGTACTCCAGTCCTCACTCTGGGGACTTGGATATTTTAAGCCGTTTATACTCTAGTCCGTACTCTGAGGACTTAGAGTACTCTAGTCCGCACTCTGGGGACTTGGGGATTTTTTGTTGATAATATTCGTATTTCCACCCGTTTGATTTGTATTTCATTTACCGTATCGAGGGTAATGTCGTCGAATGAACGGTCGAACCGCGTTTGCTCATGGAATGGGACTTTGCCCCCTGCATCAAGGACGAAACTTGAAAAATAGAAGATTGATTCTCATCCGCTTGGTGATTATAGCACTTCCAATCAAGTCAAGGAAGGAGGTATATGATAGATGGTTGGATCATATCCATGCTGGGGTTGGATAATCAAGTCTCGCACAATTTGCTTCGTATTTCTTTCTAGAAAACGAGGATGATGGATTACTGGGTAGACAAAGTAAGCTGCATATGTTTCAAGGTGCAGTCGTGTCCATGTATTGAGATCGATGGTTAACGAGTAGGCAGTCTATCACAACTACTTCAAGTAGGGCTTTCGAACCACCTTTTGTGTTCAGGGTAGGATTTGATGTGTAGATGATCAAATCATGTCCGCTCTAGTTAGATCCCAGTATCGCTGAGCTCCATGAGAGGCATATGTATTTTATCGAACTTTACTTTATGACCCAAGGATTGGATGATCGAGCCACATTCATTCCAAGCCTTGTTTAGGTCTCCAAGGCAAATGTGGAGGTCGCTGAAAGGATGGTCGGTCATGTTGGCTTTGTGTTGGGCTCTGACCATGATGAGCTTTTCAATCTCTAGTCTTTTGCCCCAAATCAAAGGCACATGGTTGATGATGAGCGATCGAATCATGCTCGTCTTGATGAAACTCCACAAATCCGATTAAGGTTTGCGTGGATTGGTTGGCGGCCAACTCAGAGTACTTGGTCACCTGCATCGTTTTGGAAGAAGTTTAGTTTAAGTCGGTCATAATTTAAAGCATAATCGAAATTGAAATAGAAATAATCCGAAGAAGATTGGTATAAATCTCGTTGATAAGTGGAGCAGCATTGTGTGCTTTTCAACTCTGCCCCTAGCCCCTTCTAGCGGGATGTCGACTACCAACGGTTCAATTATTAATTAGAGTTCTTTATTGATGGGCATCCGCGGTTCCTGGCTCGCCCTTCTAGAAGGCTTGCACGTACTATTGAAGCTTTCCTTTCCGAAAAAGCTCTTCGATCACACCTCGGAGGTGTTTGTAATCGCCAGTGTTAGGATCAGTGTGCATCTTGGAATATACAACATTCCCCTGATTTTCTCTGGACTTTGGTGGACTCTCTCGAGGTTGGTTTTCAGTACCACTCTGAGTCATGAGCTTCCAAGTAGAGGATATCGATTGAATCTACCAAAGAGCATATGAGTCGAATTTTGAGATCTTGTTTTTGTCTACTAGAATCAGTGTCCTTAGCCGACAGGCCTGTATTGTTATTTTTCCTAGTCTGCTCCATTCCTCCTCACTTTGGTTCGAATTCATTTAATAAAAGAAACGATCCATAGTCGTAGGAGGCTCTTCAGCTAACTAGCTGCCAAAATATATCTGGAGGTCGACTCTCCTCAAACGCGATCAGTATGATATCCTTGTTAGTATTTGGAATAAATTGCTTAGAGCCAAACATTGGTTTGCTTGGAGTCACTAAATTCGAAGTGCTGGGTTAGCGAAGAATGGTGCTTGGAGTCATCTTGGCGTTTGCTAGAGTCATTTCATCTATGTTCTCCAACCTTTAGGAGTACCGTTTGAATAGCGGTTGCTTTTCCGTTCCCTTGATGCCGTTCATAAGCTGCCGCTAGATCCTCTATTCCCCGGTCGATTATGGGATGTCAGGGGAGTTGATAGAATGTTCCCTTATTAAGTTGAGTTTTGAATTCACTATCCGGAGGCACTGCGCTGTGGCTAGGGTTCGGGGGGGTTTTCCTGTCGAAAAAAATTTTTTTAGCCTCTTTTTCGTAAATTTGGGTCGTACCCGAATTTTTTTAGGGACCGGTCAGATTGTTTTTTGAGAGAGAGATCGGTATACAGTGCATGGATTGATCGGCATACTCTCGCTCGGTATACACTAGGTCGCTCGGCATACTCCCGCTCGGCATACACTGGGTCGGTCGACATGGTCCCGCTCGGCATACACTGGGTCGTTCGGCATAGTCCCGCTCAGCATACACTGGGTCGTTTGGCATGGTCCCGCTCAGCATACACTGGGCGCTCGGCATACACTAGGTCGCTCGGCATCGTCCCGCTCGGCATACACTGGGTCGCTCGGCATCGTCCCGCTCGGCATACACTGGGTCGCTTGGCATCGTCCCGCTCGGCATACACTGGGTCGCTCGACATCGTCCCGCTCGGCATGGGGTGGCTCGGCCTGGAGTGGCTCGGCATGGAGCTGGAGTGGCTCGGCCTGGAGTGGCTCGGCATGGAGCTGGAGTGGCTCGGCCTGGAGTGGCTCGGCATGGAGCTGGAGTGGCTCGGCCTTCATTCAACCTGAGTGCAAACTTCAATATCCAATCCCCAGATCTTGTGTACATCAGTGAATCCAATCTTTTCACATGAACATGAACACTTGATTAACTCTAAGCAAGAAAATTAGCATAATCAAATCTTCCAAAAACAGTGGCAGTAGATTTAGTTTCTCTAACTATGGCTATCGGCTTCCTTTAGATTTCTTTCAAATCTGAGTAGAATAGGAAGTTTTCTAGTAAACAACTGGATCTATCTCGCAAATAGGGAAATCCACTAGTAGACGATGAGATCCAATCAAGCTGAGAATTCAATTTTCAGTGAAAGCACCAAAGTGTTAGCACCAAAATTGGTCACTAACCTCATTGAGAAAGATTATGTAGAGAGATTAATGAAGAAGATAAATTAGAACTGAAAAATAGTGTAATTCAATGCCAAAAGAACAACAAAAACGAGAACACCATATTTATAGTGGTTCGGCGTAACTGCCTACGCCCACTTTGAGTTTTGATCTTTATTGCTTTCCCAAGTAGTTGAATACAGATACAATCCGTATATTAATGACTTAAATACATGTTTGAACTGAAAATAATAAGTCTTGAAAGTGGCAGAGTTTTCCCAGTGTTCTCCAAAAAAGGTCCTTTTTCAGCATGCCCCTGCCCCTCTATTTATAGACGAAGATGGGTTGGACTTCCCTCATGGGCCTAGGAACAAGGTACCTCGGCCCATAGTAGATGATTACTGCGCACCGTTCCATGCAAGCCGAACGAGACATGCTGGACGAGACAAGTCGGACCACATTTGGCCAAACTAGGAACTATGCGCTATCGTGGCTGAACGACGTTTGCCGAGCGAGGCTCTGTGCCGGTTGAGGCTCTACGCCGAGCAAGACTCTTGGTGCCAGACGAGTTTCGTGCCGAACGATAGCTTTGCATGCTGAATGAGAACTCTGTGTCGAGCCTCTCGTTACCGGGTCAAATTACCGGTTAATAGTGTCATATCAAGAAGCAGTAAGATAACAAAAATATCCATGTGTTTCTAGAATAATCATCAACCAATAAATCACCATCATTAGTCAAAACAAATCTATATGAACTAGTTCAAAGACTAAAGAGGTACTTGTAGTGTTCTCTGCATAAAAATATAATTGACCAACAATTTTGAATAAATCAAAATCAACATTCATTTCTTTATCACATAACTGGCTGATTTTAATTGGATTACGGTGCAGATTTTCACATTTAATAAATCGTTCAAAATAAATATAATGTTACCTATTTTACCTTCACGATAATTTTTCATTGTTACTCATTATGATTCTGCCACCTTTGTATTAGGCTAAGGAACATTGGTTTATTGCCGGTCGTGTGCCTGGAACAACCAGAATCCAAGTAACACTGTTGTTGTTCCTTAGCCTACCACCACACCTACACAAGAGAAGATTTTTGTGACCTATTTGTGTAACGACTTGAAATTTTCAACCATTAGCATCCATACATGTCGGATTTAAATTGCTCAAAATATCAAATTGTTAATTTAAATTTGGCAAAACTCATCATATACAGTAAATAAATAATCACATAATCACAGATACAGAGTAATATAAAAATAATGCAGCGGAAACAAAGAATAGTAGTTCATGAAGCTACTATATATATAACAGAGTTAAACAAGATACAACAGAAGTCACGAATACATAGATGTCTCAATACAATAGTCAAATACAAGATCTGAATACATTACTGGAATCATCTGAATAACTGAAAGCTGGATAGATAGCTGGATCTCCAAGCGAAGCTCCAACTCCAAAGGTGAGTCTCAAAGGCTGTATCACTCAGTCTGACCCGAGCGTAAAGCAAAACACAAAACACTCGAGTCAGGATTAACATTCTTATATCAATAAATCCAACTCAAGTGAAATATCAACTGAAATACAAGTAACTTAAAGGATGTTTGGGATAACCATCCTCTAAGGATCCGTTAAACTATCTACTATGTAGTAATATTCACTATTATAATAATGTCTAATAGTAAAATAAACATACTTTTAAATAGCATTAAGGCATTACAATTTCCACCTTAACTCGTAATAGTCTCAGTAGTCCATCCAGTATCAGCATACCTCCAGATCGGGAGGCTACCCTAAATACTCCATGGGCTATGGGAGAAAACCAAACTCGTAGTAAAGCTCGCTATGGTAGGTGACACGGCACACAAGGCAATGCCAGGGTAGATATACCAATTACGCACACGGGCTGGTGGAAACGCGTAGCAGCCACTACCGCCCACCTCGGACACACTCCCAAATCAAAAATCGAAGATGGCCATCAAATCAATCACAAGGTAAGAGTATAATATCGAAGGAAGGTGCCCGATCGGAGGAATGACCTCACATGGCCCGAGATCGCTCCTGTTTTACCCACCTTATGCCAACTCACGGGATTCGGGTGCACGTTCATACCTCATTAGGAATCGTCACCTCCATCCTAATTCATTCTGGAATCTCCACTGCGTACACGGTTGTTAAAGTGGTTTTCGGTATCGACAGAGAGTATGTCCATATCCGATCCCGGTCTCTTTAACAACCAATCGTTATTATAACACCATGGTCATTTCAAAATAGTTTATACTTCAAAACCAAAATATTATTTCCATTTTTAAACCATATCATTTTCACTTCAAATATATATCCATTACCAAAAATCATATCACTTTCAAAGTTATAACGCTTTCAAAATCATAGTCTTTTAAAATCAAAATACTTTGGAAATCACAGCTTTGAAATCACATAATTTTGGAAATCATAACACTTTGAAATTATAGCATTTTGGAAATCATAACACTTTTGAAATTATAGCATTTTGGAAATCATAACAATTTCCTCTTAAACAGTTTAGATATTAAATTTAGTATATATAATAAAATAGTTTATAAATAAAATAGTTTATGTAAAATAGTTATAAGTTAAAATGGCTTATAATAAAATAATTTATATTGAAAATGATTAAAATAGTTTATATTAAAATAATTTATAAACTAAAATATAAATAGTTTTAGATATAGTTTAAAAATACTTCATATAAAAATAGCTTCCTCAAATTTCACAAATCGATTCAAATCAACTCGAATTCCAAAAATTCAAATTTAATCAAATCTCAAATCATCAATTTCAATTCGATTCAGTTTCTAAATAAACCATTTCAAATTATCGATTTCAAATACATATTTGAACCATAAAACAAGCCATTTCAATTTCAATATATTTCAAAGCTTTAAATATTCAACATTTCAAAACTAAATTCGATAATTTCATATTATATATATATCAAGTTCACTTTACTATTATTTAATTTTGAAATATTCTCTCAATAAATCCAATATCATTTAAAACAAACCCCAAATTACAATAAACTAAATATTTCCTTCAGTTTATTTAAACTTGAAATATTCATTTAAATAACTTTTAATCAAATACAAGTTATAAAATCATAGCTTCAAAATTTCAAATTTTATAAATTTCAAATCAAACCTATTTAAGTATAATTCTTAAATAAATGAAATTTCAAACCAATTTCAAATCATTATAAACTCTATATAGATATTAAATAAATACTTAAACATATTATTTATCAACTTTATTAAATCAACCTTAATAAATCTTCAAAATCAATATTGACTGAAACTATATATTTCTTTTTAAAGCCATAGAAATCATTTCCAAAATATTTATATATAGACCAACAGTGTCTGTATATAATTTTCTACCCTATGGTCAAGTGATACAGATATTTATCATTTCAATTCGCAATTTAAATATATATGCGTATATATCATTTCAACCCGCAATCCCAAATTCAATGTCAATGAAAATCGCTTGGGTTTATCATTTCAACCCATAACGATTTTCTCCTATTCTACAGATCGTTCGGGTATGTATCATTTCAACCCATAGTGAATTCTATACTAACAGGGAACTTGCAGAGTGATAACAGATATGATAATAATATAACAATCAGTAATAGGCATATATCATCTGTGATAAATAACAGATAATGATGTCAGATGTCACAGGTGAACAGATACAGAAATGGCATATATATAGCAATGTAAATAACTAACAGCAGCATATTTCAATTGTCGTTTTAATTGAAATCAAATTTAATAAATATAAGAACATTAATCGTGAGTGATTGCTCACCTTTCGAGGCTAGAGAAGCTTGACAACAGAACAAGTTACAAATTCCAAAGTAAAGCAGGATTGGCACGAATAGACGAACAAAACTGATAAATAGAAATGGACGAAATCAAATCAGAACTGGATCGATGAATAAAAATGGATATAAGTGAACTTACATATAACTATATATATAAAATCATATTTTATATTTAATCATATATAGAATAATATATATATATATATGTGTGTGTGTGTGTGTGTTTCAAAATCAACTAAAATACATATTCCATATATATATATATATATATCCATATATGTATCTCAAAATCGCTGTTGTAATTAAAATACATATAAAACAACATAGACAAAATATAACTTAGATATATATAACTCATATATAGCTATAATACAACGACATATATAAAGTTAGGATTCAATAAACAAAATATAGGCCAAAGACTGTAATATATATTATATAAACCCATATAACTTACTTAGGCAAATATATATATTACTGAAAATATATACAAATATATACAGTATAACATATATATACAAACACAGACTCGAACTTTAAAATATAACATATTATGTACCGTATAGTATACATGCACAGCCTAGTATAGATTCATAAGTATACAAACGAACAGAAACTTTATAAACAACTTTTACAAACTTTTATAACTTTATAACTCTTATGTATAACAGACCAAACAACACAATAGAATAAACTATATAAACTTTTATAACTATATAACTTTTTATATATAAACAAATATATATATATATCCACTTACAAACTACTATATAGTAATATATACACGGCAAAATATAACTTACATATAAACCAACCTTATACAATACATACTGCCATTATATATAAAATTTAAAAATCAAACTTACAAAGCAATTATCATCATTCGAAACTTCATATAGTATGCAGCCCGAAACAAGATAAAATTATCTATATATATAATCATTTTATATACAGGAATCATATATATTACATATATAGCTGACATAATATAGCAACGAGACTGATATATACAATACACGTAAAATACATAAGTTAAAACCAAACACATATTATACAACCCCTACATATACTACTATAAATCCTTATATATATAGCTGTATTTTATATGCAAACACTACAACATATATATCAAAATAAGTATACTAGAATATATATAACAGATAGGTCACCACTAACATCAACTAACATATATATGAATATATATATATATTACTAACATATATATAAATATATATATATATATATGCACACGACTCCCTTACCTCACTAAATAAGCAGATGCAAAAGGAAGGAGGAGAGAAGAGGCCAGAAGAGACAGGATCGAACTATGGTCGGCAAGAAGAGGGAGAGCACGAGAGGCTTCGTCCAGGGGGAGGCAATGGCTGTCGGTCATTTGGAGTGGACGTGATGGTAGAGGGTAAGGTACGGTGGTGCGCTGTTGAGGTCTGAGGCAACTACTGGGGTCTCGGGTTGCAGGGAAGTTTCGGACTGACGAGGTGGAGGAAAATGGATTCGGTTGAGGCTGGTTCGAGAATAAAGGAAGTGGGGAGGCCGCTAGCTGATATTGCCCATGAGGCAAAAACGCAGGTGGCGGGTCATCACGGCGATGCAAGGCATGGAGGAAGTGGTGAATGCTGGCCGTGAATTGAAAGAAAGTTGAGGGAGAAATCTCTGAAAAAGGAAGACTTCAGCTCAACAAAGAATATGCCTGTTGAAGAGATGGAAAAGAAAAAGTGAACATAAAAGTGGGAACCAGAGAAATACATTGGAACTAGTACGAATAGCAAAAGACAAAAATGTTGAATTCAGAAAGTAATTATGGTGAGTGGCCCTTCATTACCTTACGGCTGAATAATGAAAAGACACAAGGAGTTTGAAAGGTTAGAAACTGTATCGATACTGTAAATTGTTTCGTCGATCTCGTAGCGAATAGGACTCCAAATCGCAGAATTGAATATACTATGAAGATCAGCACTACGAGACGATCAAAACAGTATATAGATATCAGTGGTATGATCATCCTATCAGAAATCGATATCGGTACGAAAATGCTGCTATTTCGTTGAAAATAAGATCGATGGAGCAATAACAGTCCAAATTTGATGAAACGAAAGATGACGTCTCACTCAGAAGATGATTTACAAATTTTCTATAGAAAAATATTCAGGTTTGGAAAACATTTTATTACCATCGATTTTTAACTGATTGGAATTAAAATAGAATTACACCTAAAAATAAACTTTCATATTTTCTGATGAAAATTTACCAGTTGCTATGTTTATGAAGTCGTATTCCAAATATCAAATTTATATTTCAAAATTTTATTGTTTAAATATAACAAAAATTTCACTTAAATATATTAATAAAACAAATAAAATTATTAAAATTTACGAGTCGTTACACTCTCCCCCACTCGAAACTTTTCGTCCCCGAAAAGGAAGGAGGTAGGAGAATTGAAATAACGAGAAAAAATATAGATTTGAAAAACAAAATAAAACAATTAATTTAAACCATATAAATTTCAATTGAAATTAATTTATATTCAATAATTGATTTTAAATTCAAGGTATTTCATTAAGTTGATTTTATTCCAATTTATTAACCTTCAAAACAAAATTCATTTTATTTATCTCATCTATTATTCTATTTATCTCTATTAACATCTTTATAATAAAATTTAAGCATATAACATTTATTTTAACCACTCAAATTTTATTTATAAATTTCTTTATATTGTATATTATCCAATTACATTTTCAACTTCTGAATAATTTAGGTAAGTTATATTAGAATGAAATTGGGTATTATACAAGTAAAATTTTCAAATTTAACTATTCCAATTTAAATATTTATTTAAGAATTTAAGAATTAAATTTCCGATTTCAATTCAAACCATTTAGATATAAGTATATATACTATATATATCAAATCAAATCTATGATCATATACCAATATATATATATTATAAATCAAGTCATACTTCGGAAATTCAAATCAAATTAATTTTCCAAAACAAAAATGTAGCAAAGCTACAGAATGGTCTCTCTACTTCAAAACTCGAAAATGAATGTCGATGATGCTGTAGTCATCACCAAAATTATTTTCCAGCGACAAAGGAGAAGAGTACTGATTTAAACATTTAAAATTCTTTGAAAACCATTTCTATTCGAAAATACTTTAAATAATATACACTTTAAAACTTTAAAACCAAAGTTCGAAATCATCGGAAATTAAATTCTCAAATTCTTAATTTAAATTCATTTCAATTCTAAATAAATTTATAAACCACTATTTATAAATTCATTTATAGAACAATAAATGATAATCAAATATTATCATTTCAAACAACCAATTTAATTAACTTATTAAATTCCAGAAAATTATACTTATATATATGATATAATCATACCAATTTATTTCATTTACCAAATTTGAAAATAATATTGTGTCAGCTTGCTCTGTTCAAGTGTTTCGGAAATCTTATCGATAGCACTGATCAGACGAATCGATCGAAAACCCAAATCAACATCAACAACTCAAACAACACAATATATAAAACATTTTAATATTAATTACAAATACACTCCCCCACTTGATAATTCAAGAATGGATTTCAAAGCAAAGATGGGATTCAAAGTAGAGGAACACTAATCAAATAGAATTCAACTAAAAGATAGACTCGATAGGGAGATAAGATGATTGAATTTCAAATTGGAAGATGGATAAATTTATATAAATCGTGGGTAACCTTAACCGGGTCAACCGTGACTTCAAGAATACGATCGATGCGGAATTCTAAATCAAATCGACATCGGATCACAAGAGATAGAATTCGGGTAAAGCAAAAGATAGCAACATCTAAACCCGAGGATATAGAAATCTTCGGTGAATCAATGCTAGTTGTAAATGAGTTTCACCCCTTTACAAATCATTCTAAGATTGGCGGAACCGCCGATTATTATAGAAATCAATCGGAGTGGAGTTATGGGATGCTCCAGAGTCAAAAGAACCAGAATAAGAAAGACAAGGACAGATTTCAGAACAAGTGGGAGAGTTCCAAAATTCAAAGGAAACCGAGTCGAAGAGGAAGAGATTCAAGCTCAAACGAAAGTGATCCCGTAATTAAATTTACTACATATGCTAAGTTTCGACTAAAACCTCGTTCTGATACCAAATTTAACGACCTTAAATTTTCAACCATTCACATCCATACATGTCGGATTTGAATTGCTCAAAATATCAGATTGTTAATTTAAATTTGGCAAAACTCAGCATATACAGTAAATAAACAATCACAGAATCACAGATACAGAGTAATATAACAATAATGCAGCGGAAACAAATAATAGTAGTTCATGAAGCTACTATATATATATATATAACAGAGTTAAACAAGATACGACAGAAGTCACGAATACATAGATGTCTCAATACAATAGTCAAATACAAGATCTGAATACATTACTGGAATCATCTGAATAACTGAAAGCTGGATAGATAGCTGGATCTCCAAGCGAAGTTCCAACTCCAAAGGTGAGTCTCAAAGGCTGTATCACTCAGTCTGACCCAAGCGTAAAGCAAAACACAAAACACTCGAGTCAGGACTAACATTCTTATATCAATAAATCCAACTCAAGTGAAATATCAACTGAAATACAAGTAACTTAAAGGATGTTTGGGATAACCATCCTCTAAGGATCCGTTAAACTATCTACTATGTAGTAATATTCGCTATTATAATAATGTCTAATAGTAAAATAAACATACTTTTAAATAGCATTAAGGGTTTACATTTTCCACCTTAACACGTAATAGTCCCAGTAGTCCATCCAGTATCATCATACCTCCAGATCGAGAGGCTACCCTAAATACTCCATGGGCTACGGGAGAAAACCAAACTCGTAGTAAAGTTCGCTATGGTAGGTGACACGGCACACAAGGCAATGCCAGGGTAGATATACCAATTATGCACACGGGCTGGTGGAAACGCGTAGCAACCACTACCGCCCACCTCGGACACACTCCCAAATCAAAAATCGAAGATGGCCATCAAATCAATATAAAGGTAAGAGTATAATATCGAAGAAAGGTGCCCGATCGGAGGAATGACCTCACTTGGCCCGAGATCTCTCCTATTTTAGCCACCTTATGCCAACTCACGGGAGTCGGGTCCACGTTCATATCTCAATAGGAATCGTCACCTCCATCCTACTTCATTCTGGAATCTTCACCGCGTACATGGTTGTTAAAGTGGTTTTCAGTATCGACAAAGAGTATGTCCATATCCGATCCCGGTCTCTTTAACAACCAATCGTTATTATAACACTTTGGTCATTTCAAAATAGTTTATACTTCAAAACATAAATATCATTTCCATTTTTAAACCATATCAAAACGATATCATTTTCACTTCAAATATATATCCATTACCAAAAATCATATCACTTTCAAAGTTATAACGCTATCGAAATCATAGTCTTTTAAAATCAAAATACTTTGGAAATCACAGCTTTGAAATCACATAATTTTGGAAATCATAACACTTTGAAATTATAGCATTTTGGAAATCATAACACTTTTGAAATTATAGCATTTTGGAAATCATAACAATTTCCTCTTAAATAGTTTAGATATTAAATTTAGTATATATAATAAAATAGTTTATAAATAAAATAGTTTATGTAAAATAGTTATAAGTTAAAATGGCTTATAATAAAATAATTTATATTGAAAATGATTAAAATAGTTTATATTAAAATAATTTATAAAGTAAAATATAAATAGTTTTAGATATAGTTTAAAAATACTTCATATAAAAATAGCTTCCTCAAATTTCACAAATCGATTCAAATCAACTCGAATTCCAAAAATTCAAATTTAATCAAATCTCAAATCATCAATTTCAATTCGATTCAGTTTCTAAATAAACCATTTCAAATCATTGATTTCAAATACATATTTGAACCATAAAACAAGCCATTTCAATTTCAATATATTTCAAAGCTTTAAATATTCAAATTTCAAAACTAAATTTGATAATTTCATATATATATATATCAAATTCACTTTACTATTATTTAGTTTTGAAATATTCACTCAATAAATCCAATATCATTTAAAACAAACCCCAAATTACAATAAACTAAATATTTCATTCACTTTATTTAAACTTGAAATATTCATTTAAATCACTTTTAATCAAATACAAGTTATAAAATCATAGCTTCAAAATTTCAAATTTTATAAATTTCAAATCAAACCTATTTAAGTATAATTCTTAAATAAATAAAATTTCAAACCAATTTCAAATCATTATAAACTCTATATAGATATTAAATAAATACTTAAACATATTATTTATCAACTTTATTATATCAACCTTAATAAATCTTTAAAATCAATATTGATTGAAACCATATATTTCTTTTCAAAGCCATAGAAATCATTTCCAAAATATTTATATATAGACCAACGGTGTCTGTATATAATTTTCTATCCTATGGTCAAGTGATACGGATATTTATCATTTCAATCCGCAATTTAAATGTATACGGGTATATATCATTTCAACCCGCAATCCCAAATTCAATGTCAATGAAAATCGCTTGGGTTTATCATTTCAACCCATAACGATTTTCTCATATTCTACAGATCGTTCGGGTATGTATCATTTCAACCCATAGTGAATTCTATACTAACAGGGAACTTGCAGAGTGATAACAGATATGATAATAATACAACAATCAGTAACAGGCATATATCATCAGCGATAAATAACAGATAATGATGTCAGATGTCACAGGTGAACAGATACAGAAATGACATATATATAGCAATGTAAATAACTAACAACAGCATATTTCAATTGTCGTTTCAATTGAAATCAAATTAATAAATATAAGAACATTAATCGTGAGTGATTGCTCACCTTTCGAGGCTAGAGAAGCTTGACAACAGAACAAGTTACAAATTCCAAAGTAAAGCAGGATTGGCACGAATAGACGAACAAAACTGATAAATAGAAATGGACGAAATCAAATCAGAACTGGATCGATGAGTAAAAACGGATATAAGTGAACTTACATATAACTATATATATAAAATCATATTTTAAATTTAATCATATACAGAATAAAATATATATATATATATATATGTCTTTCAAAATCAACTAAAATACATATTCCAAATATATATATATATATATATCCATATACGTATCTCAAAATTGCTGTTGTAATTAAAATACATATAAAACAACATAGACAAAATATAACTTAGATATATATAACTCATATATAGCTATACTACAACGACATATATAAAGTTAGGATTAAATAAACAAAATATAGGCCAAAGAATGTAACATATATTATATAAACCCATATAACTTACTTAGGCAAATATATATATTACTGAAAATATATACAAATATATACGGTATAACATATATATACAAACACAGACTCGAACTTTAAAATATAACATAGTATGTACCGTATAGTATACATGCACAGCCTAGTATAGATTCATATGTATACAAACGAATAGAAACTTTATAAACAACTTTTACAAACTTTTATAACTTTATAACTCTTGTGTATAACAGACCAAACAAAACAATAGAATAAACTATATAAACTTTTATAACTTTATAACTTTTTATATATAAACAAATATATATATATATATATATATCCACTTACAAACTACTATATAATAATATATATATGAAAAAATATAACTTACATATAAAACCAACCTTATACAATACATACTACCATTATATATACAATTTAAAAATCAAACTTACAAAGCAATTATCATCATTCGAAACTTCATATAGTATGAATCCCGAAACAAGATAAAATTATCTATATATATACTCATTTTATATACAGGAATCATATATATTACATATATAGCTGACATAATATAGCAACGAGACTGATATATACAATACACGTAAAATACATAAGTTAAAACCAAACACATATTATACAACCCCTACATATACTACTATAAATCCTTATATATATAGCTGTATTTTATATGCAAACAGTACAACATATATATCAAAATAAGTATACCAGAATATATATAACAGATAGGTCACCACTAACATCAACTAACATATATATGAATATATATATATTACTAACATATATATAAATATATATATATATATGCACACGACCCGCTTACCTCACTAAATAAGCAGATGCAAAAGGAAGGAGGAGAGAAAAGGCCAGAGGAGACAGGATCGAACCATTGTCAGCAAGAAGAGGGAGAGCACGAGAGGCTTCATCCAGGGGGAGGCCATGGCTGTCGGTCGTTTGGGGTGGACATGATGGTGGAGGGTAAGGTACAGTGGTGCGCTGCTGAGGTCTGAGGCAACTACTGGGGTCTCAGGTTGCTGGGAAGTTTCGGGCTGACGAGGTGGAGGAAAATGGATTCGGTTGAGGCTGGTTCAAGAACAAAGGAAGCGGGGAGGCCGCTAGCTGATATTGCCCACGAGGCAAAATCGCAGGTGGTGGGTCATCACGGCGATGCAAGGCATGGAGGAAGTGGTAAATGCTGGCCGTGAATTGAAAGAAAGTTGAGGGAGAAATCTTTGAAAAAGGAAGACTTCAGCTCAACAAAGAATATGCCTGTTGAAGAGATGGAAAAGAAAAGGTGAACAGAAAAGTGGGAACCAGAGAAATACATTGGAACTAGTTCGAATAGCAAAAGACAAAAACGTTGAATTCAGAAAGTAATTATGGTGAGTGGCCCTTCATTACCTTACGGCTGAACAATGAAAAGACACAAGGAGTTTGAAAGGTTAGAAACTGTATCGGTACTGTAAATTGTTTCATCGATCTCGCAGCGAACATGACTCCAAATCGCAGAATTGAATATATTACGAAGATCAGCACTACGAGACGATCAAAATGGTATATAGAATCAGTGGTACGATCATCCTATCAGAAATCGATATCGGTACGAAAATGCTGCTATTTCGTTGAAAATAAGATCGACGGAGCAATAACAGTCCAAATTTGACGAAACGAAAGATGACGTCTCACTCAGAAGATGATTTACAAATTTTCTATAGAAAAATATTCAGGTTTGGAAAACATTTTATTACCATCGATTTTTAACTGATTGGAATTAAAATAGAATTACACCTAAAAATAAACTTCCATATTTTCTGATGAAAATTTACCAGTTGCTATGTTTAAGAAGACGTATTCCAAATATCAAATTTATATTTCAAAATTTTATTGTTTAAATTTAACAAAAATTTCAGTTAAATATATTAATAAATAAATAAAATTATTAAAATTTACGAGTCGTTACAATTTGTTTTTATAGGTCCATGGTCGTTAGTGGCAAAAGATTTTGAAAAATAAGTTTGTGTAGACCCAAGACAATTTATATTTGTTCCTTTTGGCACCAAGAATTGTTTGACTTTAAGGGATTGTATATTCATGCCTTTTGGAACCCAAATTGGAATGGTTTACACGTGTTTGGGTCTATACCAGCAATTGTTGTGATTGTGTCCAATTTTTCTACAAATTGTGCACTCGGATTTGACACCATTAATTTTACTTCTAACTCTTTCAAATTGAGTGTACCCAAGTCCTTGTTTAACAGTATTAATAGTTTGCTTCACTAATAACATATTTAGCGATATTTCTCCTTTTGAAAATTTTTCTAAAGTTGTAGACAATTGTTGGACTTGTGTTTTGAGAGATTCATTTTCATTCAATAATAGAGGGCACTTTTTAATAGAATTTTCTCTCCTCGTGTTTTTACTTTCTTTCAAAATCAGAATTTCATTTTCAAAAGATTTGATTCTAGTTTCTGATTTTTTCATTTCCTCTTCAAATGATGGACACTTATCACACTTAGGGCTTTTTTTCAATAGTTTTTAACCTATTGATCAAGCTATTTATTTAGTTCTAGCAAACTATCTCTTTGTGTATCAATTTTAGCATACTTCTCCCTAAGTCGTTCAAAGCAGCCATTTACTTTATAAAAATATATAAGTAATTCTGAGTGAGTGAGTTTTGATACCTCGCTTGGCTCGTCATCATCGTTATCACTAATATCACCTTGAAGACACAGATATGCTTTTTCACTGTCACTACTAGTGCTTTTATTATCGTCATCACTTTTATTCCACGTGGCTGTAAAACTTCTTGTAACGACCCACTATTTTGGACCATTCAAATCGACAATAAATCCACATGTGTCGGACTTGAATAATTCAAAACAATAGATTGTAAATAAAATTTGGCAATACTCAGAATATACAGTAAATAAATCACAGATCACAGACACAGAGTAATATAATGCAGCGGAAGCAAGAAATAGTAGTTCATGAAGCTACTATATATATATATATACATCAGAGTTAACAAGATACAACAAAAGTAACAA
Organism: Allium fistulosum; assembly: GCA_030737815.1. Lineage (NCBI taxonomy): Eukaryota > Viridiplantae > Streptophyta > Magnoliopsida > Asparagales > Amaryllidaceae > Allium > Allium fistulosum. The sequence goes on along the minus strand of CM060901.1, from coordinate 1,264,984,354 downwards.
GATACAACAGAAGTCTCAATATGATAATCAAGTGTAAATCAGAATACATCACTAGAATCAACTGGATAACTGAAAGCGAAATAGATAGCTGGATCTCCAAGAAAAGCTCCAACTCCAAAGGTGAGTCTCGAATGCTGTATCACTCAGTCTGACCCGAGCGTAAAGCAAAACACAAAACACTCGAGTCAGGACATACATACTTATACAATGTAAACCAACTCAAGTGAACTGTAATAGAAAAGTACAAGCAACTTAAAGAATATTTGGGATCACCCATCCTTTAAGGATCGGTTAAACTATCTACTATGTAGTAATATTCACTATTATAATAATGTTTATAATAAAATAATCTTACTTTTAAATAGCGTTATGGGGTTACCCATATTGCCCTTAACACATAATAGTCCCAGTAGTCTATCCAGTATCAGCATACCCCCAGATCGGGAGCTACCCTCAATACTCCACAGGGTATGACACAAAACCAAACTCGTAGTAAAGCTCGCTATGGTAGGTGACATGGCACAACAAGGAAATGCCAGGGTAGTTATACCAATTACGCATCCGGGCTGGTGGAAACGCATAGCAGCCACTACCGCCCACCTCGGAACACACTCCCAAATCAAAAATCGAAGGGTGGCCACCAAATCAATCACAAAGTAATAGAAATGTGAAGTGACCCTCTACTTATTCAATTATTTTTAATGAATTTTCTGTTGAGTTTTTTTTCCATATATATATATATATATATACTTCAATGGATCACTTCCCTTTAATCATTTTTCCCCAGGATTCCTTATTTTACCAATATAAAAATATCAGTATATACAATCAGATTAGATCATTTATATATATGAAGATATATAGATGACTCTTTGCCTATCAGAGTAATTGAAGTTGGCAAAGGAATTTAATCACACCTTATTTTTCATATTTCAGAGTTTTTGGTGTCACATAGCCTTTCTTTTCTTGATTTTCTTACTTAAAACTCAGGCTTGATTATAAGATCAAGTAATAACACTTTTCTTATTTTTCTTGATTTTCTTCTCAATTGTTTAATTCCTGGATTTAAAGCCATATATATTTAGATTCTGGGATTTTGTAATTTGATACTTATTGTTCTATGCTAAATGAGAGGGTGTTTAAAATAGCTCATTCCTTCTAGTTTGGCCCGGGGTTCATAATTCATAATTAAACAAATTTGTGTATTAGATAAAGATACTCATATATTAATTTTGTTATTTTGCAGGATTCATATGAGTGATCAAGAAACAAATTGGGTAGAAGACCAAGCAGAGAAGACAACAATCATTTAGGCAGGGTACAAATGCAATACACATACTGTACTAAGACTTAGCATATATTTGGAGACAAAATGATTTAAGCTAAGTTTCAAACTAAATTAATACAAATTCTCAGGTGAACTCATCTGGTAGACAACTAATGTGCTTTTAATATTGAATGATAGTATCTAAGGTGTTGTTAAGTGATGGACATGCCTATTGCAAACAGGACTACTAGTTATTTAATCAGCCTCAAGTTGGTCATGACCAAATGCATCCAGACTTGAGTAATGTACCTAAATAGTGAGATATGTTGAACATAGTGCTGTGAGAACTACAAGTAATATAAAAATGCATATGGATCTACTTCACAAATCAATGCAAGCTTCTACTGTAATTTAAATGCCTAAACTAAGAATTAGGGGTTTCATTTTCAGGCTTGACATATACTTATATCAATTATAAGCCATGATCATGCATCTCTGATTAACTCAGTTTTGGTTCAACTCAGACTTTAGAAGATTTACTGAATGTCTATATTCCTTTCTTTCTATAATTATTTATACTTTGCCTTTTTGAAAAACTAATCAGACATTGTCAAGGGAGACATGGTCACATATCAAATTATATGACATGATTCCCTACATCATACTTCACCAGAGATTATCCAGATCAGTCATTTAAAACAAAAACCAATAAACACATATATGTAATACAAAAGCTTCTACATATTCTTTACTCAGAAAGATAAGCACATATCAATCCAAAAAATACTTAAACATAATGAAGTTTTGCTTAGCCTAATTATTACAATATTTCTGCCAAATTCCTTAAGCATTCTAAATGCAAGTAGGTCTTCAAGTATCCATGCTAACAAGTTTCTTATGCTTCCTTTCCTGCAGCAACATCTAGAGCTGCCTCAATAAAAATGAGACACCCCAAATGTTACAAAGCAACAAATAGGGTTAGAAATAAATTTCTGGTATGAGTGAAATCACATGTTAAACATTTTGTAAATTCTTAATGCTACAGAGAAAACATATCAGTTTAATGAGAACTAATTCATACTAAAATCTGAATATTGGTAAACTTGTCTATCAATCATACACTCAAACAACCATGCATTCATTCCATCCAGATTTTCATATACATACTCCTATGAAATTATTTCCAATTCCATAGCCTGACTGATCAATCTCATTTCATTTCTTTTTACATATTGTGTTTGGTCTAACTCCTTGCCATTGAACTCTATGTGTGCATTGAAAAGGGGCTCAGTTCTGTTATCCCTTTTCACAGAGGCCTACAGGACTATAGCAAGTCATGCACATACCCATCATCCTCCTGATGATGAGCAGATCAAGGCACCATTCCTAAATTATTTTTATAATTTAGAGACCATATTTATTTATCTTCTGAGAATTTTATTATCTCTTGAAATGCTTTGCATTCTTTTCCTTTTCTCTCATGGGTCAATAGTTAAGAAACTCCATCAGGGGTTTTAAATTAGACATAACAAGCTTTTCATGCAAAAATACTAAATCCCATCCCAAGGTTAATTTATTCAAATCATATTTCTGAAACTTTCATACATATATATCTACAAGAAGTTTTCCTATATCTCACATAAATCTGATGAAGCCATATCCCATTTATTCACTTTTATTGAGAACATAGGACATGATTTTTCTTTAAGAAAAACCCATAAAAACATATTAACTTATAATAGGAACAACTCATCACCTATACATGATACTGCATTGTTCATACCATTTTAATATAGACTAGGCATAAGCATAAATCTCATTATTCATACTGCCTGCTATTTTTCTTTGATATCCCATTTCTCAGTAAAACATTCAGTTTATTTCTCACATAAAACTGGATCATTAAATCCACTTCTATGATCTGAATACATGTTTGATTACTTATATTTTAAAACAAAAGACTGAAACAATCTTAACAAACCAAGACAGATCAAAACTCCAACCAAAAGTTTAATCAAAATATCACCCATAATTAGTATGCATTTATTCAGAGAATAAAATCAAACTGAAAATCATAATAAATTTTATACATGAAAATAACTTGGCTGCCCTTAACATGGGTCTTAGTGCCATAAATCTCAAAGTGATTACCACTCACCTTCCTTTGCTTCTCTCCGGGAGTGCTCAGGTCTGAAGGCAATGTGAGTTTATTTTATTTTAATTTTTTGTTTTCTCCCCCTGGACAACTGTTGTTCCTCCCCTGATTTAAATCACTCTGTTAGGGTTTAAATGGAGGAAAAACCCATTCTATCCTTACCTTACTCAGGGATTAATGTATGCATTTTTATGGCTATAAGTGCCATTTTCTCTTGGTTTCTATTTTCAGTAAAACAGTTGCCTCATTACTTTTCTGTGCACATGCTATTTGCATGATTTCCTTGCACATCATTTTTATGTGACTCAGCCCTATATTTCTTTTTCTCATTTCTTTTGTAAGCTTGATTTTTAGCTAACAAATTTTATCATCTATCTTGATTTATTTAAAAAAATACATTCATACCTATAAATATTACTTGACTAGTTGGTATGCATTTCAATTATTAAAAGAAATTATTTTACTACCCAAATACTTTTCTGGCCAAATAAATTTATAGTTTTCATGAGATATGTGTATTTAAAACTCATTCATACCTTAGTTAAATTTTTTTTCTTCTCATTATTTGTTGAAATATTTATTCCCTTTTGATATTCATTTTCAAATCATTTTATTCTTCAATTATTTTCTATTAACCAATTTTATTATATTATATTTTTTTTTCATTTCAGCATTATTTTTATCTCAAAAAATTTGGGTCTCCACAAAATGTAACGAAGAAACGCGTCTGATCAGAGGTGCTACCTCATTGGCCCGAGAATCGCTCCTGTTTTAGCCACCTTATGCCAACTCATGAGAGTCGGGTCCACATTCATACCTCAATAGGATCGTCGCCACCATCCTACTTCATTCTGGAATCTCCACCGCGTACACGGTTGTCAAAGTGTTTTTCGGTATCGACAGAGAGTATGCCCATATCTGATCCCGGTCTCTTTGCCAACCAATCGTTATTATAACCAATGGATATTTATTTCAAAATCCTTTACTTTAAAACCCAAAATATCATATCCATTTCAAAACTAGTTTATACTTCAAAACCAAAATATCATTTGAATAAACCCAAATTTCCAATCACTGGATATTTCTTTCAATATATTTAAACTTGAAATACTCCTTTTTAAATCATCTTAAACCAAAACCACTTTATAAAGCCATATTCTTAAATCTTAAATTGCAAATCAATATATTCAAAACAATTCTTAATTAAATACTATTTCAAATAAATGCATTTCCAAAAGTCATAGTGCTTTCAAAGTTATAACAATTTCGACATCAAAACACTTTGAAACCATAATATTTTGAAATCATAACAGTTTAGAAATGTTATTCTTTGAAAACCATAATACTTAGAAAATCATAACACCCTTAAAATAATATTCATTTAAACCATTGAAATTCATTGTCAAACAATATTCATTTCAAAGTTGTAGCATTTCTAAGTTCATTCATTCAATTATAAAATTTCCAAAACATTGTATTTTCAGCTAACAACAACACTTATAAAGTGCTACAGTAGATATATTAGTAATATTTCAAAACATTGTCAAATTTAGAAACAGCAGCACTTATAAAGTGCTACAGTAGGTATTAGAATTTCAAAATAGTTCAGTTTAAGAAACAGCAGCACTTACCAAGTGCTACAGTAGATATTTAGTTATTATTTCAAAACAGTTTACTTTCAGTAGCAACAGCACTTACATAGTGCTGCAGTAGCTCTCTGGTTATTCCAAATTATAGTTTAGTTTCAGCAACAACAAAACCTACAAAGTGCTGCAGTAGCTCTTTGTTATTTCAGAACTTAGTCTATTTCCAGAAATGACAGCACTTAAAAAATGCTGTCTTAAGACCACAGCATTTCTAAAGTGCTACCAATATTAATTCCAGCTTTATTATAAAATTTGCAGAAACAATAAAACTTAAAATTTGGTCATTTTAACTTATAAAAATCATATTTTTCACTTCAAAAATATTCATTCGGATATCTTAACTTATGATTCAATAAAATAAACACTTAATAAGTAAATATCCAATTTAAACAATAATTCGTTCATTAAGTCAAAAGTATATTATTTTCTAAACTTTTACTTTAACAATTACCTTAAAACTTTATTTTAAAATATCCATTTTCCAAGTAAAATTTTAATTTCCCTTTTAGTTACTTAACTTAAAAGTTTTCATTTAAAACCAAATTTCCAATTTCCAAGTTAAGTCATAATTAAAGTTACATTTTTCCATTTAAAAATCATCACTATTTATTTTACAAAACATAACATTTCACAAAAAAATATTTTATCATAGTTAATATAACAATCAAATCTTTTCTTTTAGATCTATTCATTTAGACATCAATTAACTATGATTTTCTAGTTAAATACATTTTATTTCAAAATGTCCAATTAAAACTGTATTCCATTTTTATCAGTTCAAAATACATTATTTATTACACAAAACATGTCCGTTTCATAAAGTAAAATTCATTACCATTACTAGGTTAGACTTAAAATTCCATATTAAGTCAGATTCAATTATTAAGTTATTTATCATCAATAAATGTCTTTAAATTCAATTTAAAACCAACACATCTTTAAATTTCCATTAAAGCCACTTATTGACTTATAAAATCTTAACTTATAGAAAACCAACATCTTCTTATATTTAAGTCATTTAAATCAAATCTTTTAGCTCAAATTTCATATATTTAAAACATTCAAAATATTCGATAATTTTTAGGAAAATATTATTTAAAAATATCACCATGGGCATGTATAATATTTTCTAACCTAGGTCAAGTGATACAGATATGTATCATTTCAATCCGTAATTTAAAAAAAAATCCGGGTTCTATCATTTCAAACCCGCAATCCCAAGTCAAATAAAATAAAATAAAAATACAATAAAAATCACTCGAGCCTATCATTTCAGCCCATAATGATTTTTCCTTATTCTAATATTCGTTCGGGTATGTATCATTTCAACCCATAGTGATAGGGAACTTGCAGTGTGAGATACAGTAATTAAAATGAACAGTATAACATATAATAACATATCAGGTAATGTAATAGGTATATAAACAGCATTTAACATCATATAATATATCACAGGCATGTATGAATAACATATCAATTTATACAGATTCACTTGTCATCATTTCACAATAATATAAGTACATATGTCTAGAGTGATAAAACTCACCTTTTTAAAGCTGGAGAAGATAGACAATGAAATTGAGTTACGAATCCAAGCACGAATTTCGAAGCAAAGCACGATGGAGATGAGTTCAATGGACAAAGCTGATAAATAGGAATTGACGAAATCTAATCAGAATTGGACCGATGAAGGTAATTAGTATAAGTGGATATATATATAACTATATATAGCTATATATATAATCATATTCTAAATACAAACACATTTTAATTCAAATATATATGTGTGTGTGTGTGTGTATATTCCAAAATCGTTGTTCTGAATTAAAACACATATATTGAAACTAAACATATCTACATGGTATAAATACACACACACACACACACACATATATATATATACTTATCAAAAATTCAAACTACCTATATTATGTATGTTCAGTTGAAATTATCCATATATATTCCTAAAAATCAATTTAAACATATACCAATAAAAACCCAACTCATGTATGTTAATATAAATTCATGTAAACATATAATATAAAATACTAATATACATATCATATATATGCAGACAAATGCATATATATATATATATAAATCAGACCGTTCCTCCCTATATGCAGATTGATATGTTAACATATTTTATGCTTTAAAAATTTTCATCCCACTTTATATATGCGGGCCAAAATATATTCAGATATATATATATACCTATATTATAGAAAAGCATGGTACAACTTATAAAACATATATCCGACATCAAAATATATATATACTTGAAGCTTAACTCATATATACTGCACTATATGAAGCCTTGGAAGAAATATGATTTCAATACGATAGATTATATATAATACAAATTGCACGCATACTATATAATATAAACTATACGTATAACCACTGATTGTCAAAACTTATATAACATACTATTATATAAACTTATTATATAACAATTCTGTATGACATATAGCCTAAGTCTTCTTTAAAATATACTTACTGTAATATATAATAGCTCATGCATACACGGCTTTAAAACAAAAGAGTACAACAGTTTTTAAATAAAACATACAAATATTATATATACATAAATACCTGTATACATAGGAATTTTAGAGGGCGAGCACTTGAGGCCGAGATGAAGGGTTGGAGGATGCCTCGCATGGGTGGAAGAGGCTACTAGGTGAGTAGAGTATGTTGATGAGCACAGATCTATAGGCTAAGGTGGATCGGAGAGAGGGGAGGAGGCGGATTGGTTGGCTTTGGGTGGTGAGGGAGATAAATAATGAAGACGTGCAGGCTTCAGGTAGAATGAAGAGAAAATGAACAGTGGCAAAGCTTTCATCCTATTTTATATTTTATTAAGCTGAACGAGACGAAGCAAAGAAATAAATAGACAATCAAATATTGAAATGAATATAAAAATAAAAGTAATTGTAGCGGTCAAGTCCCTGGATTGAGCTGAGCAATAAATTTTTGTTTGGGCAGCACGTTTAAATTTTGTAACCGAAGGAAGGAGTAAAGTCATGATTTATGGAACCGTTACAACGAACAGTTTATAGCTTTCGTCGTGTACCGGATCTCAAAATACAGAAATATATATACTGCAGAGATCAGCACGATGAGACGATCAAAACGATATATAGATATTAGTGGTACGACCATCCTATCAAAAGTCGATACGAACACTGATATATGTTGCTATTCCGTACGGAAAAATCCAAACGGAGCTAGAAACGTCCAAAATTTGTGAAACGAATTACGCAGTCTTATTCATAGTGTTCTAAATAAATTTTCTCATGTTGACAAATTTAGGTTTCGGAACACTTTTTAAATTCAACTGTTATTAACTGACTTAAATTGAAATAGAATTACACAAGAAAATAAATTTCAATATTATCAGATGAAAATTTACCATTTGCTATGTTTAAACAGACGTATTCCAAATATTAAATTTTTATTTCAAAATTCTATTATTTAAATTTTCACAAAAATTCAATTAATTAGATAAATAAACCACTAAAATTTACGGGTCGTTACACTTCTCCTTTTCGATTTGTTTCCTTGGGCGAGTCGATTCTAAGGACAATTAGGCCTGATGTAACCAGGTTTATTGCACTTGTGAAAAATGATCTCTTGCTCTTCTGGGTTGTCTAGAACTATGACTATTCTGCTTTTTAGTTGTTGATTTAGAGCTGGATTTCCATATTTTTGATTCCACCTTTTGAATTTCTTTATTATCAGTGCCAGTTCTGCTGCACCACCACCATCATCATCATCTTCACTTTCAGTCGTTCCTTTAAGAGCTATTGATTTATTTCGAGGATCACCTCATTCACGTTCTTCCTTGAATTTCATTTCTAGCTCATAAGTGGTGAGATTTCCAATAAGTTATTCGACTTTAATTTGTTTCAGATCTTTTCATTCTTGAATAACAATCACTTTTGCTTCAAAATTTCGTGGAAGAATTCTCAGGATTTTTCGAGCTATTTCTAGCTCTGTGTATGGCTTGGCTTTCCAAGTGATTTTGATTTGTATCGTAGATTAGAAAGTCAACCATACATTTCTTTGACACTTTCATCCTTTGCCATTGTGAAGTTTTCGTATTCGCTACTAAGCATGGCAAGGCGAGATTCTTTGACTTGGGAAGTTCCTTCGTGAGTCACTTCAAGTGTGTGCCAAATTTCCTGCACAGTTAGACAATGTGAGACAAGATTAAATTCAATTTGATCCAATTAAAAAATAATAGAATTCATAGCTTTAGCATTAGCATTCTGTAGTTTATTTTCTAGATCTGCCCATTGATCCATCGGTTTTTCAATTTCCTGATTATTTACCACTATAATTGGTGTCCTATATCCTGTCTCAACAATATTCCAAGCATAAATGGTTTTCAGAAATAATTTCATTCTATTTTTCCAGTAAGCATATTCACCATTGAACATAGGTGGTCTAACTATGGACTGACTCTCAGCAAAAGCATTATTAAAAGAAGCCATTTAAAAAATCAAATTTTTAAAGCAAAAATTTGTTTTTGAAAAATCAAAATTTTAAAACAAAAATTGGTTTTTGTTCCTAACTCTGATACCACTTGTAGAATCGATTTCACCCTAGAGGGGGGTGAATAGGGTGATACTAACAATTATGAAAATTAATGCGGAAATATATAAAATAATTGCAGCACAGATAATAGCGGAATAATAAAAGCAAAAATTGAACAACACAGATTTACCCAACTTCGGCAAAACCCTGCCTACATGTTGCCCCCAAGGTTTGTACTAGAAATTAAGTAGTCAAATGCTTACAAACGTAAACTTGTGACACCCGCTATCGACTAACCTAACTCTATGCTCAAAACCCTGCCACAACTCGACCACTGAGTTGTGAATTCTCGAACTACACCACCGTAGTTCGTCCCCTAGTCACATGACTAGAATTTTATAAAAGTTTAAAAGTAAAATACAAAATAAAAACAACTCAAAACAAGAAACCCTAATTTTAAAAATAAAGCCCAACAGGAATTAGTAAAGGCCGGCCCAAAGAAATAGACATTGTGATAATAATAATCTGTTCCCTTCTCTTTTTATTTCTTTCTACCGCTCTTTCGTTCAGTTCTTCGTTCGTTCCTCTTTCGAAAATTTAGAGCTTCTGGAATTTGAGGCCGCCGTTTCAAATTGTTGATTGAATGAAGATCTTTCTTTAGTTTGCTTCGTCAATCAACTCGGCGCTTTGATTTGCATACGGCCGCTCCTCGATCGAGTTCAAATTGAACGATACTGGCATGTGATTTCCTTTATTTACTCTTGTTGATATGCTTGAACTCGATCATTTAATTGCCGATGATGTTGATGGTATTTATAGGTTTTAATTCCCTAAATTATCATTCGAATATATATTTTGAATTCGTCTGTTACTTTAGCTCGGCCGTTCGATTTTACTTGAATACATGTGATTAATCCTGACTGGTTCAATTTCCAATATTTTTCTGATGTCCTTTGCTTGATTACCACGGCTTGTTTGATTTTTTGATTTGGTTCCGTTCTTTATGCTCCTTTGATTTCGGCCTTTTGAATTTGTGATAAAAATTGAGTTCGACTTGTTCAACTCGTGTTATCACTTGGCTTTTACTCTGACTTGTTCGAACTCTACCTTGATTTTTGTAAAACTGTAAACTGGATTGTGTTGCTTCACCATTTTTTACGATTTTTGAACACTTCCTTTATTTTTCTATAACTCGACCATTGTATTCCTTCATTTTGCCTTTGTTGACTGGTTCATTGAACCAATACAATTATATACATATATATGCATATATGTATACATGTTTATGTACTTCGTGTTATCTCTTGTATTCTCTGGTTTACCTGATCCTGTTAGCCGAGTTATCCTGTTGCCTATGTATATACATGTTTACTGTTGGACTTCTGAGCCTCTGAATTGATATGTCTGGATCATTTTAAAGTATGGTTCTTGCCTTTGTGTTTGTAGCTTGATTGCTTGCATATTGAACTGGTCTGCATTTGCACATTTGAGCTGCTGTCTACATTCATGCCTGAACTTATATATATATATATATATGCATATGCATATGTGTTCAAGTATTTTGCATTCATGTGGTTTTCTTTCATATGGAACTGCTGTTGTCAGGGTCCTGTTCATTGCCCTGGTCTAGTTGAGCATTATGTTGCATGTTTGCTTCGAGTTACCTGTGCAGTTTGGTTGTCTTTGCTCTTGAACCTAGATGTATTGAGTTGGATTGGTCTGGTGATCTGCATATTTCATTGATGCATTATGGTCACCATACGTATACATACATATATCTATGTATATATGTGTGATTGCTTGGTGCCTTGCTGTCCTTGTGCATATTGTTGTTTTGTATTCCTCAAGCTTGTTGTTGTTGTAAGCAATTGAATGCTCTCACACTTGACTGTGTACATATGAGCTGTTCTAGTCTGATACACATATGCACTTTTTATTTTTAAGTGCTTTGCATTTGTTAAACGTGGGTTGCCTTGTATTTTGGTCTGATCTGGTTTTGTGTTGCATGTGTACTGCCATATGCACATACATTTGGTTGATGTTTTGTTCTTGTTTTCATATCCATTGAAGGTCTGGTGCAGTTTGACCCATTTACTTTTTGACCTGATGTGTTGACACACTTGTGCACTTGTTAGCATGGTCTGGTTAGCCCTGATTTTGGTTTCACATGTTGATTTACCACTTTGTCATGTTGTATTGCATGCACTTGAGTTGAATCCAGCCTCAGCTTGGGTTTGACCTTGTGCTCACCTGTCCCTGCAGTTTTATCAAGTGTATATCGGTGTGCACGGCCTTGTGGTATGTACAGTGATACACTGTGCATATCACAAGTTGTTCGTGTTTGATGAATTCAAAATGAAAATGATGACGAACAACCCAAATAACTGAGGCAAATAATATTTTCAAAAACACAATTTATTTTACGCTACGAAAATATTCCTTTTTTTCAATTTTACTGCGTCAGTGTTTATTTTGCAGATAATTCAGTTATTGAATACAAATTAGAATATATTTGAAGAACAAATATGAGTGAACGAGTGATATGTAGTGAGGTGCAAATGTAAATGATGATTGTATAGTGAAAAATTGTGTTGTGATTTGAAATTGTATTGTAATTGAAATTTTGTATATATAGTGAGAGCACAAATTTTGTACTATTCAAAAATTGTAATAAAATATTTGTTTGAATAAAATATCTGTTTGAATTTAAATTTTGTGTTATTTATTTTATTCAAAAAATATTTATTTAATTATGTGAAAAATAAAATAGTACAATTAACAAATACATTTAAATGAATATATATGTGTTTATTATCATCAAACAAAAATCATATACGTGCATATTCAACAAATATGGCCAATTACGTTTTTACATGATCGTTTATCCTCGATCGTTCCTTCAAGGTTGCTCATTACCAGGTCGTTCCATCCCTTTCTTTGGACCGAATGATCTTAGCTTGCATACGACCAATCGTGCCATGTTGATGATTGAGTTTACTGATGACAACCCATTGTCTTCATGTGATCGTTTTTATACGATCGTTCCAAAGAGCAACTGATTAAGTGTGGAGACTTCGATAGGATGGCTTTGAATACAATCGTCCCACTCTCATCTAGATGGCCGATCGTTTTCTATCAGCATCCCTTCCAACTTGCAATAGAACTTTGGTTGCTCTTATACGATTGATTCTAGTACGATTGTTCCAAGGTCATCGGTTTTAACCGATCGTTTTATCTTCATGCTTCTCCATAGAATTTTCAATTTTGGCTTTTTGCTTGAAGGCCGACCCAGCAACATTGAGAACTGCCTCCACTTCTCCAAGTCAATTGATTTCGCATCTTCCTAGACAAGGGGCTTAGAGTTATCAACTACTAAAGATGATATGTTCAATTTTGGTCAGACGAAAATGTGAAGAAGTGGCATGTAAATTTTAACAAGTGTGAAGAGGATTTTATAACATAGGGCTGTGACCCAAAGTAGGGCTCGGGTAGGACGGTATTTTTCCCAATGTAAGACCTGAAGCAGACCTCGGGGTACTTTTCGCCAGGTCTTTTAGTTTCCTGACCGCAAGTAATCCAACCAACGACCCCAAGCGTCACGAAAAGAAACCCGAAGCAGCCATCATGTTTTCTCAGGTCTGACCCCAAGTGATGGGGCAGTAACCATCGATCCGGACCACTTAGCCTTGTGCGCGTCGTGGACATGAAGACGTTATTGGTGAGCGAAATGAGTAGCCGTAGCCGAGGAACATACGACTCGATGATGGAAGAAACATCGTAACCCTATTAATGAAGAACCCTGATTATCAACCAGACCGATAATGGTCGTTGTCCCATTGAATGGGGCCGGGAGCAAAGTGGAATAGCAAGCGCGCAATGATGCTTCGCTTGTGGATGAGACTTATTCTAATCTCTTTGCTAACGAATTTACTATAATTTCTATTACAATTATATCATAAACTATGAACAACTTGAATTAATTGACGCGCATTCGATGCAAGTATCTGAATGCCTAGGGCTGGGCGCTGACCAATCTTCGTAGATTATGAAGGAACCTGTGGAAGCTTCTGCATAAATGAGCATGATTCGACTGCTCATCAGTTACCATGTGCTCCTGACTTGGGACATCGATGCACGGAATTGAAAAGACTAGATAAGGTCACAATCCCATAGAACGTGGACATGACTGACCGTTCGTTCGACAACCTTCGTATCAGACTTGAAGCAGCTGATGTTGATTGCCTACTTGTTAGCCAAAAAAATTCAACGGATGGGCATGATTGTACCCTGAAACGGATGCGACTTAATTTGTCTCCTCAATAATCCATTATCCCCATTTGCTAGAAAGAAATATGAAGTAGAATGAGCAAAGCTCGATCGTCAGACCCCAGCATGGATATGATCCAGTCATTCATCACCTGCCTTTTATCCTGGACTTAATTGGAAGAGCCACAACTACTAAGGGGATGAGAATTAACCGTCTTATTGCCAAGTTTAGTCCCAAAGGCTGGGGGCAGAATCACATTCCATGAACAGACATGGTTCAACCGTTCACTCCATAATTCCTACCTCGACACAGTAAACGAAGTGCATATCAAAAGGGCAAAAATACGGCTGCACCCACAAAAAATATCTAAATCCCCAGAGTGCGGATTAGAGTACTCTAAGTCCTCGGAGCGTGGACTAGAGTATAAACGATTCATAGAAATCTCTAAATCCCCAGAGTGGGGATTAGAGTACCCTGAGTCCTCGGAGCGCGGACTAGAGTATAAATGATTCCAAAAAATCTATAAATCCCCAGAGTGTGGATTAGAGTACTCTGACTCCCCGCAGCGCGGACTAGAGTATGTAAAAGATTCACAAATAACTCGAAGTCCCCGGGGCATGGACCGAAGTATGAACACAAATCGAGCACGAGTCAACCGTTCACAGAACGACTCTGAGTTCCCAGAATGCGGACTAGGATGCAAATTCCATGAAATGATGAGTGGATCTCAATCATTCCCTATTCCATTAATTCCAATCAAGAATCAGTTGAGAAAATGCAACCCATTAAGGGCTGGAGTATGCATGACCTAGTTTATTATCTGTTAACTAGATCCCACGATATGACGGGATAATGTGTAAGAGCTAAAGTAAGCATGACATGTTCCCTTACTTATTGAAGTATACCCCAGACTTGGGGGCACGAGGAAAACACGATGAATGTGAATTGACCACTCATCGATCGACCTTAAGTTTATTGGGGATTATGTTGGAATGTTAACACCACTAGGACGAGACTCGATCGTCCATGAAGTGCATTTACCGAGCTGAATACCAGGGATAGAAATGCGATTGTCTAAAGAATAATTATGATAACCTAACACTGTGACTTATATCTCACGATCCCAACACCTCAAGGCCATTACTGTAGAAAGGCCCTGAGATGTATTGATTGAATTAGCATTTGATTCATCAACCAACAAATTGCAAGTACATGAAATGAGAAATGTTGCGATTCAAACAATTAAACAAGTAAATACGGAGATCATACATAAGTGTGGAAGAATTTCTATTCACATGAAATGTGGTTGTTCATGATACAAAACAAAATTGAAGGGCAACGCCTAAACAAACACAACCAGCAAAATGAGAAGCAATCACCTAAATTATTTGCATGATGGAAGATCACTCTTTCGATTTCTTGCCCTTCCTTCGCTTCTTCGGAGTAGCTCCCTTCGAACTACTGCTAGCCCGCCTCTTCGATCCTTTACCACTTCGGCCTTCCTTGGAAGGAGTTTTTTCAACCGTGTGGACTGAGGCGTTATCTTCTTTGGAAGTTGAAGGTATGGGGGCATCTTCGGCACTAGGAGTACGGGGAACGTTTTCCGGGGGAGTAGCACCTTCAGGAGGAATCATCTGAAGAGGAGAAGGCATTGGCTCTTCTGAGACTTGTTCGACTGGCTCTCCCTTCACCTTCCATTTCTCGAGCTCCTCTTGCTTAATCCTTTCTTTCATACTGGGTCCGCCAGCGGGATCAAAGGAGCCCGTGATTACCACATCAGCGTCAAACGGAATTTCGTGATGAGGGTCTCATCCCTCCCTGAATAATTCTTCCATAAGTTGACCATCAAAGAGCAAGGCCTCTTCACGAACATTCTGGGTGGCGGCCGAAGTTGTAACTGCAATAAATTTAGTTGTGGCTGTTTGAGACTTCAGCCGAGGCCCTCCAAAGGGGAGAGGAGCAATATTCGACGAGTCCAAGGCTGAATAAGAGAAAGTTGAAAAGATTAGAAAGACTGATTAATAACGTCCCAACTTTACAAGATAAAAGAAAACTCGATGAAATACCCTCTGTAGTGTGGATTCCGGGCTGAGCCGAAGCATCCTCAGAACCACGCTCAAGGATCAGAGATAGTTGTGGTTTATCTGGATCGTACCCGGGGACAGTCGAGGAGCTGGTCGCAGGTCCGGTCACGATTTGAGATATCGGGGACAGCTCAGTTGCAATATCAGAATGTGACGACCCAGATCCTTTGCCCATTTCATGTGAAGGAGCGGCCATGAATTCTTTCTGAAGAGAAAACTGGACGTCATGTAGTATTTTGGGTTCATCGCCCATCATTATTTCGCTCTCAAGTTTGGTTACATCAACATTCTCGGTGCCATGAAGTCTTTTCTCCTCTGAAACAAGTAAGTCCCAAGCATGTTGAAGCTGATAGGGGTAATCTTCACCAAGCTAAGTTAAATTCCAATGTTTGAGTACATAAGCGTTGTAGAGGATGAGAAGTAGGTCGAGCTCATTCATCACGTCCTCTCTCACCTTGTTCGTGGCTGTTTCTATCTCATGTTGAATGAGCATATCAATGTTCTTAGCCTTTTCAATGGCCTCATCTCTCTCAAGCCTAACACGAACCAGCTCTTCACAAGAACCTTGAGCGATCCTTTGAGCTTCATCCCTGTCTTTTATCGTGCCCTCGAGTTTGGCCTTGATTTCGGCCACTTCCTTCAAGGTTGTAGATTCTTTTTTCGAGCCGCGTCTCGCTCAGGCGTTATCTCTTGGTTCTGGTGATGTAGTACTTGAACCATATAAACATGGCTAGCTTTCATATCCTCCATAGATTTTATAGCGACGTCGGCCTTTTTTTCAACAACGGTTAAGGTGGTTCTAGAGGCCTCCTATTCATTT
This sequence comes from Allium fistulosum, assembly GCA_030737815.1. Lineage (NCBI taxonomy): Eukaryota > Viridiplantae > Streptophyta > Magnoliopsida > Asparagales > Amaryllidaceae > Allium > Allium fistulosum. The sequence goes on along the minus strand of CM060901.1, from coordinate 1,264,967,573 downwards.
GTCAAAGCGTCAATGATTCTTTTATCTTGGGCCTCCTTTCGCTTTAGTTTTTCTATTTCTACCACGCGTTCGAAGGAAACCTTCGATATCTTTTTCGCGGATTTCATCCATTCTCGGTATTTCATATGGATATCGGTGATGTAGTTGATAGTCATTCTTTGAATATCATCCGGAACCTTCTTCAGATTGGGAGGAAAATAGAACCCATAGAAACATAGGTTTGGAAATTCCTTTCGAAGCTCGGCCATACGTACATTTGGGTCAACTGGGGGATCCTCAGAAATGATTTCAACCCCTGCATCTTCCTTACCAGGGCAATGCACTACGGCATGTTTGCCATGACGGCGGCGATCGATCGACCGCTGAGACTGAGAGGATAACAAGGACTTTGGAGGTATGGGAACTGTAGGAGGGTCATGAGGAGGATCGGTGGGCATGTCCATGTGCTCTAGTGATCTTTCGAAACCTTTTTGAGGAGGAGATCTCGATCTCGATCTGTGAATGTATTGGGCAGGCCTATCCTTATCCTCCCTTTCTTGATAACCACGATCACGACCGGGGAGATGGCCAATGTCATAATAGTCGTGACTACCACGATAAGAGGTAGATCGTGACCTAGAAAATTGATGTTGTACATCTTGTAGAGAATCAAACATACTCCTTTTCCTCACCATCGTTCCTGCAGGGAGAAATAGATAATGATCAACTTTGAGCATTAGGAAGTGTAAAATAAGTACAGTGCAGTGTTAGACATGTGAATGTGTGTGAGTGTCTTAGTGCGTCCCCCTGACAAACCAAGTGTAGGAGCCTTGCTCATCGGCGTAACCTCCCCTCCATAAGTGGGGATCTCTGAGCCTGTTCTGATAGGAGACTCTAATCCTCCAATGCTCACATCTGTGAGTTGATAAGCGTCAACATCGGGAGGAATCGGTAGATCGAGCAAAGGATCTAGTGGTAGGCTCATCAACAATTCAGTCGGGTCGGAATGATGACCTCTTGAAGGCTTGTGCACGTCGTTTTCCCCTTTCTTTTTACCATGGTCGGTGGTTGAGGAACTTGTGAAGGTCCGACGCCAACCTTTGGATCAGGTCTATCATCATGGTGACTAGGTACATCTTCACTGTGCCTCCCGGCATTGATTTCAGCAGACTCATGGGCGCTCGTGACTTAGGGCACCACAGGGCCAGATTGAATATCTCCTTGACCGGTTGCAACTTGCATTCTGGTCCTAGCTGGCCGGGCAGTTTTGGTTAGTGTTATCCCACCTTTTGGCAAAGCCAGGACACCAAGGGACCGACTAGAGAACAGGGATAGCTCGCCCTGGATATCCCTGAATTTTGTCTGAGTCCAGATAGAGCTACAATTGATAGGACATGACAAGAAAGATCATAGAGGTCGACATCTCAAATTTCGGGACAATCCGGGTCCACATGCTCGAGTTATGAACGAGTTAAATTGAAGGGAAATGGGTGATTTCGTATCCATCACTATGGGTGATTTCGTATCCATCACTATGGGTGATTTCGTATCCATCACTAGAGCTATAGTTCGGGTCGATCACGTTCGTATCGATCAGGAGCAGTCGTGTTCGAGTCCATCGAGTTCGTATCGATGGACTTCGTACCCCTCAGCAGATGAAGCGCTCCGCATCCATCAGATCACCTTTATTCGTATCCATCAGAGAAAGGTTTGTTCGACTCCATCGGCAAGGCCTTGTTCGAATCCATTAGTGATGCTTCATTCGAGTCCATCAAGCCAGCAAGCCAAGGTGATGTGTCATCCCTCGCTGCGGATGCACCAAGATATATGGAGTCGACGCGGTCGACTCGGAGTGAAGACCGGATCGAGATGAAGTATGCGCTCCACGTCTTCCCAGAGGCGCGTGACACCATCGATTCGAAGCCATCAATTCGAGAAGATGGATTCGAACCAAACAGCCCATCAAAGAACATCGCTTCGTATCGACGATATCTTTCATTCCACCAATCCAAATGCCATGAAATTTTCACTGGAGGTCGCACACATACTGAGGAACGTCTCCACCAAATTTCAGCTCATTTGGACATCATCTTGATCGATACGAAATGGATTCGTATCGATCGTAGATCGAGGCGAAATTCACTGGAAACGGTCGAATGGGTCCCCTCACGTGCCAGACCAAGTCTCCCGGAGTTTGAGCGAGATCTGAGCTTCCTACGCCTATAAATAGAGCCCCATAACTAACAGAAAAGGGATCTTTTTCCTCTGAAGCGTCCAGATTCTGCCGGATTGAGATTTTGCATCATAACTTTGCTGTTAATTTCGAATTCTATTCTGTAATCCGCTGTTGTTCGCTGTAATCGCTTGTAATCGTTGGAGGAGAATTAATAAAATCATCAAAACTTCATAGTGGACGTAGGCTATACGCCGAACCACTCTAAATTGCTTGTCTGTGCATTTTCCATTTCCGTTTGTTGGAGTGTTTGTTAGATAACCTCTGTTTTACATTTACAATCCTCATTTTATCTCTTCAAATAACTCTCGAAGAGTGTTATGCCCATTTTCGGTACAAACACTTTGGTGCTTTCACTGAGAGAACCAGTTTTTTCTCCTGCTCTTTGGATCTGCCATCGATACCGGATTGCATAAATCCAAGAGGAAGATCCAGATATCCGATTCGAAATCCTACCACTCTATTCAGATTTGCATAAAATCTAGGAAAGGACTCCACTACTGAAGATGGTTAGTACAAGAACCGCCGCTACCGCTGCTGATCAGGAAGGCTGAGAGAGACAGAATCCTGCGCAACAGCCTTCTTCCAACCAGGACAATACCGCTCACTCGGATCCGTCAGGGCCAGTCACCCGACAAGAATTTCAAGTATTGCTCCAGGAGCTGACACAAAGCCGTCAGCAGTTGGCTGAATAGTTGCGTGCCAATATCGAGCTAACCAACCAGCTAAACCGCCGGGGCCACAGAAGGTCCAGGAGGGATGATGCTTCCCGGGCATCTACCGAAAGCTCGGCCTCATCTGACTATCACCACAGGTCTACCCGCCCCCGGTTAGAGGGGAGCCGCGCTCAAACTGCTGGATATCAACCCGCCTTGACTGTCGGGCAATTGAGGACAGGACCGTCAACCAGTTTCCAAACAGGACCCTCAACACGAGGAGGCACTGCTCCACAGTACACCACGGACAACCGCGCTACAACCGCCACGGTAGAGACAAGGGTTGATACCCGGAATCAGTCAGAGCCGAATAATCAGCAGCGCGGACATACTCCTGAACCATATGTCCCAGAAGATGCCGAGCCAAGGAGGCGAGACACGGACCGTCGATAGCGCCCGGTCCAGACTCGCACTGTGGAACCCGACCACACCTTAACTCAGCATGCCCAGAATTTGCCGGTGTCAGACATATCAACCATGATACGTCAGATGATACGCGAGAGTCAGGGGCTCACTAATGATGATTGGGGAATCTCTCGTAGCCATACCCCTTTCACAAACGAGGTGTTACATGCTGAACCCCCTCGGCGATTCAGAATGCCGACTCTCTCAATGTATGAAGGAAATAGCGACCCCAACCAACATATTCTGAAATATGAATGGTCGATGAGTGCTGCAAGGGCTGACGATGCAGTGAAGTGTCGAAGTTTCCCCATCCCTCTGGGACAATGTGGTTTACACGATTACCACCTAGATCCATTTCTTCGTTCGACCAACTGGCCAAGAGGTTTGTAGAACAGTTTCTAATGCATGTTGCTAGACCAAAAGACGTTAATACCCTGTCCAGTGTCACTCAAGCTCATGGAGAAACGCTCAGGTGTTACCTGGAGAGGTTCCACGCAGCGTGTGTTGAGATCACCAATCCTAATGATAACTCAATCTTGATGGCTTTGACCAAGGGGATTGATCCTGATTCTGAATTTGGGAACTGGCTAGCCGGTAAACCGCCCGCATCGTTGGACCGTTTTTACTCCAAAGCTGCTCAATTCTTGCGGCAAGAGGACGCAAACAGTCTAGGAAGTAGGATGATGCGGGGCCCAGTATTGAGGGAATACAGAGTAATGTAGCAGTTAAACAATCCGGTGAGAGTTCCGGGAAAGTTCAACTGAACATACAGAACAAACAAGCCCAGCCAAGGGGAAACAATAGCCAGGATAAGAAGAGAGATCAGAACCGAGGTCCTCGATGTAGGGCTCAAATGTTTGACAATTATACACCGTTAAACACGTCATTGGAAAACGTATACTTACAGACCTACAACACTGTATAGTATAAGAAACCTGCTCCGAAGCCCTCATCGGAGAGGCAGGTTCAGACGGGGAAGTTCTGTAGATTCCATGAAACCTACGGCCACAATACCAATGAGTGTCGGCATTTGCAGGACCTCATCGAAAAGTTGATCAGAGAAAGGAAGTTGGATCAGTTTGTACGGGTGCCGCAATCTGGTGGAGCGGGCCCTTCAAATCAGAATCATTCACAAAACCAGGAAAGACAAAAGGAACCCGCCCGTGCGGGCGGGAGATTGGTTATTAATACAATAAGTGGTGGTCCCCACCCGGCAGACAGAAGCTGGGGGAAAATGGAGTCGTATGCTAGTTCTATCAGGCATGCGGACTTCGAATGTTGTAGTAATTGTGAAGACGGAACCCCGGTTAAACAACAAAAGATAATGTCTGATGATATCGTGTTCAGAAGCCGAGACGCTGATAAGGTCAAAGCCCCTACAATAGACCCACTAGTCATATCTGCCCAGGTAGGTCCTGCTTGGATGAAGAGGATCCTGGTTGATAGTGGAAGCTCTGTGAATATCTTGCTTAAACAGGCTTACGACTTAATGAAAATGGAGGCAAAGGACTTGAAACCTTGCCTGTCCCGAATCCACGGTTTTAACGTGAGTGCCACGATACCCATTGGAGTGACTGAACTACCGGTTGAGTTGGGGGTTGGAGAACGCCGGAGAGTCCGGATTTTACAGTTTGTCGTCTTAGAGATTGATTCACCTTATAACGCATTTTTGGGCCGACCGGCCCTAGCCAAATTCAGGGCAGCCATCGCCCCATGGTGTTTAACTCTGAAGTTCCCCACTGATCGTGGGATTGGAGTTGTTCAAGGAGATCAGGCCACGAGAAGGGCCTGTTATGTTGCTGAGCTGCACGGGGCACAACGTAAAGAGAAGGGAAAGGGCGTAGAGGAATCTCTCTGCGTCCGTTCTATTGATAATTGACAATTGATGCCTGGGCCTCGGCCCGGGCACCACGACCAATTCCTGATAGACTTGGACCCTAGGGACAATGAGGATAAAGACGAATCTACGGAGAGTCAAGCTTCTCCGGCCGAACTGACTGTGGACGTCCCAATCAGTGAGGATGATGATTCAAAGATGCTGAAAGTTGGGTCTCAACTGAACGAGCAGACACAGCAAGAATTGGTCGAGTTTCTTCGGGCGAATCTCGACGTCTTCGCCTGGACACACTCTGACATGTGCGGAATCTCGCCGAGCATTGCAAGTCACTCCTTGAATATAGATCCGCGACATGTCCCAGTAAAGCAGAAAAGGCGCGGTATGGATCCAGAGAGATCTGCCGCCCTTAAGGAGGAAATTGATAAACTACAATCAAACGGGTTTATTCGAGATGCCTTGTATCCAGAATGGGTATCCAACCCTGTACTGGTTCGAAAGCCAAACGGAAAATGGAGAACCTGCGTTGATTACTCTGACCTAAACAAGGCCTGTCCAAAGGATAGCTTCCCACTTCCACGAATTGATCAGCTCGTAGACTCGACGACCGGACACGAATTATTATCTTTTATGGATGCTTACTCTGGTTACAATCAAATCCCCATGCGTCTGCCTGACTAAGAACATACCAGCTTCGTAACCGATCTGGGACTCTACTGTTACAAAGTCATGCCGTTCGGTCTAAAGAACGCTGGAGCAACATACCAACGCTTGGTCAACTGGATGTTCGCCGATCAGATCGGGAAGACCATGGAGGTCTACGTGGATGACATGCTGGTGAAGTCTCGATTTTCCACAGATCACGTCAGAGATTTAAATTCGATGTTCAGCATCCTTCGAGAGTATGGAATGAAGCTCAACCCATTGAAGTGCCACTTCGGCGTCGCGTCCGGAAAGTTCCTTGGGTTTATTGTCAATGCTCGAGGGATAGAAGCGAATCCTGAGAAAATCTGGGCAATAAGAAATTTGAAAACCCCTAGAACCATAAAGCAAGTCCAGAGTCTCAACGGAAAGGTCGCAGCATTGAGCAGGTTCATCTCAAAGTCCACCGACAAATGCATTCCTTTCTTCGATCTGATCCGGAAGGGAAAGCGAAACTTTGAATGGACCACGGAGTGTGAAGGCGCGTTTCGATCACTAGTTCAACATCTTTCCACACCTCCGATCTTGTCAAAACCAGTTGACCACGAGCAATTATACCTCTACCTGGCAGTATCAGAACATGCGATTAGTGCTGCTCTAGTTCGGGAGGAAGACAAAGTGCAAAACCTGGTCTACTATGTTAGTAAGCGGCTAACAGGAGCTGAAAGAAATTATCCAAGACTGGAGAAACTGGCCTATTGCTTGGTAATTGCCTCGAGAAAGCTCCGCCCTTATTTCCAGGCTCATCCTCTTACTGTGTACACCGACCAACCGTTGCAACAGATCCTCACGCGGTCTGAGACGTCTGGTAGGTTACTCAAATGGAACATTGAACTAAGCCAATTTGATATCACATACGCTCCGTGAAGAGCCATTCAAGGACAAGTCCTGGCAGATTTCATAGCTGAATTTACCGTTCCAGAAGACTTGCCAGAGACTAGTGAATCCCCCGAATACATCTGGAAGCTGTATACTGACGGTGCGTCAAACGACCGGTGTTCGGGCGCTGGGGTTGTACTTGAGACTCCCGAGGGCCGATCCATATGTTATGCTTTGAAGATCGATTTCCGTGCGACTAATAATGAAGCTGAATATGAAGCCCTCTTGACCGGCCTAAAACTTGCCAGAGATTTGAGAATTATCGCTGTGGAAATTTACTGCGATTCACAGTTAGTTGTGTGTCAAGTACGGGGAGAGTATCAAGCAAGGGATCGAAGGCTGACTACCTACTTGGCCAGAGTTCAGGAAATACTGAATCAATTTGATTATTATGCCATTTATTATATACCCCGGGAACGCAATCAGAAAGCCGATTCATTAGCAAAGTTAGCCAGCACAGGTGAAGCACAGCAGATGGGACTTGTCCCCGTCGAAACTCTATCTTTCCCAAGCATTGATCGGATAGAAGCGAACTTTGTGTTTGAAACCGCTCCTAGTAGAGAGTCTTGGATGACTCCGTATCGAAATTACATTGAGAGTGGGGCGTTGCCTGAGCATAGAAATGAGAAGAGACAAATCTTACGGAAAGCTTCACGATTCGTTATCCAGAACGGAGTCATGTACAGGAGAGGTTATTCTGTTCCCCTCCTCCGATATATCGCCCACGAGGAAATCAAACGAGTGTTACATGACGTACACGAAGGAGAGTGTGGCGATCATACCGGAGGGCAAGCTCTCGCTAAGAAGATACTCCGATATGGGTATTACTGGCCGATAGTGAACCGAGATGTGGCGAACTATGCCAGAAAGTGTGATAAATGCCAGATACATGCCCGAATTCCAAGAGCCCCTCCTACCGAGATAACCCAAATGGTCAGTCCCTGGCCATTCGCAATGTGGGGCATCGATATCATCGGCGCTTTACCTTTGGCGAAAGGCGGTGCGAAATACGCCATCGTTGCCGTTGACTACTTTACAAAGTGGACTGAGGCCGAAGCCCTTGCAACCATTACGACAAAGAAAGTGATAAATTTCGTGGTTCGCAACATCATCTGTCGATTTGGACTCCCGCATACCATCATTACCGATAACGGAGCCCAATTCGAAAGTACGGAATTCAAGAATTTCTGTCAACGGTTTCATATCCATAAAAAGTTCTCGGCTGTCGCACACCCCCAAGCGAATGGACAGGTTGAAGCTGTCAATAAAGTTATAAAATCCATCCTGAAGAAACGACTGGAAAAGGCCGGGGGCAAATGGGTCGATGAACTACCTATGGCGTTATGGGCCTATCGAACGACTCACAAAACCGCGACCGGACACACTCCGTTTTCCCTATCTTATGGCTCAGAGGCTGCTATTCCGGTCGAGACGGAAGTATTTTCTCATCGCGTGACTTACTATGATCCGAAAACAAACGCTGTACTGCTGGCCGAATCTTTGGAACTGTTGGATGAAAAACGGGAAGAGGCTGATTTGAGAGCAGCCGCATATCGAAGTCGGGTCGCCCGACTGTACAACACCAAAGTTCGACCCCGAACCTTTGAACTCGGCGACCTCGTGCTCAAGAGAATCTACCCAGTTCCTTCACATATGAAGCCGAACTGGGGAGGACCATATGTTATTACACAAAGACTCGGAGATGGCACGTTCAAGCTATCGACCATTGACGGTCACGATTTTCCAAGGGCCTGGAACAGCGAAAGTCTCCGTCGCTATTACACATGACAGGCTTTATTTATTTCATTCTATTTAGCAATTTGTTTCTGCATTTTGAAATTTGAATTTTGTAATAAGGCAACTGACTTTGCCACAATTTCTTATTTCAGCAATAAAAAGCCACCTCTTCGAGCCAGAGCTGTGATTCATTAAGTACGATATACGTCATCACGATGCACGAAGAGCTAATCCCATAACGCAATGGGACTTATTCAAATAGAGAGTGGCTGTGATACGACCGGCCACTCGCTAAGTGAAACCCGAGCTCGGGGGCAAGCCATTACACCAATATCGATAGGATTGACACATGACAATCCTACATCCAACTCCGTACTCCCAGAGTGCGAGACAGAGTATAAACATTCGACTTCCGTATTCCCAGAGTGCGAAACGGGGTATAAACATTCGACTTTGTATTCCCAGAGTGCGAAACGGAGTATAAACTTTCAACTCCGTATTCCCAGAGTGCGAAACAGAGTATAAACATTCAACTCCGTATTCCCAGAGTGCGAAACGGGGTATAAACATTCAACTCCGTATTCCCAGAGTGCGAAACGGAGTATAAACATTCAACTCCGTATTCCCAGAGTGCGAAACGGAGTATAAACATTCAACTCCATATTCCCAGAGTGTGAAACGGGGTATAAACATTCAACTCTGTATTCCCAGAGTGCAAAACGGAGTATAAACATTCAACTCCGTATTCCCAGAGTGCGAAACGGAGTATAAACATTCAACTCCGTATTCCCAGAGTGCGAAACGGAGTATAAACATTCAACTCCGTATTCCCAGAGTGCGAAACGGAGTATAAACATTCAACTCCGTATTCCCAGAGTGTGAAACGGAGAATAAACATTCGGCTCCGTATTCCCAGAGTGTGAAACGGAGAATAAACAGCCAACTCCGTTTTCCCAGCGTGCGAAGCGAAGTATAATCAGTCCACTTCGAACTCCCGAAGCCCGAGTTAGAGTGTGAACGCTAACTCAAATTCCCCAGAATATGAGTCGAAGTACTAACGTCAATCTTAAAGTCCCCGGAACGTGAACAACCGTTCATGAGATGACTTGAATCCCCAGAGTGTGGATGACCTTATTCAGGAGGAAGTAAGTGTAGCTCGCTTGTTCGATCCTCACTCAATGCGATCACAAGCTGATCATCATAACTTAACCCCGGAACTTGGGGGCAGATTTGGCAGATAAAACAAGCTATGCTTGAACATAAAAATAATGCAAGTACACCGGACAGAAGTTCGAACACTGCAGTATTCAAGCATGAAAGGAACATAAGCCGAAACTAGAAGACAAAATTTTATTTCAACTAAATCAAAAGCAATGGTTCATACACGAGCCTTTTCAAAATATTACTACTAGCAGGGGCCGAACCCGCATCTAAACACGACCTACAAAAGGGAAAAAGAAAAAGTAACGAAATCCCTGACTACCAAAAGAGGAAAGTATGCCTAAAAAGAGTGTCTAATCTTTCTGCTTCCTCAACTTCTTCTTCCTCGAGGAGCTACTGGAGCCGCCAGTACTCTTTCGTTTAGAACTTTTCTCCCTAGGTAGGCTCCCCTCGGTTGAAGGCATGATGTTGACGTCCTCGTCCGAGCTGGACTCTATGGGAATGCTTCTCGCGGGAGGAGTTGGAGGAACAGAATCCGTAGCCGGAGGCGGGACCGACGCACTAGTGTCAGTAAGCGTGCCCCCAGGAGATACAATCATAAGAGGGGTGAGACAATGTGTTGCTGCTCCGCCATCCGCGCTGCCACCATGCGCAGCTGCCGCCATCTCAGCATTGATTTCGGCCAACATCATTGCTTCTTGCTGCGCCCTGGCCTCACCATGTGCTGTGACAGCCTGGATTGAAATATCAAAAGTGGACGAGAATCCGCCAAGGCTGAATGATAGATCTGCAAAGGGGTCACTCTGTCGGCCAAGGAGCTCGTTTATCATCTGTTCATCGAAAGAGAGTGAGCTCCCCTGTGTTACTTCCACCGGCACTGTTGTCACAACAGAAGTTGCCTCAGAAATGATGGCCTCCGGCACTTGACATGATTCCTGGGCTACGGAAGGCGCCGCCGGTGCAACTCCAATCACTGGTCAAAGAAAGGAAACGTCTGTTAGTATACACTTCCATACGCATTCTTCACCCCAAATGAACAAGGGATTAGTTCATAGTACCTTCCTCGGTTTGGGTCAGGGTCGTTTGAACGGCTTCAGAGGAATGCTCCTTAATAGGAGATAAATGTGGTCGGTCTGGATCATAGGCCGATATAGGCTGGGAGTCGATCGTCGTAGTTGGCTCAGATTGAGATGACACGACAATCTCAGAACTTGTGATACGGTGCTCAGCACCAGAGCTTTCTCCAACTTCCTGAGATTGGGCGCGAAGCCTCTCCTCCTCGTGAGAAATCATGGAGCCATGGAGAACTTTCTTTTCGTCATCATTAAGAATGCGGTTCTCCAGCTCGAATTCATCGATGCCTTCGTCGGGATGTCCAGATTTCTCCTCCTCGACCAACGTATTCCAAGCGTTATAGAGATGTGTTGGATAGTCATCGAGCCATGTTAGATCTCGGTGCCTTAGCACATTGGCATTGTAAGTGATGAGTAGCTCTTCTACCTCAGCCTCAATCCTGGCCTCCGCCTGCCGTACCTTCTCGTCAACCCCAGCTTCAGCTTCGCGAGCTTGTTGCATAGCCGCTTCCTTCTCCTTTCGGAGCGTCACCGCCTGATCACAGGCCTCCTGCGCAGAGACATTAGCTGCATCTTTCTCCTTCTCCATTTCGGAGAACTTTGATTTCAGCTCATTAAGCTCCTTAAGAGCGGCATCCCTCTCGGCGGTAATGGTGGTGTTCCTATGACCCATGTCTTCGATGGCGGTATAATGCTCTTGTTTCATTCTGGTCATGGCAGAGTTCACATCGTCAACCTTTTTTAGAGCCTCCATTTCAGATTTACGAGAAGACTCAGCCTCCGCGTTGAGCGCTTTTATGATTCGGTCATTGTGACCCAACTCCTTCTCAAGCTTCTCAATGACGACGCCCCGATCGAATGCCACTTTGGACGCTTTCCTTGCGGCCCGTGCCCACTCCTTGTACTGGAAGAAGATGTCCGCAACATAATCATGGATAGTGGTTTCAGCGGTTGGCGGAATTCTCCTCAAGTGCGGAGGGAAGACATAACCATCAAAGCAGATGTCGGGAAATTCCTTCCTCATCTGTGCCAATTTAAGCGCTCCTTCACTGGACGCATCAGACGGGACCAGTGGGGTAGATGGAGAGGTGGCTATTTCAGTCCTACGCGGAGGATCGAGCCTCGAAGCTTGAGAAGGTGGCCTAGGCCGTGAAATTTCAGGAGGACGAGCAAGTGCTACCGTAGGAGGTGCGGAGGTCCGGGGAGGAGGAGAGCGAGATCGGGATCGGTGAACGTATCCCCTGTCTCTGTCAGACTTCTCCTGACCAGAGTGTCCTGAGTCATAATCCCTCTCGCCCTCTCTCCTGCGTGGCTCATGATAACGGCGCTTGTTGCGCAAACTACCAAGCACAGAACTTTGTCCAGACATCGTACCTGAAAAGCAAACCACGGAAAATCAGTAGCCATTTACAATATGTTTTTTATGGTTAGGAAAATGTGTTGTGCCGTGAAGAGTGTGTGAATGTGTAACCCCCCGGACCAACCAGAAGTGTCAATCGCACTGGCAGGAAGAGACTCGCTAACATCGAAGGTATGTCGCGGTCCACCCAATTCAACGTCGTGTTGCTCGGGCTCATTGTCCGGGACTGGAGGGTCAGCGAGCCCTTCGAATTGATTTTCAGCTTGCAGGGAGGGTGCCTCTGCAATTCTAACTCCTGACAGGGGGCGGTGTAAAACCACCGACTTCCGCCTCCCGGATTTAGGCTGTTTGGAGGCCACCGCTTTGCCTTTTCTCTTTTCATCAGTATCCGGGATTGCATTAGCAGGTCCGACCAACGGTTCCTCGTCGGTATGAGTTCTCTCAAAATCGGGTTCCTCAATTATCACAACCCTGGGTTTCTTCCGCTTGACCTTTTCTCTGGAGACAGTCTTTGATGCACCATCGAGCCTTATGCTCTGCCTCCGCCCAATCAACCCAAGAACTCTGAGATTCCGGTCCGTCAGCAGCAATTCAATATTCCTTTCTTTACTAGGAATCTCTTGAAGGACCCGAACTATCTCTTTATAATAGCCACTTTCAGGTCGCTGGATTATAGCTGAAAGAAAAGGAGTAGGAGATATGAGTTTAATTTCATTCAAAAATTGCCCTGTCGATTACTTGGAAAAAGACAATACTCACGTCTGAACAGCCATCTTCTGGCAAACCCCGGAGGACATCGAACATAGAACCACTCTGACTTGAAGTAGCTCAGCCTAGTCCATGACCCCGTGACAACTTGGCAGTTTCTTACAGACTCCAAGAATGTAAAAGATGGGCTGTCAGTTCGACTTTTGAAGTTGAAGAGGTATCTTATCTCGGTCGGGCGGGGAGGTCGGTAGAGGTATTCCATAAATGCGATGAACAAGCCATTAAGTGAAGCATATCCATTCGGATGTAGCTGAGACGGAGCAATATCCAGTTATGCCAACACTTCTCTTATATAAACGTTGAACGGAGGAAGTGTACCGGATGCGCATGCATGTCGGTTAAAAGCAGTATACCCCTTCGGGGGATTGTGTGGTCTGTCGTCCGGTCCAGGCAATATTACATCGTCCAACGATAATCCATGCCTCAAGCATATTCTCCCTAGCATATCTTCAGAGATATTAGATGGGACAGAGTCAGGTGGACTATTAATGAAGGACGCATCAGGCAACTCGTCCGGAGCTGGGCCAATAGCTTCGGCCTCGATGTCCGGAATCTCAAGTCTGGGAGGGATAAGATTCTGAGTTTCTTGCTGCTGCGAACTTGACGGTTCCATAACTAGCTAACTCACGAGAAACCATCATTAGATGATAAAAAGCCCATGCATTCCCCAGTGTAAAGTGTATGAATGTGTTGTGCAGTGCAAATGTTGTGCATGACTTGAGCAAATTCTGCAGAATTAAAGAAAACATGCAAGCGACGAAACTCTGGAAGTCAGACCGGCAATGACCGTCATCGCTGACCGTCACGACCGCGCCTTCCAAAGACTGTCGTTCAATTCAGATTAGAAGTTCGTTACACTTTGCTGAGGTACGGTTCCATCTACGAGCTTCAAAAGGGAAATCAGATGTGCAGTGCTATGATCAAGTTCGATTATGCAATGCGGAAGCTCGTAGGAATCGAGTGTGTAGTTTAATTGTCAAATCCAGATATGCAGGAATGAAGTTCGTCGAAGTCATGTTTTCAAGTGCTTAGGATTTCGTATCCATCAGAGGAGGATTTCGAATCGATGCCAAGCGTTATGTTTCGAATCGACCATTGGCAGTCTGGTTCGTATCGATCGCAATAGGTGCGCTTTCGTATCGATCGTTGGGGATCTGGTTCGTATCGATCGCAATAGGTGCGCTTTCGTATCGATCGTTGGGGATCTGGTTCGTATCGATAACGCTCGAGTCAATACTTTTTACATCGATCGCAGGGGCAGACTTCGTATCGATCCAAAAGCTAAGGACTTCAGAGTAGTCATTGACTTGTTGTCAGCCACTCCAGGTCGATACGACCCATCTCCACGACCTTCGATACGAAACCACTTCATCTCCACAACCATCGATACGAAATCACATTGTCTCCACATTAAGTCTCATCTTAATCGATACGAACCCCAGGAAGAATACCATTGATTTGATCAATTCGAACATGACTCCCACGTCGATTCGGAATCGCCTCTTCCACTCTTTCTTCTCCATCCTGCCAGAAAACGCCATGGCCATCATATCTTCGAGCCAAATCTGGTTTTACCAGTCGCCAGAAGAGAAGATTGGTGGAGAAAGAATGGATCCATAGCAACCTTATCATTTGGATTCGCTGTTGCTTATATAGAGATTGAGATTCGAAGATATGAAGAGGTAGGTTTGATCGAGTCGAAAGTACGGAGCTGTTATCTCTGCCTGAGTCGATTGCAAGGGGTTAAGAGCAACAGTAAAGGTGAAAAGTAAAAAAGTGAAAGTAAGCCAAGTCTTAGGTATTTATATGAAGCCTGGAGGCAAACTGGGTCGATTCGTCTCCCAGTCAAGGTAACCGGTCGCAAGCGGTCAGGCTATGGGTCTGTGCAAACGCACTCTTCGAACCCATCAGGCTGTGCATTCATCGAGGCGCAATATTCACCAGATGCCATCGATTCGATACATCCTTTTTGTGAACCATCGATTCACAACAGGTCAGGTTTATCGATACGGACTCGATACTCATGTCTATTAAAATACATCGATGCGAAAAGTTATCTCGTGTCCATCAAGGGACATCGATGTGAAGCAGAATTCACCACAAGTTGCGATCCTCGAATGCGAATCAAAACTTCGTATCCATCAATGACGCCCCACATCGATTCGAAGGAATACATCATGACTTCTTACCATGGCGCCATGAGAGAATCATTGCGAAATTCAACAACGACCTAAAACTAACGACGAGTTGCGAGCTTACGACTTTTCAAAGCACGTCATGTTTTCACAAGACGTACTTTGGGGGGCAAATGTTATCCCACCTTTTGGCAAAGCCAGGACACCAAGGGACCGACTAGAGAACAGGGATAGCTCGCCCTGGATATCGCTGAATTTTGTCTAAGTCCAGATAGAGCTACAATTGATAGGACATGACAAGAAAGATCATAGAGGTCAACATCTCAAATTTTGGGTCAATCCGGGTCCACATGCTCGAGTTATGAACGAGTTAAATTGAAGGGAAATGGGTGATTTCGTATCCATCACTATGGGTGATTTCACTATGGGTGATTTCGTATCCATCACTAGAGCTATAGTTCGGGTCGATCACGTTCGTATCGATCAGGAGCAGTCGTGTTCGAGTCCATCGAGTTCGTATCGATGGACTTCGTACCCCTCAGCAGATGAAGCACTCCGCATCCATCAGATCACCTTTATTCGTATCCATCAGAGAAAGGTTTGTTCGACTCCATCGGCAAGGCCTTGTTCGAATCCATCAGTGATGCTTCATTCGAGTCCATCAAGCCAGCAAGCCAAGGTGATGTGTCATCCCTCACTGCGAATGCGCCAAGATATATGGAGTCGACGCGGTCGACTCGGAGTGAAGACCAGATCGAGACGAAGTATGCGCTCCACGTCTTCCCAGAGGCGCGTGACACCATCGATTCGAAGCCATCAATTCGAGAAGATGGATTCGAACCAAACAGCCCAGCAAAGAACATCGCTTCGTATCGACGATATCTTTCATTCCACCGATCCAAATGCCATGAAATTTTCACTGGAGGTCGCACACATACTGAGGAACGTCTCCACCAAATTTCAGCTCATTTGGACATCATCTTGATCGATACGAAATGGATTCGTATCGATCGCAGATCGAGGCGAAATTCACTGGAAACAGTCGAATGGGTCCCCTCACGTGCCAGACCTCCCGGAGTTTGAGCGAGATCTGAGCTTCCTACGCCTATAAATAGAGCCCCAGAACTAACAGAAAAGGGATCTTTTTCCTCTGAAGCGTCCAGATTCTGCCGGATTGAGATTTGCATCATATCTTTGCTGTTAATTTCGAATTCTATTCTGTAATCCGCTGTTGTTCGCCGTAATCGCTTGTAATCGTTGGAGGAGAATTAATAAAATCATCAAAACTTCATAGTGGACGTAGGCTATGCGCCGAACCACTCTAAATTGCTTGTCTGTGCATTTTACATTTCCGTTTGTTGGAGTGTTTGTTAGATAACCTCTGTTTTACATTTACAATCCTCATTTTATCTCTTCAAATAACTCCCGAAGAGTGTTGTGCCCATTTTCGGTACAAACACTTAGCCCTATGCTGAGGCCCTCTTCCATCAAGCCGAAAGTGATAAGACGTTGGTCGCTGATCAAAAGTTCAATATTTCTATCTTCAGCTGTGGGGTTCTTCAGAATAGAGACTACTTCTTCATAAACGTCGCCACTGGGTCGAGTAACAGCTCCTGAAAATGAATAACATCATTAGAATGCAATTGGGTATGTCTTTCTTGTATACTTATGAAATTAGTAAGGAACACTTACATCTCTCTAGCCATAATCGACCGAAGCCGGGCGGACAACGAACAAAGAACCACTCGCTCTTGAAGGCACTTAATTTGTTCCAAGTACCGGTCAAAATTTGGCATTTCTTCGCCGATTGAAGAAAAGTGAATGATAGACTCCCCGTCCGTCGTTTAAAAGTGAAAAGAAATCGGCTGTCTTCGATAGTAGGCGGATGGTGCAGAAACTCCATGAATACCGTATAGGTACAGGTGAGAAGTGTGTAGCCGTTTGGATGGAGCTATGCTGGAGCAATCCGTAGATAATGTAAAATCTCCCGGATATACGAATTGAACAAGGGGATGCATCCTGCCTAGCACATGAATTTATTGCAGGTTTTGTACCCTTCGGGAGGTCGGTGAACCCTATTACCTTGTGATGGCACTAATACGTCGTCAAAAGGAATCCCGTGCCTTGCGCAAATCCTCTGGAGAGCATCTTCTTTGATCTTTGAAGCTGATGAATCGGGAGGATTATCGAGAACGATTGCATCCTCTAAATTTTTGGACGCCGGTTCGATAACTTCCATCGGAAATATAGGAACAATCTTAGAAAGTTCAAGCTGAGAACCCGAGCTTTTGGGTTGCCCTGGACTATGATCGAGTGGCGGGCTGTCGGATTCGGTTGCTGAACTAAACTCTACATCCGAGTTAGTCCTACGAGAGGAAGGTCTGGCTGGCATGATTTTGATGTATCCAGAATACCTAGATTTCCCTTGCTAACAAACTTAGTAAAAGCCATAGTTAGAGAAAAAATGACTTGTACCCCCCAGTGCAGTGTAAGTGTAAGTGTTGTATGATAAAGTGCCAATCGAAGTGTTAATGGATTAAACGAGGACAAGAAAAGACAATAAGGCATAGAAATTCGTTTAAAGACAATTATTAGCTAATGGAAATAGAATTGTTGGTCAAGCTACGTGTAAGTTTAAGCATAGTAGTTGGAGTTCTTCATTTATGGCACTTATTCCGAGGTAACATGTCATTGATCGCGGAGGCCATGCTATATATGTGGCCATGTTCATGTTCAAATATATACAAGAGGTCGGAATTGTTTTTTTGGTCCAAGTTCATGTTCAAGCTATAGGTTATATACTTATGCACAGGTGAAAACGTTAAGTCCAAGTGTAAATGAGTCTCAGCCACATTGTATAGTTCAATCATTCAAAGTATATTAAAAAAAGGGCCGAACGTTTCAACTATGTCGATCGTCTCCTGAGGCAGTGTCCAATGATCGTCCAACAACGGTCTTACCCACCAGTCGTTCCCAGGCCTTTCTTGAAATCCCTCATCTTCGAATCGAAACCCTGCCAATTGTCCAGAAACGATCATGAGAATCGTTCATACCCATAACTCTAAACTCGTCGTCTCCTTCATCATCTCCCTCCAGAGTCGATCGGCCTGATAGCAGTGGATTGCTAATTTCTTCCATGCGAGTCGCCTCTCCTCCATTTAACGCAATCACAAGAACAAAGAGAAAAAAGGAGGAATCATACCATGCCAACTATCCTAAATTCAAGATCGATTTGAGAGTTCTGCAGCGGATTCTAGTGGAGTGTTACCTATGCTCAAGATCCAAGAATGAAGAATTTGGGATCGATTTGAAGTCTGGATCTAGAGAAGATGGATAATCTTGTGAGGATCGGCAGTGGAAAGGTTAGGAGTATTTGTCTCATTTCAGAACTTGAAAGCGAAAGTGATTGAGATGGCTAAGTGTCGAGCTTTATATAGGGGTGGTTTATACCGATCATTTTCGCCTCGAAGCTTGGGGCCGAACGTATAGCACCAGAGAGCTACTCCGATCCATCCCTAGATAATATGTCTGTCGATCCATTCCACGTCTAATCTGCCAAGCACGCCGAACATCCATATGCCGATCGTTCTTGTTTCTTGTTTGTTTGAGCCTTCAGATGATCGTTTCGTTTCCTAACTTGCAACACTCGGCTCCATAATCGAAGACATTTTAAAAGATAGTAAAATGAAATAATAAATGTGGTGGTAAATGGAAAGATGATAATGGATGTGGAAATTGTGGTGGATGAGAAGAACAGCAAATGTACGTAGAAATTCGATTATGTACGTGAACAGTTATAATATTGTAAAAGTTGGCAACGACCTATGGACATGAGCACAACCTGGAGCTAACAACATGAACACATGTATGAGAGTGCATGAAAATAGGTTTAAAAGTTCACTTTTCCATAATCAGTAAAAGATTGCAAACAAACCTAGGGCTATCGAGTTTAAGGTGGAATCAGATGAATGAAGGCTTGTAGATTCCTCGTAACCAAATTTGTATATGCAAATGGAATACGACTCTGAATTTATACTATCGGCAGATGGTAGAGGAATAGTAATCGATCAGGAAGCTGAATGGATTTCTTTACAGTAATTCAGGCTTTTTCAGATTCAAAGCATGTCATGTTAGTCACAAGACGTACTTTGGAGGGAAAATGTTATCCCGCCTTTTGGCGAAGTCGTTATATCATCGATCCGATTAGGGACGAATGGTCAATAACTCGAAGAGCCGGCTATGTATAGTGTTATGGATGATAGTCGAAGAGGTTCGAACCAAAACCAAGTCGAAGTATGGCAAACATGAAGTCACTAGCCTGCCCCCGTGGAGTTGTATCTCAAGTTTGGAATTGATTGAGTTCATATACGCAAGCTATAGGTTAAACAATGGTTTGTTTAGATCGACCGGATGACAACCCAGGAAGATAACTAGCTTGAATCACTGGAGAACATCCAATATCTTGAGAATGCTGAAGCTAATCCATGTGAGGTTTTCAGGACATCAATAGAATAGCAAGCGAGGCATGCCATGACGATCGCATGTCCTGATAATCTAGCGAGATGAAGGCCGATCAACGAAGGCCGATCGTTATTGATAGTGCTACCTAACAATTGGCATTGTCTGATGAATATTTTGCCTTCGATTTAAAATAGCCGATAGCTTGCAATCTCCAACCCAGCATGAACCCATATTCTAGAAGTAATAGCAGGAAGCCTACGAGGCCCCCCAATAACGATCGTAAGTTGCTAAGGGAAAGAGAAAACGATCTGTTATAGGCATGCCGATCGTTATGGATTGTGGAATGGGCATGGCCGATCGATATGGTGGGCTCTACGGGACTTGGGGAGCCTTCTTGTAAAGTTTCAGGCCGATCCATGCGCGTCTCCTGCTATAAATGTAGTAGTCATAGCTTGAGAAAGGGGGACTTCTTCTTCATCTTCTCCTTCTTGCCACTCCTGGACCTCTCCCATGGATATTTCTTTTTATAAACTTGTACTAATGGATTCTAGCTAATCCAACAGCTCATGTAATTGTAATCAAGTGAAAGATTAATAAAACTTGAAGGGGACGTAGGCTAAGATTGTCGAGCCACTATAAAATCTTCATGTCTATTTACTTTTATGCTTTGTTCTTTAGATTCCAGTAATTTTCTGATATCTATGAAATTCTACGAGTGTTGATGCCCATTTTTGATGTCAACAAAAACCTTATCTCCAATTGAAAATTCTAGGTCCTTACGCCCCTTATCTGCGTAGCTCTTTTGTCTGGATTGAGCTTCCTTCATCCTTCGTCGGATTAACTCAATCTTCTCCGATGCCTCTCTAACCAAATCTGGACCTAAGGCCAATCTGTCTCCATTCTCCAACCAACATGCTGCTGATTTGCATGGCCTTCCATACAAAGCTTTAAACGGCACCAGTCCTATACTAGTCTGGTAACTATTATTATAGGAAAACTCAACCAAATGATGGTGATCCTCCCAAGATCCACCAAAGTCTAATACACAAGCTCTTAATAAATCTTCGAGTACCTTACCGACTCTCTCTGTCTGTCCATCTGTCTAAAGGTGATATGCAATACTCATATTAAGCTTGGTACCCATTACTTCTTGTAGACTTATCCAGAATTCACTAGTGAACAATGCATCTCTGTCACTGACTATACTACTAGGAACTCCATGCTATCTAACTATGTTCTTCAGGAATAACTTAACTAAAACAGGTGTCCTTCTGGTTGACTTAACTGGAATGAAATGGGCACTCTTGGTAAATCTGTCCACTATAACCCATATACTTTCATTACCTCTATTTGACCTTGGCAACGCGTCTATAAAATCCATGGATATTAAATCCTATTTCCAAACTGGAATCTCTAAAGGCTGCAGTAACCCACTTGGTTTCTGATGTTTAGCTTTCACTTGTTGACAGTTTGCACACTGTCTTACCCATAAGCCAACATCCCTCTTCATGCCTTCCCAATAGATGCTCCTCTTCATATCCTGATACATCTTGGTTTCTCTAGGATGAATCGTAAACTTAGATCGATGGCATTCTCCAAGAACTTCTTTCCTTAAGTCTTCCACATTTGGAACACACAACCATCCCTTCTTTCTTAGCCACCCTCTCTCGTCAAGGCTAAAATCCTTTAAATCATCAATCTCTATTCCAAGCTTAAATCTTCTGATCCTCTCAGCTAATACTGGATCCTCATTCTGCTTAGAAGCAATTTTCTTAATCAATACTGGTCAAACTTCTAAATAAGACAACCTGGCAGTACTCTGGCTAGAACCAGCAGTCGGTATTAACTGTTCATCGCAACTGACTAAAGCTTTTAAATCTTTCCACTCAGCCAACATAGCCAACACCACATTCCGATGATTTCTACCGAGAGCATCTGCCATCTTATTACCTTTTCCTAGTATATATTCTATACCAAAATCATATGCAGCCAAAAACTCCAACCACCTCTGCTGTCTCATATTCAACTCCTTCTGAGAGAATAAATATCGTAAAGACTTATGATCGGTATATAACTCAAATCTCTCCCCTAAGAGATAATATCTCTAAATATTCAATGCAAATATCACAGCTAACAACTCCAAATCATGAGTAGGATATCTAACTTCATGCGGTCTAAGCTGCCTAGATGCGTAGATAATGACCTTACCACTCTACATCAACACCGCTCCTAATCCAGTTCCACATGCATCAGTATACACAACCAATCCTCGATTTCCATCTGGAACTACTAACACAAGTGCAATTGCTAACAAATGCTTTAACTTAAGGAACGCCTCCTCATATTTTTCGGACCAAACAAATCTCATTTCCTTCCTGGTTAGCTTAGTTAAGGGTGCTGCTATCCGCGAGAAATCCTTAATGTATCTCCGGTAGTAGCCAGCAAGTCCAAGAAAACTCCTGATCTCAGTCACCATCTCTGGTCTCTTCCAATTATTCACAGCTTCAATCTTATCCAGATTGACCGACAATCTTTTCTCTGAAACCATGCAACCAAATTTTTTTACCTCTTTCTTCCAGAAATGACATTTGGTAAACTTTGCCTTTAGTTGATTCTGCCTCAGCGTCTCAAGCACCACTCTAAGATGAACTTCATTCTCTCTCTCACCCGTAGAGTATACTAGAATGTCATCTATAAATACTAGTACGAACCTATCTAAGTACTCTCGGAAAACTCGATTCGTCAAATCTACGAAGAAAGCAGGTGCATTCGTCAGTCCAAATGGCATCACCAACCACTCATATGAGCCATATCTAGTTTGAAATGCTGTCAAAGGAATACTGTCCTCCGCCACTCTCAACCGTTGGAAACTTGTTGCCAAATCCAATTAGGAAAACACTCTGGCTCCACTTAACTGATCAAACAAATCATCTATTCTTGGCAAAGGATACTTATTCTTAATTGTCCTTTCATTTAACTTACGATAGGCAATACACATCCTTAACAACCCATATGGTTTCTTCACGAGCACCGCCGCCGCTCCCGAAGGAGAACTGCTTGGTCTAATAAAATTTATTCCTTCTAGGTCCACTAGCTGCACCTTCAATTCCTTCATCTCAGTTGGTGTCATCCTGCTAGGTGGTCTACTTATAGGTTCAACTCTTGGCACAAGATTTATTCTAAACTCAATAGTTCTTTTCGGGGGTAGTCCAGTGACTGGCTCAAAAACATCTGAAAATTCTCTTGCTTCCTAAACCCGACTTAACTCAGTTCCTACCTCCATAGCATTAAGCATAGAACTAACACTCCGGTCAGTAATCTCCACTGAGAATATCATTCGGTTATGACTATCAAGGTGTCTCAGTGATATTTCACTATCCTGGCAAAATATTCTAGCCTAATACCTAGTCAACCAGTCCATACCAAAAATGATTACGATATCTACAAAATCAATAACATACAAACTGCATGCAAACTTATGACCTAACAAGTCAAGTTCTATGGTCACATCTTAACCCTAGAGTTGCATACCCTCCTATTGGATTTGCAACCTTTAAGGAAGTTACAAGGTAGGTGGGTTCTAGACATAATCTATCAACCAAACACTGAGATATATATAAATGTGATGCAACGGTATCAAAAAGTACTCTAACTGAAATACTCATAATCAAAAGCGTACCTTCCATCACAGTCTTTCCCTTATACAATGTAGTAGGCCTAGCTGGTCCTATAGCAAAAACTTTTCCTTTGTCCTCCCTAACTGGCTCTTGACACTGATTCTTGTAATGCCCAACTTGATCACAGTTGAAGCGTTTCACATTCTTCTTAACTACAGCTTTCTTCCCATTTCCTGACCGGCGTTCATTAACAAAGTAACCTTTCTTGTCACACTTATAACAAACTACCTCAGCCTTTGACTTCTTGGTAGTATCTCCCTTCTGGGTTACCTTCTTCTTAAAGAACTTCCTCTTCTTCCCCTGAGAACCCTGAGTTTCCACCGACTTCTCTTTAGCCGAATCAGCAAGTAACTCCTCATGGCAAATGGCCATCTCCACCACTATATTACAAGGATCACAGACATGTGTCATGGTCATTCTAGCAAGCTTGGGCCTTAGTCCCCGAATGAACTTCTCATTCCTTTTGATATTAGTATCTATAATAGCATATCCATATCTAGACAGCTCTTCAAATTTAGTAGTATACTCAATTACTGACATCTCTCCTTGTACTAAATCCATAAATTTCCTCATCAGCTCAAACTTAGCAAACTTTGATACAAACTTCTAATCAAATCTCGTTTTAAAATCAGCCCAAGTTAACCGCTCTTCTGGAACTCCGGCAGTGACACTATTCCAACAATGTAGTGATGACCCCTACAACTGTCTAGAGGCCAACCTTCTCTTTTGTCCATCATTCAGTGCCAAATAAGAGAATATACGCTCACAATGCAACGACCAGTTCTGAACTTCTATGGCACTCTCCGTTCCCAAGAATGGCTTCCCACCCAAACTGGTGTAATCTCTACTCAGCAAAGCAATATTCCCAACTGGAGCCACAGGATTGCTCCTCCTACATTTCCAGCAACTCCAGCAGCAGCTCCTGCTTGCATCATCCCAACAAAGAAGTGATACATCGCCCCCATATCTACTGGTGGATTTCCACCACCCACATTGGCTTCGGCATTTTGGTTACTAGCATTAGCCGGTCGACTCGGGTTTCTCCTGGTAGTGGGTTGAGCATTTCCATTAGTTGTGGTGCTTCCTCTATCGAGATTTCCTCTTACGTTTCCTGCTTCCATATCTCCCTTCTCATAAATTTGAATACGAGCCTTAGTAAGATACAGAATAACGGTCTAAGAGAGCGGGAGATACGTACTTACATATATATAACTATATATAGCAAATACAAGTACGTCACTATAGCGTTAACCCAAACCCCAATCTTATTATCTGATTCATTGGATTATGTTTCAAAAAATCTTTTAGGTTTAAGTTTCTTATAAATTTTCATAAATCTATGCTCTGATACCAACTTGTAACATCCCCCTATTTGATGGCCTAAAACTAATGGCTACGGATGCTGCAGTCATCCATGGTTATTAATCCTCGGTGACCAAACATGGCAATATTAGACACATTGATACACCAAAACACAAGAATATGAAAAAAATTAAACAGCAAAACAAATTCTACATTTCATTTCAAAATATTCCAAATTGATTACATAATCCCAATTCGTAGACCACGTTCAGATATCATTTAATTATTACAAAATATGCCAAGAGCGACATATAAAGATGCCCCCTTGGTAGATCAGAGTATATAAATAGGCAAGAAAACAATTTTCCTTTACAAACAAAACACAGCGGAAATAAAAGAACTCTAATAACAATCTTGCCTCATGCACGTCCTCGGAAGCTTTATTCGTCTAAAAGAACACCTGGAAATCTTAACTCTCAACCTACACAAAATCAATTGAGTACCCGAGAGTTTAAGGGAAAAAAAACTTCGAGTCAGACATAAATCCTATATGAATAATAATTTACCATCTCAAACCATTTGGATATCTAGTGAGACCACGCGGCTTAGCGGAATGGGGTTTCAACCCACTAGTATCCTAAAACAATTATAAAACCATATACCGTGCTCCTGCATCCACAATGGTTAAAACATAGTATTTCAAAATATTATGATGATATACAAAACAAATAAATCAATTCTGGATTACTCATCCCTATTCATTCCGACTATCTGTCTCAGTTATAGTTTCTAGGGTTACTATTAACCTGTTAAATGTTAAGGACCATCTGTCCAATTACTTAGTTTTCATGGGATCACCAAGAACCTATTGGTAACTCCAATATATTATTTCTTATCCTAGTTTTCATGGGCTAACTAGGAACCTATTGGTTGGCTGCCAATACTTAATCCGGATATAGTTTTCATGGGCTAACTACAAACCTACTGGCCCCTGCCAGTATCAAATCATAGTTCTCATGGGCTAACTATGAACCTATTGGCCCCTGCCAATATCATACAGTTTTCATGGGATTACTGTAAACCTATTGGCCCCTACTAATATATTTGATTAAAATATTTAACATCTGTTAAGTTATATTCACTACTGGGTCAACCTAACTGGTTATTCTGCCCTTTCCCCAAAATACAGTTATGGGTTAATAACAATGTGAATAACATTTCATAATCTTTATTTATGCCATGGTAATTACTTTAAATTGAGATTGGGTTTATGTTTTGAAACCATAAAAACATCTCTTTCGAAACCTCTGGATAACCTCCTTTGAAAGCAATGACCTCTTTTCAAAAAATTGTATACATACCTTTTGAAGCCCTTAGTAAACACTCTCTTTCGAAACCTATTATACCTTTCGATGGTATCAAATCATCTTTTTAAAATATAGAGCTTCGAAATAAATGAAAGTACCTCTTTCGAAAGCATTGGGTTTATTCTTTAAAAACATCATTTGGGTCAAAATGGTTATATACGAAAGTATCTCTTTCGAAACCAACAAAAATTTGTTTGAGAAAAATTGATGGTGTCGGAATCATCTTAGTCGATAGCAAAACCTTTAAAACAAAAACTTTGAAGGACGGAGTCGAAACCCCTTTCGACTCCATCACCTTCGAAACCCTCAACCCTTTCGAAGGAAATTAGGAAAAAGGCTTAGTTTAAGGTAAAAATAAGGGTAACCTTTCGAAAGCATTGCTGGTCAATATAGTCGAAAGGTAGAGTAGTGGCTAGGTTCCGACTAGGTCGGAACCTACCCTTTCGAAAGCAATTATTTAAATGAAAAAGGTACTCCTTCGAAAGCAAATACTTTAACACAACATGACAACCTTCTTCGAAAGCTAGTTATAAAACCTTTTCAAAGCATATGATTCGATTGTGTCGAAAGCTTTAGGTAAAACTAGGCAAGAATGTTAAGTTATGAAAAGAAAGCAGGGTTTCGACTCCATCAAAAGCTAACCTTTCGACACCAAGGCTTCCGCCCTCTTTCCAATCCACTTCATACCATCTAAGTGATATCTTGTGTATTGCTTTCGACTATGGTGGTTTCGACTGGGACGAGGTGGAATCAAAGGAGTCAAAATGTCCTTACTAATAGAGGCGGAATGCCTTTTTCTGATTTAAAGGCTGAATTACAGCAACTTTTAGTAATTACTTTCTAACAACTTGCCTATTTGTAAACTATTGACCGATTGTTATAAAAACTTTTCAAATACTTTACCTTTATAACTGCCACATTTATATCAGATTTAAACAACTAAAATGCAACTTTTTAGCCCTTCCATATACTAAAGCCAATTATTTCAAAAAAGTCCTTCTTTTAAAATAATTTATTTTCCCTAGTAATTATATTAGGAAAAATCCCCAAAAATCATAGAAATTCAATTTCATCATGTAATCAAACATATTAAAATCTTAGACCCAATTTCTTCCAGAAATTCTCGAAATAAATTTTAAACCCAATTATATCATATTTTTCATTAAAAATTCTTTATAAAATTTCCATAGCTTGGAAAATTCTGAAAATTAAAACCCATCTCCAAAATCATGTTTTACATAACATAAAAATTTTCCATGGCAATCTGAAATCATAGATTCTCAATTTCATGTCAAAACCGTGCAAATTCATGTGCTTATGAATTAAAACAAATCATCAATAATATAACTCAAGCATATCATCATCCATTTTATAGCAAAAATGAATTTAAATCATAAATCTGAAACCATATAATCATAGAATAAAAATAGAGATGGTATGAGATTATTATTCACCTTAAACTTGATAAGGAATTTGAGATTTGTTGTTGATTAATCCTCCATAGCTTTTGATTAAAATTTCTTCCTTTCTTCCTTAGTAATGGTCGGCTTTAGTTTAGGTTTTATATTTGTATTTGTGATCGTGAGAAATAAGACGTGAATGGACAAAAATGAGAAGTTATAGCCGTGTGTAATAAATTGGCTAATTTACTAATATGCCCATGTGTAGTTTAATAAACCTTTAAACCAATTTAAAGCCCATTTACTTTGTTAATAAGCACGGCCTAATTATGTAATTTATTCAAATCTTAGCCTTCTAATCATCATTATTCTATTTAATTTATCTACTTAAATTTACTGGATAATGTTATCAAAAATTAGGGGTGTTACAAGCTATCAGCAATTGTTTCTTTTAAGATAGTTGGGTTGTACCTTTAATTGTTTCTGTTGTATAAAACACGTACAATAATGTGAGAAAAGTTCTTTAAATTGGTTTTCTAGATTGACCGCTATACTTATTGGAAAATTATATAAGTAAGGACTCACATGTGGATACTTAACTAGTGCAATGTAAAATGGGAAGTTTATAAAATACATTAGGAAATACATTAGCTACCAAAAGAAAAGTAAAGTTAAGTACCAAAAAGTGTTAAATTTTTAGAAGATAAATTTTGACAAGCAAAGAACGGGGAGAGATTTTTGGAAAACCACATATCACTGTCATTACGCCTTAAAAGCTGAAAATTATAAATGAACTTATGTGATGGTTGTTATTTTAAGATAAATGAAAACATTTTGGAGATGAAAATGTACCGTGTAGTATGATAGAGTCCACTATGGACGTTAAACTATTGACTAAACCGAGACTACGTAGGATGTGGTATGAATTGTTTTGAAAAAATAATATACGGTTGAAAGTTTTGTTCAAAATTCATGATTTTAGAGATAAAATATTTGAATGAAAAATTTTGAAAAAAAATTGTGGTGAAATTGTAAATGTTTAAAAAAAATCTTTTTCAAATATTTCAAAGTTAATCTAAAAAGATTTTGAGCGAAAAAAGAGAAATATTTTTATTTTGAAATGCCATATGCTTAAGGTAAAAAGTCGATGGGTTAGGAAGTAGAAATTTTACTGCGTAGCAGGACTGACAATAAAATAAAATATAGTTAGCGATAAGGGGAAAAAGCTATTTTAGCCTTGGAATTTCTTTTTTTCTTACCTTATCGATAGGTAAACAAAACTTGTTTTAGAATAACCTTTTTTTTTATTTTAAAAAAAAGTAGAAGTAAATTTTCTTATGTGGACCGTACTTGGAAAAGTTGGAAAAAATTAGGGGGAAAAAAGAGAAGGCTCCAAGATATAGTGAGAAAAGGGGTACATAAGAGAAGGATGGAAATACGGAATTCTCCATCTAAACTCTTTTCTGGCATAAAGAATTCAAGTTTCGAAATCTGAACTTTTCAAAATTTGGATGTTAGCAATGGTTAATAAGATTTGAATGGTAGGGATTGAATGAAAAATTGGTTGAACTATACTTCTATTCATAGAAGTATGAGAAAAATTGGATGCAAAAACAAGAATTTTGATTTTCAAAAATTTGCATACATATAGAGCTGCCAGTGTATATATATATATATTATTTGCACCATATTTTCGAATTTTTTTAAAGAATGCATTTATATAGGAGGCGCTGATTTAGAAATATTTAGCACACATACCATATGCTGTGGTACACCGTGCACTTGTACACTATTGGTTGAAAAATTGGATGCACGCTAATTGGTTGGTTAGGTTAGAATGGTTACGCTTTATGTTACATGATTCGGTCCTTGAGGAATTTCGGGGATGAAATTCTTTTTAGGTGGAAGAATGTAACACCCGTAATTTTAACAATAATTAATTGAAAAGAAATTAATTATTAAATACTAGCAGCGAAAATATTATTTTTACAAACGTCGGAATTTTGCTACGAACCTTGCACTATTGGGATTATGGCGAGTTTCTGGTCAATTTTCATATATAAAGTTTAACAATTGGAGTTCAAATGAAAAAGCTATTAACGTTTGAATATTTCAAATCGTAAATATATATATATATATATCTTATATATATAATTAAGGAAATAAATATAATTAAACAACGTTGATTAACATTAATGGTCAGTTATTGTTTACTTAACGTTTAAGTAGAATTAACGTTGACATTGGATGTGTCGGCTATGAAATTCGACGTGGCTGAACAACCTGGATTTAAAAAATTTAATCTAACGGCTGGCATTGACTCAAACCCTTGTAAATACGGGCCTAAACCCTCACTTTTCTTCTTCTATTTTCTGAAGCAACGGAAAAGCTCTGCCATTTTCTCTTCCCCGCTAATTCTTAATTCTAAATAAAATTATAGTTTATATATGTATATACAAGTGGAGAATAGCAGAGGATAATTAAGAAGAAGAATATGGTTAAATCAAATCGTCAAAGCCAAAGTAAATTATAAATCCAGATTCGAATTTAAACTAAATCCAAACCTCTTCTCAGATATTGATTTCTAATAGATATATGTATGCTTGCGATATATGTATTCAAATAAGGAGAATAAAGGGAGTAAAACTTGAATAATAGATATTAGTTTTGGAGATTTAGAAAGCTGAAAAGTTGAGTGAGAAATTATATATTTTATATAATATTAGATTTATATCGTTGTAAATCTATTCTTGTATGTCTAATTGTAAATTAGGAGTATTAGGCCTAATTATACATGTGTAATGAATTTATAAACCCTACCTACATATTCTATAATGACCCGTATTTTTAAGCACCGGGATATTTAAATAATGGATTTATTTAAATATTAATTTGCTAATTTAATCGATGGGTTGAAAACTCAACTTTCACAAATGGAAAAATTAGGATTTGAGACTACTTCGATTGAGTCCGGATCATCTGAGCAGTAGAGAATGAGTATAAGCATCGATATATTTTGACCAACGGATTTTGAGCTGGTAGCCTATGTTCGATTCGTACATTGCACTACGAAAATGCTAACTTTTCATATGAAGTAATTAGATCTCGAAACCTTTTCCATTGAGTTCGAAATGGGGGGTTTTATGTATAAACGAAAGTAAGCATTCATCTTTTAGAGTTGTGGATTATTTGATATGTATTTGTACTCGTATTTCTTTAATACGTGTGAGATAAGCCTTCTGGGTCGCAGTCTCAGATAGTGATGATTTTTATACCATCGCAAAAATGAAATGCATAGGTTCCCACCGTCGAAAAATCATCTCAATCTGATACTCCTGCGAGCCGTGTGAGGGTGAAACGTGAACAAGATTTATTTAATTATTTAAATAAATATTTTTCCTTATATAGTATCTCTTTCCCTATTCATTAACTGATTCCTTTTCACATTTATTTTTCTCGTTCCCACCTAAACCCATACACCCACTTCACAACTCCAAACATTTCTGCCAATCCTCTCAATGGAATCATGACCCGAAAGTTGCGTTGTACTCGTGATCGAGAGGCTGACGTGTAGGTACCAACGAAAGGAGGAACCGCCACCGTTCATGGAGTGTCACCACCAATGGACGTGTATGTAAAAATAGTGATGTGGAGCTATGGTGCTCGGTTGGCAAAACGGACATCACCATTTAGTCTCTCGTCGAAAAAGGAATCAATGGGCAAGGTGGCATGCCGTATGGTGCTTGGGGGTGGAATGTAGCATTTTGGGGCATGATTTTATTACTAGGGCATGGGAAATTGGGATTTGATGGGGAGAACCAAACATGATGAGTTTCGGCATGGAGGACGTGCTTGCGTAGAGAAGAATAATGGCGAAATCTATTTGCAAAACAGTTATGTGTGGAGGGATAAAGGAGGGCAGAAAGGTAAGAGCAAGCAAATGGGAGATTTGGGTTCAGGCTTGCGTCCAGTATTTATTAATGGGGAAGAAGATTAAGGTGAGGGTAATTACTTTAATGAGGATTAGTTAAGTTATTAATTAATTAATTATCTTGCATAACTTTGAAAATTCATATCTTTTGCATATGATGTCCATTTTGGATGTGGTTTCTTGCATTGCACTCGTGGAGATAACAACTTCACAATGGCATAGGTTTGGTTGTGTAATATCCTGGAAATTTTAACAATATCAATTTAATAATCTGTTGAATAATTAAATTGATATGGATAATCTTTGATAATAAGATTTGAATTTAATTTAATGATATGATTAAATTAGTATTAATTGATGATTTTATCTTTAAAAAGTTAATAAGATATTTTCTATTTGAATATATACATATTTATTTGTATATATTGTAAATAGAAGCTTTGGGCAAATTGGAAATTTAGATTTAATTTAATTTGAATTTGAATTTAAGTTTTGAAGTTCAAAGGAATAAATATTTAAATTGTTGGATATTATAATATTTGTATAAACTTATATTTATAAAATATAATTAGTTTTTGGTTTCTCTTTAAAAAGATATATATATATAGATAAGTGATTAAATAAATAAGAAAAGGGCTTTTTAATTACTTTTAAAATAAATAGAATTATGAATAAATACTTAAAAGACAAGTGTCATTTATCTAAAGCCTTTGTAAAACATGTGTAATTTAAGTAACAAATATATAGGACAAGTGTCCTTATTTATTTTCATTTTCTTTTATTTTATAAAATCAAAAATATACATGTATGTAAACATTTGCATTTCTTCAATTCATTCTTTCTAAACTCTTTTTCAAAGCCAAGAGAAAAATAAATTAGATCTTTCCTCTAATTCAATTCTGAAACAAATCAGAGATCTAAATGCCTCAAACCAAATCAATCCCTATAATCTCATCTTCAAATCAAAACCACTCAAGCTAAACAATCAAACCCCTGTAATTCTTTTCCAAATCAAAGAAACAGTCTGCATTCTTTCTTCAACCTGGAATCAAGTTTAAAAGCCTGCTGCAATTCTTTTCATCTCTGGAATCATGTTCAAAGCAAAAAGGAGATGCTCTGCATCATCTTCAAAAATCAGTCTGCATTCATCTCTTCAACCTGGAAAACAAGCATGCATGTAGATTTAAAGCAATTTAAAGCCAACAACTCAAGTTTTTAAATCAATGAGGCATTCCAGTCTTAAGTCAATTCCAGTTTTCAAAAGCTAAACTACCCTGCTCTGTCTCTGTTTATGAATGGTGAGTAACTTTTAAAAACTTAAAGTAAAATATGGTTGCATGCTAGTATAGTTGAAATGAATAAGTATTGCATGAATAAGTGAAAATCTAATGTGAATGTTTATAGTGTGTATGCTCATAAACAATTAGATGCTCTGTTCATCTTCTTTAAATGGTGAGTAACATTTTAAGAGCTTAAATATAAGAAATATGTTTGCATGTTAACATCTGAGAGAAAGTTTTTGTGTGTATATATATGTGAGTTTATATATATATATATATATGGATGTATGGATATTTGTGTGTGCATGTTATCTATGACCCCTGTTCTTTGTTTTAAGCTAAGATTTTGATCAAAAATTTATTATCTCCCAAACTAATCTCTGTTAGGATTTAAGTTTCATACAAATTATGTTTGTTTAATCATAGCATTGGGTTTAAAAATTTATTTAGGTAAATTAAATTTTTAGTTCTTTGGAAAACCAAGAAGAACAGTGCAAGTATAAGATATGTAAAATTTCAAACATCTAAATTCACCAATCCAGGTATATAAACTGAATCCTTATCTAAAAACATGAATTTTAAAAATGAAATCATAAATCTTAGGTTAAGGTTGAGTGTGCAGTTCAAGTTGATCAGTATAGAGTGTTTTGGGTTACCTCTGGCAATTTAGTAGCTCGGAATGGTTGTGATTCTCACTGGAGATGTAGGGATGATAGGAGATGGTGGGAAAAATGTCTGGAAGGTGGTTAAACCACTGTGGTGTTGGGAATTGAACGATTTTGTTTTAAGCCCTAATTTGAGTTGTGGTCGGTAATTAGAGGAGGACATCAACTCGGATGCATCGAGTTTCACCAAACTCGGGAAATGGGAAGCTTGGATGATGGCGAATGTGTGGCTGGAGTTGCTGACCTTCTGGTGATCGGGATCTCGAAGACGAAGGGTTTCTGGTGTTAGCTGCTGAGCAAATTTTGATCGAGATAACTCGATTTCGATTTCGAGTATGGATGTAGGAATGGATGATCGTAGTTTGGTTGATGGTCGATCGTCTTCATGTGGGGATACTCGGCGATGGTCGGAGGGGATTGATCGGACGGTGCACGTGCACGAGATCGTGAATGTGTATCTGGTGAAGTCTGGTTTTACAGAGGAAGGCTACTCGAGATTTTCTCGAGTTGTTTCGAGTGATAATCGAAGATTTTGGAGAGGCGACTCGAAGTAATTTTGTAAGGGCTCGAGTACATTTGTGTTGTCAGGTTTTTAAAAGCCTGTCAGTTTAAATTTAAACTAAATTTAAATTGTGAAGTAAAATTTAAACAAGAATTTAAATCAAAGTTTTAATATATGGATTCAAGTTGGTTTTGAATCTTAGATTGAGATATAAAATAAGTTTTATAAATTTAAATGTTTTAAAATGTTAATTATATTTAAATGGTTTGAAATTAAAAAGGAATTTGATTTAAACTCTTTTAAAAATTCTTTTATAAGATATAAGAAATTCTTAAACATGTAAAAGTTTGTAATTTGGTTTTAAACTTTGTTAAAAATAAATTAGTATTCATTTTAAATCCAGAATTTAAAATGAAATTTAAAAGTAGATTTGAAAATGAATGTTTTCAAATATATGTGTAAATGATAACTTGATTTTCAATAAGAACAAAGTTTATCTTAAAGTAATTAAAGATTTGTGTTCATTAAATTTATAAGGAAATTTAATGGATAATTAAATTTATTTGATTAATTAATCATTTGGGTAATTAAAGGTTTAAACTAATTTATTTATGATTAAGATTAATTAATTAGGAATAATTAATTTGTAATTAAGGATTATAAATTAGAGTATTAATTAATGATTAAGAATTAATTAATAAAGTAATTAAAGATTAATTAAGTTATGGTTAACACTTAATTAATTAAATAATTAGAGATTAATTAAATTGGTTATTAAGATTTATTAATTTGGAATTAATAATAATTAATTTAAGTTAATTACTTAAGAAAAGTAATTAAAGAGTTGTTAATTGTTAATGAAGGTCATTAACTATGGATTATTAAATAATTAATTAATGTGATTAATTTTAATAATTAATTAGATTAATTAATTTAAAGATAATCAATTATAGAATTTGTTTAAATGTAATTACTTAATGGAAGTAATTAGGGAATTAATTACTCATTGTAATTAATTAAGTTAATTTGATTAGTTAAGTTAATTAATTAAGTTTAATTAATTTAGAATAATCAAGAGATGGTTTGATAATAATTACTTAATGTAATTATTAAGGTATGATTATTTAGGGAAGTGAATAATAGATAATTACTGGAAGTAATTAATTGAATGGTGGTGTATAAATGGAAGTAATTTGAGTTTAATTACTTGTGAATTAATCAAGGGATTAATTAAGAAATTAATTAAGGAGTAATTAATTTAGTTAATAAAAGTAATTAAGGGAAGTTAATTACTGAATGAGGTTAATCAAGAGTGATTAATAAATATGGATTAATTAAATATTAATTACTTAATGTAATTAATTTAATTAAAGTAATTAATTTAATTAAAATGTAATTAAGGATCATTAATTAATATAATTAATGATGTAATTAAGAATTGATTAATTAAGAAATAATTAATAGATGAAGTGATTAATTAATGTAATTAATTAAGGATTAATATAATTAATTATAGTTGATTAACTTAATTAATTTTAGTTAATTAATTAATGATGTAATTAAAGGTTAATTACTATAAGTGGTTAAGGATAATTAATTTAAGTAATTAATTGAGAATAAATTACTTGAATGTAATCAAAAGATAATTAATCAAGATGATTAATTGAAATGAATTATTAGAGGATAATTAATTAATGGATTGTAATTAATTAATGGTTAAGTAAGAAGGATTTATAAAATGAAGTAATTAATTTAATTCAATTTAAATTAAGATGATATAAATCATTACTTATGAATGGATGATAATATTGAATGCTTTGCATTGATTGATATCTCTGATGAGATATATACTGTGTGATATGGATGTTTAGTTGAATTGTGATGATAATATGGATTATCTGATAATGTTGATTATCTATTGTGAATTATCCTTCTATGTGTATAAAGATAATTGAATTGAAATTGTTTTAACCTTTAAAACAACTTGGCCTTAAAAGATACGCTTTGGATTTCGATGAGACCGGGATCGGGTTTCCGTATACCGGATTTCCAGGTCTGGAGACCCGAATACCACATCGATCCAAATTTACGATAGGTCGTGAATCAAGTGAAGATGAAAATTCAGAGTGCAAGGGTTATTGTCGTTAACTCTGAGGGTGATTCCAAAACGAGTGTAACGAGATAATGCCTTCGGTTTCGTTCGAACCCGGAACGAACTTGTATGGATTGAATGCTTTCAGCACATCGTCAGGTGGACGATGAGCATTCTAAGATAGATGTGTTCTTTTTAAAGGTAATCGTGACCTCAAGCCTCATCAACCGGGAATGGCTAAAACAGGGGAGGTGCAGCAAGGTTAGTGGGTAGCACCCAAGTAGGACAAGATTACCTCTGTCTAGATGTCCCTTTCTATTTTCGACTTAGTGGTGCGGTTGCTGATCCCAACCGTGAGGTATCTTGTGCGGGAATTATCCAGTAAGGGATGTTCCGACCTTGTGTTGCAGGGGATTGGGAGTGATCCTCGGTACGGTGATCTAGGCCACGTACTGTGACGGGTGGTACCCCGGTAGCCCTGCCATTGTATGGAATCCAAAATCCAATAAGTGCCAACGGACTTGATTGTATAACCCACTTTGTGGCTAGTATGCTGGAATTTAATAATGTAACAATTTCAGCTATTTCATATTTACTTGAAAACCCTAGACCCTATTATAATACAATCGAATTTCCTATCAAATGTTTTGGTTAGCGTAAGGTAAAAACTTACCCATGTTTATTTGTGGGGAGTCTTACGTGATACCTTTTCTTTCAAAAGGTTTTGAAGTTAAACAAGTTTAACCTGTTACTCACACCAGACCCATGTCTGACCCAAGTTGTTTATTTCTGTTTTATAAACTCTTGGGTACTCAAATTTTTACGAGTAGCCAAGGGATTCAGGTTAGCCTTAACGAATTATGGAGGAGCAATGGAGCAGGAGGCTTCGGCGTTATAGATAGATAGTAGTTTCCGCTGTGTTGATTTTGTATTGATCTCTGTATTGGATTGAGATGTAATAACTAGACAGATGATTATAACTGTCTAGTATATGTAACTCTGATAAGTGTTGTATATGATACTATGTAATATTTATGTGATATAATATATTTTGTTTCGTTCCGCTGTGAGATTCTGATGTGTTGTTATTCTTTCTTTCTCTTCTTTTCTCTTTTCTATCCCTTTCTTTCTTATTAGCGATACGACTTTCTATGGAGAGAAAGTCGTGGTCGTTACAGTGGTATCAGAGCATAGGTTGAGCGAATACCTAAGCTATTGGTTAAGTGAATATCAGAGCGCTAGGTTGAGTGAATACCTAGGTTCGGAAGGATTGTTCATTAGAAATAGGATCTGTAGCAACCCGTTTGAGTCCGAGTGTATATATATATATGAGAGCGCGTATTTGTTAGTTATATAAAATGGTTTTATATTGTGTTAATTGATCGGTTGAGTGGTATATGGATTCTGGTCAATACGAGTAGCTAACGTTATTGATAGGGATCTCTAAACACTTAAACCAGGCCAACGGACACAATATTGTTTTAAAGAGGTAAATGAAATAATTTTACCCAGAAATAATTTCTATATAAAAGGTATCATTTTAAATATATATATATTTCTACCTAATTGTTGGGTTACCTGTTCGGGTTTTCCAATATAAGTTATAAAGGTAGATGGGGTAGTGGTGTGTGAAACACGACTACCAATGGTTAGAGTTTAAATTTAGGTTGGAAGTGTATTTGTCGAGACTGTAGACCCAATACCGTCTCGAGTAAGCTTTGCTGTGGTGAAGGATTTCATCGATCTCCGAAGGAAACTGTAATGGTTCGGAGTTTATCTCTGAAGTTTGGATGAGTAGAGTTGGATCTGTCGGTTGAACAGAAGCGAGTGATGGTACCTTGATACCTCAGGTAATAGTAGCTGTATGATGAGATACAGTGACAATGGATGTTCCTGAAGATGTTTTCTTTGGAACAAGATTAAGGAAGTGTGTATGCTTCGGTGTTGTGGCTGAGTTCAGCATGGTGTTTTTGTTTGGTTTGGAGTTCGAGTTTCTCGAAGATCTTTGGAGTAGGAAGTCCTTGGCATCAGTGTCAGCAGTGCAGCTCGGAGTATTCTGTGATGGCAGGAAGTTTTCTGGATGAGTAGTTTTTCTGGAAGTGAAGTTCAGAAGCAGCAGAGTGGATCCATTTCTTCGATAAATTGGATAAATAAGTGTAAGCTGTTCTGATTGGTAAAGAGAGAACAGTCTGTTTGGAATTAGGCTGGGTTGATCGCAAAAGTGACTTGCGATTGCTGAGTGTTCTCTTGGGTTGTCAGAGTTTTTCTGGATGTCTTCAGAGAAGTCAGAAGTTTGTCCGCATCTGAAGGTTGAGTTTTCTTATCGACTTGGATTCCAGGAGTGATACCGGTGGTTCAGTCTAGTGGAAGGATGTTTCCTAGAGATGGAGTTGGTGAAGCAGCTCAAGTTTTGCTGGAGTATCTGAGTTTTCTTTATGGATCAGTGAACCTTATTTCTGGAATAAGTTATCCAGTCTGTGCTTGTGTTCTACCTCAGATCAGAGTTGAGCAGCAAAAGCAGTTTGGAGTGTATCTCTGGATAGGAGAAGTAAGTTTGGAATCTACTGATGTTGTGAAGTAGAGTTATGTTTGGATCTCGTCTATGTTCTGATTTGGATAAGTAATTGGTCTACTTGGTTAAATTGTCAGTTTGGATAACTGGAATTCATTGAGTTTTACGTATCTCTGAGGGAATACGTATTTGATCTATCTCTGGTTTTAGAATCTGCAGTTTTGGGAAGTTTGGTTATTGAGTCAGACTCGTCTGTAGTCTGATATTCTGTTTAGTTCTGTAAATCTAGATGAGTAGGAGATCTATAGCTTAATAGTTTAGATTGTTTGTAGAGCGAGTATCCCGGTATATATATATATACTTGGGGAAACTCGAGGAATTTTATCTAGAATTTAGTCTAGATAGTTAGAATTGTTTGATTGGATGATTTGGTTGCTATGGTTGCTAGCATATGGATGATAGTATATGCTTGTGTTTTAAATTAAAATCTTTAATAAGATTATTAAATTACCTTTGTTTAAATTTCGGGGACGAAATTATTTTAAGGGGGGAGGAATGTAATATCCCGGAAATTTTAACAATATCAATTTAATAATCTGTTGAATAATTAAATTGATATGGATAATCTTTGATAATAAGATTTGAATTTAATTTAATGATATGATTAAATTAGTATTAATTGATGATTTTATCTTTAAAAAGTTAATAAGATATTTTCTATTTGAATATATACATATTTATTTGTATATATTGTAAATAGAAGCTTTGGGCAAATTGGAAATTTAGATTTAATTTAATTTGAATTTGAATTTAAGTTTTGAAGTTCAAAGGAATAAATATTTAAATTGTTGGATATTATAATATTTGTATAAACTTATATTTATAAAATATAATTAGTTTTTGGTTTCTCTTTAAAAAGATATATATATATAGAGATAAGTGATTAAATAAATAAGAAAAGGGCTTTTTAATTACTTTTAAAATAAATAGAATTATGAATAAATACTTAAAAGACAAGTGTCATTTATCTAAAGCCTTTGTAAAACATGTGTAATTTAAGTAACAAATGTATAGGACAAGTGTCCTTATTTATTTTCATTTTCTTTTATTTTATAAAATCAAAAATATACATGTATGTAAACATTTGCATTTCTTCAATTCATTCTTTCTAAACTCTTTTTCAAAGCCAAGAGAAAAACAAATTAGATCTTTCCTCTAATTCAATTCTGAAACAAATCAGAGATCTAAATGCCTCAAACCAAATCAATCCCTATAATCTCATCTTCAAATCAAAACCACTCAAGCTAAACAATCAAACCCCTGTAATTCTTTTCCAAATCAAAGAAACAGTCTGCATTCTTTCTTCAACCTGGAATCAAGTTTAAAAGCCTGCTGCAATTCTTTTCATCTCTGGAATCATGTTCAAAGCAAAAAGGAGATGCTCTGCATCATCTTCAAAAATCAGTCTGCATTCATCTCTTCAACCTGGAAAACAAGCATGCATGTAGATTTAAAGCAATTTAAAGCCAACAACTCAAGTTTTTAAATCAATGAGGCATTCCAGTCTTAAGTCAATTCCAGTTTTCAAAAGCTAAACTACCCTGCTCTGTCTCTGTTTATGAATGGTGAGTAACTTTTAAAAACTTAAAGTAAAATATGGTTGCATGCTAGTATAGTTGAAATGAATAAGTATTGCATGAATAAGTGAAAATCTAATGTGAATGTTTATAGTGTGTATGCTCATAAACAATTAGATGCTCTGTTCATCTTCTTTAAATGGTGAGTAACATTTTAAGAGCTTAAATATAAGAAATATGTTTGCATGTTAACATCTGAGAGAAAGTTTTTGTGTGTATATATATGTGAGTTTATATATATATATGGATGTATGGATATTTGTGTGTGCCTGTTATCTGTGACCCCTGTTCTTTGTTTTAAGCTAAGATTTTGATCAAAAATTTATTATCTCCCAAACTAATCTCTGTTAGGATTTAAGTTTCATACAAATTATGTTTGTTTAATCATAGCATTGGGTTTAAAAATTTATTTAGGTAAATTAAATTTTTAGTTCTCTGGAAAACCAAGAAGAACAGTGCAAGTATAAGATATGTAAAATTTCAAACATCTAAATTCACCAATCCAGGTATATAAACTGAATCCTTATCTAAAAACATGAATTTTAAAAATGAAATCATAAATCTTAGGTTAAGGTTGAGTGTGCAGTTCAAGTTGATCAGTATAGAGTGTTTTGGGTTACCTCTGGCAATTTAGTAGCTCGGAATGGTTGTGATTCTCACTGGAGATGTAGGGATGATCGGAGATGGTGGGAAAAATGTCTGGAAGGTGGTTAAACCACTATGGTGTTGGGAATTGAACGATTTTGTTTTAAGCCCTAATTTGAGTTGTGGTCGGTAATTAGAGGAGGACATCAACTCGGATGCATCGAGTTTCACCAAACTCGGGAAATGGGAAGCTTGGATGATGGCGAATGTGTGGCTGGAGTTGCTGACCTTCTGGTGATCGGGATCTCGAAGACGAAGGGTTTCTGGTGTTGGCTGCTGAGCAAATTTTGATCGAGATAACTCGATTTCGATTTCGAGTATGGATGTAGGAATGGATGATCGTAGTTTGGTTGATGGTCGATCGTCTTCATGTGGGGATACTCGGCGATGGTCGGAGGGGACTGATCGGACGGTGCACGTGCACGAGATCGTGAATGTGTATCTGGTGAAGTCTGGTTTTACAGAGGAAGGCTACTCGAGATTTTCTCGAGTTGTTTCGAGTGATAATCGAAGATTTTGGAGAGGCGACTCGAAGTAATTTTGTAAGGGCTCGAGTACATTTGTGTTGTCAGGTTTTTAAAAGCCTGTCAGTTTAAATTTAAACTAAATTTAAATTGTGAAGTAAAATTTAAACAAGAATTTAAATCAAAGTTTTAATATATGGATTCAAGTTGGTTTTGAATCTTAGATTGAGATATAAAATAAGTTTTATAAATTTAAATGTTTTAAAATGTTAATTATATTTAAATGGTTTGAAATTAAAAAGGAATTTGATTTAAACTCTTTTAAAAATTCTTTTATA
Source organism: Allium fistulosum (assembly GCA_030737815.1). Lineage (NCBI taxonomy): Eukaryota > Viridiplantae > Streptophyta > Magnoliopsida > Asparagales > Amaryllidaceae > Allium > Allium fistulosum. The sequence continues at coordinate 1,264,926,318 of CM060901.1, read as the reverse complement.
AGATATAAGAAATTCTTAAACATGTAAAAGTTTGTAATTTGGTTTTAAACTTTGTTAAAAATAAATTAGTATTCATTTTAAATCCAGAATTTAAAATGAAATTTAAAAGTAGATTTGAAAATGAATGTTTTCAAATATATGTGTAAATGATAACTTGATTTTCAATAAGAACAAAGTTTATCTTAAAGTAATTAAAGATTTGTGTTCATTAAATTTATAAGGAAATTTAATGGATAATTAAATTTATTTGATTAATTAATCATTTGGGTAATTAAAGGTTTAAACTAATTTATTTATGATTAAGATTAATTAATTAGGAATAATTAATTTGTAATTAAGGATTATAAATTAGAGTATTAATTAATGATTAAGAATTAATTAATAAAGTAATTAAAGATTAATTAAGTTATGGTTAACACTTAATTAATTAAATAATTAGAGATTAATTAAATTGGTTATTAAGATTTATTAATTTGGAATTAATAATAATTAATTTAAGTTAATTACTTAAGAAAAGTAATTAAAGAGTTGTTAATTGTTAATGAAGGTCATTAACTATGGATTATTAAATAATTAATTAATGTGATTAATTTTAATAATTAATTAGATTAATTAATTTAAAGATAATCAATTATAGAATTTGTTTAAATGTAATTACTTAATGGAAGTAATTAGGGAATTAATTACTCATTGTAATTAATTAAGTTAATTTGATTAGTTAAGTTAATTAATTAAGTTTAATTAATTTAGAATAATCAAGAGATGGTTTGATAATAATTACTTAATGTAATTATTAAGGTATGATTATTTAGGGAAGTGAATAATAGATAATTACTGGAAGTAATTAATTGAATGGTGGTGTATAAATGGAAGTAATTTGAGTTTAATTACTTGTGAATTAATCAAGGGATTAATTAAGAAATTAATTAAGGAGTAATTAATTTAGTTAATAAAAGTAATTAAGGGAAGTTAATTACTGAATGAGGTTAATCAAGAGTGATTAATAAATATGGATTAATTAAATATTAATTACTTAATGTAATTAATTTAATTAAAGTAATTAATTTAATTAAAATGTAATTAAGGATCATTAATTAATATAATTAATGATGTAATTAAGAATTGATTAATTAAGAAATAATTAATAGATGAAGTGATTAATTAATGTAATTAATTAAGGATTAATATAATTAATTATAGTTGATTAACTTAATTAATTTTAGTTAATTAATTAATGATGTAATTAAAGGTTAATTACTATAAGTGGTTAAGGATAATTAATTTAAGTAATTAATTGAGAATAAATTACTTGAATGTAATCAAAAGATAATTAATCAAGATGATTAATTGAAATGAATTATTAGAGGATAATTAATTAATGGATTGTAATTAATTAATGGTTAAGTAAGAAGGATTTATAAAATGAAGTAATTAATTTAATTCAATTTAAATTAAGATGATATAAATCATTACTTATGAATGGATGATAATATTGAATGCTTTGCATTGATTGATATCTCTGATGAGATATATACTGTGTGATATGGATGTTTAGTTGAATTGTGATGATAATATGGATTATCTGATAATGTTGATTATCTATTGTGAATTATCCTTCTATGTGTATAAAGATAATTGAATTGAAATTGTTTTAACCTTTAAAACAACTTGGCCTTAAAAGATACGCTTTGGATTTCGATGAGACCGGGATCGGGTTTCCGTATACCGGATTTCCAGGTCTGGAGACCCGAATACCACATCGATCCAAATTTACGATAGGTCGTGAATCAAGTGAAGATGAAAATTCAGAGTGCAAGGGTTATTGTCGTTAACTCTGAGGGTGATTCCAAAACGAGTGTAACGAGATAATGCCTTCGGTTTCGTTCGAACCCGGAACGAACTTGTATGGATTGAATGCTTTCAGCACATCGTCAGGTGGACGATGAGCATTCTAAGATAGATGTGTTCTTTTTAAAGGTAATCGTGACCTCAAGCCTCATCAACCGGGAATGGCTAAAACAGGGGAGGTGCAGCAAGGTTAGTGGGTAGCACCCAAGTAGGACAAGATTACCTCTGTCTAGATGTCCCTTTCTATTTTCGACTTAGTGGTGCGGTTGCTGATCCCAACCGTGAGGTATCTTGTGCGGGAATTATCCAGTAAGGGATGTTCCGACCTTGTGTTGCAGGGGATTGGGAGTGATCCTCGGTACGGTGATCTAGGCCACGTACTGTGACGGGCGGTACCCCGATAGCCCTGCCATTGTATGGAATCCAAAATCCAATAAGTGCCAACGGACTTGATTGTATAACCCACTTTGTGGCTAGTATGCTGGAATTTAATAATGTAACAATTTCAGCTATTTCATATTTACTTGAAAACCCTAGACCCTATTATAATACAATCGAATTTCCTATCAAATGTTTTGGTTAGCGTAAGGTTAAAACTTACCCATGTTTATTTATGGGGAGTCTTACGTGATACCTTTTCTTTCAAAAGGTTTTGAAGTTAAACAAGTTTAACTTGTTACTCACACCAGACCCATGTCTGACCCAAGTTGTTTATTTCTGTTTTATAAACTCTTGGGTACTCAAATTTTTACGAGTAGCCAAGGGATTCAGGTTAGCCTTGACGAATTATGGAGGTGCAATGGAGCAGGAGGCTTCGGCGTTATAGATAGATAGTAGTTTCCGCTGTGTTGATTTTGTATTGATCTCTGTATTGGATTGAGATGTAATAACTAGACAGATGATTATAACTGTCTAGTATATGTAACTCTGATAAGTGTTGTATATGATACTATGTAATATTTATGTGATATAATATATTTTGTTTCGTTCCGCTGTGAGATTCTGATGTGTTGTTATTCTTTCTTTCTCTTCTTTTCTCTTTTCTATCCCTTTCTTTCTTATTAGCGATACGACTTTCTATGGAGAGAAAGTCGTGGTCGTTACAGGTTGGTATTTAGATAACTAAAAAAATGAAAAGGTGAGTGGAACTATAACTTTCAATTTAAATTTCAGTATAAATCGCAACAATTATATATAATAAAAAATATCACCTAGAAGAGGTAGAATAATATATATATATATAAGTAACCATTTCCCTATTTGATTGGATTGGTTTGAGTAGATTTTCAGGATAATTGATTAAAATCCCGTATATACAAATATTATATTCTATTTATATGGAATAGAGTTAGATGGAGTTAATATTAATTTATAATGTAATTATAAATTAATTAAACTCTAATTTGTTGTTATATTAGTGATGGAGTTATATTACATATCTTTTTACTAATTGGATGTGAAAGTATAGCGAGCGAGAGCTAATCAAATACGAGATCGGGACGATGGTCCGTTTCATGGTCATGTACGATGAGCGTGTATGATTAGGAGGAGCACATGAAGGCAAGGAATCAGTTCCAAACTCAGACAGATGCATGATTTATTAGCTTTGCATTGTTTTGGCTCGAAGAGTTTTTGGTGTCATTCGAGCAAAGCTATGGAAATGTTCTATCTTGATGGAGCTTCAGATCTCCAGTGAAGTTCAGTAGCAAAGGATAGCTTGAATCCGTATTGTCTATCTATAGACGATCGAAAGATGTCGGTTTTTTGAAAAAGGAATCCATTGTACCTTTTAGACGACATGACCTGTATACACAGTTTCGAAGCAGGGGTGGAGAGAAATAGGGACGCTATTTATAACACCCCATAAAATTTAATAAGAAATTAAGTAATTAAAATTAAGGTTAAAAATGAAAATTTTGTAAATTTTGCACCATTGCATTCTTGGCCATTTTCTGCTCAATTTCCATATATTATATGTTGAAATTGGAGCTCAAACGGAGAAGTTATGGACGTTTCAAGTTTTCAAATTTAAAATAATTCAAATGAGTTTAAATTTAAATATTTTAATTTTAAATTCTACAACGTTAAGGGATACTTAACGTTTGAGCTAACCTGGTTAACGTAAGGTTTAATTGAGTAATTAATAAATTAAATAAGGTAATTAATAAAAATTAAATGGAGGAAATAAATTCATGGTCATAAACAGAGACCGGTTGACTACCCATAGGCTAGAGGTTGACTGCTTGTTGTCAGCGATCGACCAGTAAATGATAAAGGCGACTAGGGTTTTGGCCATTTTGACAGTCCAGATTTAATTATTTGAATCCAATGGTTCTAATTCCTTCTCACCTCTATAAATATACCCGATACCCCTCCTCACTTTTCCATATAAATTTTTGTAGCAACGACGAAGCTCCGTCAAAATCTCTCCCCTTAGGGTTTCAGGAATAGTAAACTTCCTGGCAAGTAATTCTAATAATCTCTAATTTAAATTAAATTCCAATCTTTCTCCTCTCTGTCTTCTGATTTTTGAAATCTAATCTATACATATAATCTATTCGTTGTATATTCAAAAAAGAGAAGATCTAATAGAGAATTAGGAGTGTATAAATCAGATCCCATCTTTTTCTTCCTCCTTAGATTAAAGAATTAGTTAGGATTTCCAAGTAAGTTGTTTAGATGCTTAATTCTTTTGATTTCTGAATCTATTCCTCTCTAATCTCTGATTCTAAATCCAATTTCTATATACAATTCACTTTGTTGTATGTTCTGAAAGGAATTTTGGCATGGTGTGGAATCAAATCTAGTCAGAAAGCAAATAATTCTCTGTGAGTGGAAATATCATGTTTTTCATATTTTTGTAATTGAATAGTATTTATTTGGATTTGATGTATGCCTTTCAAAATTTTGGTAAATGAAACCATAACATCTAAAACCCTCAGAATTTCCTTAAATAAATGTCAGTCTTTGAATATGTTGGAATTTCAATTGTTTTGTATTAATATGGCAGAATCAAATTTGTGTTGAAATTTAAGCAATTTATAATCTATCCCACTTCGTATTTTTCGATTTCTCTTGTAGTGTTAAAGGATTCTAAAAGTAAGTAAAGATAGAAATGTGTGCAAAGTATGACTTTTGATTATTTGTAGTTTGCACCGCCTATTAATGCAAATTAAAATAAGTATGAATCCATCCCTTTTTTTCTCTAAGGTGGTAACTGCAAAAGTTGGATAGAATATAAAAGGTTTAAATTGTAAAGTTTTTTTTGAATAGAGGAGTTAATTCTATTATATTAATATAAGATAAATTTGGTATTATTCCTTTTTATTTACAAATAAATTTGTTGTCTAAGGATATTAGCTATTCTTTGTTTGGAGTTTGGGACTTGTATAAGTTTGACATTTAAATTAATAAGCGTTTTCTTTGTGTATGACTGGAAATATTTTATTCGAATCTCATGCGTGTATATATATATATATAATATTAACAAAAAATATATAATATTAACATATTGATTATTAAAGTTAATAATAACGAAATAATTATAGCGTATTGAACGTATTGATTAGAATTAATAAGGTAGTAAATAATATTAATTTTGTAGGAAGGTAGTTAATGTTAATTACGGGAATCAATCAATAATTAACGGTGTAATAAGGGTTTACCTTATATGGCCTTAATTATTAATTGTGTAGGATAATGGATATATAAAATTGGTATATATATGAAGGATGACTAAGTTATAAGGATACGAGGTCAATCTAAAGTTACGTAGAAGTCTGCCTAGTTAAATCTTGCTACCGACAGTATAACTTTGAGGACTAATGTGAGACATTGCCTTTAATAAATAAACTTAGTGGAGCGAGTTTAGTCCTAATTCTATATAGTACTACCTAGTTAATCTGGCTACTAGTACCTACGAAGAGTCGGATTAATATGAGATGTAATGATTGGATTATGGGTCATAAGTTACGCTATTGATATGATAGGAGAAATCTTTAGGAGGGGTCCGCTTTGGATTAGAGGTATTAGTGGCTATTGTAGGATCTGCCTCTTTCTTAGGAGAAGTATTAAGTGACCTAATGCGATTTCTTACGATGTCAGTTAGTGAGAATCATGTAGGGACCCGCCTCAGGTTAGGTCTTAAATGATGGGGACTTGCTTATTTTATAGGTCTTAAATGGTCAGAATTTTCCTAAGTCCCCAGGAAGGAAGTATTAAGTGGTTTGAAGGTTCTCGCTCTCGCATCGTTAACGATAGTTGCGTTGGAGTTTGGATTTGGGTTAAGTATTAAGTGATGAGGACCTGCCTATTTTATATGTATTAAATGGTTAGAGTTTGCCTAATCTCTAAGAAAGGGTATTCATTAGTTATTAGTATGGTATAGTTTTAAATACGTAAGACATATTTCTTATCTAAATAATACTGCCCAAGTACAATTATGGTAAAGCTTGAGATTTTCATTTCATCAAACATTTGTCGTTCTGACACATGCCTCATTACAACACACAGGTTAGAGGAGACAATGTTGATATAGGAGACGAAGGTAGAGATGAAGACCTGTGGCAATTATCTATCTATTTATGCTTTTTAAATATTTTTAATGTACCCAGTTCAGACAATTATGTTATTTTTGAAATATTGTACCATAGAGACTTTATGTAGATATGTTGTGAGATTTGGAAATAACATGTATTTTTCTAAAATGGTTTTCTTTTATGAAATCGGTACTTGTTTCTGATATTATATTTTATACATTTCGTTGTAAGATTCTGAAAGTGTAGATTGATAGCTCTGCGTACTGTGTATTGTTTAAATTTTATCAAATTAATAACTCGTCTTGAGATGGGCCTAAGGTTCGACGGGCTTTTGTTGGATCGAAATTAGGTCTGTTTCGGGATGAGTTGTTACACTAATCTAGAGTAGGTCACCCACTATTGAAAGGATGGGTATTGCGATAGGATAGACCAACTTCTTTTGAGGTGTTGGTTTTCAAGAGAGTCCATAATATAGTTGTGGCTCTAGATAAGTCTCTTTGGTAGCTATTGGAAATTCAGCATGACCTATAGATGTGGTTCTAGAGCAGAGGTGGTGAGAGATTACTATGTCAGTCTAGAGTAGGTCTTACACAATTCCATGGTGCCATTAGGTGCTACGACATGAATCATATATCAAATTCTTTTGAGGTTTTGGTTTTCAGGACAGTCCACAATATAGTTGTGGCTCTCGATAGGTCTCTTTGGTAGCAACTAGAAATTCAGCACGACCTGCAAATGTGGTTCTGGAGCAAGCGGGGAGGGAGATTGTGATGTTAGTCTAAAGTAGGTCTTACACTGTTTCGTAGCTAGTACCATCGGGTGCTACGATAGGACCTACATGTCAACTTCTTTTGTGGTTTCGGTTTTTAGGGGAGTCCATAATATAGTTGTGGCTCTCGATAGTTCTCTTTGGTAGATACTGGCAATTTCCTGTAGATATGGTTTCAGAGCAGGGGTGGAGAGAGATTGCGATGTTAGTCTAGAGTAGGTCTAACACTTTTGAAGTAACATCATGTGTTACGACTGGATCTACATGCCAAATTCTTTTAAGGTATTGGTTTTCAGGAGAGTCCACAGTATAGTTGTGGCTCTCGATAGTTCTCTTTGTTAGTTATTGGAAATTCAGCATGACCTACATACGTGGTTCCAGAGCAAGGGTGGAGAGAGATTGCGATGTCAGTCAAGAGTAGGTCTTACACTATTCCATAGTACCATCGGGTGCTACGACATGACTACATGTTAACTTCTTTTGAGGTGTTGGTTTTCAGAGGAGTCCACAATATAGTTGTGGCTCTCGATAGTTATATTGGGTAGCTAGTGGTGATTCGGCATAGGTATCGATTATGAGTATTCGTATTTTGGTATGGCATGGTGAGATCGTCACAAGGTCGATCACACTAAATAAGGCTCGAGGTCTATCGTACGATTAAGTACGGACCCTGTTTATTTCAGACACTAGATGGGTATCATTGGACTACGTTGGATATCTTTAGTGGACCCACTCATCAGCTATGATGGGTGTCAATCTGTATTCTATGATTGTCTTTTAAGATTAGGATTGTGCGTGTTATTACTTAGTTAGTTATTATTTTTTACTATGTGTTAGACTTATACTATGATATCTATATTACCTTTCTCTTGTAATTTGGATTACTTGAATTATGGTATATTGTAACGTGTCAGTCACACTTTAGTAATTGTGTTGACTTGTTGAATACAAGAGAAGAGCATAATATGGTATGATTTCCTATCTTTTAGGATAGGATTACTTTACTTGTTTATGGACAGTTCGGTTTACTCCTGAGCCACGTTTTTGGAGAGGATTGGTTGTGCCTAGTGGTTTCTTGTTTTATGTGTATATAACTATGATATATAGCATTTTGAGATACTTCCACTCACACTAGGCTTTATGTTTGACTCGCTTTTTTCTATCTGTTTATGTCATGACAACTTTTAGGTACTCGATTGGGTAGTTTGAGAGTCAGATGCATTGGGGATAGGCTTGCAAGATAGCTGGAGCATTCTGGAGGTGTGAAGTCGTTATGTTGGATACACACACACACTGTCTTTGATGTAGTACATGATAGTTTAGGCCATGTTGCATACAATACTTGGGATATCAGGTATTGTATTCCGAACTCCATATGGATGGAGTTGATGTATTCTGACTCTTTGCATTGATATTTATTTATCAGTTGCTTCCGTTAGTGTAGTTTCTTATTTAAATTGTTATCCTATTCTATTCATGTATATTTAGTATATTATATTTTATCCTCTCGTTGTGAAACTGAGTCGATGTGACTTAGTATGATATTTAGTTTTTTTAACCCGATAGACCGTCTTTTGTGGTATTCGAAAGTCAGACGTTATCATTCGATATTGATTCAGGGTATTATGAAGGGTGGGTCATCACATATTTTGGGACTAACAACTTAGATTAAATATTGCATGTACTTGAATCTAGAAGTATTGAGCGGTAATAGTCCCTGAATTTGATAAATTATGTAGTAGTTCCAGATTTGTCGGTTAAATGGTTTATGTAGTAAATGTAAATAAGAAGTTATCGTAATAAATTGTTGGGATTTAAATAGTATTTTAATTCATTGGAATGTTGGGGTTGCAATGTAAATTTCTTTAGATATCAAGTTCAGATTCATGAATAAAAGTGGATCGTTTGAAATAAAAAGGAATATGCCTAAAAGAAAGAGATGTATAAAATAGGAATATTTGTATTTTGTATTGTCTATTTCAATAACTATAAAAATAAAATCCCTTGTAATTCCAAACATAACACAAATTCCCTTTGCGGACAAGATATGAAGATTTACAGTGTTAACCTTTCCCTTTGAGGGAGATGTGATTCCAACGCATTAAGGGATGCAGAAATCCCTAAATATGTATTAAAGAATTGTAGTTGTGATAATAATAATGGTTAAATTGTAAAACTTATATATTTATATATGCAATAAGGAAAAGATAGAAATCAAATCGTAAATGATAAAAAGGTAGGCCGGTAATAAAATGAATAAAGGCACAAAGTATATAAAATATACGGGTGTGGGAAGTCCACTAAACAATGAAGGAAAGTAAGGGTTAAAAAAGGATAGAAATAAAGATTCAATACAAGAGAAGAAAGTAAATAGTAAAAGATACTTAAATCTTTTAAGTTTAAGGGAAGAGGTAAATGATATTAAACCAACAATAATGAAACAAGGAGTAAGTTAAATAAAAATAACTGAATATGAGTAGTTGATCATTAGAGGCATAATAATGAAATAAGAATGAATACATGCACACACACGTAGCCTCAAGTACTAAAGGTTTATGGTGAGTGTGAATTATTAAAGTTAGCTAAAGCTTAAATAAGAATGAAACAATCGTTAAAATGGGTTGGATTGCGAAGTCAGTAGTGTTGCACAAAAGAAGTCTACCCACCGCAAGGGGCTACCAGCAGTAATGTATACATTATACTGATGTGGGACAGATCCAACTGTAAGACTAGTGGAATTATATACGTTCGCGTATAGTTGAAGGAATACCCAAGTAGAGTCTTCTTCAATTAGTTATTACCTTAATTGTATTAGGCAATCTAAATGGGATGCTGAGCAAGGCTCGATGCTATATCAGTGTGTTTGGTACCATATTAGGGAGCATGAGTTGTATATAGGTCGAGAACGTCATCGGTCTTGAGCGATTGGCAGAAAGAGAGGGTTACACCTAAACAGGCTATACTTGCTACTAGTGTAGGTTACGTTTATGTAACATCCCTAATTTTTGATAACATTATTCAAAAAATTTAATTAGATAAATTAAATAGAATAATGATGATAAGGAGATTGAGATTCGATTAAATTACATAATAGGGCCATGCTTATTAACAAAGTATATGGGCTTTAAAATGGTTTATTGGTTAATTAAACTACACAAGGGCATATTAGTAAATAGCCATTTATTTTACATGGCTATATCCTTTTGAGATTGTCCATTCACGTTTCACGTCTCATTTCCACTTTCACAAACGAAAATTCTAAACCCTAAGCAAAAGCCGGCCATTACCAAGGAAGAAAAGAGGAATTTTAATCTAAAGCTAAGGATCAAAAGCTAAGGAGGATTAATCAACAACAAATCTCAAATTTCTTATCAAGTTTAAGGTGAATAATAATTTATTCCATCTCTTTTTGGTTTCTATAATCCTATGATTTAAGATTTAAGTTTTATTTCATTTCTATGAAATTTTGGACGATAATATGCTTAAATTATGAATTGTTTTATTTAAACAATTACCTTATATACATATATAATTCGTATGGTTTTAAGGGTAAAATCGTGAGATATTGATTTTGAAATGCCATGGAAAAAATTTATGTCAAGTAAAACATAATTTTGGAGATGGGTTTTAAATTTTCAGAATTTTCCAAGCTATGAAAATTTTATTATGAATTTTTGATGGAAAATATAATAAGATTGGTTTAAATATCTATTTTGTGAATTTCAAGAAGAAATTGGGTCTAAAATTTTAATATGTTTGATTATATGATTAATTCAAATTTCTGTGATTTTTGGGGATTTTTCCTAGTAGATTTACTAGGGGAAGTAAATTATTTTGAAAGAAGGGCTTTTCTGCAAATGTCAGATTTAGGTTATTTGGAAAGGTTTTAAGATTTAAATCCTTTAATTTAGGATTGGAATAAATGCAGCAGTTTCAGAAGTAAAGTAAAAAGTTTTATGGCAAGCCAATTAGTGTTTTCCAACTAGGTAAGTTATTAAAAAGAAATTACTAAAGTTGCTATGATTCAGCCTTAAAATTAGAAAAAGGTGTTTCACCTTTAATGGAAGATACCTATCGACACCTTTGGTTCCGCCCCATTATAGTTGAAACCTTCAAAGTCGAAACCTTCATAATACAAACCAATACACATGGTATCTCCTGGAAGGTACATAGTGGATTGGAAGATAGGCGGAAGCTTTGGTGTCGAAGGGTAAGCCCCCGAGGAGATCGAAACCCTACTTTGTTTTATAAGTTAAAGTCCTTGCCTTATTTTGCTTCAAGCTTTCGACTTAGTCGAAACATATTGTTTTCGAAAGGGCGTATGTTTAGAAGGTTGCCATGTTATACTAAAAGTAATAGCGTTCGAAGGAGTTCTTTTTCTTACATAAAAGCTTTCGAAAGGGGTTGGTTTCGACCTAGTCGAAGCCTAGCCACTACTCTACCTTTCGACCATGTTGCCCAATAATGATTTCGAAGAGTTTCCTTTGTTTTTACTTTAAACCAAACCTTTTTTTTAATTTCTTTTGAAAGGGGTTGGGTTTTGAAGGAGATGGAGTCGAAAGGGGGTTACGACCCAGACCTTCGAAGTTTTGGTTTTTTGTCTTTTGCTTTCGAACTAGATGGCTCCAACACCATCAATTTTACCCAAACTAATTTATGTTGGTTTCGAAAGAGATACTTTCGTATATAACTATTTTGACCTAAATGATTTTTAAGGAGTAAACCCAATGCTTTCAAAAGGGTTACTTTCATTTGTTTCGAAGATCTATATTTTTAAAAGATGATTTGATACCATCGAAAGGTATAATAGGTTTCGAAAGAGAATGTTTATTAAGGGCTTTGAAAGGTTTGTATCCAATGCTCTGAAAAGAGATTTTTGCTTTTGAGAGGAGGCTATCCAAAGGTTTTAAAAGAGAAGTTTGATTTCAAAACATAAACCCAATCTCAATTTAAAGTAATAACCATGGCATAAATAAAGATTTTGAAATATTATTCACTTTGTTATTAACCCATAACTATATTTTGGGGAAAAGACAAAATAACCAGTTAGGTTGACCCAGTAGTGAATATAACTTAACAGATGAAAAAAATTAAATTAAAGATATTGGCAGGGGCCAATATGTTTGTAGTAAACCCATGAAAACTGTATGATATTGGCAGAGGCCAATAGGTTCATAGTCAGACCATGAAAACTATGATTTGATACTGGTAGGTGCCAGTGGTTTGTAGTTAGCCCATGAAAACTATATCTGGATTAAGATATTGACAGTCAGCCAATAGGTTCCTAGTTAGCCCATGAAAACTAGGATAAGAAATATGATATTGGAGTTACCAATAGGTTCTTAGTGATCCTATGAAAACTAAGTAATTGGACAGATAGTCCATAAACCTTTAACAGGTTAATAGTAACCCTAGAAACTATAACTAAGACAGATAGTTAGAATGAATGGGGATGGGTAATCCAGAATTGATTTATTTGTTTTGCATATCATCATAATTTTTTGAAATACTATGTTTTAACCATTGTGGATGTAGGAGCACAGTATATGGTTTTGTAAATGTTTTAGGATACTAGTACGGGAAAAACCCGTTCCGCTAAGCGGCGTGGTCTCACTAGATATTCAAACGGTTTAAGATGGTAAATTATTATCCATACCGGGCATTATGTCTGACTCGAAGTTTTTGTTTTCCCCTTAAACTCTTGGGTACTCAATTGATCTTGAGTAGCTTGAGAGTTAAGGTTTTCTGGTGTTCTTTTAGATGAATAAAGCTTCCGGGGACGTGCAGAAGGCAAGATTGTTATCAGAGTTCTTTTATTTCCGCTATGTGTTTGTTTATGAAGGCAAATTGTTTTCTTGCCTATCTATATACTCTGATCTACCAAGGGGGCTTCTACATATGTCGCTCTTGGCATATTTTGTAATAATTATATGTTATCTGAGCATGGTCTGTGAATTGGGATTATGTAATCAATTTGGAATATTTTGAAATGAAATGTGGAGTTTGTTTTGTTGTTTAATTTTTTTTTCATATTCTTGTGCTTCTGTGTATCAATGTATCTAATATCATCGTGTTTGGTCGCCGAGGATTAATAACTATGGATGACTACAGCATCCGTAGAAGTTAGTTTTGGGCCTCCAAGCAGGAGGATATTACAATTTGGTATTAGAGCCTAGGTTTATGAGACTTTAAAAGAAACTTAAACCTAAAAGATTTTTCAAACATAATCCACCGAATCAGATAATAAGATTGGGGTTTGGGTTAACGCTATAAAAAGTACTTTTATTTGTTATATATAGTTATATATATAAGTACGTATACCCTTCTCTCTTAGACCGTTCTTCTGTGCCTTACTAAGGCTCGTATGCAGATTTACGAGAAAGGAGATATGGAAGCAGGAAACGAAAGAGGAAATCTTGGTGGAGGAAGCACCACAACTAATGGAAATACTCAACCCACTACTAGGAGAAACCCAGGTCAACCGGCTAATGCTAGTAACCAAAATGCTGAAGCCAATGTGGATGATGGAAATCCACCAGTAGATATGAGGGTGATGTATCAGTTCTTAGCCGGTTTGATACAAGCTGGTGCTGCTGCTAGAGTGGCTGGAAATGTAGGAGGGGCTAATCCTGTGGCTCCAGTTGGGAATATTGCTTTGTTGAGTAGAGATTACACCAGTTTGGGTGGGAAGCCATTCTTGGGAATGGAGAGTGTTGTAGAGGTTCAGAATTGGCTGTTGCACTGTGAGTGTATATTTATCGATATGGGTCTTAATGACGAACAAAAGAGAAGGTTAGCCTCTAGGCAGTTGCAGGGGTTAGCACTGCATTGGTGGAACCGTGTCACTGCCGAAGTTCCGGAAGAATGGTTAACTTGGAATGATTTTAAGACGAGATTTGAGCAGAAGTTTGTATCTGAGTTTTCCAAGTCTAAGCCGATGAGGAAATTTATGCTATGTTTGGTTTACCATTTTTAGTTTTGAGTTTTCGTCCATACAAAAATACGAACAACGCATGTATATTATGAAAAATGGTCATTTTAGAAAATGAATTTAACACACAAAATAGAAAACAACTTTTTTTCATTTTTCGTGTTTTGAGAAAAATGGAAGCACGAGCAACAATTCATCCTTCCGTCGTTCCTCCATCCACTTTGCGGTCCCCTTCAATCTTCCGTTCATCCCTTCCGACCTCCCTTCATTCTTCTCATATTTTGTAATTAATGTTGAAAACTCAAAACATAAAATACAAAATAAACCAAACGACCCCTTATGGATTTAGTGCAAGGAGAAATGTCAGTAGTTGAGTATCTTACTATGTTTGAAGAGCTGTCTAGATATGGGTACGTTCTTATAGATACTGACATCAAAAGGAATGAGAAGTTCATACGGAGAAAGCTCGAGCTTGCTAGGATGACCATGACACATTTCGGTGATCCTTGTAATACAGTAGTGGAGATGGCTATTCGCCATGAGGAGTTGCTTGCTGATCTAGCAAAAGAGAAGTCAGTGGAAACCTAGGTTTCTCAAGGGAAGAAGAGGAAGTTCTTTAAAAAGAAGGGAGCCCAAAAGGGAGACACAGCTAAGAGGTCGAAGGTTGAGGTAGTTTGTTATAAGTGTGACAAGAAGGATCACTTTGCTAATGAATGCCGATCAGAAAATGGGAGGAAGGCTGCAGTTAAGAAGAATGTGAAATGCTTCAACTGTGATCGGGTTGGGCATTACAAGAATTAGTGTCCAGAGCAAGTTAGAGAGGACAAAGGAAAAGTTTTTGCTATAGGACCAGCTAGGCCTACTGCAACAGATAAGGGAAAGACGGTGATGGAAGGTACGCTTTTGATTCAGAGTATTTCAGTTAGAGTACTTTTTGATACCAGTGCATCGCATTCATTTATAGCTCACTGTTTGGTTGATATATTATGTCTAGAACCTACCTACCTCGTTACTTCCTTAAGGGTTGCGAATCCAATAGGAGGGTATGCAACTCTAGGGTTAAGATGTGACTAGTTAGAACTTGACTTGTTAGGTCATAGGTTTGCATGTAGTTTGTATGTTATTGATTTCGTAGAATTCGAGACCATTTTGGGTATGGATTGGTTGAGAAGGTATGAGGCTAGAATATTTTTCCAGGATAGAGAAATATCACCGAGACACCCTAATAGTCATAATCGAGTGATATTCTCAGTAGAGAATATTGACCGGAGAGTTACTGCTATGGTTAATGCTATGGAGGTAGGAAATGAGTTAAGTCAAGTTCAGGTAGCAAGAGAATTAGCAGATGTTTTTGAGCCAGTCACTGGACTACCCCCGAAAAGAGATGTTGAGTTTAGAATAGATCTTGTGCCAGGAGCTGAACCTATAAGAAGACCACCTAGCAAGGTGACACCAATTGAGATGAAGGAATTGAAGGTGCAGCTAGTGGATCTAGAAGGAAGAAATTTTATTAGACCAAGCAGTTCGCCTTAGGGAGCAGACGCTGTGTTCGTGAAGAAACCCGATGGGTCATTGAGGATGTGTATTGACTATCATAAGTTAAACAAAAGGACAATTAAGAAAAATTATCCTTTGCCAAGAATAGACGATCTATTTGATCAGTTGAGTGGAGCCAGAGTGTTTTCCCTATTGGATTTGGCAACAGGTTACCACCGGTTAAGAGTGGCGGAGGACGGTATTCCTTTGATAGCATTTCGAACTAGATATGGTTCGTATGAGTGGTTGGTGATGCCATTTGGATTGACGAATGCACCTGCTTTCTTCCTAGATTTAATGGACCAAGTTTTCCAATAGTACTTGGATAAGTTTGTACTAGTATTTATAGATGAAATTCTAGTATACACTAAGTATAAGGGAGAGCATGAAGTTCATCTTAGAGTGATGCTTGAGATGCTAAGGCAGAATCAGCTAAAGGCGAAGTTTACCAAGTGTCATTTGGAAGAAAGAGGTAAAGTTTCTTGGTCATATGGTTTCAGAGACAGGATTGTCAGTCGATCCAAATAAGATTGAAGCTGTAAATAATTGGAAGAGACTAGAAACGGTGACTGAGATCCGAAGCTTTCTTTGACTTGCTAGCTACTACCGGAGATTCATTAAGGATTTCTCATGGATAGCAACACCCTTAACTAAGCTAACCAGAAAGGAAGTGAGATTTGTTTGGTCTAACAAATGTGATGAGGCATTCCTTAAGTTAAAGCATTTGTTGACCAATGCACCAGTATTAGTAGTTCCAGATGGAAATCAAGGATTGGTGGTGTATACTGATGCGTGTGGAACTGGATTAGGAGCGGTGTTGATGTAAAGTGGTAAATTCATTGCCTACGCATCTAGGTAGCTTAGACCGCATGAGGTTAGATATCCTACTAATGATTTGGAGTTGGTAGCTGTGATCTTCGTATTGAAGATTTGGAGACATTATCTTCTAGGGGAGAAATTTGAGTTGTATACCGATCATAAGTCTTTACGATATTTATTCTCTCAGAAAGAGTTGAATATGAGACGGCAGAGGTGGCTAGAGTTTTTGGCAGCTTATGATTTTGGTATAAAATATACACCAGGAAAAGGTAATAAGGTGGCAGATGCCATTAGCAGGAAACATCAGAATGTGGTGTTAACTATGATGGCAGAATGGAGAGATTTAGAAGCTTTAGTCAGTTGTGATGTGCAGTTAAGATCGACTGCTGGTTCTAGTTAGTGTGCTGCCAGGTTGTCTTGTTTAAAAGTTCGACCAGTACTGATTGAGAAAATTTCTTCTAAGTAGAAGGAGGATCCAGTAGTAGCTGAGAGGATCAGAAGAATTGAGCTTGGAAGAGAGATCGATGAGTTAAAGGATTTTAGCCTTGACCAGAGAGGGTGGCTAAGGAAGAAGGGATGGTTGTGTGTTCCAAATGTGGAAGACTTAAGGAAAGAAGTTCTTGGAGAATGTCATCGATCCAAGTTTACGATTCATCCTGGATAAACCAAGATGTATCAGGATATGAAGAGGAGCATCTATTGGGAAGGCATGAAGAGGGATGTTGGCTTATGGGTAAGACAGTGTGCAAACTGTCAACAAGTGAAAGCTAAACATCAGAAACCAAGTGGGTTACTGCAGCCTTTAAAGATTCCAGTTTGGAAATGGGATTTGATATCCATGGATTTTATAGATGTGTTGTCAAGGTCAAATAGAGGTAATGAAAGTATACGGGTTATAGTGGACAGATTTACCAAGAGTGCCCATTTCATCCCAGTTAAGTCAACCAGAACGGCACCTGTTTTAGCAAAGTTGTTCTTGAAGAATATAGTTAGACTGCATGGAGTTCCTAGTAGTATAGTCAGTGATAGAGACGCATTGTCCACTAGTGAATTCTGGAAGAGTCTGCAAGAAGTGATGGGTACCAAGCTTAACATGAGTATTGTGTATCACCCTCAGACAAATGGGCAGACAAAGAGAGTCAATAAGGTACTCGAAGATTTATTGAGAGCTTGTGCATTGGACTTTGGTGGATCTTGGGAAGATCACCTACATTTGGTTGAGTTTTCCTATAATAATAGTTATCAGACTAGTATAGGAATGGCGTCGTTTGAAGCTTTATATGGAAGACCATGCAAATCACCAGCATGTTGGTTAGAGACTGGAGATAGATTTGTCCTAGGTCCAAATTTGCTTAGAGAGGCATCATAAAAGATTGAGTTAATCCAAGGTAGGATGAAGGAAGCTCTGTCCAAACAGAAGAGTTACACAGAAAAGAGGCGTAAAGACCTAGAATTCTCAGTTGGGGATAAGGTTTCATTAAAGTATCACCTATGAAGGGTGTGGTACAATTTGGAAAGTCTGGGAAGTTAGCCCTAAGATATGTAGGTCCATTCCAAATTATAGAGAGGATTGGAAAGCTCGCATACAGAATAGAGTTGCCGAGCAGTTTGGCAGGTGACCATAATGTATTTCATGTGTCTCATCTTTGTAAGTATGTGCATGATCCAGAGACTGCTATTCCTCCGACAGGGTTGGATGATTTAGTAGTAAAGCCTAATTTGACTTTTGTTAGACAACCAGTTCAGGTTATAGCAAGAGATGAGAAAAGATTAAGGAACAAGACAGTCAAGTTGATGAAAGTTCAGTGGAGCAACAACGAGAAGGACTGTACTTGGGAGACATAGGACATGATTAGAGATACTTATCCTAATCTGCTTTGAGGGTATGTCTATATTAGATTTATATAGATAGTAGCTGGTTAGTTAGACTAGTATGGTTGTTAGGAGTTGTTACAGATGATTGCTATGTTTAGTATTTAGTCCTTACTGAATTTCGAGGACGAAATTCTTTAAGGAGGATAGCCTGTAACATCCCTAATTTTTTATAACATTATTCATAAAATTCAATTTGATTAATTAAATAGAATAATGATGATAAGGAGATTGAGGGTTGATTAAATTACATAATAGGACCGTGCTTATTAACAAAGTAAATGGGCTTTAAAATGGTTTATTGGTTAATTAAACTACACATGGGCATATTAGTAAATAGCCATTTATTTTACATGGCTATATCCTTTTGAGATTGTCCATTCACGTTTCACGTCTCATTTCCACTTTCACAAAAGAAAATTCTAAACCCTAAGCAAAAGCTGGCCATTACCAAGGAAGTAAAGAGGAATTTTAATCTAAAGCTAAGGATCAAAAGCTAGGGAGGATTAATCAACAACAAATCTCAAATTCCTTATCAAGTTTAAGGTGAATAATAATTTATTCCATCTCTTTTTGGTTTCTATAATCCTATGATTTCGGATTTATGTTTTATTTCATTTCTATGAAATTATGGATGATGATATGCTTAAATTATGAATTGTTTGATTTAAACAATTACCTTATATACATATATAATTCGTATGGTTTTAAGGGTAAAACCGTGAGATATTTATTTTCAAATGCCATGGAAATTTTTTATGTTAAGTAAAAAATAATTTTGAAAATTGGTTTTAAATTTTCAGAATTTTGCAAGCTATGGAAATTTTATTATGAATTTTTGATGAAAAATATGATAAGATTGGGTAAAATATTTATTTTGTGAATTTCAAGAAGAAATTGGGTCAAAAATTATAATATGTTTGATTATATGATTAATTCAAATTTTTGTGATTTTTGGGGATTTTTTCCAATTGATTTACTAGGGGAAATAAATTATTTTGAAAGAAGGGCTTTTCTGCAAATGTCGGATTTAGGTTATTTGGAAATGTTTTAATCTTTAAATCCTTTAATTTATGATCTAAATAAATGCAGCAGTTTCAGAAGTAAAGTATTTGAAAAGTTTTATGACAAGTCAATCAGTGTCTTCCAACTAGGTAAGTTGTTAGAAAGAAATTACTTAAAGTAGTTATGATTCAGCCTTTAAATCAGAAAAAGGTGTTTCGCCTTTAATGGAAGATACCTTCTGACTCCTTTGGTTCTGCCCCATTATAGAAGAAACCTTCAAAGTCGAAACCTTCATAATCCAAACCAATACACATGGTATCTCCTAGAAAGTACGTAGTGCATTGAAAGATAGGCGGAAGCTTTGGTGTCGAAGGGTAAACATCCGAAGGGGTCGAAACCCTACTTTGTTTTATAAGTTAAAGTCATTTCCTTGTTTTCTTAAAGCTTTCGACTTAGTCGAAACATATTGTCCAATAATGCTTTCGAAGAGTTTCCTTTGTTTTTACTTTAAACCAAACCTTTTTCTTAATTTCTTTTGAAAGGGGTTGGGTTTCGAAGGAGATGGAGTCGAAAGGGGGTTTCGACCCAGACCTTTGAAGTTTTGGTTTTTTGTCTTTTGCTTTCGAACTAGATGGCTCCGACACCATCAATTTTTTCCCAAACTAATTTATGTTGGTTTCGAAAGAGATACTTCCGTATATAACCATTTTGACCCAAATGATTTTTAAGGAGTAAACCCAATGCTTTCAAAAGGGGTATTTTCATTTGTTTCGAAGCTTTATATTTTTAAAAGATGATTTGATACCATCGAAAGATATAATAGGTTTCGAAAGAGAATGTTTATTAAGGGCTTTGAAAGGTTTGTATCCAATGTTTTGAAAAGAGATTTTTGCTTTCGAAAGGAGGCTATCCAAAGGTTTCGAAAGAGATGTTTGATTTCAAAACATAAACCCAATCTCAATTTAAAGTAATAACCATGGCATAAATAAAGATTTTGAAATGTTATTCACTTTGTTATTAACCCATAACTGTATTTTGGGGAAAGGACAGAATAACCAGATAGGTGGACCCAGTAGTGAATATAACTTAACAGATGCTAAAAATTTAATTAAAGATATTGGCAGGGGCCAATATGTTTGCAGCAAGCCCATGAAAACTGTATGATATTGGCAGGGGCCAATAGGTTCATAGTCAGCCCATGAAAACTATGATTTGAGGGCCAGTAAGTTTGTAGTTAGCCCATAAAAACTATATCCGGATTAAGATATTGGCAGTCAACCAATAGATTCCTAGTTAGCCCATGAAAACTAGGATAAGAAATATGATATTGGAGTTACCAATAGGTTCTTAGTGATCCCATGAAAACTAAGTAATTGGATAGATAGTCCATAAACCTTTAACAGGTTAATAGTAACCCTAGAAACTATAATTGAGACAGATAGTCAGAATGAATGGGGATAGGTAATCCGGAATTGATTTATTTGTTTTGCATATTATCATAATGTTTTGAAATACTATGTTTTAATCATTGTAGATGCAGGAGCACGGTATATGGTTTTGTAAATGTTTTAAGATACTTGTGAGGGGAAAACCTTTTCTGCTAAGCGGCGTGGTCTCACTAGATATCTAAATGGTTTGAGATGGTAAATTATTATTCATACCAGGCTTTTTGTCTGACTTGAAGTTTTTGTTTTCCCCTTAAACTCTCGGGTACTCAATTGATTTTGAGTAGGTTGAAAGCTAAGATTTCCATGTGTTCTTTTAGATGAATAAAGCTTCCGAGGACGTGCAGGAGGCAATATTGTTATTAGAGTTCTTTTATTTCCGCTGTGTTTATTTGTAAAGGCAAATTGTTTTCTTGCCAATCTATATACTCTGATCTACCAAGGGGCATCTTCATATGTCGCTCTTGGTGTATTTTGTAATAATTATATGTTATCTGAATGTGGTCAGCGAATTGGGATTATGTAATCAATTTAGAATATTTTGAAATGGAATGTGGAGTTTGTTTTTATGTTCAATGTTTTTCCATATTCTTGTGTTTCTGTGTACAATGTATCTAATATCACCGTGTTTGATTGCCGAGGATTAATAACTATGGATGACTGCAGCATCCGTAGCAGTTAGTTTTGGGCCTCCAAGTAGGAGGATGTTACATTTTACGTCATGCACCGCCACGTTTATTTGCTAGTTTTTTTTAAGAGGAAAGGCTAGATAACCTTTAAGTAAGGTCTTTTAAATGATTGCGGTAGTCTGAGAAGCTAAGTCCTCAATAGGCCGTGGAGCTGAGTCCATAATATGAAGCAACTAGGTAAATACCTAGGATGAGATATAATATAGCTAAACTATTGTGATGCCATTATTAGGCACTACAAGAGTTCCGTGGTATGCACGACGTTAAGGATATGTTACTGCATTGATGATGGATCCTGATGAGATGCTGGATTAGGGATACTAGCGGGGATAGTATCTTGGTCCAAAGGGGGACTGCGTTACTTATATATATATATATATACTTATGTAGTTATTTTCTACCTAGGGTAGATGGGGCATATCATACGCATATGTGAAGTTGAGACGAAAAAGTAAAATAAAAGACATAACATGTGATGAAAGACAATCGGTATAAACTAGTGTAATGTATAAAGTGTGTAAATTACCAATCGACAGAACGTTGTACTCACCCGCTCTTCATTACAACCCATAAGGTTACTGTAGATGCACATGTACTGGTGAAAGGCAGGAACAATGAAAGGATATATTTCCATATGCATGCTTGACACAGATAAGGACATTTGATCTCAGAAGTGTCAACCTTGGTCAATGGCTATATATTTTATTATACTTTACTATTCCGCTGTGAGTTTACATCGATAGCGCTCTGATATGCATTTGTTTATTTGCACGATACCAAAAACCAACGATTCATACTTTGGTGAAGTTGGGTTTTCGATTTAGCGGTGCCCATTGGCGTGTCGGTTGTCACACCACTAGCTAAGGTGACATGTGAAAATTTCAAATTGTTTAATATTAATCGTTGATTGAATTTACATCTATGAGTCGCACAAATGCAATGTTGAATACTCTGACTACCACCTGATTTAATTAAATTATAATCATTACAATTAAATTAAATAATATTTCTAAAACATTGATTATAAAATTTTGTTTGATTTGCGTCGATTAGCATTGAAAATTGTGCGTATATAAAACTTGTATACACATGTATCGATATGCATATTGATGTACATTTGAATTTGATTTAAATGTATATTATTTATTTGATTTGAAGTGACATGCAAGCCTAAGAGGCCCATGTAATGGGTAGCCAAACAATAAGGGGAGGAGTGTGGTGATATTTTGATATTTAGGGGTTTGAATTGGTGGAGAAAAGGATGGATCCAGTCCACTTTATCCGCTTTGCTTTTTCTCTTACATAAACCCATTGCCCCTCACTTTTTGAAGTTTACTTTTAGTTTCTCCTCTATTTAAGCTCTGGCCCAAACTCCATTCCACCACTGCTCCATTATTTTCAAATTAAAACACAAATTCGAATCAAATGAAGAATGGTGTGTAGATCTCTCAAATTAGTAGTTCTTTCTAGAAGAGATTGAATTCAAATCCAAGAGGTTTTGTAGATTCAACATTCGAGGTGTCATTTTTAGACTACGGTTGAGGTGACACTTAAAATCATACACGGATATATATATATATATATATATATATATATCTGTGTGTGTGTCATTTAACATGTTATTATATATGGTTAGATTAGCTTTATATCACGAATCCTTATGTCAATCTAGAATATATATAAACATATTATTGTTATAATATATATAGACACACACATGTGCTTTCATTCACCCAAATTTAAAAAACCAATTTTGTCGAATTAAAAATCAATTAATAAAAAGTGTTTCAAGTAAAAAATTGAATTTTGTAATTGTAGAAACGTACATCAAACATTTGAAAGTTATTTTATTAATTTTTATACATATTGTTTTAGAAATAAAAAAATTCGTAGGTATACACACACACACAATAATAATTTCAAAATGTACAAATATATATTTAGTTTTATAATATGAGACATTAAATAGATTTTGATAATTTATAAATATTTTTTTTTTGGCAAGGCCGACGGGGTTAGATGGTCCCCGACCATTTTATTGCTGCACCAATTAGAAAATTACACAGACAACGTAGAGCATTACTCTAAGAATACAAGGGGAAACAAGGCACAACAAGCACAAGGGAAACAAAAAACAGAAAAGGAAAAACAACACAGAATTATATGTGAAGTGAGGCAGTAATCCCTGGATTGAAAGAGAAAGAGAGAAGACTAATATCATTTTTGATTTCCTGCATAATCCACTGCTTGAAAACATCGTCAGTTTTTGCATTACTTGCATCGAACAATCTTGTATTTCGCTCTCTCCAAACAGAGTTGATGAAGCTCTTCATCACGGCGTTGAAAACCCGCTCACGTTCGTTTTTAAGTCCCGATCTCGTGTAGATCCTCTTCCACTCCACTTGATTGTCATCAGAGACGTTAGTACGTTGAAGCTTCGCCATGATGCATATCCAGATTTGCTTAATAAATGGGCACTCAAAGTATAAGTGTTCCACTGTTTCAGGTTGCTCACAACAGTAAGAACAGTAAATGTTAACATTCATACCCATGCAAGAAAGTTTAGCTTTGGTCATAATCGCACGATTAAGAACTTTCCAAAGCATGAAATTTTGTCGCATTTTACTATCAATGCTCCAGGTTCGCTTCCACCATCTCCATGTTGGGCAAATACCATTCTGCATGATAAATTCGTATGCATCTCCAGTTTTAAACAAGGCCTTTTTGTTACCCCAAACCAGACGAGCAGAAGTAGAGGTCACATAATATCGTATGCATGATAAATATATATTTTAACATATACAAAATCTTAAACGTCACAAAATGTTCTGTTAAAAATATAAAAAAGGACTTTTCCCATGCGATTTTTTAATTTAAAAAACGTAAAATAATTCCGTATGGATTCAAAAATTCAAATTAAATTGCGTTTGTCAAAATCTAAATTTGGTTGAAATGAATTACATATTATATACACACACACAATCACATAATACCATTTTATGTTATAAACGATTTTAAAATATTTAATTTAATATAAATACATACATACATACATACATATATGTATATATGTATTCATTTTATAAAAATATTTCATAGAATTATAATTCATTTGCAATAAAATATAATTATATATATGTAATAAAATATAATTCATTTGTAAAATTTAAAATTTGAATTTAGAATTAAATGATATTTTCATATTTTGATCTAGATTTGAAATTTGAATTTTAAAATTGTTTATATTTATATTATAAATATAAATATTATTATATATATATATATATTTGTGTGTGTGTGTTTGTCAAATTGATTTCACATTATTATATGTATGTGTATTTAATTAAATATAAATATAATTTTATATCATAATAAATAATTAATAAATAAATAAATATTAGACTATATATATCTATGTATGTATGTATTTCGACGGACTAACATGTCCATTGCAGTGTAAATTGCAATACTTATATCGGGCATGTTAAACTATGCAGATTGTATATGTTACACGTACACGTACATGTGTATTTGATACACATGTACACTCTGTATATATATGAAAAATAATATCAAATAAAACCTTTATTAATAAATAAAATAAAATAACGATTTTATTTAAAATTTATTTAGATTAGATTGAACGCATATATATATACATGTATACATGTATAAAGCTTACGTATATATGCATGTATTTTGCAATATCTATACATGTATTTATATAATATTTACACACACACATATATATATATATATATTTATAAAATTCTAATGAAAATAGGAAAAATATCAGGCTAGGATTGAGGAGCTTCGGAGTCAAGATGTGGGGATAAAAAGAGAAGTAGACGAAGATGTATTCCATGCACTCACTTGAGTTGCTGCAAAAGGGCGAATTGTAAGCCCAACTACAATATCTTGAGGGTATGTAATAGCTTATTATATACATAATATGATAATAAGTATATATGTATACAAAATTATGTACATATACGTATACATATAATATATATGTATGTATGTATATATGTATGTATGCATTGGTTTTAAATCCCAAGAACCACATGTACATATATGTATTTTATATGAATGCTTAGTATAACTAAGTTTGAGTTTTTTTAAATTCTAAGAACCACATGTATGCTGTATGTATCTCCACATTGTCATTTTGAATATAAACTAAGTTTGAGTTAAAATATATAAGTTAAGTTACTCAATAAATTACATAAATATATAATTAGCTTAAGTTACAAAAATATTTCTTCAATAAATTAAATAAGAGATATAGATTTTTAATAAATTAAATAAATATATAATTAGCTTAAATTATATATTTTGTTTCAATAAATTAAATAAGAGATATAGGTTTTTTTTAAATTACATAATAAACTAAACAAATATATAAGTTAAATAACTTAGTTAATTAAACAAATGTATATATAATTGAGTAAAATTATAAATTTTATTTCAATAAATTAAACAAGAGTATGTTTGTTTAAATTAAATCACTCAATTATATATATATTTAATTAGTTAAATTGTAAATTTTGTTTCAGTAAATTATTCAAGAGTTTATTCGAGTTAAATTATAGATTCTATTAAATCACACAATATATTAAACAAATATATAAGTTAAATCGCTTAATTTAAACAAATTCATATATAATTGAGTTAAATTATAAATTTTATTTCAACAAATTAAACAAGAGATGTAAATTTTTTTTTAAATATAACAATAAACTAAACTAATATATAAGTTAAATCACTCAATTAATTAAACAAATATATGATTAATGAAAATTTTAAATATTTGTTTCAATATATACAATAATTGAAATAAAAAATTGCTCGTTATTAATAACAAATTTGATTAAAATTTAGAGATCATCATTAGATAGAGCTGCTACAGTTATTAATGCTAGAATTAATTAACCCTTAAACTGTCCATATACAGTTAGTAATGCTATATAACTTCACCAAGTAGATTTAGCATAATAATGATTTATGTACATCATACGGACATGTGGGTAGTGTTAGGTGTTTTGGGTTAGGGTTGTGGTAAAATTTCAGGGTCGAAATTCTTTTAAGAGGGGTATAACGACCTGAAATTTTTACCTCTTTGATTTGCGAATATTTAATTAATTTTAAATATTCAAATAATAGGTTTTATAATTAAAATAAAAATCTTTTAAATAATAAATAATAATGGTGAAATATTTTTTAAAATTTGTTTACAAAAATAATTAGTTCGAAGAAGAGTCGAAAATGTGACCGGAATTCGTTTTCCGAATTTTCAAGTTTTCATCGGCTAAAAGTTGTCGGAAACGTTGTGTACACTATTGTATAATATTACACATACAAATAAAAATAAGTTAGGATACATATATATATATATGAATTTTTATATGTATATACCAACTTAAGTATATATAATTAGGTGTGACTTATTATGTAAGTATAAAATAACTTTAATGGAAAAAATGTCACATCACATAAAACATAAGGAGACATAAGTACAATTAGCAATTAATTCATGTTGGCTCAAGTGATGGGGGAGGGACCTAGCTAGGTTGCGTGAGCACTATGATGAGGAGGGAGGAGGGAGGAGGTAAAGATGAGGTGGAAAAGTATATGTGGAGGGTAGAGTACAAAGGCTATTTTGGTAATTTTATTATTTCAAATTATATAAGAAAATTTTCACCATCTCTATCTCTCTCCTTCCATTTTCATTTTATATTTTTTTCAAAAAGGTTGTCATGTTCTTTGAAGCTTTTCAAAAATATTCTAAGGGCTTCCATTTTAAATTCTAAAGTTTAAAAATAAAAATTTCTACTTTAAATTCTTTTAAATCTTGTTTAAACCACTTATCCTTCTTCCTACACCATCTGCTTTCAAAAAGAAAGCTAAAAACACCTCCACCATCATGGCCTAACCCCTTACTTCCCATGGCCGAACCACCTTGGCCTTTAAAGCCTTCAAAATATCGTTTTTACTAAGGAAAATCTGTGTCCTAGGTCATATTCAAAACGTAGTGGAAGCTTGGTTCGTTTTGGTAGCTTTTGGATGAGTTAAAGCTCACTCCTTTAAATAAAGTTTTAACTTTATTTTTGATGTTTTTAGTTGTTAAATTAGTTGTTGGTTTGGGTGAATATTATATTGATTCGAATATACATGTGTATGCTTGTATAAATAGTTGAATAAAACTTGGAAAGTGAAGTAGAAAGTTAAAAATGTTTGAAAGTTAGGAACTTTACTTGTTGAATATTATGTATGACATGTGATAGATGTTTGTGCTATCCTATGTGTAGTATGATAAAGAAGTTAGCATTTAAGTTACTTGTTTTACGACATCGAAATCTCTTGTATAAACTCGCGTCTTTACTTACTATACATTCAAGAAATTTTTTTATAAAAGCTCTAACTTTACCCTTAGTTTTCCAAACTTTATTCTAAGTTTATAAAAGTAACTTAAAAATAAAAAAGGTAGAGTTTTTGAAAGCTATTTAAAGTATAAACCAAGTTTAAAATTATGGGTCATATAGCGACAGTCGCTATAAATGCAGTTCATAATACGAACTCCTTTTGCAAACTTAAAAGTGTTTTAACATAAGCATCTTTTTGGAAAAGTGTTTTCAAAACTTATTGTAAGTATTTAAAAATAAATATTATTTGTTTATTTATTCATTTATTTAATAATTAATTAATTAAACAAGGAAATTAGTACTTAATCATTAGTTAACAAGGTAATTAGTACTTAAGTATTAATCAAGTAAGTTAATTATAATTAGTTAATTAATAAAGGGTTAATTTTTATTTAGTTAATTATTTAAGGATTAATTACTATTTGTTTATAAAAACATAATTATTAAATGAGGTCAAGATTTAATTAAGACTCGATTAAGATTAATTTAATCATTAATAACGGTTTAAATTATTATTTAATTATTAATTAAAAATTAATTATGGTTTAATTATTTATTTAAAGATTAACTATTGTTTAATTATTTATTTTAACAAATAATTATTATTTAATTATTTATTTGATAGTTGATTGTTGTTTAATAATTAATTAATGGTTTAATTATTAAAATAAAAGTTTAAATGTTATTTAATTATTAAATAAAAGTTTTTGAGTTTAAACCGTTTTATTTCTAAAGATTGGTTTTGTTTTGAAGCAACTCCCTCTTAAAGAATATTTTAAATCCAAGGGATTTCTTTATCTACCACCCTTAAGTAACCCCGATTGAATATGAAACCCAATGACATCTGTTTGGCAGAAATAAACACCATTCTACTAATTAATTTTTTTTTGACATCTATTTAGCAGAATAAATCACCTTCTGCTAATTAAATTATAATTAACATCTGTTTGGCGGAATATATCACAATCCTACCATAGTTCACTAAGTAAATTATGTTGACATCTATTTAAACAGAATAAAACACCAGTCTACTATTATAGTAACTTGGACATGTTTTTAGCGGAACAAATCCCTGTCTGCTATTATTATGGAAACTTGGACATCTATATATATGTTGATTGGTTATGATTTGTTCATCCCTTTTACATATTTGATTGCTATGTAAACACCTATGTTATAACTTAGAAAGTTAAACTCAAATATGGTCACTAAGCCTCTTTTTGATTTTTGGTAAAGTCAATAATACTTTTAATTATGGTTTCAATTTAAGTAATGATTTTAAAAAAGGTGTATGAAGTTAATTTAATACTTCTTGAATGAATTTTCAAAATCATTGTTTTGTTAATGTGGTTTAAAGATAATTAAATGGAGGATGTTTTTAAATAATAATTTGTTTATTTAAAGGTGTTATAAATAATTGATTATTTATCAAAGGAACTTTATTGATTAAAGTTTATAAAAGAAGTGTTATAAATGATTTTGGATATTTTATAAACGAATTTTTACAAATGGTTTTGGATGTTTATAAAAGAGTTTATAACTGATTTTGAATATTTAGAAAAGGGTTCTAAAAATGGTTTTGGGATATTTATAAAAGAGTTTTATAAATAAATTCGGAGATTTATAAAAGGGTTTTATAAATGGATTTGAAATTTAAGTAAAGGAGATTTCATAAATGAAAGAAATTTATTAAAGGGATTTATTGAAGAAAATTTATAAAAGAATTTAAGATTTGGATTTCTCTTAACCGACCTTCTTAATTATGGTGGTATGGAACTTCCGTTTCATGCTTAACACCTAAGGAATAGTGTTTGGTGTTATTCTTATCTCTAATTTAAACAACACTTGTTTTAATCCTCTAGATATAATTTTGAATAAGAAAATATTTCATACTATTTTGTGAATATACTTATACTAGCGAGATAAGTATATGAATATTTTGACAAATATTTTGGAAAGAGATTTAAAATAAATGAAAGATTTATTTTGAGGCGCTTAGTGGTGCTATGGGTAATTAAATCTCTGAATTGTTGTTTTTTGATTATTTAGTTAAATAATTGACTATGAAATCTTGACCTGTTTTGACTCAGGAAGTATGATTGTATATTCGAGTTCCTCGGTGAGGACTCGAATACTTGTTGCATACTTCCAATGAAACAGAATTGAGTTAGCCGGAAATTATCGCTTACTTTGGAGACACTGGTTTTTCAAGTTTATCCAAACCACTCCAAACTAATAACATTCATGATAAAGTAGGCTATGGAGCTATACTATTCTTCATGAGGGTGATTCCAAAATGGAAGATAATAAATTTTGAATGTTTATTCGATCCTGGAACCACTTGTATGGATGAATGTTAGCATTGCATCTCTACCATGAGGGCAGTGTTAGCATTCCAAGACAGTCTGCTAGTAGAAAAGGTAAAAGCGTGGCCTCAAGCCTCACAACCCGGAAAAATGGCTAAAATAGGGTATGCAGCAGAGTTTGTTGTTTGCTACCATTAGGAGCCGTCATCCTATTCTAGATTGTCCCCTTAGAGTTATTTTTGCATGCAGACATCGAGGGGCAATGTTTGCTGTCTCGATGTCAAGGGATGAGGTAATTCGGCTTGTCATTTTGAAGGGGTAGGTTGACTCTGTGTAGTAGAGAGGCAAATGCTTCTATAGCCCTCATGTACATTTTCTGGAGGTGTACCATCGTATGGTAGTCCCTCACCTAGTAATAGTTGGAATCCATTTTCCAATACGAGCCTTCGGACTTGATTGTATATCTATTATGCTAGAATTTAATTAATGCAACAATTTCGGCCACGATTCAATATTTACTTTAACCTTATACAATATTATAATATCACTGGATTTTCTATAGAAAATGTTTTGGTTATCGTAAGGTAAAAAACCGTCCGTGTTTATGTGCGGCGTGGTCTTACGGGATACCTTTGATTATAAATGGTTTTACAAGTTAAATAAATAAAATTCCTTGTGATTTGAGTTTCTCACGCTGGTTTTACCAGACTGAACTGGGTGTTATTTTCCTATAATGCTCAAGTAAACCGAGCATATTTTTCAGATTTAGTTGGATTCTTTGAAGCTTTAAGGAGACGGGCTGGATTCTCCAAGACGTATTCACATATCTTATATTCTTCCGACATTTCTATTGCTTTGATTTCTGTTTGTGTTAATCAGTGTTTCTAAGGATAGGTTGCTATAACTGTCCAGGCTAATAATAGGTTAGTGTACTCTGATGTTGTGTATGATAAAGATGATTTCTTTTTGTAAAGACTTGTTCATATTATATATTACTCGTCATGTTTTTTTGCGAGATTTAGTTTTGTCTATTCTTTCTTTCACCCCAAATGACTTTCCTTTTGGGCACTTAAATGATCGACACATGAATCCTGAAGATGTATTAAGTGTCGTCTTTAGGTGTAAGAAAGGCAGATCGTTACAAATGTATAAAGTGTCGTCTTTAGGTGTAAGAAAGGAAGATCGTTACAACGTGGTATCAGAGCTTAGTTTAAGCAAACACCTAGGCTTTGGTGGGGTAAACTCATTTGAGATAAGGTAAGTAGGACCCTTGAATGAGTCTGATTGTATTATATATATGAATGCGTATTTGTTTGTACTATAAAAATGTTTTATGTTGTGTTGATTTGTCTGTTGAGTGGATTATGAATTTTGGTCTGTACAGAAAGTACAACTATATCGATAGGGGTTTCTAATCTCTTTAACAAGGACAAGTGTCATAATATTATTTTAAAAGTGGTAAATGAAATAATTTTACCAGAAATATATTTCATGTATATATATGTATTTGAATGATTTCCAAAATTAATATAGTTATATTAATATGTTGAATAATTCATAAGAAATTTTCCTTAGTAAAGTATGGGTTAGGTATTCACAGTTTGACTATAAGGCGTTCGTTGATAATGTTGAGTTAAAATTAGGTTTTAATAAGAGGTATTTATTAAAAGAAATATTTCAGATGGTTTTATAAAAAGTTTATTTTATAAATCAGGATTACAAAATATGTTTTTAAAATAAGATGGATTTTCGAAGAATTTTAATGCTGGTGGTTTTGACAAAATTTTCAAATGATTCTTGAAAAAATAGTATTGTTTAAAAATATTTTAAGGTATAAATATTTTGAAAGGGGATTTGAGAATAAGATTTTTCTTTGGACAGTTCGGGGAATGAGTCTCGATCTATTTTGTGATGATCAAAATAATCTTCTAAGTGACAATCATATGTTTGCTTAAGCGAATGTGGTAGTGAACTTAGTAAATTATTCTCTTTGTCATTGTACGATCAAAACAAGTTCGAATTCGAATGAATCCAAAGCAAGTGGATGATAAATATTTTATTAGAAATTATTTAGCTGGAAATATATATAGTATTGTTTCAAATGGGGATTTGAAAATAAGAAATATTTTTGTAATTAACTAGTTCAACTGCCTCGAAAGCAAATAAAAATGGGTAGAAGATGTGTTTGGATGATAAACATTTCTTTTGAGTATTACCCTTCTTGGCAAAAGGGATGTATGATACTACATGGTAGTATCTAGTTCCTTGATATCATTTTAGGGTTACTCGCGCTATAGATATATTTGTATGAGTTAAAAATATAGTATCATTTCAATAGTTTTTTAGTAAAACCCGGGTATTATGCCCTTAAATTTCTTGAAAGAAAAAATAGGATTTAAAAATAAAAAGGTATTTTGGTTAGATTATTAAGTGGGTTAATAAATGAAGTTTTTAATTGGGTTAAATTTTATAAGGAGGTTTAATAAACTTTGTTTTATTAAACCGTGTCTTTTTATTTTAACACCAAGGAGTTAAATTTTATTTGATATTATTGGGCTGGGTAATATTTTTTTTACCATGGAAGTGTCTAAGAAAAAGTAGACTCTAGGACGGAGTTTGGATACCAGCATCCTACTCTTCTTAACTACTTACCAGACTGATTGGGTAAAGTGGTTGAATTGGTCGACTCAGGTTTAAGATCTAAAATTATTTTGGGCCTAAATCTGAATAAGTTAAAAGCGAATAGAATTAAAAATAAGATGTTTTGTATATACTCTTAGGATGTAGGATAGTATTTTACAAGTTAATAAAGTAAAATGATTTTATAAAAGGTTTCATAAATAAAGTTCTGCCATTTTAAAATGCTTAGACCTAAGTAGAAATTGTTATGAAATATTTTCATAAATATTTTGAAGAGGATAGAAAGTAGTCGAATAGTAAGAACCAATAAGATATGTACGTAAGTTGTACATATATCCTTCCTCTTTTTCACATAATTCTCGATCCAAGATTCGAGTACATGACTTGAGATGTTTCATACCATTTCAAAGAAGGAATTATCACTCGATTTTTGATGGTGAACACTTAGTGAGGGTTCTTAATATGAAACCAAAAGTTTTCTATCATAATATATGGCTATGAAAGGAGAACAGAGGTTTCTAATTAAGAAGTCTGATCAGAGTCTGCATTAGGGAATCAAGTGAGCGATAATAGTTCGGGAGTAAAAGCTATGTATTCGAGTGAGTGATCAAATCGTCTTTAGCATGAGAATGATCTATGTACATCATACGGACAGATGAGTAGTTTTAGGTGTTTTGGGTTAGGGTTGTGGTAAAATGTTTGGGTCGAAATTCTTTTAAGGGGGGAGAGTGTAACGACCTGGAATTTCACCTCTTTGATTTGCGAATATTTAATTAATTTTAAATATTCAACTAATAGATTTTATAATTAAAATAAAAATCTTCCAAATAATAAATAATAATGGTGAAATAGTTTTAAATTTTGTTTAAAAAAATATATAATTCGAAGAAGAATCGAAAATATGACCGGAATTTGTGTTTCGAATTTTTGAATTTTCGTCAGCTAAAATTTATCGGAAACATTGTGTACACTATTTTATAATATTACACTTACAAATACAAATTAGTTAAGAGATATGTGTGTGTATATATATATATATATTTATATGTATATATCTACTTAAGTATATATAATTAGGTGTGATTTATTGTATAAGTATAAAATAAATTTAATGAAAAAGAAAATGTCACATCACATAAAACATAAGGAGACATAAGTACAATTAGCAATTAATTCATGTTGGCTCAAGTTATGGGGGGAGGGACCTTGCTAGGTGGCGTGAGCACTATGATAAGGAGGGAGGAGGTGAAGATGAGGTGGAAAAGTTTATGTGGAGGGTAGAGTACAAAGCCTATTTTGGTAATTTCATTATTTCAAATTATATAAAAAAATTACCATCTCTCTCTCCTTCCGTTTTCATTTTCTATTTTTTTTTCAAAAGGTTGTCATGTTCTTAAAAGCATTTCAAAACTATTCTAATGGCTTCCATTATAAATTCTTAAGATTAGAAATCAATATTCCTACTTTAAATCTTGTTTAAACCACTTATCCTTCTTTCTACACAATCTCCTTTCAAAAAGCGAGCCTATATCACCTCCACCATCATGGCTGAACCCTTTAATCCCCATGGCCGAATCACCTTGGCCTTTAGGGCCTTCAAAATCTCATTTTTACTAAGGAAAATCCGAGTCCTAGGTCATATTCAAAACGTAGTGGAAGCTAGGATCGTTTTGGTAGCTTTTGGGTGAGTTAAAGCTCACTCCTTTAAATAAAGTTTTAACTTTATTTTTGATGTTGTGTAGGTGTTAATTAGTTGTTGGTTTAGTTGAATATGATATTGATTCGAATATACATGTGTATGCTTGTATGAATAGTTGAATAAAACTTGGAAAGTGAAGTAGAAAGTTAGAAATGTTTGAAAGTTAGGAACTTTAGTTGTTGAATGTTATGTGTGGCATGTGATAGATGTTTGTGCTATGCTATGTGTAGTATGCTAAAGAAGTTAGCATTTAAGTTACTTGTTTTACGACATCGAAATCTCTTGTATAAACTTGCTTCTTTACTTACTTTACTTTATAGAAAAAGTTTTAAAAAAGTTCTAACTTTACCCTTAGTTTTCCAAACTTTATTCTAAGTTTATAAAAGTAATTTAAAAATAAAAAAGATAGAGTTTTTGAAAGCTATTTAGAGTATAAAACAAGTTTGAAATTACAGGTCATATAGGGATAGTCGCTATAAATGTAGTTCGTAAAATGAACTTTTTTTACGAAATTAAAAGTCTTTTAACTTGAGCATCTTTTTGGAAAAGTGTTTTCAAAATTTATTGTAAGTATTTAAAAATAAATATTTTTTATTTTTTATCCATTCATTCATTTATTTAACGATTAATTAATTAATTAATTAAACAAGGTAATTAGTACTTAATTACTATATAACAAGGAAATTAATACTTAAGTATTAATGAAGTAAGTTAATTATAATTAGTTAATTAATAAATGGTTAATCATTATTTATTTAATTATTTAATGCTTAATTATTATTTAAATTAATTATTAAGGATTATTTATTGATTTATTTATAAAAGGGTTTAATTATTAATTAATTCCTAATGAAGTCAAGATTCAATTAAGATTTGATTAAGATTAATTCAATCATTAATAAGGGTTTAAATTATTATTTACTTATTAATTAAAGATTAATTATGGTTAAATAATTTATTTAAAGATTAACTATTATTTATTTATTTATTTTAAAGGTTAATTGTTGTTTAATTATTTATTTAATAGTTAATTATTGTTTAATTATTAATTAAAGTTTTAATTATTAAAATTAAAAGTTTAATGTTATTTAATTATTAAATAAAAGTTTTAAAGTTTTAAACCGCTTTATTTCTAAAGATTCGTTTCATTTTAAAGCAACTTTTTTTAAAGAACATTTTAAATTCAAAGGATTTCTTTATCGACTAACCTTAAGTAGCTCCAATTGAATATGAAACCCAATGACATCAGTTTGACAGAAATAAACACCATTCTCCTAATTAAATTTGTTTTGACATCTGTTTAGCAAAATAAATCACCGTTCTTCTAATTAAATTATAATTGATATCTGTTTGGTAGAATAGATCACAATTCTACCATATTTCACCAAGTTGATTGTGTTAACATCTATTTAAACAGAACAAAACGCCATTCTGCTATTATATTAACTTGGATATGTGTTTAGCGGAACAAATCCTGTCTGCTATTATTATGGCAACTTGGATATCTATCTATATGTTGATTGGTTATGATTTGTTGATCCCTTTTACATATCTAATTGCTATGTAAATACCCATGTTATAACTTGGAAAGTTAAACTCAATTAAATGACAACTATTGTGGTCACTAAGCCTCTTTCTGATTTTTGGTAAAGTCAACCATACTTTTAATAATGGTATCGAGTTAAGTAATAATTTTTAAAAAGGTGTATGAAGTTAATTTAATACTTCTTAAATGAATTTTCAAAATCATTGTTTTGTTAATGTGGTTCAAAGATAATTAAATAAAGATGTTTTTAAATAATAATTTTTTTATTTAAAGGTGTTTTAAATAATTGATTATTTATCAAAGGAACTTTATTGATTAAAGTTTATAAAAGAAGTTTTATAAATGGATTTGAAATTAAGTAAAGGAGATCTCATAAATGAAAGAAATTTATTAAAGGGATTTATTGAAGAAAATTTATACAAGAATTTAAGATTTGGATTTCCCTTAACCGACCTTCTTAATTATGGTGGTATGGAACTTTCGTTTCTTGCTTAACACCGAAGGAATAGTGTTTGAGGTTATTCTTATCTCTAATTTAAACACCATTTTTTTAATCCTTTTGATATGTTTTGTGAATATACTTATGCCAGTGAGATAAGTATATGAATATTTTGATAAATATTTTTGAAAGAGATTTAAAATAAATCAAGATTTATTTTGAGGATTAGTGGTTGCTTTGGGTAATTAAATCTCTGAATTATTGTTGTTTGATTATTTGATATTTAAATAACCAACTATCAAATCTTGACCTGTTTTGCCTCAGGAAGTATGATTCTATATTCGAGTTCCCCAGTGAGGACTCGAATACTTATTGCATACTTCCAAAGAACCGAAATTGAGTTAGCTAGAAATTATCGCTTAATTTGGAGATGCCAGTTTTCCAAATTTATCGAACCACTCCAAACTAATAAAGTTCGTGATGAAGTAGGCTATGGAGCTATACTATTCTTTCTGAGTCAAAACAGGTACGGATGAATGCTGGCATTGCATCTCTGCTTGAGGGCAGTATTAGCTTTCCAAGATGGTCTGCTAGTAGAAAAGGTAAAAGCGTGGCCTTAAGCCTCATAGTCAGAAAAAATGTCTAAAACAAGGTATGCAGCAGAGTTATGTGGTTAGCTACCATCAGGAGCCGTCGTCCCATTATATATTGTCACCTTAAAGTTGTTTTAGCACGCAGGCATCGAAGAGCAATGTTTGCATCCTCTGTGTCAAGGGATGAGGTAATCTGGCTTGTCATTTTAAAGTGGCAGGCCGACTCTATGTAGCAGAGGGGAAGATGCGTATGTAGCCCTCTGGTACATTTTCTAGAGGTATACCATTGGAAGGTAGTATCTTACCTAGTCATAGTTAGAATCCATTTTCCAATACGAGCCTTCAGAATTGATTGTATATCTATTATCCTGGAATTTAATTAATGTAACATTTTCGGCTATGATTCAATATTTATTTTAACCCTAGACATTATTATAATATCACTGGATTTTCTATAGAAAATTTTTTGGTTATCGTAAGGTAAAAACCCATCTGTGTTTATGTACAGCGTGGTCTTACGAGATACCTTTGATTTCAAAAGGTTTTACAAGTTAAAAAATATAATTCCTTATGATTTGAGTTTCTCACACTGGTCTTACCAAACTGACCCGGGTGTTGTTTTCCTATAATGCTTGGGTCAGCCCGAGCATATTTTTCAAACTTAGTTAGATTCTTTGAAGCTTTCAGGAGGCGAGCTGGATTCTCCAAGACGTATTCACGTATCTTATGTTCTTTCGCTATTTTCGTTGCTTTGACAACTGTTTGTGTTAATTAGTATTTCTAAGGACAATGTGTTATAACTGTCAATAGGTTAGTGTACTTTGATGTTGTGTATAATAAAGATGATTTCTTTTTGCAAAAGCTTGTTCATAATATATAACTCGTCATGTTTTTTTATGAGATTCTGTTCTGTATTTTCTTTCTTTCACCCCGAACAACCTGTCTTTTAGACACTTAAATGATCGACACAAGAATACTGAGGATGTATTAAGTGTTATCTTTAGGTGTATGAAAGGCAGATCATTACAATGTATATTTGGTTTGTACTTTGATGGTATTGGTTAGATATTTTGTTTGTACTGTGATGATATTGTTTGGATATTATGATGTTGGATAATTTTTATGATATTATTATGTTGGGTAATATGTATTGTATTATAATGGTATTGAGATGATATTGTGATGATATTTGGTTGGCATTGTGATGGTAGTGAGATGAATATATATTGTATATATTTGAATGTGTGATTGAGATTAGAAATACAGCAAAAAATTGCAAATTTATTTCAGTTATGATGTTAGTAAGGCGTTGATAGGGCATCGGAAAAATCTGAATTTGAGAGTTTAACTAGGCGTCGACTAAACGTCGGTAATCCAAGTTATACAATTTCAATTATAGTCAGCAGGGCAACACAATGGAGTCGGAAACAAGGCATCGATGAAAGGCATTAGTAAATACCCAATGCAATATGTCAACATGGCGCCAAAAAAAATTCTGACCTTACCGACACCATATATGGCATCAGCATAGTGTCATAAGTCCTTTATTAATGCCCCACCAGTGCCATTTTAGAATCGGTAAAGTGCTGTGTTTTTGTAGTGCAATAAAATCTAAAATGGTTATTTGTTTTGAAATTCGCCCATTTAACCCGTTGCATTTTTGCATAGTTCCAACAATGGTACATAGCCCAATAGCCTATGTAGTCTAAATTTGCAGTATTATGTCTAACTTTTTAAAGCCCAACCATTTAGTAGGGTGTTTAGAAAAGTAGCATCTAAGGTTAGGTTTGGGTAATCAAGTATTCCGCCCTACCTTGCTACTGTCCCGACCCGAAAGAATGAGGTAAGCCCCAATGTTATCATCAATATAAAGGTCCAAATTGGCTTTGAGCCTTTGGATAATTTTCAAAATTTATTTTGAAACCAAAATAAAACTTTAAATTTAACCTGTCTAGAAACGTAGTGTCTATGATTAGGTTTGGATAATCAAGTATTCCGCCCTATCTTGCTACTGGCCTGGCTCGGCCCGAAAGAATGAGGTAAGCCAAAATGTTATCACTAATATAAAGGTCTAAATTGACATTGGTTTTGGGATAATTTTCAAAATTATTTTGAAATCAAAATAAACTTTGAATTTAAAATGTTAAATTTAAAATAAATAAAATAATATTTTAAATTTAAAGGGTTAAATTTAAAATAAGTAATGATTTATAAATGTTATAAAATAATTTTCAAAAAAATTTTGAAAGTAAAATAATTATTTTTGAAAATCATTAATAATTAATTAAATTATTTAAATAATAAATTAAAAGTTAATTAATTAAATCGAAGTACGTATATATTGATATATGTAACATTATTTGAAAATGATAAGGTGATATATATGTATATATAACTATATATAATTTTTAAAATTAATTATAATTAGTTAATGTTTTAATTAAATAAATAAATTAAGTGTTAATTAATAAATAATACAATACACATATATAAGATATATGTTTGTACTATAAATGTTATAGTGTGCATATTCCATTTAAAATGTTTAAAATGAATAAAATAAATTAATTAAATTAACTAAATAAGATTGAATTAATAAAATTAATATAAGATTATACATAAGATTATTATATAAGTTAATTAAATTGTAAAATGTTATACAAGAATTAGACTTATATAATATGAATGTATAATAAAGATGGAATAGTAAGAAACCTAAAATAGATTTATGGAATAAATACATACGTATAGCTCGCGTACCGTGATTTCAGATGTGATCGACACTTGAATCACAAGGGTATTTCATAAGAAATACATTATTCAATAAATCTATATCACTCGAATTAATAATTTA
Source organism: Allium fistulosum (assembly GCA_030737815.1). NCBI lineage: Eukaryota > Viridiplantae > Streptophyta > Magnoliopsida > Asparagales > Amaryllidaceae > Allium > Allium fistulosum. The sequence continues at coordinate 1,264,886,367 of CM060901.1, read as the reverse complement.
ATGATTATGAATCTTTAATATAAAAGTTGTTTTTTACTATTTATATATATTAATAGATTACTTACATAATTTTTAGTTGTTGAGCTTTCCCCAAGCTAGGGATGTTATGTATAGTACTAAATTCACATATTTGTTAAACTTTTCCCAAGGTATGTGCATTATACTTAGACCATCACCAAATGGTAGGTACAAGTGGATAATCTCCCTTTATTTGTTGAACTTTCCTCAACGTAAATATGAGAGTAGGAAAAGGACCACAAGGCTGTGCAGTTAAAGCACTCGACAGATTCAATGCGACAGAGGTGCAAAAAGTCATAGCGGGGATACAGCGAGGATATAGTGGATGGCTCTAAAATAGCATATAAAACTTGTACTTAATATTTTAACAAATATATAAATGGTAATTAAATGAAAAATTAACGTTCAATTGAATTATAATTAATACATAAATAATTTTAAATAAAACATGTGCGAATATACTGTAAATAAACGTAAAACTGTTATATAACATAATTGGATTAATATAAAATTATAGTATTTTCATTTCTGAAAATATATTAAAATTCAATTAAATAAATTAATTTCATAGTCTTTATAATGTATAAATGTCATTTTTCAATTCATTTCTTTTAAAGAAGATATTGCGGAAATAACAGAATATAGCGGGAATAACGAGATATAGTGGAAATAGCGGGGCTTAAAGCGGAAAGGCTATATATGGGGCTATATGGAAAAATGTAGCGGTAGAAATCCGCTATGAGATATAGCAGGGTTATAGCAGGGTAGTAGCGGGGCATTAACTGCACAACCACAAGGTTAGGAGTTGTATGTGATATAACCATTTAGGAGTTATCCATCATATGTAAGCCTATAATTTGTTGAGCTTTACTCAAGGTTAAAATACAAAGGCATGCGAGTCCTAAGACTCATTAAAAAAGTTTGAAAGACTATTGTGTTTCTTCTTAGCACTACAGGAAATATTAATATTCAAAGCACTCAATATCAGCGTTTAAAGCCTAAACGCAATTTTTAACCCTAAGGCTCCACTTGGGAGTTTTGTAGTACCGGTTTTGAGAGGTTTTGAATGTACCAGTTTTGACCATAAATGATCGTAGTGGTTTTGATTGGTTTACATAAAGTGTTGTTACAACCGATCAATACATGCTTGAGAGTTTAACATACATCGGTTGTAAGAGTTTTTCACTAAAGTAATATTACATGTGTACCCTTACATCTATTCTTTAGTTTTGTGAAGATTAATTTTCCTATATGATTAGTAGGGTTATAATTAAAAAAATTTAGAACCCTTCAAAACACCCTAATTTGATGGGTTGAGAATTGTCATTAAAATTACACTACATTAGTTTTCACTGGTTTTATAACCAACAATAACCAGCATGAAAAAAAACTTACAAGCAAGGTTTATTACAATACCTGAAATATAAAGACATCCAAAATCAGTCAAAACCGATAATAAAAAACTCCCAAGTAGAGCCTAACTCTTATATCAAAATAAACTAAAAAGCGTTCACATATTTCCCTCATTTTAGTTCCAAATTTTTTTATTAGGCGGCTAACTTTTTTACTTTAACTCGAGAATCTCTTCTCTCTAGTCTTCACTCTTCGTTTCCTATTTCTAAAAAATTCACAAACCCTTGTTGATTTCCCCCTCTTCTTCCATATAGCAAACAAGCGAAGAATAACTAAGGCAAATTATTCTTTTAATTTTCTCCTCCATCAACAAATTTGGTAAAATATCTTTCCATCTCTAGATTTTTCCCTTTTTTCAGAAATGGATATTTATGTAATTTTATATGGCATTGGTTTGAATTTTCTTAAAAAATATGTTGTACTATCCTCTTGTAATCCTTGGCTATGCTTTAAATTTCTGGAAAAATATTGAGTTAATGTTTAATCACTTCATAGCTACATGATCGATTGAAATCTAAAATGGTAATCTAGTGCCCTTAAGTTTGCATGGCTAAAATATAAACTATGATGTATGGTAATCAATTTCAACTCCTATGTCTCAATATAATCAAGGCTTTGATTTTTTTTGGGAGTTATTATATTATTTACTTATTAAGGAAGTGATAGTCTAAGAAACTTTAGTTGATGCACTGTGTTATACCGCCTTTTGACCGGGCAGTATACGGACGAACCCGATGAGTCAAACTTCGAAGTTATCAAGGAAAGATGCCCAAAGAGATAACCACAAAGCCCAAAAATAAAAGTACAAGCGAGAGCACAACACAAATACAAATACCCCAAAAAAATTCAAGGGCCCAAAACCCCATAGTGTAGGGTCGTACCAACCCATAAAACTTCCACCAAACCTTCCCATCTCCTGCCTATTAGCTCTCCTTGATGCTAGAACCCTACTTCCAATGTTGTCTGGTTGATTCTATGCAACACTCTATCAATCTCCACGATCTCCTGAATCGGCAACTTTTTTCTTCTAAAACTCCATCATTTAGACTCTGAAACAAGCTAATATTGATACAAACAACAATGGAATAACGAAGCTAGCCACAAGACGAGCCGAAACGAAGAGTTCAAGATGATTAGTTTGGCCATTTTAGGGATCGATAACGACCCCTGACCTTGGAATCATGCACACCCGTACTAAAGTGATGACGTAGACACCCTATTTTCATGGAGAACTGGTCTATAGCAAGAAGAATAGCCTAGAGATCATTTGTGTGATATTTTAGGCTCTCGACCTCTATAAATAAAGGGGCATGAATCATTTTTCAGGATCTTTTTGGCTCTAACTCTACTCAACTCTAGTTTCTTGTAATTCTGAGAATCCAAGTGTCGGAGTTGTATCGACTTCGAAGAACTTCTGCCTCCAAGTTAGAATATAAGCAATAAAATCATTAAGTGGATGTAAGCCAAAGAGTTTGTCGAACCACTATAAATCTCTGTGTGTTTATTTCTTATTTGTTTTTATTTATTTTCTTCACTTTTTATTCTCTTATATTTTCAATTGGGTGTTTGTGTCATTTTTGGTTCAAACATTTTATTGCTTTCACTAAGAGACACGTTAACTCACTGATTTAAAATTTGAAAAAGATTCTAAATGGATAGACAATCAATTAGAAGGCCTGTTGTTGGAGGAAATCAACCAGGAGGCAGCCAATGCGCCCTCAGGAGCTAAAACCTATCAATCTACATAACTAGGGATGAGATGGAAACTATGATGAATGGACTATAAGAAAGAATAATAGCATGCTAGGAAGAGATGATGGAGAATTTCTTCGGAAGAACGGAAAATTTTGAAGTCACTGCAAATTAGAATCAAGGATCTGAAGCTGGAACATAGCTACTTAGGAGTGAGGTAGAATGACCCAGGACAAACCCCAAGCCAAATGCATGGGTCGGTATCGACCCCTAAGCACGGTCGGTACCGACCCCTAAGGGCTTGGGGACATGGGTTATCCTTCCCTAGGAAGGAATGATGTACATTTTGAAGCTGAAGCGGAGTGTTTGAACATGGATCAAAATGCAGAAGCACAGTCGAAGGAGTATGTACCCGAATTCCCTCGTAGAATCAAGGGGCAGGCCGATAATGCTAATACTATGTTTCCTTTGAATGACGATGACAGACTTGCTAAGTTGGTGAGACAAGCTATGAGGGGTGGATTTCCTAACCAGAGCTTGGAAGATGTGAGTAGGAGTACATTCAAACCGAATATTCGGTACGCTAGAAACCCGCCTGATTTCAAGTTACCTACGTTGGAAATGTACGACGGGAAGACGGATCCAATGATTTATTTGATGAGGTATATCCGACATATGGAGGTGTTAGGTGAGTCTGAAGAGGTTATGAGATGGTGTTTCCCTTTATATTTGATAGGTTTGGTGGCATTATGTTTTAGACAGTTGGAGAACGGTTCCATTAGCATATGGGCCGAGTTGGCGAATAGATTTGTGAAGTAGTTCCGGGTCCATATCTCACGACCCAAGAATGTAATGACATTAGCAAGCACGAACCAGAGGGCCGAAGAGACCCTCAGGAGTTTTCTAACAAGATTCAATGTGGTGGTAGTTGTAGTTGATAAGCCAGACCCTTCGATGGTTTTGATGGTGACAGTTTCAAGGATAGCCGCGAAGACTGATTTTAAGATGACTTTGGGATAGGATCCTTCCAGTGATCTCATAGAATTTTATGATGAGGCTAAGATATATTTGCATTAGGAGGATGCCGAGGCTGATCAGGAAAAAATCAATAATGTGGATGGCGGAGGATCGCCTGGAGAAGGATCCAACAAAGGGTAAGGAAAGCGAAAGACGGATGACATTTTGACGGATCAAAGTGACAAAGGAGGGAATCGAAATTCTATTCTTACATGGACTTAAATGAAACCTTGGAGTGGATTTACGTGGATATTAGGGACAGATCCCTTATTGAAAGCCGACGAGAAGAGAGCCCACACAACGTGAAAGGGCATCTGGAAAATATAGCCTATTCCATGAGCTGGATGGGCATAACACAAATGATTGCAGGCACTTGCGGGATTTGATCGAGGAACCGGTCAGAGATAACTAATTACATCAATATGTAAGGAATCGAACTGCGGTGATGGAATAAGAACAGCCATCGACCGCAGCGAATGAAAATGGCCCTGGATCAAGGTTAAGGATAGTCATCTCTTGATCGAGATGGCAGGGAATCGGGTCTGGTTCTCGCACTCTGTTTTCACTTTTCTAATAAACCATATGTTAATACAGTCTAGGTACTTACTCATGTACGAGATCCTGAACGGTCCCAAGGCACGCTCTAAGCTGGATGCTAGACTGTAATGCCTGACGAGGCAGTTAGCTTGATGTTAGATTTTATGTTTTTTTTTATATTTGAATTCGATTATTAAAATCCACATTGAATGTGATGACTGACATTGATCTCTTTAATTGTTAGAACCTCCATTTTATGTTTCAATAATAAAAACTATACAATCATATATATATATATATACACTTTATCATGATTACATGTATATGCTACAAGAAGATACCATGCTCGAAGATATTGAGACTCAAAGAGAAACGAAGATCTATCGACCATACTATAGTTAGTAAGGTTATTCAATTGTAAAAGAGTCTTATATAAAATATTTTTAAGGTCTCCTTAAGTATATATGCATACACAATCACACACTATTTCATATGCACTGAAATTAAGTTGAAAAACAGTTTTTTACTACTCATAGGTGTTTGACGTAAAACCAAAGATGTCTGTGACAATCCTCGAGTAATTAATTTCTAAAGTCACAAACGTCTGATTTTTTACCACAGACGTCTTTCGTATGAAAAAAATGCAAATTTGGAAAGACACTTTTGTTGAGACAAAAAGAAATTACCCTTCATCGAAAGGTTGCAGCCATTAAAGTGAATAGAACTTCTCTAATAGTAGCAACTCTTCATCTGCATCCTTTTGAATCTATAAATACTACTTTGATTGTGATGTAGAAAATTAAACTTGAATTAATTGAATCTTTTCCCTCTTGATTTCTTATCACTATCTTGTGCATACATTGCTTACATACTCTCAATCTATTATAACCAAAATATAATTTTGGTTAAACCACTTCCTACAACTCAAAACATTCACATTCACATACTCAAAGGAGATCATAAGAAGATTTGTACTATCAGTCAAAAACCATGTTATTGGGTAAACAAGATTGTCAGAGATATACTTTTGTATTAGCCTATTCCTCCGGGAGAAGCGAGGGTCAGTTGGTTAAAGGAAATACCGAAGGGGAGCTTCGGGATTGGACGTAGGAGGGGAGGTCCGAACCAGTATAAAATATCTGGTGTGATCGTTTCTATTATTTATCTTACATTCAATTATTATACTCTGCTTATCATAGTTAGTAATACACACACACACACACACACATATATATATATATATATATATATATATATATGTTGCATTATTTATAAAGATCCTATAGACTTTCAATTGGTATCAAAGCAAGGTCATTTCAATCTACAGTAATACATAATTGAAATCATTAAAATGACAAGTACATTTCAAGAAGCTCAATCAACTGCTCGTCCTCCACTATTTACTGGTTCTAATTATGCTTATTGGTCAACATGCATGCGGATTTTTATGGAAGCAATTGGATTAGAAATATGGCTAGCAACTCAAAACAAATATGAATCACCTGACAGCGATATTGGCACATGGACTGATGCACAAAATCAGAGGCATCTAACAATGCCAAAGCTATGAATGTATTATTTTTCTTACTTGATAAAAATGAGTTTTCACGTGTCATGCTCTGCAAGACTGCATATGATATATGGCGCACTTTACAAGTCACACATGAAGACACAAATAAATTCAAGCAAACTAAAATTTTGAGTTTACAAAACCAATTCTCATCTTTCAAAATGAAAACAAGTGAATCAATTATTGGTATGTATGCAAGATTTCAATCCATTCAACACGATCTCATGGCACTTGGTGTCAAATTCACAGATTTCGATTTAGTCAGGCGAATTTTAAACTCTTTGACAAATGACTTGGAAAGAAAAGTTTTAGCCATTGAGAAGCGAATGATCTTTCTCAACTTAAAGTTGAAGAGCTAATAGGAAATTTGTTGTCATACGAAGCTAACTTGCAGACTAGAAAGGATCAAAATCATGAAAAGAAAAACATAGCATTCCAAGCAAGTAACGAAGGTTCACACTTAGACAATGAAGAGATTGTCTTTATTGCCTAAAACTACAATAAATTCAAGAAGTTCAAGAAGATGACCAAATTTCAAAATGGCAGCAAACAAACACTTCAAATCAAACATCGATTAAATGCTATGAATGTGAGAAATTTGGACACCTAAAGAAGGACTGTCCATGCCTCAATAACGATAAAAAGAAAAGTAAATTCGAGAAATTCAAGAAAGAGAAAAGAGCTTTTCAAGTAATATGGGATGATTCAAATTCGTCTTCTTCTTCTTCAGATAGTGATAGCGAAAGCGACTCGGAACAACCAAATGTTTTTTTATGGCTAACACTGATGAGGTGCGTCCTAAACTTACTTATGATGAATTAATGGAAATAAGTATTGAATTATATGATAAATATAGAGAAACAAAAAAATTAAATAAGGAATATGTAGGAAAGTTAACTAGATCAGAATTAGAAATCGGATTATTAAAAGATGAAAAAATTATCTTAGAAGAAGAATTAGAAATTGTTCGGAAGAAGTATGCAACACTATTATCTCAAAATGACAGGTTATTAAATGATTCAGAAACTTATAAGTTAGAAAAAGTTAATCTGGAAAAAGAAAAACTAGAATTACAAGCAAATTTAGATTCTAGAAACTTTGAAATTTGTGATCTTAAAAGTAAATTAGAAAAAATAACAAATAATGTGTCAAAATTTAGAAAATTTGATTACGATATCTAAACCATTTGGAAATCGAAATGGATTAGGTTTTAAAAAAACAAAGGCCAAAGCAATATAGCACATTATACACAAAATTTAAAAAGCCAAAGTTAAAAAACTAAGTTTAAGAATTCATATACAAATATGGCCAAGATATGGATTCCAAAAACAAACAATAAACTAATTAGACAAAAATAGATTGATGAATATTAAAGTTGTATATAACAAAAATTACATTTCTAAGGGAATCAAATCCTCATGGATATGGCTACCTACATCCACTAACACTTAGGACCCTAATCAAAGAAAGTGGGTACCAATTAAATTTTTCTTATTTTGCAGGTACCCAAGATTAAAATAAAAAATAAAGAGTAATGGATACTCGGTAGTGGTTGTTCTAAACACATGACTCGAAATGCTAATATGTTATCAAGTATAACATATATCGATGTGGCACCATAACATTTGGAGATAACTAAAAAGGATTTGACATCGGCGTTGGAGAAGTCATCAATATCAGTATTTCTAATTCTCCTATAATTACTAATGTTTTATTGATAGAAAATTTAAAACATAACTTATTAAGTATAAGTCAATTATGCGATAAAGGATTTAAAATTGATTTTGAGAAAAAAAATGTAATATTTTTTATCAAAATAAAAATTTAATCTTTGAAGAATTTAGAAATCAAAACATATATGTCTTAAACATGAATGTCAAAAACAATACAAATTTATGCTTAGTTGCGAATCATGATGACCCTTGGTTATGGCATAAACGTTTTTGTCATATAAATTTTAAGATTATCAACAAACTAGCTAAAATGAATTAGTAAGAGGATTACCTAAAATCAACTACAAGGTTAAAAACCTATGTGACGCTTGTCAATTTGGTAAATTAAAGAAAAACTCCTTTAAAACTAAAAAGGAAATTTCCATAAAATAACCTCTCGAGTTACTCCATCTAGATTTATTCGGACCAACTCAAGTACGTTCAATAAATCATAATAAATACGTTTTTGTAGTTATTGATGATTTTCAAGATACACTAGACATTATTTTTAAAAATGACACTTTTGAAATGTTCAAAATATTTACTAAATGAATAAAAAATTTAATAAATTTAAAAATAAAAAATATACGAAGTGATCAGGGAGGTGAATTTGAAAATGAACTATTTACCAAATTTTGTAACAAAAAGAGGAATTTGTCAAAGAATTTCATTTCCTCGAACACCACAACGAAACTATGCTGTAGAAAGGAAAAATTGAACTTTACAAGAATGCGCACGAACTCTACTAAATAGTAGTGACTAACCAAAAAAAATTTAAGCCAAAGCCGTCGGAGAGTATACTTAGGGGGGCGCAGCCCACTACATAAGCCGGAGAAAGCTCTTCAAGCTTCCCTTCATTCGCTTCGTGGGAGTCGCACACAGCACATAGCTGGAAGTCAGAGGGCCCGTACTACCTGCCTAACCCAGTACTATCTATTCTGAGGGACCGTAGAACGGAAAGCGCCTTCTAATCGGTTGCTACTACTTGTTATGTATTAAATCGTGTAACACTTAGACCAATGACTAAAAACACATGCTACAAAATATTTTTTAACAAGAAACGGAAAGTATCATATTTTCGTGTATTTGGATCAAAATGCTTCATATTAAACACTAAAGATAAACTAGGAAAATTTGATTCTAAAGCTCATGAAGGAATATTTATTGGCTATTCGGATCGAAGCAAAGCATATAGACTCTTTAATAAACGAACAAATATTATAGAAGAAAGTCTTCATGTCTCATTTGATGAAAATTTTAACAAAAATAAATATAACGATAATGAAGAATTGATAAATAAAAATAATATACCTCTACATGAAAATAATAATAATAATAATACCAATAACAAGAATGATAATATTATTACATCATCACCTAGAATATTAAGAGACCGTCCTATTAATAATATTATTGGAGACTTAAATACAAGAGTATCAACCAGAAAACAATTAAGTCAAATGCGTCATGTTGCATTTATATCAAATTATGAACCGAATAATTATAAAGAAGCATCAAAAGATGATTTTTGGATTATTGCAATGTAAGAAGAACTTAATCAATTTGAAAGAAATGATGTTTGGGAACTTGTACCAAGACCAGACAATCAATCTGTAATTGGAACAAAATGGGTTTTAAAAATAAAGTGGATGAAAATGGAAATATTGTATGAAATAAAGCAGGATTAGTAGCTCAAGGATATACTCAAGAAGAAGGAATTGATTATGATGAAACGTTTGCTCCTGTAGCTCGTCTCGAAGCAATACGAACGTTACTGGCTTTTGCATGTCATCATAATTTTAAACTTTTTCAAATGGACGTAAAAAGTGCATTTTTAAACGGATTTATAAAAGAAAAAGTGTATGTTGAACAACCGCCTTTATTTGTTTACAAGAAATATCTCGATCATGTATTTAAACTTAAAAAGGCCTTATATGGATTATAACAAGCACCTCGTGCTTGGTATGAAAAAATAAAAACTCATTTACAAAGTTCTGATTTTCATATTGGTAAACTTGATTCCACTTTATTCATAAAACAAGAAAATAATAATATTTTAGCCGTACAAATATATGTTGACGACATTATATTTGGATCCACAGATGAAAAATTATGTACTGAATTTTCTAAAATAATGAAAGATAAATTTGAAATGTCACATATGGAGAATCAAACTATTTCTTAGGATTACAAATAAGACAATTAGAAAATGGAATTTTTATAAATCAAGAAAAATACTGTCAAGATTTATTAAAACATTTTAGAACGGAAAATATATCAAGTAAACCAACTCCAATGGGTACTACTCTACATTTAGATAAAGATGAAAATGGAAAAGATTTCGACCAAAAATTATATCGAAGTATAATAGGATCTCTGTTATACTTAACAGCTTGTAGACCATATATTATGATGAGTGTATGTTTATGTGCTCGGTTTCAAGCATAGCAAAAAGAATCACATCATTGAGCGGTAAAACGAATTTAAGTTATTTAACAAACACTAGAGATTACAGACTTTTTTTACTCCAAAGGATGCTCATTTGAACTTGTGTCATACAGCGATGTTGATTTCGGCGATTGTAAAATGGATAGAAAAAGTACAAGTGGGACATGTCATTTTACTGGTCAGTCCTTAGTTTCATGGTTTAGTAAAAAGCAAAACTGTGTTTCGCTCTCGACATTGAAGCCGAATACATCTTAGCAGCTTTTGCATGTGCACAAGTAATCTATATGTAATAAACTTTTCTAGATTTTGGTAAAATCATAACAAAATCTCCTACATATTGTGGTAATACTAGTGCCATAAATTATCAAAAAATCCTATTAACCATTCTTGAACAAAGCATATTGATATTGGTCATCATTTTCTAAGAGATAATGTGGAAAAAGGAATTATATCACCGGAGTTTGTAAACACCGAAAATCAAATAGCTGATATTTTTACTAAACCATTAAGTGAATGAACTTCTATTAAGTTAAGATGAGATCTAGGAATGTGTTCGTACAATGAATTGATTATGTAAATTTGTATAAATAGTTTTGTACACTTAATTTAAAAAAACAAAGCTCATATAAAACTACACAAGATAAACTTTATAAACTTAGATTAATAAAAACCACATAAAATTTAAACTAATACTAACCATATAAAACCTAACTACTCTCTGTAAAATTTATATGGTTGAACTCCTTTTCCTCAACCCACTCTCTAAGTATAGTAAAAAAATTTTATAAATCAGCTTATATTCTTCCTAAAAACAAATAGATTATTAAAACAAATAAGACGCAAAAATGTCTTCCGATCACGACTCCACCTATTCAACTATCGACTATAAATCTCCCTCATCAGATAGCACTTACGCTTCACCAACTAAATCCACACTTACATCAATTTGTTCAGCCTCTCTAAACATTGTTGCATCGCCTACATACCACACTGGCTTTTCTCCTAAAGAAAAGAAAGCCAAACGTTCAATTGATTTACAATCAACATTTCCCACCGACAAGGTCGATGAAATATATCACTATCAACAAGAAATGATGGGAGTTCACTGTGAAATGTATTACGAACAACGACGTCAAGGATCTCATCAAAAATTTCTTGAAAAATGTATTCTAACAATTTGTGGTCATTCACCAACAAAAAATTGCATACATCAAAATTCTCCTCGATTACAAGAAACTCCTGCAAAAGCGTATAACATTACTCTGAGAAATTTGTGCAATCTGGGACCATCAAACAAAGCTTGGATTGACACTCTAGCTCGTCCGAGTTGGTCTCCACTAAAGCCATTAATTGATGACACAAAAGTTGAACCAAATTCATGGGATATACGACAAATCAACAATTCTAAATTCTCAGAGAAAAATTAAACTTATATTGTGCGTCGTATAAATTAAGTTTATTTGTTAATTTTTAGTATGTATATTGTTTTATTGTATTAAAATTTCAATAAAATTTAATTGTTATTTAAATTCTTTCCAGTATTTCAGAAAAATGCATACCACAGACGTCTGTGAAAAATAACATAGACGTCTGTCAAAAGTTACGGGAAAATAATTTCCTGTAACCTTAAACGTCTGTGGGAATTCACAAACGTCTGTCCTTACTCTCTGTTTATTTTTTCTGCAACCATAGTCGTCTGCGGAAACATCACAGACGTCTATCGTAACTTTCTATTTAATCTTAACTGAAAGCACAAACGTCTATTCTCCACCCATAAACGTTTGTCGATGTTCTAAAACCCTACCTTAGAAGCCGTATATAAACAAGTTGTTCCCAATTTTACCTTCTATCCCAAATTTACTTCCAAAATTTAAACCCTAGCCTCCAAGAACTCTTTATTTGCTCACTAATGGCTCCCAAACCAAAAAAATCATTTAACAAACGCACCAAGAAGGATCAACCATCATCTTCTCACAATCCCGTGGTTAATGATGCTCTCATTTAAGGATGGCTTTGTAATAGCACAATTGCCAACATGCGGTTCGACGAACTAAAGCAAAAGAATCTTCATTCCAGGCCTTTCTATCTATTATGCAAGTTTGGAGAATATAGCATTCAAGAATTGACTGTCGCCTCCGAATGTCAGGATATAATTAATTTCGACGAAAATGAGGTACAAATCGACCAATTAGCTACCTTTCGTTTTTACGCAAATTTATATAGTAGCGATATTTAGAATCCTGAGAATGATGAAGGATGGTTATGGACGAGTGTGTACGGACGTGTCTTCAAAATTACCTCAACACCATTGGACGTATACTCAATTGTTCTTCAACGGGATGGATTTAAAAAAAATTACCGACCATAGAAACTTTCCACGTGATGAAGTAACTTATCTTATTTGGGAAGATAGGATGCCCCATTGGAAATCCGTCCACTTACGTCCAAAATATAGGTTGTTAAATCATATGATAATAAATACGATAATCCCACGTCTAGTTGGGCATGAACAAATTTATTATGATGATCACAAAGCCCTTTATACTATCTTGGGTGGACTACAAATAAATTAAGCTAAATTCATTCATGGTGAAATTAAAAGCTTTTGGATTCATCATCGATGCACTATTATCTATGCTCCATACATTATGTGTATCTTAAATTCTTTTGGGTTACCCTCCTATATCTCCAATTTTGAAGAAATTCCAGTAAAAGAAAGCGGTATACGGTTTTTATCATTGATGCATCTTCCTCCAAGACCACCCCCAATAATCTCTCTTGAACAATGGAGATTACAACAACAACAAGAGCTTCATGGTCCTCCTCCCACTACTACTCCTCAACAAACTTACTCACCTCATCCTTCACAACAACCTATGTCCTCTAGTCACGCTACCGAATATTGTTTGGATTCTTAAATATAAGAAGCTTGCGTTGAACCAATGCAAAACGAATCTCTTTGCGATTTGGCACCTAAAAACAAAAATATATCACAACTAACCAGCGAGCCTTAAACAAAAAGATGACTGTATTGGAACGTTCTTTGTCGATAAGGATGACAAAAATGAAAAAGATTTTGGACAAAGTTGTTTCCACTTTAGGAAAGGTTATGCGAAAAGTACATGGTCGATAGACTTCTCACTCATCATCCTCTCCTTCACCTACACCGCCACCTTGGGATCATACACCAATTTATCACTCTCAAGCTTCTCCCGAAGGAACGTCTCACGATAGAGGTGACATAGGGAAGACTCCTATGCAAGAACAACCCGAGGAGGAAGAAGAAGATAGTGATGACAGGTACGTGTCTGATACTTTGCATTTCCAACAACAATCGTACATGGCATTTTAAGGCTTCTCAATTCAAGACGATGAGGAGTACAATGACCAAACACAATGGCCGGGCACATACGAATAGGATCCTTCATCTTATTGAGAATACTAGAGAATTATGGGGGCTTATCTTACTCTTTAAACTAGTACAATTAGCATTTTATTTTAGTTATCTTTGTACTATTTTCCCATTATCTATGCTTATGCTTGTCTGTTTAACTATTTAAAACTTTCGCTACATTTTCTTTGATTTTATTTGAACTTCCTTATCTAGTTTTAAATATTCATGATCTTATATATAACATGATATTAAATGTCTATTTAACATTTATGTACCTTATATCATTCCTTCCATTTTGATAATGACAAAGGGGGAGGAATTTATGCATATACATAGGGGAGACAAATATAATAATTCTTCTATTTTTGATTGTATAGTTGTCATCATCAAAAAGGGGGAGATTGTTAGAACCTCCAGTTTATGTTTTAATGGTAACAACTATACAGTCATACATATATACACACTTTATCAAGATTACATGTATATGCTACAAGAAGACACCATGCTCGAAGATATTGAGACTTAAAGAGAAACGAAAATCTATCGACCATACCATAGTTAGTAAGGTTATTCTACTGTAAAAGAGTCTTAGATAAAATATTGTTAAGGTCTCTTTGAGTATATATGCATACACAATCACACACTATTTCATATGCACTGAAAATAAGTTGAAAACTGTCTTTACTTCTCACAGACGTCTGGCGTAAAACCACAGACGTCTGTGACAATCCTCGGATAATTATTTTCTGAAGTCACAAATGTCTGAGGTTTTACCACAAGACGTATGTCGTATGAAAAACTTCAAATTTTGAAAAGACACTTCTGTTGAGACAAAAAGAAATTACATTTCATCAAAAGGTTGCAGCCATCAAAGTGAATAGAACTTCTCTAATAGTAACAACTCTTCATCTGCATCCTTTTGAATCTATAAATACTACTTTGATTGAGATGTAGAAAATTAAACTTGAATTAATTGAATATTTTCTCTCTTAATTTCTTATCACTATCTTATGCAGACATTGCTTACATACTCTCAAATTATGACCAAAATATAATTTTGGTTAAACCACTTCTTACAACTCAAAGCATTCACATTCACATACTCAAAGGAGATCATAGGAAGATTTGTACTATAAGTTAAAAATCGTGTTATTTGGAACACAAGATTGTCAGAGATCTACTTTTGTATTAGCCTATTCCTCCGGGTGAAGCGAGGGTCGGTTGGTTAAAGGAAATACCAAAGGGGAGCTTTAGGACTGCAGGTAGGACGGGAGGTCCGAACCAGTATAAAATATCTAGTGTGATCATTTCTATTATTTATCTTACATTCAATTATTATACTCTTCTTATCATAGTTAGTAATATACATACACACACATATATATATATATATTGTATTATTTATAAAGATCCTATAGACTTTCATTAATGTCCCGTCCGAAAAGACGGGACCGGTGTGTAAGGTACAAGTCCCTTCGTTGGAGCGCGAGCTAATGGACTTGTACGATATTAATCGCTGTATAGTCCCATCCAGAGGGACATAACCGAAATCCAAGAAGTAAGTCCCCTCACCGGAGCATGAATGGATGGGCTTACTTGCGTTGAGTCCCCTCGTCGGAGAGCGAGCGGATTGGGCTCAGCAACGGTCCATAGAGACCGTGGACTTTGATCGCGTTAAGTCCCGATGATGCAGGCTAGAGAGAAGAAGTCATAGGTCGTGTACGACCTAACATGCTGGTAGGTCGATTCCGACCTAAAGAGGATGCTAACGAGTTAAGACTTCGTAAAGACATGTGGGAAGTTCAAGTTTTAGGTCGCGTATGACCTAACGAAACCTTTAAGTCATTCCAGCAACTTGGTGAAGGTCGGCAACGACCTAGTGGAGATGCACGAGTTAACGAATTAGATCTGGGAGATAAGTCGTGGAAAGTTGTTGAAGTATTAGGTCGTTCACGACCTAGTGAAGGTCGTTCACGACTTAGTAAGGGAGGCACACGAGTTAATGGATTCAATGAGAAGGCAGGCGAATGAGCTAACAAGCTATGACCTAAGTTAGGTCGCGAGAATGAAGTACGACCTACTTTAGGTCGCGAATATATGAGACGACCTATGCTAGGTCACGGAGAGGAGCTACGACCTAAGCTAGGTCGTGAAGAAAGGCTGCGACCTAAATTCAAGGCCACTGAAGAAGAGCTCCGACCTGTGATAGGTCGCGTAAACGACGTACGACCTAAGTTAGGTCGCGAGGAAGTTAGGTCGCCAATTGCTACAGTTCGCTGAAGTTTGATGCCATAGATTCTTTATGCTGACTTAATATCTGCCGTTGATTCTTTAAGTCGCTGAAGCAATGCCGCATGCTTTTAAGTCGCTCGCTGATGATAAGTCGTTCAAGTGTTAAGTCGTGAAGTTTAGGTCGTTTCTGACTTATGGGTTGTGAAAGCGCTATGTTGTATTTGCTTATGTTGTGTTGTCTTTTAGGTCGTGATGTTTTAAGTCGCAACTTTTTTTAGGTCGTCTATGTTAGGTCGGCTGGTTTTTAGGTCGAAATGTTTTTAGGCCGGCTCCGACCTAAGAGTTGTATCGTTTTTTTTGTTTTGATTTGTAACTTCTATAAATAGGCCAGTGGTGCCATTTGTAAGTTTTTTTAGTTGATTTGAAATAAAACTCTTGTTTTGTTAGCTTTGTGCTTTCACCTAATTGGTAGTTGAGTGTAATCTCCTATCTCCTCTTTCGGTTAATCGAGTGCGCTCGATTCAACGACTGCAGAAGCCGATTCACGGAATCTAGTGTGCTAGATCAACGTGCGAAGAATCGCAGATCTTTGAACCCGGTATCGTGCGCGATCAACGAGTTTGGGATAGCTAGAATTCGGTATCTTCGGATCAACGAATTTGGGCATTTCAGTATTCATCAATCCACCGATTGCAACTTTCATCGATCTACATTGTTTTTGTATAATCCGCTGCGTCAGTTTTGGTATCAGAGCTTGTTTTAGCCAATCATAGCTAAATCGAGTCTTGGAGCCGATTTGTTTGAAGTGTTGAAGTTGTGTTCATCATGTTCATCATATTATTGCAACAAAGAGGGAGTTTTCGATCCACATCACTTTGGATCTAAGTTCGAATTGTGTTTGAATTTGAAGTGTAAAGAACTTCGGCCGAGATAAGCAAGTGAAGGTCGTGTACATCATTTGACCGAGAATTGAAGTGTTTGTGAAGATTTCAAGTATGCCGCCGAGAAGAGCTAATCGTCACCAAAACGTTGAAGCTTTGTATCGAAGAGAAGAAGCTGATGAGATGGAGCAAAGAATCAATGAAAACTTTAGTGAAAAGCTTAACGACGGAATTGGTCGGTTAGAGAAGATGATGTTAGAGATGAATCAGAATTGGAGAAGGGTTTCACCTGAATCTAACCATGGGGGAAGTAGAATCTCGCCACATTCCAATCGAGACAGAAGTGTTGATGATGATCAAAGACATGGGAGGAACGTGAATGATCGTGAACGGAGGAATGTAGATAGAAGGGATGATGGTGGTAGACGTGAAAGTAGTAGAGGTGTGGGTGGACGAGATAGACAACGATATACATCTGATTTTGAAGAGGAGTATGATGGTGGTAGTATACAAGGACGAGGACAAAGAAGAAATTATTCAGAGTATGATCACAAGTGGGAATCTGGAATGAAGACTGAAATTCCTGAATTCAAGGGTGGTATGCAAGCTGAAGAATTTTTGGATTGGGTGGCTAATGTTGAAGAGATTTTTGATTTCAAAGAAGTTCCAGAACATCGTAGAGTGAAGTTGGTTGCTACAAGGTTGAGGGATAGAGCTTTGGCATGGTGGCAGCAAACCAAACTTACACATGATCGGATGGGAAAGTCAAAAGTTGAATCTTGGGAGAAGCTGAAGAAATTGATGAAAGCAACGTTCTTACCTTACAATTATCAATCTTTGATGTATCAACGTTTGCAAAATTTGAGGCAGGGCGCAAAGACTGTTAATGATTATGCGGATGAGTTTTATCAGCTTATTGCGAGGAATGATATTATGGAAACGGAAGAGCAGCTGACATCTAGATTCATTGGGGGATTGAGAATGCAGATCCAGGATATGGTGAATATGTTCGATCCAAGATCTGTGGCAGAAGCACATCAGAAAGCGTTGGCTTGGGAGAAACAGGGACGACGAGGAAGTGGTGTGTTTACTAATTCCAACAATCAGGTGAAGGGTGTTAGTGGGAGTTCTAATGTTTCTAAACCTATCAGTAAACCAGTGGTGAAGGAGGCTGAGAAGGCGAGGATTAACAATGGTTTCAAATGTTATAATTGTCAGGAATTGGGTCATAAAAGCAATGAGTGTCCAAAGCCAAAGAAGAGAACCATGGTTGTAGAAGTTGAAGATGAGGATGTTGATGGAGATTATTCTAGTCCAGTTGAGGAGGATGAACAGGATATTGCATCAGGAGATGAAGGTTGTAATCTAATGCTGAGGAGATCATGTTTGACACCGAAGCAAGAAGAAGCTAGTTGGTTGAGGAGTAATATCTTTCAGTCGACATGCACTATACTGGGGAAGGTGTGTAAATTTTTGATTGACGCAGGAAGCTGTGACAATATCGTTTCAACCGAGGCTGTGACAAAGTTGAAGTTGAAGATAGAGAAACATCCGAGTCCATACAAGTTAGCATGGTTGAGAAAAGGAGGAGAAGTGAAAGTGGATAGACGAGTTCGTGTTCCATTCTCTATTGGGAAGAAATACAAAGACGAGATCTGGTGTGATGTAGTAGAGATGGATGTTTTCCACTTACTATTGGGAAGACCATGGCAGTATGATCGAGCAGTACAACATGACGGTCGGACCAATAGCTATAGCTTTATGTTTGAAGGTACGAAGATTATCCTAGTTCCAAAGAAGAGACAACAAGGAGAAAGTAAGTCGGAAGAGATTGAAGAGCTGAAAACTTTATTATCTTTAAAGGAGTTTGTTAAGGAGATTGAAGAGGAGCCCGAGGTATTCTTGTTGATTGGGCGTGAGAGCAGTGAAGAGGTTGAAGTTCCAGAGGAAGTAAAACCAGTTTTGGAGGAATTCAATGATGTGTTTCCCGAGGAGTTACCGAAGGAGTTACCGCCACTAAGAGACATTCAACATCAAATCGATCTTGTTCCGGGAGCAATGTTGCCACATAGATCACATTATCGAATGAGTCCAAAGGAACATGAAGAGTTGTGGAGGCAGGTAGAGGAATTGCTTGAACAGGGGCGTGTGCAGGAGAGTTTAAGTCCTTGTGTTGTACCAGCTTTATTGGTACCCAAAAAGGATGGGACGTGGAGGATGTGCACAGATAGTAGAGCATTGAATAAGATCACAATCAGATACAGATTTCCGATGCCGAGGCTTGATGATCTGTTGGATCAAATCAGTGGGTCTGTAATCTTTTCTAAGATTGACTTGAAGAGCGGTTATCATCAGATTCGCATTAGACCAGGGGACGAATGGAAGACAACATTCAAGACGAGGGAAGGATTATATGAATGGCTTGTAATGCCGTTTGGTCTATCGAATGCGCCAAGTACATTCATGAGGGTGATGAATCAAATTTTCAGGCCATACATTGGGAAATTTGTGGTGGTTTACTTTGATGATATTCTGATCTACAGTGCTAGTACAGAAGAGCATGTTCAGCATTTGAAGAAAGTGTTAATTATTCTTCATGAAGAACAATTCTATGCTGCTACAAAGAAGTGTGTTTTTATGGCGAGGAGTGTTTTATTTCTGGGGTATGTTGTGTCGAAAGAAGGAATACAGGTTGACCAAATTAAAGTCGAGGCAATTAGAGATTGGCCGCAACCCAAGACGATAACGAAAGTTCGGAGTTTTCATGGGTTGGCTTCATTTTATCGGAGGTTTATTCCACACTTCAGTAGTGTGATGGCGCCTGTGACCGATTGTATGAAGGGTAAACAGTTTTCATGGTCAGAGGAAGCAGGGAATGCTTTTGGGAAGATCAAGGAGTTGCTGACGTCTGCACCAATTCTAGTATTACCAGATTTTCAGTTGTTGTTTGAGCTACACACTGATGCGTCAAAGGTCGGGATTGGAGGAGTGTTGAGTCAGAGGGGGCGTCCTATTGCATATTTCAGTGAGAAGCTGTCGGGAGCAAAGATGAGATATAGTACGTATGATGTGGAATTTTATGCAGTTGTACAAGCTATTAAACACTGGAGACACTATCTATTTCAGAAAGAGTTTGTTCTTTACACCGATCATGAGGCATTGAAGCATTTACAGGGGCAAGACAAGATTTCAGCGAGACATGCATCATGGATTGCATATCTACAACAATTTACATTTGTTGTGAAACACAAGTCAGGAGTGACGAATCGTGTGGCTAATGCTTTGAGTAGGAGGAGTCATTTGTTGACTACAATGAAGGTCGAAGTGACAGGGTTTGAGGTGCTACCAGAATTATTTGTTGAAGATCCTTACTTTATGAAGTTTGTTGATAAAGTCAAGACTGGGAAGACGGATGAGTTCGTGATGGTAGATGGTTTTCTGTTCAAGGGAAATCGATTGTGCATACCTGATTGTAGTTTGAGAATGAAGATTGTAAAAGAGCTACATGAAGAAGGACATGTTGGGAGAGACCGTACCTTACAGTTGATTTCACAGTCTTACTTTTGGCCATCGATGAGGAAAGTGGTGGAGAGGTTTGTGGAGCGATGTCATATCTGTCAGGTTTTGAAAGGAACTGCGACTAATGCTGGATTATATATGCCGTTACCTATACCAACTAAACCATGGGTTGATGTGAGTATGGACTTTGTGTTGGGATTGCCAAGAACACAGCGTGGTAATGATTCCATTTATGTGGTGGTTGACCGATTTTCGAAAATGACACATTTTATTGCTTGTAAGAAGACGGCGGATGCTGTTCATGTTGCTCAGTTGTTTTTCAAAGAGATATATCGACTTCATGGATTGCCAGAATCGATTGTGTCGGATAGGGATACTCGTTTTCTAAGTCATTTTTGGCTAAGTTTGTGGAAGACGGTGGGAACAAAATTGAACTTTAGTAGCGCTTATCATCCGCAGACGGATGGACAGACCGAGGTTGTTAACAGATCATTGGGAAATTTGTTGAGATGTCTGGTGCAAGACAATCTGAAGAGTTGGGATGTGAAGTTATGTCAAGCGGAGTTTGCTCATAATCATGCTGTGAACCGGAGTACGGGATTCAGCCCATTTCAGATTGTATATTCGAATTTACCGAAGGGGCCGTTAGAGTTAACAGTCATACCACAACCAAAGAAGACAGTCAAACGAGCTGTAGATTTTGTTGAAGGATTAATAGAGTGTCATAGAATCGTTCAAGAATGACTGGAAAGGGCGAATGAGAAGTACAAACGTTCTGCAGATCTGAAGCGAAGGAGTGTTGAATTTAATGAAGGTGATTGGGTTTATGCAGTGTTAACAAAGGATCGTTTTCCGGTGGGAACATACAATAAATTAAAAGCACAGAAAATTGGACCAGTAAAAATTTTGAGAAAAATCAATGAGAACGCATATCAATTGGAATTGCCGGATAATGTTCATACTTCTGATGTGTTTAACGTCAAACACTTAGTTTCGTACCATGGGAATGAGTGTGCTGCGGAGGAGGAAGATGCAAATTCGAGGACGAATTTCTCTCAACCAGGGGAGGATGATGCAGGCCAGAGAGAAGAAGTCATAGGTCGTGTACGACCTAACATGCTGGTAGGTCGAGTCCGACCTAAAGAGGATGCTAACGAGTTAAGACTTCGTAAAGACATGTGGGAAGTTCAAGTTTTAGGTCGCGTACGACCTAACGAAACCTTTAAGTCATTCCAGCAACTTGGTGAAGGTCGGCAACGACCTAGTGGAGATGCACGAGTTAACGAATTAGATCTGGGAGATAAGTCGTGGAAAGTTGTTGAAGTCTTAGGTCGTTCACAACCTAGTGAAGGTCGTTCACGACTTAGTAAGGGAGGCACACGAGTTAATGGATTCAACGAGAAGGCAGGCGAACGAGCTAACAAGCTACGACCTAAGTTAGGTCGCGAGAATGAAGTACGACCTACTTTAGGTCGCGAATATATGAGACGACCTATGCTAGGTCGCGGAGAGGAGCTACGACCTAAGCTAGGTCGTGAAGAAAGGCTGCGACCTAAATTCAAGGCCACTGAAGAAGAGCTCCGACCTGTGATAGGTCGCGTAAACGACCTACGACCTAAGTTAGGTCGCGAGGAAGTTAGGTCGCCAATTGCTACAGTTCGCTGAAGTTTGATGCCATAGATTCTTTATGCAGACTTAATCTCTGCCGTTGATTCTTTAAGTCGCTGAAGCAATGCCGCATGCTTTTAAGTCGCTCGCTGATGATAAGTCGTTCAAGTGTTAAGTCGTGAAGTTTAGGTCGTTTCCGACCTATGGGTTGTGAAAGCGCTATGTTGTATTTGCTTATGTTGTGTTGTCTTTTAGGTCGTGATGTTTTAAGTCGCAACTGTTTTTAGGTCGCCTGGTTTTTAGGTCGAAATGTTTTTAGGTCGGCTCCGACCTAAGAGTTGTATCGTTTTTTTTGTTTTGATTTGTAACTTCTATAAATAGGCCAGTGGTGCCATTTGTAAGTTTTTTTAGTTGATTTGAAATAAAACTCTTGTTTTGTTAGCTTTGTGCTTTCACCCAATTGGTAGTTGAGTGTAATCTCCTATCTCCTCTTTCGGTTAATCGAGTGCGCTCGATTCAACGACTGCAGAAGCCGATTCACGGAATCTAGTGCGCTAGATCAACGTGCGAAGAATCGCAGATCTTTGAACCTGGTATCGTGCACGATCAACGAGTTCGGGATAGCTAGAATTCGGTATCTTCAGATCAACGAATTTGGGCATTTCAGTATTCATCAATCCAACGATTGCAACTTTCATCGATCTACATTGTTTTTGTATAATCCGCTGCGTCACCCGGCTGAAGAATTAGGACCAGAATGTAGGAAGCAGGTCACTTCACAAGAGAGCGACTGGATAGGCTCACTTCTCGTCGAGTCCCCTCGCCGAAGAGAAAGTGGATTGTGCTCGAAAAGGATCCGGAGAGACCATGGATTTGATTATCGGCCTCGAACGGCTAAGGATTTGATTATCGGTCGCGAACGGTCATAGATTCGATTAACGGTCCGGAGAGACTATGGATATGATTATCGGCCTCGAATGGCCATGACTTCAACTAACAATCCGGAGAGATCGCAGATTTAACTATTAGTCCTGAATGGTCGTGGATTTGACCAACGATTCAGAGAAATCATTCTTTTAACTTAAACATTAAACGATTCCAAGAGATCGCATGTTAAACTAAGTATAAAATGATCCGGAGAGATTGTATAGTAAACTGAATACAAAACGATCTGAAGAGATCAAACCTTAGAACATACACTGATTTTGAGAAAAGGATTTAAATGCCTTATAATTAGAACAGAATTGGTAAATCCGGATGAACGCGAGACGATTTTGATATGTGGTGTAATAACTCCGAATGAAATCATAATTGTGACGACCCGGAATTTTTGTATATTTGAAATGTGAATATTTAATTTATTTTAAATATCCGAAGGTTAAATTTTAACTTTAATTTCAAATGTACAGTATTTATTTGGATAATTAATTATTAAATTTAATTTTCGGGATTGGGTAAAATATTGAATCTTGATTTTTAAAACCTGTTAAAAATAGTTCAAAGGTTCAGAAAATTTATATTGTTAATACTGAAGATGATAGAACTTTTAAAATGGAATTTTAAAGAGTTTTATTCAGTTTTGAAATTTTATCGTTGAAATTGAATTTAAAAATAGTCGTCCGGGGGCACAGTCTCGGAATTTGACGAAACCAGTTCCATTGGATCCGTAATATTGTATTATTATTGGATTTCAATTTTCGTAGTATTTGGAGTTGTCGTGTGATCGTACG
Organism: Allium fistulosum; assembly: GCA_030737815.1. Classification (NCBI taxonomy): domain Eukaryota; kingdom Viridiplantae; phylum Streptophyta; class Magnoliopsida; order Asparagales; family Amaryllidaceae; genus Allium; species Allium fistulosum. The sequence continues at coordinate 1,264,862,596 of CM060901.1, read as the reverse complement.
GAATGTAAACGCGCTGAAATTTAATCGGAAATTTAATATTATAACTGGTCAATATATCTTCCATCAGTGCTTTTTACTTTCATTTCTTAACACCTATAGCAAGCCTGCAGACACGCAAGGCAGTTCATTAACACGTGCCCTACCTAATAAACACGCGTCTTCCCCCCTCGGTTGTTCCTTTAAATTGAAGCTATCTCGTTCGAAAAGAAAAAGAGAGGCTGCCTTCGTTCGTTTTCCCCTTTACCTCCCTCTATTCTCAAATTAATTCAAATGGAATCTGCTTCACTTCAAGTTACGGCTAATAGCAATCTCCATGGTCGCGATGCTTGAACCGAGAGGAACTAGGGTTTCGAAAATCGACGCCTTCATAATAATCATCGCTACATACCCAGCTATGCCTTCAGCCATCGCGGCTCATCCTTGCCCTACGCGATATTCTCTACTGCCAATCTGAGGTCCTGCTACTGTCTCTTTATATGTACTTCGTGGGAGGCGCTGGAGGTTTGGGAATCGCGATTTCGTTCAGAGCTCGTCTAGGGTTTTCGAGCTCGGGGTCTTCGAGCGGGGTTCCTGGAGGCGGCACCGCATTCGCGAGGAGGGAAGGGGCTTGGTCGCAGTACAGTACAAGACTTCGACGACATCAGATCGATCGCAAGGGGATGTTGAGTCATGGTTCAAACAGCGATAGGGAGGAGCTGGTCACGTTGCCGGATGTAGGCGTTCGTCGACGATTTTGGCTTTGGGATTCGTGAACAGCGGGTCGTTTTGCTGTGAGGTACCCATTTATTTTATTTAAATTAAACAAGCATTCATACATTGGAAAAGATTAACAGTAAAATTAGTTACTGTTTTACAATAATGATTATTATTGTTTACCGGAAAGATAAGCAGGAAGAAAAGAAATTAATTAGACAACTAGATCTAAAATAGTTTTGTTTTAAATTCAAATTTGGATTATTAATTAGCTCTGTACAAGATAAATGTATGCACCAGACATCTATGTAAGGTATTGGAAGGAAATTTTATAAAGGATTTGTGATAAAATTTTACGATTTACTTACTTAATTTATTTTTGTTCTGAAAGATGTAATAAAAGAAAATTTGTCAAAAATTAATAATCAGACAAATCAGAATTTTAGTTGAAACAAAATAAATAAATGGAAATTTATTTGTTTGATTTATTCAAATAGTAATAAATCGTAAATTGTTTATTCAAGGTCATAAATCGAGAAACCAAGTCGAGATGGAATGGACTGCAAATTAAAAAGCAAAGGTGAGTTAATCTCACTCAGTTAGATTTAAATTTAAATGGTTAAATTTAAATATTTGATTGAATGGTTGATTTGGTTGATATGATATATATATAGTAGTATATATCAATATATACATATTGGCATATGTATATATTTGAGTTGTTGATATTCCCGCATTTATATAGCGGATGAGACCCTATGCGCCGCATAATAGCGGATATTTTATATAAAACCCATATACCGCGATATTCCACCTCGAAGTGGAATTGGTATTGTGCTAACGTTTGTGGATGCAGGGAAACAGGTTGGAGGGATCCAACTGGATTCCTCAAAATTATTTAGATTATTTGATATTCTGTTCTATGAATATTGATATCCTGTGATGATTTTATTGATGATTGAAATATTGGATGATATGGTTGGATTGAATATTTCAATAAAAAGGAGTTATCAAAATATATTGAATTGGATTTTGAAAGAAATAAAAGAGTAAATTTTAAGTAAATATTTCAAGTGAATTGGAATAAGGAAATTTCGAAATAACAAGGGAAATATTAACTTTAAACTAAAGTGATATTAAATTTAAAGAATAAAGGATTTATTTTGAATGTAAGGATTAAATTTAATTAAAGGCTAAAGAAGGAATTTTGGAAGTTTAAAATTGGTATTTTCAGTTAAAAAGGGTTTTAACTCAAATAAAGGAATAAATCTAAAAGTTAATGTATTTTGAAATAAATGAAGTAGTAAAGGAAATTTATTTCAAAGTAAAGTAAAGTAAATTGGAAAATCAATTGGAAATTGATTTAGTTATTTAAAATTGTAATTTTAAAAGAAGTGAGATTTTGGAGATATAAAACTGGGTTTATAAAGTAAAATAAAATATAGTGGATATTTGAATATAAATTCAAGGTAAGAATTTATAAAAAGATATGGTTTGGTTTAAAAATAAATGTTGATTTATTTTATGGAAATGAGAAGTGTATTTCTTTGGATAGCCAAGTACGTTTTCAAAGTAATTTTTAATATAAGTTAAAAGTTCTAATTGTGTTTTTAAAAGTATGTTTTAGAAAATTGATTATTTCTAAAGGTTAATTTCCAAAGTAAGTATTTTCAAAAATATATTATTGTCGTAATTATATAAAAGTGATTTGCTATTATGTTTTTAAAAGGAGAAATTTAGTTTATATTTATAAAGTGGTTTATTTTAAAGTATATATTTTTAATAAAGTATTAAAGTAGTTTAATTTCAATGTTATAAGATATATTTAAAATAAAATGTTTTTAAATTATTCTAAAATCTAAAAGTGTTTTGTACTTGGTGTTTCAAGGAAATAAATATTTGGAAATGTATTCCGTAAGAGGAAACTGTTTGAAATTGTTTTCAAAAGGAATTTGGAAATTTGGAAATATATCTTAGAAAGATATTTGGGCAAATAAATAATGTGGGAAATTATTTATTGTGTGATGGTTGCTTGTGGATGTTAATTGATAGTTAAATAACCGACTATCAATATTGGCCAATGCGCTGATCGTTTCGAAGAGACCGGGATCGAGTTTCCGTATACCGGGATTCTAGGTCTGGAGACTCGAATACCACTTCGATTCGGTTTGTACGTTTCGGGTAACGTGTTCGAAGTCGAAGATGGAGCAGTGAAGTGCAAGGGCTAGTCGCTACTAATCCTGAGGATATTTCCAAAATGGATGTAGTAGGAATAGTGCCTTCGGTTCCGTTCAAACCCAGGACGGACTGGTATGGACGAATGCTTGCGAAACATCGTCAGCGGACGATGGGCATTCTAAGGGATATGTTCTCTAAAAGGTATCGTTTAGCCTCGAACCTCATCAACCGGGAATGACTGAAAATCAGGGGTTATGCAGCAAGGCTTCGTGGGTAGCTTCCACTGGAGGGTAAGGTCATCCCTGTCTAGATGTCCCTTTTTATTTCGGCTTAGTGGTGCGGTTGCTGATCCCAACCGTGGGGTGATTTTATTCGGAATTATCCAGTAAGGGATGGTTCCGGCCTTGTGTTGCAGAGGAGCGGGCGTACTCCTCGGTACGGTGATCTAGGCCACGTACTGTGATAGGTGGTACCCCAGTGCCTAGTCATTCGTTGGAAATCCATTCTTCCTACGTGACTTGTACGGTTTTGATTGTGCCCAACTATTGTTGAAATGTGAGATGCAAGCATTTCAGCTAGATTATATTTTACTTTCTGTAGACACTATTATAATATCAGGGGATATTGATATAAAGTGTTTTAGCTATCGTAAGGTAAAAACCCGACATGTTTATTTGTGTCGCGGTCTTACGAGATGCTTTTGATTTCAAAGGGTTTTTGAAACTTTAATAATCAATTGAGTGAAATTTTCTCACGCTGGTTTTCCAGACTGACTCGGGTATTGTTTTATATGATGCTCGGGTCAGACCGAGTATTATAAATTACAGGATATGATGATGTGGAGCTCAGGAGACGAGCTGGATGACGATACGTACTCTCGTACTTGCTATTATTTTTCCGCTGTGTATTCAGTTGTATGATATTGATGAGATGTACTCTGATGATATATTTGGATGTATATATATATATATACAGATACAGTTTGATTTGTGTAAAGATCTGTTGATATATATATTATATTTTATTCCGCTGCGTATGTGAGATTCTGCTGTTGTTTTCTATTTTTCTTCTTCTACCTCTTCTTCTTAACTAAAATGGTCCGGTTTTTCGTGTTAGAAAAACCTGGGTTGTTACAGTGGTATCAGAGCTTAGGCTAGCGATAACCTTGGCTCTGGTGGGAATTTTGAGAGTACTAATAGATATGAGCGCGTATTTGTTAGTGAATATAAAATGATTTTATATTGTGTTGGTTGATTTATTGAGTGGCATATGAACCTTCGTCGGCACAGTCTGTACACCTGTATCGAAGGGGTTTCTAAACACTTGAATAGAACAGTTCGACACAATATTGTTTTAAATAGGGTGAATGAAATAATTTTGCCCAAATTATTTTGTATATAAAAGAAATAATTATTTGAAATTATTATAGATATATATTTGGATGCTTGGTTGTTAGAAAATGACAATAATAAGTTAGTCTCATTATTGAGTAGAAATTGAAACTTATAACCTAAGTTGAAGAATAAATTTATATAACAAATGGAATTTGAAATATAGACTAAATGCAATTTATAAATTGAGATAAACTTTATATACAAATGTGAATTACAAATGTGATTTATAATCAATGAGATAAGTTCATAAACAAATGAAATTTGTAATTTGAAATAGAATTTCAAGGTAATGTTTAAACATGAATGGGATGAGTTGAGAATTTGGAAGGATTTAAAATTCCTTTGGATTTAAAATGGTTTTCAAAGGTGTTGGAGAAATAATAGTGGAATTATTTGAGAAATATTTTTGAATCGAATTTGAGATCTAGAGAGATTTGGGATTTAAAATATTTGAAAGGTTTTAAAGAGATAAAAGCATTAAATTCTCTTTCGGTCGCTGGAAAATAATTTCGGTGATGACTGCAGCATCATCGATATCTATTTTCGAGTTTCCTAAGAGAAATTGCTACCAAACTGTTTTAAATTGAAAATGATTGTGAATTGAGTTGGTTTTAAAATTCAAAGGGAAATTGTTTGGTAAAAGCAGATTATTTTGGAAATTGGGATTTGATGTGATATACCAGGTGTGTATGAGTTATTTATGGATTCAAAATGGTTTTTGAAATAAAAACCGAGCAATTGAATTCTGGGAATTCTATTTTAAATATAAATGTAGAAATTTAAATGAATCAACAAAATAAAGTATAGAATGAAGTTGATTGAAATAGGAAAGGAATGAAAGTTAAATTCTGGGATTATAATTATGAGATGAAATTAACTCAATGAGTAATATAAGCTGGTAGATAAAAGAGTTAGAGAACTTGAAGGTGAATGAATTGTAAAACTTGTATAAAATGGTATCCTGGAATTAAAATTTAATTCGAGTATATGAAGGTGAATAAAATATATTTGAATTTAACTTAAGATAAGTTAAATAAAATTGAGAATTGGAATTGAATTAAATGTAAGTAAGTTGAAGTCGAATTGAATTCGATATAAAGGTAATGTAAAATGCTTATAATTGTGTAAAGAAATTCATATTCTTAAGTTCTTAAGTGTAATAATTTGAAATTTGATATGAAGATGGAAATGGACTTAAATGAATAGTCCTAGATCTTAAGTAAGTAAGTTAAAACTTATTAATAGAAATGAAATTGTAATTATCAAATGGAAACGACTAAGATGAGCAATCTTAATAAATCCAAACTTGAATTATAAAATAAATTGAACTTAAGATAATTAAGTGAAGTGATATTAGGAATTAAAAAGAAAGTATTTAATCTTAACCAGTGGAGGAACTAATGAGATAATAAATTAGTTAATGAAATTGAATTGGGAATTAATGAAATTGGAATTAAAATAGTAATGGTTTGGATTTCGAATGGAATCCGAATAAGTGAAAATAAATAAATGATGGAATTTGATTAAATAAGAATCAAATGAAAGATGGAAATAAAACTTAAAAGGGTTGGTTAAATGGAAAATAAACTTAAGTTATTGACTTAAGTAAATGTTGAATGGAAACTGAACTCAACAGAGGAGTGGTTTAAATAAGTTGAGAAATAGTTATTTAATAAATTAACTTGGATTGTTGTCGAGCTAAATAAAATTCAATTTTTGGAAGTTGGAGATGAATTGAATTTAAGAAAATTATTAGAAATGAAAATCTGAATGAAATGTGGAATAAGTATTTAAATTGGAAATGAAGTAGTAAATTGAAGTAAGTTGAAATTCATATGAAATGGGAGTTCAATTTGAATATACACTTCAGTGGTGAAGTAGTAAATAAATATAAGAAAATTTATATGAACTTAAGAATTGAAGAATGAAATTCTTAAGAAAATTTGTATTGGAGATATACTTAGTAATTTTTGGAATAGAAATATATATATATACTAAGTGAATAGTTGAATGAAGACTAAAACTGAAGTTGTGAAATGGGATAGTTGTGAATAAGGGGATAACAATCAAAAAGGAATGTGAATAAAAGAGAATTGATATAACTGATAATCAATTGAAATTAATACGTAAGGTGTACGTATATTATTTATTCGCATAGCTATTTGATCCGGATTCGAACACAGAATTTCGGGATAGATATATCGATCCGAATCAGGATTTTTCACTCGATTTTCGACGGCGAGCCTGGATATGGATTGTTGATTGATTCTGGAAATTCTCTATCATAGTTGGTGGCTATGCAAGGAGAATGACGGTTTCTGATCAAGAAACCAGATCTGAGTCCGCACTAGGAAGTCGGGTGGACGATACTAGTTCGGAAGTGGAATTGTGTGATCGATTGAGCGATCGAATATGATATTGCGTACGGATGATATATGTGCATCGTACGAGCTTAAGTAAAACAAATATTGAAAATTTGTAAAGGAAAGTATAAAATGACTTTGGATTTGTGATTGAATATTATTGCTTAGTAGGATATACAGGTATATAAAAGCAATGGATAAATTGGGATTTTTGATTTAGAAGATAAAATTTAATGGCCCGACAAAAGGTATGTATTTGAATTTCTATATGAAATTTGATTGGGTTTTGGATCCAGCCACTTGGCTTTTTGTTTTCTTTTTGAGATTGGGAGGCCGTAGAGCCATTTTGTAGTAGTACCGAGCTAGCCGCGCAAAGGAGACGCTGGCGAAATTTTTCGGAAATTTAGGGAGTTAGAAAAATTTTGAGAAATTTTGATAAGTTAAAATTTAAATTCAAATTTAAATTTGAATAGATAAGTAGGTGGTATGAGTTGAACTTATGAATAAGTTTGGGAAGTTAAAAGATGATTAGTGTATCATTAATAAAAGATTGTTATGGAAAGTTGTTAAAACTATTTGGATTGGGAAAAAGAACGGGTATCGAATCATTTCTCTTAACTGGTAATTTCGGGGACGAAATTCTTTTAAGGGGGGAGGAATGTGACGACCCGGAATTTTTGTATATTTGAAATGTGAATATTTAATTTATTTTAAATATCCGAAGGTTAAATTTTAACTTTAATTTCAAATGTACAGTATTTATTTGGATAATTAATTATTAAATTTAATTTTCGGGATTGGGTAAAATATTGAATCTTGATTTTTAAAACCTGTTAAAAATAGTTCAAAGGTTCAGAAAATTTATATTGTTAATACTGAAGATGATAGAACTTTTAAAATGGAATTTTAAAGAGTTTTATTCAGTTTTGAAATTTTATCGTTGAAATTGAATTTAAAAATAGTCGTCCGGGGGCACAGTCTCGGAATTTGACGAAACCAGTTCCATTGGATCCGTAATATTGTATTATTATTGGATTTCAATTTTCGTAGTATTTGGAGTTGTCGTGTGATCGTACGGAATGTAAACGCGCTGAAATTTAATCGGAAATTTAATATTATAACTGGTCAATATATCTTCCATCAGTGCTTTTTACTTTCATTTCTCAACACCTATAGCAAGCCTGCAGACACGCAAGGCAGTTCATTAACACGTGCCCTACCTAATAAACACGCGTCTTCCCCTCGGTTGTTCCTTTAAATTGAAGCTATCTCGTTCGAAAAGAAAAAGAGAGGCTGCCTTCGTTCGTTTTCCCCTTTACCTCCCTCTATTCTCAAATTAATTCAAATGGAATCTGCTTCACTTCAAGTTACGGCTAATAGCAATCTCCATGGTCGCGATGCTTGAACCGAGAGGAACTAGGGTTTCGAAAATCGACGCCTTCATAATAATCATCGCTACATACCCAGCTATGCCTTCAGCCATCGCGGCTCATCCTTGCCCTACGCGATATTCTCTACTGCCAATCTGAGGTCCTGCTACTGTCTCTTTATATGTACTTCGTGGGAGGCGCTGGAGGTTTGGGAATCGCGATTTCGTTCAGAGCTCGTCTAGGGTTTTCGAGCTCGGGGTCTTCGAGCGGGGTTCCTGGAGGCGGCACCGCATTCGCGAGGAGGGAAGGGGCTTGGTCGCAGTACAGTACAAGACTTCGACGACATCAGATCGATCGCAAGGGGATGTTGAGTCATGGTTCAAACAGCGATAGGGAGGAGCTGGTCACGTTGCCGGATGTAGGCGTTCGTCGACGATTTTGGCTTTGGGATTCGTGAACAGCGGGTCGTTTTGCTGTGAGGTACCCATTTATTTTATTTAAATTAAACAAGCATTCATACATTGGAAAAGATTAACAGTAAAATTAGTTACTGTTTTACAATAATGATTATTATTGTTTACCGGAAAGATAAGCAGGAAGAAAAGAAATTAATTAGACAACTAGATCTAAAATAGTTTTGTTTTAAATTCAAATTTGGATTATTAATTAGCTCTGTACAAGATAAATGTATGCACCAGACATCTATGTAAGGTATTGGAAGGAAATTTTATAAAGGATTTGTGATAAAATTTTACGATTTACTTACTTAATTTATTTTTGTTCTGAAAGATGTAATAAAAGAAAATTTGTCAAAAATTAATAATCAGACAAATCAGAATTTTAGTTGAAACAAAATAAATAAATGGAAATTTATTTGTTTGATTTATTCAAATAGTAATAAATCGTAAATTGTTTATTCAAGGTCATAAATCGAGAAACCAAGTCGAGATGGAATGGACTGCAAATTAAAAAGCAAAGGTGAGTTAATCTCACTCAGTTAGATTTAAATTTAAATGGTTAAATTTAAATATTTGATTGAATGGTTGATTTGGTTGATATGATATATATATAGTAGTATATATCAATATATACATATTGGCATATGTATATATTTGAGTTGTTGATATTCCCGCATTTATATAGCGGATGAGACCCTATGCGCCGCATAATAGCGGATATTTTATATAAAACCCATATACCGCGATATTCCACCTCGAAGTGGAATTGGTATTGTGCTAACGTTTGTGGATGCAGGGAAACAGGTTGGAGGGATCCAACTGGATTCCTCAAAATTATTTAGATTATTTGATATTCTGTTCTATGAATATTGATATCCTGTGATGATTTTATTGATGATTGAAATATTGGATGATATGGTTGGATTGAATATTTCAATAAAAAGGAGTTATCGAAATATATTGAATTGGATTTTGAAAGAAATAAAAGAGTAAATTTTAAGTAAATATTTCAAGTGAATTGGAATAAGGAAATTTCGAAATAACAAGGGAAATATTAACTTTAAACTAAAGTGATATTAAATTTAAAGAATAAAGGATTTATTTTGAATGTAAGGATTAAATTTAATTAAAGGCTAAAGAAGGAATTTTGGAAGTTTAAAATTGGTATTTTCAGTTAAAAAGGGTTTTAACTCAAATAAAGGAATAAATCTAAAAGTTAATGTATTTTGAAATAAATGAAGTAGTAAAGGAAATTTATTTCAAAGTAAAGTAAAGTAAATTGGAAAATCAATTGGAAATTGATTTAGTTATTTAAAATTGTAATTTTAAAAGAAGTGAGATTTTGGAGATATAAAACTGGGTTTATAAAGTAAAATAAAATATAGTGGATATTTGAATATAAATTCAAGGTAAGAATTTATAAAAAGATATGGTTTGGTTTAAAAATAAATGTTGATTTATTTTATGGAAATGAGAAGTGTATTTCTTTGGATAGCCAAGTACGTTTTCAAAGTAATTTTTAATATAAGTTAAAAGTTCTAATTGTGTTTTTAAAAGTATGTTTTAGAAAATTGATTATTTCTAAAGGTTAATTTCCAAAGTAAGTATTTTCAAAAATATATTATTGTCGTAATTATATAAAAGTGATTTGCTATTATGTTTTTAAAAGGAGAAATTTAGTTTATATTTATAAAGTGGTTTATTTTAAAGTATATATTTTTAATAAAGTATTAAAGTAGTTTAATTTCAATGTTATAAGATATATTTAAAATAAAATGTTTTTAAATTATTCTAAAATCTAAAAGTGTTTTGTACTTGGTGTTTCAAGGAAATAAATATTTGGAAATGTATTCCGTAAGAGGAAACTGTTTGAAATTGTTTTCAAAAGGAATTTGGAAATTTGGAAATATATCTTAGAAAGATATTTGGGCAAATAAATAATGTGGGAAATTATTTATTGTGTGATGGTTGCTTGTGGATGTTAATTGATAGTTAAATAACCGACTATCAATATTGGCCAATGCGCTGATCGTTTCGAAGAGACCGGGATCGAGTTTCCGTATACCGGGATTCTAGGTCTGGAGACTCGAATACCACTTCGATTCGGTTTGTACGTTTCGGGTAACGTGTTCGAAGTCGAAGATGGAGCAGTGAAGTGCAAGGGCTAGTCGCTACTAATCCTGAGGATATTTCCAAAATGGATGTAGTAGGAATAGTGCCTTCGGTTCCGTTCAAACCCAGGACGGACTGGTATGGACGAATGCTTGCGAAACATCGTCAGCGGACGATGGGCATTCTAAGGGATATGTTCTCTAAAAGGTATCGTTTAGCCTCGAACCTCATCAACCGGGAATGACTGAAAATCAGGGGTTATGCAGCAAGGCTTCGTGGGTAGCTTCCACTGGAGGGTAAGGTCATCCCTGTCTAGATGTCCCTTTTTATTTCGGCTTAGTGGTGCGGTTGCTGATCCCAACCGTGGGGTGATTTTATTCGGAATTATCCAGTAAGGGATGGTTCCGGCCTTGTGTTGCAGAGGAGCGGGCGTACTCCTCGGTACGGTGATCTAGGCCACGTACTGTGATAGGTGGTACCCCAGTGCCTAGTCATTCGTTGGAAATCCATTCTTCCTACGTGACTTGTACGGTTTTGATTGTGCCCAACTATTGTTGAAATGTGAGATGCAAGCATTTCAGCTAGATTATATTTTACTTTCTGTAGACACTATTATAATATCAGGGGATATTGATATAAAGTGTTTTAGCTATCGTAAGGTAAAAACCCGACATGTTTATTTGTGTCGCGGTCTTACGAGATGCTTTTGATTTCAAAGGGTTTTTGAAACTTTAATAATCAATTGAGTGAAATTTTCTCACGCTGGTTTTCCAGACTGACTCGGGTATTGTTTTATATGATGCTCGGGTCAGACCGAGTATTATAAATTACAGGATATGATGATGTGGAGCTCAGGAGACGAGCTGGATGACGATACGTACTCTCGTACTTGCTATTATTTTTCCGCTGTGTATTCAGTTGTATGATATTGATGAGATGTACTCTGATGATATATTTGGATGTATATATATATATATACAGATACAGTTTGATTTGTGTAAAGATCTGTTGATATATATATTATATTTTATTCCGCTGCGTATGTGAGATTCTGCTGTTGTTTTCTATTTTTCTTCTTCTACCTCTTCTTCTTAACTAAAATGGTCCGGTTTTTCGTGTTAGAAAAACCTGGGTTGTTACAATAATTGTGATGATGTATATACAACACTTAGGCATAGTCTTGAGTCTTAGGCTATGATGGGTTTGGAACGATTCATGATTGACAAGAGAATCTAAAGGAATTGAATGATTCGTTAAGATTAAAATAGCCGGTTGGAGAGCTAAGCTGATGGAGATTGACTTCACATTTGTTCTCGAGCAAAGCACACCTTCCATTCGCAAGGCGTGTTTTGAGGGACAAGTGTTACCCTGCCTTTTGACCAGGTCGTAAACAGACGGACCCGATGAGTCAAACTTCGAAGTTATCAAGGCAAGACGCCCGAAGAGATGACCATGAAGCCCAAAAATCAAAGTACAACCAAGATCACAACACAAATACAAATCCCCCACAAAAATTCAAGAATCCAAAACCCCATAGTGTGGGGTCGGTACCGACCCATCCCTAGGGGTCGGTACCGACCCATAAAACCTCCACCAAACCTTTCCATCTCCTGCCTACTAGCCCTCCTTGATGCTTGAACCCTACTTTCAATGTTGTTTGATTGATTCCATGCAACACTCTATCAATCTCCGCGAACTCCTGAATCGGAAACTTTGTTCTTCTACAACTCCGTCATTTAGACTTCGAAACAATCTAATATTGAAACAAACAACTATCCAATCACGAAGCTAGCCACAAGACGAGCCAAAACGAAGAGTTCAAGACGACCATTTTGGTCATTTTAGGGATCGATACCGATCCCTAACCTTGGAGTCATATGGACCCGTACAAAAGTGATGATGTGTCATCCTATTTTCATAGAGAACTGGTCTTTAGCAGGGAGAACGGCCTGGAGATCTTTTATACGAAATTTTAGGCTTTCTACCTCTATAATAGAGAAGCATGACTCATTTTTCAGGATCTTTTTAGCTCTAACTCTACTCTATATTCTTGTAATTCTAAGAATCTAAGTATCGAAGTTGTACCGACCCCTAAGAACATCAGTCTTAAAGTCAGAATATAAACAATAAAATCATTAGGTGAACGTAGGCCGAAGTTTGTCGAACCACTGTAAATCTATATGATTGTTATTTCTTACATGTTTTAATTTATTTTTTTCACTTTTTACTCCCTTCTACTTTCTGATAGGTGTTTGTGCTATTTTTGATTCAAATAAGTTGATACTGAAAAAGGTAGAACTTTAGATACTTTGGGTGATAAGTAGGTGCTAGAAAAGGTAGAACTGTATTTATTTCTACTTAATATTGTTTCAAAATATACCATTATTTATGCTTTTGAAAAATGGTCCAATTGAGGAATGAAGATGGGGTCTTCTGTAATTTTTCTTCTTTACTTTTGTCAGGTTATTTACAGTTGTTTAGTTATTAGTCATCTTAAAGAATTGATCTACGATATTTAACCTGGTCTTGACTCTTATCACATGCTAGCTTTATCCTATCTCCAGCCGAATTCTTCTCGGATTTGCATTTTGATGATCTGGCCGTATGCGTTATAACATTTTTGAAGAAATCAAGGAGGCAAAATGTAAACTCGTTGTTTAGCACATGTATGGAATATTTCCTGATTGGTGGTTATTGGAAATCCATCATGATTTTAAGCAGTGCAAAATTCATCGCAGTGATCAGCGTACTGCCTGCCGCTTCAAAATAGCATCTCTTTTCAATTTCTTCAACTCTACTTCAATTGCTTTGTTCAAGGTTTTGTAAGCTTTCTACAGTCATCACCAATTTATTAGAAGGATGCTAAAATTTGGCAGCTTCCGAAAGAGCTACGTACATCTTTAGACTTTATAATACGTTCATATGCCGTTTTATTTTCTTTTAGAGATACAAGCTGTAGAAGAAAAGATAATAATAATCAGAAATTGTCTATTATATATACTACTTGTAGGCTCCTCGTCCTTCAGATTTGCATGGACTCTTTTAGAGTTGCTTCAGCAGCAAATTGGGGGCCTCTTTCTTTTGGATATTTAGTTTCTTTCTCTCAATAATCAATGATGCATAATGTATGTTTTTTGACATGCTTGAGTTTCTCTACCTAAATATTTGATGTATATTTGAAATATTTAACTAAATGTTAACACTTTACCATTATCATAGCTTTTCTGATTGCTTACTAGCAATGGAGATACTTCTACACAAGTGATACAGTTTAATTCAGCCTACAATGAAATATTTAACTCTGCAACTTACTAATTTTATTTAAGAATTCCTTCTTGCAACCTACAGAATGGTCCGCGAGAAGATGATGGTGGCTTCTCCATCTCTGGTTATCTTTTGGTTGATGGCAGGTCGAATGACTAGCTAGAAATGTCATGCATGATGCACCAGTTTTCAAGAATGTAGGTATTCAAATTGCTGTTGTTAATGCTACGATGCTGCAAGACATGCTTTGATACTGTAGTATAACCGCCTCCGGTGCACTAACAGGTCCTCTAAAGTGTTTGATTCTATCAGCTTCTTTTCCAAGCCCGAAGTTGGCACAGAAACTTTTATTTGGCCTCCCCACTTATTGTCAGGCACATTTACTTTCAGTTTTGGTGTATGAGTTTGCTGCAATGTTTAAATCCTAAAATGAGTCAGAGCTAAATTTTCCCTAATGGATTACTAGTTAATATGTAAACATGACTTTGAGTTTACAGTTTGCAACTATGCCACTTATTTTATCCCTCTGCATTTAAGATTCCTTTCTTTTTCAAGATTGTCGGCTTCCCATGCTCATCTATATGTTTGTTCTCAAAAACTATAGTTGCAAAATCACAACATATTTGTATGTTCGCCCAATGTTGCTTCATGTTCAAATTCTATCCATTTATTGATATTACAAATGATTATGGAAATATTGGATTATTTTGATATATTTTTATACATCATGTTAACCACGAACCAAGATTTATTGTTCCTTAAACGTGTTGATCGTGTTATATAAGTTATATGCATAGGAATTAGCATAACCTCCCAAAATTTATATTTTTTTTCTGATATTTAATTGAATACACAATGAGGTTCAACAACCACAATATTCTAAACTGAATGATGGATGGTAACTATACCCTGTGCTTATTTTCTCAGCTAGAAGTGCTACATGGAATATCCCAGTTCGTACAAGGCAACCCTATTTAACCACATTGCATGCTCATTTAACAAAAGTCTAGTACCGACCAAAGGTATTGTCAAACAAGAGGAACCACCAAAGATCCCTAAAGTGCTAAGTGACCTTGTCCACATTGGTCTACTTAATGAATATATTTGAAATTACAATTATAAAGTCTACTTATTATCTGAATAATTTCTCTCATCACCATTAGCAGATAAGTTGACTGAAAATAATTACCCACTTTATTTAGCCACTACAACACATAAGTATTGCATAAGATAACTAGCAGATATGCAAGCCTTTGTATCTGATTGAGTTCTGTTATGTCTCGAAGTATCTTATTTAAGATACATTTTGTGGAAGAAAAAGAAAAAAAACGATTCAAAAGAAGTCAAATACTATGGTTTCGTACATAATTTAACTGGTTCCTTTTTTTCCATTTTCTGAAGTAGACAAAATTAGTTGACAAATGGTTATATGCACGCAATTGTATTACTGAAGATCTATACTTATTACTTTACCACCTAATAAGTTATTATACTCTGATTGTTGTTGGGTTATCAAATGACAGGTTAGGTTTCATCTGACATTGATATCCCAGCGCTTTAAGAATATTATGAATTCAAATATATTAATAAACATATTCAGGAAACTATACGCTCATAGTCATGAACTGAATATATTCTTTTGCCCAGATACACTGTAGGGAAAATAACACCGACTCAAAGACATGAAGTACGTTCACTAGATTTTGGTTCAAAAGCAAGTTTTTGGATGGATTTTCCTAAAGCCGGATCACAGCTAAGGCCACCTCATCATTTTGAAGATTTTAAATGGAAGGATTACAGTCCAATGGTTCTCAGGTTGATTTATAGCTCTTGGTTTTAGATGAATCTATGGAATACCTCCTTTATGCCCGTATGCTTGTAAATTATATAAATAAGAATTATATAAGTTAAAAATATGTAAATTTTATAATGAATTTGCATATAAATTGTATATAAAAATCATATATGCAGATTGTATATATAAATTGATATTAATCATATAAATATAAATTATCTTTTATGAATTAATATTATATAAATTATATATATATATATATATATATATATATATATATATATATATATATATATATAACACTGAGTGTGTGTGTAAATTAATATAAATTAGATGTGTAAGTAAATAAACTATTCAAACCTGTAACATTGATGGCTTCAATGGCGGTCTTAATGGATCTTGATTTATAAGGTGGTTTGCTGCTATAAGATATGGTTGCATTGGACACTAAATTGTCAGTGCTGGGTCCACTAATGTTTTCTAGAATATGTAACATAAACACCGTGAAGGATAGAAATGAGCTCTATCCCAGTCAATACAAAAATGACATAGGCACTGCTAATAAATACACTAACATATATTCTTTAACTCCGGTTAACATTGAATTTGGGAATATAAATTCAAGCAGACACATGCGGACAAGGAATTCATGCAGACACATGCAAACAATTCTAATTCTAGGTACACAATTAGTCATTGCTGTTATATACTTCTATATTTCTCAAATTTACACCAACCCATCTCAAAACATCTCAAAAGGACAGCAGAATAAAATCATTTTACAGTCTGCCCAAGAACAAAGAACATGAACAAAGAATACATTACCAGAATACACATGAACAAAGAACACATATGAACTGAAAGTATTCACAGACAAAAACGCATTCATACATAAGCAGTTCAACCCAGCTCGATGATATCAACTAAAATAAAAAATCCAAACAACATAATTTTTCATGCATACAAAAATCGTAATTAATCAATAAAAATCATAGTTAATCATCTAAATCAAAAAAACTATGTTCTACTTTCAAAGGGATTTTTACGTGCCACTCCTCGAATTTGTCTTTGTATAAATTAGCTCATTGCTTTGCTACTGAGCATTCCATTTTTTCCCAACATATAGCTATGGGAGGGAAAGGAGCATCGTCGGTCAATTGTAACTTCACAAAGTGCGTTCCTTCATCAACTATACATACGACGATTACTTTGTTGCATAATGAATTAGGAGGTTCTCTTAAAGGTAGGTAAGTAGCACTTTCCTTTGGCGCTAAAACAATGAACACACATTGAAAAGTACTAGCGACCATGATTCCCATGTAAGGAAGTTTCATCCAAGCTTCCATTGGTGCAAATGGTGATTCACATTGTAATGCTAGTTCACATTGTTTAAAATTTGCTTCGCCTCCTAAGAACAATGTATACTCATACGCATGCTTTCTCAACTCTTCAAGTAATGCTCTCCTCACAAGTATCCATCCATTTTCACGACTCATACCTAATTGTTCGGCGATAGCTCTAAACCCACAATGCCCATCTCTTTCTACATCCTCCCAGCTTTTGATAAAATTTTGAATTATTGGATTTAATTCCCATAGTATATCATGCATCTTATTTGAAACCTGTAAATATTTAAGACACAAAAACTATGAGTATCTTATTGAATTAAAGTATTATGTTGCAAAAAAATATATATTTAATGTTTAAATACCATATCAATATTTGTTGTAGGATTAGTTGTACAAGAGAACTTTGAACTTTTGTAACAGTTCGGTGAATGAGGTCATGTGAGAGTTATCGGTTTTGTTGGGCACGCCACTTCCATATAGCCCCTACAACAATAAAAATAACAATACAAAGGATTATAAAAATTGTGCATATAATATAGTAACAATTATACCTTCTAAAATTCAACATAATGTGTTACGTGCATATAATAATTTGATGAAGAAGACACTATTTCCGTAGGCTCCATGTCCTTTACTGAATAATGTGAATTAAACTCTTAATATTTGGATAGCAATTAGTTCTTTTTAAAATCTAACAAACAAGAAGTTTAAAATACATTGCGTATACGGTTGTAAGGTTACCTGTTGATGCTGGAAATATTGTCTTCTTTGAGTAGTACTGCCCTTATAAAATTTTGAAGTAACATGCTCATCTTTTCTATGTCTTTTTTTCCTTAAAGCTTTTTCTAAAGCATTTTTTGGACGACTCGAAATAGCAAAAATATTCTCCTTCGGTTTTATTTTGATTCCTTTCACTTTATGCTTAACCTCATTAGTAGATGTAGGCTCTAATATATCACTGCCAGTTGGTGAAGCTTCAAGCTGACTCTTTTCATTTTTCAAGTTTTTTTTAAACGAGTCATCTACTTCTTTTAGAGTTTTGTTAAGCCCAGAAAGAGCAATTTCATACGCATCTTCTGATCCTGCTGCTCTTGTTGCAAGTTGTGTATACAATCGACACAACTCTTTATAGCGCCTTGCGGTTTCTATTTTCGGATCATTATTATTTATTTTTGGACAATCAATTTTTGCACTCTTAGCCTTCACATTTTTTGTCCATCTTCTTAGGATGTATTGAGGAGGAATACTCAAAACTTTCTTTATAGAAAGAACCTTTAAAGCATGTGTACATAAGATCCCCGCAAACTCAAATTTTTTGCAACTACACAAAATAATAGAATTAGTTGAGTTATATGTCACCATATGCTTGAAATCTTTCCCATGAGGAGCAATTTCATATTTAGCCATTGTCTCAATCTCTTCCAATAAAGTCATCGTACAATCGTGAGCTTTACATAACTCATTTTGCAACATTTTTAGGACCGGGGGTGTGTACATAGTTGCTGCATGTTGTAAAATTTTAACTGGAAATGATAGTTAAGGAGTACTATGATTTACTTTAAAATCAACCTTTGATTCTTCATAACGACGATTGTCCACTAACCTCTGAAAATGCTCAAAAAAGCGTAGTAAATCATACTTATAACTTACTTTTTCACAGCAATGTTCATGCTTTCACTACGTTCGGTGGTTGTAATATCGGCACAAAATATTTCACGCCCATGAACTAATGCCCATTTCTCTTTTACATCAAACAATCGTTTTAGCCAATCGTTGGTTTGAAGATTATATTTTTCAAGCATCATGTTCCAAGCATTTAAAAAGTCGATTTCATCCTCATAATCATATATACAACTACTAAAGTCTTTAGCAAAAGTAGAGAATTTATCGAACAAATGACTAAGATGCTTATCTGCATTTTGATATATATGCCAAATGCATAACCGATGACTTGTCCCGGGCCATTGAGAAGTAATTGCCTTAGCCATGGCAGCATCCTGGTCTGTAAGTATAGTCATAGGTCTTTTTCCAGACATCGCCTTCTCAAACGTATCAAACAACCATGCAAAAGTTTCAGTGGTCTCATCATATAATAATGCGGCCCCAAATAATATTGTTTGCTTATGATTATTCACACCGACAAACATTGCAAAAGGTCTTCCTTCCTTATTTTTTCTGTAAATAGTGTCAAAGCATACAACATTGCCAAAATAATCATAGTTTACCATCATGTTTGCATCAGCCCAAAAAATATTAGTTATCAAATCATTTTCATCCACTTGTATAGCATAAAAAAAGTTAGGATCTTTCAACTGCATTTGTTGTAAATACTCCAACACTCTACCCGTATCTCCTTTTTTCATATTTCTTGTTCGTTTCGAACGTAAGTAATTTCTATAATCTTCCGGAATAAAACCAAGATTTTCACGACCTCCAGCTTGTTTACTAAAAAACTCTAAAGCTTCTTTTGGTGCAATACCAGAGTTGTCCGCCATATCAGCTTGAGCTATTTGCGCATCAGTCATTTTTCTATGTGATCTAAAGAAATGGGTCTTAGACGGACTTGACACCATATGTGTATGATGTGGAACAAATTCGACGATGCTATATTTTTTACTATCTTGACAATAAACAATTTTCATCTTTGCTAGACAACCAAATCTTGTCTCAGCTCGATGAGATTTAACATAAACATCACGTTTGTCTTTTCCGCGCCAACCTTCGGCGGAGCAAACAAAAACTCTATCTTTCACATTGACATGATTCGGTAACATATGGGCTCTACCTTTCCTAATACTAAACCCAAAACAGTATGCGTATTCATTGTAAAATCTAAATGCATCGAATCCGGTTTGAAACGTCATACCTATCATTGGAATTAGCTCCTTCCGTATTTTTGAATGAATAGAATCCACGATGGACATTGAATCGGTTGAATTTTTTGTTTCACCATTGATATCTTGTGTTGATTTTTCTTGCTCATCTTCACTTTGAAAATTTAGCTTACGATATGCTTTATTATCACTGTCCATAATTTGTTGATTTTATTTAACATTCAAATGTTGTCCCTTAATTTGATGAAGAAGAAGTGAGTAGAATATTAAACTTTAAGTTAATTTGCTTTTGTGAGATATGGTTGTAGAAGAGGAAGGGACATAAGCTAATTAATAAGGATATTAACAGATAATTAATTAGCTGAACTGAATACAATGCTAACGGAGTAAAAAATATATGTTAGTGTGTTTATTAGCAGTGCCATATGGCATTTTTGTATTGGTTGGGACAGGGGTATAGAAGAAACTTGGTATAGAGGATTTGCTCTCGATAGAAACCGCGACGCTGTTGGACTTTCATTCGACCAGAGACCGATAGTCATAGCCATTCCACAAGGGACTAATTCTTTGCTTTTTGTGACGTCAAAGAGTGAGAATGTGGTGGCTATGATGGAATTATGACATTTGACACAATTAGTGTTGTTGTCGTGATTTGTAAGCACATAAAAGATTTGATTTTGACATGAGAGTGAGTAATAGCAAATTAGCAAAACATGTAGCAAATCAGGAGTTTACCGGTTTAAAAAAAAAATGGTGAGAAGAGAGAAAGTTCAAGTTACATCGTGAAATCAAGAATTTAATTCACCCTTCCTGGGATCATGTTCCAAAAATCATTTTTTTTATGGAACCGATTACTTTGCTGGCAGTAGAACATTTTTCTCTATGTTGATAAGATGGGTGCATTTAAAGAGTGGCTACATTGGTTCTAAATACAGACACCGGATATTGAATACAAGAAAAGAGTTATAGGTCCCTGTTTTTGATGTTGTTATACAAAAAGTTCCTGCAGAAATGAATATGTAAATTTGGTCCCTATTTTTCAAAAATAAAAAAACGCAAAGTGTCTTGCACTTTCTGTCGGGAAAGCGCAAGCTAGTTTGCACTTTCTGATTTTGAAAATTTTGAAATTTTAAAAAGCGCAAGCTAACTTGCGTTTTCTTATTTAGAAAAAACAGGGACTTAATTTACATACTTATTTCTACATGGACTTTTCTTGTAACACCATCAGAAATAGGAACCTTTCGTGCAAAGCCCCTATTGAATATTATATGCTGTATAGAGGTAAATACTGATTACGCTTGCAGAATAAGAATATGTTGTACTCACTAAAATGGACACTTGACATATATTATATAGAATTTGTGTTACAGTATTCAATCTATCCTAAAATATTATTATAATATAGCCAATCCAATGTAAAGAGAAGAAGAAATATACGTTATTCCTCCATTGCACATTGCTATCTTATATGATCTTGAAATATGAGAAATAAATATTCATCCAAATTGTCAGTTTGATATTAGATTAATGATATAAATGAAGCTACATACGATATTATACAGTATTAAAGCAAATATTACATAAGGTAGAGTATTAACTTTTATGTGCCAAGTAAAACAACAGATGCAGAAAAATATATACTTGTATCTCAATACGTATATGTGGAAGCTCACTGCTTTGTGGCTCTAAACAGTCTAAAAAATATATACAGAACTTCCAATATTATTTCAATATTACCTACCTTAAATTCTTTAAACATAGCAAAGCAGAGTCCTTATCTGCCAAAAATTAATCCTTAAACAGACCACGCAATTGATCAAAATCATAATCACTTCCCTTGTCTTGAGTCCTCTACTGTAGTAACTCTGTCCAGGAGCATCAGAACCATTTCTGAAACCACTTATAGAACTGCTGTCAACGCCATCATCGTAATCATGCTGCTTTGACCACTGGCTTAATCAGAACATCAATGGTAGTTGACAGTTGACTGCAGATTCGATGTTATCGACAGCGGGGAACTGACAGGGCTTGTTACCCGCAACAAAACGCAAGGCATCACCAGATATGCTGCATGAAGAGTGATGCAGCGCATACCTTAAGTCGCGAACGAAGCCCTAGGTCGCTCCAGCCTAAGTCGCGAACGAGCAGATCTTCCTTAGGTCGCGAGCAGAGCAGAGCTTCCTTATGTCGCGAATTCCTTAGGTCGCGAGCAGAGCAAAGCTTCCTTATGTCGCGAATTCCTTAGATCGCGAGCTTCCTTATGTCGCTGAAGATTCTTATGTCGCTAAAGTTCTTATGTCGTTGAAGTTCTTATGTCGCTGAAGATTCTTATGTCGCTGAAAGATTCTTATGTCGCCGTGTTTTTCTTATGTGTTTCTTTGAGTGACTGTTTGGCTTTATTTGTCAATGTGATGTATGTTGTTAAGTCGTATGTTGTAACTCGTGTGTTGTTAAGTCGTGAGTCGCATGTGTGTGTTGTAATTTTCTATAAATAGGGGTGTGTTGTCATTTGTAAAAAAAAAAGGTTGAATTTTGAATAAAATTTGTTGAGAGCTTTGTGCCTCCATTAAAATTGGAAGTTGAGTGTAATCTCCTTTCTCCATCTTCGGATATTCGACCGCGCTCGAATCAACGAACTTGAAGCCGATTCATGGAATCTCGTGCGCGAGATCAACGTCGAAGAATCGTAGATCTTCTAACGCGGTATCGTGCGCGATCAACGTGTTGAAGATAGCTAGAATCCGGTATCTCGAGAGATCAACGGATTTGGGCACTTGGGTATCATCAAGTCATCAATTTATCTTGTTTCATCGATTCATTTTTTCCGCAATTCGTGATTGGATCCTGGATAGATTTGACCGATGGTTCAAATCTACTTCCGTGCTGCGTCATTTGGTATCAAAGCAAGGAGACGAACTTTTCCAAGGTCGTTGGGTGTGAAGTTTGAGTTTGAATTTGTTGAAGATTTGATCATGCCTCCAAGACGTGCTAACCGCTATCAAAATGTTGAAGATTTATATAGAAGACAAGAAGCTGAGCAGATGGAGCAGCGTATCAATGAAAAGTTCAATGAGGGTATTGAAAAATTGGAGAAATTGATGATCGACATGAATCAAAATCAAAGGAGAACGTCACCAGTTTCGAACCAGGGTGGAAACAGGGTTTCACCATCGGTTTCATAAGAAAGGAGGATGTCACCCCAGTCGTATCGAGATAGGAGAGAATCATCAGTTTCAATGATGCGAGACCACCATGGGTACCAAAATGAAGAGGGAGGAACTCAACGTGGTTTCGAAAATGAACCATATCATGATGCTGAAAGACAAGGTAGAAGGAACATGCGTGGTCGTAGAGATGTAGATGGTCAGGATCGATATCGAAATACATCTGATTATGAGGAAGATGGTGATGGAGGTGGTAGTCATTATCGAAGTCAAGGCCAAGTGCGAAATCAATATCGGGATTCAGAAAATGATCGTAAATGGGAGTCAGGTATGAGGATGGAAATTCCAGAGTTCAAAGGTGGTATGCAAGCGGAAGAATTTCTTGATTGGTTGTCGAATGTTGAAGAAATTTTGGAATTCAAGGATGTGCCTGAGAATCATAGAGTCCAATTAATTGCTACAAGACTAAGGAGAAGAGCTATGGCTTGGTGGCAACAAACTAAACTAACTCGGGAGAGAATGGGAAAATCAAAAGTTGTCACTTGGGAGAAGATGAGAAAGACGATGAAAGCGAGTTTTTTGCCGTACAATTATCAATCTCTTATGTATCAACGTTTGCAGAATTTGAGATAAGGGATGAAGACAGTGAATGACTATGCAGATGAATTCTATCAATTGATTGCAAGGAATGATATTATGAAAACCGAAGAACAGCTAACGGCTAGATATGTTGGAGGATTACGAATGCAAATTCAAGACATGGTTAATATGTTTAATCCTATGTCTGTTGCTGAAGCACATCAGAAAGCTCTAGCTTGGGAGAAACAAGGGAGACGAGGAAGTGGTGTGTTTACGAGTTCCAACAACCAGAATAAGGGTACTAGTAGCAGTACTAATGTTTCCAAGGCAGTCAATAAATCAATTGTCAATGAAGCCGCTAAAGCAAAGGTCAATAACAGTATCAAGTGCTATAATTGTCAGGAGTTTGGCCATAAAAGTAATGAATGTACAAAGCCAAAGAAGAGAGCATTAGTTGTAGAGGAATGTGAGTGTGAGGATGTGGAAGCTGAAATTGATTATTCTCATCCACCGAAGTTTGATGAAGATGAAGAAGTTGTGTCAGGAGACGAAGGGTGTAACTTGATGATGAGGAGGTCTTGTTTAACGCCAAAGCATGAGGATGATTCTAGTTGGCTGAGGAGCAATATCTTTCAGCCTACATGTACTATCTTGGGAAAGGTTTGTCGATTTGTTATTGATGCGGGAAGCTGCGATAACATTATTTCTGAAGAAGCCATCAAGAAGTTAGGATTGAAGACTGAAAAACACCCTAGACCTTATAAACTGGCATGGCTAAAGAAAGGTGGAGAAGTGACAGTGGGAAGACGAGCATTTGTTACATTTTCTATTGGGAAGAAGTACAAAGATGATATATGGTGTGATGTTGTCAATATGGATGTGTGTCATCTACTATTGGGAAGACCATGGCAATATGATAGAGCTGTACAACATAATGGTTGCACCAACAGCTACAGTTTCATGTTCGAAGGTACTCAAATCACCTTCGTTCCTAAGAAGCGTGAACAAAGTGAAAGCAAGTCAGAGAAGAAAGTGGAACCAACTAGTCTATTATCTTCGAGAGAATTTGTTAAAGAAGTAGAAGATAGTGCTGAATTGTTTATGTTGATTGGGTATGAAACAAGTGAAGATCTTGAAATTCCTACGGAGGTTAGACCGGTGTTAAATGAATTTGAAGATGTCTTTCCTGTGGAATTACCCAAGGATTTACCGCCACTAAGGGACATACAACATCAAATTGATCTAGTGCCAGGTGCTGTTTTACCGCATAGGCCGCATTATCGTATGAGTCCGAAAGAGCATGAAGAGTTGAGGGGACAGGTTGAGGAGTTACTTGAGCAAGGGCGTGTTCGAGAGAGTCTCAGTCCTTGTGCTGTACCAGCTCTGTTGGTGCCAAAGAAAGATGGTTCGTGGAGAATGTGTACAGACATCAGGGCACTCAACAAAATAACTGTCAGATACAGATTTCCTATGCCAAGACTTGATGATCTATTGGATCAACTTAGTGGGTC
This sequence comes from Allium fistulosum, assembly GCA_030737815.1. NCBI lineage: Eukaryota > Viridiplantae > Streptophyta > Magnoliopsida > Asparagales > Amaryllidaceae > Allium > Allium fistulosum. The sequence goes on along the minus strand of CM060901.1, from coordinate 1,264,837,532 downwards.
TGTAATCTTTTCTAAGATCAACCTTAAAAGTGGTTATCATCAGATTCGCATAAGACTAGGTGATGAATGGAAGACAACATTCAAGACTCGGGAAGGATTATATAAATGGCTGGTCATGCCATTTGGACTATCTAATGCACCAAGTACATTTATGAGGGTGATGAATCAAATTTTCAGACCTTACATCGGGAAGTTTTTTGTAGTCTACTTTGATGCACTACACCAGAAACAGCTTTTGACAGCGTTTCAAAAACGCTGTTATATGATACGACAGCGTTATTATAAACGCTGTATAACGACATGCTGTCGTAGATGCAAAAGTTTTAACAGCAAAATAGAAAACGCTGTAAAAAATTTGATACCACAGCGTTTATTAAACGCTGTTATATGACACAATAGCGTTAGAACAAACGCTGTATAATGACAAGCTATCGTATAAAGAGAACTTAGAACAGCGTTTAATGCGTGCTGTGTTATGTTTTTACAATTTGGATGATGTTTTACTACAGTTTACAACAGCGTTTAATAAACGCTGTTACTCACTATTTAATGATAATTACAACACGAATTAAACGCTGTTGTTTCTTCATTGACAGCATTAAAATAGATGCTGTCTTCTATTTATATGATTTTTACAGCATTAACATTCCACTATATTTGCATATTCCAGAACTACATTTTGAGTATAATCAAACAACCAGTATATATAACATGTTCTAATGAATAATAATCTGTTAAATAAACTAGCTAAAACAATATTAATATACAAAAAACATCTATAAATCAAGTTTCAATAATATCCATAAACAAAAATAACACACTAGACCAATTACATGGGAAAGCCACCCTCAACACTCAAATTTCACAAAGTTCATCAGCAAATCAACCAGACCACCTACAAAGTTCACAACACTCAACCCTTGAATGTACAGCCACCCTCCATCTCTTGCTAAACAATCAACTCCTTCATAGCTACATCACCAGACTAGCTGCGAACACCAACCTACAATGCGACTCGTTTAAACTTCTTTTTCATAAAACTCCTCCATTTTCTCTGTGGGCATTGGAGACACAAAGGGAACAACCTAAACAGGTAGAAATGTTTTTCAAGTTAAGATTTTCACTAGAAAATATAAAGCAAATTATTGCAGTTCCATGCTAAGATTGTCTCTCGGTTTATTTTGCAAACCACTCTACGAGCGATCACATTTCAATCGTTTTTAACTTCGCAGCCCCAGCACTGAGAAGAAATGGAACCCCATTCAAATATAATAATCCTTGGCACTTCATAGCAGACTATCATGACATTATCGGGCCAGTTTGGGTAGAGATGACTAGTGGAAACCCCTTGTTTCAATTTATCTCCAAACTGAAAAAAAAAACTAAAGAATTCCTGAAGCTTTGGAGCATGGAACACAACAGCAAGGAATGCTCTGTAGAGCAACTGAAACAAGAACTAGACGTTGCCTACTCTACTTTAGTAAATCATCCAAATGACGTTCAGGCGCTAAATATCTACAAGCATAAGTGGAACAACTCTCTGAACTACAACATAGGCAGGCCACAGAAATCATTATACAACGTTCAAAAATTAATGGCTTACACAGGACGAAAGAACGTCGCAGTTTTTCCACTCCAAATTTTCAGAAGGAAGATCAAAGACAACTAGTAAAATGATGCTTGATGACTGGGGCAACTGGGTCAATGCCAATGAGAATTTAAATAGGGAAGCCTTACATTATTTTATTAATTTATTTAACTCTACTTCTTTAAACCACAATTTCTCACATATCACATGTAAAAAGATTCTTTCAGATAAGGCAAGAAAGGAATTGGACAAACCATTCGAACTAGAGGAAGTCAAGGAGGAAGTTCCATGCTACATTATCATCCACGAAGTTCTGTTCTGAAACCTCTGAGTAAGTTAAAAATGATTTTGTATCAAATGAAGTGACTAAATATGTTCGTTTACGTATAGATATCATGTCGAAAAGCAAAGTAGAGCTGATATAGAAATCCATATAAACTTCATGTATATAATAGAGGATGTTAAAGCACCTGTAACACTACCTATAGAATCTCTGTGAAGTCTATGAAAGCAGAATTGCTTTTTCGCCTTCTTGAAATTAACTGCATTTCCTCCATTCCTTTCACGATCACTTCCATTTTTATTGAGTTTATCATCTTTCTCAAATCCAGAGTTCTCCCAAAAACCTCTGCGTCAAACCTTAAACTGCAAATTTTGATGTTATTTCAAGGATGAGGATAAAAGGCCTGACATCATACATTAGCACATAAGGATGAACTAATTTGATTTTTCAAGAAACTTATTTGTGAAATAAATACTTTCTAACCTGGTCGATTGACTGGCTTTTCGGAACTAATCCATGTGAAACTGCATGTAATGGAGTTCTCCACAACCAATCAAATAATTCATTGTTGTGTAGTTGCTCAATGAACAATGCTTCCATGCGATTCAGAAAAGACTTGTGTTTCTCGTTTGTCCATTTTGTTGCAACAGATTCACATACCGAATCATGGACACTGGTAATCCTCCCTTCAAAACTTGTGCCCAGTGCCAATGTTGCTCTTGAAACAATTGTGTGGTATCCTAGACTTGTTGCCATAGAATAAACTGCAACATACCTGGAAAGCCTTATGGTACCTGTGCTTTACAAACCATTGCATGCAACTGAAATTTATGTGGTTTCATAAACTGTATGTGCAACACTGATTTCGATTGAAGACAAATAAATTTTGTTTTTAGGTTACTTTCTGTGCAAGTTTATTTTTCTTTCTGTTTATTATTTATACACAAATGGTTTGCATATGCCTGTTTGCATATGCATAAGAACCATTGCCCCATAATAAATTGATGAAAGTGAAAGACAGAAAGTGGCTTGTAACGTTAAGGTATATCTTATGTTGTATGAAAAATAAATGTTTAAAAACCATTTTATATTACTAATTTAAATTTCTTACATAAAACTAATCAATGGACACATGTACTAGGAAGAGATAACGAGTGGAACAGTTAATTATTTCTTAATACTAGCACATAATATAAATGAAAAAATTATCTCACAGTCATAGGTTAAAATTTGACAAGCTTTTAAATAGTAGAATCTCAAATGTTTGAATAATAATGTACATACTTCAAAGGCTGCTTATGTAAGATTCAGTGATTATTAAGGCTATGTGTTTAAGAAATTTCATTATTTTGTATCTTAATTATATCTCAATGAGACTGGGAACTCCAAGTAATAATACTTCAATTTAATATGTGGCCGATAGGTCATATGACTATATGAAGATCAAGCTTGTACTATTTGATTAGTGAATTCATCTTCATAAGCCTATGCTAATATGATTAGTGACTTAGTGGAAAAAATGTTATTAGTTAACTCAATTCATAGACCATTTTGATGCTTGACTCATTTTATAATTTGCTTGGGTTGGATAAATTGGACAAAAGTTATTAAATATAGTAAAAGTCTGTAACGTTATTATACTCATGGTATTTTTGAAATATCAATTGTGTTACTGAGATACAAACTCAGACCCTGTATAGGAAGACAAAATCTTGTGTTTCATCTATGATCCTTAACCATGAACCATGGTCTCAAGTTTTTGTTATAAAATGCTTGATTAAAATAAAAAATAAAAAATGCTTATTACTCACAGTTATTTCTCAGACTTGTTCACTCCATCCTTATAATGAAGAGCAATTTACAGAGAGTGAATTGGATAACAGCAAGGCAATGGTTGCAAATCAGCAATTACAGTCAAGAGTGATTTCACAAAAGGAGTCTTTTAATATCCTTTATAATATCATTCTTCAGAACTATCCCATTACAGATCATCAGCAAATCCAACCTACATCAATTCAGTCTATGTCAGATGAGAATTTTCTCAAACAGTTAAATAATTCAAATCATGACAACAAGATATGCAAGTGATGAACACGATGAGGTGGAAAAAATATTACTTGGATAATTTTACTTTTATACTTAATATTCACTAACTTATTAATGTTGATATGATGAAAAACCACGGAGCAAGCTTAGGATGTTAGGCCTATGCTTTTCTTACCTGATCGTGGAACTCTAGCCAAAGTTCTACAGCCTATCAACTTCTATCCACATCCTTTTCAATTAAAACAAATAACAACAAATATTTGTTTAATTAAGGGGTTTTAACCTTTCAGAGTATCATGAGCATTTGATCCATTAAAGTATACAATATCATTAGTACATCTCTTATTTTGAACTGCAGATTGCACTCTCCATTGTGAAAAAATACCTACATTGTCCATTTGTGAACAAATACCTACATTATCCATTTCTCTAACACAGGACTTATAATCAGTATCCAATGCAAGAACTTTGAACTGATTATTACATTCAATATCGAAAACAGTAAACTTAGTTCCCTTAGTTTTATGATAAATATTAGTATTAAAACCCTTATCACCACTAACTAAATCAGTTGAATTATCCTTCAAGACAAGCTCTTCCGTCTTCAGCTTATTTATATCATTTGAAATCCCATTTAAAATTACCTTTTCACAACTGATATTCTTTATAGAATTCATATATTTTGAAATTTACATATCTAAGTTCACTACATTTTTTTCCTAATAAAAAAAACATATCTTAAGCTGCCATAGTACTCCTAATGGCTTCATAGGACACAAACTTTGATCACTTCTCATCTTCACACAAGCTATACTAATATTAGTGTACATAGTGGCTTTAATTGCTATGCTATAACTTAATGAGCAATATTCTATTTTCTAATTGCAATATATCAGCTTGAAAGAAAGAAGGGAAAGCAACATCCAATAAATAATTTGCTAGGCGGCACAATGTAACTTTGTTTATTTCAGTCATCATATACACATAAGAAATTAGTAGCTATATGAAATATAATATTCATATGAATCTTGAGATCTCAACTTCATATAATAATGATTATTTTTTATGTAATTTAGGCAGTTGAATTTCTTGCATTTTATCCTAATGGCAATTTTATGTAATTTATCGTACATAGTAGATAAGCTTTATGATATCATTACCAACCAATATTCTATAAAAGATCGGCATTTTATCCTTTTACAATTGGTGCTAAGGAATTGATGGCACGGCTTCTAGAGAACTAGCGGATCAGTTTCTTTGTTGGTCAAACTTCATGTCAACCAATTTAGGTAAAGATTAAATTTGAATCAAAAGCGTAAATAAACTAACAACTAAATTTACCAATAGCCAAAGAAGAGAAATAGAAGTTTTTTAACGAATGTTCTTACAATTGATCTATCCTCTATCTACAATTTTACACAACATAAACAAATATAAAAACCTTATCAACCTGCTTCTAAAATTCCCAATATTATTAACACAAAAGGATTACCTCTTCCCCTGTTCTGAAACTTGTTTCTTCTCAACTGCAATGCTAAATTCAACACCATAGCTCAAATGGGTAATGGCCACATCATCCAGGACAATATTGAAATCCACAGCCCTCTTGATCGACCTCTCCGTCACTAATGCAGACAATATGGCCTCTCAGTTAGTAGTTGATGTGCACTAAACTTGCAGCCATTGCCTTAAGCACCTTATTCCCAACCGACGATGAACAGTTTCGTCATATTCTGTTTCCAAAGACTTGAAATAATTAGCAAATGATCTACATTTGGACATACGTAATCCTATTTAATATAATAATTATAAGATGGCGCCACTAATTGTCCAAATGCTCAAATATTTATTTATTTACAAATTTCAATATAGTAATAGAAATCACCTTCTTAGCCTAAAATGTATTTACAGTTTAGACAAATCACATCCACTTTCTCCAAAATCAGTTCAAAATATCTAATAAGACAATTTAAAATAAAAGAGGGGTTTGGGATTTCTTTATGAAATCAAATTACATGATAAAATTTGAAAAACATGATGAGCCATCTTAAATTAAGACTTCATAGTTCCTTTGATTTTTAGGGAAGGGGATTAGTAGCACTTACGAATACTGGTGATGCGATCAGAGGAATTTGAGAAAACCGATGAGCCTAACCTTGATGAACCTCAAATCCGTGAAAACTAGCAAACCATAATTATGAGAAGTCGATGATATTTAAGGTTTCCAAAGGAATTAAGCTCGTCGAATTAGGGTTTCTGAAGGAGAAAATGTAAATGATTTAGGGTTCTGGATTAGGCAAAGAAAAGTTATCGTATTTTGGGAGAGAAAAAATCGAAAAGGATCAATACAATTTTGGAGGGAGAGGAAATAAATTTTGCGCCTTAATTATTTTTCCGCTTAGGCAACTACTGTTATATTACACAGCGTCTATTATATTTATATTTGGGAAAAAAATAAGTATCACAGCACTCGACGTAAAAACGCTGACTGTCATTGCTGTTACTACTAGTTTTTCTTGTAGTGATGATATCTTGATATATAGTGCTAGCACAGAGGAGCACATTCAACACTTGCGAAAGGTGTTAACTATTCTTCGTCAAGAACAGTTCTATGCAGCGACGAAGAAATGCGTGTTCATGACGCCGAGTGTTTTATTTCTGGGTTATGTCGTGTCCAAGGAAGGGATACAAGTGGACCAGAGTAAAGTAGCCGCAATCAGAAATTGGCCACAGCCCAAAACTATAACAGAAGTCAGAAGTTTCCATGGGTTAGCTTCATTTTATCGAAGATTTATACCGCACTTTAGTAGTGTGATGGCTCCTGTTACTGATTGTATGAAAGGAAAGCAGTTTTCATGGACGAAAGAGGCAGGATCTGCTTTTGAACAGATCAAGGAACTTTTAACATCAGCACCGATTCTAGTGTTGCCAGATTTTCAGTTACTATTTGAGTTACATACAGATTCGTCCAAAGTTGGAATTGGAGGAGTGTTGAGTCAGAAAGGTCGTCCAATTGCCTATTTCAGTGAAAAGCTTTCTGGAGCAAAGATGAGATACAGTACTTATGATGTGGAGTTTTATGCTATTGTGTAGGCCGTGAAGCATTGGAGACATTACTTGTTCCACAAAGAATTTGTTTTGTATACGGATCATGAAGCATTGAAACATTTACAAGGGCAGAATAAAATTGCAGCTAGGCATGCATCGTGGATAGCTTATTTGTAGCAATTTACATTCGTCGTAAAGCACAAGTCTGGAGTAACTAATCGCGTCGCCGATGCATTAAGCCGGAGGAATAATTTACTAACAACCATGCGAGTAGAGGTGATGGGTTTTGACTTACTTCCAGATTTGCTTACTTCGGATTTATATTTTTCCAAGATCTTAGACAAAGTCAAGCAGGGAAACATGGATGGATATATGCTGATTGATGGTTTTATATTCAAAGGAAATCAGTTGTGTATTCCAGATTGCAGTCTGCGAATGAAAATCATCAAAGAATTACATGAAGAAGGACATGTGGGTCGTGACCGTACTATGCAGTTGATCTCAAAGTCTTATTTTTGGCCGTCAGTGAGGAAGGAGGTTGAAAAGTTCGTTCAGAGGTGCCATATTTGTCAAGTTTCAAAGGGGACCGCAACAAATGCAGGTTTATATTTGTCGTTGCCTATACCTACTAAACCATGGGTGGATGTTAGTATGGACTTTGTATTGGGATTGCCGAGAACGCAACGTGGCAATGATTCTATCTACGTGGTGGTTGATCGGTTTTCAAAAACGGTACATTTTGTCGCATGAAAGAAGATGGCATATGCAGTTAATGTCGCACAGTTATATTTCAAAGAGATCTATCGTCTTCATGGGTTGCCTGAATCTATTGTATCGGATAGAGACACTCGTTTTCTGAGTCATTTTTGGATGAGTCTATGGAGAATGGTCGGGACAAAGCTGAAATTCAGTAGTGCTTATCATCCACAGACGGATGGACAGACAGAAGTTGTGAATAGATCCCTAAGTAATCTATTGAGATGCCTCGTGAATGACAATTTGAAGAGTTGGGATTCCAAGCTGTGTCAAGCTGAGTTTGCACACAACCATGCAGTTAATCGTAGCACTGGGTTCAGTCCATTCCAGGTCGTTTACTCAACAATGCCTAAGGGACCATTAGATTTATCTACAGTACCACAACAGAAGGGAGTGATCAAACGGGCTAGTGATTTTGTGAATGAATTGCAAGAGTGCCATAAGGTTGTGCAGGAACGATTGCTTAAGGCGAATGAGAAATATAAGCAATCCGCGGATATTAAGCAACGAAATGTTGAGTTCAAAGAAGGAGATTTTGTATATGCAGTATTGACTAAGGATCGATTTCCTGTTGGTACTTATAACAAACTGGCTGCTAGAAAGATTGGCCCTTTGGAAATCATAAAGAAGATTAATGAGAATGCTTATCAGTTAAGATTGCCAGATCATATCCATACTGCTGACGATTTCAACGTCAAACACTTAATTCCATATCATGAGAATAAGCAGGTCGAAGAAGAGGAAAGTGTGAATTCGGGGTCGAATTCTTTTCAACCAGGGGAGGATGATGCAGCGCATACCTTAAGTCGCGAACGAAGCCCTAGGTCGCTCCAGCCTAAGTCGCAAACGAGCAGATCTTCCTTAGGTCGCGAGCAGAGCAGAGCTTCCTTATGTCGCGAATTCCTTAGGTCGTGAATTCCTTAGGTCGCGAGCAGAGCAGAGCTTCCTTATGTCGTGAATTCCTTAGGTCGCGAATTCCTTAGGTCGCGAGCTTCCTTATGTCGCTGAAGATTCTTATGTCGCTAAAGTTCTTATGTCGCTGAAGTTCTTATGTCGCTGAAGATTCTTATGCCGCTGAAAGATTCTTATGTCGCTGTGTTTTTCTTATGTGTTTCTTTGAGTCGCTATTTGGCTTTATTTGTCAATGTGATGTATGTTGTTAAGTCGTATGTTGTAACTCGTGTGTTGTTAAGTCGTGAGTCACATGTGTGTGTTGTAATTTTCTATAAATAGGGGTGTGTTGTCAATTGTAAAAAAAAGGTTGAATTTTGAATAAAATTTGTTGAGAGCTTTGTGCCTCCATTAAAATTGGAAGTTGAGTGTGATCTCCTTTCTCCATCTTCGGATATTCGAGTGCGCTCGAATCAACGAACTTGAAGCCGATTCATGGAATCTCATGCGCGAGATCAACGTCGAAGAATCGTAGATCTTCTAACGCGGTATCGTGCGCGATCAACGTGTTGAAGATAGCTAGAATCCGGTATCTCGAGAGATCAACGGATTTGGGCACTTGGGTATCATCAAGTCATCAATTTATCTTGTTTCATCGATTCATTTTTTCCGCAATTCGTGATTGGATCCTGGATAGATTTGACCGCTGGTTCAGATCTACTTCCATGCTGCGTCAAAGAGGAACTAAGAAGTTGAGGGTGGACGTGTATATAAAATGCTATATACAATGGGTTGGACAAAAAGTTTATCATTTTTGATGAATTGATTTGGGACGTGGGACTTGGATCTAACAAAATGTAATACTATGTACAATGAGATTAATATTAAATTATCCTTCGTGGTGCTTGCACGTTTGTTTCAGATGATATGTTTAAAACTTGATATGTCCTTGGTTGTTTGCAAGGCCATACAAAGAAATGTGCAACTATCATCTACAACATAGTTGGAAGCATCTTGAAGGATAATTCATAATAAATCCCATCATAGCAAAATGGTAGTCAATTTTGGAAGAGAAAAAAATTATGGAGCTTTTAACCCCAAAAATGCCAAGTTTTATGAAAATTAGCTTAGTAACTGAATTTTACAAAATTTAACCAATTTTATAAAATTTAACCAAGTTTTATGAAAATCGACCAAGTTAACGAAGTTTTATGAAGATTAAATAAGTTTAAAAAGTTAACTAATATTTAAACAAATTTATTGAGTTAATTAAGTTTTATTAAAGTTCAAGCATTGTCAGTCAAGTTGGAGTCTTTCAAATTATACTCCTGTTAACTAAATTAACCAAGTTTTGATTAAAACCATATGAAACTAAGTCACTAAGTTGGAGTCTCTTTGAGCTAAGTTAACTAAGAATTATGAAAACCAAAACCGAAGTTATAATACCTCCATTTAATTTCTAATATATCCGGTGTCCCTTAAAATTATAATTCTTTTATCTAAATTCATAGTGTGTTTTACAATTTCCTTTTTAATTTATATTTAATTGCTAACTGTTTAATTCTTTCCTTACAGGTAATTAAAGATTTTTGGTGCAAAAAATAGCAAGATACTGCATATCCAAGTGGCTAAAATTCTTTTGAGTGCAGTAAGCATATGATTTATTTGGCTTTGTGCATTTCATAATGTAGTAGTATTTGGTGCAAACTCAGTGTATGGATATTATAAGCACTTAGTTTGTGGATATTTTGTAAATTTGGTTTATGGACATCGTGTAAACTTGGATGTTAAATTTATAAATTATCTTGAATCATTTAAAATGTTTGTGTTTGTTTTTCGAGTGTGTTTCGAAAATGTTTTATATATTGGCCGAATGAATTATATAATATTGTAACGCTATTAAATTTTGTGATGGTTCAACAAACTATAAAAATCAACAAATGCAAAAGATAGTATTTCCTAAGTGCTGTAAAATATTAACTTTTATAGCGTTTCTTCTTATGCAATTATTAGTTTAGGATCTACTTCATGTCGGAAAATAGCTTTTACTGAGACGCTGTTAAATTCAGTTACAATGTTTATCCTATGTTGTGAAAAGCATTATCATAGCGTAATTTCAACATTATTACACACCATATTTCTATAGCGTTTCTATTTATTTGTTTTAAGTCTGAGACTTGTTACAACATTTCATTATACAACTTTCTTTAAAATGCTATCATAGCATATTACAGTGTTTTTCCTATGATGTAAAATGTGTTTTTTTTGTAGTGTGGGATTTTGGAAAACATAAAAACCTAGTGAAAGCCTTACTAGAAAATTGAAATGGTAACGTTATCTTTTCTAATATTGTAAGAGCATCTGCTATGTATAAATTAAACCAATCTACATCAATAAATTTATGCAATTAATATAATTGATAAAATGTTTATAAATTAAAATATACTAATGAACTGAATTAAGATTAACAAATAGAAATATTAAGTATACTTATCAATAAATATTTTTTTGCATGTTGTTGTTTCAAGACTCAAGCAAGCACTTAATTATACAGCTACTAAATATGTTCGTAACTTGATCACTTACATCTTTATTTGCCTTAGACCATGTATTGTCTTCTATGAGTTTCGAACCCAACAACAATACAAGTATACGGATATTTGATTCATATTCAATCACATATAAATATTATATGGTGAACAATCACAATTCGTAATGTACGAAATGTCGATGAAATTAGCTCATTCGAAATAAGCAAGTAAACCATAGTGTGAGATCATGTATTCAATATGATTGATTGCAATGATGATCTTGTTGTATTAAATGTAACACTACGCTAAAAGCTACAAGATAGATCTAAGAATTCGATAACTGAAATATCCACTTGATCAGTTTATGGAAAGTGTAACTTGTTAATATCTTTAAATATTAAGGATGACCGAATACATTTTTGTAAAGAGTTTTTTTTGTAAAGAGTTCGTTACACTGTCGTAGTAAAGATTTTCTTTTGAATGGTTTGACCATTTGGGAAGTAAAACGAATGTACGATAGTAGATGCAATTTAAGGTGCGGTTGGGATGAAGAGAGTGAATGATCACTTCTACTTTATGAAGAGACGTTGAAAATGAGAATTGTAAAATAATAATAGGTACTTACCAAAGAATTAAAATATGATTTTTATTCCAAAATCTATTTTCATATAGAAAATTGTTTTTTGTGAAATTTTTTCTTTGAGTTTAAGACTCTTGATCAAAAATCTCTTGACTGTAAACTGATTATAGTGGATGGAATAAATAGTCTATACTAAGTGGATAAATGGAGCTTCGTATTCCATGCACTATTATAGTAGTGAGGGAAATAGTGGGAGCATTCCATATAGTACTTACTGGTCGTATCATGTTGCAAAAATTATTTTTGTAAAACATACCAAACATTATTTATGAAAAATAACTATTTTTCAACGTTGATCGAAAATAGACATAGTTTTATTTTAATATGAATGTTATGAATATTCATTATAAAATAAAACTATAATAGTGGCATTTGTTGCCATAACAAATGTGACTTATTGGAAAAGACGGAAGTTTCTGAAATTTTCTGCAATTATTTGAATTATTGACTAGGTCATAGTTTTGAGAAATAATTCGTTAATTATATAATTATAAATCATATGGTACTAGGGAATTATATCTCAAATGATAAAGGGAAAAACATCCATTCAGTAAAAGCGCATAAGACTGGTGAACTCTTGGCATTGATACAAATTGATGTATGCAATCATAAGTTTAATGATACTGAAAATAGTTTCTCATACTTTGTTAAATTCAATGATGAACTATCATAGACTTGAACATGTATTAGATACACATGTAGTATACCAATGGTAAGCTTATAGAATATAAAACGAATGTAAATAATACAGCATGCAATTGAAAAAAATGATTTGATTTGAAAAAATAGGTAAGTATTTTGAAAAGAGTTCCAAATGTATCTAAAATGAATAAAGATTCAATCTCAGAAGTCACTTCTCCCTATAATACATAATTGTGTATCGATAAGAAGCAATCGAACTTTATTGAACGAAGTATGATAGATAAATGTGTAAAGTTAAGTTAACTTCTTTCTTTAAAGAAATGTACTTAAGAGTAGTACATAAACGTTGGAATTAATTTCATATAAAGGAAATTTTAGGAGAACATACAAGATAAGGGTTTATAGGAAACCCCGACATATCCTTAGTCAAGGAGTTAGCAAAGGTTATGTGAGGCGAAAGACTGCACGTAATAATTGTTCGTGAAGGATCTTATGTGGACCATATTGAAAGGAGTTTGGAAACGATCATCGTGGGATGAACAATTTATGTTTTAATCATAAATTTCATGAAATAAAACTAAATCAATTTTATATATCTAAAGCAATTCATAAAATATTTAAGAATACTTATTCCATTGCACCAAGAAATAATTTTTGTTTCAATAGACACCAACTTCTTGATTGAGGAATTTCTTTTAGAATTTGTTGGTAGTAAAATAGATTTGAGATCATATTGATTACAAAGGATGAAATGAAATTAACCAAACCTAAACGAACATAATGCATTAGTGTCTAATAAGTATTCTTGCACATTAAAGTGAAACTATGATTTTCTTATTAATGTTGAGAATATATATTCCTCAGTTGTTAGTTAAACCGTTGAGTACCGACTCTGCTATATGGTATGATGTACAAATCCAAAAGAATTCCAAATATGATATCAAAATATGATTTTGACAGTTGTACCCAAAAGGATATGATCCGTTAGCTGCATATGTATCTTCGTGAAGAAGACCAATGAAGTTGGAATATAGTAAGTAATGTTGCTAAGAATAACATTGCGAATTTCAATTGTTGAAACTAGCATAATAGATTCATCATTCAACATGTTCAAGTTAATTCAGATCTTATTCACAAAATTGTTGCCTGGTATGACTTTATGTTCTGATACATATATGTTGAAATAGAAAATTATAAATAATTATTTAGAACAGACTGATTACACATAACAGCCAAAGTGGCTCAAAATCAGTGAGCGATATTGAGTTTGTGAGCTTTCGAAAATGATTCAAGAACGGATACGAAAGTATCATTTGAAAGCATTAAAGTTAAACAAGTATTTTGATAAAAAAAATCGAATAGTTTGATTTTCAGTCAATATGTAGAGGAGTGTATGTCTATAAGAAAGAACTTTAAAGGTACTATAATATTTCTAAAAGGCAAACAACAAAAATATGATTGCTAACAATGTATTCAATTTAAAATCATTATAGCTTGGTGCTTAATACTCAACATTGGATTTGTAAATGATATCTTTTATAATCAGTATAAAAGAATGTTGGGAATGTCCCATGCGATTTGCACGTACATCATTTTATGTATAACATGTAAGGTGGATTTCTTATGCATTAGCAGTAGGAATTATTACATATGTTGTATTGTCTACAATATCATATTTTGCTTATGTATTTGATACATGAAGAAAATATCAAATCCAAAATTAAGATCACAAAATGGTAGTTTTTAGAGTGTTCTCAACTATTTATGAAATACTATAGAATTGTTTATTGAAATAGTGAACTCCTTACAAAAGAGTATTTAGACTCGAACTTCATAAGTGATATCGAGTATGATGTGTCAATATTAAATTTATTTTCAAACCTTAGTTAAAGAGTTTTAAGTTGGAAATAATCCAAATAAAAGGTTGTGCATGATTCAACAAAAAGGCTAAGTACATCACCATGAATAGCGCCATGATAAAAGCAATGTATAAATATATATGCACGAATTTATAACTGGGTTATGGGTGAATCCAAGTGTTGGGTATGATAACAATACAATGATAAGAGCTCATTGGAAGTCAAAAAACATACTTCGAACATTTCCATATGATAAATGTAGTTTATGAGGATAAGAGACAATTGATTGATAGAGTAGATAATTAAAACAACGTAAAATATCCATTCATAAAGGGATTGGCTCGATCAATTCTCATTAAACTATTCGAAGGGATAGGATTCCATAATTGACCCTAAGTGCAAGTAGGAGATCGATAAAGTTATGGATATGCCTAAGGGCCAATTCTGTAATTTTCTGTAAATTATTAGATCTATAATAAGATATCATTCGAAAAAAGGTGTTTTTCTTTCTTTTGTATACTTTATCTAATGTATTATTAATTATTTGTTTAATTAAAGTATATCTAATAGAAAACCAATAAACGATATGTTTTATGATATTAATTACAATGCGTTGTAATTATGAGCAATTTATCGTAATAAAGTAAACAAATCATTTTAAATATTCTTAGTCAGGATGTATCGAGGCTGGATATCAATACATCCATTTATACTAGAGTACGTAACACTCTCCAAATATTGGATAGTGTATTACTCATGGTTGTTGGAGGGCACCAAGGGGTTACGTACCAATAGTAATTAGATAATTATGGAGTGACACACTCGATAGTTTTTTATTGGTTAATATAACAAGGTCAAACATAAAATATCGAAGTGACAATATTACAAGGTTCTCTCGACTTGAGAATACTATTGAACTTCAGTGTGGACATGCCACTTTGATTATAGTTAAATCAAGGCATGACATCCTTTTGGGTCTGAGTTCATACATTGGAAGTGAAAACACTATTCAATAGAAACTTCGTCTCCTTAGTTTTATGAGGTTAATGTCGCAGTCAACTGAAAACCAAAGTCTCTAGCCAGAGCAGTTCGGTTAATAATAATTGTTATTATTGAACCAATGACTTTGTGTTTGGACTACACAATTTGAATGTGAACGATATTGAAATTTTGACCATTACCAAATTCCATAAGTCCTAATGTGATATAGTTTTACTTAAGAGAATTGTTGTAGATAATTGTCACTGCCGGGGACTGATTAAAATAAGTAAAATTAGATTTTTCCAAATCTATGTAAATGATAAATTTAGATAAACTGTCACAACACTAGCTAAGGTGACGTGCGAACGTTAATTGTTCAAGTTATACGATATTAATCGCTAACTGAATTTACACCTAAGATTCACACAACTCCAATGTTGAATACTCCGACGACCACCTAATTTAATTAAATTATAATTGTTAAAATTTAATTTAGTTAATTAATATTTATGAAAGATTAATTATAAATTTTTATTTGGTTTGTGTTGATCAAGTATTGAAAAGAGTGTGTACATATAAGTTGTAAACGCATGTATCGATATACTATATTAATGTACATTTGTATTTTATTTTAATATATATTATTTGATATGGTTTGAGGTGACATGCAATCATGAGAGGCCCATGTAATGGCTGATCAAACAATAAGTGGAGGAGTGAGGTGATATGTTGATACTTGTGGGTTATATTTGATGGAGAAAAAGATGGATCTAGGTCTGCATTTTCCTTTCTCTCTATTTTCTCTTATTTAAACTCATTGCCCCTCATTTTTGATGTTTACTTATGGCTTCTCCTCTCTCTAAGCTCTAGTCGAAAACTCCATTCCACCTGTAACGACCCAGAATTTTGGATATTTGAAATTAGAATATTTAATTGATTTTAAATATATAAAAGTTAATTTTTAACTTGAATTTCAAATATAACTATTTATTGGATAATTTAATTATTGAATTTTATAATTGAATATTGGTTAAAATATTGAATCTTGAGTTTTAGGCTTGATAATAATAGTTTAAAGGCTTATTAAATTTATATTAATAATAATGAAGGTAATAAAACTTTTTAAATTGAATTTAAAAGTGATTTGTTCAATTTTAAAAATATATCGTTTAAATTGACATTTAAAAATAGCCTTCCGGGGCACAGTCTTGAATTTCGACGAAACCCATTCCATTGGATCCGTAATAATGTATTATTATCAAATTTCAAATTTCGTAGCGTTTGGAGTTATCATTTGGCCGTACGAGATAGAAACGTGCTGAATTTAATATCGAAAATTCAATATAATAATTGGGTCCAAAAAGCTATCTTCTCCATACGATCGAATTAGGACTCGAAACCTTTTCCATTGCATTCAAAATAGGGGTATAACATTATAAACGTCTAGCGGCATGCCTCGATAGGGATTCGTGATTTTAAGTTGCGTAATCGAGATAATAATATATTTATATGTCGACTTGACAAAATTTTCACATCAGTCTTTTTCCTTCCTATCAAAAAACACTGTAGTCTTCATCCTACACGCTACCTCCTCTTTAAATTCATGTTCCCTCCATCTTTTATAATGCACGCAAGAGTTAACAGAAAAAAAAAAGATAGGGAAAAAATAAAAATAAATAAATGGCTGAAAAAAAGAGTGAAAGCGTTCGTTCTTCTCCAGTTTAATCCACGTCAAATCCTACGGCCATTATCACTTGAGACCACCAGAGGCCATAATTGGCGTCAGGATCAACTAGGAAAGTGGGCACGACGACATGATGTAGGCAATCAACGGTGGAGATGGGTGATGGGTTGCCGTAGTGACCGGAATTTAGGGATGAATGGAGAATGTTTATTCGATTTATTGTGGCGATTTGGTGGACCTTGGGCCAAGGCATCCAACTAATGGAATGTAGGGAAGGGGCGTGCCTAGCTTCGGCCAAGGTCTGGTGGGGCGAAGTGGAGTGTGGCGGCGGTGTAGTTGACAGGGACGCGGAAGATGATCTTAAGGCTATTTAACACTAGAGGGGGGGTGAATAGTGTTTTAAGAATTTCTTTAAAACTTCTTTAATTTAAATTGATTTAACTAACTTAATGCAAATACACAATCACAGATCAAATCACAGAATCACAAACAGATGCAAATATAAATAAAAAGCAAGTAAAGGAAAGAACACACCAGGAATTTTATACTGGTTCGGTGTTACCCTACATCCAGTCCCGCACAACTCGTACGGCTTTCTATTCAATAATAATCTAGATTACAATCCCTCGATTCCAAGGCGACGAGGTACACCCTCCAGATTCTCAGGTCTCTGGGTAGAACCACTTGATTCACAGGACACAAGTTCACCCGATCGATTTCCAAGGACACGATCACACCTTTATAACCCTAAACAAGTTTCTTTGAGTACAAATGTATCTATAACTCTGATAAGCACTGAGATTCTTTGAAGAGAGTGGCAGAGAATCAAACTAG
Source organism: Allium fistulosum (assembly GCA_030737815.1). Taxonomy (NCBI): domain Eukaryota; kingdom Viridiplantae; phylum Streptophyta; class Magnoliopsida; order Asparagales; family Amaryllidaceae; genus Allium; species Allium fistulosum. Next base: position 1,264,819,749 of record CM060901.1, on the reverse strand, counting down.
AGATATTCTGGTTTGATTCACTTAAGATTTCGGCAGAATATGGATAGGATGATTAGAAAATAAGATAAGAGAATAAAGAGGAGAGAAAATAAAGAAAGTAGTTACTGGAAAACGTTCATAACAGTCTCTATTTATAGAGAATGAATGGATGTGTCCATTCGAAGAGATTTAAACGAATAGACACTTCTTTTGAAAACAACCTTTGCTATAACGGGAAGCATGTCGACATGACAAGTAAAGAGGATGTCGACATGGTCTAGTAAAAATGATGATTTGCTTTTCTTTGAAAATGATGATTTAAAACATATGCAACTTTATTCAAACGGACTCTATGTATTTGTATAAGGTATATAGAAGTAGAAATACTTATGAATATATATATGTATATATACTAAAATATATTTTAAAATCAAGGTAAATAAACTAAAGTAAATATAATATTAAAATAGATTTTGAGGCTAAAATATCAAGGACAATTTTGAAATCAAAATATAACAAAATGATAAATATGATTTTGAGGCTAAAACATTTTTGGAAATACGAACGAAGGTTTTTCTTTTGAAAAGGAATATTTGAAAATCATTTTATGAAACAAGAGATAATTTTGAAAATCATTTTGAATCAAAATTAGTGGATAACAAAATAGGGCTACTATCCGTTCCACTAGATATTTCGTGAGTTCCATCTCACTAGGGTTCCATCCCTTTAACAAGAACGAAGTGGATTCCATTCCACGAGTAAATTGGATAAAAAAGAATGATAGTGCTTTCAAGGAGTTTTAACAAATATCTAACCTAACTATATTATTTGTCTTGAACTCTTGAATATCTTGAATCTCATGAGTCTTCAATCTTGAACTCTTGATCTTTGTCTTCTTTACTGTACAGTCTTCTTTTGTTGATACCTGCATATAGATTTCCTGCACATATATATTTTATAACACTTCTATAGTTGTTGTCATCAAAACCTACTATCCTATGGACTAACATTCTCCCCCTTTTTGATGATGACAACCTTTGTTTATAAAATATTTATATTCTCCTTATAACTCCCCCTAAATCTAATAACTCCCCCTTAATCTATGCCTAACTAACCTATTTTATACTGACTAACCTATTTTATACTTCTCCCCCTTTGTCATCAACAAAAAAATGACATTAACTCCCCCTAAATCTATGATATTTAATGATAGTGTTATCATTAATAATACTGAAACTAGATATAACAATGCTAAATATTGTATACTCAGAATGATATATATATGAGTAATATAAGAATGAGAATAATACGTGTAACCACAGATTATTTTATTCATATTACTATATACATAACTGTTAAATAAAAAGAAAATGCATACAATAAATAGACAAATCAATCAACCATAAGCACACCTATTTATGTCTTATTACATAATCAATATAGTAAGTTCTCATAAATCAACCATGTTTTAAAACCAAATCAAGTATTTCAAATCAAATCAATTTTTAAACCAAATCAAACAAGTTAAATGTTACGTGGAACTTCAACCCATCCCTCTTTTCCAAAGATGGGATCCGCTTTGATTACTTCCCAATCTTCATCGTCCTGGAGCAATGTCTTCGGTGGATTTACTTGGAAATCCTCTTTGTTGAGAGCGGAGATCATCCATCGTAGTGCATCGAAATGCCTTTCTTGTTCCTTTATCATCTGCATTTGACTCAGTTCTAAGTGCCTCTGATTTCGTAGAATAAAAGTAAGAATGTCTTTGAAGGATTTGAGAGTCTCTTCAAGATTATCACTTAGATTTGAAGAGGATGAAGCCATTTTGACGATAAGTACGAAGGAAATAAGTAGATAAGAGTAGAGAGAAGTTATGAGAAGTTTTCTGGAAGAAAATAGGACTTAAATAGACAGGAAAGTCGTTTGAAATGAATAGACATAAGGAGTTATTTTGAATTTCAAATTGAAATGTCCATTCAGAATATGACCAGTATATGTCGACATGACCTCTATACAGTATGTCGACATACATAGCAGATTTTGCACATCTTATTTTTGAATTTTCAGTGTATATACATATGATTTATATATATATTACTTGATATAAATAAGAGTGACAGTAAGATAAACAGAGAATAAGCTTCATTTCATACTAGAACAGAGAAGTACATGAATCTCATAGAGAAAACATAAAGATACAACTTTCAATATACCAAATTTCATTGATATACAAAAAGTAAACTCTAGAAACTAGTAGATGAGGATGAAGATGATGAGATATTAAGCTTCTTGTTGACTTTGGAGAAGAACTTGTTCATAGTATTGGACATTTTGTCCAATTTTTTGTTTACGGAGTGTTTGAGAGCTTTTTGATTTTTTACAATTACTCGTTGATTGTGAAGGAGAATCTTGTTTGATGGTCGTGTGGGAAAATCAATACTCTCTAAGGAAGTTTCTTCACTTTCTTCCTCTTCTTCTTCCTCACCTTCTTCTTCTTCACCTTCTTCTTCCTCCTCTTCCTCTTCTTCGTCTTCCTCCTCATCTTCTTGCATTTCTTCATACCCCAATCGTGCTTCTTTTTCCGTTAGTGTTTCGTATGGTTGAAACACGTGCGGAATTTTCATAAGTGAAATATTGGAATGATTAAAAACCTTTCTTGGAAAGAATTCTTCACCTCTCATATCCACTCCAAAGTAATTAAAAATTCTAGTGAGGTATATTCCATGATATAATGCATTCTCTCCTGAATCCAAGTTTTTGTGACGAAATTCATCCAAGATAACTTGTGCCCAATTAATATCATAATTTCCAAAAATTGCAAAAAGAGCCTTACACACTTTTTGAGTCGGGTTATTGTAATTCCCCGATCTCGGAGTAATAGTGCGTTGAAGGAGAAGATTAACAATACGAGCTTTTGGTCGAAAAAATTTATTTTTGAAATCCATTTCTTCCTCAAAAATATTGTGAAAAGTTTCACGATCGGTTTCCTCGATTTCAAAAGAAGAAAGATTGGAACCGGTACTTTTACACTCAAGTATGGTTCCTAAAACATCGGTATCCAAAACAATTTGTGTCCCCTTGACACTACTCCACACTTCATCATCCCTTCCATTATAAAAATCACGATTTAAATTTTCATAAAACATTTTGACAAGGTTTGAATAGCAAACAAAATCATTTTGGTTATTGTCAACCAAGCTTAGAATACCATTGTTTTGAAAGAGAGCATCAATTTCATAAGAAGCGAAGTCATTAAAAATAGCAAAACTACCCGAATGAACTTTTCCATAAGTTGCATAATTAATGTATGCAAGTATGGCATCTCTATTATTGTAGAGATGATCTTTGGTGGCTTTTGACAGCCTCATTCCGGCTACGTTGCTAGTGGATGCCATTTTTGAAGAGATAAGAGTGTTTGAAGATAAAAGTTGATTTGAATTTGAATTGAAGATGGAGATAAGTGTTGATAGAAGATAGATATAAAGAGGTTGAATAGGTGGATTCTCTGGTCAAAGAGTCATAACTATTCAGAACATAGGAGTTAGTGAAAAGGTGGAGGGAAATTTGAATTTTGAATTCAAATTTAGAAATCTGATTTTCTACAGGTATGTCGACATTACCAATAAGTGCCATGTCGACATGCACATCAGATTTTGCAAAAATGATTTCAAACATGTACAAGATTTATATATATATATATATACTTATATATATTATGACTATTGTCTGAATATATTTTGAAAATATATTATACAGAAAATATATAAAAATAATATTTTATAAATTTTTAAAAGATATTTGAAAATTTTTAAGTTAATAAAATCAATTATATACTTAATTAATAAACTATTCTAAGCAACCAATTTTCAACCAATTAAAATAGTAAACGTGTACCTTGTTTGAGTTCCATATCATCCTGATTATCTGAATTCTGAGTTGTCATAAAACACATATTTGCCAATTCTGTTTTCTGTTCATCATCACTTGAGGACGTATCTGAATCATCCAGTGTTGCTGCAAATGCTTTCTTTCTTTTCTTTGAATATTCTTTGTTTGATTGAGGAGTTTGCTTTTCTTGATGTGGACAGTCTCTTTGATAATGACCAAACTCATTGCAATTGAAGCATTTGATGTTGTTGAGTGATTCAGTGTTATTTCCAAAACTTTTTCTCTTGTGATTATTCATTTTTCTATATTTCAAGAATTTTCGAAAGTTTCTTGTCATGAAGGCTATTTCTTCATCATCATCACTAGAGTCTGATTCACCAGTTAGTGCATTAAAGGCAATGGACCTTTTTTCTGATGACTTATTCTCCCTTCTTTCCTAAATTTGAACTTCATATGACATCAGATTTCCAATTAATTCATCAATCTTTAAGGTACTTATGTTATTTGCTTCTTCAATCGCCAATGTCTTCAGATCCCATTCTGGAGTGAGTGAATTCAGAATTTTCCTGACTTGATCTTCTTCGAAGATTGCTTTTCCCAAAGATACTAGTGAATGAACAATATCTTGAAAACGACTATACATATCTGGAATAGATTCACTAGGCAACATCTTAAATAATTGAAATTGATTAGTAAGAATAGAAATTTTGGTCTGTTTAACTTTGCTTGTTCCTTCATGAGTAACTTGCAGAGTTTTCCAGATTTCATATGCAGTTTTACAAACAGATACCCTATTAAATTCATTTCTATCTAGTGAACAAAATAAAATATTCATGGCTTTTGAATTGTTTTGAGCCACTTCTCTTTGAACGGTCGTCCATTGAGCAAAATCAATTGTGGGCTCAGTGTATTCAGTTTGTGTCATATTCCATGTTTCTAAACTAATGGATTGTAAATATATCTTCATTCTACATGCCCAATATGCATAGTTACTGCCATTGAAAAGTGGTGGTCTGGCAGTGGACTGACCCTCTACAAATGAACTAGAAATACCAGTGTTGGTAGCCATTGTTACTTTTCAAAAATCAGGTTATGAATACTTTGAAAAACTTGCTCTGATACCAAATGACAGGGACGCGGAAGATGATCTTAAGGCTATTTAACACTAGAGGGGGGGTGAATAGTGTTTTAAGAATTTCTTTAAAACTTCTTTAATTTAAATTGATTTAACTAACTTAATGCAAATACACAATCACAGATCAAATCACAGAATCACAAACAGATGCAAATATAAATAAAAAGCAAGTAAAGGAAAGAACACACCAGGAATTTTATACTGGTTCGGTGTTACCCTACATCCAGTCCCGCACAACTCGTACGGCTTTCTATTCAATAATAATCTAGATTACAATCCCTCGATTCCAAGGCGACGAGGTACACCCTCCAGATTCTCAGGTCTCTGGGTAGAACCACTTGATTCACAGGACACAAGTTCACCCGATCGATTTCCAAGGACACGATCACACCTTTATAACCCTAAACAAGTTTCTTTGAGTACAAATGTATCTATAACTCTGATAAGCACTGAGATTCTTTGAAGAGAGTGGCAGAGAATCAAACTAGAGATATTCTGGTTTGATTCACTTAAGATTTCGGCAGAATATGGATAGGATGATTAGAAAATAAGATAAGAGAATAAAGAGGAGAGAAAATAAAGAAAGTAGTTACTGGAAAACGTTCATAACAGTCTCTATTTATAGAGAATGAATGGATGTGTCCATTCGAAGAGATTTAAACGAATAGACACTTCTTTTGAAAACAACCTTTGCTATAACGGGAAGCATGTCGACATGACAAGTAAAGAGGATGTCGACATGGTCTAGTAAAAATGATGATTTGCTTTTCTTTGAAAATGATGATTTAAAACATATGCAACTTTATTCAAACGGACTCTATGTATTTGTATAAGGTATTTAGAAGTAGAAATACTTATGAATATATATATGTATATATACTAAAATATATTTTAAAATCAAGGTAAATAAACTAAAGTAAATATAATATTAAAATAGATTTTGAGGCTAAAATATCAAGGACAATTTTGAAATCAAAATATAACAAAATGATAAATATGATTTTGAGGCTAAAACATTTTTGGAAATACGAACGAAGGTTTTTCTTTTGAAAAGGAATATTTGAAAATCATTTTATGAAACAAGAGATAATTTTGAAAATCATTTTGAATCAAAATTAGTGGATAACAAAATAGGGCTACTATCCGTTCCACTAGATATTTCGTGAGTTCCATCTCACTAGGGTTCCATCCCTTTAACAAGAACGAAGTGGATTCCATTCCACGAGTAAATTGGATAAAAAAGAATGATAGTGCTTTCAAGGAGTTTTAACAAATATCTAACCTAACTATATTATTTGTCTTGAACTCTTGAATATCTTGAATCTCATGAGTCTTCAATCTTGAACTCTTGATCTTTGTCTTCTTTACTGTACAGTCTTCTTTTATTGATACCTGCATATAGATTTCCTGCACATATATATTTTATAACACTTCTATAGTTGTTGTCATCAAAACCTACTATCCTATGGACTAACAGTAGTTTGGAACGGAGATTAGTTTTCTGGGTTTTCGCAGTGGAGGAGGGCGAGCTGGAAGGCTGCGCTAGCTCCATGGGTTCGTCGAAGTTTAGGGGTTTTGGTAGAGGGGGAGCGGGGATCTCCAATGGCCTATGGCGGTGGTGAGGCACAGTCAAAGGAGGGTTGGACGCGGTCAAAACAGGTGAAGAGGGAGGATTATTAGTGGCAGTTTAAAAGTTTGAACGAGGTTATTATATGTATTAACTGTAATTAGTAAAAAAATTATTTTTAATAATAAGTATGAAATCTTATAAATCCTATAACTTACTGATTTTAGATCAGATTCAAACGAAACTAGTCGCGATGGCTTCGTATCTGTGAATACTACACATAGAAAATTGATTGGAGTGGATTGGAGCTAGCAAGTATTTTGGTTAAAATTAAACGTCTGTTTAATTTTCAAATATTAGACAGAACGCTTCAGTGACGACAATAAAAAAATCAAGGTGAGTTAATCTCATTCAATTTTGGATTACTAGAGTTAATTTTAAATAGTTAAAATTAATTATTGATTGATTGGTTGAATTGATAAAATTATTATCAGTTGAATGAGATATTATATATAGTAGTATATATATTAGTAGTTGGAGTGATTGTTCCCGCATATTTTAGCGGATGAGACCTTATGCGCCCCGCATAATAGCGGATGACCCTATATATCGCAATATCCCCCTCGAAGTGGGATTGGTATTTTTGTGTTGTATTAACATCTGTGGATGTAGGGAAACAGGTTGGAGGGATCCAACTAGATTCTTCAAAAATGTTGAATTTAATTTCATATATATTGATATATGAACTGTTTGAATAATCTGTGGTGTAACGTTTCGACTTTTCGTCGCTCGAAAATCGACATTAATACATCCATTGTATCAACTGCTGAGCAATCGAATGCCGGAAAACCGAATTGTTATGGAGAAAAAGAAGAGGTAGAAGAAAACAGAAGAAAAGAGAAAGAAGAAACAACAGAAAACACAGAAACAGAAACAATATCAGAATCTTACATTCGCAGCGGAACAACATACAATAGATAAATGAAAAATCTTTAAATCAAAGAACTATATCATTTTATACATTACATCATCATCAGAGTTTACAACAACAATACAACAGTGGACAGTTATATCAACTTGTCCTCATACAGAATACACAGCGGAATAAATAATATCATATATAAGTGGTACGTCTCACCATCCAGCTCGCCACTAAGCTCCACAGCATCCCAAATCCAGAATGACCTGATAACCTTACTCTAGACTGCCCGTGTGGAAATTGGTGGGCACCCAGAGTTTAGGAAGGAAACAATAAACTCCAGGTCAGTAATGGGACTGGTGTGAGAACTAAAACAGTTATTTATCTTTAAAATAAACAACAGGATAATTTTAAAGTCAATTCGCAATGCTTTTGGAAAATGAGACTACCATAAGGCCTCCCGCACACACACACAATGCAAATGCAGAATCGGAGGAGATTTCTCCTTATGATAGTCAAAGATGCTTACTACGCAAAAATCAAATCCTTTTTGATATTATTATTAGTGCATAGTGTAGAAAAAATCATTTCGAAAGTATAATATAAATCTTAGCCAACATAGGCATTTCACATTATGCCTACTATAGCTACTATGTTCAATAGCAGGTTACCGCCACATTCCATAGCAGGTAATACAACTAAAACCGTACAAGTCACGTATTGTTTCTTTGGATTTCCAACAAATGGTCAGGCCAAGGAACTTCCCATTGCCACATAGGTACGCCTTTGGAAATACGACCTCGAGAAATAACCTAACATTACGGTTAGATCTCAGCCAACACAAGGCCGAGTTACCCCTAACTGGGTAACTACTGACACGAATATGTCATCCCCCGATCATAACCGATCTTCCCGAGGATCCTCGATTCCAACAACCACAAAGAAATAAATTTGCAGCAACAACATAGGTTAAATATTTGGGCTCCATACCATGATACCACCTCTATCCAGAAGGAATGACATACACTAAGGAGGCGCTATCCCCTAATAACCTTGCCGCATCCTTCCTGTTTTGACCATTTCCGGGGTATGAGGTCCGATGAAGTCTCGTCCACAAAGCTACGCTTTATACAAAAGCTATGCTTTGGGTCAAACAAATGATCAAAGTAATGATCACAAAGATAAATGATCAAACAAATGATCATATCACAAATGATCAAACAATGATCATTACACAGCAACACTCAGCATGCCACGTTACCAAATTGGGAATATATCACTAGTAACCATCAACTACATAACCTCTGAGCTCGTACGTCTCAAAGAAGGGTGTTAAGCTAAGAGAATAAATTCTCCGCCACCAACAGATATGTATTTGAAAGAAACCAGCTTTATATCTCAATTTGTAACGTCAGACATACAATCCATACAAGTCTGTTCTGGGATCGAACAGAACCGAAGGCACTTCTTACGAAGCCCTTGCAAATCCGGATAATTTTCTAATCATGTCCGGACTTCTCGTCACTAAGGGTGATAAAACCTCTATATCGGAGATCAGCCGATGTAGAGTAACTCGACGGTAATCCTTCCGTTTTCAAAAATATCCGGTCTTCAACACCGGTCATCACTACAAAAATATGGGCTTTTGATAGCATCAATACATAGCGTTTCCGCCTATTCCTTTCAAACGCTATGCAATGTAGGGTACTCAACGCTATCAAGTAAACAAATGCAGTGTATTCAACGCTATACGATCAAAAAGGCGGGAGACAATTTATTTTGTGCGGGAACTAAAAAATTGCGTCACCTTCTAAAATAACACTCGTATTCTTTCCCTTTATCACTTCCTCCTGAAAACAACCAAACTCCATGAAATTCCTAAAACACAACATGCAAACCAAAGCTGAATCACGAAACCCTAACCGCCTTCGTCAACAGTCGATCGCAAATTGATCTCTCTCTCGCACAGTCAATCCCAATCGTTAAACGCATCCACCAATTTGAACCGTAGTCGTCAACTACTGACCTAGAAGTCTAAATCTGCGCCTCTCCAATTTGAACCATGGTCGGAGGTACTACAACATTTATTATATTTTTTTTCACATTATTTTGGTTTGCAAGATCTTTAACATTGTGCTGGGACAATTGTTGTTGTCTAAAACTGTAATAATTCCTCGATCATTCCAAAATCAGCAATTTCAGACGGCTTTGAAAATCTTTGCTCACTCATCTTCTTCAAATCCGCTGCAGGAAATTCTTCTTTTTGGATCAAATTTCTTTTGTTGGTTTCTTCTGCTTCAGCTAGGTAAGATTTACTATTTTCCCCTTTTACAAAATCAGGATTTGTAAGTGAATTTTTTTGCTAAACTATGGCTACTAGCTAGAATGTTTATACTTATATTATGGCACTAGCTAGAATTTTGCATTAAGAAAAATTAAACATTCACAGGTATAAAGGAGGTTATGATTTCAAATGTCAGTCTGAACAAAAATGTCTGTATACCTTTTCTTTATGTTTATGTTTATTTTATGAATTATGTTTATTAATAATATATATGGATTGCTAATGACTAGAGATCGTATTATATCATTTCCCAAAAATATATGCGCATTGCATGTGTCAAAAAGCTTGTATTACATAATGGTGGTCAAGTTTGGTGCAATCCAAATCAATTTTTATTATAATGCATTCGAATTTTGGTTATAATAAAGTGAATACTTCTTCTTTTTTGTTGGGGTTTGTCATTTCTTTCCTCTTATAAAAATTTGAAGCTAAGGATTCAAATGAAATTCAATAGAGAAAGACAAATGGTCAGGTGCTTTACTAACACACCCAAATGAAACAACCCCTAAAAAAAGTTCTTTACATATGCAACATATATACCAATCACATAAAACCATGTATGTTAGCAAAAGTGTATATATACTAATGTGATTTTGTTTTATAACTCAGATATTTGTGTGCCAGTTGGATTTGCATTGGATGTTTCTAAAATCCTGATATTTTGTTTAGTAATCTAATCACTTATGCAATTTTTATTGTGAGTAAAACATCCAGTTTTTCTTCAGTGGAACATTCAGTATTGGTTTGTATGGAATGAGTAATCCATTGAATTTTGGTTTACAGGCTTCATAAATTATACAAAAGGCTTAGATCCTTATATCCTCCATTGTTGGCTCTAACAATAATGATTATCTACACAATTAAAATGCAAATAATCATAATGTGAATTCTGCTGCTTCTGCTTTGACTGCCACACTACAAAAAAACTTACTACTCATAGCACTCACTGTCAGCGTTTAAATCCTAAGCGCTATTTCAAACGTTAATCCCTAGTATCAATGTATATGAAAACGCTGTCACATGTTTCCCTCCTTTTATTCTGAAAATTTTCTGCTAGGCCGCTAATTTTTTCAATTTCACGTGATATTCTCTTCTCCACTATCTTTACTCTTCGTTTCCTATTTTTAAACAAAGGCGCAAACTCTCATTAATTTCCCTCTCCCCTTCCATTAACGAACAAGTGAACGAACAAGTGAAGAACATAGTTGTCTGTGAATTCTTGCAATTTTCTCCTCCATCTTCTAATTCCTTGAGTAGTGACAGTTAAAAAATAAATGTTCTCCACTTTCTGGAAGTTATTTGGAAAGCGCATAGAGATCTTCGCGGTCAATTCCCCAGTGTCTTAGGCGGTTTGTAGTATTGATATGTCCTAATAGTACTCTATAGGCATAGTAGGACATTTTTTTACTATCAATATTATTCCATATGATAGGACACCAGTGTTACTGTTTATATTGTTGCCTATATGCTTGCCAAGTCATGCTGAAAGAAAATTGAGTCTCTCCACACCATTGCCAATAATCCGCCAAACCTTGAGTATCAAATTCAACCTGAGTTATCAAGTGTGATAACTCTCTGGTTTCTGTAAATCTAGATGTGTCTCATTGATTGTTATAAATAATGCTTGACACTTCAGCGGTTTTCTTGGAAGAAATATGATATCTGTCCCATCGTAGGATATCCACCAAAGATTTGTTATTTAACCGTGGTTCTGTCCATAGATAGGTAGCACGGCCATCAACAATGGCCCTTTTTATACATTTTAGACTATTAGTTCTATGTCTCACCATATTCTTCATTGTACAGACATATTATTGTTGAAGTGTAATTGCCAAAAGGCCATGCTACAATATTTATTTAGCATCCATATAGTCCACATGCTGTCCTTAAACATAAGTTGCCATATAAGTTTCAGACAAGCAACTGTTCTGAGATCTCTGAAACTCTTAAGGCCAATAACTCCCTCTAGTTTAGGGCATATCTGATTGTGAAATTGTTTGTCAATTTTGTTTGTGGTTCCGTTGAAAGTTTTGTGTGTAAATCTTTTTTTTTGGTCCAACATTGGTAAGCAACAGAATGAGTAGTTAATAGCAACTTCTTTGATTCAATATACGTTCGATGATTGCAGTTTGGGCTTTCAACGTTTGCACTTTTGAATTTTTACTTCTTATCTGTCTGTTTATTAGTTGCCTAGGCTACAGGTTAAAGAGATTGAAACAATTTTGGATTCTACACTCATCCTTTTTCTTTATGCTAAACTGTTTGCATTTCCATATCCGGATTTGTACTTTATTGAAGAAACATAAATCGACACTGTTGTAGTGATATTTCTACGAACTGATGAGTTTTGGGTTTATTCAGCTTGAGTTTACTGATAATAACTTGTTGTTAATGGTATCGTCTGTCGGTGCTCAAGTTGCATAACAGTAGGTGTAATAGTTTCATCACACGTTAATTTTGCAAAATGGGAAATAATGTTATTAGATGTGGAGTAATGAAAGTGTGAACGCATCAATATTAGTAGCTATGAGTCTGTATGGCAATAATTCCACAATGGTATGGGGTGTGTGACTATGAAGTTATGAAAATGAAGCAACATACCTTTTTATACGTTAGGCTTGCTTGATTAGTGTTTTTTTTCATGGTTTGTATATGATTTTATTGATAAAGTCTATATAAACTTTAAGCTTGGCCCAGTAGCCAGTAGGCCCATGTACAAACAGAATAGAGCAACAAATAGTTCGGCAGTTTACATTCTCGACTCAAAGTTGGGATGTAAATGAACTAGTTTAGATATGCAAACCCTTAGGATTTGATATCTTTCCTCTTCGCCCATTAAAAAATTTCACTACTAAATTTCGCTGTTACAATTCTTATACCCAAAAAAGTTCACTATATGATATTTCAATTTTTCCCAGAGTTAAATCCATCTGATCGTCAACAATACAGCATTTTTATAACCTCAAGTTCTGACATATTGTTATTAAGAAAGTATGTTCTCCACTTGTTCTCCACTTATGTTCTAACATACGTTGTTTAGCACATGTATGGAACTTTTCCTGATTGTTGGTTATTGGAAATCCACCAAGTTTTTTAGCAGTACAAAATGCATCACATTTAGTAGCTTACTGCCTGCTGCTTCAAAAAGCTTCTCTTCTCAATTTCTTCAAATCTACTTCCATTGCCTTGTTCAAAGTTTTGGTTCTTTAAGCTTTCTACGATCGTCACCTTTTCATGAGTAGAATGCAAAACTTTAGCAGCTTCTAGTAGAGCTACATACTTTATAATATGTTCATATGCCTTTTTATTTTTTAGAGATACAAGCCGTAGAAGAAGAAAATAACAAGAATCAAAATATGACTATTATATATCCTACTCACAGGATCTTCATCCTTCAGATTTGCATGGACTCTACTTAGAGTTGCTTAACAAATTGGGCAGCTAAGGCCTCTTTCTTCTTGATATTTTGTTTCTTTATCCCAATATTTTGTGATGCATAATGATACATTTTTAAACTAATGAAACATATATAATGTGTGAAAGTTCAAAAATGTGTGTAAGTTCAAAGGTATTGAGTGTGTACCTTGTCTTCAAGTTGTTTTTCTGGGTTTCTAAGCTTCAGTTTGAGTCTTTTTTAGTTTATTGCTTAGCTGTAATTAAGAAAAATTTAAAATTATCATTATAAATTAATTTCATATAAAAAAATCTTAAATAATTGAATTTGACATGCTTGAGTTTATCTATCTAAATATATGATGCGTATTTGAAATATTTAACTAAATGTTAATACTTTAACATTATCATAGCTTGTCTGATTGCTTATTGATGATGGAAATACTTCTAACCAAGTTTACGTTTTAGTTCAGCATACAACTGATTATTTCACATATTTAGCTATTTTAGAATTTAACAATGGCAATCATCCAACACTTTATGCAACTATTCAGGTTTATTTGAAGGTTCAAAAGAGACAATGGCTCAAAGCACTGGTAGCTGCAAAAAGAACAGAGTTTCGCATTGGGCTTAAGTTAGTAAAAGGAACTTATTTGACAAGAGAAACATAGTTGGCTAACCCTTTAGGTGTAGCTTCTATGATTCATGGCAGTATTCAAAATACACACGCATGGTATGAAGAATGCACCTCTTTTATGCTTTAAATTTTTGCTAATGGTTCTAGTTCGTTGGTGGTTGCAACACATAACCTTGAATCAAGATGAAGTCTTTAAATTACTATTTTAATCTGGTTACAGTTACTTTGCTTGACTTATTATTAACACTATGACCAGCTACCATTATCATGCAGCCTTCATATATTAAATAAGCATGTGCATGCCAAAGTAATTTGATGCGATCATTTTGTTTTAATATGCATTGTTAAGCTTCTTTGTTTTATAATCATATTGACTGAGACAAGGTTGTATTTGAATATTATGAATTTACTGCAAGTTGAACTATTTAGAATGTTGAGGAGCCTGATGTGTAGTTTGTGAAAAGGTTGAGGGGTCCTATTATGCGTCTTGATAAAAGGAAATTCTTGGCATCATATTTAGTATTGCATTTTCTGATGTTTTGCATGCAGGTAGATTTGTACAAGAAATTAGATATTAAACAAACAAATAAGATAGATTTCTTATGCATGATTGCCTGTATCATTTTAACATGCATATACTTGTTTACCATTGACTCCATATTACTTCCCTAATCCTTTTTTTGGCAATGTATCAAAAATGAGTTCATTTTTCTTGTTTTCTTTCTAGGGTCAACATAACAAGGAATGTATAGATGAGTGTGATTAGTCAGCAATCAATAAATACAGTATAATGTGTTGTTAGGACCATGTATATGACAAGCTATGTTTTTTGTCGTTTAGTTTAAGCAACTCAATTAAAGTGTGGGCTTCCATCAATGTTTTTTCCGTTCCACTGGTTGTTTTCTTGATTAATTCTAAGACCGTGGTTGACAGAAATAGCTCATATTGTTGAAATAGATGAAAGTCTTATTTGACAAAACATTCATATTTAAGACAGAGCTTATATAAAATTCTATTGTAGAAACTGGAGCCTGCTACATTTGTAATCATCCAAATTAATCATCATATGCAAGGAAGTAGCGGTAGATTTCAGAAAAATATTGGCTATATTGTATTAAATTCCTTTTAAGGATTATATAACTATTTTGAATTATTTAATGATTTCTTATACATGTATTTTTCTGACTATATAATGATTTTCAGAATCTTATAGCAACTGAGATGTAGATTCCTGGGCCCTTTAAGAACTATTGGATTATCTTTGATTCTTTTAACGGTATACATATAGTTAAATTTATATTTGATTTTCTTGTTCTAGTTTTGGCAGTGCATAAGTTATGGTAACTAAAAACGCATAAAAACATGTATCTAGTTTTGGCAGTGCATAAGTTATGGTAACTAAAAACGCATAAAAACATGTATCTAGTTTTGGCAGTGCATAAGTTATGGTAACTAAAAATTTATAAAAACATGTTTACTTGGTGCAGGGCTTTCTTTACCTTGCTAAAGTCTGCAGTGAACAAAGGCAGAGGCAGTTGGTTAAGTGGGTTGTTTCTAGATGGATACAATTTCTCGATATTTAAGTTGCTGATTTGGATGATGATGGCATAGTCAAGTAAACTTTTCAATTATCTTCATTCATCACAAAATAGTAATAGTAATAGTAATAATAACATGTGCTTTTGAATTTTCTATTTTTCATTTTTTACACCTTTACAGAGTTTGTGGTGTACAAGTTAAAGGAGATGAGGAAAATCAAATAGGAAGATATTGCACTTCTAATGCAGGAATTTGAGAAACTTGATATGGATCAGTCTGGTACCATATGAGCCGCTGATGTTTTTGCACAATCTGAGGTTTCGTTCATGGTAATGAATTTGCACAGGTACGAGTAATACTGCAAGTTTGGCGAAACATCAAGCAAATCCTAAGGTATCTCCTGTGATTGCAAAAATGATGGGAAAGATGGATGCCTGGGCTAAGTAATATGCTTATGTTTTCTTCATACTTGTATTAGTACATTATTCTAGATAATGTTGTTATTATGTAATGTTGGAGGCAAACTGCTAATTATGACCAAGACTGTTATTATGTAATGTTGGAGGCAAACTGCTAATTATGACCAAGACTGTTATTATGTAATGTAATGTAATGTTGTTATTATGTAATGTAATGTTGTATATACATATATCTATCTGTGTGCATATATATATATAATATAATATAAAAAAAGAAAATTGAAACAAATGCTGAAAATTAATATTATATAGGATAGCGTTTGAAAAACGCTATTGATTCATCAAACGCTATTGCAACTCTATATGAGATGTAAGATTTATGCATCAAAAACGCTATAATAGAATCAAAAACGCTATAGTAGAAAATAAAAAACGCTATACAAGAATGACAAAAAATGGTATCGAAAAACATTGTAACGCTATAACATGGTTTGATGAAACGCTATAAAATGTGCTCAAAAACGCTATAGAAGTTAAATGAAGGATTAAATTCCCTATAGCATTTAAGTTTAATAACAGAGAAAAAACGCTATGGTAGGGTGCAAACGCTATGCACTTTTGTAAATGCTATTAGTTATTATAGCGTGTTCCTTCCTGCTATGTAATGTTGCTGGCCTACCATAGCTTGTGGTTCCACGGCGTTCTCTGAAACGCTATGGTAGCATGTTATAGCGTTTTTAAAACGCTATGAAACCCATAAACTGTTGTAGTGCATCAAATGCAATCCATTACGACGTATCACATATTCAGAATGGGTTATACGACCCAAAGGTCCTTTCCCGGCTAACCCGAATAGTGAGCGCTTATTTCAAAAATAAGTGTGGCATTCAAATTCAAGCAAATTCACA
The DNA here is from genome assembly GCA_030737815.1 of Allium fistulosum. Taxonomy (NCBI): domain Eukaryota; kingdom Viridiplantae; phylum Streptophyta; class Magnoliopsida; order Asparagales; family Amaryllidaceae; genus Allium; species Allium fistulosum. The sequence continues at coordinate 1,264,803,021 of CM060901.1, read as the reverse complement.
GCAAATACCCATTCAAGGGTAAATATTGATAGTCGGTTATTTAACTATCAATAAAGATGCGCAACATCATCAGATTCCAAATAATTTTTCAAATTATTTAATTTCCAAAAATATCTTTACGAGATATATAATTTTCCACACTTAACCATTTGAAACAAATTTCAAATATTCACTTTTCAATTTATCTTTAAAAGATAAAATTTCAAACCTTTCATTTCATATTGGAAAACATTCCCATACTTATTTAATAATAAGTAATTCACAAATCATTTATTTTCAACACTTTGAAAATATTCGATATACTCAAATCAAAATTAAGTATATATTTCATTCTTTAAGGAAATCATTCTCTTTCACAAATTTTATTTGAGTCAAAACGAATGTTACGTAAAACATCGTTACGATGACTCAAAATCACTAGTATAGGGATTCAAAATTTAAATAGATATATAAATCCCAATACTACACAAAATATTTCCTTTCGGAAACCATTTACTATAACAACAGTGTTATAGTCCACCATTTCCTTATTTCTCGGAAAACGTCTATTTCAACAATGAATGTTAAAATCTATGTTTTCGATACTTAACATGTTTTAAAACATCTTTTAAAACAATTACTTCATTTCGTAATATCACTTCTCCAAAACATATCCATTTAATTTAATAATATATTCACTGTCCAAATCGTAAATATACTTCGTTAACGCATTTAACATTTCTACACATTTTACTTAAAAGATTATCCACTGTCCAAAATCGTGGATAAAATTCCCAACCAAACTCTTATTATTACAACATTTAACTTAAAGGATAATTCGCTGTCTAAAATCACGAATATATCTCCTTTAATAACTTTTATGTTTGATTTATCAAATTCAATTGATTTCGAATTTACAAACAATGTTTATAAATCCCATTTCTATTTATAAAACTTCGATTTATAAATCTCCTTTATTATCCAATTCAATTTACATAACTCAATTATATACCGGAAGTCCATATTATAAGTTAAGAACTTATAATCCATTTATTTACAACATCTATTCATTTTATAACTTCACAAATTATAAGTCTATAAATTTCGTTCACTTATGAATTCCATTTTTTTCATTTTAACACTTGTAAAAACTCGTTTTATAAATTCCAGTATTCTTAATTTATAAAATATCAATTTTGTACATCTTTTATATAAATCGTTCATAATAATTCAAAAATCCCAATTCAAACCATTTTATAAATTAATCCACTATTTATTTCAAAATCACTTTAAAAATCCCTTTAAAATCAAAATCGTTATTTTTAAACTTCAAAAATGAATCCGATGATGCAACAGCACCAAATAATCAATCACGACATCCAAACATCATATATCAATATGATAACAGAATATATAACAATATCTGTAAATAAATCAATACAGTTGAGGAATCCAGTTGGATCCCTCCAACCTGTTTCCTTGCATCCACAGATGTTAGCACAATACCAATTCCGTTCCAGTACGGAATATCGCGTTATATGGGTTCATAAAATATTATCTGCTATTATACGGCGCAATAGGGTCTCATCCGCTATATTATGCGGGAAAATCAACTCCAAATACATAAATAATACCAATTTCACTTACGGTGAAATATTCGCGGTATATGTTTTTAATAAATAACCTCCGCTTAATAACGGCGTATAATGTCTATTACAATTCAACATATAAAATTTATCATCCAGGCATACAATCAATAATTTTAAATCTAACTATTTAAAATTAACATCGAACAATTTCGATTGAGTGAGAAGTTCTCACCTTGATTTCAATTCAGTTTCAGCGTTTATTTCGAATAAAATTAAACGGACGTTTAATTTTACCCGAAATTTTCACTAACTCCAATCAACTCCAAATCAGTTTCATTGCGTAGTGCTCGACAAAACGAAGCCAACGCAATTCGTTTCGTCCAAAACGGACCTCGTATGAAGAAGTTATCGCATTTTAAAGTTTGTACACATTATAATATAATTTAATTTACAATTTTATTTCAATTTTTAAACCTCATCAGATCTGGGCCGTTCATCATTTCAAGACCAGATCTGGGCCATGCCCTTTGTCTTCCTCCTCTTCCAGTAACTCACGTATGTGATGAACCCATATAGCCTCCACAAAACCCTAATTGCCGCGACCAAACGACTCCACTTCACAACGATAAACTACCATCATCTCGAAGCTCCTCTCGAGTGCCACCATCGGCTATAGTATAGTGGAGCCCGACCTCATCTAGGCCTGGGAATTCATGCCCAAAGGCAGCCCAAACGCGAGTACTTTTTGGTCGATCCACATCCATTTACGATCTTAGCCGTTGAGATTGAAGATCTCGACGTGCTCTTTATTTTTGCAGTTGACACTTTCTCGATTCGATGTATGGATTTGGAGAAATTGGAGGAAGAAATTGAGTGTTTTCTGGCCGTTCAAGATGAAGGTGGCGGCTGAAGAAGGAATTAGGGTTAGGGTTTTTATTTTTTACAAATGTGAATGTGGAGGGCCTTTTATAGAAAAAGCTTCAAAACACTATTCATCCCAAAATTTCCGAACTCCAAATTGAGCGTGCCGGCTGGCGTTTCTAAGGTTTACCCCACATTCCGAACACAATGGAACGTGTTTCGGGAGCTAATTCGGTCATCTGTGCGAGTTACGGAATTAAACGATCAAATTTAAATTAAACCGATTTCGATGCGTTTCGGCTCGCCCCGGACAAACGGTACATCCGATTGACATGAAATTTGAAACTATACAATAATATCACATTATGGATCCGATGAAACTGGTTTCGTCGAAATCCAAGACTTTTTGAAAAATGACTATTTTTAACTCGCCAAATTAATATTAAAACAATTTCGATGCGTTTGGAGTTGCCACGGTCAAACGACAACTCCGATTGCTACGAAAATTGAAATCCGATAATAACAAACTATTACGGATCCAATGGAACTAGTTTCATTCAATTCCGAGACTGTTCGAAAAATGGCTAATTTCACTAGTCGATTAAATATTAAAATATTCAATTTTCACAATTTAACTTTTTATTCAACTTTAAAAGTTCTATAACATCATTATAACTTCAATATGATTTAATAAAACTTTATAAATCATTTTCAATCATATTAAACCCAATTTACAATTATTTTTGTAATTTCAACTATTAATTATCGATTTAATTATCCAATTAAATCCAGTTATTCGAAAAATAAATTATTCGAATTATAAATTTCACTTGTTAATATTCAAAATAAATTAAACAAATAAATTTTAAATTGATAGAAATCCTGGGTCGTTACAGTGGTAGATTATAGTGTGATTTGAATTTATTGGATGCTATGGTATTTTCGGTCTATATTTTGGTATTTTTAAATACCAATAATAAATGTTTGAGATTCGGAAAGAAAATAAAAAGGCAAATTGAAAGTAAAATATTTATAGTGAAATTTGGATTAATTAAAAGAAAAGAATTTGGGTAAAATAAATAGTTTGATTTTAAATTTGTACTTAATAATTTTGGAATTTGGAAAATAGAGATTTTGGAATAATGTAAATAAAAAGATTTTAAATAATAAAACTTAAGCGATATTTGTTTAAGTGTAAAAAGATTTGAAAAATGAGATTTAAAATAGTTTGGGAAAATAAAAATAAAATTTGAAAATAAAATATAAAATGGTTATACTAGATATTAAATAAGAGTTTAAATTATGAAATGGAAGTGGAATCGGAATTTGGTGGGGTTTGGAATATAGTTGGGTTATTTAAGAAATTGATTTAAAAATGGAATTCAATTTAGAAATCGAATTATAATGGATTAAGTATTGTGAAACCGTTATAAATGGGAAATGAGACTATGGATTTATAAACAAGGTTTATAAACAAGTGATTATTAGTGGATAAATTGAAGTTATAAATTCATGGTGATGATTTATAAGGAGATGGGTAAATCGGCTTAAAAATAAATGGTAGAATTATTTTTAGAAATGCGAAAAGGGGATTTACGGAATTGGGACGCAAATCAAATTGGGAATAAATTGAGAGAGATTTATAAATGTTAGACTTCTTATTTTGGAATTGGAAAATATATTTTTATCGAGAAATTGAGTTTGTTTTAAAAAAAGAAGGATTTTTAATTATTAACTAGGTAATTTAAAAAGGCGTTTAAAAATATTTCAGAAAATTTATTATTTAGTTGTTTAAAATTTGTTTTAAGTATATTTATTTATTAATTAAGTTAGTTTATATTAATTCAATTATTATTTAAGAATTAATCAGTATTATTATTTTAAAAGGATAAATTATTCGATTTTAATATTATTTTATATAATAACTTTTATTAAAGAGCATTTGCCTAAAAATTCAACTTGGAAATTTATATAGTAATTTTATAAGTATTATTTTGAGGAAATTATTTAATAAAAATTTCGGAAAGTAATGGTATACTTTCATGGCGAAATCGGAGGCAGTGAGTGCCTGTAGTTAAGTTTTGGATTTCTCTGGGATAGAGATGTAATCATTGAGCCGTGAATCCATGGTTGATACCGCGTGGTGCTTTCCATATTTATTTTATAAAAGTTTTCAAATATTTTGGAAGAATGGTTAGTAAACGTACTTACTTTGATAAGATAAGTACATGAATTTTTGATAAGAGATTTAATTTATTAAAATTAAATTAAAAAGAGATTTAGTGTTTTCAGTGGAAAAAGAAATATTTGGTTGAATGATTGTTTATTTGATAGTTAAATAACCGACTATCAAATCTGGACCCAAAATATAACTTTGGGAATATCTTGGAGAAACACGAGAATTATATGGTATAGTTGTTGTTCGAGGTGCTATACTATACGTATAAACTCGTTTCGTTCTTCTAGGATGATTTTAAGGAAATCCGTCCACTAACGGTTAGGAGGTGATATTCGATCTTATTTTCGTTTGTTTATTTCCTAAAGAACCGGGGTTGAGTTTACTGGAAATATCGAATGTTGTTTCGAAGAGACTGGGATTGGATAAGTTATCCGAAAACCACTTCGATCCAACGAGTACGTTTTCGAAGGGAAAACAAGAGCATGGAGTCGAAGATGGAGCAGTGAAGTGCAAGGGCTAATCGCTACTAATCCTGCAGATGATTCCAAAATGGATGTAGTAGGAATAGTGCCTTCGGTTCCGTTCGGACCCATAACGAACTTGTATGGATGAATGTTATCAGTACATTGTCATTGGAGGACAATGAGCATTCTAAGTGAAAATTACTTTAAAAAGGTAATCGTAGCCTCTAGCCTCTTCAACCAGGAATGACTGAAAATCAGGGGAGATGCAGCAAGGCTAAGTGGGTCGCACCCAATTAGGGTATGTTTATCACCTTTCTAAATACCCTCAGATATTATTGCTATGGTGCGCAGAAGTGTTCTGGAAGGGTGGGAACACTCGGGGTGATAGCAAATTCGGTCTATCCAGGTTAGGGGTAGTCCGGTCTTGTGTTGCAGGGGATCCCGGCATGGTCCTCGGTACATTTTTCTAGACGTGTACTGTGACAGGTGGTACCTCAGTGCCTAGTCATTCTTATGGAATCCATTCTCCAATACGTGTTGTGACGACTCAGGTTTTGCCCGCTCGAAAATCAACATCCGTACTTCACATTGTACTAGAATGCCGCAGATTCGACCGTTCAAATCCGATTCGCCGGAGCTATAACACAATTAAGTAAAACAACACAGCGGAATAAAGAAATCAATGATATCATATACAACTCCAATGAATACAATATCCAGAATGATATACAACAATGATATCAATATGATACAACAATATCAGAGATACAAAAAATAGCAGCGGAAAAGAAAAGATAACATCAGCAGCGGAACAATATCAATAGAAGTGATAACTCCAAAATGATCTTTAGACAAGAATGAATCCACAACTCCAAGATAAGCAACTCCGATGAATGAACTAGCTCCAGATAATCTACTAAACCTGAATATCTAAAAAGAAAACCAACTCTAGACTGCTCGTGTGGAAAATTATGAGCACCCAGAGTTTAGGAAGGGAACAATAAACTCCGGATCAGTCATGGGACTGGTGTGAGCAACAAAAACAGTTTATCTTTTAACAACAACAAATGGTTTTAAACATTGAAATCCGCAATGCTTTTAGAAAATGAAACTACCATAAGACCTCCCACCACACACACAATGCAAACGCAGAATTGGAGGAGATTTCTTCTTATGATAATCAAAGATGCTTACTACGCAAAATCATTGAATTATTATTATTAGTGCATAGTGCAGAAAACATTTCGAAAGTATAATATTAATCTTAGCCAACATACGACCATTATCGTATGCCTACTATAGCTACTATGTTCAATAGCAGGTTACCACCACATTCCATGGCAGGTAATACAACTAAAACCGTACAGGGCTCGTATTGTTTTTTTGGATTTCCAACAAATGGTCAGGCTAAGGAACTTCCTTCCGCCGCATGGGATCGCCTCTGGCGGGACGTCCCAAGAGACAAACTGCTCTCTGCCAAACAAGGTCGGGTTACCCCTGTAACAGGTAACTCACGAATATGCCACCTCCCGGTCCTTTGAGACCTTTATCCGAGCGCTCGATATCCAACATCACACATCATAAATAAGTGTATCCACATGAGTAAGTATCAGGGCTCCATACCATAATACCACCCCTTTCCAGAAGGAAATGACATACCCTAAAGGGCGCGACCCTCATAACCTTGCCGCAACATTCCTGTTTCGACCATTTCCGGGTTGTGAGGCCCTGACGAAATCTCGTCCACAAAGCTACGCTTTGTCACAAAGCCATGCTTTGGGTCAACAGATGATCAACCTATGATCACAAAGATAAATGATCAAACAAATGATCATATCACAAATGATCAAACACTGATCATCACACAGCAACACTTAGCATGTCACATTACCAAATTGGGAATATATCGCTGATAACTTCAATTACATAACCTCTGAGCTCGTACGTCTCAGAGAAGGGTGTTAAGCTAAGAGAATAAATTCTCCGCCACCAACAGAAATGTATTTGAAAGAAATCGGCTTTATATCTCAAAGTGTAATGTCAGACATACAATCCATACAAGTCTGTTCCGGGATCGAACAGAACCGAAGGCACTTCTCACGAAGCCCTTGCAAATCCGGATAATTTCCAATCACGTCTGGACTTCCCGTCACTAAGGGTGATAAAACCTCTATATCGGGGATCAGCCGATGCAGAGTAACTCGACGGTAATCCTTCCGTTTTCAAAAATATCCGGTCTTCAACACCGGTCTTCAAATGCTATCCATATACGACGTATCACATTTTCGGAATGGGTTATACGACACAAAGGTCCTCTCCCGGCTAAACCGAATAGTGAGCGTAATATTTAAAAACATATGGATATTGGATTTCAATTAAGTCATAGCTTATTACCCAAAACTTTCTTTTCAAATGGTTTAACAAATTACCATTTTAAATCTTTAAACAAAAAGATTCATTTTAAACAACCTTCAACGGTTTAAACAATTTCCACACTTTAATCTTTTAAACAAAAGATTCATTCACAGATTTTCCAAGTTAATTTCCATTTCAGTTTAACTCGTCAAATCTTTTAAATCAAAGATTTAACTTATAGCTTTCAAAACAATTTTATTTCGAATGGTTTAAACCAATCATTATTTTAAATCTGTTAAAAATAAACAGATTCAATTCATAGCTTTTCAAAACAATTCATTCATAACTTGGAAAACCATCTTTCAATTCAATATTGAAATTCCTTTAATTAAACTGGAATTTCATTTCTTATCTGAAAGCTTTTATTCTTTTGAAAACAAATAGTTTCATTTCAGAAAATCTGATTCATTCATACGAGTTAAAGTCTTTGGGTTAAATCCAAATTCTCAAAATTATACTTTTAAATGGTTTAAATTCAGATAAACACATTTATAACATTTTCAATCTCTAGTTTCAAATCATAGGATTCAACTTCAAACTTGAATTCAAATTTAAATCAAATTATTTAAATTTTCAAAACTCGATTAAGTTATTCAAAATAACTTTTATCTTTGAAATTCTATTTCAAAAGTTTTCCACTTCAAACCCAAATTTCCAATTTCAAAATCAATTGAAATTAAAATTTCAATTTCAAAAACATCAGATTTAAATTATCTGTGACTTAACCGATTTCCACGTGAAATCCATATTTGTGTGTGTATGGTGTAGTCCAGGGGTTTTAACACACAATAGTGCAACATCAATCATCACAGATATATCGATAAGCGGTATAATCGATAACGCTTATCTTCATTCACAGATTCATAGATAAAATAAATTTATCAGTCACAAAGATTCACTATTACAATTCGATGTGGGTTTCAGATAACCAACTGGAATCCGACTCCCTGTCGCATATTCACATAGTAATATATCACAGAAACAGGAATCACAGATCACGACATAAATCAGGACGTATCACAAAGCATCATATATCAGGGAATATCAACAATCAAATCATCCAATAGAATTCAAACATCCATAGGTAAGGTCAATTAATTATCTGATTAATCCATATCAGATCAATTTCTTATGAATAAATTACTAATCCTGGTTAATTAATTAGAAATCAATTGATATAGATTAATTTATCAAACACTTATCAATTCATCAAATGATTTTTTTTTTAGTTAATTGAACTAAATTTCTTAACTTAAATTAATCATATTATCAAGATTAGTTACAATAAATAATTAATCCTTAATTATTTCATCAAGTAATTATACTTAACAAAATTACAAATGATTATCTTAATTACTTAATTATTTTATTATTTTATTTCACACCTTTTAATTACTTTCTAATCAATTTCATACTTAACTTAACTTAATTACTAAATTAAAATAATAATTAAGTGTTAAATACATTGTTTAAGTATTAACCTAATAATTAAAAACTTGTATTTAAACTGTTAAACACTCACCAAGTTTACAGTACTTAAAACTGTTAAAACCAATACGCTTAACTTCATTTTATTTATTTATTTATGTATTGTGGTAGAAGGAAACCCGAGACCTCCTCTATACAATCCGAGTGAAACTTCGAGTTACCCACCAAAATCACCCGAGTCCTCCTATACGCCATCTTCTTATTCCCCCTTTCTTTATTTTTATTATTAACAGTAAGTTAAGTTTTAAACTTAAGTCGATAGTATCAGGTCCATACACACGCACCCGATCAAAAACCTGAGGCAACCAATCTCAACACTCGAGCACGACTCGATAGCAAACCCCCAACGACACTGACACCCATCTCCTCCACGCCGTACACGTGCACAGCGGCACGAACAACCTCCGGCGAACACCAGCATCATCGGCAAGTCACAATCCACCCATAAACTCGAAAACCCAACTCGAATCGCCTCCAAACATTCGAAATCGAAATTTGACAGATCAACCCAAAAACAGAACTCAAACCAAAACGACAAGGTCACCTCGTCCTCGCCACACAAGGCACCAGAGACATCAGGATTTCGTCCACGCCTCGACAACACGACAAGCTTCCTCCCTCCTGAATCGCATGAAGCTCGATCGCATATAGATGACGAACTCGTCACTTTACTGACACGTTCAAAAACGTGATATGAAACCCTAAAATGATCTCGTATTCGAATTTCACTCAGTAAAAAAAATAATTTACATTTTTCTCGTGATCGTGGATGGATAAGCTTGCTTCAATCCAAGTTTCATTAATTACAATTGAATCGATCACTTGAAATAGGATGAAATGCAAATTTAGTTTAATTCCAAACTGCCCTTTGAATATTAATCTATAGATTTGGATTTCTGTTCTAAAAATCATATTTTGCAGTATAGATTGAATATATGATCTTGAATCAATATTTTGCAACAATCGAATATTACCAATTTTCACTTGGTTTACCTGTACATCAATATTACAGTGAAGTGCTTGATGAATATGATTGAAATCAACTTTTTTAAAAATCCTAGTTTATGTTTAGCATCCTGTTTTGTTGAAAATCAAAGCTTAGAAATGATTTAAGTAAGAATAACTTGAGTTTGATCAAATTATGAAGCCTGTACCACATTCAGAATCATAGAGCATCTCAAAACATAGGCAACTGAAGCATATACAAACAGTTTATAAATGAAGACTGAGCTATTTAATTTACTCCAAAAACTCTTAAAAATTAAGTTTACTCACAGTGTTGTTGAAGAAAGAACAGAGCCTTCCTTGAACAAGCTTAAAAGTTGCAAAGTTGAAATCTTTCACTTTGATCTCTGGTTTTGTATTTGAATTTGTGTTGTTTATGTTCGAACCTTACTTCAGAAGTTACTTAGTTGTGATGGACGAACCAAGAAAAATGAAGAAGTTGATATATGAAAGTAAGTTTACAGGTTGATACTTTATTTTGTACAGGGTTATGTTTAATCTAGTACAAGATACTTTGTATTTGATCAGAGATTTTCCTAGGCTGAAATGATATTGTAGTGTACTAAGGTTTCACACATTAAATTATCTTGTACAAAATATACTTTTTCTTCATTTCGGTGGCTGATGGATATTGTTGTGGCTTGCATTGGAAGCTTTCATATATATTTATATTTTTATTTGTTTCATACTTATTTTATCTTTCTTCCTTTGCAATGTACATACTTATATACAAAACTTTGTTTTGTCATTGCTTTGTATTTCTTCATTTTACAAGTATACATACTTGTATATATATAAAATGCTACCTTCTTTTGTTTTGCAAACTTGAATATACTTGCTTTGGGTCTTATTACTATAAATAAATTTCTACTTTTATATGTTGTTAAATTTTAACTAATTTATTTCTAGCTTAAATATTTATTTTACTTTAATATTTATCGTCTTATATTTAATTTATAAATCCAAATTATTATTAAACCATTTATTTAAGATTTCAATCCAAATTCAAATATATACATATATATTCAAATTTACTCATATCTGCCCGTATACATATATATTCACATATACATATATATACCATATTTTTAAATTTAAATGATTCATACAGAATTTACTTGAGTTCGGGGAAACTCGCTCCATTTTATCGATTTATTCTACTATTTTTATCCGAAAATTTATTTAATTATTAACTTAAATTAAATAAAAATCTAGGGTCGTTACAAACTTCCCCCCTTAAAAGAATTTCGTCCTCGAAATTCACAGGCATGAAAACAAAGACAGATGAAGAATATTTCATTTAATCAAACTGAACATTGATTCTGCATTTGGCTTACCAAATCAGAATATCAATAATACACACAAGAACAAATCTGTTGAATTCTTTCACACGATACTCGGGTTATCCAGATCTACGAAATATGGAGTGGCATTGGTCAGTCCGAAAGGATAACTAACCATCCGTAGAATAAATCGGAATCCCAAAGAATAGACAGATATATGGATACAATTTCAAATTTTCAGTTTAAACTAAAGTATACCTATTAACCATAACAATCAAAGCAAACAATTCATCCAAACAAACAAGTCTGGCCTATCTAGAGTTTATGTTCCATATTAATATATCGAATCTCCTTCCTGGATCTACCAGGAACTATCGAAGGATTCAGAAAAGATGACGAACAAAAGAGATCGATAGAGAAAAGATTGCTTCCTCGTTGTTACAGAGTATTGACCATTTATAGTCGTATTTCTCTGTCTCTTATCTCATCCTCTTCTTGAACTCATATCTACTATCAGTGGATAGTAAGAGAATTTACTGAGGCACACGACGGATATCTGAGGATACTCATTCTAGGGTATACTTCACCCTATCTCTAATGAGCTACTTAATGTGTTATACTCCTGAGCTAAAGTTCTACCTTAGCTCTGATACCACATGTGACGGCTCGGGTTTTGCCCGCTCGAAAATCAACATCCGTACTTCACATTGTACTAGAATGCCGTAGATTCGACCGTTCAAATCCGATTCGCCGGAGCTATAACACAATTAAGTAAAACAACACAGCGGAATAAAGAAATCAATGATATCATATACAACTCCAATGAATACAATATCCAGAATGATATACAACAATGATATCAATATGATACAACAATATCAGAGATACAAAAAATAGCAGCGGAAAAGAAAAGATAACATCAGCAGCGGAACAATATCAATAGAAGTGATAACTCCAAAATGATCTTTAGACAAGAATGAATCCACAACTCCAAGATAAGCAACTCCGATGAATGAACTAGCTCCAGATAATCTACTAAACCTGAATATCTAAAAAGAAACCCAACTCTAGACTGCTCGTGTGGAAAATTATGAGCACCCAGAGTTTAGGAAGGGAACAATAAACTCCGGATCAGTCATGGGACTGGTGTGAGCAACAAAAACAGTTTATCTTTTAACAACAACAAATGGTTTTAAACATTGAAATCCGCAATGCCTTTAGAAAATGAAACTACCATAAGACCTCCCACCACACACACAATGCAAACGCAGAATTGGAGGAGATTTCTTCTTATGATAATCAAAGATGCTTACTACGCAAAATCATTGAATTATTATTATTAGTGCATAGTGCAGAAAACATTTCAAAAGTATAATATTAATCTTAGCCAACATACGACCATTATCGTATGCCTACTATAGCTACTATGTTCAATAGCAGGTTACCACCACATTCCATGGCAGGTAATACAACTAAAACCGTACAGGGCTCGTATTGTTTTTTTGGATTTCCAACAAATGGTCAGGCTAAGGAACTTCCTTCCGCCGCATGGGATCGCCTCTGGCGGGACGTCCCGAGAGACAAACTGCTCTCTGCCAAACAAGGCCGGGTTACCCCTGTAACAGGTAACTCACGAATATGCCACCTCCCGGTCCTTTGGGACCTTTATCCGAGCGCTCGATATCCAACATCACACATCATAAATAAGTGTATCCACATGAGTAAGTATCAGGGCTCCATACCATAATACCACCCCTTTCCAGAAGGAAATGACATACCCTAAAGGGCGCGACCCTCATAACCTTGCCGCAACATTCCTGTTTCGACCATTTCCGGGTTGTGAGGCCCTGACGAAATCTCGTCCACAAAGCTACGCTTTGTCACAAAGCCATGCTTTGGGTCAACAGATGATCAACCTATGATCACAAAGATAAATGATCAAACAAATGATCATATCACAAATGATCAAACACTGATCATCACACAGCAACACTTAGCATGTCACATTACCAAATTGGGAATATATCGCTGATAACTTCAATTACATAACCTCTGAGCTCGTACGTCTCAGAGAAGAGTGTTAAGCTAAGAGAATAAATTCTCCGCCACCAACAGAAATGTATTTGAAAGAAATCGGCTTTATATCTCAAAGTGTAATGTCAGACATACAATCCATACAAGTCTGTTCCGGGATCGAACAGAACCGAAGGCACTTCTCGCGAAGCCCTTGCAAATTCAGATAATTTCCAATCACGTCCGGACTTCCCGTCACTAAGGGTGATAAAACCTCTATATCGGGGATCAGCCGATGCAGAGTAACTCGACGGTAATCCTTCCGTTTTCAAAAATATCCGGTCTTCAACACCGGTCTTCAAATGCTATCCATATACGACGTATCACATTTTTGGAATGGGTTATACGACACAAAGGTCCTCTCCCGGCTAAACCGAATAGTGAGCGTAATATTTAAAAACATATGGATATTGGATTTCAATTAAGTCATAGCTTATTACCCAAAACTTTCTTTTCAAATGGTTTAACAAATTACCATTTTAAATCTTTAAACAAAAAGATTCATTTTAAACAACCTTCAACGGTTTAAACAATTTCCACACTTTAATCTTTTAAACAAAAGATTCATTCACAGATTTTCCAAATTAATTTCCATTTCAGTTTAACTCGTCAAATCTTTTAAATCAAAGATTTAACTTATAGCTTTCAAAACAATTTTATTTCGAATGGTTTAAACCAATCATTATTTTAAATCTGTTAAAAATAAACAGATTCAATTCATAGCTTTTCAAAACAATTCATTCATAACTTGGAAAACCATCTTTCAATTCAATATTGAAATTCCTTTAATTAAACTGGAATTTCATTTCTTATCTGAAAGCTTTTATTCTTTTGAAAACAAATAGTTTCATTTTAGAAAATCTGATTCATTCATACGAGTTAAAGTCTTTGGGTTAAATCCAAATTCTCAAAATTATACTTTTAAATGGTTTAAATTCAGATAAACACATTTATAACATTTTCAATCTCTAGTTTCAAATCATAGGATTCAACTTCAAACTTGAATTCAAATTTAAATCAAATTATTTAAATTTTCAAAACTCGATTAAGTTATTCAAAATAACTTTTATCTTTGAAATTCTATTTCAAAAGTTTTCCACTTCAAACCCAAATTTCCAATTTCAAAATCAATTGAAATTAAAATTTCAATTTCAAAAACATCAGATTTAAATTATCTGTGACTTAACCGATTTCCACGTGAAATCCATATTTGTGTGTGTATGGTGTAGTCCAGGGGTTTTAACACACAATAGTGCAACATCAATCATCACAGATATATCGATAATCGGTATAATCGATAACGCTTATCTTCATTCACAGATTCATAGATAAAATAAATTTATCAGTCACAAAGATTCACTATTACAATTCGATGTGGGTTTCGGATAACCAACTGGAATCCGACTCCCTGTCGCATCAAAATTCAAATGTCGTTCTATGGGTTAAGGGTTTCATATTCACATAGTAATATATCACAGAAACAGGAATCACAGATCACGACATAAATCAGGACGTATCATAAAGCATCATATATCAGGGAATATCAACAATCAAATCATCCAATAGAATTCAAACATCCATAGGTAAGGTCAATTAATTATCTGATTAATCCATATCAGATGAATTTCTTATGAATAAATTACTAATCCTGGTTAATTAATTAGAAATCAATTGATATAGATTAATTTATCAAACACTTATCAATTCATCAAATGGATTTTTTTTTAGTTAATTGAACTAAATTTCTTAACTTAAATTAATCATATTATCAAGATTAATTACAATAAATAATTAATCCTTAATTATTTCATCAAGTAATTATACTTAACAAAATTACAAATGATTATCTTAATTACTTAATTATTTTATTATTTTATTTCACACCTTTTAATTACTTTCTAATCAATTTCATACTTAACTTAACTTAATTACTAAATTAAAATAATAATTAAGTGTTAAATACATTGTTTAAGTATTAACCTAATAATTAAAAACTTGTATTTAAACTGTTAAACACTCACCAAGTTTACAGTACTTAAAACTGTTAAAACCAATACGCTTAACTTCATTTTATTTATTTATTTATTTATGTATTGTGGTAGAAGGAAACCCGAGACCTCCTCTATACAATCCGAGTGAAACTTCGAGTTACCCACCAAAATCACCCGAGTCCTCCTGTACGCCATCTTCTTCTTCCCCCTTTCTTTATTTTTATTATTAACAGTAAGTTAAGTTTTAAACTTAAGTCGATAGTATCAGGTCCATACACACGCACCCGATCAAAAACCTGAGGCAACCAATCTCAACACTCGAGCACGACTCGATAGCAAACCCCCAACGACACTGACACCCATCTCCTCCACGCCGTACACGTGCACAGCGGCACGAACAACCTCCGGCGAACACCAGCATCATCGGCAAGTCACAATCCACCCACAAACTCGAAAACCCAACTCGAATCGCCTCCAAACATTCGAAATCGAAATTTGACAGATCAACCCAAAAACAGAACTCAAACCAAAACGACAAGGTCACCTCGTCCTCGCCACACAAGGCACCAGAGACATCAGGATTTCGTCCACGCCTCGACAACACGACAAGCTTCCTCCCTCCTGAATCGCATGAAGCTCGATCGCATATAGATGACGAACTCGTCACTTTACTGACACGTTCAAAAACGTGATATAAAACCCTAAAATGATCTCGTATTCGAATTTCACTCAGTAAAAAAAATAATTTACATTTTTCTCGTGATCGTGGATGGATAAGCTTGCTTCAATCCAAGTTTCATTAATTACAATTGAATCGATCACTTGAAATAGGATGAAATGCAAATTTAGTTTAATTCCAAACCGCCCTTTGAATATTAATCTATAGATTTGGATTTCTGTTCTAAAAATCATATTTTGCAGTATAGATTGAATATATGATCTTGAATCAATATTTTGCAACAATCGAATATTACCAATTTTCACTTTGTTTACCTGTACATCAATATTACAGTGAAGTGCTTGATGAATATGATTGAAATCAACTTTTTTAAAAATCCTAGTTTATGTTTAGCATCCTGTTTTGTTGAAAATCAAAGCTTAGAAATGATTTAAGTAAGAATAACTTGAGTTTGATCAAATTATGAAGCCTGTACCACATTCAGAATCATAGAGCATCTCAAAACATAGGCAACTGAAGCATATACAAACAGTTTATAAATGAAGACTGAGCTATTTAATTTACTCCAAAAACTCTTAAAAATTAAGTTTACTCACAGTGTTGTTGAAGAAAGAACAGAGCCTTCCTTGAACAGGCTTAAAAGTTGCAAAGTTGAAATCTTTCACTTTGATCTCTGGTTTTGTATTTGAATTTGTGTTGTTTATGTTCGAACCTTACTTCAGAAGTTACTTAGTTGTGATGGACGAACCAAGAAAAATGAAGAAGTTGATATATGAAAGTAAGTTTACAGGTTGATACTTTATTTTGTACAGGGTTATGTTTAATCTAGTACAAGATACTTTGTATTTGATCAGAGATTTTCCTAGGCTGAAATGATATTGTAGTGTACTAAGGTTTCACACATTAAATTATCTTGTACAAAATATACTTTTTCTTCATTTCGGTGGCTGATGGATATTGTTGTGGCTTGCATTGGAAGCTTTCATATATATTTATATTTTTATTTGTTTCATACTTATTTTATCTTTCTTCCTTTGCAATGTACATACTTATATACAAAACTTTGTTTTGTCATTGCTTTGTATTTCTTCATTTTACAAGTATACATACTTGTATATATATAAAATGCTACCTTCTTTTGTTTTGCAAACTTGAATATACTTGCTTTGGGTCTTATTACTATAAATAAATTTCTACTTTTATATGTTGTTAAATTTTAACTAATTTATTTCTAGCTTAAATATTTATTTTACTTTAATATTTATCGTCTTATATTTAATTTATAAATCCAAATTATTATTAAACCATTTATTTAAGATATCAATCCAAATTCAAATATATACATATATATTCAAATTTACTCATATCTGCCCGTATACATATATATTCACATATACATATATATACCATATTTTTAAATTTAAATGATTCATACAGAATTTACTTGAGTTCGGGGAAACTCGCTCCATTTTATCGATTTATTCTACTATTTTTATCCGAAAATTTATTTAATTATTAACTTAAATTAAATAAAAATCTAGGGTCGTTACACGTGTCTTTACGGTTTTGGTTGTAGAGCCTAGTATGCTGGAATTTAATTAATGCAACAATTTCAGCTATTTGAATAAGTATTTGTACTTAGACACAATTATAATATCAGATGATTTTGATATAAAATGTTTTGGTTATCGTAAGGTAAAACCCCGTCGTGTTTATGTATGGCGTGGTCGTACGAGATACGTTTGTTTTTCAAAGGTTTTTGATAACTTTAATAATTCAAATTGAGTGTGTTTTCACACGCTAGTTTTCCAGACTGAATCGGGTGTTATTTTATTATAATGCTCGGGTCAGACCGAGTATTACAAATACAGGATAGGATGTTATGGAGCTCAAGAGACGAGCCGAATGACGAGGACGTATCACACGTATCTGATTATATTCCGCTGTGTATTATAGGCTGCATATTCAGCTTTTGTGAGGACAAGTTATTATAACTGTCCGGTATTGAGATATTGATGTGTTATACTCTGATGATGTAATGTATAAATAACAGTTTTAGTTCTTTTTGTACAAAGACCAGTTGTAATCTATTATATATTGTTCCGCTGCGATTGTGAGATTATGTGTTGTTGTTTCTATTTTCTTCTTCTACCTCTTTCTTCTTTCTCTTACGATCAAGTATTTCTGTTATTCGATTGCTCGGCATGTAATACAGTGAACGTATTGATGTCGATTTTCGAGCGTCGAAAGTCCAGGTCGTCACATTTGGTATCAAAGCCAGGTTAAGTGATAACCTTGGCTTTGATGGGGTAACTCATTAGAGATAGGGTCAGTAGCACCCTAGAATGAGTTTGTGTGTATTAATAGATATGAGCGCGTATTTGTTAGTGAATATAAAATTGTTTTATATTGTGCTGATTGATCTATTGAGTGGCTTATGGATTCTGGTCAATAGTAATTAACGTTATTGATAGGGATCTCTAAACACTTGAACAGAACAATTCGACATGGTATTGTTTTGAAATGGGGTAAATGAAATAATTTTATATATAAAAGAAATAATTTTTCAGGAATTATTATAGTTATATATGGTGTGCTTGTTTGTTAGGAAATGATAATATTAAACTATTATCATTCGTTGTTGTGGTGATTGGAATAAGAAGTTGATATTTTAGTCAACGGTTAAGAAAGTGATTCATATAAAAAAATGGGATTTTATAAATATGATTTTGTAAATATGATTTTGTAAATGTGGTTTATAATTTGAAATGAAATGAAATTCCAGAGTATATTTAAATATGATTTGTATAAAGGATTTAAAAGTTGAAAATTTGAGAATTTAAATCCCATTAGATTTGAAAATGATTTTTGATGTCTGGGAAAATAATATTGATGTTATTTTGGAAATAGTTGTGAATTGAAATATTTAAAATGGTTTTAAAGGAAAAAAAAGCACTAAACTTACTTCGGTCGCTGGAAAATAATTTCGGCGATGACTGCAACATTATCGACGTTCGTTTTCGAGTTTCCAAGGTAGGAATTGCTACCTCAATGATTTGAATTGTAGTTTGTTTGCAAACTGGTTTTGGTTTTGAAATTCAAAGGAATGATTTGATATACCAAGGATTTTGGGTATATATGATTTCAAAAATGATTTTGAAATACTTAAGTAATTGTTTAAAACTCTGGAGTTTGATTTTCATGTTATAGAAATATGAGAAGATAAGTTTGATAACTTATAAAAATTTGAAATTGATTTTGGAATGGAATTAAACTTAACTTGAGTTAAGTATAAAAGGAATTATTAAATTTAGCCTAAGTAGGCTAAATGGAGTAAGTATTGAAAATAGAATTTACTAAGATTGGAAATAAAATTAGTGAATGGGCTAATTAATTAGATTAGTAGGTTAAATAGAATTGAAAATTGAATTTGATTAAAATGGAAGGTGAAATTGAAATTGAATTGAAATGGATATAAATTTAAGTCGTGAAGTGAAAATAAATCTAAGAACATTTGTATAAAATGTTATAAGTTGACTTAAGAAAAATTGATAGTGAAATTCTTAAGTGAAATTGGTATGGGAAGAATATACTAAGTGATAAGTGGATGTTGATAATTGAGTATAAAAGAAATTGATATAGCTAATAATCAATTGAGATAAATACATAAGTTGTACGTATATTATCTTATTCACATAACGATTTGATCCAGATTCGAGCACAGAATTTCGAGGTTGTCTATATCTATCCGAGTTAGGATTTTTCACTCGATTTTCGACGGTGAACCCTGGATATGGATTTTTGATTGATTTTCGGATTCTCTATCATAGTTATGGCTATGCAAGGAGAAAGACAGTTTCTGATCAAGGAACCAGATCTGAGTCCGCACTAGAGAGTCGTGTGAACGATACTAGTTCGGAAGTGAAATTATGTGATCAAGTGAGCGATTAGAGTTGATATTGCGTACGGATGATATATGTACATCGTACGGGTTTTGGTGAAATAAATATAGGAAATTGGAAATGCTGAATAAAATGTTTTTGGAATTAAATGATTGGATATTATTGGTAAGTAAGGTGCAGGTATTTAAAAGCAAAAGCTAAATTGATGTCTTCGATTTCAGAAGTAAAATTTGATTGCCCGACAAAAAGGTACATGTTGAAATTGTGTTTGAAATTGATGGTTTATGATTGAGCCACTTGGCTTTTGTTTTCTTTTGATGATTTGGGCCCGTAGAGGCAGTTTTGTAGTTTTTCGGATCTAGCCGCGCAAAGGAGACGCTGGCGAAATTTTTCGAAATTTAAGGAGTTAGAAAATTTTGATAACTAAAATTTGATTTGTAATTATAGTTTGAAATGGTTGAGTAAAAGATATTATTGGGAATCTATGGATGAAGTTGGAAATTATTAAAAGTGATAGTGTGGTTTCAATTTGGGGAAGTTGTTTAAACTGACTGGGTTTTGGAAAAGTAAATGGGTTTTGGGTTATTCTTCTTACCTAGCAATTTCCGGGATGAAATTCCTTTAAGGGGAAAGGAATGTAACGACCCAGATTTTTGGATATTTGAAATTGAAATATTTAATTGATTTTAAATATTTAAAATTTAATTTTTAACTTGAATTTCAAATATAACTATTTATTGGATAATTTAATTATTGAATTTTATAATTGAATATTGGTTAAAATGAATCTTGAGTTTTAGGCTTGATAAAAATAGTTTAAAGGCTTACACAATAATCTATCTCTCCTCTGTATATTTCTTTGTGTGTAACATCATTTTAATCTTACATGTGACAAAGCCCTACACACTGGAATTTTGGACTTTTATTAGCTATGGGCTTATTAGCTAAAGTATAGGATGCGACCCTATACCAATCCCATCTAGTATTCTAATATCTCAGTCATTTACTTAGGTTTAACTACTGTAACGACCCGGTATTTCGAACATTTCAAATCGACAATCATGTCAGACTTGAATTGCTCAAAACAACAGATTGTTAATTTATATTTGGAAAAACTTAGCTTATACAGTAAATAAAATCAATCACAGATACAGAGTAATATAACAATAAGCAGCGGAATAGATAAATAGTAGTTCATGAATCTACTATATAAACATTAGAGTTTAATGTAAATTACAATAGATCTCAAATACATAGAGGTTACAAATACAAATGCCAATGACAAGTCTGAACAAAATAACTGGAATAAACTGAAGTAACTGGAAAGCTGAATAGACAAAGACCAATCTTCAAGCAAAACTCCAAGCTATGAAAGTGAGTCTCAATGTTGTGACACTCAGTCTGACCCGAGCATAAAGCAAAACATAAAACACTCGAGTCAGGATTAAAAATCTTATATCAGTAAATTCAACTCAAGTGAAATATCAACTGAAATACAAATAACTTAAAGAATGTTTGGGATTTCCATCCTCTAAGGATCCGTGGAACTATCTACTATGTAGTAATATACGCTATTATAATATGACTATTAGTAAAGTAAAGTATTAAAATAGCGTTAAGGCATTACCCATATCCCTCTTAACACATTTTATATAATGTCGTAGTCTATACAGATACTGTAAACTCCACCCGTAGGTGGGCTATCTGGGAGCACTCCATAGGTACGACACAAACCAAACTCGTAGAAGGCCCGATAGGGCATGTGAACATGGCACGCGAGGCAATGCCAGGGTAGATATACCGTTTGCGGATCCGGACTGGTGGTAACACATAGCAGCTACTACCGCCCACCTCGAGACACACTCCCAAATCAAAGGTTCACCCAATCAAATCACAAAGTAATAGAATGGTATCGAAGAAATGTGTCTGATCGAAGTAATGACCTCACTTGGCCCGGCATGGCTCTTGTTTTAGTCACATCTAAGCTGAATCACGGGAGTCAGGGCTACGTAAATACCTCATACAGAATCGTACACCAAACCATCCTACTTCGTTCTGGAATCTCCACCACGTACACAGTTGTTAAAGTGGTTTTCAGTATTGGCAGAGAGTATGACAATATCCGATCCCGGTCTTTTTAACAACCAAACGCTTATTTCACATAGTGATCATTTATATTTCAAACAGTTCATATTCATATCAAAATATCATATTTATTTCAAAAACATATCGCTTCCAAAATCATATTCACTTTTGAAATCACGTCACTTTCGAAATCATATTCACAAATTGTTTAAACCGTCATATCAAAATATTAGTATTTAAATCCATTTAATCTAAATCATAACAGTTCCAACTTACATAGTTTAAACATTGAAAATAGTTATATATATATATATATTTAAATAGTTATAAATTAAAAATAGTTTATATTTAAAAATAAGTTATAGATCATACCTTTCAAGTTGAGAATATTCATTTAATCAGTTTTTATCAAATCAAGTTATAAATCATACCTTTCAAAATCTCAAAATCAATAAGTTCAAATCAATTCTTATTTAAATTCGATTATTAACCAATTTAAATTCCAAGTGAACATTAATTTATCTTCCCTACCTCTATTATTTAAGTTATAAAAATTTATTTTTAAAATATTAATATAAATTTAAATAAATGCTTAAACATATTATATACCGATTAAATTAAATTTTATTAAATTAAATCTTATTATTAAATTTATTTTATATTAAATCTAATTTTATATATTTTTAAAATAATAAAATTATAAGTAAAATCTTAAAATTTATATTTTCCAAAACTAACTTATAAATTAAAATTTCCAAAACATATTATTTTTAAAAATCTAAATTTTATACATATATAAAAATAGCATTTGTATATTATATTTTTTAAAAAATCAATATTCATTATAACCCATATATTTCCTTTCAAACTTTGGAAATCATTCTCAAAATATCACTACTAGAATTACTGTATATAGCAACCGGGGGGGGGGGGGGCAACGGCCGCCAACGGCCATTGACCAACGGCTTCCAACGGCTAGCAACGACAAGCTGTTTCCCGGAATTTTTTACAATAAAAAACACATGCCGTTGGAAGCCGTTGGAATATTACCGTTGGCGGCCGTTGCTCGCCGTTGGAAATCCGCGACTAACCTGCAGCCAAACCTTCTTCTTCTCCATTCAGTTTTTACACGAAAACATTATCAAATTTCCCAATTTTCCCCCCTACAAAATTTCCAACCCCATTTTATCCCCTTTTACACGTTCTAGCATCCTCATCTTCGTTTGCAAGCTCCACAACCTCCAAAATCAGGTATTATTTGCTAAAACCCTAATTTTGATAAATTTTTAATTTTAGGTTAAATTGATAATTTTTGTGTATGTATTGTGCTATTGTTTGTGTAGTGTAGTGTATTTGACCTTAATTATTGCATGTTTAACTATGATTTGTTAAATTAGGATTATTATTAAATTAGTGTCAAACTTAATAATTATTACTGGCCTAAGCATGAACCTCACTTGTTATTATATTAATGATTGAATTGCGTAAAATCGTACATAGAAAGTGATGATATTGACCTATAAATTGTTCAATTTTGACATGTTATGATACGATATATACGTGATACATTTTGTGCATGACTGGATGTGATTTGTGATGCGATTATATGTCATTGTTTGTTTATTTTATACGTTGCGCGCACACACTGGATTTTTTTTGTTTTAGAAAAAAATCATTATATATGCGTTGATTCAACATATTGTTTATTGATATATAAAAGTTTAAATTTTATGAAAATAAAATTTAAACTTTTGTATCGCTAATTTTAAAATTTAAACCCTTAGATTGTTTTTGGCCCCGTCTGATAAGTATTGTATACGATTATTGTGTGGATATTCATTTTTTTAACAGAACGGACATCTATATTCATCGTGTACAGTATTTGTTGGATTTGTCCTTGTATTGGACAAGTTACAAAAACAATAACGTAATTAAATCTCGTAAATCATTTCAGTTTAAACGGTTCGCAAAATTTTGGCAGCGCTTCTCTTTATGTTCCCTGTGTACATGCAATTGTGTATTGTTCAGGGAACTAAAGCGAAGTGCTGTCGAAATTTTGTTGAATCGTTTAAATTGAAATGATTTATGCGATTTAATTACGTTATTGTATTTGTAATGGGAGGTAGAATGACCCATCAACAAAGTGTCAATGATCAATTAATATCAAATTCGCTAATAAAATTGTTTACATTGAATATAATGTTCATTTCAAAATAAGCTTTAAGTATTATTTTAACAGATATAACACAAACAAGAAGAATGTTTATAAAATTGTTTTAATAAAAAATGTCAATGCAAATTTATATCGTACTTTTTAATTATATACGTAGGTAAATGGACAATTATTTTACTGATCGGAGCTGGATGTACAAAAAACGAAGGATCGATACTGAAGGCTCAACAAGGGAACATTTTAATAATGGTGTTAGCGTATTTATGGATTTTGCTTTACGTAATAACGGAAACTACAAAGAAATCCGTTGTCCATGTAGTAAATGCAAACTGTTAAAGCATTTGATACCTCAAACGGTTAGAGTTCATTTGCGTTAGTACGGTTTCGTGTTGAACTATTTAATTTGGGATCGTCATAGGGAACAGTTAGCATCTAATCCCGTACAAGATGAGGAGGTGGTGAGTAATGAAATTGGTACGACAAATCTTGTAGAACATATGGTTGAAGATGTTGCACGTTCAATGTTTCCTATTCCACAATTAACTGATGACGATGGTAATGTTGAAGAAGAACCAAATATTGGGGCAAAAATAATATATGATTTGTTAGATGCCGCGAAAAAACCCCTTTGGGAAGGCTGCACAAGCGGAACCCAATTATTAGTAACTGCTGAATACATTGCGATGAAATCCAAATACAACCTATGGTATGGCTGAAACCCAAAGCCGATGGCAGGTAAGTATAAAAGTTTCAAAATTAAATTTTATTCCATACAATCTTTTATCAAATATATATAGTAGTAACATAATATTAAATGCTTTTTTCCTATTTTACACAGCGGTGGGTTTTCGTTGGAGCCTTCCAACATAGTGCTCACGATCTCGACGGGCGTATATGGCTCGTATGACCTCGTGTTGGCCGAGGTGGACTGCGATACCAGAGGGGGTGAGGGAGGCTATCTGGCAGGACTTTTTGGTATGTGTGGTATATCAATTATTGCATTATGTGGTCATGTACATTATGTCAATTCATGTTTGCACTATTTGTAGCAACTGTATAACTCATATTTTTTCAAACGTGCAGGGGGAAGTGGACTTGGCCGATGTTGATGTTTCTGTTGTCCGGCGCCATTGGAGCAGCAAATTGCTAAAAACTATCGCGAAACAATATACAGCATCAAAACATCAGGAAAGAGGCCTCATTGGATGAGTGAAGCTGTCTTTGATGAGTTCGCCACCTGGTGGAGCAACGAGGATTTTGTGGTAAATCTATCATATATTTAATTTAAATTGTTTGAGCCAAATGATATATAAATAATTAAAACTGTCAAAACAATTTTTGTTTTCAATTTAATTTTGCAGAGGCAGTCCGAGAGGAATTCTGCAAACAGGAGCAGGAACCCCGTTACACATCGCGGTGGTTCCAAGTCTTTCCAGCATCACTGGGAAGATTTGGTATAATTATTAAATAAGATAATTAGTTAATTATTTTAAGTTTTATTTTGTTAAAATATAAATAATGTACATTTATATGTGCATATTTCAGGAGAGACAACGGGGGGGGCTGTTAGTTATTGGGATGTGTTTACCCATACACATCCCTTGACTCAGGTTGATGATTCCGGCGCAGTTTCTTACTCTTGGGACCATGATGACAAAGCGCGTGCTGCCTATGTAAGTATAACATAAGTAACTAGAACTTACAAGTTAATTAAAATAACGTTAACTAAATTCAATTGTATTTTACATGACAGCAAAAGTTCCAGGAAGCGCAGACAGCTTTACTTGAGGATACGGGACGAGCTCACTTGACCCCCGATGAGGAGGACGCCATTTTTGAGTCTATCATGGATCCAGTGACCCGCGGCAGACGCTACGGATATGGAAGCCAATCGGTAATTTTAAGTTAAATTTTAAGTTAGTAAATATCCTTATACTAATGTATTCCATTCATATTTTGAACTATCCTTATACCCGCGGCAGACGCTTCCATATCCGTAGTTTGTTTTATCAATTTGTTAGTGAATATATATAGATTAGTTAATTTGCAATTATTTTAATACTAATTTTTTAAGTGTAGTTGATAATTTAAATTTGTTTGCAGGCTCAGACAGCGCAAAGAGAATATCAAAAGGCTCAAGATAAGGAAGAGATTGTGCAGTTACGAGCCGAGCTTGCCGAGATGCGGGAACGCAATTTGCAGCATGAAGCAAGGACGGAGGAGATGAACCGGCGTATGGTGGAGTTCATCGCACAGTATGGACAGCCTCCTTCATCTGGTGGTTCTGGTGCAGAGTGATTTAGGTATGTTCTGTTATTGTCATGTATATTTTGGAGTTGGTGAGAATTTGATACATTCTGATGGTTTCTGTGTATATTTGGAGTTGATACATTCTGATGGTTTGGTTGTGAATGTTGGTGT
Organism: Allium fistulosum; assembly: GCA_030737815.1. Classification (NCBI taxonomy): domain Eukaryota; kingdom Viridiplantae; phylum Streptophyta; class Magnoliopsida; order Asparagales; family Amaryllidaceae; genus Allium; species Allium fistulosum. The sequence goes on along the minus strand of CM060901.1, from coordinate 1,264,776,434 downwards.
AGATTTTTTGATGTTGGTTATGTTTGGATATTGGTTGATGTTGAAAAATATGCATGATTTGGTTATATCTATATGTTTGGAAATGTTTTGGTATAGTTGTTATATATATATATATGCTCGAAATGGAGCTGTTTTGATATAATTGTGGTTGTGTGTGGTTGGAAACAAGTACTGCTGGCTGGATGTAAAAAAATATGCCCAGATTTCCAACGGCGAGCAACGGCTAAATGGTCACTTACTTCCAACGGCCTCCAACGGCTACCAACGGCAAATTCCAACGCCTTCCAACGGCATTCCAACGGCAATTTGGTCAACAGGATTTGCCACGTTGGCAAACTTGCCGTTGGAGGCCGTTGGTATAACCCCGTTGGTGCCGTTGGAGGCCGTTGGAAGCCGTTGAAGTGTATACCAACGGCATTTCCAACGGCGAAAAACGGCTTTCCAATGGCCTTCCGCCGTTGGAAACAGCCCTTTCTCTTGTAGTGTATAGACCAACGATGTCCTTATATAATTTTCTATCCTATGGTCAAGTGATACGGATATTTATCATTTCAATCCGCAAATTAAATATTTACGGATATATATCATTTCAACCCGCAATCCTAAAATTTCAAAAATCAATGAAAATCGCTTGGGTTTATCATTTCAACCCATAACGATTTTCCCTTAATCTATAAGATCGTTCGAGTATGTATCGTTTTAACCCATAGGGAATTCTAAACTAACATGGAACTTGCAAAGTGAGAATAAATACAATAATATAACATATCAACAACAGGCATATATCATTAGTAACAAATTTAAATATAATATATACAATAGGTTATAGTGTCATATGTCACACGTAAACAATTACAGATAATGGCCTATCAAATTTAACAATTAAATAACTTAACAATTCGAATTTAACAGCATATTTCAATCATCATTTCATGTGAATTAAATTTACTAAATATAAGAATGTTAATCGTGAGTGATTGCTCACCTTCCGAGGCTAGAGAAATTAGACAACACGACAAGCTACGAATTGAATCACGAACTCGAAAATCGACCAATCCAAACGAAAAATCTCAAAGCAAAGCAAGGTGAACACGGATTCGACGAACAAAGCTGATAATTAGAAATCGATGAAAACAAATCAAAATCGGCTTGATATAAACTGAACGAAATGTATATTATATTATATTTTTTCTTAAAACTAATATATTGTTAAAAACACAAAAATAAAAATCTTCATAAAAAAACAACATTTATAAAACCATATATAAAATTCAAAATCTATATATATATTATATTTTAAAAATCTATATATATATATATATTAAAAATAAAAGAATCTATACATATTTTATATTTCAAAAATCGGTATTTCTAAACTCATAACAAAATAAAAATAAAACCCATATTTCTATTTGACAAATCAAAACACATGAAATAAAATTAAAATATCTATGTTCATATATAAAAATCAAAATTTAAAATCGATATTTTATACTTTATTCCCTTAAACAAGCATGAATAGGAAGGCAAAGATGAATGCAACTTTGTAAATACACAAACCTTTATCATATGTATATTTAAAATAGAAGGCTGTTGTGTGAAACATGCTACAGCAAAACACTCAACTAATATTACCCATAATACATGAAACCAAATTTTCAAAACCTTGATGTTGTAGCAAAGTAAACATAAAATATATATTCATATATATATATATATATGTATGTATGTATGTATGTATGTATGTATCATGTTGTAGTAAACCTTATACTCATATATGTATTGTTATAACATATTTACAAAACTTTGATGCTTTATAACATATAATATATACATAACAACCCATAATATATATATTGTCCTTTGTACTATAGTATATACCCCTTTTTTTAGAACGAGGTAAAAGAAATAGAGGACTCACGGCCAAAGAAAAGGTGGGGGCAACCGGTTTGGGCATAGCAGAGGCGGTCAGGGGATGAAGTGGTAGAGGCGACATATAGGCAAGGCCGTGGGGTTCAGGAGTGCTGACGTGTGTTAGCACCAAAATTGGTCACTAACCTCGTTGAGAAAGATTACGTAGAGAGATAAATGATGAAAGTAAATTTAAACAAAGAACAATATGCTAAATTGAATGCAAAGACGAGAACACCATATTTATAGTGGTTCAGCGTAGCTGCCTACGTCCACTTTGAGGTTAATCGTTATTGCTTTACTTGATAATTGATTACAGATACAATCCGTAGACCAACTACTTGAATAAAATTGCTAAGTAAAGAGAATGAGTCTTGAAATCGGCAGAGTCTCCCCAGTGTTCTCGAAAAAAGGTCCATTTCACTGTGCCCCTGTCTCTCTATTTATAGACAAAGATGGGTTGGACTTCCCTGGTGGGCCTGGCAGCCGAACACTTTGGCCCAGAACGAGTGAGTTCTGTGTGCCGAACGAAGTGATGTCGAACAGAAGTGATGCCGAACAGAACTGATTCCGAACAAAAGTGATGCCGAACAGACTGTTGTCGAACGAAGTGATGCCGAACAGAAGTGATGCCGAGTAGAAGTGATGCCGAACAGAACTGATGCCAAACAAAACTGATGCCGAACAGAAGTGATGCCGAACAGACTGTTGTCGAACGAAGTGATGCCGAACAGAACTGATGTCGACCAGACTGTTGTTGAACGATCTAGGTATGCCGAACGATTTGCTATGCCGATCACTCTAGGATGCCGAACGATATATAATGTCGAAAGACTTTCCATGCCGAACGGTATGTTAGTGCCGAGTGCCTAGTTGCCTGGTCAAACCTTCAGGTAACACTTGCCCCCCAAAGTACATCACGTGGTCGAACGTGGCGTGCTTTGAATTACTCTGGATGCCGAACGATATGCCCATATCGAACGACACAGCCAAAGCCGAGCACCCTGGATGCCGAACGACATAGCCAATGCCGAGCACCCTGGATGCCGAACAATGTCGATTTGACCGGTTCTACCGGTTATAGTCTCTTCGACTTCCCTTCTCTCTATATAAGCCGATGCTCCTTCTTCTTTTCCCTTTTACTTCTACCTCTGTTTTTCAGTATTTATAAATTTTTCCTCTCAACAGACTTCAGAGAATAATATACTTTTCCCTTCTCTTCTCAAACATCACTCATTGCCTCACTTCCCTCCCCAACCAATTGAATCCAACTAGAACCACGTTTCCTACTCCAGAATCTCCTCGAGCTTCGACTCATTTCTTAGGTAAAAAACTTTTCCTTAAATACTTCACTCCGATTAGGAAAACTAGCTTGAGATTCGAACTCGCGAATCTTTGCAAAATCAAAGTCAGAAGCAATTGCGTGGAGCAGGAGGAGTTAAGGGTGAAGTGTGGGTGTTTTGAAGGAGTTTAAGGCTAGGAGAATGGTAGAAGAGTAGAGGATGGCAGAGGTGTGTAAAGGAGGAAGTTGGTGGAAGACGTATTGATGTGGCTCGGCATGACTTCCTTATGCTGAGCGATGGAGGGGAAGAAAAGAAATGATTTTAAGGGCAGAAGGCCGAGCGAATCAGCTTGGCACGACCTGCTGTGTGCACTCGTCTTCAGGTCGAACAGAAGAAAGGTCGAACAGAATTCTGGTCGGACAAAATTTTGGCCGAGCAGAATTTTTGGTCGAACAGAACGAAGGCCGAACGAAAGTCAAGCCGAACAGAACCTAAACCTAACAGAACTTAAGCCGAACATAACTTAAGCCGAACAGAACTTAAGCCGATCAGGACTCTAAGCCGAACAGAATCTAAACCGAATAGAACTTAAGCCGAACAGAACTTATGCCGATCAGGACTCTAAGCCGAACAGAACCTAAGTCGAACAGAATCTAGGCCGAACAGAACTTAACTCGAACAAAACTTAAGCCGAACAAAACTTAAGCCGATCAGAATCTTGGCCGAACAGAACTTAAGTCGAACAAAACTTAAGCCGAACAAAACTTAAGCCGATCAAAATTCTATTCATCTTGCCTAATCAAACATCAAACACAAGGACATGGACTTAAGCATACCAGCATATCGAACTAAACTGGACTGATAACTTCTTAGTTTCAATAATCACAAGCCTAAACTTAAACCAATTATAACGGATTAAATCTTTTAACACGCAGTGCTAATGTCCGAGTTCAATATTGAAAATATTGCAATGCTGGCTTTCGGAGACGGTTAGCAATGACGGTCTTCAAAGATGACAGTTCAATGCTCAACTTCATACCATCGACTTTGTGACTTATAATTTCTCAGCATTTACATCTGAATGATCGCACTAGTTCACACACTACACGGGGGGAATATTCACATTGTTAAGTCTAACGTCGATTATTTTTTAAGTATAGTTCGAACAGGTACTTTTCTAGATTCATTCCTTATCAGCGATGTCTAGAAAATCTAGCTCCGCCACTATTTTAGACAGGCCCGGGCCGTCCTCCCGACGAGAAGTTGCAGATACTTCAAATCCGTCAACTTCCCCTGCACATGACTTAGCTCCCGATGCGCTGGAAGCAGCAATTTTCTTGGACAACCCTATCGATTCACTTGCTTCAAAGATTAATGAGAGTACACTCCACTGGATATGCTCTGTCCACGGAATTCCTTTTGATGACGTGCTAGTCCCATCGGGGCATGACCGTCCGCACTTGCCCCTAGTCGGATACACAGCATGTAACAAATTCATGTGTTTGGTTGGCAGCGTGCCACCATTCAACTCGTTCCTTCGGGATGTGCTGCAGTACATCGACATCGCTCCATCGCAACTGCACCCGAATGGTCATGCATTCCTCTACGGCACTTGCATCCTCTTTATGAATGTCTTCTCTAGGCTTCCAACTCCACGCGATATCAGATACATATATTGCATCAAGAAGCGGAAGGATAGCCCATCATTCATGTTTCTCGAGCCGCACAACAAATGTCAAATCTTAACTGGAGTGTGGACCAAGTTTGCTTTGTATAAACAGGAATGGTTTTATGTGCGTTGTCCTCCCGGCTTTGCGAGGAGATGGGTTGAAGGAAGTAAGCCTTTTTCTTGAACTGTTACTCGTGTTTAGCAGCAGCCGTGCCCCTTCTAACTTTTACCCATCTTTTCAGGTATCATTCCACGTCCTGACGGCCGCGGACACTCTGATGCCGTCGAAGCTATTCGAGCCCTTCCTGCCGGAGAACGGGACATTAGAACTCTCATTTCGAATGAGTCACTTACAAGGCTTGGACTGTTGGCAGGAGGCCATCAAATAAGCCTTCCTCAGGGCGTCACCATTCCCAGGCCTGCCTTTGGCAAAGGGAAAAACAGGCTGAGTCTTCCGCACGCAACGCTCCTAATACACCAGAAGAGGGGGAAATTAAGGAGACTGAGGCACCCGAAGCACAAGATGAGAATGTCGGTCACATTCAAGACCCGACAGTCGAAGTTCACGACATCGAAACGTCATCTTCCCCTTCTAAGGGGAAAAAGAAACCGACATACAAGATGAGGAAGGAAAAAGTTGGTGGAACTTCTAAAATTACCCTTGTTCCAGTGGAGAAAGAAGCTTCCTCATCACATTTAGAAAGTCCTTTGAAGGGCCTGTCGAACCTTAGCCTTCCTGATGATTTACTCAACTACGGTTTCGACAATCCAGAGGCCTTCAAGTTTCATTCACCCGCTAGAGGCGATACGGGAGTTCAAGTCCCAGTCCAGGGAGATAATACTCAAGTTAGTAAAGATAAAGGAACTGGTCCGTCGGGGGGAACACTAGGACACACACGCACCCATGCACTTCACCATACATTTCAATTTTTTCATTACCCTGATTCTTCCTAACTCGCTGTTATTTTTATTCTATGCAGGTGACATGGGGCGCTCCCATGGGTTCGATCGCCTCTACAGCTCTTCTATATTTCACTATTCTGAACGGGATTCAGGCTCCGGTAGACACAGGGACAGAGACGATTACGAAGATCGAGGCAACCGTCCCCGTGAGTCGTCTTATTGAAAGAAAACATATTCCCAGTCTTCATACTCTCGTGATCCCCCTCCTCAAACTGAGCCAGACAGAGAAAAACTTTCGCAGAAGGGGTCTCAACCCGATGTTTCCCGAGATCAACATTTCGGTTCATCAAGCACATGGCAATCTCGGGAACATCGGAAGAGAACATAACTTTCAAAGCCTCCTTCCCCTGTTTCTGCGGCTGACCCAACGATAGCAGAGAAGATGGTCGATCTTAAAGCTAAATTTCCCAAGATCTGCTTTGACGGCCTGAAGTTCCTCTCAGCTATTCACCACATTCCAGGGCACGTCAAGCAGAGTGCCATCGCCTGCAACAACGATGTATTTGTTCAACATGACGGGTTTGTTCATCTAGTCGAAAAGGTCTCGGAAGTATCCGTTGAGCGTCAGCAAGAAATCGACCGCTTGAAGCTCGAAGCTATCTTTGATAAAGACATTATCAAGAATCAAGATGAAGAGCTCGCTTCGTATAAGTCCAAGCTTGAAGCCGCAGAACAGAGTGCTAAGGAGACTGCGAAGGCCGTCGCTCGTCTAGAGACGACCCATAAGAAAGAACTTGACGTCGCAGTCCAACGCAATGGGGCCCTAGCTCTAGAAAAAGATTCTATTTAAAAGGAAAGGGATACACTCGCCCTGCAGGTCAAAGAGTTGAAGGAGCTACTCTCTAAGGAGAGGGAAGAGAAGATAGCAGCTCAAGAAGAGTCTCAACGGTACTGTAACGAGATCGTTGATACACGTCTCTTAAAAGCAAAGCTCGATGATGAGCTTTCTAAGGTTGAGACGATGAAGAGCAAAGCCCGTGAGGAGGGCAAGAGACTAGCTTCCGAGGAGATCGACTCCCATCTTGAAGCAGCTACAAAGGCCGGCAGAGAAGAGGTCAAGTGTATGTTTGACCCGTTGATTGCCGAATACAGCGCCCGCGTCCTCATGCACCGAGACTTGACTTTCTTAGGCGAAGGCTATCTTAAATCTCTAGCTGAGGCCTGGGAGACTTTAATAAAGATCAGGAAGGTTGAGTCGGGCACTGAGGAGGTCGATGAGGAGGCTTTAGTGAAGGAGTTTCTCAGGGGGAACGAGCCATCGGACTTGTCTGTAGCTATGGCCCTTTATGGTAAAGGCTCTCCCCTATCAAAAGAGAAAGACGACGAAGCTGGTCCATCTGGGGCTGAGGCTGCAGCTCCTCCTTCTACTCAATCGGCCGGTCGGCCAGCACTTGACCCATTCGAGCAGCATGCCGGCTATGATCCGGAAGATCCCGGTCTCGGCATTCACGTGCTATCCCCCATTCTAGAGGGTGAAACTCCGCGCACAGCTGAAAGCCAGCAAGAAACTGGTATACAACTCTTCTTCTAGAAGTTGAAAGATCCGTCGCTTTCTGCGATCGGTTATTGGTTCTAATGTTCGTTCTTTATGTTTTTATACAGGCCGCTCTAATCCCGAACCGACTCCGAGGAGCGATGACGCCAAGGAGGAGACGGGGAAAACAAACGATGCTACTCACGCGGGAGTAACTCCCGGTCCTGATGCTCAAGTGATCGGGGCGCTTGATGATGATAAGTCTGACACTTCATCTCCCGTTGAAGGGAGTTATGAAATTGAAATCACGGGCGCCTCTGAACACACTTCGAAGGTGAGTATGAAGGAGCGACTCGCGGAAGAGAAGAAGAAGAAGGTCGAGATCAAGGTCGAGCCTCAAGTACTAGAACTCACCGACCCGCTGAATAGGCCTCTGAAAGTCATCCTTCCCGGCAAATCCAAACTACTGGATGTTCCTCCTCCCACTCCTGACTCCGCTTCTTTGGCAAGAAAAAAGTCCAAGAGGAAGCGTGAGGGAGAGGAGTCATCTGATAAAACAAAGGAGGATAAGAAAAAGAAGCCGAAGAAATAGCCACTATACTCGTTCAACGAGATTTTTGCTTAGGTCATGTAACTACTTCTACTTTTTCGTTTTCGTAGTTTATGTAGATAGATTTTTGACTCCAAGGTTTGGAGGAGTGGTTGTATAACTCCATTTTGGATAATTGAATAAAGTTTAGTTTCTTTGTCATTTGAGCGATTTCTTGCTTTTTAGCTTTCTGTATAGCTGTGGTCGAAACTCAAGTTCCTATGAGTTGCATAAATTCCCGATCCATTCTTACATTGTTCGGACACTCTTTGGAATGGTACATTTCTCGTTTCACATTTTTGGTACTTACAATATTTTCTAATCCGCGCTCCGGGGACTTAGAGTAATTCGGTCCACACTCAGGGACTCGAAGATTCAATTCGTTTATACTCTAGTCCGCACTCAGGGGACTTAGACTACTCCGGTCCGCACTCAGGGGACTCGGAGATTGAAGTCGTTTATACTAGTCTGCGCTTCGGGGACTTAGAGTAATTCGGTCCGCACTCAGGGGACTCGAAGATTCAAGTCGTTTATACTCTAGTCCGCGCTCAGGGGACATAGAGTACTCCGGTCCGCACTCAGGGGGACTCGGAGATTGAAGTCATTTATACTCTAGTCCGCGCTCCGGGGATTTAGAGTACTCCGGTCCGCACTTAGGGGACTTAGAGTACTCCGGTCCGCACTCAGGGGACTCGGAGATTGAAGTCGTTTATACTCTAGTCCGCGCTCCGAGGACTTAGAGTACTCCGGTCCGCACTCTAGGGACTCGGAGATTCAAGTCGTTTATGCGAGTTCGTACATCATATGGAATGATGTAACTCCAGTAGCTCATCACTAGACTATAAGGTACAGAAACATCAATAATTCATGGAAAAGACGGCTTCAAGCCTTTATTAATGAAACAAACTAAATTGTCCGATTACACGCTAAAAAGGAAACTAAGAATCAATGGAATAAGAACATACAACAAACAATTGTACCTAAAACAGAAAAGAAACATGCTAAACATAATAACGTCGTAAATGTTCACTGTTCCACGCTCATGGGAGTGCCATGCCATCAACGGTCGCTAGCTTGAAAGTTCCCTCTCCAAGCTTCCGTTCAACGACATAAGGACCTTCCCAGTTGGGATTAATACGTGATGGTATCGGGAAAACTCGTTTCAAAACGAGATCACCCACATCAAAGATTATTGGGCGGACTTTGTCGTCGTAATATTGCTTGACTCGGTGCCTATATGTTGCCGCCCTTAATTCAGCCTCTTCACGTTTTTCATCGATGTAGTCCAGTGATTCCAACAAGAGATCCTGATTTGTCTTAGGATCATAATACGTCACTCGATGCGATGGAACTTCAAGCTCCACGGGTATAACAACTTCCGAGCCGTATGCCAATGCGAATGGAGTGTGGCCAGTCGCGGACTTGTGGGTAGTTCTATAAGCCCATAGCGCTGTTGGGAGTTCATCTACCCACTTGCCTCCGGCTTTTTCCAAACGCTTCTTCAATATGGACTTGATTATTTTGTTCACGACTTCGACTTGTCCGTGAGCTTTCGGATGTGCAACGGCGGTGAACTTTTTCTCAACGCCATACTTTAAACAGAAATCTTTGAATTCCCTGCTTTCAAACTACGTTCTGTTGTCCGTAATGATGGTTCGCGGAAGGCCAAAGTGGCATATAATGTTTCGTACAACGAAATTAATGACCTTCTTGGAGGTGATTGTGGCTAAAGGCTCTGCCTCGGCCCATTTTGTGAAATAGTCGACCGCAACTATCGCGTATTTTGCACCACCTTTGGATATAGGCAAAGAACCGATTATGTCGATTCCCCAGATTGCAAACGGCCAGGGACTAACCATTTGTGTGAGTTCTGTTGGTGGAGCTCTCGGGATTTTCGCATATCTTTGACACTTGTCACATTTACTTGCGTAATCTGCAGCATCCTGATTCACAGTTGGCCAATAGTATCCGTAGCGGAGGATCTTTTTTGCTAGTGTCTGCCCCCCAGTATGGTCGCCACATTCTCCTTCGTGAACCTCCTCCAAGACCCGCTTTGCCTCCTCACGGGCGATGCACCGTAGTAAAGGGACCAAGAACCCTCTCCGATACATTACTCCTCCCTGCATTACATATCGAGCGGCTTTTCGAATGACCTATCGTCTTTCGCTTCTTCTTTCGGGCAAAGTCCCGTTTAGCAGGTATCGTTTGAATGGGGTCATCCACGACTCCTCCTCGGTTTCCGTTTCCAACGCAAAATCGACTTCCATCACATCTATGCTTGGAGTGTGTAAGGTTTCGATAGGAACTAATCCCATTTGTTGCGCATCGCCAGTGCTTGCGAATTTGGCCAACGAGTCGGCTTCCTTGTTTTGTTCACGCGGGACATGCGAAATGTCATAATGTTCGAAGTTCGCCAATAGTTCTTGAACCAGAGCAAGGTATGGAGCAAGCTTTTGTCCCCTTGCTTGGTAGTCTCCTCGCACTTGGTACACCACCAGCTGCGAGTCACAAAAGATTTCAACTGATTTAACCCCGAGTTCTCCAACGAGCTTTAGGCCAGCAATCAGTGCTTCATATTCTGCTTCATTATTCGTAGCCGGGAAATTGAGCTTCAAAGCATAACAAATCGATCGATTTTCTGGAGTTACGAGAACTACACCATCTCCGGAGCAACGGTCGTTTGATGCCCCATCGGTGTACAATTTCCATCGAATGGGGGGAATGACACTGTGATTATCTGGTTCGTCAGATACAGTAAACTCAGCGATGAAATCTGCTAATGCTTGCCCTTGTATGGCTCTTCGTGGCAGGTAGGTAATATCGAACTGACTCAACTAGATATTCCATTTTAACATCCTTCCAGAGGTTTCGGGTCGTAGGAGTACCTGCCGTAAGGGCTGATCGGTATAGACACTAACTGAGTGTGCTTGAAAGTATGGACGCAGCTTACGTGATGCAATCACCAAGCAATAGGCTAATTTCTCAATTTTAGGATAATTTCTTTCCACCCCCATTAAACGTTTGCTAACGTAATATACCGGCTTTTGGACTCGGTCCTCCTCGCGGACCAAGGCCACACTTATAGCATGCGGGGATATGGCCAAGTATACGTACAGTATCTCGTGGTCTACTGGTTTCGACAGTACTGGAGGACTCTCCAAATGCCTCACCAGATCTCGGAACACTTCTTCACAGTTGGATGTCCATTCGAAATTCCTCTTCCCTTTCTTTATTATCTCGAAGAAAGGAATGCACTTGTCCGTGGCTCTGGATATAAATCGACTCAGCGCAGCCACCTTTCCATTCAAGCTTTGCACCTGTTTTATAGTTCTGGGCACTTGCACATCTCGAATAGCCTGAATCTTTTCCGGGTTAGCTTCAATTCCCCTAGCATTAAAAATGAATCCCAAAAACTTCCCTGACGCCACGCCGAAGGAACACTTCAGAGGGTTGATCTTCATCCCATAATATTTGAGTATATCAAACATCTCTGCTAAGTCTCGAATGTGGTCGTTTGACTGTCGTGACTTCACGAGCATTTCATCCACATAAACTTCCATCGTTCTACCAATCTGGTCTTTGAACATTCGATTTACCAAACGCTGATAGGTCGCTCCCGCGTTTTTCAATCCGAAAGGCATTACTACATAGCAGTATAGCCCAACGTCTGTGACGAACTGGTGTGTTCTTGGTCCGGAATATGCATCGAGATCTGATTGTATCCCGAGTATGCATCCATGAATGATAAGAACTCGTGTCCTGCAGTGGAGTCGACCAACTGATCAATCCTAGGCTATGGGAAACTGTCCTTGGGGCATGCTTTGTTCAAATCGGAATAATCTACGGAAGTTCTCCATTTCCCGTTCTCCTTTTTCACCAGCACGGGGTTTGATACCCATTCAGGGTAGAGGGCGTCGCGGACGAACCCATTGGCTTTGAGTTTGTCCACCTCCTCTCTGAGAGCAACGGACCTCTCCAGGTCCATCCCTCTCCTCTTTTGTTTAACCGGGACATACTTCGGGTCTATGTTCAACATATGACTCGTAATAGCGGGAGAAATCCCACACATATCAGAATGTGTCCAAGTGAAAACATCAAGATTCGCTCGGAGGAAATCACTAAGGTCTTCAGTCATTGCGGGGCTGAGTTGTGATCCGATCTTTAGTACTCGCGATGGATCGTCTCGGCTGACTGAAATGTCAATTGTCAATTCAGCCGGCACTGCCTTTTCTTCCCTGGGTTCCTCATCGTCGTCTCTCGGATCTATGTCTCTGTAGATCCAAGGATTATGCCCGAGCCAGGGCTCGGGCATTATTTGTCAATTGTCGGTATTATGGATGCGGACGGGATTGTCCGCAACCTTTCCTTTCTCCCTCCGCTGGGCCTCTCGGAGCTCAGCCACATAACATGCACGACCAGTCGCCTGGTCACCATGAACAACACCTACTCCTTTGTCAGTCGGAAACTTTAAAGTCAAGCACCACGGGGCTAATGCTGCCCTAAACTCAGCCAGGGCCGGTCGACCCAAAAACACATTGTACGGAGAATCCACATCCAAAACTACGAAAGGTAGGATTCGCACCCTCCTACGCTCACCTTGTCCCAGTTCAACTGGTAACTCAACATATCCCACTGCGCTGGTCGCTGCGCCATTAAAGCCATGTATGCGAGCTTTAGACGGTTTCAAATCCTTCGTCTCCATCTTCATCTGGTCATAAGCCTTTTTGAAGATGATATTGACTGAACTTCCACAATTAATCAAAATTCTCTTTACATACACCAGCCCGATTGTCGCAGATATGACAATCGGGTCGATGGTAGGAGCCTCTACTTGATCAGCATCTCTACTCCTGAATACTATATCGTCTGTCATCACGCGTAGCTGTTTAGCAGGGGTCCCATCCTCTACGTTGGAACAACACTCGAAGTCTGCGTGCTTCAGGGAACTAGCATACCGCTCCATCTCTTGCCAGTTCTTATCCACAGGGTGAGGCCCACCGATGATCGTGTTTATGACTAGTCTGCCCATAGTCCGGGCAGGCTCCTCGGGATGACGCAGAGCTGGTGCACGACCTGGATTGGATGTTCCCTGTCCTCCTTCCTGTGGATTCTTTACAAACTACTGTAACTTTTTCTACCTAATCAGCTTCTCTATAGCATCGTGTAGGTGTCTGCACTCTTCAGTATTGTGCCCATAAGTCTCATGGAAGCGGCAGTATTTCCCAGTCCGCTTTTGTTCTTCGGTTGACTCCTTTGGACGTGGCTTTATGTACTGAAAGGTATTGCAGGTTGATAGGTAAATGTTCTCAAGAGACGCATTCAGCGGGGTGTACTCGTTGTAGGTTGGAATTCTCGGCTTCCACTTCCCCGCTTCTCTCTTCTTCCCTTGATTTCTTCCTCCGGATTCCTTAGATTGCCCGGGCTTGTTCTAGACATTGACTTGAACTTTCCCCGAGTTGTCTCCAGACTGCTTCACAACAATGTTGCTTTTTACGGACTCCTGAACAGGCCCCGGTGCCTTATCTCGCCTTATCCACCTGGCTTCCTCTCTTCTTATGAACTGATGTGCCTTTGAGTAGAAACGTTCTAGTGTAGCCGGAGGTTTTCCTGCCAACCAATCTCCAAACTCTAAATCCGGATCCACACCTCGCATCACAGCCATAAGAATCGCATGATCATTGGGATTACTGACTTCAGTAGCCGCAACATGGAACCTCTGTAAATACTCCTTCAATGACTCCCCAGGAGCTTGGATTACACTTGATAGAGACATCACGTCCTTTGGACGAGTAGTATGTATCCTGAACTGTTCTATAAATTTCTTCGCCAACTCCTCGAAACTGGATACAGATCGTGGAGGAAGTCGAGTGAACCACATGGTAGCGATCCCAGATAGAGTTATTGGAAAGCACCTACACTTTGTTGCATCATTTGCTCTAGCTGAATCCATCATCCATTCGTACCTCATGACATGCTGTCTGGGATCAGTCTTTCCTTCATATGCCGGGATAGTTGGCATACTAAACTTCCTGGGGTACGCTGCCTGCAGAACAGTGTCTGTGAACGGAGTATGACTTCTGGACACTCCCCAATCGTCGTTCGATAAGCCTTGATTCTCTTTCATCAATTGTCTGATCATGGCTGTCAGGTCTGGGGTTTGTATGGAAGGTGGAAGGTTAGAGTTTGTCCTACGTGATTGATCAGGCTGATGCCTCCTCTACTGGCGATCTGCCAAATGTGCATCTTGAGGTTCGACATCATTGGCATCTTGATGATCCGGGACTCCAGCCTCCACCTGCACTCCAGCTCCTAAGTTTCCAGCTCCTGCTTGGTCATGGTCTCCAGCTGTTCGAACAGTAGCACCTACCTGCGTAGTTTCAGTCTTACGGCGTCTACGCCTGGGAGGTTCATCGGACGAAGTCGAGCTGTCGGATGAAGAATAAGGAGCGGGATTGCCCCCAGCATTCTAATGCTGTTGTTGAGTGAGTTGTGCCATGAGGTTGGCGTTGGCTTGCATCTGCTCTCCGAGTTGTCTCCTGCTTTCCCTGAGTTCTCTCTTCAAGTCGTTGAACTCTATTCTGGTGACAACCGGCATTTGGTCCTGGGCGGTAGTCCCTGCACCTAGAATTGCTTGCTGATTGCTAGGCCCTGCTTGTTGTACGCTAGCAGTCTCGTGGGCGTTCACATTATGAGAGGCTGATCTGGTACGTGGTCTTGCCATTGTAGAGTTATTGGTATGAACTCTGAGTAGAATCAACGGACGTCCCACGAATGAATCGGATCTTCTTTGGGGGATTTATTCAATCCAGTAGCTTCAAAGCAGATCCTTGAGGTCTGAGAATTCGATTCTCAGTGAAAGCACCAAAGTGTTAGCACTAAAATTGGTCACTAACCTCGTTGAGAAAGATTATGTAGAGAGATAAATGATGAAAGTAAATTTAAACAAAGAACAATATGCTAAATTGAATGCAAAGACGAGAACACCAGATTTATAGTGGTTCGGCGTAACTGCCTACGTCCACTATGAGGTTAATCTTTATTGCTTTACTTGATAATTGATTACAGATACAATCCGTAAACCAACTACTTGAATACAATTGCTAAGTAAAGAGAATGAGTCTTGAAAGCGGCAGAGTCTCCCCAGTGTTCTCGAAAAAAGGTCTATTTTACTGTGCCCCTGCCTCTCTATTTATAGACAAAGATGGGTTGGACTTCCCTGGTGGGCCTGGCAGCCGAACACTTTGGCCCATAACGAGCGAGTTATGTGTGCCGAACGAAGTGATGTCGAACAGAAGTGATGCCAAACAGATTGTTGTCGAACGAAGTGATTCCGAACAGAAGTGATGCCGAATAGAACTGATGCCAAATAGAAGTGATGCCGAACAGACTGTTGTCGAACGAAGTGATGCCGAACAGAAGTGATGTCGAGCAGAAGTGATGCCGAACAGAACTGATGTCGAACAGAACTAATGCCGAACAGAAGTGATGCCGAACAGACTGTTGTCGAACGAAGTGATGCCGAACAGAACTGATGCCGACCAAACTGTTGTCGAACGATCTAGGTATGCCAAACGATTTGCTATGCCGATCACTGTAGAATGCCGAACGATATATAATGCCAAAAGACTCTCCATGCCGAACGGTATGTAAGTGCCGAGTGCCTAGTTGCCTGGTCAAACCTTTAGGTAACAACGTGCTTCGCTGAGCAAGCTTGTGTGGGTAGAAGGAAGGGTGAACAAGGCGGAATGGTTGCTGCTTGGTCAGGGTGAGGAGGCGCTGTCGGTTTGCATGGGTGGTCATGATAGCTGGTTTCTCGGAGTTGTTAGTGAGGTGAGAAGCTGTCAATAGTGGAAAGTGGATGTTACGCTGGTGGCGGGGTAGGCTGAGGAGGCCGTCGACGACTGGAAAGCTTTGGTGGTGGGCTACTGTCACGACAATGGGCGGAGACAAGGCGGAAGAGGGGATGGTCAGTGATAGGCTGAGTGTAACGACCCGTAAATTTTTAATAATTTTTGTTTGTTTTATTAATATAAATAATTGAAATTTTGTGAAATTTTAAACAATAAAATTTTGAAATAAAAATTTAATATTTGGAATACGTCTTCTTAAACATAGCAACTGATAAATTTTCATCAGATAATATGGAAGTTTATTTTTGTGTGTAATTCTATTTTAACTCCAATCAGTTAAAAATCGATGGCAATAAAATGTTTTCCAAAACTAAATATTTTTACGTAGAAAATTTGTAAATCATCTTCTGAGTGAGACGTCATATTTCGTTTCTCCGAATTTGGACTGTTATTGCTCCGTTTATCTTATTTCTGGCAAATTTGCAGCATTTTCGGTACTGGTTATTGACTTTCGATAGTATGATCGTACAACTGATATTTGTATACCGTTTTGATCGTCTCGTCATGCTGATCTCTACAGTATATTCAATTGTGTGTTTTGATTTCCGATACGCAGTGGAAAATCGGTAAACGACTTTGTATCCGTTCCTGACCTTTTGTTTTCCATCTACCCACCTGTTCAAAAACCCATCAGCCACTTGCCTTTAGTATTCCCAGATATTAATATCAAGCTCTTGCCATTCCACCGGTTGTGTCACTTGTTTCATTTTGTTTTGTGGTTCTCGGGTTTCAACGAAAAAAAAAGAAAAAAAAACACATTCGAAACTGTTCGGCTTCCCTCCCCTCAATCACCCAGGTTGGCCGAACCTCTCTCGCCCAACGCCTATCCACCCTCCAAGATTTCCACCCAGGTTGGCCGAACCTCTCTCGCCCAACCGCCTCCACCTCGGCTGCCCTGATTCTCCACCTGGCCTAGATTTTGGTTTCTGTTTGTAAGGTATAATATATATTTCGTATGTTAATTTGTTGCTGTGAGATGAATTAGTCATATATAAAAGTTTTCTTTTTTATCTGTAATGTTTTTTTTGGTTGGTGGTCTATATATATAAAGTTATATATTGTTAGTATATGTTGAAACTTTGGGATGCTTGCGTGAGTATGTATATATGATATACGTTATATAACCCAGTGTGGTATATATATATAAGTCTAGTTATACATCATTGTATACATAGTTAATATAGAATATATATTAGTTTATGGGAGTTGCAGTGTACATATATATAAGTGTATTGTTATAGTATGTATATATATTTGCTTTGAAAGCTATAGTTTTATGGCTGGACGATATTTTTATTAGATATATTTTATAATATGTTACTAGGTATATCTTCGCATAGTATAGATTTCAAAACAGATGAAGTAAGTTTGTTTATGCTATGTATATCAAGTTTATATGTGTTTTGTTTATATGTTTTACCTGTTGTGGTTAGAAAGTTGTACCACATACTTTAATCTAATCTATGATTTTAACAATAATTTATATAGTCTATATTTGATTTGCCGGGTTCGCATATATTATATATATAAAGTTGATATTGAATTATACTATATAAGTATGGTTTATGTTGATTATTTATAGACAGGTTGCAAGAAATTATATTATTTTCAAATTATAATTTTTGCTTCTCTTTCCTTTGCTGCCTTTAGAAATGTGACATCAGTTTATATATTTTAAAGTGTATATATATATATATATATTATCTTGATTTGGATATAAACACTGACCTAAGAAATATAAAAAAAGGGCATGTATATATTTGTTTTGATAAATAAGTTTTTTTTAAAACAATGATTTTTGATATATTTATATATATATATATATATATATATCTCTTTTTGTCTGCATATATTATATGGATTTTGAAAGATAATTTACTACTTAATTCATGTTGGTGTTTAAACTGTATATATATATATATATTATTTTAAATATAATTTCCAAATTTAATATTGGCATAAGTGAATAATATAATAAATGATATATATATATATATATAATTCGTTTCAGCCTATAGAAAACACATTCTGATTGCTCCATCGATTCCTATTTATCAGCTTCGATTATCGAATTCATGCCAATCTTGCTTTGCTTTGGAACTCGTGCTTGGATTCGTAACTCGTCTCATTCTCGTTCATCTCTAGCCTCGAAAGGTGAGCAATCACTCACGATTAATGTTCTTATATTTATTAAATTTGATTTCAATTGAAACGTCAATTGAAATATGCTGCTGTTAGTTAGTTATATTGTTATATATGCTATTATCTGTATCTGTTCACCTGTGACATCTGACACCATTATCTGTTATTTATATTGATGATACATGTCTGTTATGTTATTATCATATCTATTATCACTCTGACAGTTAGCTGTTAGTATAGAATTCACTATGGATTGAAATGATACATACCCAAACGATCTGTAGAATAGGAGAAAATCGTTATGGGTTGAAATTATAAACCCAAGCGATTTTTATTGACATTGAATTTGGGATTACGGGTTGAAAAGATATATACCCGTATATATTTAAATTACGGATTGAAATGATAAATATCCGTATCACTTGACCATAGGGTAGAAAATTATATACAAACACCGTTGGTCTAAATATATAAATATTTTGAAAAATGATTTATATGGTTTTGAAAAGAAATATATGGTTTTAATAAATATTTATTTTAAAGATTTATTAAAGTTGATTTAATAAAGTTGATATATAATATGTTTAAGTATTTATTTAATATATATATTTTCAAATATATAGTTTATAATGATTCAGGTTGGAAAGATAAATTTGAAATTTGATTTATTAAAGAATTATACTTAAATAAGTTTGATTTGAAATTTATTAAAATTGAAATTTTAAAGATATGATTTTTATAACTTGGATTTGATTAAAAGCGACTTAAATGAATATTTCAAATTTATATAAATTTAAAAGGGATATTTTGTTTATTTAAATTTGTAAATTGAAGTTGTATTTAGATATTATTGAAATAATTAAGTAAATATTTCAAAAACTAATAATAGTAAAGTGAATTTGATATATATATAATTATCGAATTTAGTTTGAAATGTTGAATATTTAAAGCTTTGAAATATATTGAAATTGAAATGGCTTATTTTATGATTTAAATATGTATTTGAAATCGATAATTTGAAATGTTTTATTTATAAACTAAATTGAATTGAAATTGATAATTTGAGATTTGATTAAATTTGAATTTTGAATTCGAGTTGATTTGAATCGATCTGTGAAATTTGAGGAAGCTATTTTTATATAAAGTATTTGTAAACTATATCTAAAACTATTTATATTTTACTTTATAAATTATTTTATCATAAACTATTTTAATATAAATCGTTTTCAATATAAATTATTTTATTAAAAACTATTTTATTTTATAAACTATTTTATTTTATAAACTATTTTACTTTATAAACTATTTATTTTATATACTATTATTAATATCTAAACTGTTTGAAGGAAAGTGTTATGATTTCAAAGTGTTATGATTTCCAAAGTTATGAATTTCAAAGTATTATGATTTCCAAAGTATTATTATTTCAAATTGTTTTGGTTTCAAAAGTATTATATCTTTGAAAGTACTATGATTTTGGAAGTGAATATTTTTGAAATGGAAATGATATCGTATTGATTTGGTTTTTGAAATGGAAATGATACTTTGGTTTTGAAGTATAAACTATTTTGATATGACCGCGGTGTTATAATAACGTTTGGTTGTTAAAGAGACCGGGATCGGATATGGGCATACTCTCCGTCGATACCGAAAACCACTTTAACAACTGTGTATGTAACGCCCCACCTCTATGCTCACGCTAGCCAAGAACACTACTGGGTAATGCTGTCGACTAGCACGAAGAATAAGGCTGTTGAGGAGCGACCATCTGTGTAATTGCTTTGTGCGAGTACCGATATGTCAGAAAATATAACTTACACTTCATTTCAAGAGGAAATCCAACATGTCAAATATAAACTCAAAGCTACCACACACAGTGACTAAGTGGACCTCGAAAACAAATATAGAAATAAACATAACACAAATCAGTCACAGACATTCATATCACAAAGGTGGAAACAGATATGAATATAACACAAAGAAGTGTACATCAAAGTAGTGGTAAAACAAGATCCACTACATCACAAGAGAATAGATAAAGTGCTAGACAAAAGAATAATTATACATCAAGGAGTCTATATCTCAAATGTATAATAGCAGAAACTACTAATCTAAAGTAGTTAGCCAAAAGAATCAGATGATAATCCATGATAAGAAGTCAAGCAGGAGCACCTGAAATACCTCGGTCAGACCCGAGTATTATTTAAGAAGAAAATAATAAACGAATCAGTCTAGCTATAAATATCAAATAAAATGATATAAGATAAAACATATGACCAAAAACGTATGATAACATAAATGTCATACTGTGTCAAGTATACATCAAATAACAACAAAAATCATACAATATCTCAAATCAACTCGAAGCACCAAAAAGAATCACATTCTTTAAATAATTCACCAAAACATAAATATTGATAAAACATATCAATGCCAATCCACGAAAATTGGTGAAACACAAATTCTAGAAATCACAACCAGAAATCCAGAAATCTCAAAAGGGGGAAGGCCTATCACAAACAGGAGCATGAAAACTCACCAACACGTGTATCACAAACGGAACGCTATTCCATGGTCGCTAACCATAAACCGAACATCGACGCACCTAGAAAGATATGCCCCATGCACAGTCGAACATCGACGCACCTGAAAAGGTACGCCCTATGTACAAACTAACATCGATGCACCTAAAAAGATACACCCCTTGCCTAGTTGAACATCGATGCACCTAAAAAGATACACCCCATGCACCGACTTAATGAGCCGATTGCTCCACGAACGGTCCAGAGACCATGGGTCGCTAGCCTATAAAAATGAGACGAAGCTCAACAGAATGGGGTATAGTCCCCCATGTGGACAAAGAGACATCGCACAATGGTAGTCTAAACCACAAAATGATCATCATCGATCATCAAGAAGTGTCGATTACACTAAGCTAATAAATATAAGAGTTTAGCTTCATGTCCCATAACCACTAGCTTAACTTAAATATTTACGAACAAACTATAGATTTCCACTCGAAAATTGTCACAAGAATTTCAATCGAACAAGTCCAAAAATTAACCGACGAAGTAAACGCAAGCGTTTCATACCACTTGTTTTGCTAAGCCGTTTAATTAGATTTTCTCATACGAATGCGGTAAAGGTTTGTATATACTAATAGATTAGAAAACGGTTTTATAAACGAGCTTTGTATTAAAAATAGAGTTGAAATCATCTTTGTAAAAGAGTTTGAATATTTACTACTAGTATAGAAACCTTTGTGTTTAGAAGTGACAAATCACAAAAATGATTGTAGAAACAATCAATCACAAAAATCCACATTCGAAGACGTGAATTAAATCCAAAGAAATCGATACCAAATCCATCAAAATGGATATTCCCAAAAATCCAAAAAGAGAAGTCATCAAAGTAGATAGTAAGTGATAACAACTATCCGGATCAACTAAAATCGATTAAAATTGGAAACCCACACAAATTAGGCAAATTGGGCCGAGACCAGTAGATTCAGACGTTTGAAATGAATAATTCAGACGTCTGAACTTGAAGCTCTGGGCAATATTTTGCCTAGGCCAATGATGGCCAAATCATATCGGAAGCGATCGAATGAGTGACAATTGCTAGGGGTTGACGCCAAACGACTACCCAACCCTAAAGACTCACCAATACTCTCCGACCAACATGTCCAAACGTCATATAAGGATTTTCACAAATTTTGATTTCAAAACACCAAAATTGGAATGTTCATCAAACCAATTTAATTCAAAAGCAAATGGACAAGAAATAGATGTTAGGAATTAATACCTAACACTATCAAAGATATAGACATAGATGTGAGTTCAAAAACTCACCTTTAAACCCAAAAACAATGAATGAGAAGCTTAATCACAAAGGAAAGATCAACCACTCTTCACTTCAACCCAAGAAGCTTGAATCTAAGCTCAAAAGAAGAACATTTCCTAAGTTAGGTTTAGGAAATTTCTGAAATTAAAGAGAGAATGAGTTGGAGAAGATGAAGAGGATGCTTACCTAAGCTTCTCTTTGATTTTGGAGCTAAAACTTGGATTTGTAAAAGAAACTAGGGCTTAGGAAGTTCTATTTCCTTTTCTCTTACCCCATTTTTGCTAAAGCTTGAAGGTATTAGGAAATGAAAGTGAATGAAGAGAAGAGGGGGTGGAGCTAGGGTCTTATGTTAGGTTATTGGGCTGAAACCCAAACCCAAAGCCCTAAGTGAAAATAGCAAAATTCACTCAACTCCAAACATATCGATGTTTATACTCAAAAAAGTCGCAAACACCATTTTGAACTCAATGGAAGTGGTCTCGAGTCCAAATTGTTGAATCTCAATTTCAATCTTCATTCAGACGCCTGAAATATCCAATTCAGACATCTGAATCTGGAAAAACAGATGTTGTCTAGTACAATATTCAGACGTCTGAATCGTTTATTTCAAACGTCTGAAAATGGCAATTTTAGCCTATTTCCTTTCTGGTTTGACTCGAGCAATTTCAGACATTTGAACGACCCATTTCAGACATCTGAATTTCTGTTTGAAGGTGTTTTCAAATAGGCACTCCCAAATAGCACGATCCGCATAGACTTTTCGCTAATTCGACTGTTCTTCTACAAATAGTGACTTTTTTGGACTAAAATCCGACTAACGATGCCATATTTAAATTAAACATTTAAATATACAATCGTAAAATATGCGGGTTGTTAAGACTCCCCTCCTTAAAGAAATTGCATCCCCGCAATCTTTAAGAAATAAATAAGAAGTAACAACAATAAAAGCATATCAACACAAAAAGAAGAAATTTGAAATAAGAAGTTCACCTTAAGGAGCAATGTTGGTCATAAAAATTGAGCCGGTAATAAAAGGCGATAAGCCAAGAACCAATGCGTTTGGTGATGGGAAATGAAGACATATATCGAGGTGTTAATTTTCCCGTTCAACTGAAACGTACAACACCCATCATAGGTGAAACGCGAATAAAATCTGGACCTAAAACCAGCTTCTCACCGGCTTCAAGGCAACACAAAGGAAATCGGCATGGCCTTCCGTAGAGTGCCTCGAAAGATGCCATACCAATACAAGATTGAAAGCTATTATAGGAAGAAAACTCAACAAGAATACGATCTTCCCAACTTCCACCAAAATCAAGAACACATGCACGAAAGAAGATCTTCAAGAGTTTGATTCACACGTCCGGTTTGTCCCTCGGATTGAGGATGATAAGCGGTGTAAAATTAAGCTTTGTTCCCAAAGCTCTCGAAGACCTTTCCAAAATCCACTAGTAAAATAATGGATCACAATTGCTAACAATAGAAGTAGGAACTCCATGCAATTTAGTTTGACATAGAGTTTAGCCAAAAGAGGTATGGTCCAAAAGAGAAGGACGAGCCTCGAGGCTACACAAAACAAGAGATGAACATGAATTGGATTCACGATCTCGAATCTCACAAGTGGATAAAGTCTCGAGATCATTCCATTCGGATATCATCAAAGAAACAACTGCTTGTTGCTTACAACTAAGGGCATCGGCAACTCGATTACCCTTTTCCGGAGTACAAAGAATATCAAGATCATAAGATGCAAGGAACTCGAGCCAACGTTGTTGATGCAAATTAAGTTCCTTTCGAGAAAATAAATACTTCAAAAACTTATGATCGGGGTAGAGAACAATTTCTCTCCCAAAATATAATTACACCAAATTCTAAGAGCGAAAACAATAGCTGCGAGCTCTAGATCATGAATGGCATATCTAGTCTCAACAAGCTTCAATTGCCAAGAAGCATATGTAATAACACATTCCCATAGCAAGAGAATGGCACTCAAACCAATACGACTAGTATCGGTAAAAACAATAAAGTCTTGATTCCCTTCGGGAATCGCAAGAATAAAAACATCGGAAAAGAGTTCTTTTAAATGATCCTCTTTCCTGAAAAGCTAAGACTTTCAAAATTATAATTAACTTTATGTAATCATCTTTTTAGAAAAATTTACTTTTTACAAGTCAATTTATTGTGTCTGACTGTCTCATCATAGCGTTTAGGAGATTCCTATCGATAACGTTGATCAAGCGCACCGACCAGAATTCTTAAAGCACTCAATGGGCAATACAATCACAAAATCATTTTCTATATGATAAATATATCTCTTAAAAGTTTTACTAATATTCTTTGCTCGTTTTAAAAGCAAAATCCAATCATACTTATAAACATCTTATTAAAAAGATTTGCAAACTTTAAATCGTTGTTTTCATCCATAACCAATAAATACAAGGATAAACTCATCGAGATATTCGTAGAATACTCGATTCATAAGATGGATGAAATAAGGCAGAAGGTTCGTCAAACCGAATGACATAACGAACCACACACAAGAATCATAACGAGTGCGGAATGCGGTAAGTGAAATGCTACTCTCCGCAACTCGTAGCTGATGAAAACCAGTGGTAAGGTCGAGATGAAAAGACCTTAGCACCACACAATAGATTGCTTAGGTGGTAATCCTAAGACAAACTCAAAAAATACCGAAAAATTCACAAACTACTTGAATGAGAGAAATAACACTTTCCTCATCAAGTGGGTTTAAAGGATAAAATGATGTCACCGAGTTGGAAATCGAAATCTTTAAAAACAATAGAAATCTGTTTAACAGATTGAGAATGTCGAAGATAAATAGTCCGCTCAGGACATAGGATGTGGGCTTCACAATGATCAAGCCAATCCTTTCTCAAAAAATCAATTTCAAAGCCTAAGTAACGCATAACATGCAAATCGGCTCGAAAAGAATAATCACATAAAATAATCTCGACATTTTCACAAAGTAAATTGAGTGTTGTGGACCCATCAATTGAATTCGCAATTGTCAATGAAGTCATCAAGCCCATAATATTAAAAGAGAAAGAATCAACAAGTTCTTTTGATATAAAATAATGAGATGAACCCAAATCAAAAAGAACACGAATAAGATAATCACAAAACAAATATCGTCAAGGATAGAATGAGAAATACCTTGACCAAGAGAAGTGCTAGTAGAGGCTTGCACAACATTTAGCTTTCCCTCCTTCTTGCTCGAAGCATGGGACACGCAGATGTATAATGACTCAAACTTTTGCAATAGCGACAATAAAGGGGTTTCAGACACTCATTTGCATAGTGGTCCATAGAATCACAATTGTAGCATCGTCCACGACTAGTGGTAGGAGTCTTTGCTACAGAAGTTTCTTGCTTCCCTTTCTTGTTGGAATTGTGGCCTTTGAACTTAATAGGCCTCTTCATGTTATTATTGAAGTTCTGTTTGGCATGCACAACTTCAACATCACTTTCTCTATCGGACTCTTCAAGCCGAAGAGCGATATCAACAAGCTGATCGAAAGAAACTTCCAGTTTCAGAAGTAAAGGCTTTTTGAGGTTCTTATTCAACCCATAAACAAATCTCTGATTTTTCTTCAACGGGGTATTAATATATTCGACCCCATATTTAGAGAGAGATTCAAAAGATGCGACGTAATCCGTCACAGAGGATCCACCTTGAACAAGGTCAATAAAGCGTCGGGCTAAAGTTACTTTTTCAGCCTCCGGCACAAACTTCAATTCGAATCTTTCTCGGAATTGCTCCCAAGTAAGATCCGCTTCGATAATTTCAGAAATCAAAAGCTCATACCAACCTAATGCTCTTTCTTGGAGCATACTAGAAGCCACTTGGACTCGAAGTGAATCAATAAGATCCATGTGGGAAAAGATGTGATCGCATGATCTAAGCCAAGCTTGAATTTCTATAACATTTTCGGATCCCTTGAACGGCCTTCCACCCAAAGCGGTATAGTCTCTGCACAAGCGTGCAAACCAGGATTTAGGGTGAGTTGGCACTGGAACAGGTCCGACAGCTCGGGCATTGTTCACAAGATCTAAAAGTTGTTGAGCTGACATAAATACTCCATCCTGAGGAGTAGCACTAGGTTGACAGGTGCTGGGACGGCCGGGTCTAACCATTTCTCTTCTCTAAGAAAGAAAGAAAGAAGAGGAAAAAGTTTATTCTCAAAATGAATATCAAACAACCTTGATTGATAAAACAAGGTATCACAAAAGAAAATAGGATAGAACGGTGCGGAGACTCGAATTAAATCCTATGGCACGATTCCTAAGGAAGACTTAGGACAATGATCCTTGCTAGATTATTCTACATTGTTCCGAAGTTTGGCTTTGATACCAAGCTATGACGCCCCACCTCTATGCTCACGCTAGCCAAGAACACTACTGGGTAATGCTGTCGACTAGCACGAATAATAAGGCTGTTGAGGAGCGACCATCTGTGTAATTGCTTTGTGCGAGTACTGATATGTCAGAAAATATAACATACACTTCATTTCAAGAGGAAATCCGACATGTCAAATACAAACTCAAAGCTACCACACACAGTGGCTAAGTGGACCTCGGAAACAAATATAGAAATAAACATAACACAAATCAGTCATAGACATTCATATCACAAAGGCGGAAACAGATATGAGTATAACACAAAGAAGTGTACATCAAGTAGTGGTAAAACAAGATCCACTACATCACAAGAGAATATATAAAGTGCTAGACAAAAGAATAATTATACATCAAGGAGTCTATATCTCAAATGTATAATAGCAGAAACTACTAATCTAAAGTAGTTAGCCAAAAGAATCAGATGATAATCCCTGATAAGAAGTCAAGCAGGAGCACCTGAAATACCTCGGTCTGACTTGAGTATTATTTAAGAAGAAAATAATAAACGGATCAGTCTAGCTATAAATATCAGATAAAATGATATAGGATAAGAGATATGACCAAAAACATATAATAACATAAATGTCATACTGTGTCAAGTATACATCAAATAACAACAAAAATCATACAATATCTCAAATCAACTCGAAGCACCAAAAAGAATCACATTCTTTAAATAATTCACCAAAACATATCAATGCCAATCCACGAAAATTGGTGAAACACAAATTCTAGAAATCACAACCAGAAATCCAGAAATCTCAAAAGGGGGAAGGCCTATCACAAACGGGAGTATGAAAACTCACCAACACGTGTATCACAAACGGAACGTTATTCCATAGTCGCTAACCATAAACTGAACATCGACGCACCTAGAAAGATACGCCTCGTGCATAGTCGAACATCGACGCACCTGAAATGATACGCCCCATGTATAAACTAACATCGATGCACCTAAAAAGATACACCCCATGCCTAGTCGAACATCGATGCACCTGAAAAGATACACCCCATGCACCGACATAATGAGCCGATTGCTCCACGAACGGTCCAAAGACCATGGGTCGCTAGCCCATAAAAATGAGACGAAGCTCAACAGAACGGGGTATAGTCCCCCACGTGGACAAAGAGACATCGCACAATGCTAGTCTAAACCACAAAATGATCATCATCGATCATTAAGAAGTGTCGATTACACTAAGCTAGTAAATATAAGAGTTTAGCTTCATGTCCCATTACCACTAGCTTAACTTAAATATTTACAAACAAATTGTAGATTTCCACTCGAAAATTGTCACAAGAATTTCAATCGAACAAGTCCAAAAATTAACCGACGAAGTAAACGCAAGCGTTTGATACCACTTGTTTTGCTAAGCCGTTTAATTAGATTTTCTCATACGAATGAGGTAAACGGTTTTATAAACGAGCTTTGTATTAAAAATAGAGTTGAAATCATCTTTGTAAAAGAGTTAGAATATTTACTACTAGTATAGAAACCTTTTTGTTTAGAAGTGACAAATCACAAAAATGATTGTAGAAACAATCCATCACAAAAATCCACATTCGAAGACGTGAATTAAATCCAAAGAAATCGATACCAAATCCATCAAAAAGGATATTCCCAAAAATCCAAAAAGAGAAGTCATCAAAGTAGATAGTAAGTGATAACAACTATCCAGATCAACTAAAATCGATTAAAATTGGAAACCCACACAAATTAGGCAAATTGGGCCGAGACCAGCAGATTCAGACATCTGAAATGAATAATTCAGACGTCTGAACTTGAAGCTCTGGGCAATATTTTGCCTCGGCCAATGATGTCCAAATCATATCGGAAGTGATCGGATGAGTGGCAATTGCTAGGGGTTGACGCCAAACGACTACCCAACCCTAAAGACTCACCAATACTCTCCGACCAACATGTCCAAACGTCATATAAGGATTTTCATAAATTTTGATTTCAAAACACCAAAATTGGAATATTCATCAAACCAATTCAATTCAAAAGCAAATGGACAAGAAATAGATGTTAGGAATTAATACCTAACACTATCAAAGATATAGACGTAGATGTGAGTTCAAAAACTAACCTTTACACCCAAAAACAATGAATGAGAAGCTTAATCACAAAGGAAAGATCAACCACTCTTCACTTCAACCCAAGAAGCTTGAATCTAAGCTCAAAAGAAGAACATTTCCTAAGTTAGGTTTAGGAAATTTCTGAAATTGAAGAGAGAATGAGTTCGAGAAGATGAAGAGGATGCTTACCTAAGCTTCTCTTTGATTTTGGAGCTAAAACTTGGATTTGTAAAAGAAACTAGGACTTAGGAATTTCTATTTCCTTTTACCTTCCCCCATTTTTGCTAAAGCTTGAAGGTATTAGGAAATGAAAGTGAATGAAGAGAAGAGGGGGTGGAGCTAGGGTCTTATGTTAGGTTATTGGGCTGAAACCCAAACCCAAAGCCCTAAGTGAAAAATAGCAAAATTCACTCAACTCCAAACATATCGATGTTTATACTCAAAAAAGTCGCAAACACCATTTTGAACTCAATGGAAGTGGTCTCGAGTCCAAATTGTTGAATCTCAATTTCAATCTTCATTCAGACGCCTGAAATATCCAATTTAGACGTCTAAATCTGGAAAAACAGATGTTGTCTAGTACAATATTCAGACGTCTGAATCGTTTATTTCAAATGTCTGAAAATAGCAATTTTAGCCTATTTCCTTTCTGGTTTGACTCGAGCAATTTTAGACGTTTGAACGACCCATTTAAGACGTCTGAATTTCTGTTTGAAGGTGTTTTCAAATAGGCACTTCCAAATAGCACGATCTGCATAGACTTTTCGCTAATTCGACTGTTCTTCTATGAATAATGACTTTTTCGGACTAAAATCCGACTAACGATGCCATATTTAAATTAAACATTTAAATATACAATCGTAAAATATGCGGGTTGTTACAGTGTACGCGGTGGAGATTCCAGAATGAAGTAGGATGGTGGCGACGATCCTAAAGGTATATTTACGTGGACCCGACTCCCGTGAGTTGGCATAAGGTGGCTAAAACAGGAGCGATTCCGGGCCAATGAGGTAGCTCCTCTGATCGGACACACTCCATCGTATGCCATTCTATTACTTTGTGATTGATTTGGTGCGCACCTTTGATTTTTGGGAGTGTGGTTCGAGGTGGGCGGTAGTGGCTGCTATGCGTTACCACCAGTCCAGATGCGTAATTGGTATATCTACCCTGGCATTTCCTAGTTGTGCCGTGTCACCTACCCTAGCGCTCCTTCTACGAGTTTGTTTTGTACCATACCTATGGAGTGCCCTCTGACAACGCCCAGTACAAGGGAGATTACAGTACTGTATAGACTATGGGAATATATAAAATGTGTTAAGGTGGAAAATGTAAAGCCTTAACGCTATTTTAATAGTTTACTTTACTATAGACATTATTATAATAGCATATATTACTACATAGTAGATAGTTTAACGGATCCTTAGAAGATGGTTACCCCAAACATCCTTTAAGTTACTGTATTTCAGTTGATATTTCACTTGAGTTGGATTTATTGATATAAGAATGTTAATCCTGACTCGAGTGTTTTGTGGTTTGCTTTATGCTCGGGTCAGATTGAGTGGTTCAATGCTCGAGACTCACCTTTAGAGTTGGAGCTTCTCTTGGAGATCCAGCTATCTATCCAGCTTTCAATTATTCAGTTGATTCTAGTGATGTATTCAGATCTTGTATTTGACTATTGTATTGAGACATCTATGTATTCGTGACTTTTGTTGTATCCTGTTTAACTCTGTTATATATATAGTAGCTTCATGAACTACTATTCTTTTATTTCCGCTGCATTATTGTTATATTACTCTGTGTCTGTGATTCTGTGATTATTTATTTACTGTATATGCTGAGTTTTGCCAAATATAAAAATTAACAATATGATATTTTGAGCAATTCAAATCCGACATGTATGGATGCGAATGGTTGAAAATTTCAGGATGTTACATATGGTATCAGAGCTCGGGTTTTAGGAAAAACTTAGCATATGTAGTAAACTTAATTACGGAATCACTTTCGTTCGATCTTGAATCTCTTCCTCTTTGATTCAGTTTTCCTTTGAATTTTGGAACGTTCCCCTCAGTTCCAAATCCATTCTTGTTTCTCCCTATTCGTGATTTGATTCTGGAGCATCCCATAGCTCCACTGAATGGTTTGTAAAAGAGTGAAACTCCTTTACAATCGGCATTGATTCACCGGAGATTTCTGTATCCTCGGTTTACGATGCTGCTATCTTTCGCTATACCCGAATTCTATCTCTTGTGATCGAATGTCAAGTTGCCTCTGGATTTTGCATCGATCTTATTCTTGTAGTCACGGTTGACCCGGTTACGATTGCCCACGATTAATATCAGTATATCCATCTTCCTATTTTTGAAATTTAATTATTTTATCTCCCTATCGAGCCTATCATCTAGTTGAATTCTTTTGGTTAGGATCCCTCTATATTTGGATCTCTATCCTTGTTTTGGAATCCAATTCTGGAATTATCGTGTGAGGAAGTGTATTTGTAATTAATATTAAATGTTTTATATATTGTGTTGTTTGAGTTGTTAATGTTGAGTTGGGTTTTCGATCGATTCGTTTGATCAATGCTATCGATAGGATTTCCAAAACACTTGAACAGAATAAACTGATACAATATTATTTTCAAATTTGATAAATGAAATAAGTTTGTATGATTATATTATAAATATATAAGTAAATTTTCTGGAATTTAATAAGTTAATTAAATTGGTTGTTTGAAATGATAATATTTGAGTATCATTTATTTTTTTATAAATGAATTTATAAACATGGTTTATAAACTGATTTGAAATTTAAATGAATTTATAAACATGGTTTATAAACTGATTTGAAATTTAAATGAATTTAAAATTTAGAATTTGAGAATTTAATTTCCGATGATTTCAAACTTTTGTTTTAAAGTGTATATTATTCAAAGTATTTTCAAATGGAAATTGTTTTCAAAAATTTTAAAAGTTAAATTAGTACTCTTCTCGTTGTCGTTGGAAAATAATTTCGATGATGGCGGCCGCATCATCGACATTCATTTTCGAGTTTCGTAGTGGAGAGACCATTCTGTAGCTTTGCTACACTTTTGTTTTGGAATTTGAATTTGATTTGAATTTCTGTGGTATGATTGATTTATAATATATATATAGGTATATGTTTATAAATTTGATTTGAAAATATAATATTTATCTCTAAATTGTTTGAAGTTAATCAAAAATTTAATTCTTAAAATTTGGTTAAAAGATGATTTCAATTTTAAGTGAAACCAAAATTTTGAATAAATATATAAAATTTGAAATAATTGAATTGGGAAAATTTTACTTGTATAATACCCAATTTCATTCTAATATAACTTACCTAAATTATTCAAAAGTTGAAAATGTACTTGGATAATATACAATATAAAGAAATTTTTAAATAAAAAGTTGAGTGGTTATAATAAATGTTATACACTTAAATTTTATTATAAAGATGTTAATAGTGATAAACAGAATAATAAGTTAATTGAATAATTGATGAGACAAATAAATTTGTTTTGAAGGAATTAATAAATTGAAATTAGATCAACTTATGGAAATACCTTGAATTTAAAATCAATTATTGAATATAAATTAATTGAAATTGAAATTTATATGGTTTTAATATATGTAATAAGATATATATTAAGTGGAACAAACTTAATAATAATTTGCAATAAAAGAATTAAATTTGTTGAATAAAATATGAGTATAATAAATGATTATACAAATTGATGATTTAGAAATGGTTAACTGAGGATGACTAGATAATAAGATAATGAATTTAGAAATAGATGGATTGATTTAACTTAAGTGAACTCAAATGGATTAAACCAAACTGTTGAATATTAATTAATATAAAAATTGAAATTTATATGGTTTGAGTTAATTGTTGTATTTTGTATTTCAATCTATTTTATTTTGATTGTTTCTATTCTCCTACCTCCTTCCTTTTCGGGGACGAAAAGTTTTGAGTGGGGGAGAGTGTAACGACGCGTAAATTTTTAATAATTTTTGTTTGTTTTACTAATATAAATAATTGAAATTTTGTGAAATTTTAAACAATAAAATTTTGAAATAAAAATTTTATATTTGGAATACGTCTTCCTAAACATAGCAATTGGTAAATTTTCATCAGATAATATGGAAGTTTATTTTTGTGTGTAATTCTATTTTAATTCCAATCAGTTAAAAATCGATGGCAATAAAATGTTTTCCAAAACTAAATATTTTTACATAGAAAATTTGTAAATCATCTTCTGAGTGAGACGTCATATTTCGTTTCTCCGAATTTGGACTGTTATTGCTCCGTTTATCTTATTTCTGGCAAATTTGCAGCATTTTCGGTACCGATTATTGACTTTTGATAGTATGATTGTACCACTGATATCTGTATACAGTTTTGATCGTCTCGTCGTGCTGATCTCTACAGTATATTCAATTATGTATTTTGATGTCCGATACGCAGTGGAAAATCGGTAAACGACTTTGTATCCGTTCGTGACCTTTTGTTTTCCATCTACCCACCTATTCAAAAACCCATCAGCCACTAGCCTTTAGTATTCCCAGATATTAATATCAAGCTCTTGCCATTCCACCGGTTGCCTCACTTGTTACCTTTTGTTTTGTGGTTCTCTGGTTTCAACGAAAAAAAAACGAAAGAAAAAACACATTCGAAACTGTTCTGCTTCCCTCCCCACAATCACCCAGGTTGGTCGAACCTCTCTCGCCCAACGCCTATCCACCCTCTAAGATTTCCACCCAGGTTGGCCGAACCTCTCTCGCCCAACCGCCTCCACCTCGGTTGCCCTGCTTCTCCGCCTAACCTAGATTTTGGTTTCTGTTTGTAAGGTATAATATATATTTCGTATGTTAATTTGTTGCTGTGAGATTAATTAGTCATATATAAAAGTTTTCTTTTTTATCTGTAATGTTTTTTTGGTTGGTGGTCTATATATATAAAGTTGTATATTGTTAGCTTATATATATGTTGAAACTTTGGGATGCTTGCGTGAGTATGTATATATGATATACGTTATATAACTCAGTGCGGTATATATATAAGTCTATTTATACATCGTTGTATACATAGTTAATATAGAATATATATTAGTTTATGGGAGTTGCAGTGTACATATATATAAGTGTATTGGTATAGTACGTATATATATTTGCTTTGAAAGCTACAGTTTTATGGCTGGACGATATTTTTATAAGATATATTATAATATGTGACTAGGTATGTCTTCGCATAGTATAGACTTCAAAACTGATGAAGTATTTTTTTTATGCTATGTATATCAAGTTTATATGTGTTTTGTTTATATGTTTTACCTGTTGTGGTTATAAAGTTGTACCCCATACTTTAATCTAATCTATGATTTTAACAACAATTTATATAGTCTATATTTGATTTGCTGGATTCGCATATATTATATATATAAAGTTGATATTGAATTATACTATATAAGTATGGTTTCTGTTGATTATTTATAGACGGGTTGCAAGAAATTATATTATTTTCAAATTATAATTTTTGCTTCTCTTTCCTTTGCTGCCTTTAGAAATGTGACATAAGTTTATATATTTTAAAGTGTATATATATATATATAGTTATCTTGATTTGGATATAAACACTGACCTTAGAAATATAAAAAAAAAGACATGTATATATTTGTTTTGATACATAAGTTTATTTTAAAGCAATGATTTTTGATATATATGTATATATATATCTCTTTTTGTTTGCATATATTATATGGATTTTGAAAGATAATTTACTACTTAATTCAAGTTGGTTTTTAAATTGTATATATATTATTTTAAATATAATTTCCAAATTTAATATTGGCATACATGAATAATATAATAAATGATATATATATATATATATATATAATTCGTTTCAGCCTATAGCAAACATATTCTGATTGCTCCATCGATTCCTATTTATCAGCTTCGATTGTCGTATTCGTGCCAATCTTGCTTTGCTTTGGAACTCGTGCTTGGATTCGTAACTCATATCATTCTCGTTCATCTCTAGCCTCGAAAGGTGAGCAATCACTCACGATTAATGTTCTTATATTTATAAAATTTGATTTCAATTGAAACGTCAATTGAAATATGTTGTTGTTAGTTAGTTACATTGTTATATATGCTATTATCTATATCTGTTCACCTGTGACATCTGACACCATTATCTATTATTTATATTGATGATACATGTCTGTTATGTTATTATCATATCTTTTATCACTCTGCAAGTTCCCTGTTAGTATAGAATTCACTATGGGTTGAAATGATACATACTCGAACGATCTTTAGAATAGGAGAAAATCGTTATGGGTTGAAATGATAAACCCAAGCGATTTTTATTGACATTGAATTTGGGATTACAGATTGAAAAGATATATACCCGTATATATTAAATTACGGATTGAAATGATAAATATCCGTATCACTTGACCATAGGGTAGAAAATTATATACAGACACCGTTGATCTAAATATATAAATATTTTGAAAACTGATTTCTATAGTTTTGAAAAGAAATATATGGTTTTAATAAATATTTATTTTAAAGATTTATTAAAGTTGATTTAATAAAGTTGATATATAATATATTTAAGTATTTATTTAATATCTATATTATCAAATATAGAGTTTATAATGATTCAGGTTGGAAAGATAAAATTGATATTGATTTGAAATTTGATTTATTTAAGAATTATACTTAAATAAGTTTGATTTGAAATTTATTAAAATTGAAATTTTAAAGATATGATTTTTATAACTTGGATTTGATTAAAAGCGACTTAAATGAATATTTCAAATTTATATAAATTTAAATGGGATATTTTGTTTATTTAAATTTGTAAATTGAAGTTGTATTTAGATATTATTGAAATGATTAAGTAAATATTTCAAAAACTAATAATAGTAAAGTGAATTTGATATATATATATATATATATATATATAAAATTATCGAATTTAGTTTGAAATGTTGAATATTTAAAGCTTTGAAATATATTGAAATTGAAATGGCTTATTTTATGATTTAAATATGTATTTGAAATCGATAATTTGAAATGGTTTATTTAGAAACTGAATCGAATTGAAATTGATGATTTGAGATTTGATTAAATTTGAATTTTGAATTCGAGTTGATTTGAATCGATCTGTGAAATTTAAGGAAGCTATTTTTATATAAAGTATTTTTAAACTATATCTAAAACTATTTATATTTTACTTTATAAATTATTTTATCATAAACTATTTTAATATAAATCGTTTTCAATATAAATTATTTTATTAAAAACTATTTTATTTTATAAACTATTTTATTTTATAAACTATTTTACTTTATAAACTATTTATTTTATATACTATTATTAATATCTAAACTGTTTGAAAGAAAGTGTTATGATTTCCAAAGTTATGAATTTCAAAGTATTATGATTTCCAAAGTATTATTATTTCAAATTTTTTTGGTTTCAAAAGTATTATATCTTTGAAAGTACTATGATTTTGGAATTGAATATTTTTGAAATGGAAATGATATCGTATTGATTTGGTTTTTGAAATGGAAATGATATTTTGGTTTTGAAGTATAAACTATTTTAAAATGACCGCGGTGTTATAATAACGTTTGGTTGTTAAAGAGACCGGGATCGGATATGGGCATACCCTCTGACGATACCGAAAACCACTTTAACAACTGTGTACGCGGTGGAGATTCCATAATGAAGTAGGATGATGGCGACGATCCTAAAGGTATATTTACGTGGACCCGACTCCCGTGAGTTGGCATAAGGTGGCTAAAACAGGAGCGATTCTGGGCCAATAAGGTAGTGTGACGACCGCCCATGACCCCTGCACTGAACATGGAAATAGTGCGCTGTAAAGTGTGCCAGGCAGCCATGGACGATTGCCAAGGTTAAGTTAAAGCAGCAGAATCTATCGTATAACTCACAGCGCATGGATAAAATACAATAGAAAGTATATATAGTGAAGCTTTACAGAACAGAATCTCTATTAAACCTCATAATAGTTTGGTACAACATCTGAATAGTCAATACATCAAGCCTCACTACATATCACTCAGAGAATATACAAGCAGCGGAACATCCAGTACATATAGTAAGAAACTAATACGCAAGCCTCCAGCTCGTCTTCGTCATCAGCATCGTCGGTCACTAAGTACAACACCTGTCACCTGCTACCTAGTCTGTTCATCCCAAAATGGATGAACAGCCCAAGGTAATAAGAATTGAACATAAAACCTTGAGTCAGACAATAGTCTTAGTGAGCGGTAAATTAACTAACAACATACCAAAAGAGCATAAAGGTAAAAGGAATAGGAATCCAACCCTCCCACTCCACCTCTTTCTACAGTGATAGCCCCCAGACACACTAAGCAGAAGTAAACATAGCAAAGCAGACATTTAAAGTAAAGCAATTATCACTCGAGTCAAGGTCAACATTTTCCAAGTACAAACCCCCAAGGCCTAAACCAAGATCAGATAAGCACCCAGAAAACATTGCTCTTGAGACCGAATGACGATACAACCAAACATCCATGACTATGGCTATCACTGTTATCTTTGCTTTGATACCACCGTTAATTGAATGATTGGCACATTCTTTCAGCCGTCCGTCAAGGGTTAATGGCAACCCCGGTTCTAGACATAACTCCGCACGTCGTCGCAGCCCGTGCCTAGGACTATCGAATCTGCCCAGAGTACTCGACTACAATCATAGTCTTTAGGGACTATCGAATCTGCCCAGCGTACTCTTGCTTTGAGCCTGCTAGAACCTTCAACAATGATGAAATCTCAGCCTTCTAGTCATCCTCCTCGACGACTATTCTCATACTAGCTCAAGCGCCTCTCGAGCAAACCATTATCCTCAAACCCGAACCATTTCACCGAGTTATCAACCTGCTTGGAATGAACACGTCTGGATTAAACCAAGGCTATCTCATACCATGCCTCGCTTCATCTCATCATAGCACAGCCTCATCTCAACATCAACATCATCAAATCTATCCATATGAGCTTCATCAACCGCCACATATGCCATGAGCAGCTTTTCCAATTCAAGAGCCTTTCCCTTAGCTTTTGAATCATCTTCGACCATCTTGTCTAAATCAAATCATCAATCAACTAATTTACAACAATCAATCAAGTCAATCATTAATCCAAGTAATCAAGCATTCAAACATGATCAAATAAACAATTATAACAATAATGGCAATCTTGTAAATAAAGAGTCTGAATCTAACAAGTATGAATCATGAGCAATATCTCTACAACTTAATGAATGAACTTGCATAGATTAACATGTAGTAAAATGGATGTCAAATCATCATGAACAATAGATCTACACTTAAGTTTATGAAAATGCATGGAAATCGCTATTTTAACACATAATCAAAACACCAATCCGATATACTCCTTTGGATCCGTGTGAGAGATAACCACCACTCACCGAATCTCCTAAACAACTCAAAAACAACACACTGCAGATCTGGACAGCGAAGGATCTAACTCGATTCTCCAAAATTTCGCTTCAAACGATGAAATCTCTCTTCGATGGTTGAAGATCTTCAATCTAAGCTCTTGGATCTTCGATTTGATCTTCAATTTGGATGGAAGGAATCACAAGATTAAAGTGGAGAAAAGGAGTGAAGAAGTGTAGAACTCGAGCTCTCAAAATGGAAGGACTTCGTCGCTTCAAAATCCGAATCCCAAAAAGAGAGGAAATGGACGTGTATTTATAGGCTGAAATTCCTAAGTCGTTTGCTCGCTATTAGGTCGTCCACGACCTAAGAAACCCCACGACCTATGTCTTAACGACTTAACAGAATGCGGCTTCGCGACTTAACAACACAAATCCTCACACGGCCTAACTATCCTCACGTGCGCGACCTAATAACCCAACGACCTAGGCCTCAACACTAATGCGCGACCTACGACTTAACTGAGACGCGACTTAAACAGATCTCACGACTTACGACTTAACAGAAGTACTGACCTAACACACACATGGCTCACCACACGACCTAACGACTTAACACCTTAGGTCGTCTAACGACCTAACTACACGCAGGGTCTTCCGACCTAACTCCTAAGTCGTCTGGACGACCTAACTACTCATAACTGCTAAACTTAGGTCGCTCATGACCTAACTAAGCACAATACCCCATAGGTCGCTCACGACCTAACTACAACAACTCCTTAAGTCGTTAACCCGCTTATCTCCTAGATCTTTAACTCGCTAATTCTTAACTCGCCGTTAACTACTAGGTCGTTCACTTCTAATACTAACTTCCTTAGGTCGCTGTCTTTCCTTAAGTCGCCCCAATACCACTACAACAAAAAGACCCTATTACAACTGTATTTTTACAACTGTCACAATTTGTCAGTTGTAATAGAGGTTTTTTACAACTCTTTTTTTCTGAAAGTTGTAATAAACTTACTTTCAACAACTCTTCTTTTTTGCCAGTTGTAATAGATGCCTATTACAACCTTTCTTTTTTTCCAGTTGTAATAGATGTCTATTTTTAACAACTCTTCTTTTCTATCAGTTGTAATAGATCCTTGTTATAACATTTTTTTTGCTAGTTATAATAGATGTCTATTTTTTATAACTTTTTTTGTCAATTGTAATAGAAACTTATTACAACCTTTTTTGCTAGTCGTAATAGATGCATATTTTTAACAACTCTTTTTTTCAGTTGTAATAGGTGTTTATTACAACTTTTTGTTTACCACTTGTAATAATTAGTTAATAATTATAATTGAATATTAATACTTAATAATTAATAGTCAATTAGAAAATTAATAATAAATAATAATTACTATTATATAATAATAATAAATTTAAAATACTAATAAATAATATTCAATATAATTAATAATTATTAAATAAAAAATAATTAATAAATTAGAATTAATTTTTGATAATTAATAATTAATAATTAAGAAATAAAAATTAATATTTAATAATTGATATTTAAAATATAATAATCAATAATTAATAATAAATATTCTTTACTATTAAATAATAATAATTAATTTGAAATATAAAACAATTAGTATTAATAATTACTATTCAACATGAGTAATAATTAATATAACAACTAATATTCAGTATATTAGAATTAATTTTTAATAATTTATAATTAACACTAATAATTAATAATTAAGAAATAAAAAATAACATTAATAATTAATATTTAATAATTGATATTAAAAATATAATAATCAACAATAATATTTAATAATTAATAAGAAAATTAATAATAAACTATAAATACTATTAAATAACAATAATTAATTTGAAATATGAAGTAATTATAACTAATAATTATATACTAACTATTTAATTGATAATTTATAAATAATAATTACTATCGAATAATAGTAACTAATTATTAATAATAAATTTTTTGTAATAAGAATAATTAAATAAATAAAAATTAAATAGTAATAATAAAAGTTAAAAATCAATGTTAAATAATAATAATAATTAATAGTTAAATTAAATAATAATAATTAAAATGAAATAGTATTAATTTACTAGATACCTATTACAACCTTTCTTTTTTGTTAGTTGTAAAAGATGCCTATTTTTAACAACTCTTCTTTTCTGTCAGTTGTAATAAATCTTTGTTATAATACTTTTTTGCTGGTTATAATACATGCTTATTTTTTACAACATTCTTTGGGCTCCAAAACCAAATTTTCCATTGGCTCCAAACCCAAAATTTTGGGCTCCAAAGCTAAATTTTCACGTATAATCACCGCTCCTTCTCTCTTCTCCCCTGGTAAACTAAAATTTTGTTTTCCTTCCAAAAAGAAAAAAATCTTTCGATTTCCTCAAACCGTATCTCCTTCAAGACTGAATCGCAGTCGAAGCCAATCAATTTGGGGTTTTGAAACCGAAAGTCACCAAGTCGAATCGTCATTGCTGTTATTGAAGAGCCTCTGGTGCTTGTGTTTTGATAGCCACCAAACGACGGAACTGAACCTGAAGGTGATGCCTGAGCCACTTGATCCAAAATTCACTAGTTTAAATCTGGATCTGATTCGTTCGTCGACGCTGTTTTCCTGGATCTGGAGAACTTGTAGCCAAGGTTTGATGCAGTCTCCCATTGATCTATCGCAAAAGCATGTAAGGGAAGTCCACAAATTAAAACGGTTGCATAAATATATAAGTGGATGATGAAGGCCAGTTTTTTTAATTTTGGTGTAATGTTTGATATTTGTATTTTGACTGCAACGTGTTTGTTCAAATGTTAGGTACAGATAAGTTGAGTACCTTACAAGAATAAAAAACAATTATAATCATGACAATAGAATAAAAAAGACCCAGCATATTTACAAAATAAAAAAATAGACATGTTGTACAATGGAGAGTGGCATGAGTACAAGACCGAAAAGGTTGATGCATTTGTAGATGATAAAGGCCTCTTTGTCATGAATTTTGTCTTTATAAAGAGGTTTGTATGTGAAAATGAAGAGAATGAAGCCTAGTAGAGAAGTTAGAACTACAATTACTGTTATTGAGATGGTGAAGCAACATATATTTTGCTTGGTTTTGTCTTGATTCACTTTTTGCATTTGGATATTATTTTTGGGTAGTTAGAGTTGTAGAGATATATTCGTTGCAGATTGAATATAGAATCTTTTAGATGGATGCATGAAAATAGGGGCTGTTACGACTGTTTCAGCACAATTTTTGCGTCCAATTTCCAGAAAATATATTACAAGCATTCAGCCAAAATTCTGATTTCAATGTACGATCAAGTTTTTATTGATTTTTAGAATAATTATATGAGGGGCTTAGTGGTAGAAAATTATGAAACAAGTAGAATCAAACTAGGTGCAATAAAATTTTGTTTTGTTTAGAAGACTTTTGGTGGTTATGGAAAACAAAGAATTGCATGGACATGGAAAATAGGGAGCATATATTACATTTGTTACAGGATAAAATGCAGAAAAATTTTCCAAAGTAAAAATAAAATACATTATTTCAAATTTACAAAATAAGTAACTCTTTTACCAACTCAGAAAGAAGGAAATTTAGTAGTTGTTCATCAAGGGCTATTGCAGCTTCTTTATTGTGCTTTGAACATTGCGAAATATCTGTAAAATTCAAACTTAGTTTCTTCACTTCTAGTTCTGTTAGCAGACAAATTTCAGTCCACATATCCGATAACACTAGCTGCCTTCTCTTTATCCTGTTGCCGTCAACGATTGTATTTGTCTTCACTTGCCCTTCTTTTGAGGTTTTATTGATCTGTAATGAGCTCAAATGAGCTCAGATGAGTTTTTTCCACTATGTTTACAGGTTTGATATGTTACATTTGCCCTACTCTAGGTTGTATTATTTTTTCCTACTTGCTGTATAGATCAAAATGAACATATCTGATTATTAAATCGAAATTGTGGATGATGTTTAGTATATATTTTGGTTACAACTTAGTACCTACGTTTTTCCTCTTTTTATGTTGTCATCATATTGAATGCATGCTTTTCAGGTGGATAGGCGAATCCATTGCCAGAACCTAAAAGTGAGCCGAAAGCTACTAAACAAGCAATTAAAGGAAAAAACAAACAGCAGCTATTTCTGAATTTAAATGACCATGCAAAGTGGTTAGTTTTTCCTTCTTCCCTTTAGTAAAGATACATCTATAATATGATCATATATTTTTCAGTATGTTGATACTGACATTGTTCCGGATGAGCTTAAAGAAGATGATGCTGCAGTTGGTGGTCTCTTGCCTATGCATATGATCGTGAAAGGTATTTATATTTATTAAATAGTTGGCATATCATTATGTTCATTTGGTTCTCTGGTTTGACCATCAATTAAGTTTTATGTACAAAATTGCAAAAAATTGGACAGGTAAATTTGGAGGTTAAAAATTAATCAAACTAGAATATTACTTTTTTATTTTACATGAGAACAGATAATGATACACTTTTTGACTTTGATAAGCAAAGCGAATATGTGGATTTGGATCACATGCTCTGATGTAATAACAGAGTATCATGTGAGCAATGATATAATTAATATTAATGTTGTTTCCCCTTAAATTTACCTCGTAGGCAAAAGTAAAAAAGCAGAGAAATAGTTAAGTATTTTCAGTTTTGAAATGTAAGCTTGGATACTTGGTTTTTGCAGCATATTTTTTGAACCGTTTAATCTTATAGTCATCATGAAGCAGTATGCAGATTCAGTTGGGATTGAATGGAGATGACTTGCAAGGTAATTCTTTCATGCTGAAATACTATGGTGACTATGACCTTTTTTACACCCATGATTTATTGGATAACCAAAAATGTTAATTAGATGTTAGCCGAAAATGAAGAAGGATCTGTAGTTTGTGATGAAAAAAACTATAATAACACGTTCTACTTTATGGTAAATGATTTTTTTTCAAAGCCAATAACCTGCCTCACATTTTTCTTTCAATGCATAATCCCTCGGATATCCGTATGTACGATTCTAGAGTGTTTGTCAGTTTGTTGATTATCTTTAACTATATATTTATATACACTCCAAAAACCGATTAGATTTCTACTTTTATCGATTGGTTCAAGTTCCACAGGTTTTATATTATGTTCTTTCAACATATTGAATTATCTACTTTTTGGGTACACTCAATTCTAATCTTACTTTTTTCCTTGGGTTTCTCTTTTTAACACGATGTCCACTACCGATGTCCTGCTACAATATAGTAGACAGTTCCTTATAATCTTCAAATGATAAATCACTTTTGGTTGACATCTGTATCTGTAGACAGTTTATGCGATCAAGATTGGAGCATTGCTCTCCATTGCCTTGGGCGTTGGGGTTATTATCCCTGCATCAACTGCTTCGTACAAGGCGGCTGCTTCTCTGTCTCAACCGTTGATACCATCGCATTCAGAAGATGTTTGATTCAAGAAGAAGTTGCATTTGTGTTTTAGAGTATTAAGTTTGCTAGTATTATGCTTAGAAACTAGGATCTTTTGCAATAAAAAAGATTACCAAATTGTTTCAGGTTATTTGTTGTAGTAAATATGGATAAGTAGATGCCCTTCAAGCGGATGTTTATTTTTGCAATCATCTTTAACAATAAAGAATGGATGTATATTACTGTGATGGTGTATAATTTATAGATTGTATTGAATATAAAGTTGTGACGTCTTCTCTATGAATGAATTATGATCCCTTTGAATTTATGTCAATTTTTTTCCATTGCTTATATGTTCTTGCTGCATTGCAAAATGTGTTTAGAATATTTTTTTTTACATTTTTTAACCATAACTGCCTATAGCAGTTGCGAAAAGGTCTTTTATAACTGCTAATAGCAGTTGTAAAAGACCTTTTTACAACCACGATTGACAGCTGTAAAAAAGCCTTTTACGACTGCCACTGGCAGTTGTAAAAAATTATTTAACAACTGCCGAAGACCGTTGTAAAAAAAATAGCCCTATTACAACTCTGGATACCACGACGGTTGGTTGTCCGTTGTAATAGACTTATTACAACTGTTTTTGGCAGTTGTTAAAAGGTGTTTTTGTTGTAGTTTATGAAAATGCATGGAAATCGCTATTTTAACACATAATCAAAACACCAATCCGATATACTCCTTTGGATCCGTGTGAGAGATAACCACCACTCACCGAATCTCCTAAACAACTCAAAAACAACACATTGCAGATCTGGACAGCGAAGGATCTAACTCGATTCTCCAAAATTTCGCTTCAAACGATGAAATCTCTCTTCGATGGTTGAAGATCT
This sequence comes from Allium fistulosum, assembly GCA_030737815.1. Taxonomy (NCBI): domain Eukaryota; kingdom Viridiplantae; phylum Streptophyta; class Magnoliopsida; order Asparagales; family Amaryllidaceae; genus Allium; species Allium fistulosum. The sequence continues at coordinate 1,264,732,333 of CM060901.1, read as the reverse complement.
TCAATCTAAGCTCTTGGATCTTCGATTTGATCTTCAATTTGGATGGAAGGAATCACAAGATTAAAGTGGAGAAAAGGAGTGAAGAAGTGTAGAACTCGAGCTCTCAAAATGGAAGGACTTCGTCGCTTCAAAATCCGAATCCCAAAAAGAGAGGAAATGGACGTGTATTTATAGGCTGAAATTCCTAAGTCGTTTGCTCGCTATTAGGTCGTCCACGACCTAAGAAACCCCACGACCTATGTCTTAACGACTTAACAGAATGCGGCTTCGCGACTTAACAACACAAATCCTCACACGGCCTAACTATCCTCACGTGCGCGACCTAATAACCCAACGACCTAGGCCTCAACACTAATGCGCGACCTACGACTTAACTGAGACGCGACTTAAACAGATCTCACGACTTACGACTTAACAGAAGTACTGACCTAACACACACGGCTCACCACACGACCTAACGACTTAACACCTTAGGTCGTCTAACGACCTAACTACACGCAGGGTCTTCCGACCTAACTCCTAAGTCGTCTGGACGACCTAACTACTCATAACTGCTAAACTTAGGTCGCTCATGACCTAACTAAGCACAATACCCCATAGGTCGCTCACGACCTAACTACAACAACTCCTTAAGTCGTTAACCCGCTTATCTCCTAGATCTTTAACTCGCTAATTCTTAACTCGCCGTTAACTACTAGGTCGTTCACTTCTAATACTAACTTCCTTAGGTCGCTGTCTTTCCTTAAGTCGCCCCAATACTTAAGTCGTTAACTCTTAAGTCGTTCACTCGACCTAAGCTACCACACGACCTAAATTCTACACGACTTATCCCAAAATCCTTAAGTCGCCAACTTCCTTAGGTCGCCAATTTCCTTAAGTCGCTCCTCCGACCTAACTACTATACGACCTAAGCTCCGAACGACTTAAGCTCTAAACGTTCTAACAACACTAGACGACTTATCAACACTACGACCTAATGACAACTGTTTTACAATCTTTCGATCCGTAAAAATACGGGTCGTTACAGGTAGCTCCTCTGATCGGAAACACTCCATCGTATGCCATTCTATTACTTTGTGATTGATTTGGTGCGCACCTTTGATTTTTGGGATTGTGGCTCGAGGTGGGCGGTAGTGGCTGCTATGCGTTACCACCAGTCCGGATACGTAATTGGTATATCTACCCTGGCATTGCCTAGTTGTGCCGTGTCACCTACCCTAGCGCGCCTTCTACGAGTTTGTTTTGTACCATACCTATGGAGTGCCCTCTGACGACGCCTAGTACGGGGGAGATTACGGTACTGTATAGACTATGGGAATATATAAAATGTGTTAAGGTGAAAAATGTAAAGACTTAACGCTATTTTAATAGTTTACTTTACTATAGACATTATTATAACAGCGTATATTACTACATAGTAGATAGTTTAACGGATCCTTAGAGGATGGTTATCCCAACAAACATCCTTTAAGTTACTGTATTTCAGTTGATATTTCACTTGAGTTGGATTTATTGATATAAGAATGTTAATCCTGACTCGAGTGTTTTGTGGTTTGCTTTATGCTCGGGTCAGATTGAGTGGTTCAGTGTTCGATACTCACTTTTGGAGTTGGAGCTTCGCTTGGAGATCCAGCTATCTATCGAGCTTTCAGTTATTCAGTTGATTCCACTGATGTATTCAGATCTTGTATTTGACTATTGTATTGAGACATCTATGTATTCGTGACTTCTGTTGTATCCTATTTAACTCTGTTATATATATATAGTAGCTTCATGAACTACTATTCTTTTGTTTCCGCTGCATTATTGTTATATTACTCTATGTCTTTGATTCTGTGATTACTTATTTACTGTATATGCTGAGTTTTGCCAAATATAAAAATTAACAATCTGATATTTTGAGAAATTCAAATCTGACATGTATGGATGTGAATGGTTGAAAATTTCAGGATGTTACACTGAGGCGCGGCGAGCTGACATGGGTTCATGGACGGAGGAGCAAAAAAGAAGGTTCTCTGAGAAAAATATATATGTGCTCGAAAATATATATATATATATATATATATATATATATATTCCATGTAAGAAGACAACGAAACTGGAAAGAAGGGAGCAAGGCCGAGCAAAATATGGAGCACGTAGGAGATATATGAAACATGAATGGCCTAAGTAGGTGACAGCAAAATAAAAGAAAGCTTGAATTAAATATATGTATTATTTTGTATTATAAATTTATGAATAGAATCAATGAAAAGGAAGGCCAAGTGGTATGAGATTGAAAGTTAAAAGTTGGAACAGGATGAAAATTTAAATGCAACAGCAAATATATATTTATTTTCGTATGTAAGAACAATGAAAGGTAAAAAAATGAAACTGACAGCACACTATAATTTATATATAGGGAATAGTGACAGTCAGGCACATGAATTCTGGAATAATTAAAAGCAAATGGCGGTTTGATTTACATAGTAGAAAATGAAAGGACACAGAACACTAAAGGTTCCAAAATGAATACCGATACGGATAAATGTTCCGCGGATTTCGCCGCATAACGGACTCCAAAATGCACAAATGAATAGATTGGGGAGATCAGCACGATGAGACGAACAGAATGGTACATAGATATGAATGATAAGACCATCCTATCAAAAGTCGATAATCGCTGCAAAAACTGCTGCTAAATCGCCGAAAATAAGATAAACGGGGCTAGAGCAGTCCAAATTTGACGAAACGAAATATGACGCCTCACTCAGAAAATGATTTACATTTTTATTATTTAAAAATATTCAGATTTCGAAAGTACTTTATTTTCATCAAATTAACTTATTTTAAATTGAAATTGAAAATAACACAACAGAACTAACTTACATATTTTCTAATGAAAATTTTCCATTTGCTATATTTAAATAGACGCATCTCAAATATCAAATTTTCATCATCAAATTTAATTGTGTTATTTTAAAGAAAAATTCAGTTAATTACGTTATTTAAACCGTTAAAATTACCGGGTCGTTACACTCTCCCCCACTCCAAAATTTTTGTCCCCGAAAAGGAACGAGATAGGAGAATAGAAGCAAGTAGAAAGATAAGATGGATTCAAAATACAAAATACAACAATATTCAAACCATATATTTTTCATTTGTTTTAAATTGATTAATATTCAACAATTTTGGGTTCAATCCATTTTATTCAATCAATAAATATTCATTGTATTCATAATTTATTGATTACAATTTTATGTGTTTTCATTTAATTGATTTGCTTTCAATTTGTTAACATTTCCTTCAAAACAAATTTAATTTTATTTAATTCATTTATTTATTTAATCCCTTTGGTTTTACATAAGTGAACTCCATTTATAATTCAATTTCAACCATTCCTAAGTTCATATCCATTTACCTAAATAGCATTCTCTATTTATTATTTAATTTATTCGACTTAACATATCTTATAACACAGATTAAGTGTATAACCTTTATTATAACAATCAATTTTATTTATAAATTCTTTTAACAAATTTATTTATTTATTTTGGACATTCAATTACATACATTTATATTGTATATTATCGAATTACATGTTCACATTTCATTTTAACTTTTTGAATATTTTAGGTAAGCTATATATGTTTTAGAATGAAATTGAGTATTATACAAATAAATTTTATCCTAGTTTCAAGTTATTTCTATATTATTCCTCATTTAAACATTCCAATTGTTCACAACTTTTACTTCATTTCAATAATTGGAAATCATTACTTAACACAGAATTTAAGAGTTAAATTCCCGGTTTCATTTCAAATTATTTTGAGATAAATATCTACATACATATATATATATATATATATATTATACATCAAACCATACCGAAGAAATTTAAATCAAATCCATTTTACAAACAAAAATGTAGCAAAGCTACTAAGTGGTCTCTCCACTTTGAGACTCGAAAATGAATATCGATGATGCTGCAGTCATCATCGAAATTATTTTCCAGCGACGAAAAAGGAGAGTACTGACTTAATTCTTCTAAATTTTTTTGAAAACAAATCTTCATTCAAAAATACTTTCAAATAATATGTTTTTTCCAAAACTTTGAATACCCAATTTGAAAAGTAACAAAAATTTAATTCTCAGGTCCTTAATTTAAATTCGTTTCTTTTGAAATTCAGATTTATAACCCATGTTTATAAAGTTTCATCTTCTTATACATACAACAATAGTTGATAGTTTAGGAATGTTGACAAACAATAAATGAAAATCTAGTATTATCATCTCTAACAACCAATTCATTTAACTATTTAATTTTAGAAAATTATACTTTTACATATAAAATATAGTCATAAAAAAATTTCATTTACCAATTTCGAAAATAATATTATATCGGTTTGCTCTGTTCAAGTGTTTGGAATCCCTATCGATAGCATTGGCCAGATGAATCGATCGAAATCCCAATTCAACCTTAACTCAAACAACACAATATAAACAATTTATATTAATTACAAATACACTCCCTCACAGGATGATTCAAAATAGGTTTAGAACAAGGATAAATATTCAAATTTAGAGGAGTCAAATCAGAGAGAATTTTAACTAAGAGGATAGACTCGAATGGGAGATTAAATTACATAGGAGTAAAGATGGATAGACTCATATTAATCGCGGGCGACCTTTACCGGGTCAACCGAGACTCAGAAAAGACGAGAATATTACCAATGAAAACCAGGACGAACCTGTTGAGAACATCATGGAAACGTGATTCATGAGATCAACGAAGAAGGCATGAGCATTGGTTAATCCAAAGGAAATCACTAACCATTCATAGAAATAATACGTCTAGGAGGAAGGACGATAAGTCGGGCTCCAGGGAAAGAATCGATCCGGAATTCAATTTCCCGCTTGGGAGGGAGAGAAATGACTTCACCAAAATCATTCGGAAAGAGTTGGACAACAGGGTGGAGTCAAGATCACTAGGTTGATCATCAAGCGAAAAAATAAAGCTGCCTGCAGAATCCTGAGGCAATCTTCATTGGATCACAAGAGAATTACCCGGATCGTTTACTAGAGAAACGTTTCAAGCTTTGCAAGGGATAACAGCATCGCAACTGGGGACATAGAAACTCTCGGTGAATCGATGCCTATTGTAAAGGAGTTGCCAATTGAGATGCAAGATGTGCTCTAATTTATTACAGAGATCAACAGAAATAGAGCTATGGGTCGCTACAATATCAAGAAGAACACGAATAGGAAAATCAAGAATGAATTTCAGAACAATGAGAAAGTTCCGAAATTTGAGATAAATCCTAATCTAGGAAGATACTAACTAAGAATTTCAAGCTCGAACGAATCTTGTTCTGTAATTAATTTTACTCCATATGCTAAGTTTTGCCTAAACTAGAGCTCTAATAACACTTGTAACGACCCAGTATTTCGAACATTTCAAATCGACAATCATGTCAGACTTGAATTACTCAAAACAATAGATTGTCAATTTATATTTTGCAAAACTTAGCATATACAGTAAATAAAATCAATCACAAATACAAAGTAATATAACAATAAGCAGCGGAATAGATAAATAGTAGTTCATGAAGCTACTATATAAACATCAGAGTTTAATGTAAATTACAACATATCTCAAATACACAGAGGTTATAAATACAAATGCCAATGACAAGTCTGAACAAAACAACTGGAATAAACTGAAGTAACTGGAAAGCTGAATAGACAAAGACCGATCTTCAAGCAAAACTCCAAGCTCCAAAAGTGAGTCTCAATGTTGTGACACTCAGTCTGACCCGAGCATAAAGCAAAACACAAAACACACAAGTCAGGATTAACATTCTTATATCAGTAAATTCAACTCAAGTGAAATGTCAACTGAAATGCAAATAACTTAAAAGATGTTTGGGATGTCCATCCTCTAAGGATCCGTGGAACTATCTACTATGTAGTAATATATGCTATTATAATATGTCTATTAGTAAAGTAAAGTATTAAAATAGCGTTAAGGCGTTACCCATATCCCCCTTAACACATTTTATATAATGTCGTAGTCTATAAAGATACTGTAAACTCCACCCGCAGGTGGGCTACCAGGGAGCAGTCCATAGGTACGACACAAACCAAACTCGTAGAAAGCGTGTGTAACGACCCGTAAATTTTTAATAATTTTATTTGTTTTATTTATATATTTAATTGAAATTTTGTGAAATTTAAACAATAAAATTTTGAAATATAAATTTGATATTTGGAATGCGTCTAGTTAAACATAGCAACTGGTAAATTTTCATCCGAAAATATGAAGTTTATTTTCGTGCGTAAATTTATTCAATTTAATCAGTTAGGAATTGATGAAAATAAAATGTTTTCGAAACCCAAATATTTTTATATAGAAAAATTCTAAACCATCTTCTGAGCAAGACGTCATTTTTCGTTTTTCCAAATTCGGACTTCTTTGGCTCCGTCGATCTTATTTTTCTGCGTTTTTCTTGCATTTTCGATAGTAGAAAATTCGAATTTTTATAATTCAATCAAACCACTGATATCTTTATACCGTTTTGATCGTCTCGTCTTGCTGTTCGCTGCGGTATATTCGTTTGTTTATTTCGGTATCCGGTACACGGCGAAATCTACGAGACGACTAACCATATCGGTACCAAATTCTAAACTTTTTGGATTCCTGCCCTTTCGTTATCCATTGTGCAACCGTATAGCCACTAACTTTATATATTCCCAGGAATTAGTATCCACTGACTTTATCTATTCCCTATGTTTAATAAAATCTCGGTTCCCTGCTCTCATTTTTCTTACCTCTGTCATTTGATTTTGAGAAAAACAGCATATATATTTATGTGTTTATATAGCAACTGTTCGTTCATGGCCGATTCGTATTTTTGACTGCACCGTGCTCATCCCCTTCCCTTAGTTTCTGCGCCTCCATGCCATGCATCACGCAGCCACCTCCACTTGCTCATTCTTTCCAGTTGGCAGCCTTCTTCCCCGCTTATATATATAGGTATAAGATTTATAACTTTTGTATATATATATATATATTTATATATTTTGTATATAATATACATATTCTAATGTTGTCTTCTTAGTCTAATATATGTATAAAATTTTGGGTTGTGTGTTTTTCCTGTAGCTAGTATACTAAAGCTCCTATATGAGTTATGCTAAGGATTATGTAAGGATATATTTTAAAAGGGAAGTTTTGTTTGGGTTGTTATTTTGATTATGTCAGAAGCCATATATATAAATACATATATGCTGTAAGTACCATGTGGTAGTTTTGTATAGTGGGTGAAAAGGGAATGCATATTAGTTATGTATAATATGTTAGATTTTCTTTTAAGTTGCGTGTGTTTTTGAAATAGCTTTTAATAATTGCTTATATCTTAGCTTATGTAAATAGTTGTTTTATAGGCATATGTTATTCATATACTGTCGATTTCAAAATAATAATATACGTATGTCTGGGTAAGTCTTTATATAATTGTATGTACGCATCTTAGTCTATAAGGATGTTATTTTAAATTTAACATGTGTTACATATTATACAAGAAAGTGATATATATTTGTATATCTACCTAAGTAATTATTTCAAAATATCATGTATATATATATTTATTTTTTTCATTTTATGTTTTTAATTTAAAACAATAATATTGAAATGTATATTTATTTAAATTGGGTTTGAATTTAGGATATGTTTATATATGTAAATAATTATATATAGTTATATATATGTTCACTTATATCAATTATCTTCACTGATCCAGTTCTGATTTGTTTCCATAAATTCCTGTTCCAGCCTCGTCTATCAATCTGTGCTCAGCTGCTTCGCTTTGACACTTATCGTTTGAATTTGGTCGATTTTCGAATTCGCGAGTTATTCCGTGTGCTTGTCCTGTTTATCTCTAGCCTTGAAAGGTGAGCAATCACTTACGATTAACGTTCTTTTATTTATTAAATTTGATTTCAATTGAAACGATAATTGAAATGTGCTGCTGCTAGTTATTTACATTGCTATATATATGCCATTATCTGTATCTGTTCACCTGTGACATCTGACACCATTATCTGTAATTTATATTTCTATATATATGCCATTATCTGTATTTGTTCAGCTGTGAAATCTGACACCATTATCTGTTATTTATCACTGATGATATATGCCTGTTACTGTTGTTATATTTTTTATCATATCTGTTATCACTCTACAAGTTCCCTGTTAATATAGAATTCACTATGGGTTGAAAGGATACATACCCGAACGATTTGTAGAATAGGAGAAAATCGTTATGGGTTGAAATGATAAACCCAAGCGATTTTCATTTGAATTGAATTTGGGGTTACGGGTTGAAAGGATATATACCCGAATATAATTTAAATTACGGATTGAAATGATAAATATTTGTATCACTTGACCATAGGGTAGAAAATTATATACAAACACCATTGGTCTATATATAAATATTTGAAAAATGATTTCTATAGTTTTGAAGGAAATATATGGTTGTAATAAATATTGATTTTAAAGATCTAATAAAGTTGATTTAATAAAGTCGATTTAATCAATATAAAATAATGTTTAAGTATTTATGTAAATTTATATTTTCAAATATAGAGTTTATAATGATTCAGGTTGGAAAGATAAATTGAAATTGATTTGAAATTATATTTATTTAAGAATTTTACTTAAATAAGATTGATTTGAAATTTATTAAATTTGAAATTTGAAAGATATGTTTTATAACTTGAATTTGATTAATAGTGACTTAAATGAATATTTCAAACTTACATAAATTTAAATGGGATATTTTGTTTATTTAAATTTCAAATTGAAGTCGTATTTAGATGTATTGAGATGATTAAAGAAATATCTCAGAAACAAAATGTAATGAAATTAAATTGAGATATAAATGGAATTATCAAATTTAGTTTTGAAATGTGAATATTTAAAGCTTTGAAATATATTGAAATTGAAATGGCTTATTTTGTGGTTCAAATATGTATTTGAAATTGATAATTGAAATGGTTTATTGAGAAGCTGAATCGAGTTGAAATTGATGATTTGAGATTTGATTAAATTTAATTTTGGAATTCGAGTTTATGTGAATCGATTTGTGAAATTTGAGGAAGCTATTTTTATATAAGGTATTTTAAACTATATCTAAAACTATTTATATTTTACTTTATAAATTTTAATATAAATTATTTTAATATAAATCATTTTCAATATAAATTATTCTATTATAAACTATTTTAACTTATAACTAATTTTATATAAACTATTTTATTGTATAAACTATTTTCTATATATACAAATTTTAATATCTAAACTGTTTAAGAGGAAAGTGTTAGGATTCCAAAATGTTATGATTTCTAGCTAAGATTTCAAAGTGTTATGAATTTCAAGGTCTTGATTTCCAAAGTGTTTTGATTTTGGAAATGGATTTATTTGAAGTGAAAGTGATATCGTATTGATATGGTTTTGAAATGGCAATGATATGTCGGTTTTGAAATATAACTATTTTGAAAGTTTATTAAATGACCATCGGTGTAATAATACATAGTTATTAAAGAGACCGGTATCGGATATGGACATACTCTCTGTCGATACCGAAACCACTTTAATATCTAATATACGCGGAGTGTTGATCCAGAACGAAGTGGATGGCTTTGATGAACGCGTTGACTGAAGAAAGAGAACGATTTTGGATGACCCCTGACATGACCAAAACAGGAGCCGCGCCGGGCCATTGAGGTTCGCTACCTCTAGCGGACACACTTCTTTGTTACCTTATCTATTACTTATGTGATTCGTTTTGGTGCACCCCTTGATTTGGGAGTGTTGTTTCGCGGTGTTGGGGTAGTAGCTGCTATGCCCAACATCAGTCCGGATCAGGCAACTACTAGTATCCTAGTTGGTATCGCCTCATGTACCTTGTCATACTGATTATCCTATTCGCGACCACTACGATTTGTTTTGTGTTATACCTATGGGGTAACCTCTGATAACTACTAGTTTACGGTGGGGCTTACGGTGCTGTATAGACTATGACATTATAAAAATGTGTTAAGGGGGATTATGGTAACGCCTTAACGTTATTTTGATATCGTACTTTACTGATTAGACATTATCTACTTAGCGTACACTACTACATAGTAGATAGTTTAACGGATCCTTAGAGGATGGTTGTCCCAAACATCCTTTGAGTTACTTGTATTTCAGTCGTTATTTCACTTGAGTTGGATTTATTGATATAAGAATGTTAATCCTGACTCGAGTGTTTTGTCTTTTCTTTACGCTCTGGTCAGACTGAGTGTACCAGTATTCGAGACTCACCTTTGGAGTTGGAGCTTCGCTTGGAGATCCAGCTATCTATCCAGCTTTCAGATATTCAGTTTATTCCAGTGATGTATTCTGATATTGTATTTGACTATTGTATTCGAGACTTCTATTGTATCCTGTTTAACTCTGTTTTATATATATAGTAGCTTCATGAACTACTATTCTATTGTTTCCGCTGCATTATTGTTATATTACTCTGTGTCTGTGATCTGTGATTATTTTATTTATTGTATATGCTGAGTTTTGCCAAATTTAAATTAACAATCTACTGTTTTGAATTATTCAAGTCCGACATATGTGGATTTATTGTCGATTTGAATGGTCCAAAATAGCGGGTCGTTATAGTTGGTATCAGAGCTCTAGTTTTAGGCAAACTCAGCATATTGAGTAAATTCAATTACAGAATCACGTTCGTTCGAGTTTGAATTCCTTCTTCTTTGACTCGGTTTCTTTGAATTTTGGAACGTTCCCTTCGGTTCCAAAGTCCATTCGTGTCTCCCCTTTTCGTGTCTTTTTAACTCTGGAGTATCCCATAACTCCACTTCGAATGATCTCTATAATAACCCGGCGGTCTCGCCAATCTTCGAATGATTTATAAAGGGGTGAAACTCCTTTACAATAGGCATTGATTTACCGAAGATTTCTGTATCCTCGGTTTACGATGCTATCTATCTCCTGCTATGCCTGAATTCTATCTCTTGTGATCGAACGTCGATTTGCCTCGGAATTCTGCATCGATCTTATTCTTGAAGTCACGGTCGACCCAGTTAAGGTTGCCCGCGATTTATATAAACTTATCAATCTCCCTATTTTGTTATTTAATTATCTTATCTTTGTTTCAAAACCTATTTTCGAATCAAAATTCTCTTTAATGCGAGTCCATCAAATTTGAATCTCTATCCTTGTTTTGAAATCCATTCTTGTATCGTCGAGCGAGGAAGTGTATTTGTAAATTAATATTAAAAATGTTTTATACATTGTGTTGTTTGAGTTGTTGATGTTGATTTGGGTTTTCGATCGATTCGTCTGATCAACGCCATCGATAGGATTTCCAAAATACTTGAGCAGAACAAACTAACACAATAACATTTTCAAAATTTGATAAATGAAATAGATTTTGTATGATTATATTATACATATATATATAAGTGAATTTTCTGGAATTTAATAAGTTAATTAAATCGGTTGTTGAAATGATAATATTTGATTATCATTTATTGTTCTCTAAATAAAGTTATAAACATGGTATAAATTGATTTGGAATTTAAATAAATTTAAATCAAGAATTTGAGAATTTAATTTCCGATAATTCCAAACTCTGGTTTTAAATTTTTAAATGTATATTATTGAAGGTATTTTCGAATAGAAACCATTTTCAAAGAATTTTAAAATGTTGAAATCAGTGCCCTTCTCTTTGTCGCTGGAAAATAATTTCGGTGATGACGGCCGCATCATCGACATTCATTTTCGAGTTTCAAAGTGGAGAAACCATTCTGTAGCTTTGCTACGGTTTTGTTTTGAAAAATATTTTGATTTGAATTTCTTAAGTATGACTTGATTTATATATATATATATATGGGTATATTATTTTAAATTTAATTTGATTTAATATATATAGTATATACATAATTATCTCTAAAGGGTCTGAAATTAAACGGAAATTTAATTCTTAAAATTATGTTAAAGGATGTTTTCAATTATAAATAAAGCTAAATTTTGAATAAGTATTTAAACTTGTAATAAATTGAATTTGAAAATTTTATTTGTATAGTACTAAATTGCTTTTCAATATAACTTGCCTAAACTATTCAGAAGTTAAAATGTAATTGGATAATATACAATATAAAATGATTTTATAAATAAAATTTGAGTGTTTATAATAAATGTTATACACTTAGATTTTAATTATAAAAAATGCTAATAAAGATGATAGAATAATAATTAATTGAATGAGATGAATATAATAAAATTTTGTTCTGAAAGAATTAACAAATTGAAATTAGATTAACTTATAGAAATACCTTGAATTTAAAATCAATTATTGAATATAAACTGATTTAAACTGAAATTTATATGGTTTAAATTAGTTTATATGGTTTAAATATATGTAATAAGATATATTAAGTGAAATAAACTTAATAATAATTTGGAATAAAAGAATTAAATTTGTTGAATAAAATATGAGCATAATAAATGATTATACAAATTGATGATTTAGAAATTGTTAATTGAAGATAATTGGATAATAAGATAATGAATTTAGAAATAGATAGATTGATTTAACTTAAGTGAACTCAAAGGGATTTAACCAAATGTTGAATATTAATTAGTTTAATTTAAAATTTATATGGTTTTAAAATTAGTTGTTATTTTGTAATTCAAGTCTATTTTCTTCTGGTTGTTTCTATTCTCCTACCTCCTTCCTTTTCGGGGACGAAAAGTTTTGAGTGGGGGAGAATGTAACGACCCGTAAATTTTTAATAATTTTATTTGTTTTATTTATATATTTAATTGAAATTTTGTGAAATTTAAACAATAAAATTTTGAAATATAAATTTGATATTTGGAATGCGTCTAGTTAAAAATAGCAACTGGTAAATTTTCATCCGAATATGAAGTTTATTTTTGTGCGTAAATTTATTCAATTTAATCGGTTAGGAATTGATGAAAATAAAATGTTTTCGAAACCCAAATATTTTTATATCCAAAAATTCTAAATCATCTTCTGAGCAAGACGTCATTTTTCGTTTTTCCAAATTCGGATTTCTTTGGCTCCGTCGATCTTATTTTTCTGCGTTTTTCTTGCATTTTCGATAGTAGAAAATTCGAATTTTTATAATTCAATCAAACCACTGATATCTTTATACAGTTTTGATCGTCTCGTCTTGCTGATCGCTGTGGTATATTCGTTTGTTTATTTCGGCATCCGATACACGGCGAAATCTGCGAGACGACTAACCGTATCGGTACCAAATTCTAAACTTTTTGGATTCCTGCCCTTTCGTTATCCATTGTGCAACCGTATAGCCACTAACTTTATATATTCCCAAGAATTAGTATCCACTGACTTTATCTATTCCCTATGTTTAATAAAATCTCGGTTCCCTGCTCTCATTTTTCTTACCTTTGTCATTTGATTTTGAGAAAAACATCATATATATTTATGTGTTTATATAGCAACTGTTCGTTCATGGCCGATTCGTATTTTTGACTGCACCGTGCTCATCCCCTTCCCTTAGTTTCTCCGCCTCCATGCCATGCATCACGCAGTCACCTCCACTTGCTCATTCTTTCCAGTTGGCAGCCTTCTTCCCCGCTTATATATATAGGTATAAGATTTATAACTTTTATATATATATATATATTTATATATTTTGCATATAATATACATATTCTAATGTTGTCTTCTTAGTCTAATATATGTATAAAATTTTGGGTTGTGTGTTTTTCCTGTAGCTAGTATACTAAAGCTCATATATGAGTTATGCTAAGGATTATGTAAGGATATATTTTAAAAGGGAAGTTTCGTTTGGGTTGTTATTTTGATTATGTCAGAAGCCATATATATCAATACATATATGTTGTAGGTACCATGTGGTAGTTTTGTATAATGGGTGAAAAGGCAATGCATATTAGTTATGTATAATATGTCAGATTTTCTTTTAAGTTGCGTGTGTTTTTGAAACAGCTTTTAATAATTACTTATATCTTAGCTTATGTATATAGTTGTTTTATAGGCATATGTTATTCATATACTGTCGATTTCAAAATAATAATATACGTATGTCTGGGTAAGTCTTTATATAATTGTATGTATGCATCTTAGTCTATAAGGATGTTGTTAGCACCAAAATTGGTCACTAACCTCGTAGAAGAAGATTGTGAAGAGATATAAGTGATGAAATCAAATTAAACAGAGAAGACAGTGCTAATCTAAATACAGAAAGTAAGAACACCAAATTTATAGTGGTTCAGCGTAATTGCCTACGTCCACTTTGAGGTTAAACTTTATTGATCTTCTTTATAGTTGATTACAAATACAATTCGTGAATCAAATGCTTGAATGAAGTTGTTAAGTAGAGAAGATGAGTCTTGAAAATGGCAGAGTCTCCCCGGTGTTTTCTCTCCCCAAAAAGGATCCATTTCACTGTGACCCTGCCCCTCTATTTATAGGCAAATATGGGCTGGACTTCCCAAGTGGGCTGGATAGCCGAACGCTCAAGCCCCAGTGCAGTGGTCGTTGTATGCCGAACCAGGCGTGCCGAACGCTCTGCGCCGAACCATCCCTTCTATGCCGAACGGTATGTTGGTGTCGTGGGAGGTGTAGGATGGTTGTCTGTTGAGGCCGAACGCTCTGCGCCGAACCATCCCTTCTATGCCGAACGGTATGTGCATGCCGAACGATACCGGTATCCTGAGTAGTTGTGTCATGCTGAATGTCTCCTGGATGTCGAGTATTACGCCGAACACCATGGGATGCCGAGTATTCCTGTCGCTGAGTAGTCTTGATGCCGAGCGCCTTTGTATGCCGAGCAGCCTTGATGCCGAGCAGTCTCGATGCCGAGCAGCCTTGATGTCGAACAGTCTTGATGCCGAGCAGTGGTTGACGTTGAGTGCCAGTTAACGCCGAACACTGCTGAGTATTTCGCCGAACATTACTGGACGCCGGACACTAATGGATGCCGAGTACTACGCCGAGTACTCATGGATGTCAATTGCTTCGCCGAACACTCCTGGATGGCCAGTGCTTCGCCGAACACTCCTTGGTGCCGGTCACTCTCTAATGCCGAGCACTTATTGCCGAGTACTAGTTGCCTGGTCAAATCCCCAGGAAACACTTGCCCCCCAAAGTGTATTGCGTGGCCGAACGTGATGCGCTTTGAATCTGGTACAAACTACCTCGGAGGTACCTTCTCGAGAATGCTAGCGAAGGAGGTGCAAGACGAACGAGATTTAGATGCCGAACGATACGCTCGAAGCCGAATGTACCTCGTGTGCCGAACGTCACTCTGCTACGATGCCGAACCCTTCGGTGTTGACCGGTTCTACCGGGTATAGCCTCTTCAACTTCTACCTCCCTCTATATAACCAGGTCCTCACCGTCTCTTTTCCTTTTACGCCTTCTTTTCAGTCGTTCCTTAGAGACTTTCAATTCTTGCCATCCTACCAGATTCGAGACCTAATTGATCCTTCCTCAATTTCGACTTCCGAACTAGGTATCAATCCTTCTGTGATTTAGATTACTTCAAAACAAGACTTAGGTTGTTTTCATGGGAAACGTGACCTTTCCATGATCGTATAATATGCGTCGAGCAGAAATGGCTCGCATGCTTGGAGTTGTCTAGTTAGGGCTAGCTCCTTTGCGCCGAACAAGAATGGAAGGAAAAGAAAGATGGGATGCTGAACGGTGTAGTCTTCGCCGAGCGATCTGTCCCTGACGTTCGGCGCAGACGGAGATGGTGTAGGGTGAAGTTGACATCGTGGTGGAGAGCCACTTTTAGCCAAATGATAACCCAGACCGAACAGTCGACATGCCGAACATTGAATTCAGCCGAACAATTGACATGTCGAACAATACAATTGCCGAACACTTGACATGCCGAACAATACAATTGCCGAACACTCTTTAGACCGAGCAAAACACAGCCGAACAATAACCCAAGCCGAACAATTGACATGCCGAACAATACAATTGCCGAACACTTGACATGCCGAACAATACAATTGCCGAACACTCTTTAGACCGAGCCAAACACAGCCGAACACTAAACTTAGGACGAATAATCTTGAATGCCGAACATTACTTAAATGCTGATTAGTATAAATGTCAAACTACACTTAGGTCGGTTACTTTAGAAATCATATGTCTTTTGAATCTGGAACTGTAATCACCTCAAGGCGAGCTTTTTTGAGACGGTCAGCGATGACGGTCTTCGAAGGCGATGATTCGAAGCTAATTATTATATCTTTAAAACATTCTTATTATCTGTACACAATTGCTTGCACTAGTTCACACACCACGTGGGGGGGAAAACTCGTGTTGCTAATTCTAACGTTCAACGTTTTTCAAGTATAGCTTTCTCAAGCATTTAGCCAGGTTCATTATTTATTCGGGATGTCGAGAAAATCTAGTTCTGCCACCATATCTGACAGACCTGGGCCGTCAGCAAGGCAAGGAACCGCTGATTCTTCTAACCCGTCAATTTCTCCCGCTCATAACTTGGCGCCTGACGCTCTGGAGGCAACCATCTTACTAGACAATCCGATCGATTCTCAAGCTTCGAAGATCAACGAAGCTGCTCTGAGGCGGATATGCTCTATTCACGGGATTCCTTTTGCCGACGTGTTAGTCCCTTCGAGACACGATCGCCCTCATCTGCCCCTA
This sequence comes from Allium fistulosum, assembly GCA_030737815.1. Classification (NCBI taxonomy): domain Eukaryota; kingdom Viridiplantae; phylum Streptophyta; class Magnoliopsida; order Asparagales; family Amaryllidaceae; genus Allium; species Allium fistulosum. Next base: position 1,264,715,591 of record CM060901.1, on the reverse strand, counting down.
GTCGGGTACACTACCTGCAGCAAGTTCATGTGTTGGATGGGCTGCGTGCCTCCCTTCAACTTATTTCTCCGGGACGTTCTGCAGTACATAGACATGGCTCCATCGCAACTGCACCCGAACGACCATGCGTTTCTATACGGGACTTACTTACTCTTCATGGCCGTCTTCTCCAGACCTCCAACTCCCGGTGATATCCGATATATTTATATGTTCAAGAGACGGAAAGATAGCCCTTCCTTTATGTTCCTCGAGCCATACCACAAGTGCCAGATCTTGACAGGGGCCTGTAGCAAATTCTCCCTGTACAAACAGGAATGGTTCTATGTGCGCTGCCCTTCTGGTTTCGCTAGGAGATGGGTTGAAGGCAGTAAGTCTCTCTGCTGAATCGTTATTCGTATTTAATTGGAGTCATGCTTTTCCTAACTCTTCATTTCATCTTTTCAGGTGTCAACCCGCGTCCGGAAGGCCGGGGATATTCTGAGGCTGTTGAAGCCATTAGAGCTCTTCCTATTGAGGATCGAGACATCCGGACTATCATTTCAAATGAATCGCTGTCGGGGTTCGGCTTGCTAGCCCCTGGTCGTCGGATCAGCCTTCCAGAAGGTGTTACAATTCCCAAACCTCCATCTGGTAAAGGGAAAAAACTTGCCGGACCGTCGTCGCGTCGCGCTCCCGACACGCACGAAGAAGGCGAGCGCAAAGAGGATGATGCCCCCGAAACTCAGGGCGAGAACGTGGGTCCCGCTTGGAATCCAGCAATCGAAGTTCAGGATATTGAGACATCATCCTCCCCTTCGAAGGGAAAGAAGAAGTTGAAATACACGGTTCAAAAGGAGAAAGTTGGTGGCACCTCAAAAGTTACGCCTATCCTTCCTGAGAAAGAGGCTTCTTCGCAGCACCTGGAAAGTTCTCTGAGGGGTATGTCCAACCTGTCCATCCCCGATGATTTGCTTAATTATGGGTTCGATGATCCTGAAACCCTCAAATTCTCTTCGCCCGCGAGGGGCAACACAGGAGCTCAACTCCCGGCTCAAGGAGACAATACTCCGATTAGCAAAGATAAACGAACGGGTCCGTTGGGGGGAACACTAGGACACACATGCACATGCGCATTCCATAATATACTTCAAGTCTTTTTAATTCATGAATTCTCCTTAACTCGTTGTTATCTCCATTCTTTGCAGGTGATATGGGCCGCTCACACGGACTTGATCGCCTTCAGGGGTCTTCTATATTCCATCACTCCAGACGGGATTCCGGTTCAGGCAGACGCAGGGACCGAGGTGATTATGAAGATAGGGACAATCGCCCTCGCCAGTCGTCTCACCGCAAGAAAGCACACTCTCAATCTTCCCAATCCCGCGATCTTCCTCCTCCAACTGAGCCGGATAAAGAGAAGTCTTTGCAGAAGGGTTATCAGTCTGATGCTGCTCGAGAACAACATTCCAGTTCATCGAGTACGAGGAAAGTTCGAGAGCAACGTAAAAGAACGGAATTCTCTAAGCCTCATCCTCCTATTCCTGCCATGGACCCAACTGTTGCGGAAAAGATGGTCGACCTTAAGGCCAAGTTTCCGAAAATCTGTTTTGACGGTTTGAAATTCCTCCCAGCCATCCATCACATTCCTGGGAACGTGAAGCAAAGTGCCATTGCCTGCAACAATGACGTCTATGTTCAACATGACGCATTCGTGCACTTGGTGGAGAAGATCTCGGAAGTATTTGTCGAGCGTCAACACGAGATTGACCGTCTGAATCTGGAGGCTGACAGCGATAAGAAAATCATCAAACTCCAAGACGAAGAGCTTGCTTCGTATAAGTCAAAGCTAGAAGCCGCTGAAAAAGGTGCGAAAGATACTGCTGAGGCAGTTGCTCGCTTAGAGGTGGCTCACAAACAGGAGCTTGACGAAGCAGTTCAGCGCAGCGGCGCCCTTGCCCTAGAAAAAGACTCTGTCCAAAAAGAAAGGGACGCGCTCGCTACTCAAGTCAAAGAGCTGAAAGAACAACTCTCCAAGGAGAAAGAAGACAAAATAGCTGCTCAGGAAGAATTGCAGCGATATTGTGATGAGATTGTTGCTACCCGACTCCTGAAGACAAAGCTCGACAACGAACTTGCCGGGGTCGAGAAAATGAAGGATGAGGCCCGTGAGGAGGGCAAAAGAATGGTTGTGGAGGAGCTTGATTCTCGCCTTGAGGCGGCCGCAGAGGCCGGCAGGGAAGAGGTCAAGAGTATGTTTGACCCGCTGATCGCCGAGTACGGAGCTCGCGTCCTTATGCACCGCGACCTAACATTCTTGGGCGACGGCTACCACGAATCCCTGGCTGAGGCATGGGAAACTCTGATAAAGATCAAGAAAGTCGAGTCAGGCTCCGAAGAGATCGACGAGGATGCATTGGTGAAGGAGTACCTGAGGGGGAATGAGCCATCGGATTTATCCGCAGCATTGGCTCTTTATGGCAAAGGCTCTTCCCCTTCGAAAGAGAAGAACGACGAGGCTGGCCCGTCAGAGGCCGACGCTACTACTCCTCATATCGCCGCTCCTTATGCTGCTCAATCGGCCGGTCGGTCGACGCTTGATCCATTCGAGCAGCATGCCAGTTATGATCCCGAAGATCCCGGGCTCGGCGTTCATGTGCTGTCACATATCCTGGAGGGTGAAACCCCGCGCGCCACCGATAGCCAACCGGATCCTGGTAGGAAATTCTTCTTTCTCTAGAAGTCGAAGAGATCCCGTCATTTTTCAGCAATGGTTATTCGTTCTAATGCCTACTTCTTATATTTTCATGCAGGTTGTTCTGACGCCGAGCTAACTGCGAGGAGCGATGACGCCAAGGAGGAAGCAGGGAAAACAAGCGACGTTGCTCACGCAGGGGTAACTCCCGGTCCAGACGCTCAAGTGATCGGGGCGCTTGATGATGACAAACTTGATACTTCGTCTTCTGTCGAAGGAAGCGATGAAGTTAAAATCACTGGCGCCTCTGAACATACTTCAGAGACGAGCATGAAGGACCGTCTCGCCGACGAGGAGAAGAAAAAAGTCAAAGTCAAAGTTGAATCTGAAGTACTGGAACTAACTGACCCGCGGAACAGACCTTTGAAAATCATTCTCCCGGGCAGGTCCAAACCGCTAGATGTTCCGTCTCCTACTCCTGACTCCGTCTCTCTAGCAAGCAAAAAGTCCAAGAAAAAGCGTGAGGGAGAGGAGTCGTCGGAAACACCAAAGGCAGACAAGAAGAAGAAGTCGAAGAAATAATCGATGCACTTGTTCAACAAGTTTCCTGATTAAGTTTTGTAATTGTTTTTATCTCCCATGATTTGTAGTTTGTATAGAGAGGTCTGAATTTTGTAGGTGATCATGTATCCCCATTTTGGACTTATTGAATAAAGTTTTAGTTTCTTTTTTGTTTGAATGATTCTCTTGTCTTTATTTGGTTTGCTGACTAATTGTAGCCATAACTCAAGTTCTTATGAGTTGCATTATCTCCCGGTCCATTCTTGTGCTGTTCAAACATTTTTGGACATGGCGTACCTCTCGTTCCACATCTTTCGAGTACTTGGACTTCTTGCTGACTCTGTGTCCCGGGGACTTGGAGGCTTGAAATAGTTTATGCTCTAGTCCGCGCTCTGGGGACTTAGAGTACTCCGATCCGCGCTCTGAGGATTCGAAGATTTGGAATCGTTTATACTCTAGTCCGCGCTCTGGGGACTTAGAGTACTCCGATCCGCGCTCTGGGGATTCGGAGATTTGGAATCGTTTATACTCTAGTCCGCGCTCTGGGGACTTAGAGTACTCCGATCCGCGCTCTGGGGATTCGGAGATTTGGAATCGTTTATACTCTAGTTCGCGCTCTGGGGACTTAGAGTACTCCGATCCGCGCTCTGGGGATTCGGAGATTTGGAATCGTTTATACTCTAGTCCGCGCTCTAGGGACTTAGAGTACTCCGATCCGCGCTCTGGGGATTCGGAGATTTGGAATCGTTTATACTCTAGTCCGCGCTCTGGGGACTTAGAGTACTCCGATCCGCGCTCTGGGGATTCGGAGATTTGGAATCGTTTATACTCTAGTCCGCGCTCTGGGGACTTAGAGTACTCCGATCCGCGCTCTGGGGATTCGGATATTTGGAATCGTTTATACTCTAGTCCGCGCTCTGGGGACTTAGAGTACTCCGATCCGCGCTCTGGGGATTCGGAGATTTGGAATCGTTTATACTCTAGTCCGCGCTCTAGGGACTTAGAGTACTCCGATCCGCGCTCTGGGGATTCGGAGATTTGGAATCGTTTATACTCTAGTCCGCGCTCTGGGGACTTAGAGTACTCCGATCCGCGCTCTGGGGATTCGGAGATTTGGAATCATTTATACTCTAGTCCGCGCTCTGGGGACTTAGAGTACTCCGATCCGCGCTCTGGGGATTCGGAGATTTGGAATCGTTTATACTCTAGTCCGCACTCTGGGGACTTAGAGTACTCCGATCCGCGCTCTGGGGATTCGGAGATTTGGAATCGTTTATACTCTAGTCCGTGCTCTGGGGACTTAGAGTACTCCGCTCCGCACTCTGGGGATTCGGAGATTTGGAAATCGTTTATACTCTAGTCCTCGCTCTGGGGACTTAGAGTACTCCGCTCCGCACTCTGGGGATTCGGAGATTTGGAATCGTTCGTACGAGTCTGTATGTCGCGCAGGATAATGTAATTTATCATCCAATTAAGAGATATAGAAACTTCATAGAAAATGTGGCTTCAAGCCTTTATTAATGAAAATCAACTAAATCGCTCGATTACAACTTTAAAAGGAAACTAAGTCATTATTGAATGGAAACATGCAGGAAACAATAGTGCCTATAACAAGAAAGGGAAACATGCTAAATGTAATACTGCCGCAAATGTTCACTGTTCCATGCTCGGGGGAGTGTCGCGCCATCAACGGTCGCTAGCTTGAATGTTCCTTCTCCAAGCTTCCGTTCAATGGCGTATGGACCTTCCCAGCTGGGATTCATGCGTGATGGTACCGGGAAGACTCGTTTCAGAACGAGATCGCCCACATCAAAGATTCTTGGGCGGACTCTGCCGTCATAGTAACGCTTGACTCGATGTCTGTGCGCCGCCGCCCTTAATTCAGCTTCTTCCCGCTTTTCATCGATGCAGTCTAGTGATTCCAGCAAGAGGTTTTGGTTCGTCTTGGGATCATAGTATGTCACTCGGTGCGATGGAACTTCAAGTTCCACGGGTATAACGGCTTCAGAGCCGTATGCCAAGGCGAACGGAGTGTGACCGGTCGCGGACTTGTGGGTAGTTCTATACGCCCATAATGCTGTCGGGAGTTCATCTACCCATTTGCCTCCAACCTTCTCCAGACGCTTCTTTAGTATGGACTTGATTATTTTGTTAATGGCCTCGACTTGTCCGTTAGCTTTTGGGTGTGCAACGGCGGCGAACTTTTTCTCGATGCCGTACTTTAAACAGAACTCTTTGAACTCTCTACTTTCGAATTGCGTTCCGTTGTCTGTAATGATGGTGCGTGGAAGGCCAAAGCGGCATATAACGTTTCGTACAACGAAGTTAATAACCTTCTTAGAGGTGATAGTGGCCAAAGGTTCTGCCTCAGCCCATTTCGTGAAATAGTCGACTGCAACTATTGCGTATTTCGCACCACCTTTGGATAGAGGCAAAGAGCCGATTATGTCGATTCCCCAGATCGCAAATGGCCAAGGACTGATCATTTGTGTGAGTTCCGTTGATGGAGCCCTCGGGATTTTTGCATATCTTTGACACTTGTCGCATTTTCTTGCGTAGTCCGCGGCATCCCGGTTTATGGTGGGCCAGTAATATCCATAGCGGAGGATCTTCTTTGCTAGCGTTTGCCCCCCAGTATGGTCGCCACATTCCCCTTCGTGAACTTCCCTCAAGACTCGCTCTATTTCATCATGAGCGATGCACCGTAATAATGGGACTGAGAATCCTTTTCGGTACATGGATCCACCCTGCATTACGTACCGCGCAGCCTTCCGAAGGACCTGTCGTCTTTCGCTTCTTCTTTCTGGTAAAGCCCCGGTTGTCAGGTACAGTTTGAATGGGGTTATCCACGAGTCCTTCTCGATTTCTGTTTCCAACACGCGATCGATTTTCATCTCGTCTATGCTCGGGGCATGCAAGACTTCAACGGGATACAATCCCATTTGTTGAGCATCGTCGGTACTTGCGAACTTAGCCAACAAGTCGGCTTCTTTGTTCTGTTCTCGCGGGATATGTGAAATGTCATAACGCTCAAGATTTGATAGTAGTTCTTGGACCTGAACGAGGTACGGAGCAAGCTTTCGTCCTTTTGCTTGGTAGTCTCCTCGTACTTGGTAAACCACCAACTGCGAGTCACAAAAGATTTCGACTGATTCGATCCCGAGTTCTTTGATGAGCTTCAAGCCAGCGATCAGTGCTTCATATTCAGCTTCGTTGTTCGTAGCTGGGAAATCGAGCTTCAGGGCATAACAGATTGATCGGTTTTCCGGAGTTATAAGAACTACGCCCGCGCCGGAGCAACGGTCGTTTGATGCACCGTCAGTGTATAATTTCCATCGAATGGGGGGAATGATGTCGCGATCGTCCGGTTTGATGGGTATGGTAAATTCAGCGATGAAGTCTGCTAACGCTTGCCCTCGGATGGCTCTCCATGGTAAGTACGCGATATCAAATTGGCTCAACTCGATGTTCCATTTTAGCAATCTTCCAGAAGTTTCCGGTCGTTGAAGTACCTGCCTCAGGGGTTGATCGGTATAAACACCGATTGAATGCGCTTGAAAGTATGGGCGCAGCTTGCGTGATGCAATCACCAAGCAATAAGCCAATTTCTCGATTTTAGGGTAATTCTTCTCTGCCCCCGTTAAACGCTTGCTAACATAATATACCGGCTTCTGGACTCGATCCTCCTCACGAACTAAAGCTTCGCTTATCGCATGAGGGGATATAGCCAAGTAAACGTAAAGCATCTCATGGTCAACTGGTTTAGATAGCATTGGTGGGCTCTCCAGATGCCTTACCAGATTCCGGAATGCTTCCTCGCAGCTAGACGTCCATTCAAAATTTCTCTTTCCTTTCTTTATTATGTCAAAGAACGGGATGCACTTGTCAGTTGCCTTGGATATAAATCGACTCAGCGCAGCTACTTTTCCGTTCAAGCTCTGTACCTGCTTTATTGTCCTGGGCGCTTGTACATCTCGAATAGCTTGGATCTTTTCTGGGTTGGCTTCGATTCCCCTAGCGTTGATGATGAATCCTAAAAACTTCCCTGATGCAACGCCGAAAGAACACTTCAGCGGGTTGATCTTCATTCCATAAAACCTGAGTATGTTAAACATTTCAGCTAAGTCTTGAATGTGGTCGTTTGACCGTCGTGACTTCACGAGCATGTCATCCACATAGACTTCCATGGTTTTGCCCAGCTGGTCCTTGAACATTTGATTCACCAAACGTTGATAAGTTGCTCCAGCCTTCTTCAATCCGAAGGGCATCACTATATAGCAATACAGCCCGACATTTGTAACGAAGCTGGTGTGTTCTTGGTCCGGAATATGCATTGGGATTTGGTTGTATCCTGAGTAAGCATCCATGAATGACAGTAACTCGTGTCCTGCGGTGGAATCGACCAACTGATCGATCCTAGGCAACGGGAAACTGTCCTTAGGGCATGCTTTGTTCAAGTCGAAATAATCTACGCAAGTCCTCCATTTCCCATTCGCCTTCTTTACTAGCACGGGGTTGGAGACCCATTCCGGGTAGAGGGCGTCGCGGACGAACCCATTTGCTTTGAGTTTGTCCACCTCCTCTCCAAGAGCGGCGGATCTCTCCGGATCCATTCCTCTCCTTTTTTGCTTGATTGGGACGTATTTCGGGTCTATGTTCAACATATGACTCGTGATGGCGGGAGAAATCCCACACATATCAGAATGCGTCCAGGCGAAAACATCAAGGTTTGCCCGGAGGAAGTCGCTAAGGTCTTCAGTCATTGCGGGGCCTAACTGTGATCCGATCTTCAGTATTCGCGAAGGGTCGTCACGGCTAACTGAAATGTCAATTGTTAATTCAGCCGGTGCCGCCTTCTCTTCCCTGGGTTTCTCATCGTCGTCTCTCGGATCTATATCTCCGTAGATCCGAGAACTATGCCCGAGCCAGGGCTCGGGCGCTACTTGTCAATTATCCGTATTGAGGATGCGGACGGGTTTGTCCGCAACCTTTCCCTTCTCCCTCCGGTGGGCCTCTCGGAGCTCGGCCACATAACAGGAACGACCAGCTGCTTGGTCACCGTGAACAATGCCTACTCCTTTGTCAGTCGGAAACTTCAAAGTTAAGCACCACGGGGCTAATGCCGCCCTAAATTCAGCCAGGCCCGGCCGACCCAAGAAAACATTATACGGAGAGTCCACATCCAAAACTACAAAGGGTAGAATTCGTACCCTCCGACGCTCGCCTTGTCCCAGTTCAACTGGTAACTCGACATATCCTACTGCATCAGTCACAGCGCCGTTAAAGCCGTGGATACGAGCTTTGGATGGTTTCAAGTCTTTTGTCTCTAGCTTCATCTGATCGTAGGCCTTCTTGAAGATGATGTTGACTGAACTTCCACAATCAATCAAAATTCTTTTTACATATGCTGGTCCGATCGTTGCAGATATGACCATGGGATCGATGGTCGGAGCCTCTACCTGATCAGCGTCTCTGTTCCTGAACACAATATCGTCTGTCATCACGCACTGCTGCTTAGCAGGGGCCCCGTCCTCTACGTTCGAACAGCACTCAAAATCTGCATGCTTCAAGGAGCTTGCATATCGTTCCATCTCTTGCCAGTTCTTATCTGCGGGATGAGGTCCGCCGATAATTGTATTTATGACCAGTCATCCAACAGTTCGGGCAGGCTCCTCAGGATGACGTGGAGCTGGTGCATGACCTGGGTTGGACGTTCCCTGTCCTCCTTCCTGTGGATCCTTTACAAATTCTTGCAACTTCTTTTGTCTGATCAATTTCTCGATAGCGTCATGCAGGTGTCTGCACTCTTCCGTGTTGTGTCTATAAGTTTCATGGAAGCGGCAATATTTCCCAGTCCGCTTCTGTTCTTCAGTTGATTCTTTTGGACGTGGTTTTCTGTACTGAAAAGTATTGCATGTGGATAGGTAAATGTTCTCAAGTGGGGCGTTTAGCGGAGTGTACTCGCTGTAGCTTGGAATTCTCGACTTCCACTTTCCCGCTTCTTTCCTCTTTCCTTGACTTCTTCCTCCGGACTCTTTGGGCTGCACAGGCTTACTCTGGACATTGACTTGGACCTTTCCCGAATTGTCTCCAGATTGCTTCACAGCAATGTTGCTCTTGATTGACTCTTGGGCAGGTCCCGGTGCCTTATCTCGTCGTACCCACCTAGCTTCCTCTCTTCTTATGAACTGGTGTGCCTTGGAGTAGAAACGCTCTAGCGTAGCCAGAGGTTTTCCTGCCAGCCAGTCTCCGAATTCAGAATCCGGATCTACACCTCTCATTACAGCCATTAGAATTGCATGGTCATTGGGATTACTGACTTCAGTTGCCGCAACGTGGAATCTTTGTAAGTACTCCTTCAGCGACTCTCCAGGATTTTGGATTACACTTGACAGAGACATCACGTCCTTTGGGCGTGTAGTGTGTATCCTGAACTGCTCAATAAACTTCTTTGCCAACTCCTCGAAATTTGATACGGATCGCGGAGGAAGTCGGGTGAACCACATAGTAGCGATCCCAGATAGAGTAATCGGAAAGCACCTACACTTGGTGGCATCATTTGCTCTGGCTGAATCCATCATCCATTCATACCTCATTACATGTTGTCTGGGGTCAGTCTTTCCTTCGTATGCAGGAATAGTTGGCATGCTAAACTTCTTGGGGTACGCCGCTTGTAGCACAACATCCGTGAACGGAGTATGACTTCTTGACACTCCCCAGTCGTCATTTGATAAGCCCTGATTTTCTTTCATCAGTTGCCTGATCATGGCCGTCAGATCGGGTGTCTGTATGGAAGCTGGGAGGTTGGAGTCAGTTCTACGCGCCTGTCCATGCTGATGCCTCCTTTCCTGGCGATCTGCCAATCGTGCGTCTTGAGGCTCAACATTGTTAGCATTTTGATGATCTGGAGCTCCATCCTCCATCTGTACTCCGGTTCTGAAGCTTCTAGTTCTGGCTTGGTCGCGGTCTCCAGCTGTTCGAACAGCAGCATCCGCCCTTGCAGCTTCAGTCTTGCGGCGTCTACGCCTGGGTGGTTCATCAGAAGAAGTAGAGCTGTCAGATGAGGAATAAGCAGCAGGATTGCCCCCAGCATTCTGTTGCTGCTGTTGAGTGAGTTGTGCCATCAGGTTGGCATTAGCTTGCATCTGTTCTCCCAGTTGTCTCCTGCTTTCCCTAAGTTCTCTCATCAAGTCATTGAACTCTACTCTGGTGACAACTGGAGTCTGTTCTTGAGCGGCAATCCCTGCACTCGGGATCGCTGGTTGATTGCTAGGTCCTGCTTGTTTCACGCTAGCAGTCTCTCGGGCATCCACATTAAGAGAAGCTGACCTGGTACGTGGTCTTGCCATTGTAGAGTTATTGGTATGAACTCTGAGTAGAATCAACGGATGTCCTATCAGTAAGTCGGATCTTCTTTGGGGGATTTGTTCAATCCAGTAGCTTCAAAGCAGATCCTTGAGGTCTGAGAATTCGAATTCTCAGTGAAAGCACCAAAGTGTTAGCACCAAAATTGGTCACTAACCTCGTAGAAGAAGATTGTGAAGAGATATAAGTGATGAAATCAAATTAAACAGAGAAGACAGTGCTAATCTAAATACAGAAAGTAAGAACACCAAATTTATAGTGGTTCAGCGTAATTGCCTACGTCCACTTTGAGGTTAAACTTTATTGATCTTCTTCATAGTTGATTACAAATACAATTCGTGAATCAAATGCTTCTATGAAGTTGTTAAGTAGAGAAGATGAGTCTTGAAAATGGCAGAGTCTCCCCGGTGTTTTCTCTCCCCAAAAAGGATCCATTTCACTGTGACCCTGCCCCTCTATTTATAGGCAAATATGGGCTGGACTTTCCAAGTGGGCTGGATAGCCGAACGCTCAAGCCCTAGTGCAGTGGTCGTTGTATGCCAAACCAGGCGTGCCGAACGCTCTGCGCCGAACCATCCCTTCTATGCCGAACGGTATGTTGGTGTCGTGGGAGGTGTAGGATGGTTGTCTGTTGAGGCCGAACGCTCTACGCCGAACCATCCCTTCTATGCCGAACGGTATGTGCATGCCGAACGATACCGGTATCCTGAGTAGTTGTGTCATGTTGAATGTCTCCTGGATGTCGAGTATTACGCCGAACACCATGGGATGCCGAGTACTCCTGTTGCTGAGTAGTCTTGATGCCGAGCGCCTTTGTATGCCGAGCAGCCTTGATGCCGAGCAGTCTCGATGCCGAGCAGCCTTGATGTCGAACAGTCTTGATGCCGAGCAGTGGTTGACGTTGAGTGCCAGTTGACGCCGAACACTGCTGAGTATTTCGCCGAACATTACTGGACGCCGGACACTAATGGATGCCGAGTACTACGCCGAGTACTCATGGATGTCAGTTGCTTCGCCGAACACTCCTTGATGGCCAGTGCTTCGCCGAACACTCCTTGGTGTCGGTCACTCTCTAATGCCGAGCACTTATTGCCGAGTACTAGTTGCCTGGTCAAATCCCCAGGAAACAGATGTTATTTTAAATTTAACATGTGTTACATATTATACAAGAAAGTGATATATATTTGTATATCTACCTAAGTAATTATTTCAAAATATTATGTATATATATATATTGATTTTTTTCATTTTATGTTTTTAATTTAAAACAATAATATTGAAATGTATATTTATTTAAATTGGGTTTGAATTTAGGATATGTTTGTATATGTAAATAATTATATATAGTTATATATATGTTCACGTATATCAATTATCTTCACTGATCCAGTTCTAATTTGTTTCCATCAATTCCTATTCCAGCCTCGTCTATCAATCTGTGCTCAATTGCTTCGCTTTGACACTTATCGTTTGAATTTGGTCGATTTTCGAATTCGTGAGTTATTCCGTGTGCTTGTCCTATTTATCTCTAGCCTTGAAAGGTGAGCAATCACTCACGATTAACGTTCTTTTATTTATTAAATTTGATTTCAATTGAAACGATAATTGAAATGTGGTGCTGCTAGTTATTTACATTGCTATATATATGCCATTATCTGTATCTGTTCACCTGTAACATCTGACACCATTATCTGTAATTTATATTTCTATATATATGCCATTATCTGTATCTGTTCACCAGTGACATCTGACACCATTATCTGTTATTTATCACTAATGATATATGCCTGTTACTGTTGTTATATTTTTATAATATCTGTTATCACTCTGCAAATTCCCTATTAATATAGAATTCACTATGGGTTGAAATGATACATACCCGAACGATCTGTAGAATAGGAGAAAATCGTTATTGGTTGAAATGATAAACCCAAGCGATTTTCATTTGAATTGAATTTGGGGTTATGGGTTGAATGAATATATACCCGAATATAATTTAAATTATGGATTGAAATGATAAATATCTGTATCACTTGACCATAGGGTAGAAAATTATATACAAACACCGTTGGTCTATATATAAATATTTGAAAAATGATTTCTATAGTTTTGAAGGAAATATATGGTTGTAATAAATATTAATTTTAAAGATCTAATAAAGTTGATTTAATAAAGTCGATTTAATCAATATAAAATAATGTTTAAGTATTTATGTAAATTTATAGTTTCAAATATAGAGTTTATAATGATTCAGGTTGGAAAGATAAATTGAAATTGATTTGAAATTATATTTATTTAAGAATTTTACTTAAATAAGGTTGATTTGAAATTTATTAAATTTGAAATTTGAAAGATATGTTTTATAACTTGAATTTGATTAATAGTGACTTAAATGAATATTTCAAACTTATATAAATTTAAATGGGATATTTTGTTTATTTAAATTTCAAATTGAAGTCGTATTTAGATGTATTGAAATGATTAAAGAAATATCTCAGAAACAAAATGTAATGAAATTAAATTGAGATATAAATGGAATTATCAAATTTAGTTTTGAAATGTGAATATTTAAAGCTTTGAAATATATTGAAATTGAAATGGCTTATTTTGTGGTTCAAATATGTATTTGAAATTGATAATTGAAATGGTTTATTGAAAAGCTGAATCGAGTTGAAATTGATGATTTGAGATTTGATTAAATTTAATTTTGGAATTCAAGTTTATGTGAATCGATTTGTGAAATTTGAGTAAGCTATTTTTATATAAGGTATTTTAAACTATATCTAAAACTATTTATATTTTACTTTATAATTTTTTATATAAATTATTTCAATATAAATCATTTTAAATATAAATTATTCTATTATAAACTATTTTAACTTATAACTAATTTTATATAAACTATTTTATTGTATAACCTATTTTTCTATATATACAAATTTTAATATCTAAACTATTTAAGAGGAAAGTGTTAGGATTCCAAAATGTTATGATTTCAAGCTAAGATTTCAAAGTGTTATGAATTTCAAGGTTTTGATTTCCAAAGTGTTTTGATTTTGGAAATGGATTTATTTGAAGTGAAAGTGATATCGTATTGATATGGTTTTGAAATGGCAATGATATGTCGGTTTTGAAATATAAATATTTTGAAAGTTTATTAAATGACCATCGGTGTAATAATACATAGTTTTTAAAGAGACCGGTATCGGATATGGACTTACTCTCTGTCGATACCAAAACCACTTTAATAACTAATATACGCGGAGTGTTGATCCAGAACTAAGTGGATGGTTTTGATGAACGCGTTGACTGAAGAAAGAGAACGATTTTGGATGACCCCTGACATGACTAAAACAGGAGCCGCGTCGGGCCATTGAGGTTCGCCACCTCTAGCGGACACACTTCTTCGTTACCTTATCTATTACTTATGTGATTCGATTTGGGTGCACCCCTTGATTTGGGAGTGTTGTTTCACGGTGTTGGGGTAGTAGCTGCTATGCCCAACATCAGTCTGGATCAGGCAACTACTAGTATCCTAGTTGGTATCGCCTCATGTACCTTGTCATACTGATTATCCTATTCACGACCACTACGATTTGTTTTGTGTTATACCTATGGGGTACCCTCTGATAACCACTAGTTTACGGTGGGGCTTACGGTGCTGTATAGACTATGACATTATAAAAATGTGTTAAGGGAGATTATGGTAACACCTTAACGCTATTTTGATATCGTACTTTACTGATTAGACATTATCTACTTAGCGTACACTACTACATAGTAGATAGTTTAACGGATCCTTGGAGGATGGTTGTCCCAAACATCCTTTGAGTTACTTGTATTTCAGTCGTTATTTCACTTGAGTTGGATTTATTGGTATAAGAATGTTAATCCTGACTCGAGTGTTTTGTCTTTTCTTTACGCTCGGGTCAGACTAAGTGTACCAGTATTTGAGACTCACCTTTGGAGTTGGAGCTTCGCTTGGAGATCCAGCTATCTATCCAGCTTTCAGATATTCAGTTTATTCCAGTGATGTATTCTGATATTGTATTTGACTATTGTATTCGAGACTTCTGTTGTATCATGCTTAACTCTATTTTATATATATAGTAGCTTCATGAACTACTATTCTTTTGTTTCCACTGCATTATTGTTATATTACTCTGTGTCTGTGATTATTTTATTTATTGTATATGCTGAGTTTTTCGAAATTTAAATTAACAATCTATTGTTTTGAATTATTCAAGTCCGACATGTGTGGATTTATTGTCGATTTGAATGGTCCAAAATAGCGGGTCGTTACAGCGCGATAGGGCATGTGAACACGGCACGTGAGGCAATGCTAGGGTAGATATACCGTTTACGGATCCAGACTGGTGGTAACACATAATAGCTACTACCGCCCACCTCGAGACACACTCCCAAATCATAGGTGCACCCAATCAAATTACAAAGTAATAGAATGGTGCCGAAGAAATGTGTCCGATCGGAGTAATGACCTCACTTGGCCCGGCATGGCTCCTGTTTTAGTCACATCTAAGCTGACTCACGGGAGTCAGGGCTACATAAATACCTCATACAAAATCCGACAACAAACCATCCTCCTTCATTCTGGAATCTCCACCACGTACACAGTTTTTAAAGTGGTTTTCGGTATTGGCAGAGAGTATGAAAATATCCGATCCGGTCTCTTTAACAACCAAACGCTTATTTCACACCGTGGTCATTTATATTTCAAACAGTTCATATTCATATCAAAATATCATATTTATTTCAAAAACATATCGCTTCCGAAATCATATTCACTTCCGAAATCACGTCACTTTCGAAATCATATTCACAAATAGTTTAAACCGTCATATCAAAGTATTAGTATTTAAATCCATTTAATCTAAATCATAACAGTTTCAACTTACATAGTTTAAACATTGAAAATAGTTATATATATATATATATAAATAGTTATAAATTAAAAATAGTTTATATTTAAAAATAGGTTATAGATTGAAATAGTTCATATATTAAAATAGTTTATATATATTAAAAATACTTTATATAATAAAATTAGTTTCCTCCAATTTCACAAGTCGATTCAAATCAACTTAAATTCCAAAATTCAATTTAAATCAATCCCAGTTGGACAATTTTAATTTTAAAAGGTTAAAGATTGAATTCGAATTCTAAATAAACCATTTCAATTTATGTCGATTTCAAACCTTGATTTGAACTATCACTTCAATTCCAATAAAATTCAAAGTTTAAATATTCAAACATTTACAATATAAGTTTCATTTATATTTCAACATTTAACTTTAAAAAATTTCTTTCAAATTGAAAAATATTCACTTAACCATTTTAAATAACAATTAAATAAAATCTCAATTTATAAATTGGAATCAATATTAAATATTCAGTCTTAATTTTATTTAAAGTTGAGAATATTCATTTAATCACTTTTTATCAAATCAAGTTATAAATCATACCTTTCAAAATCTCAAAATCAATAAATTCAAATCAATTCTTATTTAAATTCGATTAGTAACCAATTTAAATTCCAAGTCAACATTAATTTATCTTCCTTACCTCTATCATTTAAGCTCTAAAAATTTATTTTTAAAATATTAATATAAATTTAAATAGATGCTTAAACATATTATATACTAATTAAATTAAATTTTATTAAATTAAATCTTATTATTTAATTTATTTTATATTAAATCTTATTTTATATATTTTTAAAATAATAAAATTATAAGTAAAATCTTAAAATTTATATTTTCCAAAACATATTATTTTTAAAAATCTAAATTTTATACATATATAAAAATAGCATTTGTATATTATATTTTAAAAAAAAATCAATATTCATTAAAACCCATATATTTCCTTTCAAACTTTGGAAATCATTTTCAAAATATAGACCAACGGTGTCCATATATAATTTTCTATCCTATGGTCAAGTGATACATATATTTATCATTTCAATCCGCAAATTAAATATTTACAGATATATATCATTTCAACCCGCAATCCCTAAATTTCAAAAATCAATGAAATCGCTTGGGTTTATCGTTTCAACCCATAACGATTTTCCCTTAATCTATAAGATCGTTCAGGTATGTATCGTTTCAACCCATAGGGAATTCTAAACTAACAGGGAATTTGCAGAGTGAGAACAAATATAATAATATAACATATCAACAATAGGCATATATCATCAGTAACAAATTTAAATATAATATATACAACAGGTTATAGTGTCATATGTCACAGGTAAACAATTACAAATAATGGCATATCATATTTAACAATTAAATAACTTAACAATTCGAATTTAATAGCATATTTCAATCATCATTTCATGTGAATTAAATTTACTAAATATAAGAATGTTAATCGTGAGTGATTGCTCACCTTCCGAGGCTAGAGAAATTAGACAACACGACAAGCTACGAATTGAATCACGAACTCGAAAATCGACCAATCCAAACGAAAAATCTCAAAGCAAAGCAAGGTGAACATGGATTCGACGAACAAAGCTGATAATTAGAAATCAATGAAAACAAATCAAAATCGGCTTGATATAAACTAAACGGAATGCATATTATATTATATTTTTTCTTAAAACCAATATTTTGTTAAAAACCCAAAAATAAAAATCTTCATAAAAAACATTTATAAAACCATATATAAAAATAAAAAATATATATATATATATATTATATTTTAAAAATCTATATATATATATTTAAAATCAAAGTATCTATACATATTTTATATTTCAAAAATCATTATTTCTAAAATCATATCAAAATTAAAATAAAACCCTTATTTCTATTTGAAAAATCAAAACACATGAAATAAAATTTAAAATCGATATTTTATACTTTATTCCCTTAAATAAGCATGAATAGGAAGGCAAAGATGAATGCAACTTTGTAAATACACAAACCTTTATCATATATATATTTAAAATAGAAGGCTGTTGTGTGAAACATGCTACAACAAAACACTCAACTAATATTTCCCATAATACATGAAACCAAATTTTCAAAACCTTGATGTTGTAGCAAAGTAAACATAAAATATATATTCATATATATATATATATATATATATATATATATATATCCTGTTGTAGCAAAACCTTATACTCATATATGTATTGTTATAACATATTTACAAAACTTTGATGCTTTATAACATATAATATATATACATAACAACCCATAATATATATAATGTCCTTTATTCTATAGTACATACCCCTTTATTTCAGAACAAGGTAAAAGAAATAGAGGACTCACGGCCAAAGAAAAGTTGGGAGCAACCGGTTTGGGCATAGCAGAAGCGGTCAAGGGATGAAGTGGTAGAGGCGACGTGTAGGCAAGGCTGTGGGGTTCGGAAGGGCTGACGTGATTGGCCGAGCAAGCTTGCGTGGGTAGGAGGAAGGGTGAACAAGGCGGAACGGTTGCTGCTTGGTCAGGGTGAGGAGGCGCTGTCGGTTTGCAAGGGTGGTCAAGGTAGGTGGTTGCTCGGAGTTGTCAGTGAGGTGAGAAGCTTTCCATGGTGGGAAATGGATGTTGCACTGGTGGCGGGGTAGGCTGAGGAGGTCATCGATGACTGGAAAGCTTTGGTGGTGGGCTACTGTCACGGCGATGGGCGAAGACAAGGCAGAAGAGGGGATGGTCGGTGATAGGCTGAGGCGCGGCGAGCTGACGTGGGTTCGTGGACGGCGGAGCAAAGGAGAAGGTTCTCCGAGAAAAATATATATGTGCACGAAAATATATATATGTATGTATATATATATATATATATATATATATTTCCATGTAAGAAGACAATGAAAGTGGAAAGAAGGGAGCAAGGCCGAGCAAAATATGGGGCAGGTATGAGATATATGGAACGTGAATGGCCTAAGTAGGTGACAACAAAATAAAAGAAAGCTTGAATCAAATATATGTATTATTTTATATTATAAATTTACGAACAGAATCAATGAAATAGAAGGCCAAGTGGTATGAGATTGGAAGTGAAAAGTTGGAGCAGGTTGACAATTTAAAAGCAACAGCAAATATATATTTATTTTCGTATGTCAGAACAAAGAAAAGTAAAAAAAATGAAAGTGGCAGCGCACTATAATTTACATACAGGGAATAGTGACAGTCAGGCACGTGAATTCCGGATTAATTTAAAGCAAATGGCGATATGATTTACAGAGTAGAAAATGAAAGGACACGGAACACTAAAGGTTCCAAAACGAATACCGATACGGATAACCGTTCCGCGGATTTCGCCGCATAACGGACTCCGAAATGCACAACTGAATAGATTGCGGATATCAGCACGACGAGACGAACAGAATGGTACACATATATGAACGATACGACCATTCTATCAAAAGTCATAATCGCTGCCAAAACTACTGCTAAATCGTCGAAAATAAGATAAACGGGGCTAGAGCAGTCCAAATTTGATGAAATGAAATATGACGTCTCACTCAGAAAATGATTTACATTTTTATTATATAAAAATGTTCAGATTTCGAAAATACTTTATTTTCATCAAATTAACTGATTTTAAATTGAAATTGAAAATAACACAACAGAACTAACATACATATTTTCCAATGAAAATTTGTCATTTGCTATGTTTAAATAGACGCATCTCAAATATCATATTTTCATCATCAAATTTAATTGTGTTATTTTAAAAAAAATTCAGTTAATTACGTTATTTAAACCTTTAAAATTACCGGATCGTTACAACTACCCTATCAAATTTTCCTTGAAAACATTTCTTTCAAATTGATTTAACCCTTTAAATCGTACTTAAACAAGGAAAATATACTTTTTGCTTTACTCAAATATCTTTGCCATGATATATATACTTTACACAAAACAATGTTGACAAGATATATGGGATTATCTATCCCTCTAAAGTAAGTTAAAACCCCTCTTTAACTTAAAAGATCTTAGGCCATGAATCGTAGGTAAACCATTCAAAATCTTTGCTTAAAAACTTTAAACAATACCTTTCGAACCCATTGAAAGTACCTCTTTTAACATAAGTTAACTACTATACCTTGAAACACTAGGCCAAAGGGCCAAAACATACCTTTCGAAATCATTGAAGGTATCCCTTCAAAAGCTTTATAAAACCTTAGACATCCTCTTTTCAAAACACTTTAAACTTGCCTTTCGAAAGCATTGGAAACTTTCTATTTAAAGATTCAGGTAAACCTTTCGAAAACATTGGGGAACCTCCCCTTCGAAACCTTCATTATATATCTTTCAAAAGCATTAATGTCCTTTACTTAAAACAAACCTTTCAAAAGCACTACGTTCAAGTAAAGGTTTTTGGAACATAGCTTCGAAACCATTTAAAACCATTCCTTTCGAAACCTTTAGCATTTACTTTTAATATATCTAAGGGTCTTAAAAAAACTAGGGCGAAAGCAACTCTTTCGAAAGCATTATTCCTAAGTAAAAGAAAGTAGATTTTTCGAAACCAACCCTTTCGAAAGCATGGAGAAGCGACTTCCAAGTTTAAAAGTAAAAGCACCCTTTCGAAAGCATTTGTTCGAAGGGTTGAATGCGGCTGCAAGGGTTTCAACCCCCCTTCGAAAGCTTGTTTAAAAACAAAAGGTGGCAACCCATTCGAAAGCCCTTTCTTTATATAAACAGAAGCAAGTTCGTTAAGTCGAAAGCTCCAACCCCTTCAAAAGCCTTATTTATAACCAAAATAGTTCCAAGCTAAAAGAGCTACTTCTACCCCTTCGAAAGCACATTTCGACTCTATACCTTCCAATCCACTAAGTACCAAGGCATTGATACCATGTATATTAGTTTTGACTTGGTTAGGGTGGATGTATCATGTTGAAGGGTGGCTGCTATAAGTGGCGAAGTAGTAATCCTTTACAAAACTAATTTTCAAATTTTTAAAGTAATATCTTTCCAACTACTTGCCTTATTTGTCAACATATAATTGGTTGCCATTTCTTTTATAAATATCTTTTCTAAAAGTGCTTCCGAATTCACTAATTAGCAATTTATAACATTTAACAAATTGCTCCTTCTCCTTTTATAAACATATAAAACATTTAAGTCTCGTACCTTAAATAACTTTATA
Organism: Allium fistulosum; assembly: GCA_030737815.1. Lineage (NCBI taxonomy): Eukaryota > Viridiplantae > Streptophyta > Magnoliopsida > Asparagales > Amaryllidaceae > Allium > Allium fistulosum. The sequence goes on along the minus strand of CM060901.1, from coordinate 1,264,694,863 downwards.
TCCTTTATAAAACACTTAGGAAAATTCTCTAAAAATTCCCATAAATCACTTTTAATATGTTTTCTAACATATTTAAATTTTGGACCCAAAGCTAACATATAATAGCCAAAATTAATTTTTAACCCAATTTAACCATTTTATTTACTAGAAAATTCATAATAAATCCACAACAACTTAGAAAATTATAAAACTTGAAACTCATCTCTAAAATAATTTTTCTGACCTTATGTCAAAGTCGCAAGCCGTTTGGATGTCATTTAATAGGGTTTCCAAATTAATTCTTATCATAAAATCTATATGAAATAGCACAAATGATCAACAAGCATATATATACTTTTAAACAATTAAAACATGGCAATATCCTTGCAAAATAAATTCGGATCTTATCTAGAATCCGAAAACAATAAAAATGGGATGTAATCTATTATTCACCTTAGCTTGTTTATTAAGAAGGCTGAGATATGCTCTTGAATTAATTTGATTAAGCTTCTCACTTGAATCCTTGCTTATCTTCCTTTTGTTTTCTTCTAATGTTGGCCGTCCAAGCTCTATATTTAGTTTTGTTTATGAATGTTGTAAATGAAATTGGAATAAGGATTTTGGGTATAAGAATATAACCTATTCCAACTTTGCCCTTATCTTATTACCTTTAATTTATTTTAATTCTCCTTGGCTTTAGATTAATTAGGCACGGCTACCCTATGATGATACAAATCTCAATCCTTAGTCATTTATATTATTTCATTTAATTTATCTAATTAAATGTTCTAAATAATGTTAGTCAAAATTAGGGTCGTTTCATATGGAGATGGCTTTGAGAAGAAGGAAACGAATGCAAAGAGGAAAAAAATGAGATACCAAAAAGAAGGAGAAGTACACACAAATATTTATATAATGAAGTAGAAGAAATTAATTAATTAATTAATAATAAAATAAAGGAGGAAAAAACCAAAAATGCCCTTGAATCAAATTGTCAACTTAGCCATCATATCCATAATGCTAAGCATTTGTTACATGTTGGATAATACCTTAAGCATTTGTTAACTCAATGGATAATAGCCTAATCCATTTACTTTTTTCAACCTTTTCACTTAAGCTTCCCATCCATCACTTTCATGTTTTCAAATTTAAATTCTGTATCTTATAAATTCTTGTTTATTTACACACTCAAGCCATCAAATCACTTTTTATGCTTTGAAATTTTAAGTATAAATAAATTCTTATTTTTATTAATACATGTTTTACTTACATAGCTTTCCTTAATCATTTTGAATACTATCTTTTAATAAATAACTGAAGGCACTATAAGATTTAACAATTTTTAGTTTAATAAAAGGTTAAAATCTAGAAAACGGACTCCGATCACATTTTTAGTTTTTCGTAAAACCATTATCTTTGTAAACAAAATTCAAAAATAATTTTTTCAATAATATTATATAAAAGTCTACTTAACTATTAAATCCATTATTTAAATATTTAAAATAAATTCAATATTCCCAAATTAAATCGAAAAAATTCTGGGTCGTTACATATATCAAGTTCAAATCAAATCAGATTCAGTGCTAATCGATAGCTTATGGTCAACAGTTCAGAGATTAGCAATCTATTGAATTAGAATTAGTTTGATGATTAGATTTCATCATTTTAAGGAGTGCTTATGGGCTTTGGCTATAAGGTATATTCCTAACATGTTAATAAATATTAATTTAAATGTAACAACCCGCCTTTTCGACCATCGAAAGTCGACATCGAATACATCTGTTGTATTCAAATGTTGAACATCCAATCATCGGAAAGGCAGATTGTTAGGGTAAAATAAAAAGAAAAGAATAGAACAGGGAAATCAGCATCTCACAATGGAATCGACAACATATAATATAACAAAGACGGTAAAATTTGTCACTCTAAAATACAGAATACATCAAAGTTAAAAACAAACCTTATCAGCTGGGTAGTTATATATTTCTGACCTTACAATTGCCAATAGATATACACTATAGTACAGTGGAAAATATAACACTACGATGGGTGAACGTCTAGCTTTTCTTCAATAACTCCATATCACCAAAGCCAACCTGGGAAAAACTCGGTCTGACCCGAGAATTATAATAAAATAACACCCGGGTCAGTCTGAAAATTGAGCGTGAGAAAACTCAAGTAATATGATGAACATATAAAAATTCTGAGATCGCACTGCTAATGTGGAACGAGCTTTTAACTCACAAGGATAACATTCATAAATGAAGAAATGAGCATCAAATCTAAGCAACAATCCAATCAAGCAAGAGAAATAAACAATAGAAACAATCCAAATAAAGAGGATTATACTAGTAAGAGCAAAACCCATGTTGAATGAATGAGTATAAATAATATCCAATTCCCGACTTGAAAGAATGGTCAAAAATAATTGAACATAGAGAAGATCACAATGCATTTCTCCATGCAATTAAGGAAAAAAATCAAAGATTTGATTTAACAACAATGGAAAGCTAAGCTTTTCCAACAATGACTAGGAGGACGCACCCCCCTTATGGAAAGTATACCTCTAGAAATATACTTGAGAACTCTGATGGCTCTCGGACATGTCCAAGCTGGACCCCGCCAACGGTTACCAAGAATCCTAGTTTTTCACATCTCAATGCGCAAAAATTGATTTCAATCTAGAGTGGATGTGAAAATACCCTAATGGAAGCAACCCCACATAGCTTGGCTTCCACTCTATCTTTGGGTTTAGTCATTTCCGACAAAGGATAACAAAGCTCAAATGAGCAAAACATCATCATAGAGTGACGAAATAAAAAGAAAAAAGCAGAATCAAAGTTGATAGTCGATATATTAACTATCGGGTATGATAAGATGGTTGTTTTCGCTTGTGCTTGATTTTCACATCACAATACCTTTTAAGACACTTTAAAAACATTCTTTTTTTAAATATTCCTTTTAAAAGGGCAAATTATATTTTCTAAGTGTATTGAAACTAAGGTCAAAACGAATGTCAAAACATTGTTTCTTATAAACCCAAACCATTTACACTTAGCTTTTTCTTTGAAATAATCCCTTTTAAAAGATCTTGTTTATAAACTATTATTTATAAATTTTAAAACAATATTTATTATCCCAAAAGATAATAATCAATTAAATTACTTTTATAAACTTTTGAATTCAAGGTTAACTATCCCGAAGGACAATTTATAACATCCTTTTTATAATCCTTAAAAACAATATTAATTATCCCAAAGATAATAAATCATATTTCTAATCTCCCTTATAAATCAATCAATTATCTTTATTTTAACTGTTAATTGATTCTAAAACACTATTATTAAATGAGTAAATTAACTTTATAATCTTTATTAAATTAGATAATTAACTTTAAAACACTAAATCAATTAATTAACTTTAAGATACTTTTATTAAATCAATTAATTTACTTTAAACTCTTTTGTTAAATCAATTAATTAACTTTTGAAAACACCATTAATTACAAATATGAACTAAATTCAAATATCAATAACTAAATGGTAAACTAGATTCAACACCATTAATTAAAACGAAAAGCTAAATTTAAAACATCATTAATTAAAATAAATAATTAAACTCAAATATCATTATTTAAAATGATTTATTAATTTAAAATATCATTATTGAAATGATTTATTAATTTCAAATATTACTAACTAAATTTTTTATTAAATCTAAAAATCTTTTGTTAAAATGATTTATTAACTTAAAAACATCATTACTTAATATGACTTAACTAAATTCAAATATCATTAACTAAATGGATTAATTAAATTAAAACATCATTAGTTAAACATATTTAATTAACTTTAACACCATTAATTAAATTATTAATTAATTTAAATATCATTAATCAAAATTGTTAATGAATTTAAATATCTATTTTGTGAAAATACAAGCATAAGACAACTTACATGAAATGTTTAGGAGATGATATTCAACAGTTGAAGCTATAGCGAAAATTGCTATAAAGTCATTTAAACAATTTAATTAGATTATCACAATTAATTTCAACTAAACAATAATTTGAGCAACATAAAGAAATAAATAATTATTATTGTGAGAAACCGCTTAGGGTCTCTCTATAAATATTCCTTGCAAAATAATGGTTACGGATAATATATATCATCGTAAGAGTTCACAATAATCAAGTTAATATGTCGTCCGTTTTCCAAAATTGGATTTCAACCAAACATCAATCAAATAACAACAACAATGTCTAACTATCAACCAACCATTCAACAATCAATTTATAGCATCATGGATATTATATAGCAAATTTAAAGGTAAGTAACTCATAGAAATTTCAGTTGTCGTCGAAATGTTCCGGTTTGAACTAAAATCGAATGGACGTTCGATTTTATCCCAAAATTTTACAAGCTCCAAATCCATCCAATCCAATTCCAGAGCGTAGATGACATTACTACAAGTCCAACGCAACTGACTGTGGTTGATTTGGACCTCATATGAAATAGTTATAGATTTTATAAGTTATCGAATTATAAATAAATTAATTAACACTAATCTCAATCATTAAATCAATTACCGAATCCAAATCCCTCTTCCCCAAAATTTACTTCCCTCTTGTACATGATATCACCGTGAAAACAAATGTGCACGCACAACTTTGAAACTGTACACGCACGCCTCCATCACTTACCCAATCAACGAAACCAGGTGTCGTTATCGCCTATGTAACTCCTCTCAACTACCTCTCTGTCACAGACCCTAAACCCTAATGCATGGCAACCCAGTACACAATGCGACTTACTATCCAGGTCATTTGAACCCAAATGCCACAAATCACCTCACCCCACCTGAATGCTCCAAACCGCTGTCAAATAGCATCTCTTCGGACCACGAACCAAATGGCACATTCGATTACTCCTCCGACTATCACTTGTGGTTTGCGACCACTAGTTCATCTACAGGCAAAAGTCGCGATGCCCATACGTGCATTGCACCATACCAAAACATCATCGTCGATGCCAATTGTCATCACGAACTCGAATACACCGTCAACCGCGCCTATCTTCCCCTAAATCGAGCTCACAGTCTTACCCTAAGTTCATTGCCATATCCGGCTACCCCCAAATCATTGATGCACACTATAAAACCTATACCCAAATGAAGATCACGGTTCTACAAGTACAAAGATCTTTTTTTGTGATTTTATGTGGAGTATAGGATTTGATTACGAATTTTAAAAATTTAGGACTTTTTTGTTTTACTGGAAGTGATGAAATAAAGGAGGAGGTAATGAAAAAGAGGGAAAGAGGAAAATCATGAAATTGAAATGAAAAAAATGGGATCAGTGACAATTCATTTGATTTTGATTTTATAACCAAATAAAATAATATATAAAAAACATTATTACTATGTTTACTTTTTTTTATAATAAAAGGACTTCTCGAGCCATCCAAAATGTCCATGCGATACAATCCTTATTTAAAATTTGAATTTTGATTTGATTTTACCATGAATTTTAAATGAATTATCTATGGTACCCTGCTACATAATATTTCATCCGAGTATGAACCGCGAGTGATCAAAATAAAAATATAATTATGCACTAAAATGTGACGTGATCATAAATCAACAGTGAATTACACAGATTTTTTTTGAAATTTCCCAAATATCATCATTTCTCGTAGACTTCAAACAAAAATATAATTATCTTCCAAACTAAAAATTAGGGAAAAATCATATAAATTAAATTAAAAATACACCATCAAAAATCAAGTCATTTTATTTCAATTTGGTTTTCCTATTATTTATTATATTCAGACCATTTATTATTGAAAATAAATTTACAGAATGATTCACCATTATTATTTATTAATTGTAAATGGAGTTAAATAAGATGATTAAATTCATTTAATTAATATTTCATTCATAATTCAAATATTTAAACCTTCCTATATTTGAATTATAAGTTATCAAATTCCCAAAATCTAATTATTTAAATATTTAAAATTACTTAAACATTTAAGATCAAATGGCTAAAATTTTGGTTGTTACATCCCCCCCCCCCTTTAAATGAATTTCGTCCCAGAAATTCCGAAGGAAGAAAATGTTTCCAAACCCTTAATTTTTTTGAAAACTATTAATTAAAATGGGTTAATAAACTTATTAAACTTTCAATACCAAATAGCTTGTTCCGATTCTAAAATTTCCAAGTCTTTTAAATTCACCCACCTATACCAAATAATTCCCTTCCATTCATTCATTTCAATTTATAACTCAAAAGTCAAATTTCGAAAACAAAATGTCGAAAACGAGTCAAGTATAAAAGATTTAATTTTTATAATTAATTAATTGCAACTTGGATTGAATAGAGATAATCTTCTTATACTTATTTTTAAATTCCAAGGAGGAAACTTGTATAAATCATATGAATTTAAAAGGCGATTCCACCGTTATTCGACGAATAGTACAAGTTGAATACAAAAATTAGTATCGAGTAAAATTAGTATAATTTCTATGGATCAATTTTACTTGAATACTAACTAATTTGGATTTACCATCTTAGATAACTTGGCTTCAGCCTATTAAAAAGATATGTATTGGAAATAAGAAATATTTGTTAAAGATTTAAACAAATGATTTGGAAATATTTTCCTTAGTAAAGGATGAAATGATTTGGATTTATTCCAAGAATTAAAAAGATTTTAAGTAACCAAAGGATTTGATAAGAGATGTTTAATGATCCTGTATATAATGGAAAGAAATGTTTTAAAAATCTATAGATATTTTTGATAAAGGGAATAATTAATCAAATAATAAGCATCTATTTACTTAACATTGTTTTATCGACGATTGGTTTGAAGGAACCGGGATTAGATTTGCTTGTTATGTGCAGCATGATAGGGGGTTCTCACTTGTGTTTGATGGCGAGTAGATGACTCTTACTCCTACATGTCTCAGTTAGAATGAGTTGGTGCAATCGAGAGGCTGGCCGTGAAAGCAAATCGTAAGATACCAATGTGTGCCATGGTGGTTGTACCCATTGCCATTGAGTGCCAAAGGCCCGGTCTTCACGTTTGGTATCAGAGCTTAAGTTTAGCGAACACCTAAGCCTAATAGGGGTAAAGTATCATTAGAGATAGAGTTATTAATTCCCTATGATGATTAACTCATTAGAGATAGGATAAGCGACACCCTAAATTGAGTTGAGAGTACTATATAAAAGCGGGTTATTTGTTAATATATATAAACGATTTGTGTTCTGGAAAATTGGCAAATGAAATAATTTTACCTAGGATTATATTTTGAATATAAAGGAATATCTTTCAAAAGATATAGTTATTTATGAAGTGTTTGATTGTTAAGGAGACGATAATATTCCGTTATTATCGTTGACTGATTTGTTGTTTAACTTAAAAGTTTAAATGCGAACACCTCATGAATTTAGTTTCACAATTTGACTATGTGTTGTTTGATAGATAATGTTGGTTTTAGATTAAAGGAATTTATTTAAGATAAATAAATTTTCTGAATGCGTTTAATAAATGATTTTATAAATTAGATTAATAAAACATATTTTATAAAGAGATTTTTGAGAATTTAAATCCTAGTATTTTGGAAAAGCTTTGAAAAAGTTAAAATGATTTGAAAGTGATATTTTGAAATAATAAAATTATTATTTGAATTCTTAGGAAAGTTAATTCAAAATAAAAGCTGTTTTGAAAAAGGAGTATTTTAACAAATAAATCAATCTTTTATTACAAAGGAAATACAGTTTTAAAGAAGATAGAATTTTTTATTACATATAAAGAAGTATCTTGATAAAATGTTTGAATAAAAGATAATTGTTTTATGAAATGTTTTCAGAAATAATTTTGAAAAAGGAATTTGATATAACTAAGCACGTATGAGGTACATAGATCATTTCGTCGCACGATTCTAATCTAAGATTCGACTACAGGATTTTGAGGTGTTTATACTAGTCTGAAAAAGGATTTATCACTCGATTCTTGATGGCGAACATTGATAAGGTTCTGTGATTGGGTACTTGTAATACCCCAAAATTTTGTGAAAAATCATTTTTGAAAAATGATTTAATTTTGAAATATTTAGATTTAAATATGGTGAAGTCTCTGGAATAAATAGTGTGCAGGTATATGTGTGCACGTGCACACTGAAATGGCACAAGGAAGAACTCCAGATTTCTTGGATTTAAAACAAGAATTAAAGGGCAATACAAACATGATTTGGCAACATGGTTGTTTGATTTCTGAAATTATATGGATCATCTTAGAAAATAAGAAAAGTAGGTTTTACTTTAAATCAGTAAACAAAATTTTATTTAAAACCCAGAAGAGAAAATTATGTATATTAGTAAACCTGTATACATATAGGTACATATGCTTCTGAAATTAAAGAGAAATTAAAATAAGCTTAGATAAAATATGTGTACAAATATATATATATTTTTAAGCACTGAAAAGTATATATATATATATATATAAGCAAGTAAAAACTATGACATTAAAATGACATGAAATGTGATACAAGTTAATGAGCTTGTATAGGCAAAAATAGCAAAGGGGATTTTCAGAAATAATTAAAATAAAAATAGGATAGTCACACTTTTAACATGACTAGGAGAGTGGCCATTTTCTGAAAAGTAAAAGAAAGAAAATGCAGCCTTTAAATTGGTTAATATGGCCGGGGTATTATGAATGAAAAATGCATGATGCTAGCCAGGACAGAAATGGAATTCTGTTTCAACAAAACCCTAGAGGAAAAATGTTTATAAATAGGCAGTTTAGCCAGTAGAATCATTTTTACCCCGAGCTGCACAAAAATAAGAAAAGAAGGAAAATATTGGAAGAAAGGAGAGAACACTCCAACAAGAATTTTCTGGATTAAACATTTAGGTGAGTAATCTCACTGAGTTCATGGCATTAAGACCTGAGTTGAGGCAGCCACTTTCTATATTGCTATTTATGTATTTCTGGTTTTGATGTATATGATTTCATCAATGCTTTTTGGATGTCTTATTTTAAATCTGATATGATTTAATATGGATGATATTGGATGATCTTTGATTGGTTGAGACATTTGTCTTTGGATGAGTATTATACTGTTTTATTTATTCTCATAAATGTTAAAGTTTAGGATCTTAAAAATTATATAGAGAATACTCTCAACTGTTATAGATCTATGGCATGGAAACTTTATAAAAATGATTGGAGCTGCATTATACTTGGTATAAGTGCTGAGGCTTGAAAAGAAAAATGTTAAGGGTGCAATAGAAATTTTCTAAGTGCTGAGCCCTTAATCAAATCAAAAAAAAAAGAAACCCACAAGCAAAAATTATGATTGAACCAGATCTTGAATCTGAATCAATCATAAAGGCTTGCAGATCAATATAACATGCCATGCCTCTTTTACAGTTGAAAATGTTCTTATATTTTACCAAGATCAAGACATATTGACCCCATTTAGGAAATAACTGTCTGATTATTTCTGAGGAGAATTATGCTAGAAGAAATTATGGATGTTTCCATGTTTGCAGTGATATGTTCACTTAGTATATTTGATGATAGGATTTATGACAATACACTAGTAAATAAACTAGGGAAGGGAAGGCCAAGAAGACTGCTGGAATGCTTGTCATATTTGAAGTATGCAAGTTGGCACATGGTTTGTTTAAGCCCTGAGATCTTTGTGCAATGATGTGAATTAGTTCATTGCAATGTGTCCCAGTGATTCCTAAATAGCAGATGAGGCAGGGATTTAAATTGAATATTACAACCTGTAAATGAAGAAATAGGAATGTGGATATTTCTTAGGTTGAATGGTATGGAACCAAGTTGATTCCAGTAAGTGAAATTGTTGCAAATAGATAATTATGTTTGCATGATTATGTATGCAAGTGAAGGAATGATAAATGAATATATCATACCTGAATCAACTTAATTATATTATGTTAAAATAATTGATTGCAGAAATTTGCTTAAATAACAAGTTAGTACCCTTATATTCTCTATTGCTTAATATCATGAATGAATTGATGTTACTCATACCAGATCATAGATCTGACCCTTGTTTGCTCATGGCATATGGGGTGTCTCATTTTAAAATGAGGCAGCCACTTATGTTCTTTCAGGTAACCCAGGCACTAAGTAAAAATGAAGTTATGGCTTTTATGGAGGAGTGAATGAACATGCTAGCTAGTTTCAATAAGAGTTTAAACCGATTATATCTGCATGTATTCAGGAAAAATTTTATGTTCTAAGATTTCCAGTTATGTAATGAATTCTATTATGGTTAGATGAACTAGTTGTATCATGTTAAATATATTGTTATGCACTAAGGTTTAAAATCTCAAAGAAAAATCTGAGTGGGAAACAAGGAAATGATTTTAATTATTGATATGGATGTTTGGAAGAGAAATATGCATATGTAGTTAAGCTACTGTTTTGTAAAATTTATATTATGTAATAGTTAATCTTGAGATATAACAGAGCACTGAGTTTTAGAACAAAATCTGGATTTAGCAAGAAGTAAACTTAAAAGGATTTTATTTTCTTTTTACTGTAATGCTTTGTAAATAAATCTGAATTCATTTCTGAATTGAATTAGGAAAAGTAAAATGTTTTTTTCTAAAAGCTTCAGATAGAATGAAATGAAAGGTATCTCCATCATTTTTGAACTAGTGAGTGGCATATACAGGACTCATGGGTTAACCAGCCTCAACTAAATGAAGTATTGGTTGATCATGATAGGCTGTATCTTGAAAATACAGATGCATTTCAAAGCATAGTACATTTAGCAATTGTTTCACTTAGTTTTCTGGAAACTGAGCAGAGATATTGACATGTACATGTATATCTGTGTACATGTTGATATTTGAGCAGAAATATGATTATAATTCCTAGATCAGTTGTAGGAATGGGATACAAAAATAGTAAAGTAAGAAGAATTGTTTTGTATGTTAGGTTATAGGCAAACATTAGAGATATATGTACAAAGATAGGTAGGTATCAGATTTCAAACCTTTCAGAAGTAAAAAAAAAAAAGGGAGAAAACCAAAAATTGTGTTTGAACCGACCAGCATAGCACTCGAACTCGTGACCTTTCATGTATAAGTTAGGCGCGTTTCCATTACGCCTAGATGTTGCTTGTGTTCACTTGGGATCCACTTTCTTTTATACTGAATTTGATATTATCCAGACTTTAACATAATCATCTATATTACAAGCTTGTTTACCACTGACTATTACTTGATCATTTCTAAATCCCAATGACAGACTAAAGTACATATTTTTAGTGGATTTTATGGCCAAAAATCTGAATACAATAATTTATCTGAATTGCTGAAAATCTAAACCAAACAGAATGTTCTTGTACAAAAAAAAATAAAGTATATACTCTGAATTTAGACAAGAAGAACACATACATCTTCATATGTATGTGTATGTTATTAGATATACACTGATATATTTATATTGGTAAGTTGTTTTGATCCTGGATATATTTTGTTTATTGGAAAAAAAGAAAATGACCTTGGAAAATATGTTTGTAATGAATGATATATCAATATATCATCTCATAGCAAAAAAAAAAAAAATCCTTATGAAATTAGGGTGGAAATAGGAGGGTCATTTCAGTTGGTATCAGAGCTATGTTATTCAACATAGTAGAAGTAAGGATCAAGTTCTTAGATAGAAATAAAATTAAAAGGAACTAAATATCAAACTAACCAGCTATGTAAATTATTATTAGCAAACTATGGTAGGGAGACCACCAAATCAGGGAGCAGGATCTTCCCATGCACCACCAATGGTCAATCTGCAAGACTTGGTGAGAGCATTTAGGGATGGGGCAGGACAAAGGCAAGAAAATCCCTATGAAGAACTCTCAAAACTGCTTAAGACATATACTCATTTAGGAGGCAAAAGCTTTGAAGGGACAGAGAGTATCATGGAAATTCAAACATGGTTGAGAACATTGGAAAGAATTTTCAATGACATGCAACTTGATGATCAAAGAAAGAGGCAAGTGGCTTCAAGACAGCTGAAAGGAGTAGCTTTAGGCTGGTGGGAAGTAATCATTGCAGGAAGGAATGAGAATGAAATCACTTGGAATCAATTCAAAGAGATGTTGGAGGCAAGGTTTGTACCAGCATCAGCAAAGACTACCTTGCTAGAAGAATTCATTAGGCTTAGACAAGGAACCATGACTGTCACAGAATACACTCAAAAGTTTGAGGGACTTTCCACATATGGAGCAATGCTTGTGGCAGATGAAGCATCTAAAAATGATAGGTACATAAAAGGTCTAAACCCAGGACTTAGCAGAGCTATGTTACCTTATGCAGACAAGACTTTTGATCATGTGATAGACTTAGCTTTGAGGTTGGAGCAGCATGACAAGGAAAGGGAGAAGTTCAGAAATTTTAAGAGCAATAATAACAAAAAAGGTAAGGGGAGGTATCACCCTTATGATAAGAAGAAAGAAGAGGCTAGTAACAAAAGCACTGGAGATGTCAAAGCTAAGGAAGACAAGAAGAAAATTGTGTGCCATCAGTGTGGAAAGGAAGGGCATATCAAACCAAAATGTCCAGAGTTGAAAGGAGGAGCTTTCAAATGCTATCTATGTGGGAAAGAGGGACATATGAAGAGGAATTGTCCTGAGTATAAACAGCAAGGCAAATTGGCAAATTTGGAAGGAAAAGGCAAAGCCACAGTGGAAAGTAACACTGTAAACCATAGCCAAGTGGAAGGTACATTACATATTTGTACCATACCCATAACAGTAGTGTATGATACTGGGGCAACTCACTCCTTAATTTCTTATGAATTGGTTAAAATGCTAAAACTGAATTGCATATTAGTTGAAACCCCATTGCATATACACAGTCCATTGGGGAGTTCTAGTGTTTTAAATATGATTTGTGTGGATGTGGAGTTAAACATAGGAGGAAATATTTTTATTTCCAATTTATATGTTTTGAATTACCCAAATATAGGTGTTATATTGGGGGTAGACTGGTTAAGGCAATTTAAAGCCATAATTAATTTAGACTCATCCACCATATCATTGCAAAATTCTAGAGGCCAGAGAATCACAGTTTTATGTGAGGTAGCTAAGGAAGGAAAACTATATCATTTAGTTGACTTAGAAAAAGATCTGAGTGAACTAACCATTGAAGAAATTCCCATAGTTAATGAATACTTGGATGTGTTTGGGGAAGTTAAGGGTGTTCCACACCACAGACCAGTTGAGTTCCAAATTAATCTCATTCCAGGAGCAAGTCCAATAATCAAGAAACCTTATAGAATGGGGCCAAGTGAACTGAAGGAATTGAAAAATCAGTTGGAAGAATTAGAAGGCAAGGGGTTTATAAGGCCAAGCAATTCCTGCTGGGGTTCTCCAGTAGTGTTTGTAAGAAAACATGATGGTACCTTGAGAATGTGCATAGATTACAGGGAGCTAAATAGAGTAACCATCAAGAATAAATACCCATTGCCTAGAATAGATGATCTCTTTGACCAACTCAGTGAAGCTAAAATATTTTCTAGGTTAGACTTAGCATCAGGATTCCATCAAATGAAGGTTGAAGACTCAAGTGTTAAGTACACTGCATTTAACACAAGATATGGCTTATATGAATTTTTGGTTATGCCATTTGGTTTGACAAATGCTCCTTCATATTTTGTTGATTTGATGAATAGAATATTTAGAGATTATCTAGACAAATTTGTACTGATTTTTATTGATGACATTTTGATTTATTCCAAGACAGTGGAAGAGCATAAAAATCATTTGCATTTAGTTTTGTCAAGACTAAGGGAAAATGATTTAAAGGAAAAATTTTCAAAATGTGCATTTTGGAAAGAAGAAGTGCATTTCCTTGGGCATGTCATCTCTGCCAAAGGAATATCAGTAAACCCTAACAAGGTAGTGGCAATCCAAGCATGGAAAAGGCCTAGCACCATCAGTGAGATTAGATCATTTATGGGGATGGCAGGATATTATAGGAGATTCATAAAAGATTTCTCAAAAATATCATCACCACTTACCAATTTAACTAGAAAGAACCAAGCCTTTGTATGGACAGAAAAATGTGAGCAAGCTTTTATCAAAATAAAGGAAGCTCTGATAAATGCACCAGTGTTGAGAGTGCCAGAAGGAAATGAAAATTTGGTTGTGTACACTGATGCAAGTGGCTCTGGGCTAGGGGCTGTGTTGATGCAGCAAGACCAGGTGGTAGCCTATGCATCTAGGCAATTAAAGCCACATGAAACCAGGTATGCAACCCATGATCTTGAACTAGCAGCAGTTGTGTATGCTTTGAAACTTTGGAGACATTATTTGTTAGGTGCCAAATTCATTTTGTACACTGATCATAAGGCACTGAAATATTTATTCTCACAAAAAGATTTGAACATGAGGCAACATAGATGGGTAGAATTCCTAGCTGCCTATGACCTAGATATACTGTATACACCAGGCAAGGCAAATAAAGTTGCAGATGCCTTGAGTAGACAACATGCCAAAGTAGCCATGTTGATGATGGAAGAATTTAGGGATTTGTCTATACTTACTGATTTGGAAATTGAGGAAAACAGTGGGGTACAAATGATGCCTATTGAAGAAGGTGAAGGTAAAGGGAAATTAAGTATGATATCTCTGCAATCAGATTTACTTCTTAAGATTGGGCAAATGCAGGAACAAGACCTAAACATGGTGGAAAAGAAAATGCTCATATCAAAAGGGGAGGAAGTAATAAATTATCAAGTTGATAAAAATGGGTATTTGAGGAATAAAAACAGGATATGTGTTCCAGAAAATATAGAATTGAAGGAGGAAATATTAAATGAGTACCATAGGAGTAAATACTCCATACACCCAGGTAGCACCAAGATGTATCAAAATTTGAAAAGAAATCTTTGGTGGAAGGGGATGAAGTCAGATGTGGCCAGATATGTTGCAAGGTGCATGACTTGCCAACAAGTCAAGGCAGAGACACAAAGGCCATCAGGACTATTGCAACCCCTTAGCATACCACAGTGGAAGTGGGAGGATATATCTATGGATTTCATAGATGGTCTGCCTAGATCTAAGAAGGGAAACACAAGTATATGGGTAATTGTGGATAGGCTAACTAAGGTAGCACATTTTATCCCAGTTAAAACAGAAAGAAATGCTCCAAAATTGGCTCAAATATTCATGAAAGAGGTAGTAAGGTTGCATGGCATACCTAAAACCATTGTGAGTGATAGGGATACCATCTTCACCTCAAGGTTTTGGAAAAGTTTTCAAGAGGCTATGGGGAGTGAATTGTGCTTAAGCACTGCCTACCATCCACAATCAGATGGTCAAACTGAGGTGGTGAACAAAGTCTTAGAGGATTTGTTGAGAGCATGTACACTGGACTTTGGAGGCAACTGGGAAGACCACCTCCATCTAGCTGAATTCACATACAATAACAGTTACCAAAGCACCATAGGGATGGCACCATTTGAAGCCTTATATGGCAAGCCATGTTTATCACCTATATGCTGGGTAGAAACTGGAGAAAGGGCTGTTCTTGGACCTGAATATGTTAAAGAAACTACAGAGAAAATTGGGTTAATAAGAAAAAGAATAGCAGCAGCTCAAGATAGGCAAAAGAAATTTGCAGATAGGAAGAGAAAGCAAGTGGAATATGAAGTGGGAGACTTTGTTTTCATCAAGATTTCACCTATGAAGAAAGTCATGAGATTTGGCAAGCAAGGTAAGCTTACACCAAGGTATGTTGGACCCTATAAAATTCTGGAAAGAATTGGTTCATTGGCTTACAAATTAGAACTACCAGAGGAGATGAAAGCAATGCATAATGTTTTTCATGTGTCCCAACTTAGAAAATGGGTACATGATAAGGAAGACATTTTGGAAGAGCCTACCAAAATTCAAATAAACCCTGACTTGGTTTATGAAAAAGAACCAGTGGGGATTGTAGCCAAGGAAGAAAAGAAATTAAGGAGCAAAACTTTGAAACTAGTTAAGATCCAGTGGAGTAGTGATCCTAATGACTGCACATGGGAGTTAGAGGATAAGATTAGAATGGATTATCCTAAGCTTTTTGCAAATTAAAAGGTAATTTTTTTTTCTGGAAAAAAAAAATTATTTGTTATGCATGGTTGATATGGTTGAATTTGTTTGCTTATGCATGTGTTTGATAAGTTTTCAGAAAAGAAAAAGATGCTCACTATAAATGTTAGAAAAATTGTGAGGACACAATTCCTAAAAGGAGGGGTGAATGTAATACCCCAAAATTTTGTGAAAAATCATTTTTGAAAAATGATTTAATTTTGAAATATTTAGATTTAAATATGGTGAAGTCTCTGGAATAAATAGTGTGCAGGTATATGTGTGCACGTGCACACTGAAATGGCACAAGGAAGAACTCCAGATTTCTTGGATTTAAAACAAGAATTAAAGGGCAATACAAACATGATTTGGCAACATGGTTGTTTGATTTCTGAAATTATATGGATCATCTTAGAAAATAAGAAAAGTAGGTTTTACTTTAAATCAGTAAACAAAATTTTATTTAAAACCCAGAAGAGAAAATTATGTATATTAGTAAACCTGTATACATATAGGTACATATGCTTCTGAAATTAAAGAGAAATTAAAATAAGCTTAGATAAAATATGTGTACAAATATATATATATTTTTAAGCACTGAAAAGTATATATATATATATAAGCAAGTAAAAACTATGACATTAAAATGACATGAAATGTGATACAAGTTAATGAGCTTGTATAGGCAAAAATAGCAAAGGGGATTTTCAGAAATAATTAAAATAAAAATAGGATAGTCACACTTTTAACATGACTAGGAGAGTGGCCATTTTCTGAAAAGTAAAAGAAAGAAAATGCAGCCTTTAAATTGGTTAATATGGCCGGGGTATTATGAATGAAAAATGCATGATGCTAGCCAGGACAGAAATGGAATTCTGTTTCAACAAAACCCTAGAGGAAAAATGTTTATAAATAGGCAGTTTAGCCAGTAGAATCATTTTTACCCCGAGCTGCACAAAAATAAGAAAAGAAGGAAAATATTGGAAGAAAGGAGAGAACACTCCAACAAGAATTTTCTGGATTAAACATTTAGGTGAGTAATCTCACTGAGTTCATGGCATTAAGACCTGAGTTGAGGCAGCCACTTTCTATATTGCTATTTATGTATTTCTGGTTTTGATGTATATGATTTCATCAATGCTTTTTGGATGTCTTATTTTAAATCTGATATGATTTAATATGGATGATATTGGATGATCTTTGATTGGTTGAGA
This sequence comes from Allium fistulosum, assembly GCA_030737815.1. NCBI lineage: Eukaryota > Viridiplantae > Streptophyta > Magnoliopsida > Asparagales > Amaryllidaceae > Allium > Allium fistulosum. Next base: position 1,264,677,539 of record CM060901.1, on the reverse strand, counting down.
CATTTGTCTTTGGATGAGTATTATACTGTTTTATTTATTCTCATAAATGTTAAAGTTTAGGATCTTAAAAATTATATAGAGAATACTCTCAACTGTTATAGATCTATGGCATGGAAACTTTATAAAAATGATTGGAGCTGCATTATACTTGGTATAAGTGCTGAGGCTTGAAAAGAAAAATGTTAAGGGTGCAATAGAAATTTTCTAAGTGCTGAGCCCTTAATCAAATCAAAAAAAAAGAAACCCACAAGCAAAAATTATGATTGAACCAGATCTTGAATCTGAATCAATCATAAAGGCTTGCAGATCAATATAACATGCCATGCCTCTTTTACAGTTGAAAATGTTCTTATATACCAAGATCAAGACATATTGACCCCATTTAGGAAATAACTGTCTGATTATTTCTGAGGAGAATTATGCTAGAAGAAATTATGGATGTTTCCATGTTTGCAGTGATATGTTCACTTAGTATATTTGATGATAGGATTTATGACAATACACTAGTAAATAAACTAGGGAAGGGAAGGCCAAGAAGACTGCTGGAATGCTTGTCATATTTGAAGTATGCAAGTTGGCACATGGTTTGTTTAAGCCCTGAGATCTTTGTGCAATGATGTGAATTAGTTCATTGCAATGTGTCCCAGTGATTCCTAAATAGCAGATGAGGCAGGGATTTAAATTGAATATTACAACCTGTAAATGAAGAAAAAGGAATGTGGATATTTCTTAGGTTGAATGGTATGGAACCAAGTTGATTCCAGTAAGTGAAATTGTTGCAAATAGATAATTATGTTTGCATGATTATGTATGCAAGTGAAGGAATGATAAATGAATATATCATACCTGAATCAACTTAATTATATTATGTTAAAATAATTGATTGCAGAAATTTGCTTAAATAACAAGTTAGTACCCTTATATTCTCTATTGCTTAATATCATGAATGAATTGATGTTACTCATACCAGATCATAGATCTGACCCTTGTTTGCTCATGGCATATGGGGTGTCTCATTTTAAAATGAGGCAGCCACTTATGTTCTTTCAGGTAACCCAGGCACTAAGTAAAAATGAAGTTATGGCTTTTATGGAGGAGTGAATGAACATGCTAGCTAGTTTCAATAAGAGTTTAAACCGATTATATCTGCATGTATTCAGGAAAAATTTTATGTTCTAAGATTTCCAGTTATGTAATGAATTCTATTATGGTTAGATGAACTAGTTGTATCATGTTAAATATATTGTTATGCACTAAGGTTTAAAATCTCAAAGGAAAAATCTGAGTGGGAAACAAGGAAATGATTTTAATTATTGATATGGATGTTTGGAAGAGAAATATGCATATGTAGTTAAGCTACTGTTTTTTAAAATTTATATTATGTAATAGTTAATCTTGAGATATAACAGAGCACTGAGTTTTAGAACAAAATCTGGATTTAGCAAGAAGTAAACTTAAAAGGATTTTATTTTCTTTTTACTGTAATGCTTTGTAAATAAATCTGAATTCATTTCTGAATTGAATTAGGAAAAGTAAAATGTTTTTTTCTAAAAGCTTCAGATAGAATGAAATGAAAGGTATCTCCATCATTTTTGAACTAGTGAGTGGCATATACAGGACTCATGGGTTAACCAGCCTCAACTAAATGAAGTATTGGTTGATCATGATAGGCTGTATCTTGAAAATACAGATGCATTTCAAAGCATAGTACATTTAGCAATTGTTTCACTTAGTTTTCTGGAAACTGAGCAGAGATATTGACATGTACATGTATATCTGTGTACATGTTGATATTTGAGCAGAAATATGATTATAATTCCTAGATCAGTTGTAGGAATGGGATACAAAAATAGTAAAGTAAGAAGAATTGTTTTGTATGTTAGGTTATAGGCAAACATTAGAGATATATGTACAAAGATAGGTAGGTATCAGATTTCAAACCTTTCAGAAGTAAAAAAAAAAAAAGGGGAGAAAACCAAAAATTGTGTTTGAACCGACCAGCATAGCACTCGAACTCGTGACCTTTCATGTATAAGTTAGGCGCGTTTCCATTACGCCTAGATGTTGCTTGTGTTCACTTGGGATCCACTTTCTTTTATACTGAATTTGATATTATCCAGACTTTAACATAATCATCTATATTACAAGCTTGTTTACCACTGACTATTACTTGATCATTTCTAAATCCCAATGACAGACTAAAGTACATATTTTTAGTGGATTTTATGGCCAAAAATCTGAATACAATAATTTATCTGAATTGCTGAAAATCTAAACCAAACAGAATGTTCTTGTACAAAAAAAAATAAAGTATATACTCTGAATTTAGACAAGAAGAACACATACATCTTCATATGTATGTGTATGTTATTAGATATACACTGATATATTTATATTGGTAAGTTGTTTTGATCCTGGATATATTTTGTTTATTGGAAAAAAAGAAAATGACCTTGGAAAATATGTTTGTAATGAATGATATATCAATATATCATCTCATAGCAAAAAAAAAATCCTTATGAAATTAGGGTGGAAATAGGAGGGTCATTTCAGTACTTGTGTTTTCTATCATAGTCGAGGGCTACGTAAGGAAAACGAAGGTTTCTGACCAAGAAGCCTAATCAGAGTCCGAACTAGAGGATCAAAGGATCGATGCTAGTTTGAAAGTAAAGTTGTGTATTCGAATAGGTAATCAAATCTGATATTGAATATAGAAGATCAATATACATCACACGAGTTTATATTTAGAATTTAAAATAATGTTTTTACTTAGTTTTAATTAGGTATAATTTCGGGGACGAAATTCTTTTATGGAGTGTAGTCTGTAACGACCCGCAAATTTATCAATTTGGTAAATAATATTTATTTTTAAATTCAAATATAAGCTTTTTAAAAACATATATTATAATGCTTTGGACAATAATGATGGTAACCTTATTTTGATAAATATTTATAACAAATATAAACTTTGAAGAGATATCGGTAAAATGATCGAAAATCGTTTTATCAATAAACAGCTCTATAATTATCAGAAGTCGCGCATGGAACTGGGTACATACACTTATTATCCATTTAAATAATAATATGAAGAAAAATTATTTATTTTATTTTTGGGAAATAAAATTTATTTATAACATCAATAATGGCATTATATTTAATAATTGACTTATGAAATTAAATTAAGATTTAATGATTTAATAATTATTATAATTATTCAAATAATTGTTTTTAAATTATAATAATTCATTTTAATTAGTTATGAAGTGATAATAAATCATTTATATTAGTTTTGTAAAGATATATACTTGATTTGGAAATATAAGAAAATTTGTATCGCTTTATCGATATAATAGCACTTTTTGTAAACATTTTTTAATATCCACATATATGGTTTTATAATTCAAGTGAGATCATTTTAATTCAATTAAAATGATGAGAAATATATTTTCAAATTTTGTTTACTGATATATATAGTTTAACTAAAAACTAGAAATGTGACCGGGAATCAGAATCGGAAATCGTAACGGTTTAACATATAGTTGTAAACAAATCAATACAACATTGTGATACATATACACATACATGAGCACATATACATTTAATTATGTTTAGGAATTAGTAAAATCAAGCAAAGAAAATAACCCAACACATATGTATATATACAAGCACGTTATGTGCAAACAAGAAATAAATACAAAGCACCACATCACAAGCCAAGCACATGGAGGTGGAGTGGGCTTCATGGTCGGTCAAATGGTGATAGGAGGGGATGAGGTGGGATGGTGATGCAAGCATGCTTAGGTAAGGAAATAATATCATGATATTTTTGGTGCAAAACTTTTCTATAAATATCCACCATTCTCTTCGTATTTTTACACACTATTCTACTTCATCTTCTTCCTCGTTCTCAAGCTTTTCAATGGCTTCTTACCTAAAGGAAACTATGAAGAAAAATATTGCAAAAAGAAAATAAATTTATATAAGTGTATATACACATCTGCAATCCACTTAAAAACAAGCTCAAATCCACTCCTTCACTCACTCAAAACCCACGGCCACCACTTCCTACCACTAAGGCCGATCTGATCTCCACTTGCAAGCATAGGCCGAGCCCATTCAAAGGTCCAAGGGTCGGTTCCGTAGGCTTTGATTCGACCATAGTGAAGCTATAATGAATTTTCATAAAGTTAGAAACCAATGAAGGTGAGAAACTCTATTTATATTATGATATATTGAATGATATATATGTTTGGTTATGCTTGGTTGTGATGATTGTGAACCTTGTTTTGATATGAAAATATGTTTTTTTGGATGTGTAAACAATTTACGTTTAATACACGTCGAATATCACCAAGGAAATCACTTTCTTTTAATAAATGAAATGGTGTATATGAGATTGTTAGACCTCTTTAAAATGATTTAAAATGGTTTTTAAATGTTTTATAAACACTAAGACCCAGTTCGGTAAAGTTTTGACAAGTTATTAAAATTGAGTCAAAAATAGACGCATCGTGTAACAACAATTCACGATTTTGCATCGTAAAAGTTTATATCCATCTATATGATGGAAGCAGAGTTAGAATTCTTTAGAATAAGAACTTTTTGAACTCTTATAATCATAGATTTCATAAAAAAGAAAAGGATCGAGATTTCGTTTAGTAGATTTTGACATATGAGCAAAATAAGTTTTCAAAATAGTCGCGTTTTGGCAGTTCGGAAACCAAAGCAACAAATTCTTTAAAATTGATAATCGTTAATTCTTCAAAAATATGGAATAAATTCTATAAATATTTTATATGTTTGAAAAGTTGAGTTATAAAACTAGATTTCTAAATGATCGAAAAGTTGTTTTAATCAAATAAGCATTAAAAGCACTATTTGCAGCACTACTCGTAGCACTTTTTGCTACATTTTTAATAACTTTTGAAATATAGCATTAAACTTATGTATTCTTTCCAAAATCTTTTATAAAAATTTTCAAATAAATAATTAAATATTTTAAGGATAATGTGGAGGTTTTATAATTAACTTTAAAGAGTTTAAATAAATGATTTAAAGAAAAGCTGTTATAATTAAGTGATTTAATCTTGGCTCTAAAAGATGATGAGTAGACTGGATTTTTCTATTCGTGAGATTAGGATGTGAGGTGCTTAAACTAAGGAGATATTCAGGAGAAACCAATACCATGCCTCACTTGGCCTCTTTCTTGGGCAAGGGATAGATAAGGTCGAAATGTCGGAAAAGAGACAGGTATAAAAGGTTTAATTTTTATAATTAATTAATTGCAACTTGGATTGAATAGAGATAATCTTCTTGTAATAGTACAAAAGGACAAATAAACATGTTTTTGACAAAACCTGCTTAAACTAAGGAGATATTCAGGAGAAACCAATCAGATTTTGACAAACAATGCAGGTTAGGTATAAAAGAAATAGTTTAAAAGGACAAATAAACATGTTTTTCACTGTTTCGATGCTTTTGGCACCAGGTTCCGCTCCATACCGTCGCCTTTGACTCCATTGAAACCACTGCACATGGTATCAGGGAACTGGATGTAGGCGAAAGGTATAGGGTTGAAACCAGGGGTTCCGAAGGGGTTGAAGCATCCTTTGGTTTTAAATGAAAATGCACCTGATTGCTTTCGACTAAGTAGCTTTCGACTTGGTTAGCTTTCGACTAGATCAATTGGTTTTAAAAGAATTGTTTCAATTGGGTTGCGCTTTGTTTTAAATGATTACTTTCGACTAAGTTGAAACCTTTAGCTGCCGCTCCTACCTTTCGACCCAGATGGTTTCGAAGGGGTTATTTTGTTTTCTAAAATTTGGCCACTTCTCCAATGCTTTCAAAGGGATGGTTTCGACCTCATCACTTCTTTACTTAGGAATGATTTCGAAAGAAGAGCTTTCGAATTTATTGGGTTTTTGATCCTTTTGCTCTACTTGAAGGTATAATCGAAATGGTTTCGACCGAAACGGTCTTCAAAGGTTTCGAAGGGTTAAATTTTTTAATGGTTTCGAAAGGTTTCCACATGTTTTAAATTGAACCCAAAGGCTTTCGAAAGGTTTAGTATTTTAATGCTTTCAAAACGATTTTAATGAATGGTTTCGAAAGGGTGGTTCCCTAGGGTTTTGAAAGGGTTGGAAGGAAAGGTTTTTCCTATTTTTTCAAAAGGAAATATTTTAAGGTTTTAAAGAGAGATGTCTAATGTTTTGAAGCTTTCGAAGGAAAGGCTTTTAATGGTTTTGAAAGGGTTACCTTCAATGGTTTTGCAGGGGTTGCTTCCAATGGTTTCGAAGGGTTACTTTCAAGAGGCTTCAAAAGGGCTGTTTAAAGGTTTTAAACAAAGGTTTTGAATGTATTAACTAGGCAATATAGCCTAAGTGTTTCCAAGTTAAAAAGGGTATTAACTTGTTTTGAAAGGATAGCTAATCCTTTTTAAATTTCATCAACGTTGTTTTGAGTAAAGTCTATATATCATGGAAAAATAGCATAGAGTAAAGCTAAGCATGTATTTTCCTTGTATATGTATGATTTGAAAGGTTAAATAATTTTGAAAAGGTTTTTCAAGGAAAGAGATAAAGGGTTGTTAACCCTATGAAAATTACTCAGATTAGAAGACTAGATAGGACTTGTGTAGGGTCACACCCTATGCTCATTAGCTATTAGCCCCTAGCTAATTTAGTCCAGAATTCCAATGTGTAGGGCTTAGTCATAGGTAAGACAAAAATGATGGTTACACACAGAAAGGAATATTTATGTATATAGGTAGGTTATTGGTAAGCCACAAAACCATTAGTATCAGTTGAACCTTGGAGAAGTAAGTTAGGGATAGACCATCCAGAAGTTTTGTCTAATTGATGTTTAGATCATCTGAAATTTTATCTGGTAGGCTTGAGTCAGCCAAAGGGACAGTTAGTACAGTTTGAGGGCAGTTGGTCTAGTTTTCAAACCGATAGTCCATTTATTACATGTTTTTAGCATAACAGATATTGTTATTATTATAGTCAGTTTGATTAACTAGTTTGGTTGTAGGGAAATTTTGCAAAATATATATTTTGAAAAGGATATTAGTGAGGGGAAACCCATTTCGCTAAGCGGTGTGGTCTCACTCAATATCAGTAAACCGAGATGTAATAGAATTATTCACACTAGGCTTTATATTTGACTCGAAGTTTTTGTTTCCCTTTAAACTCTCCGGTGCTCAAAATTGATTTGAGTAGGGTGAGGGTTGAGGTTTTCAGGTTTTTGTTGTTTTGGTGAATAAAGCTTCCGAAGACGAGCAAGTGGCTGATGGATAGCTGATTAGGAGTCCCGATTATTCTATTTATTTTCCATTGTGTGTATTAAGTCAGATATGACTATATTTCTCCGATCAACCAAGAGGGCATCATCATGTGTCGCTTTGGCATATTATTTTAAATTATATTTGATCATTACCTGGGAAATGGCTATGGGATTATTTAACTTGGATATGAATTTGTTTTGAAATGTAATCAGTAAAATGATGTTTTTGAAATCTATGATTGTATTCATATTTATGTGCTTTTGATATTATGGATAACATTAGCATTACCGTATTTTGTCACCAAAAGTAAATATTATAGATGACTGCAGCATCTGTAGCGCTTAGCTTTTGGCCTCCAAATACAGGATGTTACAACTTGGTATCGGAGCATAGGTTTATGAAAAACTTTAAACTAAAAATGATTTTGAAAACATAATCCTCAAAAATTAGAGTAAAACCTAGGTATGGGATAACGCGATGGTAATGTACTTGTATTTGCTAAATATAAGTATACGCTTTATATCTAGTATCCTATCGTTATTGGGGTTATTCTTATGTATCTCATGTGGTTTGAATACATATATGGATGTTAGAAGGGGAAGAGTTAACCCAGGAAAGGGAGGAACCAATGGGAATACCGGGCCTAATACGAGAAGAACCCAAGGTCAGCCACAAGCAGAGAATGTGGGTGCTAGAGTCCTGTAAGATGGAATGGAAGCTATGTATCATTTTTTCATGAATATAATGCATGCGGAAGTTGCAGCTAGAGCATTAGGAGGAAATGCTGCAGGAGCTGGGATTCCGAAAGTTCCGGTATTTAACTATTATACTAAGCTGAGTGGAGATTACACTAAGCTTAGAGGGAAGCCATTTATTGGTACAGAGGATGCTATTGAAGTGGAGAATTGGTTGTTGCATTGTGAGAGGATCTTTGCAGACTTAGAGCTTAATGATGAGTAGAAAAGGAGGCTTGCTTCGAGACAGCTTCAGGGAGTAACTTTGTTTTAGTGGAATAGTGTGACTGTGGTAGTGGATGAGGTGACCATGACATGAGCAGATTTCAAGAGGAGGTTCCAGGAGAGGTTCATGTCTGTGATGACGTAGTCTACTCTAATCAGAAAGTTTGCTGAGTTAGAGCAGAGGGAAATGTCTGTTTTGGCGTATGCTAGAATTTTCGAGGAGTTGGCCAGGTATGGGTACGATTCAGTGGATACTGTAATGAAGAGGAATGAGTAGTTCATCAAGGGGTTGAAGCTTGAGTTAACAATGGCTACATTACCTCATATTAGAGATCCTTCTGATGTTGTAGTGGAGATGGCTTTAAGGCATGAGGAAATGTTTGATACTCAGGAGAAGAGTAAGGCTAAGGAGGTCCAGGTGGGGCAGAGTCAGAAGAGGAAGTTCTTTCCTAAGAAGGGTTCTCACAAGGGTGGAGCAACAAAGAAAGGGAAGTCTAAAATTATTTGCTTCAAGTGCAATAAGAAGGGGCATTTTGCTAATGAGTGTCGCGCTGGAAAGGCTAAGGAAGCGACTGGGAAGAAGAATGTCGGGTGCTTCAATTGCGACCAGATAGGCCACTATAAGAACCAGTGCAAGGAGCCCGCTAAGGATGAAAAGGGGAAGGTGTATGCATTGGAGCCTGCTACTTCGAAGCCAACAGCTCAGGAGAAAGGAAAGGCAGTTTTGGGAGGTACACAACAGATTCATGGTACGTCTGTTAGCGCTATATTTGATACTGGTGCATTACATTCTTTTATATCTAGATGTTTGACATATAAGCTTAGCCTACAACCCACATATTTAGTTACTTCCTTACGGGTTGCGAATCCAATAGGAGGGTATGCAACTCTAGGGTTGAGATGTGACCAGTTAGAGTTTGACTTTTTAGGTCATACTTTTGTTTCCAAATTGCATGTGTTTGATTATGTGGGGTTCAGAATTATTCTTGGTATGGATTGGTTAAGTGAGTATGATGCCGGGATATTTTACCAGGATAGGAAAATATCGCTTAGACACCCTGATTGTAGCAGCATGATTGTTAATACCGTAGAAGGTTCTAGCGATGAGGTGAATGCTTTATTGTGTGTTATGGAATCGGATGATGTGTTGAATCGAGTTTTCGTGATTAGAGAACTCGTAGATGTTTTGAGCTTGTAGTTGGATTGCCATCGAAACGAGCCATTGAGTTTCGGATAGATTTGGTTTCGGGAGCAGAATCAGTGAGTAGGCCACCAAGAAGGATGACCCTTATAGAGATGAGGGAGTTGAAAGTGCAGTTGGTGGATTTAGAAGCAAAGGGCATTATCAGGCCGAGTAGTTCGCCTTGGGGAGCAGCAATAGTGTTTGCTAAGAAGCCAAATGGATCGTTAAGGCTATGTATCGATTACCACAAGTTAAATGAGAGGACGATAAAGAACCAATATCCATTTCCCAAAATTGATGATTTGTTTGACCAGTTGAGTGGAGCCATGGTATTGTCTCATTCAAATTTGGAAAAAGTTTCCATTAGCTTAGAGTAGCAGAGGATAGTATACCTTTGACGGCGTTAGGATCAGATATAGGTCGTACTAATGGTTTGTTATGCCATTTGGACTGACTAATGCACCGGCATTGTTTGGGAATTTGATGAACCGGGTTTTCCGAGAGCACTTGGATAGGTTCATGTTAGTTTTCATAAATGATATCTTGATATACTCTAAGGATGAGAAGCAGCATGAAGTTCATCTTAGAGTTGTGCTTGAGACGCTGAGGCAGCATCAGCTGAAGGCGAAGTTCTCAAAGTGTCATTTCTAGAAGAAGGAAGTGAAGTTTCTTGGTTATGTGGTCTCAGAGAAAGGGCTGTCAGTGGATTCGACTAAGATTGAAGCAGTGAATAGTTGGAAGAGACCCGAGGCGGTGACTGAGATAAAGAGTTTCCTTTGATTAACTGGTTATTATCGGAGATTCATTAAGGATTTTTCGTGGATAGTAGCACCGATGACCAAGCTAACGAGAAAGAATGTGAAGTTTGTGTAGACGGATAAGTGTGAGGAAGCATACCAGAGTTTGAAACACTTATTGATCCATGCACCTATGTTGGTTGTTCCAGAAGGGAATCAGGATTTAGTGGTTTATACAGATGCGTGTGGAACAAGATTAGGAGTCGTGCTGATGCAGAGAGGTAAAGTGATTGCTTGCACTTCTAGACAGCTTAGACCGCATGAGGTCAGATATCCGATGCATGATTTGGAATTGGCTGCAATGGTTTTTGCATTGAAGGTGTGGAGACATTACTTTTTGGGAGAGAGGTTTGAGTTATATACAGATCATAAGTCGCTGAAGTACTTGCTCTCTCAGAAGGAGCTGAACATGAGACAATGGAGGTGGTTAGAATTTATTACCGCTTATGATTTTGGGATTGAGTGCATACCGGGGAAAGGCAACAAGGTTGCAGATGCACTTAGCAGGAAGCATCAGAATGCAGTGTTAGCAATGATAGTTGAGTGGAAAGATTTGGAAGCATTGGCAGATTGCAGAGTGCAATAGAGATCCGAGGCTGGGTCTAGTGAAGAGGCTGTTGTACTATTTTGTTTGGAAGTTCGACCAGTGATGATTGAAAGGATTGCTTCTAAACAGGAAGAGGATCCAGTGTTAGCTGAACGGATCAGGAAGTTAAGAGATGGAACCGAGGGCGATGACTTAAAGGGCTTCAGTCTTGACCAGAATGGGTGGTTGAGAAAGAAAGGAAGATTATGTGTTCCAAGTGTAGGAAACATAAGGAAAGAAGTTTAGGAAAAATTCCATCGTTCGAAGTTCTCTATTCATCCGGGAGGAACTAAGATGTATCAGGATATGAAGAGAAGTTTCTTCTAGGAAGGTGTGAAGCGAGATGTTGGCTTATGGGTGAAGCAGTGTTTGAACTGCCAATAGGTAAAAGCCGAACATCATAAGCTTAGTGGGTTGCTTCAGCTATTAGGTATTCTGGTATGGAAATGAGATTCTATTTCTATGGATTTCATTGATGGGTTTACAAGGTCTAACAGAGGAAATGAAAGTATATGGGCTATAGTGTACAGATTGACCAAGAGTCCTCATTTCTTTCCAGTTAAGTCAACTAGAATGACACAAGTTCTGTTAGCACCAAAATTGGTCACTAACACCTAAACGCAGTTGAAAGCACCAATTCAAAGTCATTGATAATAGATAGAGTGTATGTAGAGAGTTTACATATAAAGAACAATCAAAATTATAAAGAAAGCAGCAATAACAGAGGATTTATAGCTGTTCAGCTGACTCTGGCCTACGTCCACTCTAGAAATATCCTTTTATTGATATCAAAATCAATTACAGTTACAATCCGGAGATTTTAAAACCATAATGGCGGAGTAGCCTTAGTGGAAAAGATGAAGGGAAATAGAATCAAGATCCCTTTTCAGAAGCCCCACCTGCTGTGTTTATATGCAAAATCCGAGTTACTGGGCTTCCTGAGTGATCCAGGCCCATCAAGACCTTTGTCGACCCTGAATCCATCATTACGACCGACCTTGAGTTCTAGATATGCCGACCTGAATTTTTCTAGGTAATGACCCGAAGCAGTCTTATGCTTGACTCGAAGTAAACTAGGTTGGAACTCGAAGCAATATATGCACCGACCTCTAAGCTTTATGCCGATCCTATTCATCTTTCATAGCCAACCCCTACTTGAAACCTAAGCACCGACCCGTAACATTGGGCAAGCCGACCCGAAGCTAACACAAACGTCGACCCAATTCCAACATGCTGACCCGAGTATTGTTGAGCACCGACCCGAAGCCTGTCTCCAATGCCGATCCTATCCATGTGCCGACCTAGAGTTTTGAGGATGCCAACCCAGAGTTTGGAGGATACCGACCCGTTCAAGTTCCTTCCTAGCATCGACTCGGGTTTCTTCCAAGGCCGACCTGAGTTCCCTTCCTAGCACCAACTCATGTTTCTTCCAAGGCTGACCCGAGTTCCTTCAAGACGGCGACCCGAAGCTAGGCCCTCTCTGACTCGAAGTAGCTACCATGAAAACTCGAAGCAAACACAAATACGACTCGAAGAATTAAGCGATGTCCTGATCCTCTTGGACCGATATCAGCCTCTCCGGACTCTTACTAGATCCCATCCTGTCACTATCCGATGAATGGGAAACAGCGTTGTGCGAGCCAATCCAATGCTCTCTGGTGAAGCGGCGTCACCCCCTGCACTCTAATTCAGTATCCCTATTAAACGATGCCATGGCCTAAGTCCTAGACCGATTGCAGCCTCTCCAGGCTCTTGCTGGATCCTATCCTGTCACTCTCTGATGAAGGGGAAACAACGACAAGCAAGCCAAGTGAGCTGATTCTGTCGCTCTTCGACGAAGTGGCGTCGCTCCCTACACTCTGGTTCAGTGTCCCTAAACATAAAGCGATTAATTTCTATCTAACTTCCAATATCCATGTGACGCCCCACCCCGAGACCCACATTAACAAAGAGTATTACTGGGTAATACTGTCTACTAATGCGGAGAATAGGGCTGGTTAGGAGCGACCATATATAATCTTGTCTTAAACATCTACTAAATACGTCGATAAGTGCTCTATATATTTTTTTTTCTCGTGGATTGACATTTCCAATAAATGCTTAATACAAAACTATAGGTGGCTAATGGATCTATCAGAACAAAATACAATAACAGAATGCATATCACATCACAGAATAGTAAACATCATATATATATAAATACATATACACTGATATATCCTAGTACAATACAAAATGATACACACAAATGGTTCAAAGACCACACCGATATACATCTAATCAAAATACATATCAGAGTCAAGCGAAAAGAAATATAAACTACACAAAAGTGTTAGGCTGATATCCAAGCAGATGCTTCAAAGCTAAGTCGCATAACTGATAGCTAACCTGTAACAACTCGGTCTGACCCGAGTATAAAATACACGGGTCGGTCTAGCTAAAACAATCAGTTAAGATGAATAGACGATAATATGAAGCATATGATACAAGGTGATAATTCTTCTCGAATGAGAAGAGGCAATAGAAAGAACACACACTCATGACTTAAGTGGACCAATGTCACTTAAGTATAGAAAGACCTCGAAAGAGGTAACTCAACAATAACACTCACATATAGAAATAAATGCTTCATATCATCGGCGACATCCCAAAACATCTATAATGGTTTCAATGAACCATATCCCTAAAAAGGAGAAGTCTCAAATTCAAAACTCAAGAAACGCCATAAATGGCAAACACAAATATAAACTCTAATAGAGTGATCTCAAAACTAAAAATATGCCAAATGGCAAACTCATCAATACACACACACACACACACACACACACACATATATATATATATATATATATATATCTCCAAGAAGGAAATTATAAATCTCATATAAAAACGCCGAAGGTGGCAAACTCAAATCTCAAGTATGGACCCAACAGCCTAATGAAGGAATGGACCCAACAGCCCAATAAGAACCCAACAGCTCAAATCTCAAAATATGCACGTGCAAAACTCTTTTCCAGTACTATATAAATTATAGGTACCTATCCCAAACGACCAAAGTCGTAAATCCCAGACGACCGAAGTCATAAAACTCAGACGACCATGAAAGGGAGTGCGGATTAAGGATCTTAAGGCTAATTTAACACTAGAGGGGGGTGAATAGTGTTTAATGGATTCTAAGACTTATATGGACTAAATTAAAATTATGACACAAACAAATGCAGAACTTAATCATAGAACAATAACAGAATCAAACATAGATGCAGAAAGTAAATAAAAAGCAGTAAAAGGAAAGAACACACCAGATTTTATACTGGTTCGGAGTTACCATACATCCAGTCATGTACCAAGGCAGAACACCTCATATAGATTTTTATTATACCAAAGTCGAGATTACAATCCTCAATTTCTAAAGGCCTTGAGGTACCCTCCTGTCTCACGAGTCCGGGGAAAACTCTCTGTATTTACGGGCCACAAGATTACCCAATTGATTTCTAGGCACAACCACACCTTATAGAGAGATTCGATAAACTTTTGATTACAAATTGATCCTATAACTCTGAATAGCACTTTGATCTTCGAGAGAGGGCAGAGAATCAAACAAGAATGAGATTCTAATTTGATTCACTTGAGAATTCGGTAGAATTTCAGCACGACCTTAAAAATATGAAAATTTTAGAATATGGATTTGTGGAGAAGAAGGAGTGAAGAAAATATGAAATTAGTTAGTTAAGAAATTCGTTTGTGAAGGCTATTTATAGACCAGTAACGGTCATAACCATTCGTGAAGAGATTTAAACGAATAGACACTTCTTTTGAAAATTGAAACTTTCGAATTTAACGGCCACGATGTCGACATGGGGTATCCCATGATGTCGACATCCCTAAGTTAAAAATAATGTAAAATTTGTTTTGAAAATGGTATTGAACGGAAAACAAGATGAAATGATTCTGGAGTAAAATAAACTAATTTTCCTATGTTTTAAAATAAAGAAGAGTAGAAAAATATATTTTTAGAATGTATATATAAATTTGATTTTAAATCTCAAGTATATATATTATAAAAGAATATTTAAAAATCAGAAGATAGTTTTAAAAACAAACGTAGTTTAAAACAAGAGTTTATTTAAAAACAAAAACAAAGAATATTTTAAGGCTAAAACATTTTGAAAGGCAGTTTTGAAAATCATTTTGAAAAACCATTTTGAAGTAGTTTTGCAAGCTTCTTCCTGCATAATTTCTCATTACATCAGGACTTGAGAACTTGTACAAAACCAGGATGTTCGTGGGTTTGTAAGCCACTTGTCGTAGGTTTGTAAGCTACTTGTCGTGGGTTTGTAAGCCACTAAGAAGATAGAAATGGGTTCCATCCCAAATGAAATTTGGAATGAAGATTTCCATGCTATTATGAAGTTTTAACGATAAACTAGACACATATCTTGAAATCTTGATCTTGATACTCTAGAGTCTTGAATCATGAATATTGAGTCTTGAGTCTTTATACTGATCAGTCTTCAGTAATAAATACCTGCATATATATATATATATATATATATATCCTACATATACATATCTATCTAGACAATAGTGTCAGTATATATTTTATAATAAGTTAAGTTAAAAAGTTTGTTGTCATCAAAACCAACATCTCAGTTCCTAACAATCTCCCCCTTTTTGACGATGACAGCCTGTATTTATAAAATATACTTACCATACCATAACCCCTATCATAACTCCCCCTTACTCCATGACTCCCCCTTACTCCAATCATAACTCCCCCTTACTCCAAGCCAACTACTATTTTATAACTTCTCCCCCTTTGTCATCAACAAAAAAACGTCTTACTAATAAATTCCCTAAACTTGATATAAGATGATCAACCATAATACAAATAGAGTAATCCATATATAAGTGTAATAAATGCTAAGTGTGATCATAAGTGTAACGACCCAGAATTTCCGTCATTTCAAATTTAGATATTTAATTGATTTTAAATATTAATAAGTAAGATTTGTAAGTCGAATAAATTTAATTTCGAATATAGTGATTTAATTGGATAATTAAATCGACAATTTAATATTTGAAATTGCAGAAATAATTGAAATCCGAATTTAAATGTGTATAAAAATGATTTATAAAGTTATATTAAATCATATTGGAGTTAGAATGATGTTTGTGAACTTTTAAAATCGAATTAAAAGTTAAATTGTGAAAATTGAATATTTTAATATTTAATTGACGAATAAAATTGACCATTTTTCAAACAGTCTCGGATTTCGACGAAACTAGTTTCATCAGATCCGTAATGTTAAATTATTGTAAGATTTCAATTTTCGTGTCAATCGGATTTACAGTTTGTCCGGAGCAAGCCAAAACGCATCGAAATCGGTTTAATCGATTTAATTTTAATTTGATCGTTTATTTCCGTAATTCGCACATATGATCGAATTAGCTCCCAAAACACGTTCCATTGTGTTCGGAACGCGGGTAAAACCCTAGAAACGCCAGCCGGCACGCTCGATTTCGAGTTCAAAAATTTTCAAGATGAATAGTGTTTTGAAAATTTCTATATAAGGACCTAGCTTTTTCTATTTTTCACTAAAGCCCTAGCTAGGGTTAGCAGCCGCCACTTCTCATTCTAATGGCCAGAATTTTGTTTCAATCTTCCTCCTTTTTCTTCCAATCCACCAACAATCGTCGGAAACATTCAACTACAAAATCAAAGAGCATCGCGTGATCGACAAATCCAACGGTCACGATCGAGTATTACGTGGTGGATCATCGGCAATCTTCGATCAATGATCTCGTGTTCGAGCACGAATTTCAGAGTGAGGGGGGCCACCGAGCTGCAAGCCACTTCGGCCGTGGGTAGTGGCGACGATGGCCTTTCGATTGAAGGTCGTTGATCGACGTCCGGTCGTCAATCACTAGGTGCGGCGTTCGATTTTTTTTAACGTGATGATGGGTCTCGTGTGTGTGCTAACCTGGAAACGAAGAAGATGGGGAGGGAAAAAGGAAGTGTGGCTCGGATCTGCTGTGATGAAATCTCACGGCCCAGATAATTTTGGGTAAAAGAAAAATAAAATAAATATAAAAATTGATTTATTATTATATTATAAATCGTATAAACTTTAAACCGTCATAACTTTTTGATACGAGGTCCGTTTCTGACGAAACGAATTGCGTTGGGTTCGTTTTGTCGAGAGCTACGCAATGGAGCGGGTTTAGAGTCAATTGGAGTCAGTGAAAATTTTGGGTAAAATTAAACGTGCGTTTAATTTTATTCGAAATAAAATACTGCAACCGTTATCGGAAGCAAGGTGAGAACTCCTCACTCAATCGAATATTTGTTTCGATTTAAATTTTAAATAGTTAGATTTAAAATTTCTTGATTGTGTGAATTGGATGATAAATTGTTATCTATTGTGTTAAATAGACCCTATACGCCGTATATTAAGCGGAGGTTATTTATTAAAAACATATACCACGATAATTCCATCGTGAAGTGGAATTGGTATTATATATGTATTTGCAGTTGATTTCCATTATATAGCGGATGAGACCCTATTGCGCCGCATAATAGCGGATAATATTTATAAATCCCATATATCGTGATATTCCACTTTGAAGTGGAATTGGTATGTGCTAACATCTGTGGATGCAGGGAAACAGGTTGGAGGGATCCAACTGGATTCCTCAAATAATTGAATTTGTTTCAATATTGTGTGTGATTAATTATAATCGCCGTGTGATTATATTTTGTGATTGGAATTGTTGACGGCTATAATTTAGCCAAATATATTTTGGTATCGTTGGATACCATAAATAGATAAAAATTGGATTTTCGAAATTTAAGTTAAAAATTTATTGAAAAATTTATTTTTGATAATTGGATAAATTTAAAATGAGTTTTAAAAAGATAAAGTCTTATTTTTGAACTGTATTGAATTTAAATTTCAAATTTTGGGAAAAGGGGCTTAATAAATGGATTTCGGAAAATATTATTTATAAGTTGAAGAATTTATTTAAAATTGGTATTTTTAAATAGATTTAAAGAGATAAAGGAATTTATTTTAAAAAGGAAATAATTTGGAAATTTGTTGGAAAATTGATTTGGTGTTTTGAAATAAATTGGAAAATCAATTTGAAATTAATTGATTATTTTTAGAAAAATGTGTGATCCTCAACGCATAGAGGAGAGCACACATGCGAATATATATAACACGAATATAAGGAGCTGCCAACATGCCTGGCAGGTAACAAGAGCAAAAAATAAATAAAGATAGCTAATCTCAAGTAGTCCTAAGATGAGTTCCGGCAAGGCCACCACCCATCTCACCTCAATATCAAGTTCCGGCTTGGCCACCACCCGATATTAAGATGTTAGAAGTACCAAAAAGGCTAAAACAAAAAGAAAGCTCCAAAAGGTCAGACCCAGAAGAAGTGAATGCTCTGAAGAGGATCTGCTAAAATTAGGAGACCACTCTGAATGCTCTGAAAAAGAAGAAGGAGTGCCAAACTGGAGAAATAGAACATCCTGAAAAAGTACTCCATAACGAAGATAGCAGAATCCTATATCTGAGGGAATATCAGCAAGAAGTCCTGGATGAAGAAACTCTGCTCTGGTAACCTCTCTACTATCTGATATCCAGCAAACTGAAGATGAGAGAAACCTGCAAAATGAACCTAATACACAATCTCCCAAAATCTATATCTGAAACAAGACTAGGAAAAAAGTTAGAATGATACATATATATGTATATTTATATAGTAAATATACATATATGTGTATTTAAAAGGGATGAAATAAAAACCTAAATAACACAAAAAGGACAAAAACTAAAGGAACAAAAAAGCTGTAAACATAAACGACGGATCAGACTGATATATCTTAAATCATAAGAAAACTATGATTTAAGGTGAGATTATCATAAGAATTAGGAAAAATATTAATAATATTATTATTAGTGTTATAAAATCTATTGTTAAGATTAAAAAAATTAATATTGTGCTAATGGTTTCCCACTTTCAATTGTTGATGCTTGGGGATGAGTTTGTTGTTCTTGTAGTTTTTGTTTTTTTCTTTTTTCTTTATGTTGTACTCCTTTTTATTGTCTTGCAATAAAACTGGTAGGGGCCCAGTTAACCCCGCTGGCTTTGCCAAAAAAAATTAATATTATAACTAACCTTGCTAAGATACCGTTTGAAATGGATATTTTTAGCTAATTTATATTTGGGATTAGAAATCCAATTAAGACAAAATGTAGATATTGAAAAATCAATTTGTTGAGATGACTATTATTATTATTAAAAATTCTTTGATTTCTCTCAAACCAAATAAACCAACTAATAATAATAAATAAAGTATCTAGTAAAAATCTAATATTTTTATTGAATTTGAATCTATAATTTTTCCAGTAGAATTCACAATCCGAAATTTTATTAATTATATTAAAGTTAAAAATTTTAAAAGTATTAGTAAGGATGTAATTAGAGTCCAAACATTCATAATATAAATGATTTATGTCCTCAAGATGCAGTTTGCAAAAATAACATTTATTATCATTATGAATGTTTTTTCTCTTTAAAAATTCTATTGTATTAAGTTTTCTATGAAGTATTAACCACATGTGAATTTTGGATTTAGGAGGAGCATTAGATTTCCACAAGTATTTAAAAGAGTTATTTAAAGTACCCGAAAAATTAATAAATCTATAAAAAGATTTTGGAGTATATTTCTTACTCTTATCCCATTCCCAACTAATAAAATCATTATCATTATCAATGTTATAAAGCTCTAATCTAGCATAAAGCAAAGAAAGTTGTCTAAGGGTAGAACCTATTAAAATTCTGTTAAAACTGAAATTCCAAGGAGGATCATTTTCCAGAGAATACACATCCTTAATTAAAGCATACTTAAAGTTGCAAATATCATACAATTCCTTAAATTCAAACTTGAGAGGCAATACCGAAATCCAACTATCATGCCAAAAGGAAGTACAATTTCCTGAATGCACAATAGTCTTAGTTCCTAAGTTAAAAATTTCAAAACACTTTAAAATATTTTTCCAAAAATTAGAAAAATAATGGGAAGAAGAAAAATCAAATTGATGTAAATTGAAATTACCGTTATAATAATATTTGGAAATGATCTCTTTCACTATAACTAGAAAAATTGATTTATAGAAATTTATCTGACTTTAAATTAATCAGATAATTAAATTAATCCTACTTATGGATGTTTGGATTTTATTGGATTTGAATTGTTTGACATCTTTGATATGTGATATTTTGTAATATATCCTGATTGGTGTTGTGGTCTGTGATTTATTTATCTGTGATATATATAGCTGTGATCTGTGAATGAAAGATAAGCGTTATCGTTTATACCGCTTATCAAATATATTGGTATATTTGATCTTTGATGGTTGAATATTGTTGCACTATTGTGTTAAACCCGTGGACTACACAATACACGCACAAATGTGGATTTTACGTGGAAATCGGTTAAGTCACAGATTTTTATCAATTTTGAAAAATTGAATTCTTGAATCCAAAATAGTCTTGGAATTGGAATTGAAAGTTTTTGAAAATGAGTTTCAGAAAAATAAAAGTTATTTTAAATAACTTAATAGAATTGGAATTTAAATCATTTGATTTAAGTTTGAATTCAATATTTTGAAATTGAATTCAATGAATTGGGAATTTTGGTTTAAAAGATTTTATAAGTATAAAAGGTGTTTATATTGGGTTTTTAACCATTTAAAATATGGTTTTGGAAATTTAAATTTAAATCCAAGTTTTATACTTGGATGGCTTTATCTTGTGTAATTGTAACTAGTTTTTCCCAAAACAAAAACTATCTGTTTCCAAATAATAATAGCTTTCATAAAGTGAAAAGATTTCCAATTTGTATCGAAACATTTCAAGTTGAAATGAAATTGTAAATAGTTTGGAAAAACTATGTATTAACCTTTGTGGAAATGATTAAACTTTATTTTGAAATCAAAGAAGATTTTAAAAGGTGTATCTTTTATATTATAAAAGAATTGAATTGTGAATAGTTTTGAAAGCTATAAATTAAATCTTGATTTAAAGATTTAATGGGTTAATCAAATTGAAATAGAAATTAATTTGGAAATCTGTGAATGAATCTTTGTGAAAATGGGTAAACTTTGTGAAGTAAATCATTTTGTTTAAAGATTTGAAATGGTAATTTGTTTAAACCATTTAAAGGAAAGGATTTGGGTAATAAGTTGTGACTTAATTGAAATCCCATATCCATATGTTTTAAATATTGTGCTCACTATTCGGGTTAGCCGGGAAAAGACCTTTGTGTCATATAACCCATTCCAAATTAGTGATACGACGATATGGATCGTATTGAAGACCAGTGGTGAAGACCGGGTATTTGTGAAAACGATAGGATGACCTATCGATTTTCTCTGCACCGTTAGCTACGGTATAGAGATTTCCTTTGTGATGGGAAGTTCGATCGGGATTGTGAATACCCGGATTTGCAAGGGATTCTTCGGAAGTGCCTTCGGTTCTGTTCGAACCCGTAACAGACTTGTATGGTTACATGTCTGACATTACATTTTGAGATATAAAGCTGATTTCTTTCAAATACATTTCTGTTAGTGGCGGAGAATTTATTCTCTTAGCTTAACACCCTTCTCTTAGACGTACGAGCTCAGAGGTTATGTAGTTGAAATTTATCAGTGATATACTCCCAATTTGGTAGTGTGGCATGCTGAGTGTTGCTGTGTGATGATCATTTATTGATCATTTCTGATCAAAGCATGGCTTCGTGAAAAAGCGTAGCTTTGTGGATGAGACTTCGTCAGACCTCACAGACCGGTAATGGTCGAAACATGAAAGATGCGGCAAGGTTTCAAGGGTAGCTCCCCTAGGGTATGACCATTCCTTCTGGAAAAGGGTAGTATCATGGTATGGAGCCCAGATACTTACTCATGTGGACACACTATATTTACTATTGTGTGATGTGTTAGTGATGAGCGCTCGGATAAAGGTCCCAAAGGACCGGAGGGTGGCATATCTCAGGTTTACCACCCGGGAAGGAGGTAACCGGCCTTGTGTTGGCAGAGAGCAGGTTGTCTCTCGGAGCGTCCCGCCAGAGGCATTCCTACGTGGCATAGGAAGTTCCTTAGCCTGACCATTTGTCGGCAATCCAATTTCCAATACGAACCTTGTACGGTATTAGTTGTAGAACCTAACGTGGCAGCTATAGTAGGCATAGTATAATGGTACCTATGCTGGCTAAGATTAATATTATATTTTCAAAATATTTTCCACTATGCACTAATAATAATAATCCAATGATTTGCGTAGTAAGCATGTTTGACTATCATAAGAAGAAATCTCCTCCAATTCTGCGTTTGCATTGTGTGTGTGGCGGGAGGTCTTATGGTAGTTTCATTTTCCAAAAGCATTGCGGATATTTTCCACTTCCTTTGTTGTTGTTGTTGTTTTAAAGATAAATAACTGTTTTAGTTCTCACACCAGTCACCATGACTGACCTGGAGTTTATTGTTTCCTTCCTAAACTCTGGGTGCCCATAAATTTCCACACGGGCAGTCTAGAGTCAAGTTATCAGGTCATTCTGGATTCAGGAGATGCTGTGGAGCTCTGTGGCGAGCTGGATGGCGAGACGTATCACTTGTATATGATATTATTTATTCCGATGTATATTCTGTATGAGGACAAGTTTATATAACTGTCCATTATGTATGGTGTTGTATATTGTTGTTGTACACTCTGATGATGATGTAATGTATAAAATGATATAGTTCTTTGATTTAAAGATTATTCATTTATCTATTATATGTTATTCCGCTGCGACATGTGAGATTATGATATTGTTCTGTGTTTTTCTGTTGTTTCTTCTTTCTTTTTCTTCTGTCTTCTGTCTTCTTCTACCTCTTCTTTTTCTCCGTAACAATTCGGTTTTCCGGCATTCGATTGCTCGGTAGTTGATACAATGGACGTATTGATGTCGATTTTCGGAAGTCGAAAATTTTGAGATGTTACAATAAGTATGAAATGTGATCATAAATGTGAAATGTGATCATGAGTGTGATCATAAGTGTAATCCAACAGTAAATCAATCATCATCCAATCATATTTACAGTAATTATTCAATCAATCATATATACAAACCACACCAAATGTTTTAAATAAGTCAAGTCAATCAAGTTTAAAACACACCAATAACATACAGAATGACTAGACATTCCTTGGTACTTCCACCCATCCATCTTCTCGAAAGATAGGGTCTGCTTTGATGGCATCCCATTCTTCTTTATCTTTGTCGAGAGTGACTGGTGGATTTCCTTCGAGATCGTCCTTGTTAAGGGCTGAGATCATCCAACGAAGGGCATCGAAATGTCTCTCTTGCTCATTGTTCATCTGCATTTGACTCAATTCTAAGTGGCACTGATTACGAAGTATGAATGTAAGGATATTCTTGAATGAAGTGAGAGTTTCCTCAAGATTATCACTTAGATTCTTAATCGGAGAGGCCATAATTCGAGAAGTAGGAAGAAATATGAAAGGGAGTGATTAGAAATGAAGTTTGATAGATTATTCTAGAAGAAACAGGTATAAATAGGGGTAGAAAGTCGTTTAAAATGAATAGACACAAGTTAGTTACATGAATAAAAATTTGAAAGTGTAACTACTTTCTGCCCGTTGTATGTCGACATGGGGGGATGGGGGATGTCGAGATGCCTCTGTCTTATACATGGATAGAACTTGAAACACACAAGATAACATGAAATAAAACTAATTAGATGAAGATGAAGAAGTTGATAGTCCTAGCTTTCTACTAACTTTCTCGAAGAACTTGTCGATTTTAGTGGAAATCTTATCCATTTTCTTACTCATTGATCTTTTAAGTGTCTTTTGATTTTCCACTATAATTCTTTGATTATTGAGAATGGTCTTATTGGATGGATTAGCGGGATTAGTAGGATATTCAATACTTTCTAAGGAAGTTTCTTAATCTTCCTCTTCTTCCTCTTCAATTTCCATTCCTTCCTCTTCCTCTTCTTCTTCTTCCTCCATTTCTTCCATCTCATCGTGAGCAAGCCTTTCTTCCTTTTCCTTAAGTGTTTCATATGGTTGAAACACTAATGGAATTTGCATATGGGAAATGTTTCCATGGTTGAACACTTTTCTAGTTATAAATTCTTCCCTTTTGAAATCAACTCCAAAGTAATTAAAAATCCGAGTGAGATAAATTCCATGATATAATGTGTTTTCACCTATAGTAAAATTCTGGGGCCTTAGCTCATCCAAAATAACTTGAGCCCAATTGATATCATAATTTCCAAAAATTGCAAAAGGAGCTTTGCAAACTTTCAAAGTTGGGTTGTTGTAGTTTCCCGATCTTGGTATAAGGGTGTGTTGAATAAGAAGGTTAATAAATCTTGCTTTTGGACGAAAATAATGATTTTTGAATTCAAAATTGTCATCCCCTTCAAAGATGTGATGAAATGTCTCTCGATCATTTTCATTTATTTGAAATTCCGAGAGATTCATTCCGGTATACTTGCATCCCAAAATATTTCCTAAAATTTCACAATCCAAAACTATTCGTGTTCCTTTAACACTACTCCAAATTTGTCCATCTTGCCCATCATAAAAACCACGATTTAAATTCGCATAAAACATCTTAACAAGGTTTGGATAACATACAAAATCATTTTGTTTGTTATCTACTACACCAAAAATAGAACATTGTTGAAAAAGATTTTCAATTTCATAAGAAGGAAAATCTTCAAAAATAGCAAATTTCCCCGTATGAATTTTACCAAAGTTTACATAGTTGATTTAAGCTTTGATAGCTTCCGGGTCATTAAAGAGAAAGTTTTTGATAAATTTTGGAAGTCTAATGGTGTTAGGAGTGCTTGAAGAGGCCATTGAAGAAGTTTGAAAGGAGTTGAAGATAATGAAGATAAATTTGAAATTTGAAATAAAAGTGAAAAGTGATGATAAAGAGAGTGAATTAAATAGAGATTCTATAGACATGTTCTCTGGCCAAGAGGCATCTTTCTAGAGCATTGAAGTTGGTGAAAAGGTGGAGGGAAATTCAAAAGTTTGAATTCAAATTTTGAAATCAAATTTCTGAGGGGCATGTCGACATGGGGTATCCTGGTATGTCGACATGTGCCTATTGAATCAAAGGACAAGTGACTATTCCTAATTTCTAATAAATGTATATATTATTTTCTATATTCTACTTATATAATTCCTGTGATAACATTAAATGTAATAATACTTAAATATTAATAATTTAATATTTAAAATATTATTAAAATAATATTAGTTTTGAATTTAAAATTCAAATTTCAAGGGATAAATTTGAATTTAAAATTCAAGGAAATTAAAAAATCAAGCAAACAAACAAGCATCCATTCAAAAAAGAAAATTAAAAATAATGTAAATGCGTACCTATTTTTTGATCCATACTCTCATCGTCGTCTAATTCATAAATAGGAGTGAAACACAGATTTGAATTATCCATCTTCTTTTCATCGTCACTGGATGATGAGTCTGAGTCATCAAGAGTTGCTGTGTATGCTTTCTTTCTTTTCCTTGACGAATCATTGTTTGGAGGGAACAACTGTTTATCTGGATACAGACAATCTTTCCTATGATGCCCGACTTTATTGCAATTGTAGCATCTATCATTTTTTACGTTCTCCGTATTATTTCTGGAATTCCTTTGATCATTTCTTTTGTAATTATTCCTTTTTCTCTATTTAAGGAATTTCCCGAAGTTTCTTGTCATGAAAGCAATCTCCTCATCACTGTCTGGTTCCGAATCTTCGGTTGTTGCATTGAATGCTAATGACTTCTTTTCTGTAACCTTGTTTTCTCTTCTCCCTTACAGTTGAACTTCATAAGACATCAGATTCCCAATCAATTCTTCTATTTTCATTAGACTGATATCATTTGTTTCTTCGATTACAAGTGTCTTTTGATCCCATTCTGGAGTGAGTGAATTTAGAATTTTTCTGACTTGGACTTCCTCCGAAAAGATTTTTCCCAGTGCAATTAGTGAATGGACAATATCTTGAAATCGACAATACATGTCGGAAATGGACTCATTTGCATGCATTTTAAACAATTGAAACTGATTAGTTAATATGGAAAATTTAGTCTGTTTAACTTTGCTTGTTCCTTCATGAGTAACTTGCAAAGTTTTCCAGATTTCAAATGCAGACTTACAAACAGACACTCTATTAAACTCATTCCTATCTAGTGAACAAAATAATATATTCATGGCCTTTGAGTTATTTTGTGCAACATTCTTTTGCTCAGTAGTCCACTGGGCAAAATCGGTAGTTGGTTCAACATACTCAGTTTGTGTTATATTCCAAGTGTCTAATCCTAGTGATTGTAAATAAATTTTCATTCTACAAGCCCAATATGCATAATTACTGCCATTGAAAAATGGTGGTCTGACAGTAGACTGACCTTCTACTAATGAACTAGTGTTAGTGTTAAAAGAACTAGTGCTAGAGTTGACATTACCAGTGTTGGTAGCCATTAAAACAATTTTCAAGTTTCAGATTATGAAAACTATGAAAACCAACGCTCTGATACCAATTGAAAGGGAGTGCGGATTAAGGATCTTAAGGCTAATTTAACACTAGAGGGGGGTGAATAGTGTTTAATGGATTCTAAGACTTATATGGACTAAATTAAAATTATGACACAAACAAATGCAGAACTTAATCACAGAACAATAACAGAATCAAACACAGATGTAGAAAGTAAATAAAAAGCAGTAAAAGGAAAGAACACACCAGATTTTATACTGGTTCAGAGTTATCCTACATCCAGTCTTGTACCAAGGCAGAACACCTCATACAGATTTTTATTATACCAAAGTCGAGATTACAATCCTCAATTTCTAAAGGCCTTGAGGTACCCTCCTGTCTCACGAGTCCGGGGCAAACTCTCTTGATTTATGGGCTACAAGATTACCCAATTGATTTCCAGGCACAACCACACCTTATAGAGAGACTCAATAAACTTTTGATTACAAATTGATCCTATAACTCTGAATAGCACTTTGATCTTCGAGAGAGGGCAGAGAATCAAACAAGAATGAGATTCTAATTTGATTCACTTGAGAATTAAGTAGAATTTCGGCACGATCTTAAAAATTTGAAAATTTTAGAATATGGATTTGTGGAGAAGAAGGAGTGAAGAAAATATGAAATTAGTTAGTTAAAAAATTCGTTTGTGAAGGCTATTTATAGACCAGTAACGGTCATAACCATTCATGAAGAGATTTAAACGAATAGACACTTCTTTTGAAAATTGAAACTTTTGAATTTAACGGCCACCATGTCGACATGGTGTATCCCATGATGTCGACATCCCTAAGTTAAAAATAATGTAAACTTTGTTTTGAAAATGGTATTGAACGGAAAATAAGATGAAATGATTCTGGAGTAAAATAAACTAATTTTCCTATGTTTTAAAATAAAGAAGAGTAGAAAAATATATTTTTAGAATGTATATATAAATTTGATTTTAAATCTCAAGTATATATATATATATATTATAAAAAATATTTAAAAATCAGAAGATAGTTTTAAAAACAAACGTAGTTTAAAACAAGAGTTTATTTAAAAACAAAAACAAAGAATATTTTAAGGCTAAAACATTTTGAAAAGCAGTTTTGAAAATCATTTTGAAAAACCATTTTGAAGTAGTTTTGCAAGGTTCTTCCTGCATAATATCTCATCACATCAGGACTCGAGAACTTGTACAAAACCAAGATGTTCGTGGGTTTGTAAGCCACTTGTCGTAGGTTTTTAAGCTACTTGTCGTGGGTTTGTAAGCCACTTGTCGTAGGTTTGTTAGCTACTTGCCGTGGGTTTGTAAGCCACTAAGAAGATAGAAATGGGTTCCATCCCAAATGAAATTTGGAATGAAGATTTCCATGCTATTATGAAGTTTTAACAATAAACTAGACACATATCTTGAAATCTTGATCTTGATACTCTAGAGTCTTCAATCTTGAATCTTGAATCTTGAGTCTTTATACTGATCAGTCTTTAGTAATCAATACCTGCATATACATATATATATATATATACATATCCTGCATATACATATCTATCTAGACAATAGTGTTAGTATATATTTTATAATAAGATAAGTTAAAAAGGTTGTTGTCATTAAAACCAACATCTCAGTTCCTAACAGACCGAAGTCACATAAACTCGTGATGAGCCCAACAGCTCGATAAAGATTGGACCCAACAGCTCAATATTAGCCCAATAGCTCTAGTATTGGCATAACCCAGAATGGTCACAAACTCTCAGCTAGGAACCCGAAAAGTGGTAACGTGCGTCCGATACCAATGTTCTCACTAAACGGTTTACTAACCACTAGCCAATGCCACATTAGAAAACTCAAAAACCTTAGAAAACTCATGACTTGTCTCATCTCATCGACAAGTATAAATAAACATCGTGATGGCTTTCATTGACCATAACTCCTAGAATAAGAGATCTCAAACCATAAAACTCGCCAAATATTGGCCATCCCAAATAATTCCTATAAATAGGAATTATAAAACTCAAAATATGCCATAAAATGACAAAACAACTCAGAATCGATAACCTCTAATAGCTTCGATCGTACAAGTCCGGAACTAACTGAAACAGTAAACGCACATGTCCCATACCACATGTTTTACTAGATCGTTTAATTCTCGTTCTCATAGGTTCGAATAGTGAAAAAATGTGTATTTATTACTTTGGAAAACAAGCTTTTAAAACCAATTGTCGAAATCAATTTAGAAAACCGTATTTGAAAATTCCCTTATTATAGAGAATAAATAGATTTTATAACTTAAAAGTAATTTAAAATATTATATAATAATTATTAAAAATGCCAATTTATTTTAAAAATTATTTCAAAGTCGTTAGAGTAATTCGTGCTTGAAAATAGTGAAAAACCAATAAAATACTCAAAACCGATAATTCGAATTCAACTCGAATTTCAATACGAATTCAATCCAAACTCAATTCAAATTCAACTCGAATTTGAATTTCAAATTCTCAAAATTTAGCTAGCTTATTGATAGGCATCATAGCTCTCAAAACATCACAAAAACATCTTGAAAATGAGAAGCAAAAGCTAGGAAAACAAGTAGGAACAAAACCGAAAACAAAAGGAAGCAACACAAAATAGCTCAGGAAACCAAGGCCCCCTAGGTCGACTTCCAGGTCGACCTCACTTGTCCTTAGGTCGACCATACGGTCGACCTAAGGATAGGCCAGGTCGACCTAGCAGTCAACCTATGAAGTCTTCTCACGCGATTTTCTTCCTAGGTGTTTTCCTAGCGACGAACTGATTTTCAAGCGAACTTTTGACATAGCAAATGAAAGTATTTTTCCACCAAATTTTGCAGGCATATAGAGCAACATATAAAATACAAACTGGAAGAAATCCGGCAGCATTTCATTGCCGGAATTGGAATTTACAAGCATGCAAAGTAGAGACTCAGATCATATTTCACAAGAGAGAAAAACTAAAAAGGAATTGAGGCTAGATCATATTTCAAAAGTGAGAATAGAGACTCACCTGATGATTTAGCAAAGTTTTTGATTGCAAGCAGCGATCTTTGAAGGAGAATTGAGGCTCTAGCAACCTGTAAAAACTAAAAAGGAAGCATGCACAGCAAAAGAAGATTGTTACAGACAATTATATCTTGATTCATAGATTTTGATGAAATCTTTTTTGTATTGGATGGAGATTACCTTGTATTCTAGATATAAATGATTTCCCTTTGAATTAGCATCAAATTTGGTTGAAATTGGATTTTAGTTGAATGTGGCCATGGAAATTTTCTTTTCTCTTGTTTTGTTTATTGTAAAATTTTAGTTTGAGAAGAGAAGATGAGAAAAACAATGTAAAGCCACTTTCTCACAACCAGAAACTTCTAGGTTAAGGGCTAATGGACCCAATTCCTACCCAAATAAGCCCAAGAGCAAATTACTTAGTAAAATAATGAAGCTATGTGCATATTTACTCAAATTTAACATTATATACACATATTTCATCATTTAAATGCCCAATAAAATGTATCCATCCAATTGTTTTGAAATAAAATTGTTATTATAACAAAATAAAATTTAATTTAACACTAAAAAGGTATTTTTAACAATAAAACCCTATTTTACACAATATTTCACAATTTACACTATTTTAGTGTAAAAACACTATTTTTAACATAACAAGCACAACAAAATTTATTTTCTTATCAAATATATTATAACAAATCATTTTAACTTTATTATAACTTCAAATATTATTTTTAAATAATATTTCATCTTTTATTTTAATAAAATACACGTTTTCTTCATATTTCTCCTTTTATATTCAATAAAAGGTTAATATTGGCAATAATTACCAATATTATTACATTGACTCAACTAAAATCCAATAAATAATTATTTTCACTCCAATTTCTCAAAATAAAGTTTTTAAAACTTTATTTTCATCAATTTAGATTTATTTCAATAATTAAATGTTGAAATACATCACCTAATTAATTTATTAGCTCCAAACTAATAAATACCCAATATTTTAATTTATTTAAACCAAATACTTATCCAATCAATATTTAATCCCATATTTATACCCAAATAAACAAAATAAAGTTCCAAACTTTATTTTTCTCATTTTATTTACAAAATTCATTGTTTATTCCAAATAAACAATTTAAAATTTCCAATTATATTTTAATTTACAATATTAAATTATAACTTTCGTTATAATTTAATATATATATATATGTGTGTAATCTCCAAACCAGGGTTGTTACAATCCATCCCGTAACTCTCCGGTTAGATATTTGTTTCATAAAATCCAAATCCATTTATTAAATCCAAGTTCCAAATGTCCAATCGGAAAAACAGAGAAAACTAAGTGTTGTCTCTCTCGGCGGAGCAGCCTATTGCCATCTCAGACCATGCCTGGGAATCGCTCTGGTTACCTTACATGTGTAAGTGGCATAGTTGTTGTTTATTATTATTTTTTAAAAGAAAATCAGAAAATATTATTCGATAACCAGAGTCCAAATCCTGAACTCGGCCATTGCCATCACGGTCAGCGGATGACGAGTCGTGACCCCAATCCAGGGTCGCTGCTGTTTGATCCAGGCGGTAGTTGCTCGTGTTCTACCGCTCTCGTCCGGTCCCTTGCATACTGTGGCAATCTACCACTCCTGACATGTTCCTCCACCACGTCCTTCAAGTGGCGACATTCATCCGTGGCATGCCCTTCCAGCTCATGGAATAGGCACTACTTCCTGCTCCTGCGCTCCCGTCCTGTGGGATCTCTCCTAGGTGGTTTCCGATATGGGAGCTGCCCTCGTGTATCCAAGTAAATCCATTCTAGATTATCTGTCAAGTTCGCATACGTTGCGAATTTGGGTTCCCGACCTCTTCTCCGTTTGTCAGAACCACCATATCCATCGTCTTGCTTTCGCTTTCCTTTGTCCATTCCACGTCCTTCTTTAAACGTTCCTTCGCCTTGCACAGCGTTTATCTCTTGCCTTTCGGTGCGTAAATCCTTTAACTGAATGAATCTTTCCGCCTCATGACCCCAAGATCTTGTGGTGGATCCCTTGCCAGTGAATCCCTCAGTGCCCTCAGCAATACCTGCTACTGCCACCATAAAAATCATTGATGGATCCGGGCGATTTACTGAAGCTACGGCTGCATTGAACCATATTAGAAAACCCCTCACGGATTCTCCGGTCCTATGTTTCATTGATGCCAACATTATCACATTCTTGGGTCATGTCACGTGGACCCTGAACTGCCTCATGAAGCGTTCCACTAGCTCGCCCCATATCCTGATAGATCCATTCTCTAGCTGCCTGAACAAGAGTGCAGCCAAATCTATCAATATATAGGTAAAAATCTCACCATCACCTCCTTAGATGCCCCCCAGCACTTCCATATGTCTGATGTACCTAGTCACATGCAACGTTGGGTCCAACTTCCCATTATAGACCTCTAGTGTTGGCAATTTGAACTCTAGAGGGTTCCTTGCGTTTCTGATATTCGGAGTGAATGGACTCCGACTAACTTCCTCCAAGCCTCTACTCGGTAGTCCTCCTCTCATAATCCTTCTTATCAATCCAGCCATCCGCTCATCTTCATCCACGGGTGGTCCCTGTTTGCATCACCACCCTGCTCCCCATGTCCTGGAGGATATTCTGGGTAGTACTCTTCATGTTGCTCATTTGCAGTTGCGTTGGCCCCTACTCGCTGAGCTTCATTCCCAGCTCTTCCAGTATCCAATCCTGGGGGTCTGCCCCCAAGCCTTTGCTGATTTCCTTCAATCTCTCCATTCTGGTTCTGGTTTTGGCCTCTAAAGACTTCTACAGCTCTGGTTCCTTGTTCTGCATTGCCAGCCGCTGCGGTTGGTCCATTTCCTTTACTTTATGCTCTAACTTGTCCAATTTGGTGGAGTAGGTTCTGTATCATGTCCTCCTACCTTTTCAGCATTGTTTTTATCTCGTCTCTAGTAATATAGATTGAGGCTTGGTTTGCTCCAAAGGAAGCCTCTTGACTTCCTTCTTGCTGACTCCTTTCCGCCCTTTGTCTCCTTGTCCTTTACTTTGCCATAATCTCTAGAATCTGAGTCCCTAAATCTTTAAATCCAATATCCGAGCTTTAAGATCCCTGAGTGCTAGATTTCTCAGTGAAAAGCACCAAAATGTTAGTGCCAAAATTGGTCACTAACACCCAAACGCAGTTGAAAGCACCAATTCACAGTCATAGATAACAGATAGAGTGTATGTAGAGAGTTTAAATATGAAGAACAATCAAAATTAAAACGAAACAGTAATAAAAGCGGATTTATAGTGGTTCGGCTGACTCTGACCTACGTCCACTCCAGAAATTTCCTTTTTATTGATATCAGAATCAATTACAGTCACAATCTGGAGATTTTAAAACAAAACTGGCGGAGTAGCCTTAGTGGAGAAGATGAAGGGAAACATAATCAAGATCTCTTTTCCGAAGGCCCGCTTTCTTTATTTATAGGAAAAATCCGAGTTACTAGGCTTCCTAAGTGGTCCAGGCCCATCAAGGCCTTTGTCGACCCCGAATCCATCATTGCGACCGACCCTGAGTTCTGGATATGCCGACCTGAATTTTTCTTGGTATTGATCTGAAGCAGTCTTATGCTTTACTCGAAGTAAACTAGGCTGAAACTCGAAGCAATATATGCATCGACCTCTAAGCTTTGTGCTGATCCCATTCATCTTTCATAGTCGACCCCTACTTGAAACCGAAGCACCGACCCGAAGCATTGGGCAAGCCGACCCAGAGTTAACACAAACGCCGACCCGATTCCAACATGCCGACCCGAGTAATGTTGAGCACCGACCCGAAGCCTGTCTCCAATGATGATCCCTGCTTCACGCCGATCCTATCCATGTGCCGACCTGGAGTTTTGAGGATGCCGACCCAGAGTTTGGAGGATACCGACCCGATCCAGTTCCTTCCTAGCACCGACCTGGGTTTCTTCCAAGGCCGACCCGAGTTCCTTTCCTAGCACCGACCCGGATATCTTCCAAGGCCGACCCGAGTTCCTTCAAGATGCCGACCCGAAGCTAGCCCCTCTCTGACTCGAAGTAGCTACCATGAAAACTCGAAGCAAACCCAAATACGACTCGAAGCAAACTCTAGGCAACTCGCGATAACTCGACTTTTATCGAATCTCATATTTCAAGTATCCCACGTCTCCTGTCCATCGACTATGATGAATTCCAACTTCATAATCATGTTTATCATCCGTGATTGATCGTCTATCCATCCAGTCGAGTCTTACCCATTGTATTCTAACCTCAACAACCGTGCAGCCGATTGGGTTAAATCCGCCTATACGCTGCCTTGCCAAAAGGCGGGTTAACATGTTCTAGCAAAGTTGTTTATGACGAATGTGGTTAGACCACATGGAATTCCTAGTAGTATAGTAAGCGATAGAGATTCCTTATTCACTAGCGAGTTCTGGAAGAGTCTACAGGAAGTTTTAGGAACCAAGCTCAAGATGAGTACAGCTTACCATCCGCAGACAGATAGGAAAACGGAAAGAGTTAACAAAATCTTGGAAGATTTGTTAAGAGCTTATGTTTTAGATTTCGGGGGATCATGGGAAGACCAACTGCATTTAGTCGAGTTTTTGTATAACAACAGTTATCAGACTAGTATTGGGATGACACCATTTAAAGCTTTGTATTGAAGGCCATGCAAATCTCTCGTTTGTTGGTTGGAGACCGGGATAGGTTGGTTCTTGGTTCAGATTAGTTAGAGAAGCTACAGAAAAGATTGAGCCATTGAGGTCATTCGGGCCAAAATAAAGGAGGCTCAGTCTAGGCAGTAGAGTTATGTAGATAGAAGACGGGAAGACTTAGAGTTCTTAGTTGGAGATCAGGTTTCGTCAAAGTGTCATCAATGAAGGATGTGATCAGATTTGGAAGATCAGGAAAGTTGGCACAGAGATTCATTGGACCTTTTCCTATTATTGAGAGGATCGGGAAACTCACATATAGAGTTGAGTTACCGAGCGGTTTGGCAGGAGTCCACGATGTTTTCCATGTTTCTCATCTCAGAAAGTGTGTTAAAGACCATGAGACTACTATTGCACCGACTGTGCTAGAGGACTTAGTAGTAGAACTGGGCTTGGCTATAGTAAGAAAGTCGATTCGTATTATTGCGAGAGATGAGAAGAGGCTTAGAGCCAAGATGGTCAGATTAGTCAAAGTCCAGTGGAGCGACAATGACAGGTACTGTACTTGGGAGGTTGAGAGTAGAATTAGAGATACTTATCCTGACTTGTTTGATGGTATGTTTTACCTCTTTGATTGATTTTATTGTGTATCTTATTGTAATTTCGAGGATGAAATTCTTTAAGGAGGGGAGTCAATAACACCCCATATTTTTGGTAATATTATTTAGGATATTTAATTAGTTAAATTAAATAAAATAATGTGTTGATTATGGGATTGAGATTTTATTTAATTAAGGGGTAGTCGTGCCATTTAAAAAATGAATTAAAAGGAGATTTAGAATGAAATAGAGGAGGGGTAAAATAGGAAAGAGTCCATTCCTATATCTATAACCCTTGGTCGTGTATTCTCCTATACACGTTCACTTTTCATTTTCAAAAATTTTATTTGAGGTCGGCTGCCATTAACAAGAAAAAGGGGAAGAAGATTAAGAAAAGCTAAGGAAGAAACTAATTCAAATCAAATCCATTCACATCTCAATCTCTTTAATCTCTAAAGCTAAGGTGAATAATGTTTACATCTCTTATTTCTTTTATTTTTGGTTTTATGATGAAATCCGAATTTATTTTGCATTGATTTGCCATGTTTTTGAATGATAGAATGATTATATATACTTATTGATGATTTATATTTGTTCATATAGATTTTATGACATGTTTTGATATGAAAACCTTATTAAATGACATCCAAATGCCTTGGGAATTTTTAAGAAGATCAAAAATGATATTTTGGAGATGGGTTTCAATTTTTAGAATTTTTTGAATTTTTGTGGAATTTATATGAATTTTCTAGTGAAGAAAATGTTATTTTGGGTTATAAATTATTTACGGTTAAATAATTAATGGTTTGGGTCTGAAATTTATATATATTAGAAACGTATAAAAAGTGATATTTTATAATTTTTGCAGAATTTTCCTAAGTGTTTTGATGGGTATATAAAATTATTTAAGATATGGGACTTAAATGTTTATATATTTATAAAAGGAGAAGGGGTTTTTTGTAAATAAATTCAAATTCTATTTCTAGAAAGTCGACAGTATTTTTGGAAAATAGAAACGGGCAACCAATCAGATTTTGACAAACAAGGCAGGTTGGTATAAAAGAAATAGTTTAAAAGGACAAATAAATATGTTTTTCACTATTTTGATGCTTTCGGCACCAAGTTCCGCCTCCATACCCTCGCCTCTGACTCCATCGAAACCAATGTGCATAGTATTAGGGAACTGGTATGTAGTGAATTGAATGCAGGCAGAAGGTATAGGGTCGAAACCAGGGGTTCCGAAGGGTTTGAAACATTACTTTGGTTTTAAATGAAAATGCACCTACTTGCTTCGACCAAGTAGCTTTCGACTAGATCAATTGGTTGTAAAAGAATGGTTTCGATTGGGTTGCGCTTTTGTTTTAAATGATTGCTTTCGACTAAGTCGAAACCTTTTGCTGTCGCTTCCTACCTTCCGACCCAGATGGTTTCGAAGGGGTTATTTTGTTTTCTAAAATTTGGCCACTTCTCTAATGCTTTCGAAGGGATGGTTTCGACCTCATAACTTCTTTACTTAGGAATGATTTCAAAAGAAGTGCTTTCGAAATTATTGGGTTTTTGATCCTTTTGCTCGACTTGAAGGTATAATCCAAATGGTTTCGACCGAAACGGTCTTCAAAGGTTTCGAAGGGGTAAACTTTTGGATGGTTTCGAAAGGTTTCCACATGTTTTAAATTGAACCCAAAGGCTTTTGAAAGTTTTAGTAATTTAATGCTTTCAAAAGGGTTTTAATGAATGGTTTCAAAAGGGTGGTTCCCCAGGGTTTTGAAAGGATTGAAAGGAAAGGCTTTTCCTATGTTTTCGAAAGGCAATATTTAAAGGTTTTAAAAAAGGATGTCCAATGTTTCAAAGCTTTCGGAGAAAAGGCTTTTAATGGTTTCGAAAGGGTTACTTTCAATGGTTTCGAAGGGGTTACTTTCAATGGTTTCGAAAGGGTTACTTTCAAGGTTTTTGAAAGTGTTGTTTAAAGGTTTTAAACAAAGGTTTTGAATGTATTAACTAGGCAATATAGCCTAAGTTTTCTTAAGTTAAAATGTTTTTTAACTTGTTTTGAAAGGATAGCTGATCTTTATTAAATTTCATCAACGTTGTTTTGAGTAAAGTATATATATCATGGAAAAATAGCTTAGAGTAAAGCTAAGAATATTTTTGTTTTGTATATGTATGATTTAAAAGGTTAAATCATTTTGAAAAGGTTTTTCAAGGAAAAAGATAAAGGGTACTTAACCCTATGAAAATGACTCAGATTAGAAGACCAGACATGACTTATGTAGGGTCGCACCCTATGCCCATTAGCTATTAGCCCCTAGCTAATTTAGTCCAGAATTCTAGTGTGTAGGGCTTAGTCACAGGTAAGACTAAAATGATGGTTACACATAGAAAGGAATATTTATATACAGAGGTAGGTTATTGGTAAGCCATAAAACCATTAGGATCAGTTGACCCTTGGAGAAATAAGTTAGGGACGGACCGTCCAGAAGTTTTGTCTAATAGATGTTTAGACCATCTGATATTTTATCTAATAGGCCCGAGTCAGCCAAATGGACAATTAGTCCAGTATGAGGGCAGTTAGCCCAGCTTTCCGATAGATAGTCCATTTATTACATGTTTTTAGGATAACGGATATTGCTATTATTATTATAATCAGTTTGATTAACCAGTTTGGTTGCAGGAAAAGATTTGCAAAATATATGTTTTGAAAAGGATATTAGTGAGAGGAAGCCCGTTCAGCTAAGCGGCATGGTCTCACCCAATATCAGTAAAACAAGATGTAATAGAATTCTTCACACCACGCTTTATGTCTGACTCGAAGTTTTTGTTTCCCCTTAAACTCTCGTTCAAAATTGATTTGAGTAGGCTGAGGGTTGAGGTTTTCAGGGCTTTGTTGTTTTGGCGAATAAAGCTTCCAGAGATTAGCAGGTGGCTGACCGATAGCTAATTAGGAGTACAGATTATTCTATTTAATATCCGCTGTGTGTATTAAGTCGGATATGACTATATTTCTCTGATCAACCAAGGGGGCATCGTCATATGTTGCTCATGGCATATTATTGTAAATTATATTTGATCATTACCTGGGAACAATTATGGGATTATGTAACCTGGATATGAATTTATTTTGAAATGTAATCAGTAAAATGATGTTTTTGAAGTCTGTGATTTTGTTCATATTCAAGTGCTTCTAATATTATGGATACCATTAGCATTACCGTATTTTTTCACCAAAAGTTAATACCATAGATGACTGTAGCATCTATAGCGCTTAGCTTATGGCCTCCAGATACGGGATGTTACACTTCTTATACTTGGTGTTAAATTCTGGGATGGAACTCGTACTAATCATATGAATTTAAAAGGTTATTCCATCGTTATTCGATGAATAGTACAAGTTGAATGCGGAAATTAGTACCAAGTGAAATTAGTATCATTTCTATGGATCTATTTTGCTTGAATACTAACTAATTTGGATTTACCATCTTATATAACATGGTTTCAACCTATTAAAAAGATATGTGTTAGAAATATGGAATCTTTGTTAAAAATTCAAATAAATGATTTGGAAATATTTTCCTAAGTAAAAGATGAAATGATTTGGAATTATTCCAAGATTTAAAAAGGTTTTCAGTAACTAAAGAATCTGATAAGAGAGGGTTAATGATCCCGTATATACCGGAAAGAAATGTTTTAAAAATATGTATTTCTAGAAGATATTTTTGATAAAGGGAAAGTGATTAATCAAATGATAAGCATCTATTTACTTAACATCATTTTATCGACAATTGGTTCGAAGGAACTGGGATCATATTTGCTTGCTTTGCGTACCATGATAAGGGGTTCTCACATGAGTTTGGTAGCGAGAAGATGACTCTTACTCCTACATGTCCCAGTTAGAATGGGTTAGTGCAGTCGAGAGGCTGGTCGCGAAAGAAAATTGCGAGGTACCAATGTGTGCCATTATGGTTGTACCCATTGCCATTTGAGGGCCAAAGGCCCGATCTTCACATTTGGCATCGGAGCTTAGGTTTAGCGAAACACTTGAGCCTAATAGGGCTAAAGTCTCATCCGAGATAGGGTTAGTAATACCCTAGGATGAGTAACTCATTAGAGATAGGGTAAGAGACACCCTAGATGAGTTGAGAGTATTATATAAGAGCACGTATTTGTTAATGCTATATATGAAGGATTTTTATTTTGGAAAATTGGTATATGAAATAATTTTACCTAGGATTATATTTTGAGTACAAAGGAATAACTTTCGAAAGATATAGTTATTTATGAAGTGTTTGGTTTTAAGGGAATGATAATATTTCGTTATTATCATTGATTGATTTGTTAGATTTAAATGTTTAGATATGAACATCTCATGAATTTAGTTTCACAATATGACAATGTGATGTTCGATAAATAATGTTGATTTAAGATTAAAGGAATTTATATAAGACAAATAAATTTTATGAATGCGTTTAATAAATGATTTTATAAATTGGATTTATAAAAGGTATTTTATAAGAGATTTTTGAGAATTTAAATCCTGGTACTTTGGAAAAGCTTTGAAAATTTTAAAATGATTTGGAAGTGATAATAAAATCGGTATTTGAATTCTTAGGAAAGGTTATTCAAAATAAAAGCTATTTTGAAAAAGGAGTGTTTTAACAAATAAGTCCATCTTTTATTACAAAGGAAATATAGTTTTAAAGAAGATAGAAATTCTTTTGTTATATACAAAGAAGCATCTTTATAAAAATGTTCGAATAAAAGATAAAAAGTTTTATTAAATGTTATCATAAATAATTTTGAAAAATGAATTTGATATAACTAAGTACGTATGAGGTACGTAGATCATTTTGTCGCACGATTCTGATCTAAGATTCGACTACAGGACTTTGAGGTGTTTACACTGGTCCGAAAAAGGATTTATCACACAATTCTTGACGGTGAACATTGATGAGGGTTTGTTTGCATTTTCTATCGTAGTTGAGAGCAACTTAAGGAAAATGAAGGTTTCTGATCAAAAAGCTTGATCAGAGTCCGCACTAGAGGATCAAAGGATCGATACTAGTTGGAAGTAAAATTGTATATTCGAATAGGAAATCGAATTAGATATTGCATACGGATGATCTGTATACATCACATGGGTTTCTATTTGAAATTTAAAATAATGCTTTTACAGAGTTTTTGGTTAAGTATAATTTGGGGGACGAAATTCTTTTTAGGATGGGAGTTTGTAACGACCCGCAAATTAATCAATTTGATAGATTATATTTATTTTTCAATATTCAAATATAATCTTTTTAAAAACATAGATTATGATGTTTGTACAATAATGATGGTAATCTTATTTTGAGTAAGTATTTGCAAAAATATAAACTTCGAAGGACTATCATTAAAATGGTCAAAAATCATTTTATCAATAAATAGTCCATAATTATCAAAAGTCGTGCACGGAACTGAATACATACATTTATTTATCTACTTAAACAAGAATATGAAATAAAATTATTTATTTTATTTTTAGAAAATAAAATGTATTTATGACATCATCAATAATGACATCATATTTATTGACTTATGAATTTAGATTGAGATTTAATGATTTAATAATTATTATAATTATTCAAATAATTGATTTTAAATGATAACAATTCATTTTATTTATGAAGTGATAATAAATCATTTATATTAGTTTCATAAAGATATATACTTGATTTGAAAATATAAGAAAATTCGTATCACTTTATCGATATAACATCACTTTTTGTAAACATTTGTTTAATATCAATATATATGGTTTTATAATTCAAGTGAGATAAAATGATGAGAAATATATTTTCAAGTTTTGTTTACTATTATATATAGTTTAACTAAGAACTGCAAATATGACCGGGAATCGGAAACGGAATTCTTAATGGTTTAATCTATAGAAGTTGTAAACAAGTCAATACAACGCTGTGATACATATGCAGATACATGAACACGTATACAAATGTACACAATATACATTTAATTATGTTTAGAAATTAGTCAAATCAGGTAAAGAAAATGTCCAAACATGTATGTATATACACACGCTCCTTATGTGTAAATAAGAGATAAAAACAAGCACCCCATCACATCACAAGCCAAGCACGTGGAGGGGGAGTGGGCTTCATGGTTGACCGAAGGGTGAAGGGAGGGGATGAGGTGGAATGGTGATGCAAGCATGCTTAGATAAGGAAATAATATCATGATATTTTTGGTGCAAAACTTTTCTATAAATACCCATCATTCTCTTCATAATTTTACACACTATTCTACTTCATCTTCTTCCTCATTCTCAAGCTTTTCAATGGCTTCCTACCTTAAGGAAACTATGAAGAAAAATATTGCAAAAAGAAAATAAATTTATATAAGTATATATACATTTGCAATCTACTTAAAAACATACTCAAATCCACTCCTTCCCTCACACAAAACCCACGACCACCACCTCCTACTACCAAGGCGGAGCCCATCTCCACTTACAAGCATAGGCCAAGCCTATTCAAAGGTCTAAGGCTCGATTCTATAGGATTTGATTCGACCATCGTGAAGCTATAGGGAATTTTCATAAAATTAGAAACCAATGAAGGTAAGAAACTCTATTTATATTATGATATAGTGGATGATATATATGTTTGGTTATTCTTGGGTGTGTTGATTGTGAAGCATTTTTGGATATGATAATATGTTTATTTGGATGTGTAAACAATTTACATTTAATACACATCGAATATCATAAAGAAAATCACTTTCCTTTAATAAATGAAATGGTGTATATGAGATTGTTAAACCTCTTTAAAATGGTTTATAAATGTTTTATAAACATTAAAACCCAATTTGGTGAAGTTTTAAAAAGTTAGGAAAATTGAATCAAAAATAGGTGCGTCATGTAACAACAGTTCGCGATTTCGCACCGTAAAAGTTTAAATCCATTTATACGATGGAATCAGAGTCGGAATTCTTTAGAATAAGAATTATTCGAACTCTTATAATCATAGTATTCAAACAAAAGAAAAGGATCGAGATTTCATTTAGTAAATTTTGAAATATGAGGCAAAAAACTTTTCAAAACAGCCGCGGTTTGGCAATTCGAAAATCAAAGCGAGAAATTCTTTAAAATTGATAATTGTTAATTCTTTAAAAATATGGAATAAATTATATAAATATTTTAAAATGCTTTAAAAGAGATTTGAGTTATAAAAATGGATTTCTAAATGATCGAAAAGTTGTTTTTACCAAATAAGCATTAAAAGTACTATTCGTAGTACTTTTTGCAACAATTTTAATAACTTTTGAAATATGGCTTTAAACTTAAGTATTCTTTCTAAAATCTTTTATAAATGTTTTCAGATAATTAAGTATTTTAAAGATAATGTGGAGATTTTATAATTTATTCTGAAGAGTTTAAATAAATGATTTAAAGAAAAACTGTTATAATTAAGTGATTTAATCTTGACTCTAAAAGCCGATGAGTAGACTGGATTTTCTATTCATGAGATCCGGATGTGTGGTGCTTAAATTAAAGAGATGTTCAGGAGCAACCAGTGCCTTGGCTCACCTGGCCTATTTCCTAAGGGAGGGATAGATAAGGTTGAAATGTCTGAAATGATACAAGTATAAAAGATTTAATTTTTATAATTTATTAATTGCAACTTGGATTAAATAGAGATAATCTTCTTATACTTGGTGTTAAATTCCGAGGAGGGAACTCGTATAAATCATATGAATTTAAAAGGTGATTTCACCATTATTCGATGAATAGTACAAGTTGAATATGTAAATTAGTATCGAGTAAAATTAGTATAATTTCTATAGATCGATTTTACTTGAATACTAACTAATTTGGATTTACCATCTTAGATAACATGGTTTCAACCTATTAAAAAGATATGTGTTGGAAATAAGAAATCTTTGTTAAAAATTTAAATAAATGATTTGGAAATATTTTCTTATTAAAGGATGAACTGATTTGGAATTATTCCAGGATTTAAAAAGGTTTTAAGTGACCAAAGGATTTGATAAGAGAGGTTTAATGATCCCGTATATATCAAAAAGAAATGTTTTAAAAATATACATCTTTTGAAGATATTTTTGATAAAGGCAAAGTAATTAATCAAATGATAAGCAAATATTTACTTATTATCTTTTTATCGATGATTGGTTCAAAGGAACTGGGGTCGAATGTGGGTGATTCCAATCCGAAATCCACTTCGAACCAATTTACGTGCTCAAAGGTGAAGACATGGAATGATAATAAAGGAAATGAAGGGCTACTTGTCACTGACCCTCAGGGAAATTTCCCATATCATATATATGTGACAGTAGTATCTTCATTTGATCTTCGATGCAAGGGTTGCTTATTACTAATCCTATGGGCGATTCCCAATAAGATGTAGTAGAAGAGATCCTTCAGTTTGTCATGTTCCCGAATAACTTGTATGGATGAATGACTAACATTGCATTTCTAAAATGCATGTACATTGATTTTTACAAATGTACATCTATTCGGTGATGTATGCGGTAACTCTCATATACTTAACACCCTTCTTTGAGATGTACGAGCTCAGAGGCTATACATTTGTGGAAATCAATAGTGTGTGATGGAATTGGCAATGTGGCACTTAAGTGAAATGTGTGCTATAAGAAAGTTAATCGTTACCTCAAGCCTCATCGTCGGGGAATGACAAAAACAAGGTAGATGTTGTAGGACTATGTGGGTCACACCTATTAGGATATGATCTTCATCTTTCTAGACTACCCTCTATATATCAGGTATGTTGTGTATGCTATGAGAGCTCTCGGATAGGTCGGGAACGGAAAGGGTGATATCATATTCGGTACTATCTACGGTAAAGGTAGGCCGGTTCTATGTTGATAGAGGACCATCTGTTGGTGCCTCGGTGCCTTTTTCTAGAGATGTACCGTTGGAAGGTCGTCCCTTACCGTGTCATTGTATGTAATTCATTCTCTAATACGAGCCTTTACGGTTTTAGTTGTAGAACCTAGTATGCTGGAATTTAATATTGTCACAATTTCGGCTAAGGTTATATATATTTGTTTGAAAGAGTTTTCAATGAATGTCATTAATGATAATATCCTTGATTTTGCATAGCAAATGTTTTGGTTATCATAAGGTAAAAAAATGTTCCGTGTTTATGTGCGGCGTGGTCTTATGAGATATTCTTTGTTTTCCAATACCCGTATTTTTGAGTTTCTCACACCAGTCCTATAACTAACCCCGAAATTTATTATCTCTTCCCTTAAGCTCAGGATGCCCTATTTGTCCAGGCAGCCAAGTAGTCAAGTTTAACTTGAAGCATTGCGATGGAGCTTGAAGTCTGGAGTTGAAGATGTTTCTATAGATAGTTCTCCATTTCCATTTCCGCTGCATTAGTTTACTGATTTTATTCAACATTTATAAGGGCATAGATTTACAACTGTCCAAGCTGATTTATAAGATAGACTCTGATAAATGTATTTAAAATTTCTACGGCAAAGATCATATATATTAAAAAAAAATGTTATTTCATTCGTGTAAGATTCTTTTCTGTCTTTATTTTCTTTTTACCCTTTACTATCCATTCTTTCGGCACTTGATTTTGCAGCACGTGAATACCGAGGATGTATTAGTGTCAATTTATGAGGGTCGAAATGGTAGGTTGTCACAGTTGAGGACATTATTAGGCTAGTAGATCTTCAGTATAATAGAGTCGCAAAACAAATTAGAATGTCACACCAATATTACCCATTCTTGAAAAATTGTATGGGGTTATTGATGGAATACATCTAGTTGCACACGCGCCTGTTGCAGATATGCAACGATAGGTTGGACGTAAAAGTTTGCTGCAAAGAATTTTATGGTTGTATGCGTGTTTGAATTAACATTTGCATTTGTAAGGGCGGGGTGGGAAGGAAATGCACACAACGCTAAAGTTTTTCGTTCATTTTTAAACACCGAAAATTTTAATTTTTCTCACCGACTACAAGAACAATATTATTTAATTGCCTCTAGGTATCCGCTAATGGATGGATACTTACCTTCTTACCACAATGTTAGATATCATACTCTAGAATTTAATGGAACATAACATTAACCAAAGACGAAAAATAAAATTTTCACCTACTGCTATTCGATATTACATATGACAAACAAAAGAACCTGGAAGAAAAAAATTTGCAATCCTACATAACATGCCAAAATAAAATTCAAGTAAATGTTGTTACTGCTAGAATGACTA
This sequence comes from Allium fistulosum, assembly GCA_030737815.1. Lineage (NCBI taxonomy): Eukaryota > Viridiplantae > Streptophyta > Magnoliopsida > Asparagales > Amaryllidaceae > Allium > Allium fistulosum. The sequence continues at coordinate 1,264,632,576 of CM060901.1, read as the reverse complement.
TTCACAATTTCATAAGAAGATACAATGAAAGAGATCTAGAATTTATGTCATATGACGATGGTCCCGATCTATTTCTAGAAGAATTTCTAAAACAGTACAGAAAAATTCGAACGTATGAGAATAACGATAGTGAACTTGTTGAAAGAAACGTAATAAGTTCCGTGGCAATCGTTCTAGAAAACATACGAAATGAATTAGTTGTGGTTGAACTACGTTAGGAACTCTTTGCATAACACTAGTAATTTGTATTTTGTAACCGAACGTATATCATTATTGTATCTATAATTTGAAATTGTTGTACTGGTGTAGGTGTATATACCATCATTATAGTTAAATTATCAAATTTTCGGATTAAGTTACATTCTCAAAATACATCTATTTTAAAACAACACAAATACGTTAACAATATAGTTAGAAATAACAAAACAGAAGATATCCTTTCATGCCCCTTTAAAATTTCGATTTTGCAACACAAGAATGTATTCTTCTTTCATTAAATAATCTTCTTTCGTGCCTCTTTCAAATGCTCATTTCTTGTGCTTCTTTCATGTGTCAAAAGAGCGCACCCATAACTTACAAATTATAACTTAGTAACTTATTAACAAATACATAATATATAACATTTGAGTAGATCATATATAACAAAACCCATTACATGCATAGATTATGGGGTTTTATTTTTTTCCAAATAGAACTCTGAATAATTTATGGTTTTCATAAATTGAATTGCTAAAAAAAATAACAGACTAAAGCCAACATGGTTGGCTCAGTTGGTTGGTAGTTTAAACTACGAAATTAAATATCATTTGTTCGAACTTCGAGATAGACACTTGTTGAAATTAACGAACTATGTTCATAAAAAATAGATTAAATGTTTTAACAAAATTAACATAAAATAGTTTAAAAAGAAATCTGAAACCTTAGAATCGTTTTCATTACCCAAAAATAATGGGTAACGCTAGAGCTACATTGACATAATCAACAATTATCAATGGCAATCAGAAAAGCATGCATCAACAAGCATTTACGGCGGTAAGATCAGAAAGTTATCAATAGATGAAAGTGCAGAACAAGACAAGTGGGAATGGTAATTCAGTAAAAATAAAAGGTTTTCTTTTTTAAAAAAACTTGGGAATACAGCTAATGCCCTAATTGGAACACACTCATCATCAGATAGACCTGCAGCTGCTCCAGAAGTTAGAGAGCCACGCCGAGATCTGGAACCCAAAGCTGCTTCATATATAAGCCACGGTAGGGTTTGAGAAAGAGAGTATTATGTTGTAATTGGAACGGTTATGGTTAGACCCTATTCTTTTTTGAATATGGGCTTGGGCACTAAAACTGTATTAAACTATTTAAAATAAAAAACACATGTTCCAAGAATTCTCTCCAATAGAAAAAATAATAATAATCACCAATACTATTTCAAAGTACAATATATATATATTTTTCCAGTAATGGAATAATAATTTGCCTCTAAAGCTTTCAGTTGTGCTAATAACAAAAGCAAATATTACTACAGAAATACTTACCAGACAGACTGGTCACACAATGAGAATTCACACATCACACACAAAAGGAACAATATAAAAATACAGCATAACTGATAATACATACTTTTAAAATGATCCACTGTACAAAAACCAGAAACCACAGTACAAATACTTTTAAAACGTATAAAAACATCCACATAAATCAAAAGGAACAGTCAATTCAGAGTATAACTGATAATAATGTAATAATAATGTCATGTAAACATAAGTTATGATATTTATTACATAAATTATTGGAAAAAATACAGCATCAACTCATGAATAATCCTAAGAAGATCAAATCAAAGATGGCATGAACCATAAAGAAGTCTCGTAGTCAAAATTCCTTAAATCAATAGGGAATTTAAAACCTTTCAAAGTTTTCTCACCCAGATCAAAAATATGCATGCTAGGAGAATTCCGATCATGAAAGTAGATACTGTTACTTCTTAAAAAAGACCCATCAGAAGGGACCATGAACAAGCCTCCATCTCCAAAAAGCAGTGCTGCATCCCCCAATGTATCGACTGCAACCCAATTCTCTCCATTCCTATCGAGCTTATACACAAAAAAGCTCTTCGTCACAAACCGGTCTTTTTCCATCACATGGTTACAATCTTGTATTACCAAAAACAACTCATCTTTGTTCAATGATTCCACTAGCCTCCTCCTTCGCAGCTCTTTGTGCTCTTTCAATTCAATTCTTACATGCTTATCTACTATCATATCCGTATAAGAATCATATGCCCGAGTCTCCATGCTGCTATTATAAAGCACTACATATATCCGGTTCTTGTAAAATACGGCATCATAAACCTTGCTAACCCTCAATGAACATCTAAGTCGAATCAGCAATGTATCTGCTATTGTTAAGGCATGTTCCACCGCTAGATTTGATGAAGGAAACCTTTTTGTGTTGACAATTGCCTTGGCAAAATATTGGTTTTGCACTAGGTTTAATCGTACCATATCTGCTGAAGTAATGGTCATACGTAGACGGGAACAGACTCTTGTTATTGGGTTGAACATGCATGTAAAGGAGTTTTTATCTTTGTATATGATGTATCCACCCAAAGTTCCAAAAAAATATTTGACATGCACAAATTTAGGGAGGTGAATTTTGTAGGAAAGTCGATCAGCTATGCTGTATATATGGAGTATGGAAGAATTGTCGAATATAGGAAGGAGGAGCCATGGAACGTTACTTAGTTTCTTCACACGATGAAATAGTTTGAATGAAGTATACCAAGAGCGACATGTGGCACCACATCTGACCGTGTCAATGTGATTCAATCGTTGGATTATTGAACTGAGGACATTCTTAGGTAGAGCGGACCAATTGACATTGGTAGATGACATTTTCAAGTTAGAAAATCCAATAAACTGAAGTCTGCATGTGGTAGGTAAATTTAGGAAACAATGAGAGTGAAACCAATGAAAATTGTTAGATATATTTTACTGCAAACATGAATTAGAAATTAATCAACGTGTACAACAAATCCAGCCTGTATCACCATCGTTATGTTTTTTATAAAACCCGAATAAAGTAGATGTAGCATGCCATAAACTCTCATATTTTGGATAACTTATACAGAAGTTCAGCGTGAAAGATTCAATCCTTGTAACCTAAAATTTCCTATCATATAAAACATTTGGTTGAGGCATTATACTCGGCTATTTAACGTTCAACTTTAATTTAAAATGGTTAATTATGTCACTGTGTATGATCAATAGAAAACCAATTTTTTCAATAAATTATTGCACTGCATTTTCTAAGATTTCCTGCTAAAGATGAATGTTAATATGAATAAAAATTTAATTTACAAGCTTTGAAAAAAAACAATAACTTATTGCAGCTATGTAACTCACTACAAACATACTGCAAAAGATCGCATATTTATGCTTGCGCAAATGGACAAGCACAATTCTTTTTTTTTTGTCTGTTTTTTTTGGAGAGAAAAAAAAACACTGCTGAAAGAAGAAAAAAAGTACTTGTACAACTTAAAGTGCACAACAAAAAATTACAAATTTGTGCCTGAGCAATTTTAACAAACACAAATTTTAACTGATGAAAATCAGATTTACTTTTGCAATTGATTCGAACGAAGAAAATAGCTGAAATAAGTTATTTTATTTTATTTTGAAAGCTATCACTGAAACTTATTCTATCAAAATTGTGGACTTATGCACACAATTTTGATGCAATTTCGATTTTAATCGCAACTGGAAATATATCTTTGAAACATATATTACATTCGCCCGCATTAGAAAAAAATAACGTATTTTAAAATGAATAAAATATGTATTTTTTTGAAAAATAGGAACCAATAAATAGCAGTAACACGGTATAAATACCTAAAACCGTTCGATTCTAGCTATTAGCTATTTACAAGGCTTGATAAATTAATCAACAGATTTAATTTGGGATCAATCCTAAAAGGTGATTTACTAAACAAATACTTTATAATCATATAGTTACTTAAAACTGTACATGATTAAATTACTCAATCTTAGATTGATAAATAAAAAAGGGATCAAAATTTAGCTATTTCCCACTCAAATCAAAATTAATTGAAAAAATAGAAAATAATAAAATACCTCTTCTTCCTCTTCAGCTCCTTTTTCCAGAAACAATATGGCTGCTGGCAAAACCGAAATATTTAATGGCAGATGCACCGGGCGATTATAAACAAAAATATTTCCAAACAGTTATCAGTAAGTGAATAAGATTAGCGGGCCAGGGCCTAAATGAATTTAATTACCTTCTGAATCTATTAAATAATAGTAAAGCATAAGAATTTAAAGCTTTCTTATTAATTCTCTTCTTAATTCTCTCTAAATATTTTATTTTCACATCCTTACAATTTATTGTTATTATATATTATTACAATGTTTCCACCGGTTCTCTCTTCTATAGTTAGAATTTAATACTAAATATTACAACAGAAAATTTTGCTCAAGTACGCTTTTTAGGGCTTTTTTTAGAAGTAGGACAGCCCGCTAAAAATTTTCTCTAAAGGACAAATTATCATTTTTTCTTTCCAGCCCACTGTCGCGCGCTTCTTATTCTTCCTTTCGATCAAAATTTTCAGTCGCGATCAAATATCTCTCTCGCAATAAAAATATTGATATACTTCGTTCGGTTATTTCAATTTTGTCCTTCTGAAAATTGTAGTTCATCGATCAATTTTTTCTTACGCGCGTTTTGTTGATTTCGTTCTTTTCATATTTGTACCGTGATCTTGTTTTCTTCAAATTGTATTAATTATGTATGCTTATATTACTCTATTTTTTGTTGTTTTTCTGTTCGAGTTAAAAAAATTTGGCCGTGATTTCTAATTGTGTTCATTTTTACAAATGATATGCAGTGTTATTGTTCTCATTGTTTGTTCGTTCGTCTATGGCAAATTGTGGAAGTAGCAGCAGGTTTTTTATTAGTTTTATTATTCGTTTCTTTATGCATTTTTTCTCAGTGTTGTATTTAGGTTCAGTTTTTGGGTATCGTTTTTATTTTTTCTTAGTATCATTTTTTTTATTACCAGTAACTAGGTATCAGTTTTGTATACGGTAGGTATCAATTTTGTGAAATTGAATAATTAATGTTCTAAATTGAACATATTTTGACTAATGTTTATTTTTTATTTTTTTTGGCAGTGGGGATAACAGTCTTCTTTGTTTGTTTGTGTTGAATAATAACACTTTTACCACTCGATTGTCTATCGATTGCTCTTTGTATGATTTGAAGAATGAGATATAAGCTTGTTATGATTGGAAAAGTATCATTGATTGGGTTGCATATAAGCTTGTGATAGAGTGGAAAAGTATCATATCTTAGGTTCAGTTTTCTGGTATCATTTTTATTTTTTCTTAGTATCAATTTTTTGATTATCAGTAACTAGGTATCAGTTTTTTATACCTTAGGTATCAGTTTTCTAAAATGGAAAAACTAATGTTCTAAATTGAATATGTTTTTACTAATGTTTTTTTTTGGCAGTGCTGACAATGTGGTGTAGGTAGACCATCAGTTAAGCCTAAAGGAGGATTTTCATATTTTCAGAACAAGCAAAACAGATGTGGCGAGTGCAAAGCAGCGTGTTCGTAATAAATGGAATTGTCAAGCTTCGAAGAAGATATGATTTGATTTTTCATTTTGAATTTGTTCAGAAAGTGGATGTGTGACTTGTTTTGGTGGTTTATTGTAATTAAACCTTTTGTTATTAATTTGTATTCAGTATAGCATATTATCAAATTTATTATAATTTCAAGTATTTAGTATAAGTGATAGTATCAGTTTTGATTAGTATCAGTTAAATGTTTTTACAGTATTAGTTCTAGTGTTTGTTTTTATAAGTAAGAGCAACTTTGTTTTAAGAACATAACATCATTACTTCATAAGTATCAAATTGCAACAGAACATCATTACTTCACAAGTACAGATTTTAACAGAATTACATTACTTTACAAGTATTGTAACAACCCGCATATTTGTCAATTTTATATTTAAATATTTTATCGTTAGTTGGATTTTAGTCCGAAAAGCTACCTTTAGCATACGGACAAATTAGGACTCGAGACCACTTCCATTGAGTTCAAAACATCGTTTGCAATCTTTTAAGTATAAACTTTGATATGTTTGGAGATAGTGGAATTTTCGCCACTTTTTCGCCTAGGGCTTTGGTTTGGGCTGAACCTTGCTAACTCAGTCCCAACCCCCTCTCCTCTTCATTAATTCACTAACACTTCAAGCTTCATCAAAAATGGAGGAGGGAATGGGAAATTAAAACTCCAAGCTCAAGTTCTCTTGCAAATCCATCATTCAACTCCAAATTCAAAGAGAAGACATTGATTCAAGCTTGTGATTGTTCTTGCTTTGCTTTCAAAACTTCATCTCCATAAATTTTCGTCAAAATGTGAGATTTTTATCTCACATTCTTGCCTATAACCGTCATTGGATTGTTGGGAATGATTCCCTATCACTTGTGCATGTGCATTTGCATTTGGTTTGGATTGGATTGTGAAAAACCCCAATTTTTAGTGTGCTTTAGCAAAATTCCTGGGCTTAGGTCGCACTGCCTCGGAACTGGCTCGTCCCATTTAGGTCGCTGGGCATTAGGTCGCTCGGCCATAGGTCGTTCCAGCCATAGGTCGTTCTGCCTACAAATACCACGGCCGCGTTAGGTCGTTCAAACCCTTAGGTCGCTCGGCCTTACTTGAGACGTTAGGTCGCTCGTCCTGTTTTTAAGTCATTTGTGTTTAGGTCACTGGGCCTCATTTCATTAGGTCGCACGACCTTATCTACATGTTAGGTCGCACCTCCTTACCACTTAGGTCGTTTTGTCCCTAAGTCGTTCGACAATAGCTAGGTCGCGTGCTTAGGTCGCTCGGCCTTATTTTCTTTAGGTCGTTAGACCTTACATCTTTTAGGTCGCTCGACCTCACCACCTTAGGTCGCATCACCTATAGGCCGCTCGCACTGTTGTTTTGATAGGTCGCTAGGCCTTGTTTAAGACGTTAGCTTGCTCAACCCGTAGGTCGCTCGCTCATGTCACTTGGCCACTCTTCCATTAGGTCGCATGACCTCGTTTCTACTAGGTCGCTCGACCTGTCTTACCTTAGGTCGCTTGACCTGTAGGTCGTTCCATTGCACTTTAGCTCGGCCATGTTCATTCTCACGGGCATTCCTACTTTGATGGTTTTGGGATTGATTTCCTTGGATTTTGTTCACATCTTCGAATGTGAATTTTTGTGATAGGTTGTTTCTACAACCCTTCTTGTGATTTGTCACTTTAAAAATATGAAGGTTTCAATACTAGTAGTAAATATCAAAACTCTTTTATCAACTCGATTTCAACACTATTTTATTACAAAACTCTTTTTCTCAAACCGTTTTCCAATCTACTAGTATATACAAACCTTTAACTCACTCGTACGAGAAATCTAATTAAATAACTTAGTAAAACGAGTGGTATGAAACGCTTGCGTTCACTTTGTCGGTTAATTCTTGGACTTGTTCGATTGAACCTTTTTGTGACAATTTTCTAGTGAAGATCTACAGTTTGTTCGTAAATATTTAAGTTAAGCAAGTGGTTATGGGACATGAAGCTAAACTCATATATTTACTAGCTTGGTGTGATTGACACTTCTTGATGATCATGACGATCATTTTTGTGATTTAGACTAGCGATTGAGCGATGTCTCTTTGTCTGCGAGGGAGACTAGACCCCGTTTGTGTGATGTTTCTACTCACATATGTGGGGTAGCGCCCCATGGTCTTCGGGCCGTTCGTGTGTTCAAAAATTAATAGTTAGCTACCATGAGATAGCGTCTCGTTCATGTGATACATATGTTGGTGAGCTTTCATGCTCCCGTTCGTGTGATAGGCCTCCCCTTTTTTGTGATTTCTGGATTTCGTGTGTTGATTTCTGGAATTTGTGCTTCACCAATTTTCGTGATTTCCATTGATAAGTTTTATCCATTTTTGTGCATTGGTGAATTTGTGTGTCATTGACTTGTTATGAATACAAGTTTTGGGTATGATACCCTATTTTATCTTTGAGAAGATTCTTGTGATATTGATTAATCTCTTGTTGATTTTCAATTACATACTTATAGTAGTATGTCATTATGGTTATTACATGTTTATGCCATATCTTTTATTCTATATCATGTCATCTGATATTTATAGCTAGACTGATCCGTTTATTATTTTCTTATGAAATAATACTCGGGTCAGACCGAGATGTTACAGGTGCTTCTGCTTGACTTCTCTTCTGGGATTACTCTGACTTTTGGCTAACTACTTAGATTAGTAGTTTTTGTTGTATACATTTGAGATATAGACTCCCTGATGTATACTTACTCTTTTGTGTAGCTTGTAGCTATTCTTTTGTATTATCGTGGATCTTTCAGACCACTACTCTGATGTACACTTTCATGTGTTATATATTTATTCATATCTTTTTCCGTTTTTGTGATATGGATGTCTATGACTGATTTGTGTTATGTTTATTTCTATGTTTGTTTCCGAAGATTATATATAGCCACCGTGTTATAGCTTTGAGTTTGTATCGGAATGTCGGACTTCCTCTTTTTCATGATATTCTATCTGACATATCGGTACTCGCACAAAGCAATTATACGGATGGTCGCTCCTCAACAGCCTTATTCTCCAAGCTAGTCGACAGCATTACACCGTAGTGTTCTTGGCTAGCGTGGGTATAGAGGTGGGGCGTCACGGCTTGGTATCAGAGCCAAACTTCGGAACAATGTAGAATAACTTAACAAGGATCATCGTCCTAAGTCCAACTTAGGAGTCGTGCCTTAGGATTTAATTCGAGTCTTCGTACCGATTCATCCTAGTTCCTTTTATGTATCCTTGTTCTATTTATCAAGATTTGCTTGATATTTATTTGGAGAATAACTTTTCTTCTTCTCTCTTTCTTAAAGAAGAGAATGTCTAGACCAGGCCGTCCCAGAGCCGGACCATCAACTGTTACTCCCCAGGATGGAGTTTTTATGACTGCTCAATAGCTTCTTGATTTAGTAAAGAATGCTCAGGCAGCTGGTCCTAATCAGGAACCTACTCACCCTAAGTCTGGATTTGCACGCTTGTGCAACGATTATACCAACTTGGGTGGGAAACCATTCAAAGGTTTTGAAACTATTATTGAAGTCCAGGCTTGGTTAAGAACATGCGATCGAATCTTTTCTCGCATGAATCTTACCGATCTTCACCGTGTTCAGGTGGCCTCCAGTATGCTCCTAGAAAGAACATTGGACTGGTACGAACTTCTTATTTTTGAAATCAATGAAGCGGATCTCACCTGGCAGCAATTCCGGGAATGCTTCGAATTAAAATTCGTACCAGAAGCAGAGAATGACATTGGCTCGACGTTTCATAGACCTTGTTCAAGGTGAATCCTCTGTGATAGATTATGTCACATCTTTCGAGTCACTGTCTAAATATGGGGTTGAATACATCAACACCCCATTGAAGAAGAATCAAAGATTCGTTTATGGCTTAAACAAGAATCTCAAGAAGCCATTACTTCTCAAATTAGAAGTTTCCTTTGACCAGCTCATTGATATCGCTCTTCGTCTTGAAGAGGCAGATAGGGAAAGTGATGTTGAAGTGGTGGGTTCCAAACCAAGCTTCAACAACAAGAAAAGGGCAAACAAATTCAAAGGTCCTTATCCCAATAAAAAGGGGAAACCTGCACCTTCGGCTGCAAAGAATTTTTCCTCTAGTGATGGGAAATGCTACAACTGTGGCTCTAGGGACCATTTTGCGAACAAGTGTTCAAAGCCCCGTTCTTGTCGCTATTGAAAAAACCCGGATCATTATATACATTTATGCCCCAGACTTCAAGGCAAGAAGGAGGGAAAGCTTAATGTGGCTCAAGCCCCTGGCAACACATCTCGCGGTCAAGGTATGTCTCATTCTATCCTTGATGGCATTATTATATTTCATGATCAACCTATTAGAGTTCTCTTTGATACGGGTGCATCCCATTCTTTTATATCAATGGAACTTGTCGGTACTTTTTCTTTAAGTGTTGTTGCTTTAATGACTTCTTTGAGAATTGCGAATCCGGTTGGTGGATCCACAACTCTTAGTTTGCTTTGTAAAGATGTGGAGAATATTTTGTGTGATTTTCCTTTCCTAGCCGATTTGCATGTTATACGTTACTTAGGCTTTGGAATAATTTTGGGTATGGATTGGCTTAACCGTTATGAAGCTCATATCCTATGTCCTGAGCGGACTATTTATCTCCGACATCCGCGATCTGTAAAGCAGATTTCTATTATTCGTAAAGATTCGGATTCCACTTTGGCTGCATCTTTATATTCTTTAAATCCTCGTGATGATGATAATGATGATGAGGAAGATGTCATTTCTAGTATTCACGTCGTTCGTGAATTTTCCGACATATTCGAGCCCGTTTTAGGATTACCACCTAAGCGAGCAATTGAGTTCAGAATTAATCTTACACCTGAAGCTCAACCTATTACTCGTCCTCCTTATCGCATGTCCAATAAGGAGAATGAAGAGATGCGCAAATAATTATCCGAATTGGAGACGAAGCAATTTATTCGCTCTAGTTACTCGCCTTGGGGAGCTTCAGCAATTTTCGTGAAGAAACCCGATGGTACACTTAGGCTTTGTGTCGACTACCGCAAGCTTAATGATCTTACTATTAAGAATAAATATCCTTTACCTCGGATTGATGATCTATTTGATCAACTTAGTGGTGCTAGAGTCTTTTCACAATTGGACTTGGCTACCGGTTTTCATCAGCTTCGTATTCTAGAGGATAGTATTCCTTTGACTTCGTTCCGTACTCGTTATGGATCTTATGAATGGCTAGTTATGCCATTTGGTTTAACGAATGCTCCGGCTTATTTCGTTGACCTTATGAATCGAGTTTTCAAAGATTTCCTCGATCGGTTTGTTCTCATCTTTATTGATGATATTCTTGTGTATTCTAAAACCGAGGAGGAACATGAAAAGCATCTTCAGATTGTATTGGAAACTCTTAGGAGCCATCAATTAAAAGCAAAATTTTCTAAATGCCACTTTTGGCAATCTAGTGTGAAGTTTCTCGGTCATATTATTTCCGAATCCGAAATATCAGTGGATCCTTCAAAGATTGAAGCGATTCAAAATTGGAAGAGACCGGAGAGCGTAACTGAAATCCGTAGCTTTCTCGGATTGGCAGGTTATTACCGCCGTTTCATAAAAGACTTTTCTAAAATTGTCGTACCTCTTACAGGCTTAATAAAGAAAGGTGTTAAATACATTTGGTCGGACAAATGTGAAACTTCTTTTCAGAAATTAAAAGAACTCCTTTCAGATGCTCCTATTCTTGTTATTCCCGAAGGGAATCAAGATTTTGTTGTTTATACCGATGCTAGTCGCGTTGGTTTGGGTGCCGTTCTTATGCAAAAAGAACGTGTTACTACTTATGCTTCTAGGCAATTGAAGCCGACTGAGACTAGATATGCCACACATGATTTAGAACTAGCGGCTATCGTTTTCGCCCTTCGAATTTGGCGACATTATCTTTTGGGAGAGAAATTTATACTTTATACTGATCATAAGTCTTTGAAATATTTATTTTCTCAAAAGGAACTTAATTTGCGTCAACAGCGTTGGCTCGAATTCCTTGCCTCTTATGATCTTGATATTCTTTATACTCCCGGAAAGGGAAATCGAGTTGCTGATGCTCTTAGTCGTAAGCAACAAGCGGTTGTTTCCATGATGATATCCGAATGGAATGATCTCGAGGTTTTATCCACTTGTGAAATTCGAGATTGTGTTTCTGATTTATGTTCATCTCTGGTTTTATGTAGCCTTGAGGCTCATCCTTCTCTATTTGACCGCATTCTTGAAGCTCAAAGGCTAGATCCTGAATTGGCTTTGCTTGGCCAAAATCTTAAGGATAAAACCGATATTGAAGGTTTGAAAGACTTTGATGTTGATTCTCGTGGCGGCATTCGAAAATTTGGTAGACTTATAGTGCCAAATATTAGTGATCTTCGTAATGATATTCTAGAAGATTCTCATCGTTCCAAATTTTCCATTCATCCCGGTAATAGTAAAATGTACGCAGACATGAAGCGACTGTATTATTGGGAGGGAATGAAATCAGATATTGCTAACTTTGTTAAGTGTTGTGTAACGACCCAGAATTTTTGATAATTAAAATTCGAATATTTAATTGATTTTAAATATTAATAAGTAGAATTAATAAGTCGGATAATTTAAAATTCGAATATTGAGTTTAATTGGATAATTAAATCAATAATTTAATAGTGAAATTCCGGAATTAATTGAAATCTGGATTGAATAATGATTGAAAATGATTTGTAAAATTTTATTTAATCATACTGGAGTTATAGAAAGGTTATAGAACTTTCAGAATCGAATTTGGAGTAAAATTGTAAAAATTGAATATTTTAATATTTAATTATCGACTGAAAAATAGCCAATTTTTGGACAGTCTCAGAATTGAACGAGACCAGTTCCATTGGATCCGTAATAGTTAGTTATTATCGGATTTCAATTTTCGTAGCAATCGAAGTTATCGTTTGACCGTGGCAGCTCGAAACGCATCGATATCGTTTTAATTTTAAATCGTCGAGTTAAAATAGTCATTTTTCAAACGGTCTCGGATTTTGACGAAACCAGTTTCATCGGATCCGTAATGTGATATTATTGTAAGATTTCAAATTTCGTAATTTTTGGAGTTACCGTTTGTCCGGTACAAATTAAAACGCCTCGAAATCAATTTAAATCGGTTTAATTTAAATTGATCGTTTAATTCCATATCTCTCACAGATGATCGAATTAGCTTCCGAAACCTATTCCATTGCGTTCGGAACGTGGGGTAAACCTTACGAACGTCAGCCGGCACGCTCGAATCGGAGTTCGAAAAAAATTCGATGAATAGTAAATCGTTAAGTTTTCTATAAAAGCCCCCCCTTCTCTCATTTTTGCAAGAATAAACAGCCCTAGGGTTTCTAAATGTCTCAGCCGCCACTTGTTATTTCGAAGGCCAGGAATTCGCAACCTTTTCCCTTCGATTTCTTCAAATCCGTTCATCAATTCAAGAAACGTTCAACATGAAAGTTGAAGAGCGCGTTGTGATCTACAGATCCAACGGCTATGATCGAGTAATTCATGCTGGATCGACGGCAATTGGCTCGAGAAGGCCAGCTGTTCAACCTCGTTTTGCACGCTAGGGGGGTGGCCGAGTGCCACGTGGTCGTAGCCGTGGGTAGGGGAGGCGAAGAGCTTTCCTGTGGTGGTAGTTTGATGGGGTGAAGATCGTCGTGGGGGTCGCGTGCGTTAGGGTTTAGGGCGGCGTGGTGGGTTGCGTTCGAACCTGGAGCATGTCGTGAGTGGGAAGAAGAATACGCGTGCGGCCCAGATCTGTTGTCTCGAGATCGAATGGCCAGATTTGTTTTAGGTTTAAAAATAATAAGAAATTTGTTAATTTATTTTATTTAAATCGTGTAAAACTTTGAAATATCATATCTTTGTTGTACGAGGTCAAAATTCGACGAAACCAGTTGCGTTGCGTTCGTATCGTTGAATACTACGCTATGGAGCAGGATTGGAATTTATTGGAGCTAGTTTGAATTTCGGGTAAAATTAAACGCGTGTTTAATTTTATTCGAAATAAACGCTGAAATCAGAATTGAAATCACGGTGAGATCTTCTCACTCAAATTGAATGTGGAATTATTTACAGTATTGATTGATGATTGACTGTTTGGATGTGATATTAAATATTATAGGATATATCTATATATATAGCAGTATATACATATTGGCATATGTATATATTGGATTGATTGATTTCCCGCCTCGTATAGCGGATGAGACCCTATTGCGCCGTTAGTAAGCGGATTTATAAAAACCCATATACCGCGATAATTCCGTACTGGAGCGGAATTGGTATTGTGCTGACGTTTTTGGATGCAGGGAAACAGGTTGGAGGGATCCAACTGGATTCCTCGCCGTATTGATTATTTACAGATATTTGATATATTCTGTTATCATATGATGATATATGATATTTGACTGTTGTGATGGACTGATTGGTGTTGTTGCATCATCGGATTCAGTTTTGAAATGTAAAAATAACGACTTTTGCTTTAAAAAGGTTTTTAAAGTGATCTTTGAAATTATACGTTTTCTTAAATTTCTGAAGTGATTTATTTTAAATAAATAAACGTTCAAATTTTAAAGTTACAAAAATTTATAGATTTGTGAAATATAACCGAAGTGTCATTTTTGAAATAAATAGTTGACTGATTTATAAAATGGTTTAAGTTGGGATTTTTGAATAACTATAAACGATTTGTATAAAAAGTTTTGTAAAATTGATATTTTATAAATCGAAATATTGGACTTATAAAACGAATATTTATAAGTGTTAAAAAGAAGTATAAAAGGATTTCATAAGTGAATGAAATTAATAGATTTATATCGTGAAGTTATAAAGTGAATAAATGTTGTAGAATAAACGATTTATAAGTAATTTACTTATAAATTAGATTTTTGCACTTAATTGGGATATAAATAGAAATTGCTAAATGAAATGATTTCATAAGTTGAAATTGTTATGAAATATAAATGTGATTTATAAACGTTGTTTATAAATCTGAAATCACTTATTTTGATAAGTAATTTTAGAAGTTAATAAAAGGAGAATTTTATAAATCGAAGTTGTTAGAAAATATAAAGGTGAATTTATAAACGTTGTTTAATGAATTTGAAATCAATCAAATTTGATGAATGTAATATAGAAGTTATTAAGGAAATTTTATCCACGATTTTGGATAGTGGATAATTCTTGGAATAAAACGTGTAGAAAAGATTGAAATATAATTATTGAAGTATATTCACGATTTTGGACAGTGAATATACTATTAAATAAAATGGATATGTTTCGGGAAAGCGATATTTGAAATGAAGTGATTGTTTTAAAAGATGTTTTAAACGTGTGAAATATCGAAATCATAGATTTCAACAGTTCTTGTTGAAATAGACGTTTTCGAGAAATTTAAGGAAATGGTGGACTATAACACTGTTGTTATAGTAAATGATTTCTGAAAGGAAATGTTTTGATGTAGTATTGGGATTTATATCTATCTAAATTCCGAATCCCTATACTAGTGATTTTGAGTCGTCGTAACGATGTTTTACGTAACATTCGTTTTGACTCAAATAAAATGTGTTTAAAGAATGATTTCCATAAAGAATGAATATATACTTAATATTGATTTAAGTATATCGAATATTTTCCAATGTTGAAAATAAATAGATTTGTGAAATACTTATTTTTAAATAAGTATGGAAATGCTTTTCCAAGATGAAATGAACTGTTTGAGTTTTTATCTTTTAAAGATAAATTGAAAAGTGAATATTTGAAATTGTTTTCAAACGGTTAAGTGTGGAATTATATATCTAGTAAAGATATTTTTGGAAGATGAAATAATTTGGAATCTGATGATGTTGCGCATCTTTATTGATAGTTAAATAACCGACTATCAATAATTACCTGTAGATAGGTATTTGTTGTGAATTAGATGAAATTGAATGCCACACTTATTTTTGAATAATCGCTCACTATTCGGGTTAACCGGGAAAGGACCATGGGGTCGTATAACCCATTCCGAATATGTGATACGTCGTTATGAATTGCATTTGAAGACCGGATATTTTTGAAAACGGAAGGATTACCGTCGAGTTACTCTACATCGACTGATCTTCGATTTAGAGGTTTTATCACCCTTAGTGACGGGAAGTCCTGACGTGATTGAAAATTATCCGGATATGCAAGGGCTTCGTGAGAAGTGCCTTCGGTTCTGTTCGATCCCGGAACAGACTTTTATGGATTGTGTGTCTGACGTTACAATTTGAGATATAAAGCTGATTTCTTTCAAATACATTCCTGTTGGTGGCGGGGAATTTATTCTCTTAGCTTAACACCCTTCTCTGAGACGTACGAGCTCAGAGGTTATGTAGTTGAAATTTATCAGCGATATATCCCAATTTGGTAACGTGGCATACTGAGTGTTGCTGTGAAATGATCAGTGTTTGATCATTTGTGATATGATCATTTGTTTGATCTTATATCTTTATGATCATAGGTTGATCATTTTGTTTGACCCGAAGCAGGGCTTTTTGTAGAAAGCGTAGCTTTGTGGACGAGACTTCGTCGAGCCTCACACCCCGGAAATGGTTGAAACAGGACGAATGCGGCAAGGTTCTAGGGAGTAGCGCCCCTTAGTGTATGTCATTCCTTCTGGATAAAGGTGGTATCATGGTATGGAGCTCAGATACTTAACCTCTGTGGTTACTGCATTATTATTTTCTATGTGGTTTGTTGCGAATCGGGGATCCTCGGGAAGATCGGTGACGATCGGGGGATGGCATACGCGTGTCAGTAGTTACCTATTTTTGCAGAGGTAACCCGGCCTTGTGTTGGCAGAGATCCGGTTAGGTTCTCGGGTCGTCTATTCCAGGGACGTACCCATCGTGGATAGGAAGTTCCTTTGCCTGACCATTTGTTGGAAATCCAAAGAAACAATACGCGACTTGTACGGTTTTAGTTGTATTACCTGCTATGGAATGTGGCGGTAACCTGCTATTGAACATAGTAGCTATAGTAGGCATAAGTGCGGAATGCCTATGCTGGCTAAGATTAATATTATACTTTCGAAATGTTTTCTACACTATGCACTAATAATAATATCAAAAAGAATTTGATTTTGCGTAGTAAGCATCTTTGACTATCATAAGAAGAAATCTCCTCCAAGTCTGCGTTTGCATTGTGTGTGTGGTGGGAGGTCTTATGGTAGTTTCATTTTCCAAAAGCATTGCGAATTGACATTAAAAGTTTTCCTGTTGTTTATTTTAAAGATAAACTGTTTTACGATCTCACACCAGTCACCATGACTGACTCGGAGTTTATTGTTCCCTTCTAAACTCTGGGTGCCCACAAATTTCCACACGGGCAGCCTAGAGTTATATTATCAGGATATTCTGGATATTCTGGAGCTTTGGAAGCAAGCTGGATGACGAGACGTAGTATTTGTATCTGATAGTATTTATTCCGTTGTGTATTCTGTATGAGGACAAGTTTATATAACTGTCCATTGTTGTACTAAGTTGTATAGTGACTCTGATGATTGATGTATGTTATAAATGATATAGTTCTTTGTTTAAAGATTATTCATTTATCTATTATATATTGTTCCGCTGCGATGTGTAAGATTCTGATATTGTCTCTGTTCTGTATCTGTTGTTGTTTTGTTGTTCTTCTTCTCTTTTTCTTCTTCTTCTACTTCTTCTTTTTCTTAAAACCATAACTTTCCGGGTTTCCGGCATTCGATGGCTCAGCAGTCGGTAAAGTGAGTATCGATGTTGAATTTTCGAAAGTCGAAAATTTTCGGGACGTTACATTTGGTATCAGAGCATATGGTTGAGCGACAACCCTGCTCTGTTGGGTATTACTCATTAGAGATAGAGTCAGCAGTGCTCTAGAATGAGTTGAGTGTAATAATAGATACGAGTGCGTATTTGTTAGTGAATATAAAATTGTTTTATATTGTGATGATTGGTTTGTTGAGTGGTATATGGATTCTGGTCGGTATTGTCCGTACAACTCTATCGATAGGGATCTCTAAACACTTATATAGAACAATTCAGCACAGTATTGTTTTGAATAGGGTAAATGAGATAATTTTGCCCAAAACTATTTTTATATAGAAAATAAATGTTTTTCTATAAAGTACTATAGTATATGGTTGCATGGATGTTAGGAAGTAATAATAGTGAATTATCATCACTAAAATTGAATAAGAAATTGAAATCAAAACTCCAAAGATAGAGAGATGAATTCACATATAAATGAAATTTGAGAATATGAATTATAAATGTGATTGTAATTTGAAACGGAATTCCAGAGAAGTTTTTGGAAATGTTTTGAAAAGAATTTGAAAATTTTGGAGATTTGGAAAGTTTAAATCTTTTTGATTTGAAAATGGATTTCAAGGGTTTTGAAAAATGTTTTGACGGAATGAAAAGCTCTAAACTCTTTTCGGTCGCTGGAAAATAATTCCGATGATGATCGCGACATCACCGGTGTTCATTTTCGGGTTTCCAGAAGAGGAATTGCTGCCAAATTGTTTGTTTTGAAAATTTTGGGTTTGGTTTTAGAAATTCAAAGGATAATTTGAATTGTTTTCAAAAGAGATTTTTGAAATGTTGGTAAGACTCTGGAATACTATATTTATGAAATGTAAATAAGTTGATAACTTATAAAACATTTGAAATCTGATTGGAATAAGATTCAAATCGAAAAGGACTAAATTGGTGAATGAATGAATAAATTGCGATTGCAGATGCCAGAAAATGAAATGGAATGTTAAAATTCCTTTTGAAATTGTAAGTGAATTTATAATTGGAAAATGGAATTCCAGAAAAGATAATTGAAATTAAAATTCATTAGTAGAATGAATTTGTAAGTGAATAGAACTAAAATTTGAATTTGATTTATGATGTATGAAATTGAAAGTTGAAATTCATTTCGAATTCGTAAGCAAATGAATTGAATTGAATAATGTAAATTGAAAGGTGGATAAAAAAATTCATATGTTATTGGAAATTCAGTTTAATATAAGTGGTTATAAACCAAAATAGTGAATTGAATTCGAATGAGAAATTGAAATGTGAAATGTAATTCAAATGAAATTTGAAATGAAAAATTGAATAGATATGAATTCATTTTGTTTAGAAACGAATGTAACTTCAATAGTAAGCTAGAAATGTATAAGCAATTTATATTGAAAATTTTGTAACAAAATGGTTTGTATGTATGTAACTAGATATTATGGCTAGTAGGATATACAGGTATAAAGGAAATTGAATTTGATTTCGAGGATAAATTTGAATTGCTCGACTAAAGGTATGTATTTAAATTTCTATATGAGATTTGCCGATTTCTTGTCTAGCCGCTTGGCTTTTTCTTTTTCTTTTTGAAATCTGAGAGTCCGTAGGGACGTTTTGTAGTCGTGCCGTATTAGCCGCGCAAAGGAGACGCTGGCGAAATTTTTCGGAAATTTAGGGCGTTAGAAAATTTTTGAGAAAATTTGAAAGTTTGAAATTTGAATTTAAACTTAAATTTGAATTTTTAAAGTAAACAATGTTGTTTGAAACTTAAAATTTAAGTTGGAAAGTTAGTTGAGATGATAACGAATCTTTAGTAGGAAGATCCGTTTGAAAATTGATAAAACTATTGGATTGTGAAAAATAGTAGACGAGTTAAGGACAATTTTCCTTACTTGGTAATTTCGAGGACGAAATTCTTTTAAGGGGGGAAGTCTGTAACGACCCAGAATTTTTGATAATTAAAATTCGAATATTTAATTGATTTTAAATATTAATAAGTAGAATTAATAAGTCGGATAATTTAAAATTCGAATATTGAGTTTAATTGGATAATTAAATCAATAATTTAATAGTGAAATTCCGGAATTAATTGAAATCTGGATTGAATAATGATTGAAAATGATTTGTAAAATTTTATTTAATCATACTGGAGTTATAGAAAGGTTATAGAACTTTCAGAATCGAATTTGGAGTAAAATTGTAAAAATTGAATATTTTAATATTTAATTATCGACTGAAAAATAGCCAATTTTCGGACAGTCTCAGAATTGAACGAGACCAGTTCCATTGGATCCGTAATAGTTAGTTATTATCGGATTTCAATTTTCGTAGCAATCGAAGTTATCGTTTGACCGTGGCAGCTCGAAACGCATCGATATCGTTTTAATTTTAAATCGTCGAGTTAAAATAGTCATTTTTCAAACGGTCTCGGATTTTTACGAAACTAGTTTCATCGGATCCGTAATGTGATATTATTGTAAGATTTCAAATTTCGTAATTTTTGGAGTTACCGTTTGTCCGGTACAAATTAAAACGCCTCGAAATCAATTTAAATCGGTTTAATTTAAATTGATCGTTTAATTCCATATCTCTCACAGATGATCGAATTAGCTTCCGAAACCTATTCCATTGCGTTCGGAACGTGGGGTAAACCTTACGAACGTCAGCCGGCACGCTCGAATCGGAGTTCGAAAAAAATTCGATGAATAGTAAATCGTTAAGTTTTCTATAAAAGCCCCCCCTTCTCTCATTTTTGCAAGAATAAACAGCCCTAGGGTTTCTAAATGTCTCAGCCGCCACTTGTTATTTCGAAGGCCAGGAATTCGCAACCTTTTCCCTTCGATTTCTTCAAATCCGTTCATCAATTCAAGAAACGTTCAACATGAAAGTTGAAGAGCGCGTTGTGATCTACAGATCCAACGGCTATGATCGAGTAATTCATGCTGGATCGACGGCAATTGGCTCGAGAAGGCCAGCTGTTCAACCTCGTTTTGCACGCTAGGGGGGTGGCCGAGTGCCACGTGGTCGTAGCCGTGGGTAGGGGAGGCGAAGAGCTTTCCTGTGGTGGTAGTTTGATGGGGTGAAGATCGTCGTGGGGGTCGCGTGCGTTAGGGTTTAGGGCGGCGTGGTGGGTTGCGTTCGAACCTGGAGCATGTCGTGAGTGGGAAGAAGAATACGCGTGCGGCCCAGATCTGTTGTCTCGAGATCGAATGGCCAGATTTGTTTTAGGTTTAAAAATAATAAGAAATTTGTTAATTTATTTTATTTAAATCGTGTAAAACTTTGAAATATCATATCTTTGTTGTACGAGGTCAAAATTCGACGAAACCAGTTGCGTTCGTATCGTTGAATACTACGCTATGGAGCAGGATTGGAATTTATTGGAGCTAGTTTGAATTTCGGGTAAAATTAAACGCGTGTTTAATTTTATTCGAAATAAACGCTGAAATCAGAATTGAAATCACGGTGAGATCTTCTCACTCAAATTGAATGTGGAATTATTTACAGTATTGATTGATGATTGACTGTTTGGATGTGATATTAAATATTATAGGATATATCTATATATATAGCAGTATATACATATTGGCATATGTATATATTGGATTGATTGATTTCCCGCCTCGTATAGCGGATGAGACCCTATTGCGCCGTTAGTAAGCGGATTTATAAAAACCCATATACCGCGATAATTCCGTACTGGAGCGGAATTGGTATTGTGCTGACGTTTTTGGATGCAGGGAAACAGGTTGGAGGGATCCAACTGGATTCCTCGCCGTATTGATTATTTACAGATATTTGATATATTCTGTTATCATATGATGATATATGATATTTGACTGTTGTGATGGACTGATTGGTGTTGTTGCATCATCGGATTCAGTTTTGAAATGTAAAAATAACGACTTTTGCTTTAAAAAGGTTTTTAAAGTGATCTTTGAAATTATACGTTTTCTTAAATTTCTGAAGTGATTTATTTTAAATAAATAAACGTTCAAATTTTAAAGTTACAAAAATTTATAGATTTGTGAAATATAACCGAAGTGTCATTTTTGAAATAAATAGTTGACTGATTTATAAAATGGTTTAAGTTGGGATTTTTGAATAACTATAAACGATTTGTATAAAAAGTTTTGTAAAATTGATATTTTATAAATCGAAATATTGGACTTATAAAACGAATATTTATAAGTGTTAAAAAGAAGTATAAAAGGATTTCATAAGTGAATGAAATTAATAGATTTATATCGTGAAGTTATAAAGTGAATAAATGTTGTAGAATAAACGATTTATAAGTAATTTACTTATAAATTAGATTTTTGCACTTAATTGGGATATAAATAGAAATTGCTAAATGAAATGATTTCATAAGTTGAAATTGTTATGAAATATAAATGTGATTTATAAACGTTGTTTATAAATCTGAAATCACTTATTTTGATAAGTAATTTTAGAAGTTAATAAAAGGAGAATTTTATAAATCGAAGTTGTTAGAAAATATAAAGGTGAATTTATAAACGTTGTTTTATGAATTTGAAATCAATCAAATTTGATGAATGTAATATAGAAGTTATTAAGGAAATTTTATCCACGATTTTGGATAGTGGATAATTCTTGGAATAAAACGTGTAGAAAAGATTGAAATATAATTATTGAAGTATATTCACGATTTTGGACAGTGAATATACTATTAAATAAAATGGATATGTTTCGGGAAAGCGATATTTGAAATGAAGTGATTGTTTTAAAAGATGTTTTAAACGTGTGAAATATCGAAATCATAGATTTCAACAGTTCTTGTTGAAATAGACGTTTTCGAGAAATTTAAGGAAATGGTGGACTATAACACTGTTGTTATAGTAAATGATTTCCGAAAGGAAATGTTTTGATGTAGTATTGGGATTTATATATCTATCTAAATTCCGAATCCCTATACTAGTGATTTTGAGTCGTCGTAACGATGTTTTACGTAACATTCGTTTTGACTCAAATAAAATGTGTTTAAAGAATGATTTCCATAAAGAATGAATATATACTTAATATTGATTTAAGTATATCGAATATTTTCCAATGTTGAAAATAAATAGATTTGTGAAATACTTATTTTTAAATAAGTATGGAAATGCTTTTCCAAGATGAAATGAACTGTTTGAGTTTTTATCTTTTAAAGATAAATTGAAAAGTGAATATTTGAAATTGTTTTCAAACGGTTAAGTGTGGAATTATATATCTAGTAAAGATATTTTTGGAAGATGAAATAATTTGGAAATTTATTTGGAATCTGATGATGTTGCGCATCTTTATTGATAGTTAAATAACCGACTATCAATAATTACCTGTAGATAGGTATTTGTTGTGAATTGGATGAAATTGAATGCCACACTTATTTTTGAATAATCGCTCACTATTCGGGTTAACCGGGAAAGGACCATGGGGTTGTATAACCCATTCCGAATATGTGATACGTCGTTATGAATTGCATTTGAAGACCGGATATTTTTGAAAACGGAAGGATTACCGTCGAGTTACTCTACATCGACTGATCTTCGATTTAGAGGTTTTATCACCCTTAGTGACGGGAAGTCCTGACGTGATTGAAAATTATCCGGATATGCAAGGGCTTCGTGAGAAGTGCCTTCGGTTCTGTTCGATCCCGGAACAGACTTTTATGGATTGTGTGTCTGACGTTACAATTTGAGATATAAAGCTGATTTCTTTCAAATACATTCCTGTTGGTGGCGGAGAATTTATTCTCTTAGCTTAACACCCTTCTCTGAGACGTACGAGCTCAGAGGTTATGTAGTTGAAATTTATCAGCGATATATCCCAATTTGGTAACGTGGCATACTGAGTGTTGCTGTGAAATGATCAGTGTTTGATCATTTGTGATATGATCATTTGTTTGATCTTATATCTTTATGATCATAGGTTGATCATTTTGTTTGACCCGAAGCAGGGCTTTTTGTAGAAAGCGTAGCTTTGTGGACGAGACTTCGTCGAGCCTCACACCCCGGAAATGGTCGAAACAGGACGAATGCGGCAAGGTTCTAGGGAGTAGCGCCCCTTAGTGTATGTCATTCCTTCTGGATAAAGGTGGTATCATGGTATGGAGCCCAGATACTTAACCTCTGTGGTTACTGCATTATTATTTTCTATGTGGTTTGTTGCGAATCGGGGATCCTCGGGAAGATCGATGACGATCGGGGGATGGCATACGCGTGTCAGTAGTTACCTATTTTTGCAGAGGTAACCCGGCCTTGTGTTGGCAGAGATCCGGTTAGGTTCTCGGGTCGTCTATTCCAGGGACGTACCCATCGTGGATAGGAATTTCCTTTGCCTGACCATTTGTTGGAAATCCAAAGAAACAATACGCGACTTGTACGGTTTTAGTTGTATTACCTGCTATGGAATGTGGCGGTAACCTGCTATTGAACATAGTAGCTATAGTAGGCATAAGTGCGAAATGCCTATGCTGGCTAAGATTAATATTATACTTTCGAAATGTTTTCTACACTATGCACTAATAATAATATCAAAAAGAATTTGATTTTGCGTAGTAAGCATCTTTGACTATCATAAGAAGAAATCTCCTCCAAGTCTGCGTTTGCATTGTGTGTGTGGTGGGAGGTCTTATGGTAGTTTCATTTTCCAAAAGCATTGCGAATTGACATTAAAAGTTTTCTTGTTGTTTATTTTAAAGATAAACTGTTTTACGATCTCACACCAGTCACCATGACTGACTCGGAGTTTATTGTTCCCTTCTAAACTCTGGGTGCCCACAAATTTCCACACGGGCAACCTAGAGTTATATTATCAGGATATTCTGGATATTCTGGAGCTTTGGAAGCAAGCTGGATGACGAGACGTAGTATTTGTATCTGATAGTATTTATTCCGTTGTGTATTCTGTATGAGGACAAGTTTATATAACTGTCCATTGTTGTACTAAGTTGTATAGTGACTCTGATGATTGATGTATGTTATAAATGATATAGTTCTTTGTTTAAAGATTATTCATTTATCTATTATATAATGTTCCGCTGCGATGTGTAAGATTCTGATATTGTCTCTGTTCTGTATCTGTTGTTGTTTTGTTGTTCTTCTTCTCTTTTTCTTCTTCTTCTACTTCTTCTTTTTCTTAAAACCATAACTTTCCGGGTTTCCGGCATTCGATGGCTCAGCAGTCGGTAAAGTGAGTATCGATGTTGAATTTTCGAAAGTCGAAAATTTTCGGGACGTTACATGTTGCATGACTTGCCAACTTGTCAAGGCCGAACATCAAAGGCCCGGTGGGTTATTGCAACCATTAGAAATTCCAATTTGGAAGTGGGACCAAATATCCATGGATTTTATTAATGGCCTTCCCCGTTCTCGTTCGGGTCATAATAGCTTATGGGTGATCGTTGATAGACTTACTAAATCCGCCCATTTTATTCCCGTTCGGTCTAACCGAACCGTTCCTCTTTTGGCCAAACTCTTTATCAAAGAAATTGTTAAACTGCATGGAGTTCCTACTTCTATTGTTAGTGATCGTGATCCATTGTTTACCAGTGGATTTTGGAAGAGTCTTCAAAAAGCTTTGGGAACGAAGCTTAATTTTAGCACCGCTTATCACTCCCAGTCCGATGGACAAACTGAGTGGGTGAATCAAACTCTTGAAGATCTTCTTCGTTCTTGTGTGCTTGATTTCGGTGGAAGTTGGGAAGATCATATTTCTCTTGTTGAATTTTCCTATAATAATAGCTTCCAATCTAGTATTGGTATGACACCTTTCGAGGCACCTTATGGAAGGCCATGCCGATCTCCTTCTTGTTGGCTTGAGGCCGGTGAGAAGCTGGTTTTAGGTCCAGATTTTATTTGTGATTCCATAAAAAAGATTGAACTTATTCGTCATAGGATGAAAGAAGCCCAGAGTAGACAAAAATCCTATGCCGATAATCGAAGAAGGAAATTAGAATTTTCTGTGGGAGACCTTGTATTTATTTGTGTTTCACCTATGAAGGGTGTTGTACGTTTCAGTCGATCGGGAAAGTTAGCGCCTCGATATATTGGGCCATTTCCTATCACCGAACGTATTGGTTCCATGGCTTATCGCCTTTCATTACCGGCTCAGTTTTCTGCCATGCATGACGTGTTTCACGTTTCTCAATTACGGAAGTGCCTTCGGGATCCCGATTCTATTCTTGAGCCCGGCGTGGTGGAAGAGATTGAAGTTTCGCCTAATTTAACTTATGAGCAGCATCTTATTCGAATTATTGCTTCGGAGGTCAAACGACTTCGAAATAAAGATGTTCCGCTTGTTAAAGTTCAATGGTCCTCAAATCCTAAGGATTGTTCTTGGGAATCTAGAGAAGTCATCGAGCGAACACACCCGGACTTACTTTCTCATGCTCTTTGAGGTGAACTTCTTATTTCAGATTTATTTTGTGTTAATATGCTTTTATGGTTGTTACTTTTTATTTCCATCTTATAAATTGCGAGGACGCAATTTCTTTAAGGAGGGGAGTCTGTAACAACCCGCATATTTGTCAATTTTATATTTAAATATTTTATTTAAATATTTTATCGTTAGTCGGATTTTAGTCCGAAAAGCTACCTTTTGCATACGGACAAATTAGGACTCGAGACCACTTCCATTGAGTTCAAAACGTCGTTTGCAATCTTTTAAGTATAAACTTTGATATGTTTGGAGGTAGTGGAATTTTCGCCACTTTTTCGCCTAGGGCTTTGGTTTGGGCTGAACCTTGCTAACTCAGTCCCAACCCCCTCTCCTCTTCATTAATTCACTAACACTTCAAGCTTCATCAAAAATTGAGGAGGGAATGGGAAATTAAAACTCCAAGCTCAAGTTCTCTTGCAAATCCATCATTCAACTCCAAATTCAAAGAGAAGACATTGATTCAAGCTTGTGATTGTTCTTGCTTTGCTTTCAAAACTTCATCTCCATTAATTTTCATCAAAAGGTGAGATTTTTATCTCACATTCTTGCCTATAACTGTCATTGGATTGTTGGGAATGATTCCCTATCACTTGTGCATGTGCATTTGCATTTGGTTTGGATTGGATTGTGAAAACCCCCAATTTTTAGTGTGCTTCAGCAAAATTCCTGGGCTTAGGTCGCACTGCCTCGGAACTGGCTCATCTCATTTAGGTCGCTGGGCATTAGGTCGCTCCGCCATAGGTCGTTCCAGCCATAGGTCGTTCTGCCTACAAATAGCACGGTCGCATTAGGTCGTTCAAACCCTTATGTCGCTCGGCCTTACTTGAGACGTTAGGTCGCTCGTCCTGTTTTTAAGTCGTTTGTGTTTAGGTCGATGGGCCTCATTTCATTAGGTCGCACGGCCTTATCTACATGTTAGGTCGCACCTCCTTACCACTTAGGTCGTTTTGTCCCTAAGTCGTTCGACAATAGCTAGGTCGCTCGGACTTATTTTCTTTAGGTCGCTAGACCTTACATCTTTTAGGTCGCTCGACCTCACCACCTTAGGTCGCATCACCTATAGGCCGCTCGCACTGTTGTTTTGATAGGTCGCTAGGCCTTGTTTAAGACGTTAGCTCGCTCAACCCGTAGGTCGCTCGCTCATGTCACTTGGCCACTCTTCCATTAGGTCGCATGACCTCGTTTCTACTAGGTCGCTCGACCTATCTTACCTTAGGTCGCTTGACCTGTAGGTCGTTCCATTGCACTTTAGCTCGGCCATGTTCATTCTCACGGGCATTCCTACTTTGATGGTTTTGGGATTGATTTCCTTGGATTTTGTTCACATCTTCGAATGTGAATTTTTGTGATAGGTTGTTTCTACAACCCTTCATGTGAATTGTCACTTTAAAAATATGAAGGTTTCAATACTAGTAGTAAATATCAAAACTCTTTTATCAACTCGATTTCAACACTATTTTATTACAAAACTCTTTTTCTCAAACCGTTTTCCAATCTACTAGTATATACAAACCTTTAACTCACTCGTACGAGAAATCTAATTAAATAACTTAGTAAAACGAGTGGTATGAAACGCTTGCGTTCACTTCGTCGGTTGATTCTTGGACTTGTTCGATTGAACCTTTTTGTGACAATTTTCTAGTGAAGATCTACAGTTTGTTCGTAAATATTTAAGTTAAGCAAGTGGTTATGGGACATGAAGCTAAACTCATATATTTACTAGCTTGGTGTGATTGACACTTCTTGATGATCATGACGATCATTTTTGTGATTTAGACTAGCGATTGAGCGATGTCTCTTTGTCTGCGAGGGAGACTAGACCCCGTTTGTGTGATGTTTCTACTCACATATGTGGGGTAGCGCCCCATGGTCTTCGGGCCGTTCGTGTGTTCAAAAATTAATAGTTAGCTACCGTGAGATAGCGTCTCGTTCATGTGATACATATGTTGGTGAGCTTTCATGCTCCCGTTCGTGTGATAGGCCTCCCCTTTTTTGTGATTTCTGGATTTCGTGTGTTGATTTCTGGAATTTGTGCTTCACCAATTTTCGTGATTTCCATTGATAAGTTTTATCCATTTTTGTGCATTGGTGAATTTGTGTGTCATTGACTTGTTATGAATACAAGTTTTGGGTATGATACCCTATTTTATCTTTGAGAAGATTCTTGTGATATTGATTAATCTCTTGTTGATTTTCAATTACATACTTATAGTAGTATGCCATTATGGTTATTACATGTTTATGCCATATCTTTTATTCTATATCATGTCATCTGATATTTATTGCTAGACTGATCCGTTTATTATTTTCTTATGAAATAATACTCGGGTCAGACCGAGATGTTACAGGTGCTTCTGCTTGACTTCTCTTCTGGGATTACTCTGACTTTTGGCTAACTACTTAGATTAGTAGTTTTTGTTGTATACATTTGAGATATAGACTCCGTGATGTATACTTACTCTTTTGTGTAGCTTGTAGCTATTCTTTTGTATTATCGTGGATCTTTCAGACCACTACTCTGATGTACTCTTTCATGTGTTATATATTTATTCATATCTTTTTCCGCCTTTGTGATATGGATGTCTATGACTGATTTGTGTTATGTTTATTTCTATGTTTGTTTCCGAAGATTATATATAGCCACCGTGTGATAGCTTTGAGTTTGTATCGGAATGTCGGACTTCCTTTTATTCATGATATTCTATCTGACATATCGGTGCTCGCACAAAGCAATTATACGGATGGTCGCTCCTCAACAGCCTTATTCTCCATGCTAGTCGACAGCATTACGCCGTAGTGTTCTTGGCTAGCGTTGGTATAGAGGTGGGGCGTCACAAGTATCAAATTTAATTGTGAAACATCACAATGTGAATTCAGTTCTTTCATTTTCTTTCTTTTACTAAGCTTGATATGTATTTAGATAGACTCCAGCAATGTTCACCATTTGTCAATATTGCATGTACAATCTTTGCTCTTGTGGATAATATTCCTTCTTTTCAAGTTTTATTAGTATTCTGTTTTTGTTCAGTGAAACGATGAATATCATTACAAATATTCCACAGTCAAGCCTGTCGAAACCAAAATGTAATGTTAGTATCAGTTTGCATAAGTTGTATTATCAGGTTTACAATTGATACAAAACATTGAATTTCAGGGATAATGGTACAAGCACATAGTATGCATTGAATTAAAATATTTAACAGTTTTACTAGCACAGTTAGTATCGATTTGTGTATGAATTTTTGCGTTTGTAGTTATTACTTTAAGATATATTTGCTAAATATTTTGTTTTATTTTTTATTATGTAGTTATCTTTTTTGTTTTTGTAGGTGTCAGTTTTGTTTCTGTAGGTATCAGTTTCTTTTATGTAGGTATCAGTTTTGTTTCTGTAGGTATCAGTTTCTTTTATGTAGGTATCAGTTTTCTTCCTGTAGGTATCAGTTTCTTTTATGTAGGTATCAGTTTTCTTCTTGTAGTAACTGTTTATTTCTGAATTAACTGTTTTTGAAATTGAGAGATAATATTTTTCAATATTTTGTTTTGAATCACAGTTTCTGTTTGTATTTTGTTCTGAATCATTTTTTTATTTCTTCTTTTTGTTCTTTGTTCTCTTTTTTGCATATTTTCTTCAACTGTTTTCTCTGCAGGTATTTGTTGTTGCATGTTCTCTTCTTTGTTCTATGCAAAAAAATTCAATGTTACTATAACAAAACTATACTAACTTTGTTATATTTTATTTCATGGTATTAGTTACCTTCTCTGGTATAATTTCACTTATTTCTAGTCTGCTTTCAATTTCTGTATTATTTTCATGTCTTCTTTTTGTTCTTTTTTCTCTATTTTTCTTTTTCTCTTCTACTGATGTAGGTTTTTAAGTTTTAACTTGCTGCTTCTTCCCTTTACTGTCTTTGGTATCATTTCCAGTAGAGGTAGGTTTCCCTCTTGTATCATTGCGTTTTTTCTTTTAATATCTACTATTGGAAGTGATTCGACATTTTCATTTTCACTTTATTGCTCCACTTTCGATGTAGCTAGGGTTTCTCCGACTGTCGACTATTGTGCTTGTTGTTCGTCGGATGTCAATTGTTGCGGCTGTGTTGGAGATGTAGATTTGTTTCTGGTCTGCGGTCCCATTTTTTTTCGAGCAAAGTTTCATCAATTTTTGAGTGAAAGCGAGGAGGAGGAGACGAATAAAATTCTTTGTTTTGTTTTAATTTGTATCTGGGCTTTGGGCTTTGTCCTTACGGTAAAAGTTTTTTTGCGCGTGTCCTTGTGAGCAATTATTTACTTTAATTTGTCCTTTAAAATTATTTACCCTTATTTCTTATTATTAAATCTTAAAAAAATTCTTTCACAACAACAAACTACAAAACTTATTTAATTTAAATATTATAATTTATCGAAATTTACGGGTCGTTACATGTAGCTATAGAAGATGAGATTTGAAAACTGAAATGAGGTTACAGGAATGAAGATGGAAACAAATGAAAAGCTAATAAAGTATATATAAACAAACTAGGAATTGAAATAAAGTAAAAATATGAACAGCCTTAAAATGGTAGTATTGAAAAGGTGAAGTAAAGGAATAAATATATGAATAAAGATAAAAATAAATCTTCCGTTCTTTAATATGAAGCTTCAGAAGAACCATATATAAAATGGAAAAATAAATATATGTGAATCTATGTAATTAATGTACAACTATTACTATAAGGTAATTCTAATTGATTCCACAACATTTACACAACCATGAACCCTCTGATATATTTAAAATTTTGAATATTAATGTGTGTGTACATATTATTCTAAAATTCAATTTTTTTTTCCAAAATCATACTTAATCAAAATGAAAGTTTTATTTTTATACGTCTCAAAACATGCAATTATCTTAATTAAAATTTTCATTCCATATTGACACAAAAATGCAAGTTCCTATATTAACTCGTTCATTACAATTTCATTTATGTTTCCTTTTAATTTAAACATTTCAATTAATCTAATTCCAATTCATTTCATTACTAATTTCAAACAAATTCTAATTATAAAACACTGTTTTCTTTTCATTTATACCAATTCAAGTATGTTTTATAAAATTTCATATACAACAAAATTTATACACTATTTACAAAGTAAATGTTTTATCTTATTGAAAATCAACTTCTCCAAGATGCATTCTAAATAACAACTTATGTTATTCTTTCATTAAAACATTCATTCCATCCTTTATTCAAATTCAACATTTGTTATTCCGGTTAGAGGCAAACATACAATTTATTCTTTTCAAGTCAAAGCTTAAATTTCATTAAAATGTTTATCTTAATTTAATTTAAAATGTAAGTTCTTATGTTGAACTTATTAATTACAATGCACTTGTCTTTTCTTTTCAATTAAAGGATTCAAACAACTCTTATTACAATTTATATTCAATATTAGATTTCAAA
This sequence comes from Allium fistulosum, assembly GCA_030737815.1. Lineage (NCBI taxonomy): Eukaryota > Viridiplantae > Streptophyta > Magnoliopsida > Asparagales > Amaryllidaceae > Allium > Allium fistulosum. The sequence goes on along the minus strand of CM060901.1, from coordinate 1,264,601,198 downwards.
TGAATTCTCATTATGCCACAACTGTTTTCTATTCATTTCAATATTCCAACATTTATTTCTTAAATTATTCCATTCTTATATCAAAATCTATTATTACAATCAATGGAATTTACATTCAAACAATTATTAAAATAAATTGAAATTACACTAAAATAGTAATTAATTACATTAAATCACATTATTAAATTACATTCTAATTGTTTTCTTACTAACAAATCATAAATTTCTAATTTCATACAATGTTAAATCCTAAAATCTAATTGACTTCAATATTCTAATTATCGGAAAAAATACAGGTCGTTACACTCTGTATGACTGATATTTTGGAATATAAATATTTATGATTGAACTTGTGTGATAGGGTTGTTTATTAATTCGCTAATAAATAAAAATTCGGTTAGTTATATTTACTAGCCTGGTTACGGAAATTTCGGGGATGAAATTATTCTATGGGTGGAGGAAAGTAACGACCCAGAATTTTTGTCATCTTGAGTTATGAATATTTATTTTTAATATTCAAAAATACGATCTTTAAATCAAAACAAAAATCCCCGTTAACGATAATTGGTAATAATAAATAGTTTTAAACCAAGATAATATTTTGAATATAAAGATTTTATTTTTAAAAATAGAAATGAATATAGCCTATGAAATATAATGTTGTATAAATAGAAAGAGTTTAAAATTTGATTTTTTTTTCTTATGTGTATATATATACATATTAGTTTAAGAAAGAAGAATGTAATATATATATATAGTATGTTAAAAACAATATACATTTGAAAGTGGAAAAGAAGTAAATATATAAGAAAGTATATGGTGATGGAAATGAGAAAATTATAAAATCATTTAAACCGTTTTAATAAGAAATCTTTTACAAGAAGTGTTAACAAAAATGTTATTTTTATAAAAATAGAATAGTAAAACTTGTATTACTTTGAGTTATATATTTTTAAATAGGGATAAATATAAATATGAAGACTCAAAATTGTTTTATTTAAAACCAGTTTACAAATTGTTTTAAAAATATATATGAAAGCATGTTTTGAGATCAATGAAGTAAAAAAGTAAAACAAGTAAAAATGTAGACAAGAGAACATTTTCTGGTCAATCAAACAAAAGAATGTGAAAACTGAAATATGATTTCTTTTCAACTTCCTATCAAACCATCAAAACTTCACCTCAATACCCACCAACACCTCTTTTCAATCCATCACAAATCATGGTACATGTATATATCATTTCTTTGGTAGAAACATGTGTATATATATGTATGGGTTTGTGAATGTATGCTTCAGTTTTAAAAGCCTGTAAACACAAAACTCTGTAAAACAAAACACAGTAAAAAGAAAAGAAAAAAAAGAGCATCCTGTTCAAAAGCCAAGCAAAAAGTTTTTTTTCAAGTATGCAGATCATTAACTAAGATTCAACTGGAAGTTTTCAAAGAATTCAACATGTTTAAGGAAAGGATTTAAATTTTGAAAAGCCTATAAATGTTTTAAAATATCTCTCTGTCATGTATAAACAGAGTTAAACCTATATATGCTTAGTTTTTAAAAACCAATACCTATATTCCAATTTGAATATGTGAATGGTGTGAACTAGTAAACTGTTTGTTTTCCAGTATAGATTTCATTAAAAATAGTTTGAAGCTTGTTCGTTTTGTATATTGTGTGAATTTGCAAAAATACAGTAAGTAACCCAAGTTTCGTCGATTTTTAACATGCTCAAACCATCGATTCTTGTATATACTTGTGATCGTCGTATGAAAATAGGAATTTTAGTGAAGGATTTATGATTTTTAATAGCCTAGAGATTGAGAGATTCAAAGATGATCAGTTTTCACTTAAAAATTATTTTTCGATGACGTGGTGGACGATAGGCGGTGCGGTTTGGCCGAGGAGGGGCGTGGTGACGAGAGCGAGATTTTCACCGTGGCGAATTTTCAAAATAAGGCTTGGTTCTAGGAGGCGAGGCAATATTAGGGTTTAAGGAGATGTTTTCGGAGGGTTTTTTCCTCCACGATCTGGTGGTGAACAGCGACGTCGAGCATGACCGGGGTTGGCGTGCAGGAAGTGGAGGACGTTAGGGTCACGTTGGTGGGGGAGGCTTGAATTCTGGTGATAGAATAAGGTGAGACGAGGTCGATTGTGTGTGCTGTGCTTTGGAAACTGGAAACGGGTGATGGTCGAAATTTGCTTTGGCGATGTAGTGATCAGGGAGTTGGATGTCTTGTGGGGAGTAGGCGAAGTGTGACTCGGTGGTGGATTGCGTGGATCGTACCACGGCGAGGAGGGCCTGTGCACATACATACGTGCACGCGTGTGCAGAAGCGTTCTAAGCAATGGGTGGTCGAAGCTTGGATGATGGGTGCGGTTATCTTGGTTTGGGTTGGTCTCGAATCTGGCGAGAAAAGGTTGGGTAAGTGATGTAAGTAGCGAGGTGGATCGAAGGAAGGAAGCACTTGAGTTTGGGTTTCTTGGTTATATCTACAAAAAATTGGGGAAGAAAAGGGGGAAGCAGATGGTTGAGTGGGCTTCGGCCCAAAAGAGATAATGGGTGAGGAAAAGTTTTTAAATATAAAAATGTTAAATTATAAATATATTTTGTAAATTTCAAAATGTCATAACTAATGCATACAAATTCCGATTAACATGGAATTTGTTGCGTTGGGTTCGTATCGACGAATACTACGTCGTCGTATAATCTATTGTCAATTTTGAATAAGTGAGAAATTTTGGTATATCTAAACGGTTAGAAATTTAATCACCCGATTTAAATAAATAACGTCGTTTAAATTTATATGACTTGCCTATTGAAGTTATTTGCCCAGATAAAAATAGTGATGAGTTAATTTAAGTAATTTGTGATGATTAGACATCTATTTAGCGGAATAAAACACCGTTTTGCTAATTGTACTTATTTGGAACCTACTGGCAAAATAAATCACCGTTCTACCATTATTACTTAATATGTGTGTTTTTGGACATTGACTCGCAGAAATAAAACCCTATTCTGCTATCATATTTGTATGGACATCTATTTATTATCCTGATAATTATATTGGGAAATATGATGTTCAATTAATTGTTAAAAATGGATTGATGTGAATATCTGAATCTGCTAATCTGGATTGTTACGAAATGAATGGTAACTTGATTAAGTATCATTGAAATTAAGAAGCTTCTTTCCAAATTTGGAAATTGATTTTTGAACCAAAGTTATTTTAAGAATGATTATTATTTACTAATGACGTTTCAAACATTTTAAAAATGATTTAAGGTTAATTATTTTATGATATTTAAAAAGTTATTAATTATTGTTCAAATTTATTTAATTATTTAAAATGTTTAAATTTTATTTTAATTACTTATTTAAGGTTATTTTGTAGTAATTGGATTTAAGGGTTAAATTTTATTTAAGAGATTTTTAATACTAAAGTATTATTATTTCAAAGATAATTTGTTCAAATATTAATAATGTTTTAAAAATAATATATTATAAAGTAAACTTTTATAAAAGAGTATTTTCCTAAATTAAACATGGAATATTTATATAGAAACTTTATAAGTATTATTTTGAGATAATTATTAAATAAAGTTTTCGAAAAGTAATGGTATACTTTCATGGCAAAAATCAGGAGGCAGGGATTGCTTGCAGTTAAGTTTGGATTTCTCTGGGATAGAGACGTAATCATTGAGCTACGAATCCATGGTTGATACCGCATGGTGCTTCCCATTTTATTTTTTTAAGTTTTCAAATATTTTTGAAAGGAATGGTTTGTGATTACATATTCTGGTGAGATAAGTATACACCTTTTTAATAAAGAGATTTAATTTATTGAAATTTAAATCAAATAAGGCTTAGTGATTTCAGTGGAAATGAAATCTTTGGTTGAATGATTGTTTATTTGATAGTTAAATAATCGACTATCAAATCTAGACCAAAAACGTAACTTCAGAAATATCTAGGAGAAACACGGGAATTATAACGGGAATTATATGGTACAGTTACCATTTGAGGTGCTATACTATACGTATAAACTCGTTTCGTTCTTCTAGGACGATTATAAGGAAATCCGTCCACTAACAGTTAGGAGATGATCTCTGATCTTATTTTCGTCTGTTTATTTCCTAAAGAACCGGGGTTGAGTTTACCGGAAATATTGAACGATGTTTTGAAGAGACTGGGATTAGATAAGTTATTCGAAAACCACTTCGATCCAACAAATACATTTTCGAAGTGAAGACAAGAGCATGGAATCGAAGATGGAGCATTGAAGTGCAAGGGCTAATCGCTACTAATCCTGAGGATGATTCCAAAATGGATGTAGTAGGAATAGTGCCTTCGGTTTTGTTCAAACCCAGAACGGACTCGTATGGATGAATGCTTTTAAAACATTATCACTGGAGGACAATGATCATTCTAAGTGAAAATTCCTTAAAAGGTAACCGTAGCCTCAAGCCTCATTAACCGGAATGACTGAAAATCAGGGGAGATGCAGCAAGGCTAAGTGGGTCGCACCCAATTAGGGTATGTTTATCACCTTTCTAGATACCCTAAGATATTATAGATACGGTGCATGGGAAGAGCTCGATAAGGGTGGGAACACCCGAGGTGATAGCATATTCGGTACTATCCAGGTTAAGGGTAGGCTGGTCTTGTGTTGTAGGGGATCCCGGCGAGATCCTTGGTACATTTTTCTAGACGTGTACTGTGATAGGTGGTACCACAGTGCTTAGTCATTGTATGGAAATCCATCCTCCAATACGTGCCTTTACGGTTTTGGTTGTAGAGCCCAGTATGCTGGAATTTAACCAATGTCACAATTTTGACTATTTGAATCAGTGTTTATACTTAGACACTATTATAGTATCACTGGATTTTCTATAAAAGGTTTTAGTTACCGTAAGGGAATAATCTGTCGCGTTTTATATGTGGTGTGGTCTTACGAGATACCTTGATTTTTAATGGATTTTGAAAGTTATAATGAAAAAAATTCCATGTTTTTTAAATTCTCATGCTGGTTTTAACTGACTGACCCGGGCATGGTTTTTCCTATTAGCTCGGGTCTGACCGAGCATATTTCCAAGTTCAGATGGATATTGGAGCTTCACCAAAGAAGTTGGAGACCCAGAGACGTATTCATGTAGATGATTATATTCCTTTGCATTAAGTTATGTTTATCAGCAATTGTGAGGACAGAGTGTTGTAACTGTCTGTGCTGAATAGGTTAGTATACTCTGATTGATATTTGTACTATAAACATTATAGTTTTGTTTTATGTAAAGATTTGTTCTATATTATAAATTATTTGTTTCCGCTGTGAGGTTCTGTGTTGTTTAGTTTTCTTTCTGGCTTCTTTCTATCTTCTTTCTACTTTCTTTTTCTTAACTATCCGCCTTATCGTGCAATTTGGGCTGGACAAGTGTGGTAAATCGTCAGTGTAAACTGTATGGAAAAGTAGGTCATTATAGTTTTATCTTTGGATCGTATCCAAATCCATTTTATTATCAACAGTTTCTAAAAGAAATTCCTTCAATATGAAGTTGGTGTTTCTTGAAATAGCAATTGTTTCTTATGCAATGAAATAGGCATTTATAAACATTTTATGAATTGCATTATACATAAAACTGATTGGCTTGGCTTACGAAATTTATGTTCAAAACATAAATTGGTCAATTAGTATTGAACATTCCTAAACTCCTTTGGAGCGGTCCACACAAGATCCCTCATGAACAATTATTATGTGCAGTCTTTCGACTCACACAACCTATCAACTCCTTTAACCTAGGATATGTACAGGTTTCTTATATTCTCTTATCTTGTATGACATTGTAAACTATGATTTTAGATGAAATTAATTTTAACCTTATGTACTTACTCTCAAGCACATGACCATGCAGAAAGAACTTAACTCAACTTCACTCATTATCAATCTTACTTTGTTCACCTAAATCTCATTACTTCTTATTGGTACATCATTTTATTTCTTAGGGAGGAGTGACTTTTGAGATTGAATCTTTATTCATTTTTAGGTACATATGGAACCTTTTTCCAATATTCTCACCTATTTGATCAAAACGAATGCATTTCCTTTTACACATTACATTACATTACTTACTACCATTTTATATTCAATAAACTTGTTACAGACATACAACATGTGTATCATATACACATGTTCATTTCTATGGTAATTCATTTGTGAATTTTAATGAAGTATATAGAATAGTTTTGGCATCACAACACTTAATAGTGCATATATCTATATGTATCGATCCAAGGAGTTCACTAGCTCTTTTGTCACTCCCACTAAATGTGTGTTTTTCCTTTAATCATTTAAGATACAATTTACTAGTATCAATTATTCGTACTATATGCTTAATAAATTATTTCTCAAGACTATGACCTAGTCTATAATTACAAAATAACTGTAAAAAATTTAGATACTTCTGTATTTTCTCATGCATCACTTTTGTTATGTAAACAAACACAATTACTATAGTTTTATCTTATAACGAATATTCATAATATTCACATTAAAATAAAACTGTTTCTGGCAAATTATCCATAGTCCTAGAATAGACTCAAATAGGTAAAATGGACTACAAAATAATAGAGGAATGGATCTAAAGACTTGGAAACTATCAAGTGTGATATGGTGAGGGAACTTAGCAAAATTTGCCAAGGTTGAGCCAATCAAAAAACTTAGTACCGAGTTGTTTTTGATCAATACCGATCATAATTTACACCTTGATTTGCATGCAAAATACTTAGGAGCTTAACCAATGAAGAAGAAATAAAGAAATTTTAGAATTTTAGAGCACACAATCAAATCGGTGCAGATCGTTATTGATCGGTACTGTTCATTTTGAAAATTCTAGAGTGGTGCAAACTTAAGGTAGGGACCCATTATGGAGTAGAGTTTGAGAATTTTCCTAACAACATAAATCAGTATTGACCAATTATGGTTGGTACCAAGTTGTTTTGAATTTTTGGAAAACATGTAAAACGACCCGTTCTTCATGCGGGAACTTGGATCTGGAGAAAAAGACACATTCAAGCCTTGAATCGTGAGATTTGTGCTTGTTACGTCTATAAAGAAAGGGACCTTCAACTAGAAAGAGGATTGATACTCTTGACTTTGGATCGATCTTCTTCATCTCTTCCTCTTAAACTTTCTAGGCAAACCCAAAATCTACTAAATTATAGTCGAAAATCGATTATAGTTTCTTCTATTCTAAAGAGAATTCATCCAATAAAAAGACTAAATGGACGTAGTTTGGAGATTTTACCGAACCCTATTGAAACTTTGTGCTTTTTTCTCCTTTTCTTCATTTCCATCATTATAATATTTGTTTAATTTGGATTCTATTAATATTAGGGCGTTGTATCAAATTTTGGCATAATATTTTTGGTGCTTTCACGGAGAAAGACTTGGGATCTATTTCGAAGAATATGAAGAGGCCTACCACAAGAGCTTTGCTGGAGGAAGTCATTCCAGGGCGTGGGGTGGCCATAGGGTGTCCTCAAGCTCAACCTTGCCTTATAACAATGTTATCAAAGATGAGATGGAAGGGATGATGACAAGGATGAAAGAGAGACTAACGACTTAGCAAGAGGAAATAATAAATGGATTTTTCCTAAGGATGCAACAATAAAGGATGGTCGGAGCAGCTAGAAACCAGAATCGGAGGCCAAAAGGAAATTCAGGTGCACCAAGAAATAGGGTAGAGCAAGTAAGATAAACTCCCTTAAAAACACAACTGGTCATACTGACCTGTCCAGACAAGTCAGTACTAACCATAATGGTCAAGAGGGCATGGTTAACTTGGGTTTTCAATGAGCTGGGATACCGAGAAATGGAAAATGATAGTGTTCGAGATAAGCATTAGAATGTGAACTTACGATAGTAAGGAATGAAACAAGAAGTTCACAGTAGGACCGAGGGGTAGGAGGAAGATGTGAATTAAGGATGTATGAAGCCCTAAAGATTTCAACCGAATGATAATGATATAATCGCTAACATGATAAGACAAGCGCTTCAATGTGGAGCACTATATCAGAGTTTGGAGGATGTAAACAAAACTTCATTTACCCGAAACATTCGATACGCTAGGACTCCATTATATTTCAAACTACCTACTTCGGAGCTGTATATGGAAGGACAGATCCAACAGTTTATTTGGTGAGATATATCCAACACACGAGAGTGTTAGGTGATTTGAAAGAAGTAACGGGACGGTGTTTCCCACTATACTCGACTGATTTGGCAGCTATGTGTTTTGGCCAATTGAATAATGGGTTTTCCAGCATGTGGACCGAATTAATGGAGAGATTTATGAACGAATTTAGAGTTTATATATTTTGATCGAGGAATGTAATGATGTTGTCTAGCATGAAATAAAGGGAAGGTGAATCTTTGTAGAGTTATCTAACTAGATCAATGCAGCAACTGCTATAGTGTAGAAACTAGGCCCTTCGATTATTATCATGGTAGTGGTTTCCGGAGTTTCTGATAAGAATAAACTTAAGAAGGCTTTAGAAAGGGATCTGTCAATGGATCTAGCAGATTTCTATTATCAACACGAGAGATATCTACATCAGGAGGATGTAGAAGCTGATAATGGTGAAGTAAACATTGTGGAAAATGAAGGACCATCTAGAACGAGATATGGAAAGGTTAAGGGAAAGAAAAAGGATAATGATTGCTTCAGGGGATCGAAGTGGCAAAGGAAAGAGCCGAAGTAGTCCTCATACACCTATTTGACTATGACTCTGAAGAGGATCTACCTTGATATCGGGTTATGGATCCCTTATAGGAGACCTGCTAGGACAGAGCTCACTAAATGGTAAAGGAAATCTGGATAGTACTACCTATTTCATGACCAGGATGGGCTTGAAATAAATGAATGTAGACATCTATGCAATTTGATTGAAGAACGGGTTCAGAGCAACCATCTATAACTATATGTCACTAATCAAACTACGGAGGCACAAACTACAGTGTTGCCGCAAGAACGACCACCACCTGTGGCGAGTATATTTAGTCATAGCAGAGGATCTGGGCTGGGTATAGTAACCCCATATTCGAGATGGATCAGAGCTGGGTTTATTTCCTAAAGTTTACTTTTACTTTAAATAAATTATGACGGATTATAATCGGGATCTTCCATATGTATGGGATCCTGAATAGTCCTAAAAGGGTGCTCTAATTTAAAGACTGAGAGTAATCCTGATTGGATTAAACATTTTTGATATTTTCTTGATGCATTTTGATTTGAACAAGGATACGTGAACGATTTGATAATGAATTTTAAACAATATTTGATGTTGATTTTATTTATGGATACTAGCGGAGCATAGTTATCCTTTGTGTTTGATGGATAAATAGTTTGATAATAGTTTCCTCAATCAAAGAGATGAGGAGACGTACCAAGAAATGAAAGCCCCCTCGCTAGAGGGCGAGCGTTTGGATATTTATAGGATGTCAAGTCCCCTAGCTGGAGAGCGAGCAAATTGACTCGCGTTGGATATTGGGTCCCCTAGCTAGAAAGCGAGTGGATGGGCTCAATTTGGATTTATGATTATGTGATCCAGAGAGGTCAAAAACTACATTTCTGGATCTGAATGCTTTTTGATTAGAAATGGTCCAATAATAAATATTGAATGATTGATGGAAGACATTGCCTTTATTCTGTTGGACTTGCTTATGAAGGGATGCTAGGTGATACTATACGATTCATAAGCGATCTTCTAATCAGTGGAAATGTACCACTATGATTAAAGGTGAATGATACCTTGATAAGTGATTTACCCATCAAGTTAAAACCCTAAGAGAACATAGGACGATACTGATAATTGATATGTTAAATCCTAAGGGAATGCTGGGTGATTATGACTTGTGATTGACATTTAGGTAAGGACTTGAGTCCTTAACCATGATGGATCTAGAATCTTTTGATTTATAAGTGAATCCGAATGAACTTGATGATTCACCACAACTGGACCAATATCCATAGAGCATAATTGATGACAATTTTCTAGTCTTAATACGTGTTCTTGAGCAAAGCAACCTTTGTTCCATAAAAGTTTACTTTGTGGGGCAAGTGTTTTTGGCAAATTTTCCACAGTCTGTAAACAGACTTAGATAGATACAATGGACTACAAAATGATAAAGGAATAGATCCAGAGACTTGGAAACTATCAAGAGTGATAAGGTGAAGGAACTTAGTAAAATTGGCCATGATTGGGCCAAGCAAAACAACTCGATACCGAGTTATTTTTGATAGGTACAGACCATAACTTATGCCTTGATTTGCATGTAAAAGACATAGAAGCTTAAGCTATGATGAAGAAATAAAGAAAGCTTAGAATTCTGGAGCCCAAAATCAAGTCGATATCGATCATTAATGGTCAGTACCGATCATTTCGACAATTTTAGTGTGCGTGCAAACTTAAGGTGTGATGACCGCCTACACCTTCGGCACCCATTATGTTTGCACCAAAAATGGTCACAAACCCCAAGTGTAGTGAAAGCACCAGCGTATGAATACGAATTAATAGTATTCACACACAAATCACAAATCTAAGCAAGTAATAAGCAACAATCAAGAAATAATGAACAGTGACACACAATTTATAGTGGTTCGGCTATCTTCGGCCTACGTCCACTTCAAGGTTTTTATGATTTTATTGCTCGATGCTTGAAGATTACAATTTCGTATGTTGTATTACAACTGATTTGCTGAACTAAGTCTGAATCTAAGGCAGCAATGGTGATCTGGAGTAAATCTGGCAGAATCTGGGCGCTCCTTAGCTCTCAAAATTGTCCGACCACTTTTCTGAATGACCAAGGGCTCTATTTATAGGTGTAGGAGGCTGATATTTCGCCTAAAATGAGGGGAGACCAGTTCTGGTACGTTAGGGGGCCCACATGCCCGCTTTATGGAAATCCGGGCCCACACCGGGATCGATTCGACCCTAGGTTCGAATCGATCAAGAAATTGTCCAATCAAGCTGAAATTTGGTGTGAACATTCTTCAACATGTGCTCAAGCTTCTGTGAAAATTTCATAGCATTTGGATGTGTAGATCTCAAGTTATGATCGATTCAAGGTTGCATTTCTGGTTGACTAGCCTGGTTCGAATCGATCTAGTTCGAATCGATTCGTTCGAATCGATCCAGCGCGTGCTTTTGTGATGACATGGAGCGCTTCCTTCATGTCGATCCGTCTTGTGCTCCGAGTTGCCCGGGTCGACTCCACGTTTCTAGCTGCCGTTTTGACTGGAGTTTCGTGGTAGTGGATTCGAAGACATCCCTCTTCGAATCGAATGAGCGAAGGTCTGTTCGAATCGATCTGGGTACAAAGTTGATCGATTCGAAGTTGCCTCAAACAGTGTGGATTCGAAGTACATGGATTTGAACTGGAGTATGTGAGGATGGATTTGAACTTAGGCATATGAGGACTTGTTCAATGGAGTCGAAGGTGGGGAATGCTCCAATGGATTCGAAGCTTAAGGCATGCGCAGATGGATTCGAAGCATGGTTGCTCCTGATGGATACGAACCAATGCCCGATAGTTGGAGTCGAAGCAAGTGTGCTCTTCATGGATTCGACGCAATGCTCCTGTGACCGATTCGAATTAGCCTTTCAGGATGGATTCGACCCTAGCCTATTTCATCCATCTTCCATTGGCGATAACTCGAGCATACGAACTCGGATTGCCCCGAAATTTGGAACGCTGGTTTCCACTACTTCGCTTGTCGTGTTTTATCAATTGTAGCCCGATCCGGACTCAGACAAAATTCATCGATATCCGTGGTGAACCTACGATGCACAATCGATGTTCATGACTAATAATCATTGATTTTCAGTTAATCTTTGGGTATCTTGACTTTGCCAAATGTTGGGATAACACATTATACCTGCAAAGTGCGCTACTATGATGCTGGACTAATGTAAGATGATTGTTTAAGGTGAAAAGTAGAGAAAACAATCAAAGAACCTATCGTATATCTCACAGCACGTCAAGTAAAATATGATGGTCTTCACAGATATTAAACAAGTGAGACTTTGTTAACTAAATGGACCACAAAATATTAGAGTCGCAGGTGCATGGGGTTATATAAGATAGTAGTAAAGTTTATACAACTGGAAATAAACTCAAGACAACTGTCTCTAGATAAAAATAGCTACAACTGTTTAGGATATATAATGTCTCACAACAAAATAAGCAATAATAAACCACATATAATACGAGAAAGCACCATCTCCTACTCTTCCATCTGCACAACCCAATGATTAGCCGAACCTATTGTCTAGTCTACTCATTTAAGAGTACCCAAAATAATAAGAAGCAAAGCATAGAACCTTGAGTTAGACAACAGTCTAGTGTGAGCGATAAACAATCTCAAAATACTATAAAAGTCGATATAGTAAGGAACAAAGGTATAAGAATTCTACCTAATTTATCCCTGCATCAAAATAGTTAGCATATAAAATATTAATATGCTACTCTACTATTATCATCATAAAGTATTCAAACATCATGTTATACTATCCAGTGTATATGCATCGATCTCCTAGATGTGAGTCAACAGAATAGGAATCTTAAATCTAAATTAACACTAAAGGGGGGGTTGGGTTAATAGTGTTTAATTGATTATATGAATATTTTTCAAATTCTTTAATATTCCACTTAGAATGATGTAATTAAGAATCACAGAAACACTCACAGAATGAAAGTGAAGATAAAAGTTGATACAGTAAAAGTAAAAAGGAAAGAACACACCAGGATTTTATACTGGTTCGGAGTTACCCTACATCCAGGCCCGTACAATTCCCTGTACTGATTTCTTTTCAACCACTAAATGCAAACACAATCTCGATTTCAAGGATACGAGACACAACCTCTAGAATCCCGACCTCTAGGTAGAGTCCCTTGATTTCCAGCTATAAGCACACCCACTAGATTTACGAGCTACTAAGCATACCCAATTGATTTTACGAGCTACAATCACACCCATAAGTATAGCAGTATTATTTGATTGAGTTTTACAGACTCGGATCTTTGATTTTGATTACAAATGATCCTATAACTCTTGAATAACACTTTAATCTTGGTTCGAGTGAGAGAGATGAGAGAAATCAGAGAGTAGATGAAAGAGAATCAAACTAGTGATGATTGAATTTGATTCTGGTTGAATTTCGGCAGAGTTTGTGTATATTTTGATTTAGAAAATGACGGAGTGGAAAGAGGGGAGAAGAATAAGAAAATAAATGCTAAAACTTCGTTTGAAAGTCTAGTGTATATATAGGGAAACAACGGCCAAGAGATACGATGAAAAGACACTTCCATTCAAACTTGAATTTTCAAAATTACGGCCACTATGTCGACATATAGGAATTGGATATGTCGACATATCCTTCAAAAAATTGAAAAATACTTTATAAATATTATTTAAAAAATTCGTTGCTTTGTAAGATAATTTGATACTTTATAAAATTATTAATCATAGTTTATACATATTTTAATCATAATAAAACTTTTTTATAATTTTGAAAATTTTAATATAATGTAAATAATATATATATATATAATCCATATAATTATAACTTATTAAAGTATAAACAAAAATTCAGTATATATATAAACTTAAAAACACTAAAATAATATCTTTATAAGTATAAGAGATTGAAAATTATTTTGAGAAATATTTTGAAAAGATTATTTTAAAACCGGGATATTTGAAAAACAATTTAAAATAAAATTAGAGAAGGAGAGAGAGAAATTAGGAAAGTGCTATCAAGGTTTTAACATAAATTCTACTACTCTATAAATTATTTGTAATATCTTGAAATCTTGAACTCTTCAATACTTGATTCTTCAATTATCATCATCTTAAATCTTCTCTTGATATCAGCATCTTGAATCTACTCTTGATACTGTACAGTATTCTTAATCAACACCTCTCTAATATCTTGCACTATATACTATATATATCTTGATAAAACATTAGTATCTATATTTTATATAATGTCCTATAGTGTTTATCATCAAAACCAATACCTATGGTACTAACACTGGATACCTACGTAATGTGACGTCCCTAAAGCGACAAACAACAACAATAGCAATCATGGAAAACATAGCATCCATTAAACAGTCCTCGCTGTCACTCAATGTGCCTAAGATATACGATAACTCATATGACTATCAATTGTTAGGGATTAATGAAAAAATCCTGGTTTCCTATGTACCCAAATGATAGCCCATAGCTAAAACCTAATCCCTTCAATGATCCAGGGTATACGGATCCCTTCAACGATCCGGGGTAACCATTAAAGTACCCAATGAGCATCCTCACAATACCCCTGCTTACAAGTATGTTAGAAAACACCCCAAGTATCAATGATCCCTTAGCACATGTATCCGAGCCCTATCGCTCCATCCGTTTTCATTCATCATCATGGAACCCTTCATCATTCCATTCTCCGTAATAAAACCCTTCAATGTTCTATCCATAAGTTCCCATCAACAAACCTGCCTTGGTGGATCATCATCATTATCACGGCTCTATCGATCAAGCCACCATCTTCGGAACACTTCTAGATGTCCATATCGATCATAGAATCAACACATCAAAATTTCGAAGCCATCATGTCAAAGCGTCACAACTTTGCCTCATCATTTTATCAACGATCTTCATTGCGTTACCATCATCGAACCCGAATATCGAATGATCGAAAGAATGCATGTGCACACAGATCGAGACACCACACAAAGGTCCAAAGAGCCACACTTCAATCTTCAAACCACTATCATGACAGTTACAGACCATATATGGTCAGTACCGACCAACTTTGGTCATCCCAAAGCTAGCCAACACTTAAGCATTTTACTTCGTCTTGTCATGGTACAAACCCGAAGTTCCATGAATGAAAACTCGAGGCGATCGACCACTTTCCTCGAAGCTATTTTGATCAGTACGGATTTCTTCTACCATCAAAAATTTGGCTAAGTACAAAATTTTACTTCTCTTATCATCTCGTGCTTATCTTGAAGACCCTGCCTTGAAAACTTGGAGCACTTGCCTATTTGACTCGAAGCATGCCTGGTACTAAGATGATTTGCCTACCACCGAGCACATTTTCCACCTAAATTTTTGTCTATGTACAAAGTAGACCCAAGAAATTTTTTATGGCTAGAACCCCGAGCATTCCCATCTGAAACCCGAAGTGACCCACTTCTCGATACAAATAATTTCTCCTCGACCACCATTTTTACTCTTACCGACCTGATTGGGTTCTTACTGATTTGATTTGACGATTAAATTTTAAAGCACCAAGCTAACTCAAAATTAGTTAAAATTTGCAGTTATACTTCCCATGATTTCAAGCACATCATGTCCAAATTTGATCGCATTTCAACCACTTTGATGCCATTTGCAGAAAACGACGTATCACTTTCCTAACTGTCTAAAACAACCAACAACCACATCAAAAAAATTCACACAAAAGCCAAACATCATCCAACGTCATCCAAGCAACAATTATGAATCATCTAATCATGAATTATATATATAAACCACTCTAGATCTAGTTTTTTTAGAGAACAACAATTATGATGGGTAAATGGTGTAACTTATGTCAAAATCCAAATTTATCTTTTTAAAAATGGTTATTGGGTGTTATTAATTTTAGATCTAGGTTTTTACACCATTAAATTTTGAAAATCATCTTAAAAATCAATTTAACCATATCTACCTACATTGTATAGTAAGAGAAAGAATATAACTCACCTAGCACCAAAATTACCCAATAATCCCTCCAAATCTGAAATGAACAGTAGTAGCGCAATTCCCTTCGCAACCAAATAGTAGATCTAGTGATCCCCTTGCTTACTACCTTCTAATGATGATTTTTGGCTAATTAAATTATGGAAAAGAGGAGCTTTTTGATGGAAAATGAATTAATGGAGGTTTAGACTTGTTTTGGAAAGTGGAAAAAGTGATTAGATGTGTCCCATCATCTCCAGTTAGGTGCAAATCCCTAAATGGATTGGTGGGCTTAAATATGAGCTTAACTAATTGCCCAATAATCTGGCCAGCAACAGTCAAATTTAAAACGCCATATCTCCTAATTGGTATGTCCATTTTTCTATTACGACCACTCTACGATAAGAGAAACAATCATCTCGATCTATTAGAAGTCGTTTCAGACCCTAATTCAGCTCCTATCAAAAGTTATTGGCTTTAGAATATTTTTAGGGTCAAAAGGGTCCATAAACATTCTAATGATGGAAAATGTGCCTAATAGTCATTTCGCAAAGTTATATGTTATATTACCTTAAATAAATTAAATGACAATATTTTACAATCTTCTAAAAGGTAAAATACGGGTGTTTACACTCTCCCGCTTTAGGAATTTCGCCCCTGGAATCCTCATTTAAATCAAAGAATATTCGACAAAAGTTACCTCGCATGCTTAACAATTATAAGCGACCATCAACATATAAAACATGTAACCATGCAATCAATAAATAGAGACACCTATCCTAACATGCAAGATACAAAGATATCATGTATGATATCAAAAGTGAAAGTAGATGCGATAAATAGTAGGCCTTACCACGTAAAGGGCTCTATATATGCAGCCCTCACACTCTCCTTCATTTTCCACATGCAATCGCCTTCACTTTCACCTTATTGAACCTTCACTAACTTCACTGCCTTCCTCCTAAGCTTCTTTATATCACGTCTGACGATATGAATTAGCATATGTGGTCTCAAAGCTTCTGGTTTAATCTCAATATCATAAGGATGATCTAATGCAATCATCACGCGTGAGTCATACACAAACTTCCTTAAATGAGACATGGAATACATTGCGCCCTCCCACTATCTTCTGAGGTAAGTCGATCCTATACGGCTCCCAATCCTCTCTATTATCGGAAAAGGATATACAGAACTTGGTGCCAATTTCCCTTTATTACCAAATCGAAAAACATTTGAAAATTCTTCATGAACAACATATCATCGATGGAGAACTCCAAATCTCTATGTCTCTTATCAACGTAGCTCTTACGTCTATCCTGAGTAGCCTTTATTCATTACTGAATGATCTCAATCTTCTCCAAAGTCTGTTTAATCATATCTGGCCAGAGTATCAGTTTTTCGTCTATTTCCTACCAACATGAAGGAGTGTTATAGGTCGGCCATAGAATGCTTCAAATGGTGCCATACCAATGCTAGACTATAACTATTATTGTATGCAAACTCCACCAAAGGCAAATGTAAACACATTAGCCTCAGAAATATAGTATTTAAGCTCGAAAGAGATCGTTCAATGTATGATTCACCCTCTTGGTCTTTCCATCGATTTGTAGGTAATAAGTTGTAGAGAGATGCAGCTCCATCCCTATTGTCTCTTATAAGCTCTTCAAAACCCACTCATGAATAAGGGATCTCAGTCACTCACAAGGCTCTTCGACACACCATGGAATCTGTAACAACCCAAAATTTTGGTTATTTGATTTTAAACGTTTAGTTAATTTTAAATATTTAAATAATTATATTTTTGAATTTAATAACTTATAATTCAAATATACTGAATAATTAAATATTTGAATTGTGAACTAAATGTTAATTAAACAGATTTAATAATTTTATTTAACTCTTCTTAACCAATAAATAATATTGGAGAATTCGATTTGTAAAATTTGTTTACAAATATAAATAGACCAGATAATAGATAATTTAATATTTAAATATGTGAGATTAGCCTTTCGGGGCATAGTCTCGGATTTCAACGAAACTAGTTTCATTGGATCCATAATAGTGAAATATTATATGCCATCAAGTTTTGTAATGATCACACATGTCTTTTGGTCATGCGGGATCGAAACGCGTTGAAGTTAATATCGAAAATTTAATATAATAACTGGGTTTAAAAAACTACCTTCAGCACACGATTGAATTAGGCTTCGAAACAAGTTCCATTACATTCGGAATAGGGGTATAACATATAGAACGCCAGGCATCACGCCTCATTCGGAGTTTGAAATTTTCGGGTATGTTTTGTTGAATATTTTAAAATTAAAATAATATATATGCATAAATATCCACCATTTCTGCCATACCCAGCCCCATACCTTCACTGTTTTAAGACCCATGCATCTCCCATGCCTCCCCACTCTATATAAACAGGTCTGTAAATCAAGAAATGATTTCCCTTTTTAAACCAAACTTCAAAAATCAATATTTCAATAATTACTCAATGAAAAATCGTCAAACAAGTCTTAAAAATCTAGTTTTGATGAGGGCTTCGTGTGTGCATACTTTGGTGATGTTTGATCATGGTTTGGATTAGGGGCCGTGTGCTTGATGGTGCTAGGGTAGGGTTTTGTGAAGCGTATGGTCGTCGATTGGCAAATCGGAGCTCGGATTTGAACTCGTGGAGGAACGTATCACCGCAGCGCAAATTTTCACGAAGTTCCATGGGTTTTTGGGTTACGCAACCTATAGTGCCGCGACGAGGAGACATTAGGTCTCATTTCGAATGGTGGGCTCGAGCATGTGGTTTTTGGTTCGGGCAATTGGAGACTGCGGAGAGAAGCGTAATGGCAATGTCGTTTCGCGAAACGGAGCATTGTAGCTCCATATCATTATTGATCGTGCACGACCATGGAAGGAGTATCACTGTGCATGTTTGATTAGAGGATTTAGGGAAGAAATAGGTGGCATAAAGTTGTAAATATGTTTAAGTTATTATATTATAATTTAAAATCTATCAATAACTTATAATTTCGTATCGCGCTCATACGAGGTCGGATTCGGACGCCGTTTGTTGCGTTGCACTCGTATGGACATTATCTTCACAATGGAGATGGTTTAGTCAAATTTGGAGCAAGTTCAAATTTAGGCTAAAATCGGATGGCCGTTCGGTTTAAGTTCAAAAGCAGGACGTTTCGGCAAAAACAAAAATCAATGTAAGTTTAACTCACATTCAATTTTATTATATCATATTAATGATATTATGCACGTTTATTGATTGTTTGGATGTTAGTTAAATCGTTTGATTGCTGGTTTGGTTGAATTTCCATTTGGAAAATGGATGACATATTACATTGATCGTTATAAACCCATACGATTATATATATATATATATTATCCATAACCATTGTTTTGCAGGGAAAATCTGTAGAGAGGCCCAAATGAGGTTTCTCGCCAATAATTAGTTATTTACATCCCTATGCTATTATATTAATGGTTAATTGAAATTAAATCCTGATAGTCCATTTAAATTGTTAAGTGTCGTTATAGCAATTTCGCCATATCGTCATCTATTAAATTCCATCCCCAAGCCCTATCGTATGTACTTGAGCTTATGTTTCTGCTAACAAGAATATTGAAATTCATTAATCATTTTTATTAATGATAATTTAAATTAACTATTCATTTTAACTAATGATTTTGAAATTGATTCACCAATTTAATTAATGATGTTTAAAATTGGTTTATCTTTAGATTTGATTAATCATTCTTGCTAATGATGATTTATGCTTAATTAATCGTTTTAGTTAATGATTATTTGAGTTAATGGTAATTGAGTTTAATTAATTCTTTTAATTAATGATAAAGGAGTTTAATTAATTTATTGAACTTAATTAATTATTTCAATTAATGATAATTGAAATTAATAATCATTTAAATTAATGATATTTAAAAGTAATTAGTCATTTGAAATAACGATATTTGAATTTTATTAATCATTTTAATTAATGATTGGTTTAAATTTAGCCAATTGTTTTAACGAATGATATTTGAAATTTAGTTATAAAATTTTAATTGATGATGTTTTTTAATTAAATAAATCATTTTAACAAATGATATTTAATTAATCGTTAGCTAATGAGGCTTGAATTTAATTAATTATGATTCTTTGAATTTAATTAATTGTTTTAATTAATGGAATTTAAAATTACTTATCATTTTAATAAATGATGTTTGAGATGACTTATTCGTTTTAACTAATGATTTTTTTGTATTTAATTAATCTTCATAGTTAATTATATTTAAAGTTAATTAATCGATTTAATAAAAGCGATTAAAGTAAATTAACTAATATAATAAAATTGCTTTAATAAACTGATTTAAAGTTATTAAACTGATTTAATAATGATTTTAAAGTTAATTTACCAAAGTTATAAAAGTGTTTGCAAATAATTATCTATTTTATTAAAGATAATGGATTTGTTTGTTTTAAAGAGATTTAAATATGATTAATAATCTTTCAAGATAATTAATATTGTTTTAAAGTTATAAAAAGGAATTTGAACTCGATTATTGGGATGTTAAGTTGGATAATCTTCTTGGTGTTCGGTCTGATGTTGGTTTAGGCTTTCGGGGTCGCACACTGGGAAAAATTATTCTCTTAACGTTTTAACAATCAGGAACTAATTCTAAAGGTATTTTACCAATATGGAAAAAGGAAATCAAGCAAAAGTTCAGTTCATTTTTAAAAGAAAAGGTTTGATTCGTTTATGGAAATGAATTATTTTCGTAAAGCGGATCACTTATATGGAAACGATTTATTTGTATAATTAGCGCTAAACATCGAAGAAGTAAACTTGTCTCTATTTCTAAAGTTAAGATCGTTGAACATGACTTTGAGGTAACACTATCTTAACTTGTCTGATATTATTGTTAACTAAGAAAAGGTACGAGTTTGAATTCGATGAGTGGTGTTAAGTATACCAGACTTAATTTCCATATACGATCGTTTTATATCCTCGATAGTTGGTGTCTCAGCTTTCGGTTACTTTAGCTACTTTATGAACGTCATTTTTAGACGATTTATTGCTCTGTTGAGCTTTGCTATCTTTTGTCGGAAATGACTAAATCCAAAAGCTAAGGGGCATCGAGCTATGTGGGGTTGCTCCCATCAAAATGGTATTTCACATCTTATCAAGATATTTGTGTACCGTCACGTGAAAAAGGGTTTGTGTTTAGATGTGAAATATTCGGGTTTTTGGGAAGGTTTGGCAGGGTCCGGCTGGTACTTTTCTCGAGGAGGTCACCGAGTATATGATCTTCTCAAGAGTATATTACTAGAGGTATATTTAAGGGGGGCCGCACTCTCTTTGTCATTTGTTGGAAATTTTCCTTTCCTGATTTTATTCAAAAACCCCGAATCTGTTTTAGCTTTAAATTGCCACGAGTAGAGCCAACTTCTCATCACGGTATTTAAGTATTGATTTAGTCCATTCTATCTAGTTGAACTGTTATCTTATTCAGTCCATTCTATCAAGTTTGGGTTGTTACCTTATTTAGTCCATTCTATCAAGTTGGACTGTTTTCCTTGTTTTATCCATTCTGTCCCGTTTGGATTTTACTCGGTTTATTTCATTCTTTCAAGTTTGGTTTTAATGTTAATTATGCCCATTTCTATTTGAATTTGTTTCTTGATATTTATTTCTTCTCTTGCCTGTATGGATGTTATTCTTGTGAGGTGAAAACCCGTTCTGCGTTAGCGGCGTAGTCTCAAGAAACTTATATATATTCCAAAATATTTGAGTTATCTCACGCTGGTATTTCAAGACTGATCCGTGTGTTATTTTATTATAATTCTCAGGTCAGACCAAGTATTTTCCTTGGTTGTCCATGGTGTTATGGAGGTCTTGAAAGGTAGTAGAAGAAACCATCGTAGTATTTTATTTTTTGCTGTATTATATAGTATACCTATCGGCATTTGTAAGGTCAAGATTTTATGACTGTCCAACTGATAAGGTTTGTTTTTAACTCTGATATACTCTGTATGTTTAGAGTGACAGTTTCTACTATCCTTGTTATATTATATATTATTGATTCCTCTATGACATTCTATTTTCTCTATTCTCTGTTCTTTCTTTTTATTTACCCTAACAATCTGCCCCTTTTTCGATTGGATGTGCGACATTGGAACACAGTGGTAGTGTTTGGTGTCGACTTTCGATGGTCAAAAAGGCGGGTCATTACAATTTGGTATCAAAGCTAAAGGTTAAGCGAGAACCTTGGCTTTGGTAGGGTTTGGCTCATTAGAGATAGGGTAAGTGACACCCTAGAATGAGTTTAAGCGTATTATATATACGAGGGCGTATTTGCTAATGTTATAAAAACGTATTATAATAATTAGTCTATTGAGTTTTTATGGATTCTTATCGAAAAGTGTGACGCCACGGTATCGATAGGGGTTTCTAAACACTTGACCAAGGCCAACGGACATGGTATTGAAATTTTTGAAAATTTCGGCAAATTAAATATTTTGCCTAGGATTATATTTTATATATATAAAGGAATAATTTTCAAAACTTTATATAGTTATAAAGTGTGTTGGTTTAAATATGATAATAATTATTTATTATCACTATTGATTGTTCGAATATGCTTAATTTAAATTAGAAGCATTGACTGTTGTTCGTTAATTATTAAATTGTGCTCGGTTTAATTAGGAGAATTTATAGTTTTGATTTAAAATGAACCCATTGTGAATTAATTTTGACAATTTAACTATAAAGGTGTTCTGAGAAATTGTTAACTTGAAAATTCACCTTTTAATAATGGTGGGTTAAGGATTAAACTTTAATAAAAGGTTGTTAATATAATCTAAATAGTGGGGTAAGATATTTAGAGAATAAATATTCGAGATAATTCTATTATAATAAAGAAGGATTATTATAAAATGAAATGATTTTTATATAAAGAAAGTTTTATATAAATTTAGTTTGTAAAATATGATTATAAAGGATTTTTGAATCTAAACCACCGAATTTTTGAAAATAATTTCGAAAGAATTTTGAGGAACGAAATAGAAGTATTTCAGGACGTGATTGAAAGTGAATATATTTTGGGAAGTAAAATTAAAAAAATTGAGATGCATTTTCTTTGGGATAATTAGGAGGAAATCGTTTCGATTAGTTTTGCGGTAATCTGAATAATTTTCTAAGTGACGATCAGATGTTTGCTTAGACAAATGCTATGGAGTACTTAGTATATTATTCTCTTTATCATGGTGCGATTAAAATGAGTTCAAAATTCGAATAAACCCAAAGTAATGTTTTAATAAATAAATTTTCTGAAGTTATTATATATAAAAATATATGCAATATGCTTTCAAAGTTGAGTTTTGAAATTAAAACTGAGTATCTAATCTTTAAGTTCCCCTAAACAGGAATTGTTTTCCAAACAAAAAGGTTTTTGTAATAAGAGATTTTTTTGATAAATAAGATTTTTCACTTAGATAAGATATGGGATAATTTAACACATGGATTAAATTGGGTTAAATTAAATAAGAAGTTCTGGATAAACATTATTTCTTTTAAAACCATATAATTGTTTAAAACATCTAAGTAGTATGAACTAATTGTTGATTGGGTCAACCCATAAATATTTTTTGTTTTAACTATAACACCTTGATATTTTACGGAAAATATAATTAAAAAGAAATTAAAAGCGCATTCGGTACACTGGTAAAGGGCATGTTGACTTCCTTAGTGACTAGGGATCAAGTCCCATTGTCGCCCAAAATCTGGAGCGATGTTTTTTTAGCTGGTCCATTTCCAGCGATTTTCCTATGTATTTCAGCGTGGTTTCTGACATATGGCGGTTTCCGATTCGCTCCAGTGATGTAATAGGATGAGATGGCTAAATTTTATTGGTTGAGTGATGTGTATGGGCTAGAATGGATAACCATTAAGAGTATTAAAGAACCAAATTTAATCTAAAATAATCTAATGGATTATATTCACTCAAACAATCTATAAATAAACCATCTAACCTAAACCTAATCTCTTATTCAGCCGTCGTCATAATTCTACAGTAAAATTAGTGTGTATTATTCTTCCTCCTTTTCTTTAATAAATAAAAAAATCTCTACCAAATTAAATTATCTATATATATTCAAGCAATTTGGGGAATTTAGAAGAATCAAAGGGAGAAAGATTAAAGCAAAGCTTTTTTCAAATTTATGCAAGCTCAAGTGCCAGGTAACCAGGAATTAATATGAAATAGAAAAATAAAGTAGTTCAATTTCAATTCTTTTCTGACACGTTAATATGAATTAATTTCTGTTATTAATTGAGAATAGATGTAAATTATTGCAACTTCTTCTTCTTCCACTTCTCAAATCTAATTCATGTTTGGTTTTAAAATATAGGACATATAAATTGTCTATTCACGTTTTATGGCATAAATAAGATTGAAATTTATGTAAAGCATTGTATCTTCTTCTTCTTCCACTTCTCAATTCAAATTCATGTTTGGGATGAAATTTGGAACAAAAAAATTGTTATTCATGTTTCATGGTGTAAATAAGATTGGTTTAATTAAATTGAATTAGAATTGTTATTCAATTTCTAATGGTAGAACGGGTTAGTTGAATAAATTCAGAATATGTTACTTGAATAAAATTATGGTTTTGATTGATATAATTACATAATTTTGAATATGATTTTGGAACAAAACTGGAAAGTCTAATTGGCATAATTGTTTGTTTCATATGTGGCCTAAAAATGCAAAAGTGGAATTTTGTGTAATTAAATGGTTTGTAGCTATTGGATAAAAAATTTGTATAGATTAAATCTCTAAAAGGAGAACGTAAATTAGGGTGGAAATAAAAATGTAAATTAAATGGACCCTAAAGGCTAGTGTAAATCTGTAACAAAATGGCATAAAAATTATAGACAAACCATACGGACTGAACGGATGTGAAATTGAATTACCATTTATGTAAGAAAAAGGGAAATTGTGAAATAACCAAATCGGATGTAAAAATGGCCTAAAGCAGGTTAATGGAAATAAACAGTATGTAAACTGTAACGATAAAATTATTTAATCTGGAAGCATTTGGTAGGCAGACCTTGTGAAAGTCTGGATAGGTGTTTCATGCAGTTAAGACCAAAATATAGTTTTGGTTGTACGTACTAGGAGCGGGCAAGTAGGTTCGAAAGGATGTTTGTTACCTTTCATAGGTTGCTAGTATGTAGGATAGATAGCATCCGCAATCGTAGGCTTCTTCATGAAGATCGACGCGGATGGAACTGGACAAGTGTGCTCCGATATAGGCTTCTATAGGTAGATCGTCGGAGGATTTTGCGTAGCCGATCCAGCTGTGAGCGCTCTTTCGGAGGACCGACACTTTGGATTGGAGCAAGTCCACGTTGGTGACTGAGGAGACAGGAGGATAGAAGTCCAGTTTGGCGAAGCCTGAGCGCAACTTCGGGGTCCTGCGAGGTTGTTTGACTCGGCGCCGGTTAAATGTAAAAGGCATTTAGTCATAGTGCACGGGCGATGAGCATGACTTTCACGCTGTAGCACGTGGATAGGTAAAGACAGCAGGTCCGACAGCGTTTACTATTACTGCATGGTTGACTTCCCTAGAGTGACCGCGGACTTTGGCTTCTTAGGAACCGTATCTAAGAAGGATTCACTGCATTAAATTATTCACCCTCTACGATATCCGGGGAAGACCTAGAATTAAACTATTTTATTCTTTCTGCTTCATTTTATTTCTCATTCACCAGACTTTATGTCCGACCCATTCCTATTTTTCCTATTTTCCCCAAATCATAAAAAGGCAGGTCTAGGTTGCAGTTCTTTGCAGCTTGGAGGGTCATTGGAGCAGTTGTTATCTTTAGCTTTTGTTTCATGTACTTCGTTTCTCTTTTCCGTACTTTACTCTATATAGGGGACATATATTGTGAACTTTGTTATGCTTTATGTTTTGGTGGAGACTACTTGGTACTTTTGGTTTCAGAAATAAATTTGGGATAATGTTGTTTTTAATGAAGCTGTTGTGCTATTAATTTATAATTAGTGAAAGTTTTCTTCCACTGTAATATTTTATTCATTTTATGTTGTTGACTTAGTCTTTGTGCTATGTTATGGATTTTTATTTCACCCGACCACCTGTGCTTCTTGTCATGTTCGATTTTCGGGGTGCCTAGAGGTGCGAGGTGTCTAGTTGGTTCAGAGCTAAGGTTTCAGTAATCCTAAAAATATTTTAAAAATATAAAGGTTTTCGAATAATTTTTAAAGGATATTCCAAATAATACTTTTAAAAGTATATGTATATATTTTGGAAAAAAAAAGAAATTTTAGAAATGGGTCCCTCATATCTCTCCCTCCCTATCTATTGAACTATTTGTGGAGTGCCTAATCCCATCTTTTTAAAATCCACAGATAGAAATGTTTGAACCGCAAGATATCCCCGAAGTTCCAGGCCTTAATAAGACTTCTTGGTTCAGACGTTATTTGCAGGCTACTACACGAGCAGAGTAACCAGCTAGGGATGCTGCTCCAGTGGAAGAGGCTCCAACCCGTCCGCCAGGCATTCCCGATTTTCCCAAGTTATGCAAGGACTACACCAGCTTAGGAGGCAAGCCGTTTCTTGGCACCGAGTCATATACTGAGGCGAGAGCTTAGATCAGTAGTTCTGAGTGAATATTTGGACTTATGGGATTGGAGGACTTGGCTCGGAGGCAGTTGGCTTCATGCCAGTTGCAGGGAGAGGCTCTTTGTTGGTGGGAGATTGTGGATGTTGAGGCTGATAATTTGACTTGGGTGGATTTTCGTACTAGGTTCGAGAGGAAATTCTTATCGCAGCTGAAGAAGGAGTGCAGCTAGAGAAATTTATACAACTCAGGCAAGGGGATATGACAGTTAATGAATATGTTAATCAATTCAATGAGCTTGTCAGATTTGGATTAGACTTGATCAAACTCCTTATAAGAAGGCGCTGAAGTTCGCTAAGGGTTTGAGTCAGCCACTGCAGAGTTTGGCGGTGAGCCACATTCCGATGGGAGCAACTTTTGAGGGATTGGTAGAGATGGATTTACTTGCCGATACTGAGAACAAAGGAGATTTGGCGCAGAAGAGTGATGGGAAGAAGTAGTGGAAAGGAAAGAGGAGAGGAGGAGGAGGGTGAGGTGGAAAAAGGAAAGTTCCAAGGAAGGACTGGAAGTGCAATACTTGTGGGAAACCAGGTCGTCTTGCTAAGGATTATAGAGGGGCAGGAGGGCGACCGAGACTGAGGTGCTATCTTTGCAATCAACTGGGGCATATGAAAAAGGATTGTCGGTCGAAGCCCAAGGATAGTTCACAGACACCTTCACAGCTTGCTCAGGCTTATGCTTTAGAGGCAGCTCCTTCCTCTAGTACTTGTCCGGTTGTAGACAAGGGAAAGAAGGTGATCATCGAAAGTGTGTTTTCTATCTCTGATTTTCCTGTTCGTACCCTGTTTGATTTTGGAGCTTCACACTCTTTTATATCTAGTACTCTGGTAGAGGGTCTTGGTCTTGATGCTTGCTTAGTGACCGACCCGGTAGTAGTATCAAATCCCGTAGGAGGATCGGCCTATTTGTCCATGTTATGTCGGGATTTGAAATTGTTTATTTTAGGGGTTGAGTTTGACTATAGTGCTTTTGTATTGGTCTTTCTTGGGTTCGGGTTGATTCTTGGTACGGATTGGCTACCCATGTATGGTGTTGTTCTTGATTGTGATAAGAGGGTAGTGAGGTTAGGCACTTGTAGTGGACGTACCTTGGAGGTATCTTGTGATCCTAGAGGATCAGTCATGTTGAGCTACCTTTATTCTCTTGACTTATCGCCCGATAGTTTGAGTTCAGTACCCGTTGTTAGAGACTTTCCAGATGTGTTCGAGGAGGTTGTTGGCCTTCCACCTCGAAGAGAGATCAAGTTCAAGATTTATCTTGTCGATAATGCCAAACCGGTTGATTTACCAGTAAGAAATATGGCTCCTAAGGAACATTATGAGTTGACCAAGTAGATTGGAGAGCTTTTGGAGAAGGGCTTCATTCGTAGGAGCATTTCTGAGTGGGGTGCACCCGTCGTCTTTTGCACTAAGGCGGATGGCTCTCCCAGGCTTTGCGTGGATTATAGGGAGCTTAATAAGAAGATGAAAAAGAATCGTTATCCTCTTCCCCGTATAGACAATCTCTTCGACCAGCTAGTAGGAGCCAAGGTATTTTCGTAGCTCGATTTAGCCATGGGATTTCATCTGTTGCGTGTGCCGGAGGATAGCATCGAGAAGACTGCGTTTAGGACTCCGGATTGGTTATTTGAGTGGTTAGTCATGCCATTTGGGCTAACCTATGCTTCGGCTTATTTTGTGGACCTGATGAGTCGAGTATTCCATGAATCATTGAACAAGTTTGTGGTGGTGTTTGTCAAAGACATTTTGGTTTATTCGTGAAGCAAGGAGGAGCATACTATTCACTAAGAAGAAGTGCTTAGGACCCTGCGAGCACATAAGTTGAAGGCGAAGTTCTCCAAGTGACACTTTTGGAGGGATGAGGTTCGCTTTTTGGGACACATCGTTTCGGAGGATGGACTTGCAGTAGATTCGGCGAAAGTAGTAGTAGTACAAGATTGGCAGGCCCCTAAGAATTCCATAGACATAAGGAGTTTCCTTGGTCTTGTGGGCTACTATAGTAAGTTCATTAAGGACTTCGCTAGGTTATCAGCTCCACATACCCGCCTTACCAAGAAGAACTCAGCTTTTGTTTGGGATGCCAAGTGTGAGGATCCATTTGGTCAATTGAAGGAAGCTTTGACTACCACGCCTGTATTGGTATTACCGGATGGAACCAAGCCTTTCTCAGTTTGTACGGATGCTTGTGGTATGGGACTAGGGGCAGTATTGATGCAAGAGGGTAGGGTAGTGTGTTATGCGAGTAGACAGTTGAAAATGAATGAGAAGAACTACCCGACGCATGATCTTGAGTTAGCAGCTATAGTTATTGCTCTCAAGTCTTGGAGGCACTATCTCTTAGGAGAAAGATTTGAGCTTTTCATGGATCATAAGCCTTTGAAGTATCTATTCTCTCAGAAAGACTTGAATTTGAGACAGCAAAGATGGATGGAGTTTTTAGCCTCTTATGACTTTGAGATTTCCTAAACCCCTGGCAAGGGTAATGTAGTGGCAGATGCGTTGAGTAGATGCAAAATGGTTTTAAGTCCTCTGTTTTGGAATGGAAGCATTTGGAGTACATCGCCACCTTTGATTTTAGACCTCCATCGGATTTAGCTCCGGGATTGTTAGCAGCCCTCGACATCCATCCTACTTTGATGGAGTAGATTGGAGCAAGGCAAGGTGAGGACGAAGAGTAAAAGGACATTTTAGATAAGCTTGGTAGAGGAGAGTCATCACCACATCTTAGGCGCTATACCATGGACACTAGGGGATGGCTTAGAAGGGATGGTAGACTTTGTGTTCCCCATAGTGAGGATTCAGTAGATGCGGTGTTGGCTGAGTCACATCATTCTAGGATGACAGTGCACCTCGCTGGTGATAAGACGTACCAGGATATGAAGAAGGTATTCTATTGGCCCGGAATAAAGAAGAGGGTGGCAGAGTATGTATCGAAGTGCATCACTTTCCAAAGGGTAAAGGCGGAACAGAAGAAGCCTAGAGGACTGTTGCAGCCATTGGATATTCCATTATGGAAATGGGAGAGCGTCTCTACGGACTTCGTGGATGGATTACCAAGGTCACGGAGAGGTAACACGAGCATTTGGGTCATTGTGGATAGACTGACGAAGAGCGCTCATTTTATACCCATTAAGAGTAATAGGACAACAGCTTCTTTGGCGACACTTTATGTAAGGGAGATAGTTAGGTGTAACGACCCAGAATTTCTGTCATTTGAAATTCAGATATTTAATTGATTTTAAATATTAACAAGTAAGATTTGTAAGTCGAATAAATTTTAATTCGAATATAGTGATTTAATTGGACAACTAAATCATTAATTTAATATTTGAAATTCCAAAAATAATTGGAAATTGGATTTAATGTGATTAAAAATGATTTATGAAGTTATATTAAATCATATTGGATTTAGAATGATGTTATAGAACTTTTAAAATTGAATTAAAAGTTAATTTGTGAAAATTGAATATTTTAATATTTAATTGACGAGTGAAAATAGTCATTTTTCAAACAGTCTCGGATTTCGACGAAACTAGTTTCATCGGATCCGTAATGTGAAATTATTGTAATATTTCAAATTTCGTGTCAATCGGATTTACCGTTTGTCCGGGGCAAGCCAAAATGCATAGAAATCGGTTTAAATCGATTTGATTTAAATTTGATCGTTTATTTCCGTAACTCTCACATACGACCGAATTAGCTCCCAAAACACATCCCATTGTGTTCGAAACGCGGGTAAAACCTTACAAACGCCAGGCGGCATACGTTATTTGGAGTTCGTTTGAAAAAGTCGTTTTAAAATGAATTTAATATTATTATATACGTATATATATATATGCGTTAAGAGGAAACCCTAGCTTATTTCTCAGGCCGCCAGTTTACGTTCAATGGCCGAGAAACATCGAAACTTCCTCCTCCTTCTTCAAATCCGTTAGCAATTACGAGAAATCTCCAACTAGAAAAATGTTAAGCTCAACGTGATCTTCCAATCCAATGGTTGATCGAGGGTATTGTCGTCGTTTGGAGGAGGGAGGAGGCCGCGTTCGTTAGCGCTTTGGTGGCGATTTTCGACGTGGGTGTTAGTCCCTGAGGAGTTGGTTTTGATGACAACAACCTTACTTAGAATTAGATTATAAAATATATAATACTAATATTATTGTGTAGATATATATAGATATGTTTGCAGGTACTAAAGAATGAAGAACTGTACAGTATAAAGATTCAAGATCAAAGATTGAAGATATCAAGATTCAAGACTCATGAGTATCAAGAATTTCAAGAGTTCAAGTTTCCAAGATAAGTTATATAGTTAGGAATATTGTTAAAACTCATAGAAAGGCACTGACATCTTAAAATCTATTTTATTCGTGGAATGGAATCCACTTTGTGCTCGTTAAAGGGATGGAACCCTAAGTAGGATGGAACCTACGAAAAATCTAGTGGAACATCTTTTTGTATCCACTTACTTTTATTTCAAAATGACTTTCAAAATATATAGCTTGTTTTTCAAAATGATTTTAAATATTCCTGTTTAAAAACCAAAATCATCTATCCTGGTTTTTCAATATATTTTAGCCTCAAAAATATCCTTAGTTTTAAATATCCTTAATTTTAAATATCTTTGATTTTAAATTATTATCCTAAGTTTTTAAACTATAATTCTGATATTAATATATTTAGCTGTTTTATATATTTATACTTAAGATTTAAATATACAAGTATAGAAAATTATTATATATATTTTAATATTGTTCTCTATAGTTATTTATGTATTATAACTATATATAAGTATATTTTAAAGTTTAAATATAATTATAATATAATATAGAAATTATTTTCAAAGAAAAACAAATCACCAAAAAATACAAGGGCATGTCGACATGGTCACATGTACCCCTGTCTACATGGTGATAGTTAAATTGTTTTTTAAAAAGAAGTGTCTATTCGCCACATCCCTTCACCAATGGACATGGCTATTGATCTACTATAAATAAAGGGTGTTTTCAACGAATTTTAATCACTTTTTTCTCTGATTTAACTTCTCTTCTTCTTCTCCACTTTCTTATTTACAAATTACACCATTACTCTGCCGAAATCAATATCGAATCTAACTAGATAATTTCTGGTTTTGATTCTCCCCACTATCTCTACAAGATCCAAGTGCTAATCTAAGTTATAGACCTTTTGTAATCAATTGAGTGAGAGAAGGTGTGATTGTAGCCCTGGAAATCAATTGGGTCAACTTGTTGCCCGGTAAATCAAGTATCTCTACCCAGAGGATTGTGATTCTGGAGGGTGTACCTCGTAGCCTTGAAACCGAGGGTTGTATTTGTAAGAATTGTTTTTGAAAGGAATCCATACTTGTGTTGCGGGACTGGATGTAGGGTAACTCCGAACCAGTATAAAATCCGGTGTGTTCTTTCCTTTACTGCTTTTACTTTATATTTGCATCTGTGTTTGATTCTGTGTTCATATCTGTGTCTGATTAGTGTATACATTGTTAACAAATTAAGATAAACTCAAAAAGATTAACAAATTTCTTAAAATACTATTCACCCCCCCTCTAGTGTTAATTCTAGCCTTAAGATCCTTAATCCGCATTCCTCACATTTGGTATCAGAGCAAGGTTTTCAAAAGTTTCATAATCTGATTTTTGAAAAATTTTCAAAATGGCTACCAACACTGGTACTGTTATTAACACTAGTATCCCTGTCACTAGTTCATTTGTAGAAGGTCAGTCTACTGCCAGACCACCACTTTTTAATGACAGTAACTATGCATATTGGGCATGTAGGATGAAAATATATTTACAATCTGTAGGATTAGATACTTGGAATATCACACAAACTGAATATTCTGAACCCACAACTAATTTTGCACAGTGGATCACTGAGCAAAAGATTGTTGTACAAAATAATTCTAAAGCAATGAATATTCTGTTTTGTTCACTTGAAAGAAATGAATTTAATAGAGTGTCAGTTTGTAAGTCTGCATATGAAATTTGGAAAACTTTGCAAGTAACTCACGAAGGAACAAGCAAAGTTAAACATACCAAAATTTCCATGCTCACAAATCAGTTACAGTTATTTAAAATGAATACTAATGAGTCTATTTCAGACATGTATAGTCGATTTCAAGATATTGTGCATTCTTTAATATCTTTGGGAAAGGAATTTTCGGAAGAAGATCAAGTCAGAAAATTTTTAAATTCTCTCACTCCAGAATGGGATCAAAAGACACTTGCAATTGAAGAGGCAAATGACATCAGTACTTTAAAGATAGAAGAATTGATTGGAAATCTAATGTCGTTTGAAGTTCAAATGATCGGGAGAAGAGAAAGCAAAGCATCTGAAAAGAAATCAATGGCATTCAATGCATTAATCGACGGATCAGACTCAAACAGTGATAATGATGAAGAGATAGCATTTATGACCAGGAATTTTCGGAAATTCCTGAAGTACAGAAAATTGAATAGTTCCAAGAGAAACAACTTTAAGA
Source organism: Allium fistulosum (assembly GCA_030737815.1). Classification (NCBI taxonomy): domain Eukaryota; kingdom Viridiplantae; phylum Streptophyta; class Magnoliopsida; order Asparagales; family Amaryllidaceae; genus Allium; species Allium fistulosum. The sequence continues at coordinate 1,264,568,207 of CM060901.1, read as the reverse complement.
ATTCCGGTAATCAGACTACAATACCAAACTTTATCAAATGCTTCAATTGTGACGAACCAGGTTATATCAAAAGAGACTGTCCGCATCCAGATAAGCAAAACCCTCCTACAAACAATGATTCTGCAAAGAAACGGAAACGTGCATTCACTGCTACTCTAGATGACTCTGACTCATCCTCCAGCGACGATGAACAGAAGAAAGATAATTCAAATCTGTGTTTCACAGCAATTCTCGATTTAGTCGATACCAAAGACACGGACTCTGAAAAAGGTACACGTTTACAATACATTGGCTGAAATTGCATGCTTGAATTGATTGATTGATTGGTTGTTTTTGAATTGATGTGTCGTTTGAATTTTAATTTTTTTTTAATTTTTTATTATTTTATTATTATTTTTATTTTTAATAATATTATAATATTTTATGAGTCTTAGTAATATTCCATATATTATATAGACATTAAAATAATAGATATATATATATATATATAAATATTACATTATATAAAAGTATCTAGTCATCAAAATTTACGGATACCTGTCGACATGGGTCCATCCCTACCTGTCGACATGGTATAGAAAATTTGAAATTCAAATGCTTGTATTTTCCTTCACTCTTTCACACCATTCGAGACTCTGAAAGGACACTTTTTGACCAGAGAAACTGTCCATTTAATTTCTATTTATTTACTATCATTTATCTCATCTTTTCACTTAACTTTTCAAATTCAAACTCTTTCTTCATAACTCAAGCTCTCTTCTCTCTACATCAATGGCCTCCTCAAGTACTCCATCAACTATGAGACTTTCCAAAACCTTAAAAGAACACCTCTTTTATGATCCGAAAGCAATCAAAGCCTATATTGGCTATGCTAATTATGGAAAAGTTCATCCCGGAAAGTTTGCAATTTTCCGCGATTTCGCTTCTTATGAAATCGATTCTCTTTGTGTTAGCAACAACATTTTAAGTCTTGTTGACGATTCTCAAAATGATTTTGTATGCTACCCAAATCTTGTGAAAATGTTTTATGCAAATCTTAATCGTGGCTTTTATCAAGGAAACGATGATGAAATTTGGAGTAGTGTAAAAGGCACTCAAATTGTTTTAAATTGTGATGTTTTGGGAGCGATTATAAATTGTAAGTGTACGGGTATAGATCTTTCAAATTTCAATTTTAATGAAAGTGATCGTGAGACTTTCCACCATATTTTTGAAAGTGACGAAAACTTTGATTTTATAAACCGCAATTTTCGTCCAAAAGCAAAAATTGTGAGCCTTCTTTTGCAACACACTTTGACCCTGAGATCGGGAAGTTTTAATAATCCTACTTCAAAAGTTTGTAAAGCTCTTTTCGCTCTTTTTGGAAACTATGATATTAATTGGGCTCAAGTTATTTTGGATGAATTTCGGCCTAAAAACTTGGAAATGGGAGAAAAGATTTTATATCATGGAATTTACCTTACTAGAATTTTCAACTATTTTGGAGTGAATTTTAAAGGAGAGGAATTCATTTCTAGAAAAGTTTTCAATCATTCTAATATCTCACTTATGAAAATTCGATACATCTTTCAACCTTATGAATCCCTTGTGGAAAAGGAAGAGCGTTTAGCTCACGAAGAAATGGAAGAAGGAGAGGAAGAAGAAGAAGAAGAAGAAGGGGATGAAATGGATATTTAAGAAGAAGAATAGGAAGGTGAAACATCTCTTGAAAGTATTGATTACACCTCCAAACCAACCAACAAGATGATTATCCAAAACCAAAAGGTAATTGTGGAAAATCAATGGACACTTAAGAGATCCGTTAGTAAAAAGTTGGATAAAATGTCTTCTAAGATGAACTAGTTCTTCTCAAAAGTCAGCAAGAAGTTTAACCTTTCATCATCCACATCATCCTCCAATTAGATCTATCTTTTCATACCCTGTCGTAGTTGTTTAAGTTTGTTTTAAGTTTGAATGTTATTGTATTTCATGTTGTTTAATCCATGTATCATTCCAGTTTGAATTAATGTTGAAGTTCTTTCTGTTATCTAGCTTATTTCATCTCTAGAATAACTGTTAATATGATATATATAAATATATATATATACATATATACATTTATTCAAAATCAAAAACAAGTCTTCAAAACACAGATGACCCTGTCGACAACCCCCAAAGGCACCCTGTCGACATGCTTAAAATCTGAAGTGTCTTTTCATTTTAATTTTTGAATTTTAAATAACTAACTTGTATCTATTCATTTCAAACGAAATTTACACCTATAAATACATGTTCTCTTCCAGAAATCTTTACTTAAAATCATTACTTATCTATTCTATCTATATTTCTTCTTTTTTCACAAAAATGGACGATCCTATTCACAATTTATCTGAAAATCTTGAAGAAACTCTTAAATCCTTCAAGAATATTCTCTCAATCATTCTCCGTAATCAGCGTCACTTAGAATTGAGTCAAATGAAGATGATCAAGGAGCAAGAAAGGCATTTCGAAGCAATTCGATGGATGATTTCCTCCCTGCACAAGGATGATAATGAAGCACATCCTCCCGTTTCTCTCTCTGTTGATAATGAGAATTGGGATGCCATCAAACAAGACCCTATCTTTGGAGAAGAAGGATGGGTTGATGTTCCTCGTAATATTTGATTAACTTTGTTTAATTTTTATTTGTTTGCTTGCTTAATTAGGATTTGGTTTGATTTGCTTGAATTTGACTTAGTATGGATTGATATTATGTGTGTAAAATATAACATACATATGATTAGTATTAATAATATATGATCTTTTAAGTTATCATGATTATCAGTTTAATTATCTATTTTTATATTAAAAAAAACTCCATTATGAATAAATAAATTGTGTTCTCTTATTCGTATATTCTCTTATCTTTTGAATAAATAGTTTAGTAGTTAGGAAAAGTAGTTATTAAGAGTTTAGTTTAAAGTTAAGTATTGATTATGTATGATAACACTATCATTATAATCACAAGTAATGTAGTCTTAGTTTCAGGGGGAGTTATATAAAGTTATATAGAGTTATACAGAGTTATATAGAATTATATAGTATTATAATTATGAAGTTATATGGTTTTGTTGATGACAAAGGGGGAGAAGTATAAAATATGATAGTTAGGCATAGATTAAGGGGGAGTTATTAGAAGTATTAGGATAGAAGTGATATTTTATAAACAAAGGTTGTCATCATCAAAAAGGGGGAGATTGTTAGTCCCTGAGAAGTTGATTTTGATGACAACAACCTTACTTAGAATTAGATTATAAAATATATAATACTAACATTATTGTGTAGATATATATAGATATGTTTGCAGGTACTAAAGAATGAAGAACTGTACAGTATAAAGATTCAAGATCAAAGATTGAAGATATCAAGATTCAAGACTCATGAGTATCAAGAATTTCAAGAGTTCAAGTTTCCAAGATAAATTATAAAGTTAGGAATATTGATAAAACTCATAGAGAGGCATTGACATCTTAAAATCTATTTTATTCGTGGAATGGAATCCACTTCGTGCTCGTTAAAGGGATGGAACCCTAAGTAGGATGGAACCTACGAAAAATCTAGTGGAACATCTTTTTGTATCCACTTACTTTTATTTCAAAATATATAGCTTGTTTTTCAAAATGATTTTAAATATTCCTGTTTAAAAACCAAAATCATCTGTCCTGGTTTTTCAATATATTTTAGCCTAAAAAATATCCTTAGTTTTAAATATCCTTAATTTTAAATATCTTTGATTTTAAATTATTATCATAAGTTTTTAAACTATAATTCTAATATTTATATATTTAGCTGTTTTATATATTTATACTTAAGATTTAAATATAAAAGTATAGAAAATTATTATATATATTTTAATATTGTTCTCTATAGTTATTTATGTATTATAACTATATATAAGTATATTTTAAAGTTTAAATATAATTATAATATAATATAGAAATTATTTTCAAAAAAAAACAAATCACCAAAAAATACAAGGGCATGTCGACATGGTAACATGTACCCCTGTCGACATGGTGACAGTTAAATTGTTTTTTAAAAAGAAGTGTCTATTCGCCACATCCCTTCACCAATGGACATGGCTATTGATCTACTATAAATAAAGGGTGTTTTCAAAGAATTTTAATCACTTTTTTCTCTGATTTAACTTCTCTTCTTCTTCTCCACTTTCTTATTTACAAATTACACCATTACTCTGCCGAAATCAATATCGAATCTAACTAGATAATTTCTGGTTTTGATTCTCCCCACTATCTCTACAAGATCCAAGTTCTAATCTAAGTTATAGACCTTTTGTAATCAATTGAGTGAGAGAAGGTGTGATTGTAGCCCTAGAAATCAATTGGGTCAACTTGTTGCCCGATAAATCAAGTATCTCTACCCAGAGGATTGTGATTCTGGAGGGTGTACCTCGTAGCCTTGAAACCGAGGGTTGTATTTGTAAGAATTGTTTTTGAAAGGAATCCATACTTGTGTTGCGGGACTGGATGTAGGGTAACTCCGAACCAGTATAAAATCCGGCGTGTTCTTTCCTTTACTGCTTTTACTTTAAATTTGCATCTGTGTTTGATTCTGTGTTCATATCCGTGTCTGATTAGTGTATACATTGTTAACAAATTAAGATAAACTCAAAAAGATTAACGAATTTCTTAAAACACTATTCACCCCCCACTAGTGTTAATTCTAGCCTTAAGATCCTTAATCCGCATTCCTCACAGTGGGGAGAGGACAGAGCTCTGCTATTTTCTGGGCGAGGGTGATGCTCGCGAAGGGCTTTCAAACTATGGTCCCTGATCAACATCTAGACGTTCGAAGTGGATGCATTAATTCGTGAATGGGAGGCGGCAATGGGTTTCTCGCGTGATGTTGCCTGTGAACGAAAGGGAAAAAGATGATTTCGGTGGCCAGATTTTTTATCAAGCGAAACGAATGGCCGATATTGATTCTAGGTTAAAATTTAAAATAAATTGTAAAATTAATTATATTAAAAATCGTATAAACTTTGAAATGTTATATCTTTGTCATACGATATCAGATTTCGACGAAACAGGAAGCGCCGAAATCGCAGCGACTAGCAGCTCGCTGTGGTGCGGATGTGGAATCATTTCGAGCAAGTGAAAATTTTGTGTTAAATCGAACGTGCTCGATTTAATGAAAAAAATTGAACGCTTGACATTTTAAAAATCAAAGGTGAGAACTCCTCACTCAATCGATATTGTGTTTCGATTTAAATTTTAAATATTTAGATTTAAAATTGCTTAATTGTGTGAATTGGATGATAATTGTTATCTATTGTGTTAAATAGACCCTATACGCCGTATATTAAGCGGAGGTTATTTATTAAAAACATATACCGCGATAATTCCACCGTGAAGTGGAATTGCTATTATATATGTATTTGGAGTTGATTTCCCACATTATATAGCGGATGAGACCCTATTGCACCGCATAATAGCGGATAATATTTATAAATCTCATATACTACGATATTCCACATTGAAGTGGAATTGGTATTGTGTTAACATCTGTGGATGCAGGGAAACAGGTTGGAGGGATCCAACTGGATTCCTCAAATAATTGAATTTGTTTCAATATTGTGTGTTGATTATTTATAATCGCCGTGTGATTATATTTTGTGATTGGAATCGTTGAAGGCTATAATTTAGCCGAATAAATTTTGGTATCGTTGGATACCGAAAATAAATAAATAATTGGATTTTCGAAATTCAAGGTTGAAAATTTATCGAAAAATTTATTTTTGATAATTGGATAAATTTAAAAGGAGTTTTAAAAGATAAAAGTCTTATTTTTGAACTGTATTGAATTAAATTTCAAAATTTGGAAAAATGGGCTAAACAAATGGATTTCGAAAATATTATTTATAAGTTGAGAATTTATTTAAAATTTTGAATTGTGAATAGTTTGGAAAATAAAGGAATTTATTTTCTTAAAAAGGAATTTATTTTAAAAAAGAAATAAATTTAGAAATCCATTTGGTAATTGATTTTTGGTGATTGAAAATAAATCTTTTGGAAATATTTGGAAATTTATTTGGTATTTTGAAATTAATTTGAAAAATCAATTTGAAATTAATTGATTATTAATTTACCATAACTGGCCAAATTTATTTATAGAAATTTATTTGATTTAAATTAATCAGATAATTAAATTAATCCTACTTATGGATGTTTGGATTATATTAGATGTCGAATTGTTTGACATCTCTGATATGTGATGCTTTGTGATATATCCTGTTTTGTGTGTGATCTGTGATTTATTTAACTATGATATATATATCTGTGATCTGTGAATAAAAGATAAGCATTATAGATTATACCGCTTATTAATTATATTGTTATATTTGATCTGTGATGGTTGAATGTTGTTGCACTATTGTGTTAAACCCGTGGACTACACAATACACACACAAATGTGGATTTCACGTGGAAATCGGTTAAGTCACAGATTTTTATCAATTTTGAAAATTGAATTTTTGAATCCAAAATAGTTTTGGAATTGGAAGTTTTTGAAAATGAGTTTCAAAAATAAAAGTTATTTTAAAATAACTTAATAAAATTGAAATTTAAATCATTTGATTTAAAATTTTGAATTCAATATTTTGAAATTGAATTCAATGAATTTGGAATTTTGGTTTAAAAGATTTTTATAAGTATAAAAGGTGTTTATATGGGTTTTTAACCAATTAAAATTATGATTTTGGAAATGTGAATTGAAATTCAAGTTTTACTTGAATGGCTTAAACCTATGTAAAATGTAATCAGTTTTTCCCAAAATGAAAACTATCTGTTTTCAAATAATAATAGCTTTCATAAAGTGAAAAGATTTCCAATTTGTATCGAAACATTTTAAATTGAAATGAGATTGTGAATAGTTTGGAAAAACTATGAATTAACCTTTGTGAAGATGATTAAAATTTATTTTGAAATCAAAGAGGATTTTAAAAGGTGTATCTTTTATATTATAAAAGACTTGAATTGTGAATAGTTTTGAAAGCTATAAATTAAATCTTAATTTAAAGATTTAATGGGTTAATCCAATTGAAATGGAAATTGATTTGGAAATCTGTGAATGAATCTTTGTGAAACTGGGTAAACTTTGTGAAGTAAATCTTTTTGTTTAAAGATTTAAAATGGTAATTTGTTTAAACCATTTAAAGGAAAGGATTTGGGTAATAAGTTGTGACTTAATTGAAATCCCTATATCCATATGTTTTAAATATTGTGCTCACTATTCGGGTTAGCCGGGGAAAGACCTTTGTGTCATATAACCCATTCCGAATCAGTGATACGACGATATGGATCGTATTACAGACCGGTGGTGAAGACCGGGTATTTGTGAAAATGATAGGATGACCAATCGATTGTCTCTGCACCGTTAGCTACGGTATAGAGATTTCCTTTGTGATGGGAAGTTTTATCGGGATTGTGAATACCCGGATTGCAAGGGCTTCTTTGGAAGTGCCTTTGGTTCTGTTCGTACCCGGAACAGACTTGTATGGTTACATGTCTGACATTACATTTTGAGATATAAAGCTGCTTTCTTTCAAATACATTTCTGTTGGTGGCGGAGAATTTATTCTCTTAGCTTAACACCCTTCTCTGAGACGTACGAGCTCAGAGGTTATGTAGTTAAAATTTATCAGTGATATACTCCCAATTTGGTAGTGTGGCATGTTGAGTGTTGCTGTGTGATGATTATTTAATTATCATTTGTTGATCAGAGCATGGCTCTGTGAAAAAGCATAGCTTTGTGGATGAGACTTCATCAGAGCCTCACAACCTGGAAATGGTCGAAACAGGAATGATGCGACATGGTTATGAGGGTCGCTCCCTTTAGGTTATGTCATTTCCTTCTGGAAAAGGGTGGTATCAGGTATGGAGCCCTGGTATTTAACCTATGTGTATACTCCAATCTCATTTATTGTGTGATTTTGTGTTTATTGAGGCACCTCGGATAAATGTCCCAAAGGACCGGGGGGGGTGGCATATTCGTGTAGTAGTTACCTAGTGACAGAGGTAACCCGGCCTTGTGTTGGCAGAGATCCGGTTAGGTTCTCGGGACATCCATCCAGAGGCGATCCCTTGTGGCAGTAGGAAGTTCCTTAGCCTGACCATTTGTTGGAAATCCAAAGAAACAATATGAACCTTGTACGATTTTAGTTGTATAACCTGCTATGGAATGTGGCGGTAACCTGCTATTGAACATAGTAGCTATAGTAGGCATACAATAATGGTTGTATGTTGGATAAGATTAATATTATACTTTCGAAATATTTTCTGCACCATGCACTAATAATAATAATATCGAATGATTTTGCGTAGTAAGCATGTTTGACTATCATAAGAAGAAATCTCCTCCAATTCTGCGTTTGCATTGTGTGTGTGGCGGGAGGTCTTATGGTAGATTCATTTTCCAAAAGCATTGCGGATATTTTCCACTTCCTTTGTTGTTGTTGTTTTAAAGATAAATAACTGTTTTAGTTCTCACACCAGTCACCATGATTGACCTGGAGTTTATTGTTCCTTTCCTAAACTCTGGGTGCCCATGAATTTCCACACGGGCAGTCTAGAGTCTGGTTATCAGGTCATTCTGGATTCAGGAGATGCTGTGGAGACAAGTGGCGAGCTGGATGGCGAGACGTATTACTTGTATATGATATTATTTATTCCGCTGTGTATTCTGTATGAGGATAAGTTTATATGACTGTCCAGTATTGTATTATTGTTGTAAACTCTGATGATAATGTAATGTATAAAATGATATAGTTCTTTGGTTTAAAGATTATTCATTTATCTATTATATGTTATTCCGCTGCGATATGTGAGATTTTGATATTGTTCTGTGTTTTTCTGTTGTTTCGTCTTACTTTTTCTTCCGTCTTCTTCTACCTCTTCTTTTTCTCCATAACAATTCGGTTTTCCGGCATTCGATTGCTCGGCAGTTGATACAGTGGACGTATTAATGTCGATTTTCGAGGTCGAAAAGTCGCATTCGTTACATTTGGTATCAGAGCATATGGTTAAGCGATTAAATTGGCTTTGTTGGGTGTTACTCATTAGAGATAGAGTCAGTAGTACTCTAGAATTAGTGTGAGTGTAATAATAGATATGAGTGCGTATTTGTTAGTGAATATGAAATTGTTTTATATTGTGTTTGCTTATTCATTGAGCTGTTTATGAATTCTGGTCGGTATGTGGGACGCCATACTATCGATAAGGGTTTCTAAACACTTAAACGAGATGAACCGACATAGTTTCATTTTAAATTGGGTAAATGAAATAATTTTACGTCGATTATATTTTGTATATAAAGAAAATAATTTTTTTTAGAATTATTAAAGTGTATATAAAATTGTGGTTGTTGAAAATGTAAGAATATATATAAGTTAATGAAAGTTGTTTGAATAATCTATATAAAAGCAACAATTGTATAAGTATAGAATTATAATCAAAATGATTTACAATTGTGAAATAATCTTGTATACGTAAAAGTAAAATAGTGAAATTATATGAGAAAAAGATTTATAAATGTGATTTATAAATATAAAGGGAAATTTTGAAAGAATATTAAGCACTGAATTTACTAGTGTTACTGGGAAATAATAAGGGTGATGACTGCAGCATAATCAGTATCATTTTCGAGTTTCTGTGTGATGGATTTGCTACCATAGTAAATTGAAAATGAAGTTTTGTTATGATAAACAAATTTGAAATTAAAAATCCAAGTTGAAATTGATGAATATGAACTTGAGTTATAAAATGAAATTCAACTTTATTTGTAAAATGAATTAGCAATTGAATTAATAAATGAATTGAATGTTAATCAATCGAATGTAAATAAATTGATATGGAATAATGGATGTAAGTGTTAATTCATTACAAGCTAATGTAATTGGGAATTGAATGAATTGAATGGAAGTCAATTTAATATTAAACCAATTGGAATTAAAAGTGTTAAACCAAATTGAAGGTAAACAAAGTGAATAAATTTGGTTGTGTTGAATATACATTGGTTGTTATATGATTTTTGGTTGATTGTATATAATTCATTAAGTGTTAATGAAGTTAAATTGATAAAAATGGAAAGCTATGTAATTGGAATTTGAATTGAAAGTGAACCAACTTGAATTTAAATTAGTGAATGTAAACTAATTGAAAATGAATAATTGAATGTCGTTGTATATAAATTGGTTGTAAACAATTACAAGTGATGTCAAAATTATATAAGTTGTTTATAAACTTTGTTTAGTATGCATTTCTTTTAATATGCATATGTTGTAGTTGTTTAAAAGAGTAAATTGTTAAGAATTTCCTATATATGTCACTTACGTGTTTAAAATGAGTAAGTACAGGTGCCGTGGCTGCCGTTCGGCTGATTGGGTTGCACTAAAATGCTAAATAAATAACTGCTTTGCTTAAAAATGCTAAAAAAGGTACGCCTACGCAATAAAAATAGGAAATATGAACTGTTTTTCTGCTTTTCCGACCATGTGGGTCGATGTATATATAATTATGTCTATTGTGATCCTACTACGATTGAACCGCGCAAAGGAGACGCTGGCGAATTTTTCTAAAAATTTAAGGTGTTAGAAAATTTTTGGGAAATTTTGGAAATTTTTTGTTAATGAAAAGTCAATTTCTAAATGGTAATGAAAACGTAGGAATTGAACTAGAAAACGAAAACCATTGTTTTGGTTGAAGTTAAAGGTTTTTGGAAAAGTTGAATATAAAATTTTCACTAACGGATTTTTGAAAAGTTAAAGGATTTGGGCATTTTTCTTACTTAGCAATTTCAAGGACGAAATTCTTTTAAGGGGGGAAGTTTGTAACGACCCAGAATTTCTGTCATTTGAAATTCAGATATTTAATTGATTTTAAATATTAACAAGTAAGATTTGTAAGTCGAATAAATTTTAATTCGAATATAGTGATTTAATTGGACAATTAAATCATTAATTTAATATTTGAAATTCCAGAAATAATTGGAAATTGGGTTTAATGTGATTAAAAATGATTTATGAAGTTATATTAAATCATATTGGAGTTAGAATGATGTTATAGAACTTTTAAAATTGAATTAAAAGTTAATTTGTGAAAATTGAATATTTTAATATTTAATTAAAGAGTGAAAATAGTCATTTTTCAAACAGTCTCGGATTTCGACGAAACTAGTTTCATCGGATCCGTAATGTGAAATTATTGTAAGATTTCAAATTTCGTGTCAATCGGATTTACCGTTTGCCGGGGCAAGCCAAAACGCATAGAAATCGGTTTAAATCAATTTGATTTAAATTTGATCATTTATTTCCGTAACTCTCACATACGATCGAATTAGCTCCCGAAACACATCCCATTGTGTTCGAAACGCGGGTAAAACCTTATGAACGCTAGGCGGCATGCGTTGTTTGGAGTTCGTTTAAAAAGGTCGTTTTAAAATGAATTTAATATTATTATATACGTATATATATATGCGTTAAGAGGAAACCCTAGCTTATTTCTCAGGCCGCCAGTTTACGTTCAATGGCCGAGAAACATCGAAACTTCCTCCTCCTTCTTCTTCAAATCCGTTAGCAATTACGAGAAATCTCAAACTAGAAAAATGTTAAGCTCAACGTGATCTTCCAATCCAACGGTTGATCGAGGGTATCGTCGTCGTTTGGAGGAGGGAGGAGGCCGCGTTCGTTCGCGCTTTGGTGGCGATTTTCGACGTGGGGAGGGGACCGATGACGCAGCGGATTAATCAAAACAAACTTCAATCGGTGAATGTAGCAATCGGTGGATTGGAAGAATACTGGAATGCCCGAATTCGTTGATCCGAAGATACCGAACTCTAGCTATCTTGAACTCGTTGATCGCGCACGATACCGGGTTCAAAGATCTTCAATTCTTCAAGCGTTGATCAAGCGCACTTGATTCCGCGAATCGGCTTCTACAATCGTTGAATCGAGCGCACTCGATTATCCGAAAGAGGAGATAGGAGATTACACTCAACTACCAATTTGAATGAAAGCACAAAGCAATCAAAAGAGAATTTTATTCAATATTCAACAACCTTTACAAAATGACCATACATGCCTATTTATAGGCTACAACTCAACACAACAGAAAAATCACTAACTCCTAAGTCGGTTCCGACTTACGACCTACGACCCATCCTAACTCGGAGACGACTTAAGACAAACAGTTACACTACATGCCTTTAGCGACTTATCAACATACAACACGACTCACGACTTATTTACAAAGTACATGATTCAAAAGTAAACGACTCACAGACGACTCCCCTTAAGTCGTTTACGACTTATCAGATTACGACTTAAAAACAAAATTACAAACGACTTATAACAGATGCGACTTAACAACCAACACAACAGCCATTTCCTTCGACTTAAGAATCCACGGTGTAGATTAACTCGCATAAGAATCTACGGCAACAAGCTTTAGCGACTTAAGAACATGCGCATCTCATATCAGCGACCTAAAGAACAACGGTAGATATTAACTCGTAGAAGAATCAACGGCAGTGTGCTTCAGCGACTTAAGTCCTGATTCATTAGGTCGTTCACGAGACTTAACTAAGTCGTAACTCGCTTCCTCTTCACTCCTTTTGTTAAGTCGTGGACGACTTATACCTTCAGCTTTGTTAAGTCGTGGCCTTTCACTTAGTCGCTACCGAGTTATACTAAGTCGCTGGGACGACTTAAAACCTTCGTTAGGTCGCGAACTCGAGTTAACTCCTTTCCCTGGTTTCCAGTTGAGTCGTGGACGACTTATAGCTTCACCGTTAACTCGTATACGACTCATCAACACCGAACGACTTATGCTCTCCTTACGTCGTAACTCCCTCCCATCTGAACTGATAGGTCGTAGACGACTCAATGCCGATTCGTTAACTCGCCGCTTCCCCTCACATGGCTCCATAGGTCGTGGACGACCTATAGCTTCTGCCTTAAGTCGTGGATGACTTATCTCCTCGCCTTCCTTAAGTCGGTCACGACTTATGTCCTTAGCTTTGATAAGTCGGTCACGACTTATGCCTTAGGCAATTATAGTTTGGCCTACATCATCCTCCCCAGGTTGAAAGAAATTCGTCCTCGAATTTGCATCTTCCTTAACATCAATTCGTTCATCCCCGTGATATGGTACGAGATGTTTAACATTGAACACATCAGACGTATACACATCATCTGGCAGCTTCAGTTTATAAGCATTTTCATTGATTCGTTTCACAACTTCCACTGGACCAATTTTCCTGGCTTTCAACTTGTTATAAGCGCCTACTGGAAAACGATCTTTTGTTAACACTGCATAAACCATATCTCCTTCGTTAAACTCAACATTTCGTCGTTTCAAATCTGCAGCTCGTTTATATTTCTCATTTGCTTTCTCCAATCGTTCCTGAACGACTTTATGACATTCCGTCAACCCTTCAACAAAATCAGCAGCTTTCTTAACTGTCCCCTTTGAGTGTGGTATCACCGTTAAATCCAACGGTCCCTTCGGTAAGCTCGAATAGACAATCTGGAATGGACTGAACCCAGTACTTCGATTCACAGCATGATTATGAGCAAAATCTGCTTGGCATAACTTCATATCCCAACTCTTTAGATTGTCTTGTACAAGACATCGTAACAAATTTCCCAATGATTTGTTAACCACCTCAGTCTGTCCATCTATTTGTGGGTGATAAGCACTACTAAACTTCAGCTTCGTTCCCACCATTTTCCACAAACTCAACCAAAAGTGACTCAGAAATCGAGTATCTCTATCCGACACGATAGATTCTGGCAATCCATGTAGTCGATAGATCTCCTTGAAAAACAACTGAGCAACATGAACCGCATCTGCCGTCTTTTTACAAGCAATAAAATGTGCCATTTTCGAAAATCTGTCAACCACCACATAAATAGAATCATTACCACGCTGCGTTCTCGGCAAACCCAACACAAAGTCCATACTGATATCCACCCATGGTTTTACAAGCACGGGTAACGGCATATATAAACCAGCATTAGTCGCAGTTCCTTTTGAAACTTGACAAATATGACAACGCTCCACAAACCTCGCTACTTCTTTCCTCATTGATGGCCAAAAATAAGACTGTGAAATCAACTGTAAAGTACGGTCTCTCCCAACATGTCCCTCTTCGTGTAACTCCTTGATAATCTTCATTCTCAGACTACCCTCCGGTATGCACAATCGACTTCCTTTAAAAAGAAAACCGTCAACCATCATAAACTCATCAGTCTTCCCTTTATTGTCCCTTTCAACAAATTTCTTAAAATAAGAGTCTTCTGCAATCTGCTCCGGCAATAATTCAAAACCAGTCACCTCAACTTTCATCATTGTCAACAAATGACTCCTTCTACTTAAAGCATCAGCCACTCGATTCGTCACCCCTGACTTGTGTTTAACAACAAAAGTAAACTGTTGCAGATATGCAATCCACGATGCATGTCTCGCTGAAATCTTATCTTGCCCTTGCAAATGCTTTAATGCTTCATGATCAGTATACAGAACAAACTCTTTCTGAAATAGATAATGTCTCCAGTGTTTAATAGATTGTACAACAGCATAGAATTCCACATCGTATGTACTGTATCTCATCTTCGCTCCTGACAATTTCTCACTGAAATATGCAATTGGACGCCCCTTCTGACTCAAAACCCCTCCAATCCCAACCTTGGATGCATCTGTATGTAGTTCAAACACTAACTGAAAATCTGGTAATACTAGAATAGGTGCAGATGTCAGCAACTCCTTGATCTTCTCAAAAGCACTCCCTGCTTCCTCTGTCCATGGAAACTGTTTACCTTTCATGCAATCTGTAACAGGTGCCATCACACTACTAAAGTGTGGAATGAATCTTCTGTAAATGAAGCCAACCCATGAAAACTACGAACTTCTGTCATTGTCTTGGGCTGCGGCCAATCTCTGATAGCTTCGATTTTACTTTGGTCAACCTGTATACCTTCCTTCGAAACAACATATCCTAGAAATAAAACACTACTCGCCATGAACACACATTTCTTTGTAGCAGCATAGAATTGTTCTTCACGAAGAATAATTAACACCTTCTTCAAATGCTGAACATGCTCTTCTTTAATAGCACTGTAGATTAGAATGTCATCAAAGTAAACCACCACAAATTTCCTAATGTACGGTTTGAAAATTTGGTTCATCACCCTCATGAATGTACTCGGTGCATTCGATAGACCAAACGGCATTACCAGCCAGTCATACAAGCCTTCCCTCGTCTTGAATGTTGTCTTCCATTCGTCCCCTGGTCTAATGCGAATCTGATGATAACCGCTCTTCAAGTCAATCTTAGAAAAGATTACGGACCCACTGATCTGATCCAATAAATCATCAAGCCTTGGCATTGGAAATCTGTATCTGGCTGTGATCTTATTCAATGCTCTATTGTCGGTGCACATCCTCCACGTTCCATCCTTTTTGGGTACCAATAAAGCTGGTACAGCACAAGGACTTAAACTCTCCTGCACACGCCCCTGTTCAAGCAATTCTTCCACTTGCCTCCGCAACTCTTCATGTTCCTTCGGACTCATTCGATAATGTGGTCTGTGTGGCAACACAGCACCTGGAACAAGATCTATCTGATGTTGAATATCCCTCAACGGTGGTAACTCCATTGGCAACTCCTCTGGAAATACATCGTCAAACTCTTCCAGTACTGGTTTTACTTCTTCTGGTACTTCAACCACTTCTTGACTCTCTCGTCCAATCAATAAGAATACTTCAGGCTCTTCCTCAACCTCCTTAACAAACTCTTTCAAAGATAATAAAGTTTTCAGCTCTTCAATCTCTTCTGACTTACTTTCTCCTTGTGATCTCTTCTTTGGAACTAGGATAATTTTCGTGCCTTCAAACATAAAACTGTAGCTATTGGTCCGACCGTCATGTAGTACTGCTCGATCATACTGCCATGGTCTTCCCAATAATAAGTGGCAAACATCCATCTCTACTACATCACACCAGATTTCGTCTTTGTATTTCTTCCCAATAGAGAATGGAACACGAACTCGTCTATCCACTTTTACTTCTCCTCCTTTTCTCAACCATGCTAACTTGTATGGACTCGGATGTTTCTCTGTCTTCAATTTCAACTTTGTCACGGCTTCGGTTGAAATAATATTATTACAGCTTCCTGCGTCAATCACAAACTTACACACCTTCCCCAGAATAGTACATGTTGACTGAAAGATATTACTCCTCAACCAACTAGCTTCTTCCTGTTTCGGTGTTAAACACGATCTCCTCAGCATTAGGTTACAACCTTCATCTCCTGACGCAATATCCTGCTCATCTTCCTCAACTGGACTAGGACACTCCCCATCAACATTCTCATCTTCAACTTCTACAATCATGGTTCGTTTCTTCGGCTTTGGACACTCACTGCTTTTATGACCCAATTCCTGACAATTGTAACATTTGAAACCATTGTTAACCCTTGTCTTCTCAGCCTCCTTCACTACTGGTCTACTGATAGGTTTAGAAACATTTGAACTTCCACCAACACCCTTCACTTGATTGTTAGAATTAGTAAACACACCACTTCCCCGTCGTCCCTGTTTCTCCCAAGCCAACGCTTTTTGATGTGCTTCTGCTACAGATCTGGGATCAAACATGTTAACCATATCCTGAATCTGCATTCGCAATCCTCCCACAAATCTGGCTGTTAACTGTTCTTCCTTCTCCATAATATCATTTCGAGCAATCAGTTGGTAAAATTCATCAGCATAGTCATTAACTGTCTTCGTGCCCTGCCTCAAGTTCTGCAAACGTTGATACATCAAAGATTGATAATTGTATGGTAAGAACGTTGCTTTCATCAATCTCTTCATCTTCTCCCAAGATTCAACTTTTGACTTTCCCATTCGTTCACGTGTAAGCTTGGTTTGCTGCCACCATGCCAAAGCTCTACCCCTCAACCTTGTAGCAACCAACTTCACTCTACGATGTTCTGGAACTTCTTTGAAGTCAAAAATCTCCTCAACATTAGCTACCCAATCTAGAAACTCCTCCGCTTGCATACCACCTTTGAATTCAGGAATTTCAGTCTTCATCCCCGACTCCCACTTGTGATCATACTCAGCGTAATTTCTTTCTTGACCTCTTACACTACCACCATCATACTCCTCTTCAAAATCAGATGTATATCGTTGTCTATCTCGTCCACCCACATCTCTACTACCATTACGCCTACCACCATCATCCCTTCTATCTACATTCCTTCGTTCACGATCATTCACGTTCCTCCCACGCCTTTGATCATTTTCAACACTTCGGTCTCGATTGGAATGTGGCGAGACTCTACTACCCCCATGGTTAGATTCAGGTGAAACCCTTCTCCGATTTTGATTCATCTCCGTCATAAGCTTCTCTAACCGGCCAATTCCTTCGTTAAGCTTTTCACTAAAATTCTCATTGATTCTTTGCTCCATCTCATCAGCTTCTTCTCTTCGATACAAAGCTTCTACGTTTTGGTGACGATTAGCTCTTCTTGGCGGCATACTTGAAAATTTCACAACACTTCAAAATTCAAACACTTTTCGGACTTTGATCCAAAATGAAATGGATCGAAAACTTCCACTTTGTAGCAAATCGCGATAAACACGATGGACAAAGTTTTGGCTTCCAATACAAATTTGATATAAAGTCGAACACTTCTTCTTGCTCACGGCTCACTCTTCAAGCTTCTCAGCCAAACAACTTCAAACTTCAAAACTCTTCAAAATGATTAGGCTCCAAGTCTCGATCTAACTATGATTGGTTAGAACAAGCTCTGATACCAAAAACTAACGCAGCGGATTAATCAAAACAAACTTCAATCGGTGAATGTAGCAATCGATGGATTGGAAGAATACTGGAATGCCCGAATTCGTTGATCCGAAGATACCGAACTCTAGCTATCTCGAACTCGTTGATCGCGCATGATACCAGGTTCAAAGATCTTCAATTATTCAAGCGTTGATCAAGCGCACTTGATTCCGCGAATCGGCTTCTACAATCGTTGAATCGAGCGCACTCGATTATCCGAAAGAGGAGATAGGAGATTACACTCAACTACCAATTTGAATGAAAGCACAAAGCAATCAAAAGAGAATTTTATTCAATATTCAACAACCTTTACAAAATGACCATACACGCCTATTTATAGGCTACAACTCAACATAACAGAAAAATCACTAACTCCTAAGTCGGTTCCGACTTACGACCTACGACCCATCCTAACTTGGAGACGACTTAAGACAAACAGTTACACTACATGCCTTTAGCGACTTATCAACATACAACACGACTCACGACTTATTTACAAAGTACATGATTCAAAAGTAAACGACTCACAGACGACTCCCCTTAAGTCGTTTACGACTTATCAGATTACAACTTAAAAACAAAATTACAAACGACTTATAACAGATGCGACTTAACAACCAACACAACAGCCACTTCCTTCGACTTAAGAATCCACGGTGTAGATTAACTCGCATAAGAATCTACGGCAACAGGCTTTAGCGACTTAAGAACATGCGCATCTCATATCAGCGACCTAAAGAACAACGGTAGAGATTAACTCATAGAAGAATCAACGGCAGTGTGCTTCAGCGACTTAAGTCCTGATTCATTAGGTCGTTCACGAGACTTAACTAAGTCGTAACTCGCTTCCTCTCCACTCCTTTTGTTAAGTCGTGGACGACTTATACCTTCAGCTTTGTTAAGTCGTGGCCTTTCACTTATTCACTGCCGAGTTATACTAAGTCGCTGGGACGACTTAAAACCTTCGTTAGGTCGCGAACTCGAGTTAACTCCTTTCCCTGGTTTCCAGTTGAGTCGTGGACGACTTATAGCTGCACCGTTAACTCGTATACGACTCATCAACACCGAACGACTTATGCTCTCCTTACGTCGTAACTCCCTCCCATCTGAACTGATAGGTCGTAGACGACTCAATGCCGATTCGTTAACTCGCCGCTTCCCCTCACATGGCTCCATAGGTCGTGGACGACCTATAGCTTCTGCCTTAAGTCATGGATGACTTATCTCCTCGCCTTCCTTAAGTCGGTCACGACTTATGTCCTTAGCTTTGATAAGTCGGTCACGACTTATGCCTTGGGCAATTATAGTTTGGCCTACATCAACCGAGCTCTGCTATTTTCTGGGCGAGGGTGATGCTCGCGAAGGGCTTTCAAACTATGGTCCCTGATCAACATCTAGACGTTCGAAGTGGATGCATTAATTCGTGAATGGGAGGCGGCAATGGGTTTCTCGCGTGATGTTGCCTGTGAACGAAAGGGAAGAAGATGATTTCGGTGGCCAGATTTTATCAAGCGAAACGAACGGCCGATATTGATTCTAGGTTAAAATTTAAAATAAATTGTAAAATTAATTATATTAAAAATCGTATAAACTTTGAAATGTTATATCTTTGTCATACGATATCAGATTTCGACGAAACAGGAAGGCCGGAATCGCAGCGACGAGCAGCTCGCTGTGGTACAGATGTAGAATCATTTCGAGCAAGTGAAAATTTTGCGTTAAATCGAACGTGCTCGATTTAATGTAAAAAAATTGAACGCTCGACATTTTAAAAATCAAAGGTGAGTACTCCTCACTCAATTGATATTGTGTTTCGATTTAAATTTTAAATAGTTAGATTTAAAATTGCTTGATTATGTGAATTGGATGATAATTGTTATCTATTGTGTTAAATAGACCCTATACGCCGTATATTAAGCGGATGTTATTTATTAAAAACATATACCGCGATAATTCCACCGTGAAGTGGAATTGGTATTATATATGTATTTGGAGTTGATTTCCCGCATTATATAGCAGATGAGACCCTATTGCGCCGCATAATAGCGAATAATATTTATAAATCCCATATACCGCGATATTCCACATTGAAGTGGAATTGGTATTGTGCTAACATTTGTGGATGTAGGGAAACAGGTTGGAGGGATTCAACTAGATTCCTCAAATAATTGAATTTGTTTCAATATTGTGTGTTGATTATTTATAATCGCCGTGTGATTATATTTTGTGATTGGAATCGTTGAAGGCTATAATTTAGCCGAATATATTTTGGTATCGTTGAATACCGAAAATAAATAAATAATTGGATTTTCGAAATTCAAGGTTGAAAATTTATCGAAAAATTTATTTTTGATAATTGGATAAATTTAAAAGGAGTTTTAAAAGATAAAAGTCTTATTTTTGAACTGTATTGAATTAAATTTCAAAATTTGGAAAAAAGGGCTTAATAAATGGATTTCGAAAATATTATTTATAAGTTGAGAATTTATTTAAAATTTTGAATTGTGAATAATTTGGAAAATAAAGGAATTTATCTTCTTAAAAAGGAATTTATTTTAAAAAGGAAATAAATTTAGAAATCCATTTGGTAATTGATTTTTGGTGATTGAAAATAAATCTTTTGGAAATATTTGGAAATTTATTTGGTATTTTGAAATCAATTTGAAATTAATTAATTACTAATTTACCATAACTGGCCAAATTTATTCATAGAAATTTATTTGATTTAAATTAATTAGATAATTAAATTAATCCTACTTATGGATGTTTGGATTATATTGGATGTCGAATTGTTTGACATCTCTGATATGTGATGCTTTGTGATATATCATGTTTTATGTGTGATCTGTGATTTATTTATCTGTGATATATATATGTGATCTGTGAATAAAAGATAAGCATTATAGATTATACCGCTTATCAATTATATTGTTATATTTGATCTGTGATGGTTGAATGTTGTTGCACTATTGTGTTAAACCCGTGGACTACACAACACACACACAAATATGGATTTCACGTGGAAATCGGTTAAGTCACAGATTTTTATCAATTTTGAAAATTGAATTTTTGAATCCAAAATAGTTTTGGAATTGGAATTGGAAGTTTTTGAAAATGAGTTTCAAAAATAAAAGTTATTTTAAAATAACTTAATAAAATTGAAATTTAAATCATTTGATTTAAAATTTTGAATTCAATATTTCGAAATTGAATTCAATGAATTGGGAATTTTGGTTTAAAAGATTTTTATAAGTATAAAAGGTGTTTATATGGGTTTTTAACCAATTAAAATTATGATTTTGGAAATGTGAATTGAAATTCAAGTTTTACTTGAATGGCTTTAAGCTATGTAAAATGTAACCAGTTTTTCCCAAAATGAAAACTATCTGTTTTCATATAATAATAGCTTTCATAAAGTGAAAAGATTTCCAATTTGTATCGAAACATTTTAAATTGAAATGAGATTGTGAATAGTTTGGAAAAACTATGAATTAACCTTTGTGAAGATGATTAAACTTTATTTTGAAATCAAAGAGGATTTTAAAAGGTGTATCTTTTATATTATAAAAGACTTGAATTGTGAATAGTTTTGAAAGCTATAAATTAAATCTTAATTTAAAGATTTAATGGGTTAATCCAATTGAAATGGAAATTGATTTGGAAATCTGTGAATGAATATTTGTGAAACTGGGTAAACTTTGTGAAGTAAATCTTTTTGTTTAAAGATTTAAAATGGTAATTTGTTTAAACCATTTAAAGGAAAGGATTTGGGTAATAAGTTGTGACTTAATTGAAATCCCTATATCTATATGTTTTAAATATTGTGCTCACTATTCGGGTTAGCCGGGGAAAGACCTTTGTGTCATATAACCCATTCCGAATTAGTGATACGACGATATGGATCGTATTGAAGACCGGTGGTGAAGACCGGGTATTTGTGAAAAGGATAGGATGACCTATCGATTGTCTCTGCACCGTTAGCTACGGTATAGAGATTTCCTTTGTGATGGGAAGTTTTATCGAGATTGTGAATACCCGAATTGCAAGGGCTTCTTTGGAAGTGCCTTCGGTTCTGTTCGATCCCGGAACAGACTTGTATGGTTACATGTCTGACATTACATTTTGAGATATAAAGCTGATTTCTTTCAAATACATTTCTATTGGTGGCGTAGAATTTTTTCTCTTAGCTTAACACCCTTCTCTGAGACGTACGAGCTCAGAGGTTATGTAGTTGAATTTATCAGTGATATACTCCCAATTTGGTAGTGTGGCATGCTGAGTGTTGTTGTGTGATGATTATTTATTGATCATTTGTTGATCAGAGCATGGCTTTGTGAAAAAGCGTAGCTTTGTGGACGAGACTTCGTTAGAGCCTCACAACCCAGAAATGGTCGAAACAGGAATGATGCGGCAAGGTTATGAGGGTCGCTCCATTTAGGGTATGTCATTTCCTTCTGGAAAAGGGTGGTATCAGGTATGGAGCCCTGGTATTTAACCTATGTGGATACTCCAATCTCATTTACTGTGTGATTGTGTGTTTATTGAGGCGCCTCAGATAAAGGTCCCAAAGGACCGGGGGTGGAATATTCGTGTAGTAGTTACCTAGTGACAGAGGTAACCCGGCCTTATGTTGGCAGAGATCCGGTTAGTTTCTCGGGACGTCCATCCAGAGGCGATCCCATGTGGCAGTAGGATGTTCCTTAGCCTGACCATTTGCTGGAAATCCAAAGAAACAATACGAACCTTGTACGGTTTTAGTTGTATAACCTGCTATGGAATGTGGCGGTAACCTGCTATTGAACATAGTAGCTATATTAGGCATACAATAATGGTTGTATGTTGGCTTAGATTAATGTTATACTTTCGAAATGTTTTCTGCACTATGCACTAATAATAATAATATCGAATGATTTTGCGTAGTAAGCATGTTTGACTATCATAAGAAGAAATCTCCTCCAATTCTGTGTTTGCATTGTGTGTGGCGGGAGGTCTTATGGTAGTTTCATTTTCCAAAAGCATTGCGGATATTTTCCACTTCCTTTGTTGTTGTTGTTTTAAAGATAAATAACTGTTTTAGTTCTCACACTAGTCACCATGACTGACCTGGAGTTTATTGTTCCTTTCCTAAACTCTGGGTGCCCACCAATTTCCACATAGGCAGTCTAGAGTCAGGTTATCAGGTCATTCTAGATTCAGGAGATGCTGTGGAGAAAAGTGGCGAGCTGGATGGCGAGACGTATTACTTGTATATGATATTATTTATTCCGCTGTGTATTCTGTACGAGGACAAGTTTATATGACTGTCCAGTGTTGTATTATTGTTGTAAACTCTGATGATGATGTAATGTATAAAATGATATAGTTCTTTGGTTCAAAGATTTTTCATTTATCTATTATATGTTATTCCGTTGCGATATGTGAGATTTTGATATTGTTCTGTGTTTTTCTGTTGTTTCTTCTTTCTTTTTCTTCCGTCTTCTTCTACCTCTTCTTTTTCTCCATAACAATTCGGTTTTCCGGCATTCGATTGCTTGGCAGTTGATACAGTGGACGTATTAATGTCGATTTTCGAGGTCGAAAAGTTGCATTCGTTACATTAGGCTTCATGGAGTTCCCGCCAGCATTGTGAGCGACAGAGATCCATTATTCACCAGCGAGTTTTGGTGGAGTCTTCAGCAAGCCTTGGGAACGGAATTGAATCTGAGCACGGCATATCACCCTCAGGCAGATGGACAGACTGAGAGCATAAATAGGGTTTTGGAAGATTTGCTCAGATTGTGCATCATTGACTTTGGAGGCTCTTGGGAAGACCACCTACCTTTGGTGGAGTTCGCGTATAATAATAGTTATCAAGCAAGCATTGGGATGGCACCGTTTGAGGCCCTCTATGGCAGACCATGTAGATCACCGGCCTGTTGGTGGGATACCACCGATAGGTTCTTACTTGGCTAGACTTGGTGAGGGTAACTTCCTAGTACGGCTATTTATTTGTACGAGTTTCCGATGTCCGATGTCTGTTTGTGTCCATGATCGAAATACGTCCGTCCGAGTTCGTTCGATTTTCAATTAGGACACGAGCTAGGACAACAAAATTTGTACGAGCAAAAATCTCATTCGGTCTGTGTTCGTTCGAATTCGTCTGAATTTCTTATAATTCAGTATATCCTCTATGTTTCTCAAAACATATATGACAACTATTTGGTCGGTTAATTGAGTAAGGATTCATAAAATGCTTATACTTCAACACACATTGATAAATAATATAGCTGATCGAAATTCTATTAAACAACATAAAATTTTGATGTAAATAGCAATGTCGGTACGTGTCCGTTCGAGTCCGTTTCTGAAAAACGTATGTACGTGTCCGTCCGATTTCATTTATGACACGAGCTAGGACAACAAAAATTGTACGAATATAAATCTCGTCTGGTTCGTGTCCGGTCTGATTTTATTTAGGACAGAAACTGAACACGCCTCCGTCCAGTCCAGTCCGACCGATTTACACCCTTCCTTCCGAGAAGGTGGATTTGATTCGCAAGAGGTTGAAGACTGCACAAGATAGACAAAAGTCATATGCCGACAGAAGACGTTCAGATTTGGAGTTTAAGGTTGGAGATATGGTTTTTGACTAGGTTTCTCCTCTGAGATACGTTATGAAATTTGGCTTAGTGGGCAAGTTGGCACCGAGATTTGTAGGACCCTTCCCCATTACCACACGGATTGGAAACAGCTTTGATCTTCCAGATAAGTTGGCAGGAGTTCATGATGTTTTTCATGTTTCGCATCTGAAGAAGTGTCTACATGATTCTGTAGTAGTATTAGAACCCGATCAGCTAAGGGAAGTGGAGGTAGAGCGCGAATCACTTGTGCGTCGTACACCCACCCGTATATTGGAACACGGCATCAAGAGATTACGCAATAAGAAAGTTCATCTAGTGAAGGTTCAGTGGGAGATGACCCCAAGGAGTGCACATGGGAATCTGAGGAGAGAATTCGAACTTCTTATCCTTTTCTATTTGAAGGTACACTTCAAATATCATATCTTTGATCTTTCCTTAGTTAGGGTCTTTTCGATAATCTTTAGGTGAAACCTATGGTTGCTAGCTTGGTTGTAAACATGTCATTAGGGCATGTTATGTTTGGTGGATGAAAATGATTGCAAGTGGATGCCAATGTTTGCAAATGGATGCATTGCATGAACTAGATAGATATTTATTAGGATAATCGGCCAACTAGGTACACACAGCTACATATGCGTGCCTGTTATCTATTGCATTTGCACATGGTTGTGTGTGTGTATATATTTATATCTGTGTGTGTGTATGTATAAATGGATGTTGCATATGGATGGTGCATTTGGATGAATGATTGAAACATACATATAGAATTATCAGTTATACTAGGGTAATTGCATACATTTGGTTGCATGGCATAAGAATGCTTGCATTACAGGAGGTCAACTGAATCAGTAGATCGACTACCTTTTCGCATTAGGTAAGTTCATATGCATTTCACTTTGCATAAATCTTAAATGACATTAGTTAAAAATAAGGACAATGGTAGAAATGGATGATGGTTGAGTAAATGGATGTAGTTCTTGGATGTTGGTTGTTAATTACGTTCTTCCGTCTTTGGAGATTTCGGGGACGAAATCCTTTAAGGGGGGAGAATGTAACACCCCGATATTTTACGGAAAATATTATTAAAAAGAAATTAAAAGCGTATTTGGTACAGTGGTAAAGGTGCATGTTGACTTCCTTAGTGACCAAGGATCAAGTCCCGTAGTCGCCCAAAATCTGGAGCGATGTTTTTTTAGCTGGTTCATTTCCAGTGATTCCCCTACGTATTTCAGCGTTGTTTCTGACATGTGGCGGCTTCCCATTCGCTCCAGTGATGTAATCAGATGAGATGGCTAAATTATATTGGTTGAGTGATGTGTATGGGCTATAATGGATAACCATTAAGAGTATGAAAGAACCAGATTTATCTAAAATAATCTAATGGATTATATTTACTCAAACAATCTATAAATAAACTATCTAACCTAAACATAATCTCTTATTCAGTTGTCGCCATAATTCTACAGTAAAATTAGTGTGTATTATTCTTCCTCCTTTTCTCTACAAAATAAACAAATCTCTACCAAATTAAATTATCTATATATACTCAAGCAATTTGGGGAATTTAGAAGAATCAAAGGGAGAAAGATTAAAGCAAAGCTTTTCTCAAATTTATGCAAGCTCCAGTGCCAGGTGAGTGGGAATTAATATGAAATAGAAAAATAAAATAGTTCAATTTCAGTTCTTTTCTAGCACGTTAATATGAATTAATTTTTGTTATTAATTGAGAATATATGTAAATTATTGCAACTCCTTCTTCTTCCACTTCTCAAATCTAATTCATGTTCGGTTTAAAATATGGGACATATAAATTGTCTATTCACGTTTTATGGCATAAATAAGATTGAAATTTATGTAAAGTATTGTATCTTCTTCTTCATCCACTTCTCAATTCTAATTCATGTTGGGTTGAAATTTGGAACAAACAATTTGTTATTCACGTTTCATGGCGTAAATAAGATTGGTTTAATTAAATTGAATTAGAATTGTTATTCAATTTCTAATGGTAGAACAGGTTAGTTAAATAAATTCAGAATATGTTACTTGAATAAAATTATGGTTTTGATTGATATAATTACATAATTTTGAATATGATTTTGGAACAAAACTGGGAAGTCTAATTGGCATAATTGTTTGTTTCATATGTGGCCTAAAAATATAAAAGTGGAATTTTGTGTAATTAAATGGTTTGTGGCTATTGGATAAAAATTTGTACAAATTAAATCTCTAAAAGAAGAACATAAATTAGGGTGGAAAAAATGTAAATTAAATGGACCCTAAAGGCTAGTGTAAATCTGTAACAAAATGGCATAAAAATTACAAACAAACCATATGAACTGAATGGACGTGAAATTGAATTACCATTTATGTAATAAAAGGGAAATTGTGAAATAACCAAATCGGATGTAAAAATGGCCTAAAGCAGATTAATGGAAAAAAATAGTATGTAAACTGTAAAGGTAAAATTAATTAATCTGGAAGCGATTTGGTAGGCAGACCTTGTAAATGTATGGATAGGTGTTACATGAAGTTAAGACCAAAATATAGTTTTGGCAGTACGTATTAGGAGAGGGCAAGTAGGTTCGCAAGGATGTTAGTTGCCTTTCATAGGTTGCTTGTACGTAGGATAGATAACATCCGCAATCGTAGGCTTCTTCAGGCAGATCGACGCGGACGAAACAGGGCAAGTGTGCTCCGGTGTAGGCTTCTTTAGGCAGATCGTTGGAGGATTTTGCGCAATTGACCCAGCTGCGGGCGCTCTTTTAGAGGACCGACACTTTGGATAGGGCCAAGTCCACGTTGGTGATCGAGGAGACAGGAGGATAGGAGTCCGGTTTGGTGCAGCCTGAGCGCAACTTCGGGGTCCTGCGTGGTTGTTTGAGTCAGTGCCGGTTAGACTTAAGAGGCATTTAGTCACAGTGCACATGTGAAGAGCATGACTTTCACGCTATAGCACATGGATAAGTAAGGACAGCAGGTCCGACAGGCCGATTGACGTTTAGTATTACTACATGGTTGACTTCCCTAGAGTGACCGTGGACTTTGTCTTCTTAGGAACTGTATCTAAGACGTACTCACTACATTATATTATTCACCCTCTGCGATATTCGGGGAAGACCTGGAATTAAACTGTTTTATTCTTTCCGCTTCATTTTATTTCTCACTCACCAGACTTGTCTGACCCATTCCTATTTTCCTATTTTCCCTAATCATAGGAGTGCAGGTCTAGGTTGCAGTTCTTTGCAGCTTGGCGGGTCATTAGATCAGTTGTTATCTTCAGCTTTTGTTTCTTTTGTTTCATATACTTCGTTTCTCTTTTTCGTACTTTACTCTATATATAAGGACCTATATTATGAACTTTGTTATGTTTTTTGTTTTGGTAGAGACTACTTGGTACTTTTGGTTTCAGAAATAAATTTGGGATAATATTGTTTTTAATGAAGCTATTTTGCTATTAATTTATAATTGGTGAAATTTTTCTTCCACTGTAATATTTTAATCATTTTATGATGTTGCCTTAGTCTTTGTGCTATGTTATGGATTTTTAATTCACCCGACCACCCGTGCTTCTATTCATGTCCGATTTTCGGGGTGCCTAGAGGTGTAGGGCGTCCCATTAATGCTCTAAGTTAAAAAGGTTAATAGGTTGACTCAGTTTTAAGAAACCATAATTTGATTTGATCTCCATCTAGATCTTTGGGAAAAAAAAGAAAAATAAAATTTGTGTGTGCTCTTAGGATATTGAAGAGTATTATACAAGTAAATAAAGGGAAATAAGTTATTATTTGATGTTTTATAAAGAAATGACTTAATAAAATATTTTAAAACTTGGGTGTGAATTTATGAAATAATTCATATATAATTTCAGTATTAAATAAAATACCAAGTGAAAATATAAGTGATTTAGGTAATTATCTGAGTATAACTTTAAAAAAAATTAATACAATTAAGATAACTAATAAAGTATAGAGTATAACTTTCCATATTGTCTGAGAGAGTTTGGAGAATCTTCTAAGCAATTACCAAAGGCTAATGAGCAAAACGGTACGCTTGGATAATTATCAAAATTTTTGGACAATCAAGAAAGTTTTGAACCTAAGTTAAGGTTTGTTTGTTGGTCATTTGACATTTTGAAACATTGATAAGTGATTAGTTTTCCCTTATGCAATTTGGTTTACTGTTAGTGTTAGTTTATTCCTTCAGGAAATTTGATTGATTGGATTTGATTAAATTGAATTGATTGGCTGTGCGATTTCATATACCATTGTCTATAAAGTTTAAAATTTATAGACAAAGGATTTTAAATTGTTGTTATTAGGACCTAAATACCGGTGATTTTGGAAAAAGAAAATTTTGAAGATTTTGGGAAAGGAATTATATTTATTCACTCTAATTGATGTTTTTGGAGGAACTAGAATACCACTGGACATTCCATATTGTTTTGATTCTAAAGTTTCACCATACTTTATCAGGAGGAATCCCCTCCTTGTCATTTTGATTTTTTGAACTTTGATTTTTCTCATTTGAGAATTTGAAAATAAAATTTTGAATTGGAAAACCCGGGTATTTAGATCTAAATTATCATCTGAAAATTTTGGATGCATACGATCTATTACAAAATATTCTCTTTATTTTGTCGCATATGATTGAGATATGATTGTTGGTTGCATGTAGATTTATACCAAACTTGTTTTTGAATGTAGAGTTACATCACATTTCTTTTGTCAGCCTGATTTCTTTTAGATTTCGTAAGTACAGATATGCAAGAGATTTCCATTTCATTCTTGTGCACCTGCATTTCAATAGAAGATAATAAATTACTTGCCAAAATATAAATCAAATGCAAAACGGTATGGAAATTTTAAATTGGTTGATGATTTTATGCCCCAGATATAGGAAGCCACTTGGTTTCTGTTTTCTTTGATTGGTTAGGAGCCTGTAGAGGCGATTTGTAGTTGTTCCAGTCAAGCCGCGCAAAGGAGACACCAGCGATTTTTTTTGAAAATTTAGGAGTTAGAAATTTTTTGAGAATTTTGAAAAAATTCTGACAACTAAAGTTTGGTTTTTAAGTTATATCTTGGAATAAATGAATAAAAGAGAACTAGTTGGTATTGTTGAATGAATTTAAAATATTTGAAAATTTTGGAATCTATTCCAGCAAATTTGTTTTGAAAAGTTAATAAGTCTAATAACTCATTTTAATTAATAGCTTTAAACTTAAGGGTTTGAAAACATTTTCTTCCTTGGGAATTTCGGTGATGAAATTCATTTAAGGAGGAAGAATGTAACAACCCAAAATTTTGGTTATTTGATTTTAAATGTTCAATTAATTTTAAATATTTAAATAATTAGATTTTTGAATTTAATAACTTATAATTCATATAGAGGGAATAATTAAATATTTGAATTGTGAACTAAATGTTAATTAAACAGATTAATAATTTTGTTTAACTCCTTTTAACTAATAAATAATATTGGAGAATTCGATTTGTAAATTTTTTTACATATATAAATAGACCGAATAATATCAATAATTTGACATTTAAATCTGTGAAATTAGCCTTTCGGGGCACCGTCTCGGATTTCGACGAAACCAGTTTTATTGGATCCGTAATAGTGAATTATTGTACGCCGTCAAGTTTCGTAATAAGCAGACGTATTGTTTGATCGTGCGGGATCGAAATGCGTTGAAGTTAATATTAGAAATTTAATATAATAACTGGGTTTAAAAACCTATCTTTTGCGTACGATCGAATTAGGACTCGAAACAAGTTCCATTGTGTTCGGAATAGGGGTATAATGTATAGAACGCCAGGCGACACACCTAGGTTGGAGTTTGAATTTTTCGGGTTTGTTTTGTTAAATATTTTAAAATTAAAATAATATATATGCATACATATCCACCATTTCTACCATACCCAGCCCCATACCTTCACAGTTCTAAGACTCATGCCTCCCCACTCTATATGAACATGTCTGTAAATTAAGAAATGATTTTCTCCTTTTAAACCAAACTTCAAAAATCAATATTTCAATAATTACTCAATGAAAAATCATCAAACAAGTCTTAAAAATCTAATTTTGATGAGAACTTCATCTGTGCATACTTTGGTGATGTTCGATCATAGTTTGGATTAGGGGTCGTGTGCTTGATGGTGCTAGGGTTGGGTTTTGTGGAGCGTATGGTGGTCGATTGGCAAATCAGAGTTTGGATTTGAACTCGTCGAGGAACGTATCACTACGGCGCAAATTTTCATGAAGTTCCATGGATTTTTAGGTCGCGCGACCTATAGTGCAGCGACGAGGAGACATCAGGTCGCGTTTCCAATGGTGGGCTCGAGCACGTGGTTTTTGGTTTGGGCAAGTGGAGATTGCACAGAGAAGTGCAATGACGAAGTCGGTTCGCGAAACGGAGCATTGTAGCTCCGTATCATTGTTGATCATGCATGGCCATGGAAGGAGTATCACTATGCAAGTTTGATTAGAGGATTTGTTGAAGAAATAGATGGGGGTAAAGTTGTAAATATGTTTAAGTTATTATATTATAATTTAAAATCTATCGATAACTTATAAATTTCGTATCTCGCTCATACGAGGTCGGATTTGGACGCCGTTCATTGTGTTGCACTCGTATGGACATTATCTTCGCAATGGAGTTGGTTTGGTCGGATTTGGAGCAAGTGAAAATTTAGGCTAAAATTGGACGGCCATTCGGTTTTAGTCCAAATTCGGGACGTTACAGCAAAAACGAAAATCAATGTGAGTTTAACTCACATCATATCAATGATATCATGCACGTTTATTGATTGTTTGGATATTAGTTAAATCATTTGATTGCTGGTTTGGTTGAATTTCCGTTTGGAAAATGGATGACATATTATATTGATCGTTATAAACCCATACGATTATATATATATAACCCATAACCATTGTTTTGCATAGAAAATTTGTAGAGAGACCCAAATGGGGTTTCTCACCAATAATTAGTTATTTACATCCCTATGCTTTTATATTAATGGTTAATTGAAAATAAATCCTGATATTCCATTTAAATTGTTAAGTGTCGTTATAGAAATTTTGCCATATCGTCATCTATTAAATTCCATCCCCAAGCCCTATCGTACGAACTTGAGCTTGTGTTTCCGCTAACAAGAGTATTGAAAATTCATTAATCATTTTTGATTAATGATAATTTAAATTAATTAATCATTTTAACTGATGATTTTGAAATTGATTCACCAATTTAATTAACGTTGTTTAAAATTGGTTTATCTTTGGATTTGATTAATCATTCTTGCTAATGATGATTTATGCTTAATTAATCGTTTTAATTAATGATTATTTGAGTTAATGGTAATTGTGTTTAATTTATTCTTTTAATTAATGGCAAAGGAGTTTAATTAATTTATTGAACTTAAATAATTATTTCAATTGGTGATAATTGAAATTAATAATCATTTAAATTAATGATATTTAAAAGTAATTAGTCATTTTAAATAATGATATTTGAATTATATTAATCATTTTAATTAATGATTGGTTTAAATTTAACCAATTGTTTTAACTAATGATATTTGGAATTTAGTTAAATCATTTTAATTGATGATATTTTATAATTGCATAAATCATTTTAACAAATGATATTTTAATTAATTGTTTTAACTAATGAGGCTTCGATTTAATTAATTTACGATTCTTTGAATTTAATTAATTGTTTTAATTAATGGAATTTAAAATTACTAATTATTTTAATAAATGATGTTTGAGATGACTTATTCGTTTTAACTAATGATTTTTCGTATTTAATTAATCTTTGTAATTAATGATATTTAAAGTTAATTAATCGATTTAATAAAAGTGATTAAAGTAAATTAACTAATATAATAAAATTGCTTTAATAAACCGATTTAAAGTTATTAAACTGATTTAAAGTT
Source organism: Allium fistulosum (assembly GCA_030737815.1). Taxonomy (NCBI): domain Eukaryota; kingdom Viridiplantae; phylum Streptophyta; class Magnoliopsida; order Asparagales; family Amaryllidaceae; genus Allium; species Allium fistulosum. The sequence continues at coordinate 1,264,535,774 of CM060901.1, read as the reverse complement.
ATTAAACTGATTTAATAAAGATTTTAAATTTAATTTACCAAAGTTATAAAAGTGTTTGGAAATAATTATTTATTTTGTTAAAGATAATGGATTTGTTTGTTTAAAAGAGATTTTAAATGTGATTAATTATCTTTTGGGATAAGTAATATTGTTTTAAAGTTATAAAAAGGAATTGAAACTCGATTATTGGAATGTTAACTTGGATAATCTTCTGGGTGTTCAGTCAGATGTTGGTTTAGGACTTCGAGGTCGTGCACTTGGAATAATTATTCTCTTAACGTATTAACAATCAGGAACTAATTCTAAAGGTGTTTTACCAATATGGAAATATGGAAATCAAGCATAAGTTCAGTTCGTTTTTAAAATAGACAGTTTGATTCGTTTATGGTAATGGATTATTTCCATAAAGTAAATCACTCAAATGGAAACGATTTATTTGTATAATTAGCACTAAACATCGAAGAAGTAAACTTTTCACTATTTCAAAAGTTAAGAATAATCGTTAGACATAACTTTGAGGTAACACTACCTTGACTTGTCCGGTATTATTTATAACCAAGAAAAAGTACAAGTTTGAATTCAATGAGTGGTGATACGTATACAAGACTTAATTTCCAAATACAATCATTTTATATTCTCGATAGTTGGTATCTCAGCTATCGGTTAATTCAGCCACATTATTAATGTCATTCTAAGATGATTTATTGCTCTGTTGAGCCTTCCTATCCTTTGTCGGAAGTGACTAACTCCAAAGAGCTAAGTGGCGTCTAGCTATGTGGGGTAGCTCCCATCAAAAGGGTATTTCTCATCTCTTCTAGATATTTTTTTACCGTCACGTGAAAAACGGTTTGTGTTTAGATGTGAAATATTCGGATTCTTGGGAAGATTTGGCGGGGTCCAGCTGGTACTTTTCCCGAGGAGGTCACTGAGTATATGACCTTCTCAAGAGTATGTTACTAGAGGTATATTTAAGGGGGGCCGCACTCTCCTTGTCATTTGTTGGAAATTTTGCTTTCGTTATTCGATTCAAAATCCATGAATCTGCTTTAGATTTAAATTGCCACGAGTAGAGCAACTCCTCTTCACGGCATTTAAGTATTGATTTAGTCCTTTCTATCAACTTGGACTGTTACCTTATTCAATCCATTCTATCAAGTCGACTGGTTTCCTTGTTCTATCCATTCTGTCCAGTTTGGATTTTACTCGGTTCATTTTCATTCTTTCAAGTCTGGTTTTAATATCAATTATGCCCATTTCTATTTGCATTTGTTTCCTGATAATTATTTATGTTTTTGCCTGTATGGATGTTATTCTTGTTAGGTGAAAACCCATTCCGCGTTAGCGGCATGTCTCACAGAACTTTTATATGTTCCTCATTATTTGAGTTATATGACGCTGGTATTTCCAGACTGATCCGGGTGTTATTTTATTATAATGCTTGGGTTAGACCGAGTATTTTCCCAGGTTGTCCATGGTGTTATGAAGGTCTTGAAGGGAGCTGAAGATTCACCCATCGTAGTATTTTATTTTCCGCTGTATTATATAGTATACCTAGGAATTTGTAAGGTCAGGATTTTATAACTATCCAGCTGATAAGGTTTGTTTGTAACTTTGATATACTCTATATATTTGGAGTGATAATTTCTATTGTCCTTGTTATATTATATATTGTCGATTCTGCTGTGAGATTATGTTTTCCTCTGTTCTATGTTATTTTCTTTTTATTTACCCTAATAATTTTCCCTTTTTCGATTGGATGCACGACATTGGAACACAGTGGAAGTGTTCGGTGTCGACTTTCGATGGTCATAAAGGCGGGTCGTTACAATTTGGTATCAGAGCTGAAGGTTAAGCAAGAACCTTGGCTTTGGTAGGTTTTGGCTCATTAGAGATAGGGTATATGACACCCTAGAATGAGTTTGAGAGTATTATATATACGAGGGCGTATTTGTTAATGTTATAAAAACGTATTATGTTAATTGGTCTATTGAGTTTTTATGAATTCTGGTCGAGACGTGGGATGCCACGGTATCGATAAGGGTTTCTAAACACTTGACAAAGGCTAACAGACATGGTATTGAAATTTTTGAAAATTTCGGTAAATTAAATATTTTGCCTAGGATTATATTTTATATATATAAAGGAATAATTTTCAAAACTTTATATAGTTATAAAGTATGTTGGTTTAAATGTGATAATATTTATTTGTTATCACTATTGATTGTTCGGTTATGCTTAATTTAAATTAAAAGCATTGATTGTTGTTTGTTAATTGTTAAATTGTGCTCGGTTTAATTAGGAGCATTTATAGTTTTGATTTAAAACGAACCCTTTGTGAATTAGTTTACACAATTTAACTACAAAGGTGTTCTGAGAAATTGTTAACTTGAAAATTCACCTTTTAATAATGTTGGTTTAAGGATTAAACTTTAATAAAAGGTTGTTAACATAATCTAAATAATGGGATAAGATATTTAGAGAATAAATATTCGAGATAATTCTATTATAATAAAGAAGGATTATTAAAAAATGAAATGATTTTTATATAAAGATAGTTTTATATAAATTTAGTTTGTAAAATACATTTAAAAAGGATTTTTGAATCTAAATCATCTCTAAGGTGAGACATCTATGGGTTCATCATGATTTCATAAGGGAATTCAATTGGTTATCTAACTATGGTTCATCTTCTATAGTTATATAAGTGAAATAGGTAAGGATTTGAACCATATAAATAATCATCATAAAACAGTCTAAAACCTCATAAATCCATCATAATAGAACCCAATGAGGGTTCAAAACATCATATTAGAAATCACTATAAAACCATCAATACCTGCAAGCCTTCATCTTACTCAAGGCTATAATAACGTCCTCATAAAAAGGTGAAATCAAAACATCCAACACTTCATAGAAAACTGCACATGCTTACATCGTGACTAGTACTAATATTTGGTACCATAAACATCGTGATGACTGGAGTCAAGTAACATCATAACATCGTGATGACTATAGTCTATAATATCATAATGACTCCTAGTCAGAAAGACCCGAGTTAATAACATCGTGATGATCAGAGTCGCAACTACATCGTGGTGACTACAATTGAGTACTCGTGGTCTATAGTACTAGTAAACATCGTGAATGTGTCTCAACTTCTCGGATAGGAACCCAATAGGTGTTAACGTACGTCCCATACCATACATTCACACCTAACGGTTTACTAGCCGTTAGTTGGTGCTACACTAGTAAAACATCATAAACATCATGAAAATATACTCTGCCTCGTCTCATCGGCGAGTAAATACAATTCCCTACTTGTCTCATCTCATTGACGAGTACTAGTGGCATTGTGACTTGTCTCATCTCATTGACAAGTAAAAGCCATCATAATACATCTCAACATCGTAAAGTCATCATAAAGAAGCACACCTCATCTCATTGGCAAGTAAAAATAACATTTAGATGGTTATTTATAACCATAATTCCAAATAGGAATTCTAGCTCTTAATTCGCCTCATTTCATCGGCGATTAAGAAATACATCTAAAAATGGTCCTTCATCGAATATACTCTTAAATTGGAGTTCTTGGACCATATAATCTACCCAAAATTTGATAACATCTTAAATCATTTCAAACAGTTCATCGAAAGGGTTTCGATCATATAAGTCTGATATTAAGCGAAAAAACAAATCCATGTGTCCCATACCACATGTTTTACTTTACCGTTTAATTGTCTTTCTCATACGTCCAAAATTCATAAAAATAAGTAATTTTATTTATAAAATAATTTTATTAGAGGAAAACAGGAATTTAAAAAGATTTTCCGAAAACGATTATTAAAACCAATATTTGAAATTTCTTTATTGTAGGAAATAAATATGTTTTTATTCAGAAAAATAATTTTAAAATACTATAAAATAATATTTTGAAATGTCCATATATTTCAAAAATGGTTTAGTGAAAACCGTTCTCGAAAACAATAAAAGCTAAGAAGGATATCTCAAAACCGATTACTTGAATTCAATACGAATTCAATACAAATTTATCCCAAAATCAATTCAAATTCCATTTAAATTTGAATTTTAAATTCTCCCAATATAGCTAGCTTACTTATAGGCATCATAGCTCTCAAAATATCTAAAAAACAACATCAAAACCGAACGAGAATGAGTGCAAAAATGAGCTAATACAATTCTAAGGTCGATGATTGTTATTGCTGTCATTTTGCACTCAGGACAGCAACATACAACATAATTTCGACCAAGAAAACTTCATAATTTCAGAAAGCTCAAAACATGAAACTTGTAGAACATGATCTATGCTTTCCAGAACATCCCAAATTATTGAATTTGGTTAAGAAACGAAAGGTTATGGCCAAAACAATTCTCAGGTCGATGATTGTTGTTGTTGTCATTTTGCACTCAGGACAACAACATACAACATAATTTCGACCAAGCAAACATCAAAATTTCAGAAAACTCAAAACATGAAACTTGTAGCTCTATGTCTAAGCTTTCCAAAGAATCCAAAATTATTTAATTTGGTTAAGAAACGAAAGGGTTATGGCCAAAACAATTCTTATGCCTGTGATTGTTGTTGCTGTCGATTAGCTCTCGGGACAACAACAAACAAGCACGATTTTGATCAAGAAAACATCAAAATTTAAGAAAACTCAAAACATAAAACTTGTAGCACTATGTCTAAGCTTTCCATAAAATATAAAACTATTGAATTTGGTTAAGAAACGAAAAAGTTATGGCAAAATTCATTTCAGCTTAAATCTCAAACAAATTTTTTTCACAAGATTATCACTTTCAGCTAGCAAATTTGTGAGCTTGCACTCACCTGCTGATTTAGCAAAGAATTTAGGTGCAAGCAATGATCTTTGATGGATATAGAAACTCTAGGAACCTGTAGAAGCTTAAAACAGAACATGCAGAAAGAAGAAGATAGAGTTACAAACAACCTCTTTTCAGAAACAAAATTTGATGAAATAACTTGAGATATTGGTGGTGATTACCTGTTATAATCTCTTATTAGCTAATGTTCTCTCTAATTTTAGCTAGTTAGAAACAAGATTTTTAGTTTGGTAAAGAGGAAGCCATAGTTATCTTTTTACTGTAATTCTGTTTTGAGAAGATGATGAACTTGGGAAAGAAACCTATTATAACAACCCTAGATTTTGGCCTATATTTTAAAATGTGACTTTATTTTATTTTGAAACTATTTTAAACTTGTTTGATTTCAAAATTTTCATTTTTTTAAAATAAATGTTAATTATTATGTGAACTATAATTTCAAACTAGTATAAATTGGTTATTTTACTAAAAAGTGAATTTCTGTTCAAACTGATAAATCTTTGGCTTTTAAACTTCAAATTTTAATTATTTAAAATCTTAAATTTTATCTTTTATTATGAAAATAGATACAATAACATGAACACTGTTTTTTGTTTCGTTGGAAATGGAATTAAATTGTGAAAGTTATGTACATTTTAATTTTGAGTGCAATTTATTTTATTCTGCAATTTTGTTATTTTAAATTGTATAAATTATATTTTCTTTGTCATATTTTCTTTTAATATGTGTTAATATGTTATTTTATGAATATTTTTATCTTTTAATAATTTTAAAGTGATAGTATAATTTTTCTAAAGTTTACTTGAATTTACTTCAATTTATGAAACCTAGTTTCCATTTTCTTTGCTATTTTCTTAATTTAATTATATATAATTAAAATTTATTTATTTATTTTATGCATTCACTTTTATTTGCTGTTTTTACTTTATTTATATTCATTCTACATGTATTTAAATTAAAATAGATTTTTCCAAAGTGTACTGAAGTTATTTCTAATTTTTAAAGCCTAGTTTGCATTTTTAAGCCATTTTCTTAATTTAAATTCTATTTAATTAAAATTTAATTATTTATTTTATATTTTTATTTTCATTTCTTAGTTGTCATCTTTATTTCTCAGTTTTTATATGTATTTATAAATTACAAAATAAATAAAAGAAATTTGAAAAGTTGTGACCTTTGATTTGTCTAAGTCCTTTTGTATTCCACCGTTTCATTTTAATCAATACATCTTTTATTTTTATTTTATTTTTGGCCGTACCCTTCTGTATTCTTTTCAGCTGCATTCTCTTCTCTTTTTCATGAAAATTTCATCCATTTCTCAAGAAAAAAACTCACGGCCATCATTGAGCAAAGGTTTGGGTAAAATTCATCTTCTTCTTCCTTTGTTTTCTAGTTTTTCTATTGATTTTGCATATGTTCTCTACCTTCATAGCTCCACTCCTCCTCAACCAGATCTGGTCCAACCTCCACCACCCCCTTTCTATGATCATTACCCACCCTACTACACCACCAAGGTAGGCCAAGCACATCCATGGCAAGGAGCACCACCAAAATCAACAAAAACCACCACATATTACACTATCCGAGCCTAGATTGTTAGCACCACCTTCTACCACCATTTGCCACCACTACCACCACCACCACCACCTCTGACCTGACCTCCAACCTCTGCCACATCATCCACCATCACCAGCACCCACTGGCCGTGACCCATGACCTCTGGCCGAACCTATTTGTGCCAAAGATGTGAGGTTATGTTGCATTGTTTAGCCTTGAACACCTAGTTTTTGCACCTAGACTTCACCACTTTGTTAACGCATGCTAGGCCGACCCTATGGAACCCAAAACCAGATCCAAACCCACCCCTTAGCCATGCATTTCAGATTTGGAGCTGAAGCGTAGATGGTAGAAAGCAAGTGCAAACACTTTGGTTTTGTTTTATGCAGTTGTTCCAAACATTGTTTAGTGGCATCCTGTTTTGAAACTTATGTTTTATATATTTGTTTTGTGTAATGTTTTCAAGGGATATAGCTTTGGATCTCCCAATCTCAAATCATTGTCGTGCTTTCGTGCCTTTGGAAATCTTTGTTGTGTGTTTGTGGTTGTCATCTCCAGCTTGAACAAGTGAGTAATTCTCACCAGACAATGTGTACTTATATAACTAGTAAACTGACACCATTTGAATCTGTAAAATTATATCATCCTGTTATAACTGTTATATTATGATCATATGATGCTCACCCCTATTATTACTCATGTTATATCATCATTTACTGTTATATAATGCTATTCTGTTATTTATATCAGTTTATCACACTTCAAGTTCCCTGTAGATTAGAAATCACAATGGGTTGAAATGATACATACCCGAACGGACTTTAGAATAGGGAAAGATCGTTATGGGCTGAAATGATAAGCCTGAGCGACTTTTTATTTATTTTATTTAACTTGGGATTGCGGGTTTGAATTGATAGAACCCGGTTTTCTTTGTAAACTGCGGATTGAAATGATACATATCCGTATCACTTGACCTAGGCTAGAAAATTATATACAGACCCGTGGTTTATATATTTCTCTAAAAATTTTAAAATATTATAGAAATGTAAATATTATGATATTTTGATTTAAATTTTATTAAAATGATTTCTATAAAATATTAGTGATTTTCTACAAATTAAATAAGTGAATTAAGTAAATGGTGAAGTAGAATTTGAAATATAAGTCAATTTTGGAATTTATGATTTTGTTTATAAATGGAATTTATTTAAAGTAAGAATATATGACAAATTTGATTTAAAAGATGAATTTAATGATCTTTATTAAGTAATAATAATTTTTAAAAGTGTTAATGATTTTGTATAAATTAAAATATGAAATAAATGAATGTTTAAGTTGAATTTTTTTTATATAAACTTAAATTGGGAAATTGTGATTTTTGTTAAAAAGTGAAATTTTAATTAAGTAAAATAAATGGAAATAAGTTATATTTTGGAAATTTAAACTTAGTTGTTAAGTTAAGAATTTAATTAAAGAAATGAAAGTTTATTTGTTATTTAATTTGATTTGTATGAAAATTTGACTTTATAAAATCATAGAAATAAAGGTATTTAAATGATTGTTTTAAATGTGAAAATATATAAGTTAAAATGATTTATATTAAAAGTTAATTATGTGTGAAATTGTAAATAAAACACTGAATTTGATTTGACAACATTTTTGAAAATGTAATATAAAGGTATTACAGCATTGGTAAATGCTGTAGTTGTTTTAAATGAACCATATAGCAAATTTGAACTAAGGGTTATTATAGCACTTTGTTAGTGCTATAGTTGTTAAATTTAACTAAAAGTTTTAATTGAAACTAAATTAAGATATTACAACATTTTAAATGCCGTCTTTTGTTAATGGACTGTTTTTAATCATAACATTTCGTAGCATTTTCTAAGTGCTGCGAAAGTTGTATTTTCTTTGTTTAATAAATTCAAATGAATAAATGATCTTTGTCGATACCGAAAACCGAAAACCACTTTGACAACTGTGTAATAATGATTGGTTGTTAAAGAGACCGGGATTGGATATGGACATACTCTCTGTCGATACCGAAAACCACTTTGACAACTGTGTAGGCGGTGGAGTTTCCAGAATGAAGTAGGATGGTGACGACGATCCTAAGGTATATACATGGACCCAACTCCCGTGAGTTGGCATAAGGTGGCTAAAACAGGAGCGATCTCGGACCAGTGAGGTAGCACCTCTTATCGGACACACTTCTTCGATACCATTCTATTACTTGTGATTGATTTGGTGCGCACCCTTGATTTGGGAGTGTTGTTCGAGGTGGAGCGCTAGTGGCTGCTATGCGTTTCCATCGGCCCGTGTGCGTAATTGGTATATCTACCCTGGCATTGCCTTATGTGCCGTGTCACCTACCATATCGAGCCCACTACGATTTTGGTTTAAAGATCCGACCGCGTTAAGGTTCACCATCCCCTTAACGCTATTTTCTATATGATTATACTTTACTAATTAGACACTACTGTATATAGCGTATATTACTACATAGTAGATAGTTTAACGGATCCTTAAAGAATGGCGATCCCAAGCATTCTTTAAGTTACTTGTACCTTATTACAGTTCACTTGAGTTGGTTTACATTATATAAGTATATATTGTCCTGACTCGAGTGTTTTGTGTTATGCTTTACGCTCGGGTCAGCCTGAGTTATTCACAGAATTGGATTTCCACTCTCTTGGAGATTTGAATCGCTGGAGATTATCTGCTTGTCTTGTCCTATCTATTTCAGTTCCATTGTTCTACTCGGCTTGTACTTGGTTATTTATTGAGACTTCTGTTGTACTCTATTTCTTCTGTTATATCTTATGTAACTCTGATATATTTATACAGTAGCTTCATGAACTACTATTTCTTTTACTTCCGCTGCATTATTTTACTCTGTGTCTGTGATCTGTGATTATATATATTTACTGTATATTCTGAGATTTGCCAAATTTTATTTACAACGCGGTATTTTGAGCAATTCAAGTCCGACATGTGCGGATGCGAATGGTTGAAAATATCGGGTCGTTACACCTACGTTCAAACTTTTCTCCTGAGTATTCTAGAAATGGGTATTTGGTTTGAACCCAATATCCAAATACCCACATACCATACTTAGCCTAAAGTTGGCTAAGTAATCATGTTTTCACTCTTTAATTCTCATATATTCACATTATTTACTCATTTAAAAACCAAATAAATTTTTACAACCAAAAGTTTATGTAAACTAAAATATTTTCACAACAAAATAAAAATTATTTTAACTATAAAAATTAATTTCTATCACTAAAACCATATTTTCACATAAATGCATTAATTTACACCTTTTGTTACAGAAAACACTATTTTTAACATAAAAATTTATACAAAAATTATTTTCTTGTCAAAACCAGTACAACAAACCATGTAAACTTCATTTTTACATCAAAATATTATTTTAGAACAAAATTCCATCTTTTGATTTATAAAGTACATCGTAATAAATTCATATACTTCATGTAAAATTGATAAAAATTACATTTGGTAATAATTTGTGAAATTATCGCATTTTACCAAATTAAAACTATAAAATTCTCATTTTCTCTAAACTAACATAATAGATCTTTTTAAAACTATATTTTTACCATTTTACATTTATTTCAAAAAATTATTATTGAATTAATTCTTCTATCTCACTTAATTATTCAATTAACACACAAATCAAAATATTTCCAATATTCACCATTTATAACAAATATTATCATCTTACTCCATTTTATTTCTTTCCAAATTTATTTTTTTATACAAAATAAACAATTTTAAATCTCCAATTTATTTTTATTTTCAAATATTACAGGTAATCACCAAAACCATGGGTTGTTACAATTTCTTTGGGATACTTAGGAGGGAATCGTTTCGATTAGTTTTATGGTTATCTGAATAATCTTCTAAGTGACGATCAAATGTTTGCTTAGATGGAAGTTGTGGTGTACTTAGTAAATTATTCTCTTTATCATGGTGCGATCGAAATTAGTTCAAAATTCGAATAAACCCAAAGTAATGTATTAATAAATAAATTGTCTGAAGTTATTATATATAAAAATATATGCAATATGCTTTCAAAGTTGAGTTTTGAAATTAAAACCGGGTATCTAATCTTTAAGTTCCCTTAAACGGGAATTGTTTTCCAAAAAAAAGGTTTTTGTAATAAGAGATTGTTTTGATAAATAAGATTTTTCCCTTAGATAAGATATGGGATAATTTAACACATGGTTTAAATTGGGTTAAATTAAATAAGAAGTTTTGGATAAACATTATTTCTTTTAAAACCATATAATTATTTAAAACATCTAAGTAGTATGAACTACTTGTTGATTGGGTCAACCTATAAATATTATTCGTTTTAACGCTCTAAGTTAAAAAGGTTAATAGGTTGACTCAGTTTTAAGAAACCATAATTTGATTTGATCTCCATCTAGTTCTTTGAGAAAGAAAAAAAATTTGTGTGTACTCTTAGGATATTGAAGAGTATTATATGAGTAAATAAAGGAAATAAGTTATTATTTGATGTTTTATAAAGAAATGACTTTATAAAATATTTTAAAACTTGGGTGTGAATTTATGAAATAATTCATAAATAATTTTAGTATTGAATAAATTAATGTAATTAGGAAAACTAATAAAGTATAGAGTATAACTTTCCATTTTGTCCAAGTGAGTTTGGAGAATCTTCTAAGCAATGATCAAAGGCTAATGAGCAAAAAGATACACTTAGATAATTATCAATATTTTTGGAAAATCAAGAAAGTTTTGAACCTAAGTTAAGGTTTGTTTGTTAGCCATTTAAAATTTTGAAACAATGTTAAGTGATAAGTTTCCCCTTATGGAATTTGATTTACTGTTACTGTTAGTTTATTCCTTCACGGAATTTGATTGATTGGATTTTATTGAATTGAATTGATTAGTTTTGTGATTTCATATATCATTGTCTATAAAGTTGAATCGACTAGAATATCATCCACGAACACAAGCATGTACTTTTTTAGTCGATCTCTAAAGACACGGTACATAAGCTCAACAACGTATGTCGGTGCATTTTGTTAGAACCTCTCTTATTGGATTTTAATGACAACAACTATACAATCATATTGTAGATTTTCTCTAACAAATATAAAGGTATATGATAAGCAAGACTAAAGCACTTTGAGCATCGGAGAATCAATAAAGCTAAAGTGGAGTATTTACAAAGAGCTCGACATGAAGAAAACTCATTGTAAGGTCATATACTTATGGTAGTGTCTTAGATAAGTTTGTACAATCTCCCTTGAGTAATATGAGATCATATATTTGCATTAAAAGTTTTATTCACTCAACTCATTCATGTAAATGAGTTTTGAATTTCTCAGGAGCTCAGACGTCTGGGTGCATTTTCCAGACTAGGGTCATGATCTTTTGAACTAAAAACTTTCTGCTTTGAATTCTTCTCAAAATGGACGTCTAGGTCTGAAGTCAGACGTCTGATATAAGAAACCAAATGTCTTAAAACCCATATTTTTAAACTATATTTCTTCTGTTTCAAAAATGTTCACAACTAGATGTGTAACGTCCCAGATTTTCGCGTTCGAAAATCGACATCCATACTTTACATCGTACTCGAATGTCGTAGATTCGAGCGTTCAAATCCGAGTCGCCGGAGCTTATAACACAGTTAAGTAAATATCACAGCGGAATAAAAAGAATATAGATATACAACATCTGATACAATATCCAAATACAATGATGATACAATGAATATCTATATACATCAGAGATATGATACAACAAATAGCAGCGGAAAAGAAAACGATAACATCAGCAGCGGATAATCTCCATCTTCAAAGCGCCAATCCATAAATAACTCGAACTCCCAATAACGAGGCACAAAGATAAGCAAGTGCAGTCTGATCCAAAGACTGAACCAACTCCAGAAAATCTACTAAACCTGAATATCTGAAAACCCCAACTCTAGACTGCTCGTGTAAGAAATTATGAGCACCCAGAGTTTAGGAAAGGAACAATAAACTCCGGATCAGTCATGGGACTGGTGTGAGCAACAAAAACAGTTTATCTTTAAAACAAATAGCAGGAGAATTTAAAGTCAATTCGAAATGCTTTTGGAAAATGAAACTACCATAAGACCTCCCACCACACACACAATGCAAACGCAGAATTGGAGGAGATTTCTTCTTATGATAGTCAAAGATGCTTACTACGCAAAATCAAATCATTTGATATTATTACTAGTGCATAGTGCAGAAAACAATTTCGAAAGTAGAATATCAATCTTAGCCAGCATAGACATTTCGAACTATGCCTACTATAGCTACCATGTTCAATAGCAGGTTACCACCACATTCCATGGCAGGTAATACAACTAAAACCGTACAGGGATCGTATTGTTTTGTTTGGATTTCCAACAAATGGTCAGGCTAAGGAACTTCCTATTCCACGAAAGAAACGCCTCTGGCGGGACATTCCGAGAACCAACTGTTCTCTGCCAAACAAGGCTGGCAACCCCTTTTCCCAAGGGATAAAAGAAACCTCAGATATGCCACCCCCGGTCCTTTGGGACCTTTAACCGAGGTACCTCTAATCCAACATCACACGTCATAAATAAAGTGTGTCCACATGAGTAAGTATCTGGGCTCCATACCATGATACTACCCTTTTCCAGAAGGAATGGTCATACCCTAGGGGAGCTACCCCTGAAAACCTTGCCGCACAATTCCTGTTTCGACCATTACCGGGTTGTGAGGCTCGACGAAGTCTCGTCCACAAAGCTACGTTTTTTTCAAAAAGCCACGCTTTGGGTCAACAGATGATCAACCTATGATCACAAAGATAAATGATCAAACAAATGATCATATCACAAATGATCAAACACTGATCATCACACAGCAACACTCAGCATGCCACATTACCAAATTGGGATATATCGCTGATAACTTCAACTACATAACCTCTGAGCTCGTACGTCTCAGAGAAGGGTGTTAAGCTAAAAGAATAAATTCTCCGCCACCAAACAGAAATGTATTTGAAAGAAATCGGCTTTATATCTCAAAGTGTAATGTCAGACATGTATCCATACAAGTCTGTTCCGGGATCGAACAGAACCGAAGGCACTTCTCACGAAGCCCTTGCAATTCCGGATAACTTTCAATCACGTCCGGACTTCCCGTCACAAAAGAGTGATATAAATCTCTATACCGGCGCGACTCAGTGCAGAGACATTCGACAGGTTGTCCTTTCATTTTCGAAAAATATCCGGTCTTCAACACCGGTCTTCAAATGCTATCCATATACGACGTATCACCATTCGGAATGAGTTATACGACCCAAAGGTCCTTTCCCGGCTAACCCGAATAGTGAGCGAAATATTTAAAAACATACGGATATTGGGATTTCAATTAAGTCACAACTTAAACCCAAACTTTCTTTACAAATGGTTTATCAAATTACCATTTTAATCTTTTTTTTTAAAAAAAGATTCAATTCACAAAGTTCACTTAATTTCACAAAGATTCATTCGTAGATTTTCCAAATCAATTTCCCTTTCAATTTGATTAATTCGTTAAATCTTTAAATCAAAGATTTAACTCATAGCTTTCAAAACAATTCCATTTCAAATGGTTTAAACAAAACATCATTTTAAATCTGTTAAAAATAACAGATTTGGTTCATAGCTTTCAAAACAATTCATAACTTGGAAAATCCATTTTTCAATTTACTTGAAATTCCTTTAATTAACTGGAATTTCATTTCTTATCTGAAAGCTTTTATTCCTTTAAAATAAACAGTTTTTATTTGGAAATTTGATTCATCTATACGAGTTAAAGTTCTTGGGTTAAATCCAAATTTTCAAACAATACTTTTAAAATGGTTTAAATTCATATGAACACATTTATAACATTTTTAACCGTAATTTCAAATCATAGGATTCAATTTCAAACTTGAATTCAAATTTAAATCAAATTATTTAAATTTCAAAACTCGATTAAGTTATTCAAAATAACTTTTATCTTTGAAATTCCATTTCAAAAGCTTTTCACTTTTTATTTTAAACCCAAATTTCAAATTTCAAAATCAATTGAAATTAAAATTTCAATTTCAAAAACATTAAATTTACATCATCTGTGACTTAACCGATTTCCACGTGAAATCCATATTTGTGTGTGTATAAGTGTGGTCAAGGGTTTTACACACAATAGTGCAACATCAATCATCACAGATATATCGATAAGCGGTATAATCGATAACACTTATCTTCATTCACAAATCACAGGTATAATAAACTTATCGGTCACAAAGATTCACAATTATAATCTGATGTGGGTTTCGGATAACCAACTGGAATCCGACTCCCTGTCGCATCGAAATTCAAGTGTCGTTTTACGGGTCAAGGGGTTTGCATATTCATATAACAATATATACATCACAGATAAGTAAATTACAGATCATAACATAATCAGGATATATCACAAAGTATCACAATCAGGGATATCAAACAATTCAAATCATCCAATATAATCTGCATCCATAAGTAAGATCAATAAATTATCTGATTAATTCAAATCAGATTAATTTCTTATGAATTACTAATCCTGGTTAATTAACATTAATAAATTACAAATCATTTTGATTAATTATTCTTTAATCATTTATTATTTAATCATTAATAATAAATTTACTAACCTTTGATTATTAATTAATCAATCTTTAATTATTAAATAATTAACCTTTAATTATTTAATTATCTTTTAATTAATTAATTTTTCTCAAATTAATCATCCTAATTAATGTATTACATTATTCTTCAAGTAATTGTTGCTTAATCACTTGGTCTATCATCTTTAATCATTAATTAATTTTTTTATTAATAATCTTTAATTTACAAATTAATTGTTCTAAGAATAATTAATCTTAACTTTAAGTTTAAAAACCTTAATTAATTTAAGCAATTATCTATTTCATTAATTTATCACATGAATTAATTATCCATTTAATTCCCTTAATAATTGAATGAATTATAATTTATTAAATTCTAATTTAACTTTAAGATAAAATCATTCATATCGATATTTGGAAAACATTCATTTCCAACTTAAATTTCAAATTCCTTTAAAAACACTTTTAAACACTTAACCACTTTAAGTTAGAAATAAATTTAACTTAAAACTTTATTTATTTACAACTAAGTGTCCAAACTGACTCGAAGTTATATTTAAACTTTGATTTAAAATTTGAATTTAGTCTTAAATTTTCAAAACAGAACAGTTCAGGTTCAAAGCCTGGAACAACTCTCTGACCCGAGCGAATTTTAATTAAACTCGAGCCTTCATTCAAAATTCGCGAGCAAAATTCAAAACTTCCCGAACACAAACCCGAGAATGAACTCGAGACCCATCTTCTTCCCCACAACTTCACCCAGACACACAAGTATACGCGTGCACGTGCACGCGAGCTCGTCGCCCCTCCGGCCAACATCGATCATTTTCCCTCATCGGCGACTGAACCCCAACCCTGTTCCGACATCAAGATCCCCATCGTCTCCTCGAATCGAATTTGAGTAAAAACCCAAACCTGGAAACAGCGACACCTACCTCACCCAAACCTAGAACGCCGCCGTTCTCACAACCACGATCACCTGGAAACTCGAAATTCCAGCCACACGCTCGTCTACGACCGTTCTTCCACCTCCCAAAGTTTCGTTCAACTCGGTTTAACAGAGGTGACAAAAATCACCTCGTTCCAGATCACAACAAACCCAATCATTAAACCCTAGAGCCGCTTCATTCTTACATCTCATACAATAGAAAAATTATATTATAATTTTCTCAACTTCATTGATGGGCAAGCCAGCTTCGATCAAAATTTCAACACTCAACGTTCATTCGATCACCAGTAATCGACCCAAAAGCATATTTCGTTCTAACCAAAAATGCTCATTCAATACTTAACTAAAAAATGTGATTTTAGTTTTAAAAATCATGACTTGGAGTATGAATTCAATATATAATCTTGAATTTATATTTTACAACAATCGATTTTATCACATATCTACCTACTTGCCTGTAAAACAAAGTTACTGTGTATATTTTACACCTCAGGGTTTAAATCAGCTTTTAACAATCTTAATATAAGTTTAAATATTTTGGTTTGGGTTAAAAGCTTAACTTAGCAATGATTAAATGAGAATCATATGAGATTTTGAACAAATATACAACCTGTAACACCTTCCAAAGTAGTACAGAGCAATCCCATCAATATTCAAAAATCAAAGCATATACAACCATATCATAGCAATCTCCTGAACTGTTATTTTATCAAACTTAAAGCTTTTAAATTTCTTGTTTACTCACAGATCTAAAGAAGGAGATACCGGGTTAAGTTACTCACCTTAAAAAGAAAGAACAGAGAAGCTTGAAAAATTGTTGAACTGGCTTTTAAAATTTGCAAATTGAAGCTTTTCCAGGCTGAAGCTTCTTTTTTCTTGATTTCCCTTGTTTGCCTTGATTTAATTTGTTTTGGTTTGAATCTTATTTACTTCAGATTTTAACTTAGTTTGATGGAAGAAACTGAGATGAAGCTTGTTTATTTAAAGTGAAGTTGTAGTTCACTTCAGTTTTTTTTTTCTTAGTTTGAATGGACGAATCTAGGTAGAAGGTGATACATATAAAAAGAAGTTTACATGTAAAAAATATTGCTTTGTACAATAGTTTGGCAGGGATATTTTAATCTTTGTTGGCCGAGACAATATGTTTTTGGTGGTTGATATATTTTCGAGTTGACCTTGCCTATACCAGCATTAAATGCTAAAGTCCTTTATGCCTTCATACTTGTGATACATATCTTTGCTGGTACAGGGAATGTTATCTTTTCTAACTTATATTTATTATCTGTATATATATATACACTTTTCACTTGCAAGCATTCATATGTATTTGTTTACTTGTTCATCTTCAAGTCTTGTATACATTTCTATTTCTTTGTTTTGAATATATATATAACTGTCTTTTTATGCAAGCTTACATATATATATTTTTTCTCTTTTTATACAGTTTTATACTCTTGCTTGCATACTTGTCTTTATAATTAACTGAATATATTTTATTTTGTTTACTTACTTATTATTCACTTTGCAAGTGCTTTGTAATAGAAACGCATTTCTATTTTTCATGTCGTTTAAATTTTTATTTACTCATTTTTATTCCATATACATATATATTCACATATATAAAATATTTAAATTTAAATTTATATGATTTATATCAAATTTATTTTGTATCGGGGAAACTCAAATCAATTTATCAATTGATTTTACAAATTTTTATTCAAAAATTTATTTAATTATAAAATTTGAATTAAATAAAAATCTGGGGTCGTTACAAACTTCCCCCCTTAAAAGAATTTCGTCCTCGAAATTCGCAGGCACGAAAATAACACAGAGATAGACAGATTCAATCTCTTATAATTCCTCAAACTTACGATATGAATTCCAAACTCAAGTCGGAATATCTCAAAATACATACCAATTTGTCCCTCTTCGGACTTTGGTATTCTCAAGAAATTACAATAGAATTTCAAATTTAGTTTTAAACGATATCGTTTTATCGATTTGATTCAATTTTATTCTCATATTCTATTAATCAATTTAATTCAATTTAAAATTTCCAATTTCAAATTCATTAAGGTTTTAAATCAAAAAGCTGATAAGAAACCGATGAAGATACGAAGTAAGATCTTCTACAACGATTCGTAGGGCCTTCATCACATCGAAACTACTTCCGGAACTGTCATGAAGCAATCAAAAGAATTTGGAAAGACGAATCAGAGAAAATTGAGAAGAGAGAGATGTTTCCACTGTTGCAGGGTATTGACCATTTATAGTCGTATTTCCCTGTTCTCTATCTCGTTCTCTTCTTGCACTCATACTCACTATCGGTGGATAGCAAGAGAATTTACTGAGACGTTCAGACGGATATCTTAGAGATTACTCATTCTAGAGTTTACTTCACTCTATCTCTAATGAGCTACTTAACGTGTTATACTCCTGAGCTAAAGTTCAACCTTAGCTCTGATACCAAATGTAACGTCCCAGATTTTCGCGTTCGAAAATCGACATCCATACTTTACATCGTACTCGAATGTCGTAGATTCGAGCGTTCAAATCCGAGTCGCCGGAGCTTATAACACAGTTAAGTAAATATCACAGCGGAATAAAAAGAATATAGATATACAACATCTGATACAATATCCAAATACAATGATGATACAATGAATATCTATATACATCAGAGATATGATACAACAAATAGCAGCGGAAAAGAAAACGATAACATCAGCAGCGGATAATCTCCATCTTCAAAGCGCCAATCCATAAATAACTCGAACTCTCAATAACGAGGCACAAAGATAAGCAAGTGCAGTCTGATCCAAAGACTGAACCAACTCCAGAAAATCTACTAAACCTGAATATCTGAAAACCCCAACTCTAGACTGCTCGTGTAGGAAATTATGAGCACCCAGAGTTTAGGAAAGGAACAATAAACTCTGGATCAGTCATGGGACTAGTGTGAGCAACAAAAACAGTTTATCTTTAAAACAAATAGCAGGAGAATTTAAAGTCAATTCGAAATGCTTTTGGAAAATGAAACTACCATAAGACCTCCCACCACACACACAATGCAAACGCAGAATTGGAGGAGATTTCTTCTTATGATAGTCAAAGATGCTTACTACGCAAAATCAAATCATTTGATATTATTACTAGTGCATAGTGCAGAAAACAATTTCGAAAGTAGAATATCAATCTTAGCCAGCATAGACATTTCGAACTATGCCTACTATAGCTACCATGTTCAATAGCAGGTTACCACTACATTCCATGGCAGGTAATACAACTAAAACCGTATAGGGATCGTATTGTTTTGTTTGGATTTCCAACAAATGGTCAGGCTAAGGAACTTCCTATTCCACGAAAGAAACGCCTCTGGCGGGACATTCCGAGAACCAACTGTTCTCTGCCAAACAAGGCCGGCAACCCCTTTTCCCAAGGGATAAAAGAAACCTCAGATATGCCACCCCCGGTCCTTTGGGACCTTTAACCGAGGTACCTCTAATCCAACATCACACGTCATAAATAAAGTGTGTCCACATGAGTAAGTATCTGGGCTCCATACCATGATACTACCCTTTTCCAGAAGGAATGGTCATACCCTAGGGGAGCTACCCCTGAAAACCTTGCCGCACAATTCCTGTTTCGACCATTACCGGGTTGTGAGGCTCGACGAAGTCTCGTCCACAAAGCTACGTTTTTTTCAAAAAGCCACGCTTTGGGTCAACAGATGATCAACCTATGATCACAAAGATAAATGATCAAACAAATGATCATATCACAAATGATCAAACACTGATCATCACACAGCAACACTCAGCATGCCACATTACCAAATTGGGATATATCGCTGATAACTTCAACAACATAACCTCTGAGCTCGTACGTCTCAGAGAAGGGTGTTAAGCTAAAAGAATAAATTCTCCGCCACCAAACAGAAATGTATTTGAAAGAAATCGGCTTTATATCTCAAAGTGTAATGTCAGACATGTATCCATACAAGTCTGTTCCGGGATCGAACAGAACCGAAGGCACTTCTCACGAAGCCCTTGCAATTCCGGATAACTTTCAATCACGTCCGGACTTCCCGTCACAAAAGAGTGATATAAATCTCTATACCGGCGCGACTCAGTGCAGAGACATTCGACAGGTTGTCCTTTCATTTTCGAAAAATATCCGGTCTTCAACACCGGTCTTCAAATGCTATCCATATACGACGTATCACCATTCGGAATGAGTTATACGACCCAAAGGTCCTTTCCCGGCTAACCCGAATAGTGAGCGAAATATTTAAAAACATACGGATATTGGGATTTCAATTAAGTCACAACTTAAACCCAAACTTTCTTTACAAATGGTTTATCAAATTACCATTTTAATCTTTTTTTTTAAAAAAGATTCAATTCACAAAGTTCACTTAATTTCACAAAGATTCATTCGCAGATTTTCCAAATCAATTTCCCTTTCAATTTGATTAATTCGTTAAATCTTTAAATCAAAGATTTAACTCATAGCTTTCAAAACAATTCCATTTCAAATGGTTTAAACAAAACATCATTTTAAATCTGTTAAAAATAACAGATTTGGTTCATAGCTTTCAAAACAATTCATAACTTGGAAAATCCATTTTTCAATTTACTTGAAATTCCTTTAATTAACTGGAATTTCATTTCTTATCTGAAAGCTTTTATTCCTTTAAAATAAACAGTTTTTATTTGGAAATTTGATTCATCTATACGAGTTAAAGTTATTGGGTTAAATCCAAATTTTCAAACAATACTTTTAAAATGGTTTAAATTCATATGAACACATTTATAACATTTTTAACCGTAATTTCAAATCATAGGATTCAATTTCAAACTTGAATTCAAATTTAAATCAAATTATTTAAATTTCAAAACTCGATTAAGTTATTCAAAATAACTTTTATCTTTGAAATTCCATTTCAAAAGCTTTTCACTTTTTATTTTAAACCCAAATTTCAAATTTCAAAATCAATTGAAATTAAAATTTCAATTTCAAAAACATTAAATTTACATCATCTGTGACTTAACCGATTTCCACGTGAAATCCATATTTGTGTGTATAAGTGTGGTCAAGGGTTTTACACACAATAGTGCAATCATCATAGATATATCGATAAGCGGTATAATCGATAACACTTATCTTCATTCACAAATCACAGGTATAATAAACTTATCGGTCACAAAGATTCACAATTATAATTCGATGTGGGTTTCGGATAACCAACTGGAATCCGACTCCCTGTCGCATCGAAATTCAAGTGTCGTTTTACGGGTCAAGGGGTTTGCATATTCATATAACAATATATACATCACAGATAAGTAAATTACAGATCATAACATAATCATGATATATCACAAAGTATCACAATCAGGGATATCAAACAATTCAAATCATCCAATATAATTTGCATCCATAAGTAAGATCAATAAATTATCTGATTAATTCAAATCAGATTAATTTCTTATGAATTACTAATCCTGGTTAATTAACATTAATAAATTACAAATCATTTTGATTAATTATTCTTTAATCATTTATTATTAAATCATTAATAATAAATTTACTAACCTTTGATTATTAATTAATCAATCTTTAATTATTAAATAATTAACCTTTAATTATTTAATTATCTTTTAATTAATTAATTTTTCTCAAATTAATCATCCTAATTAATGTATTACATTATTCTTCAAGTAATTGTTGCTTAATCACTTGGTCTATCAGCTTTAATCATTAATTAATTTTTTTATTAATAATCTTTAATTTACAAATTAATTGTTCTAAGAATAATTAATCTTAACTTTAAGTTTAAAAACCTTAATTAATTTAAGCAATTATCTATTTCATTAATTTATCACATGAATTAATTATCCATTTAATTCCCTTAATAATTGAATGAATTATAATTTATTAAATTCTAATTTAACTTTAAGATAAAATCATTCATATCGATATTTGGAAAACATTCATTTCCAACTTAAATTTCAAATTCCTTTAAAAACACTTTTAAACACTTAACCACTTTAAGTTAGAAATAAATTTAACTTAAAACTTTATTTATTTACAACTAAGTGTCCAAACTGACTCGAAGTTATATTTAAACTTTGATTTAAAATTTGAATTTAGTCTTAAAATTTCAAAACAGAACAGTTCAGGTTCAAAGCCTGGAACAACTCTCTGACCCGAGCGAATTTTAATTAAACTCGAGCCTTCGTTCAAAATTCGCGAGCAAAATTCAAAACTCCCCGAACACAAACCCGAGAATGAACTCGAGACCCATCTTCTTCCCCACAACTTCACCCAGACACACAAGTATACGCGTGCACGTGCACGCGAGCTCGTCGCCCCTCCGGCCAACATCGATCATCTTCCCTCATCGGCGACTGAACCCCAACCCTGTTCCGACATCAAGATCCCCATCGTCTCCTCGAATCGAATTTGAGTAAAAACCCAAACCTGGAAACAGCGACACCTACCTCACCCAAACCTAGAACGCCGCCGTTCTCACAACCACGATCACCAGGAAACTCGAAATTCCAGCCACACGCTCGTCTACGACCGTTCTTCCACCTCTCAAAGTTTCGTTCAACTCAGTTTAACAGAGGTGACAAAAATCACCTCGTTCCAGATCTCAACAAACCCAATCATTAAACCCTAGAGCCGCTTCATTCTTACATCTCATACAATAGAAAAATTATATTATAATTTTCTCAACTTCATTGATGGGCAAGCCAGCTTCGATCAAAATTTCAACACTCAACGTTCATTCGATCACCAGTAATCGACCCAAAAGCATATTTCGTTCTAACCAAAAATGCTCATTCAATACTTAACTAAAAAATGTGATTTTAGTTTTAAAAATCATGACTTGGAGTATGAATTCAATATATAATCTTGAATTTATATTTTACAACAATCGATTTTATCACATATCTACCTACTTGCCTGTAAAACAAAGTTACTGTGTATATTTTACACCTCAGGGTTTAAATCAGCTTTTAACAATCTTAATATAAGTTTAAATATTTTGTTTTGGGTTAAAAGCTTAACTTAGCAATGATTAAATGAGAATCATATGAGATTTTGAACAAATATACAACCTGTAACACCTTCCAAAGTAGTACAGAGCAATCCCATCAATATTCAAAAATCAAAGCATATACAACCATATCATAGCAATCTCCTGAACTGTTATTTTATCAAACTTAAAGCTTTTAAATTTCTTGTTTACTCACAGATCTAAAGAAGGAGATACCGGGTTAAGTTACTCACCTTAAAAAGAAAGAACAGAGAAGCTTGAAAAATTGTTGAACTGGCTTTTAAAATTTGCAAATTGAAGCTTTTCCAGGCTGAAGCTTCTTTTTTCTTGATTTCCCTTGTTTGCCTTGATTTAATTTGTTTTGGTTTGAATCTTATTTACTTCAGATTTTAACTTAGTTTGATGGAAGAAACTGAGATGAAGCTTGTTTATTTAAAGTGAAGTTGTAGTTCACTTCAGTTTTTTTTTTCTTAGTTTGAATGGACGAATCTAGGTAGAAGGTGATACATATAAAAAGAAGTTTACATGTAAAAAATATTGCTTTGTACAATAGTTTGGCAGGGATATTTTAATCTTTGTTGGCCGAGACAATATGTTTTTGGTGGTTGATATATTTTCGAGTTGACCTTGCCTATACCAGCATTAAATGCTAAAGTCCTTTATGCCTTCATACTTGTGATACATATCTTTGCTGGTACAGGGAATGTTATCTTTTCTAACTTATATTTATTATCTGTATATATATATACACTTTTCACTTGCAAGCATTCATATGTATTTGTTTACTTGTTCATCTTCAAGTCTTGTATATATTTCTATTTCTTTGTTTTGAATATATATATAACTGTCTTTTTATGCAAGCTTACATATATATATTTTTTCTCTTTTTATACAGTTTTATACTCTTGCTTGCATACTTGTCTTTATAATTAACTGAATATATTTTATTTTGTTTACTTACTTATTATTCACTTTGCAAGTGCTTTGTATTAGAAACGCATTTCTATTTTTCATGTCGTTTAAATTTTTATTTACTCATTTTTATTCCATATACATATATATTCACATATATAAAATATTTAAATTTAAATTTATATGATTTAATCAAATTTATTTTGTATCGGGGAAACTCGAATCAATTTATCAATTGATTTTACAAATTTTTATTCAAAAATTTATTTAATTATAAAATTTGAATTAAATAAAAATCTGGGGTCGTTACAAGATGTTTGGATGCATTTTTTAGATGTTTGACTTCTTATATCAATTCTTCCAACTGCCATATCTTGAAAAGACACGTCTCTTCTTTATCAATAGTTGCAACCTTTTATCAATGGTTTTTGTCTGAACAATTGGAACTCTTGAAAGAGACTTTTAGCAACTATATATAGATGGCAATTCCAAGAGTTTTAGAATTAGTCCTTTCTCTCTACTTTCTTATCACTTGTACTCTAAACTCTCTATTATTTTGGAACTTCCCAATTTCTTTCTATATTACTAGTAATTACTATTTATTTGGTGATCTACTTCCTTAAAACTCTCATGCACGTACTCATATAACTCAAGGGGAAATCATAGGAAGCCTTATATTATCAGTCAATATTTGTGTTGAACGATCACAAGTTTGTCAAGTCAGGAAATTACCGAATTCATATTCCTCCAGGCTAAGAGAGGGTATATTGATTAGTAGAAATTCTGAGGAAGTGCTTCAGGACTGGACTTAGGACGGGAGATCAAAGCAAGTATAAAAACTCTGGTGTGATTGTTTTTATTTTCTTTACTCTATTATGTTATTTATAATTAATATTGCATATTCACTTGTATACATGACTTAGCCATATTATTATAGATTCCTCTGCACTTTCATTTGGTATTAGAGTGTAAAGACCCACTTTTCCGTATAATTTAAGCTGACAATAAACCACACATGTCAACTCAAATTAAACAAAAAGGCGAATTGTTAGGGTTAAAGAAAGAAGATAAGAAGAAAACTAAACAACATAGAATCTCACATCGGAACGAATAATCTATAATATAACACAAAGTCTTTACACAAAAGCAAAACTATAATATATATATCTACAAACATCAATAAGAGTATACTAACCTATTCAGCCTGGAGAGTTATAACAGCATGTCCTCACAATTGTTGATAACACACCAATAAATACAGTGGAAAATATAACCATCAACGTGAATACGTCTCTAGGCCTCCTACCCATCTCTTGAAGCTCCAAGCATCCAAACTAATATGTAATATACTATGTCTGACCCGAGCACTATAATAAAATAAAACCCGAGTCAATCTGGAAAACCAGCATGAGAAAACACACTCAATTTGAATTTAATTATTTTCAAAAACCCCTTTGAAAATCAAAGGTATCTCGTAAGACCATCCCGCACATAAACACAGACAGGTTTTTACCTTACGATAACCAAACACTTTTATATCAAAATCGTCTGATATTATAGTAGTGTTTATAGAAAATAAACTAAAATAGCCGAAATGCTTTCATCTCACATTTTAACATAGTTGGGCACAATCAAAACCGTACGGTGCTTATTGGAGAATGCATTCCATATAATTACTAGGCACTAGGGTACCACCTATCACGGCACACGTCTAGAAAATGTACCGAGATCGAACCTATCGATCCCTGCCAACACAAGACCGGCCTACCCTTACTGGATAATACCGAATATGTCATCACCCCGGTTGCTTTGCAACCCTTTTGAGATCTCATGCTCAACCAATCCATAAATATATAGAGGTTGGGTAACCTAGAAAGGTGACAACATACCCGAATGGGTGCGATCCACTTAGCCCTACTGCATCTCCCCTGATTGTAAGTCATTCTCGAGTGATGAGGCTTGAGGCTACGATTACCTTTCGAGAAATTTACACTTAGAATGCTCATTGCCTGCAATGACCCTCCTATTTCTACCCTAATTTCATAAGGATTTTTTTTTCCTTCATCAAAGGGAATTTAATTCAAATAGAAATCAAAATGCCAAACAAGCTATTGACATAGCCACTTATTTCTTTTCTAAATAGGTAAATTAGGCAAAATCAGCAGTTCAGACGTCTAAATTCTTATGACAGGCGTCTAAACTTAATCCCAGACGTCTAACTAACTATGACAGACGGCTCAGAGATCTAAAATTGAAACAGAGAGAAAAAGACATTTTGAACTAAATTCAGACATCTAATTTTTTGTGACAGACGTCTACATTTAACCTCAGACGTCTAAATTATTATGACTGACGTCTAAGTTTAATCTCAGACGTCTAAATTATTAAGACTGACGTCTAAATTCGATCTCTATGTACATGCATATGCACATTCAATTTATATGTGTCTGGATGTCCACCTACATTCATTTACACTTTTAAGTTTGATTTAAACTTCCTTTGAACTATCAGAGATGATATATAGATTGATCATTCATTACAAATATATTTTCCAGGGTCATTTTCTTTTTCCAATAAACAAAATATATCCAGGATCAAAACAATTAACCAATATAAATATATCAGTACATTCACAAAGATAAGCACATACATGTGAGGATGCATATGCCTCTCTTGTTTGAATCAGATTTCTGGAAAACAAGAGGATATTGGATTGATTAAATTTAATCAATCCCCACATAGCTTAATTCCTATTTATATAATAAATAGAATTTGTATAAGTAACAGTATGATTTTTAATCCTTGGTTTCTTGCTGGATCCTTTTTAAAGTGTGATCCATAAGGTCAGATACTTATGTTATGATTATCTACAAAAATTAATAGTGTAGTGTCTATGCTCTGGAAATGATATAAGCATCTATCATTCTCTATGTTTGCTTTTCTTCTTATAAAATCTGTCTGGAATTAAAAATGCATTTGGTTAAAATCTGAGTGAAATTCAGATTCCTAGTGCAAATACAAAGGAAAAGGTGTGTTAATATTTGCACAAAACATGTTTATGTGCGTATATAACTGCAACTATTTGGATTTGGCTTTCAACTCCCTATTTACAGATCCTTTCTTTATTTAAAAATAAGACATGAAACATTTGTATGAAACAAGTTAAATTATGGGAACCTTTCAGTCATATAAAAACATTCAACCTATGCCTATTATCTTTTGTATACATATGCCATTTTAGAAAGATAAAACCATTTAATTTTTCTGAGAATAAACTATCCAGATTTTCCAAAACTAAAATCCTTTTTAAAGACTCAAGATTGACTAATACATTTATAAAATGTAATCATTCAATTTTTAACATGGTGTTCTTACTAAATTCACTTACAATATTTTGATTAACTTCTTTAGTGTCGGATATTAACTAGATTTATAAATTCCAGATACAAGTCAATCTCTTAATAAAATACTTAACAAAATATCCATCCCATATCCAACACTTAATACAAGTAACAATTTAAACCATTAATACATGCGGATTTTATCATTTAGGCTCTTATCTAACTAAGTTTAGCATGCTATAATCTTCTTCTCAAAGCCTTGCTCCTACTCCTACTTAGTTGCTGCAATCCTTGAAAAAGCATTTGAAACTGCCTCATTTTAAATGAGACACCCCAGATGCCATTAGCACACTAGGGTCAGACACATGTCTGGTATGAGAAAATTCACAAAAGCAATTAGTTAATTAGGTTAAAATCAAATTAAATACATATACATAAAGTTCTGCCCTTTGGAATCAGATCATACTTGTGTGCATGCTCTGTGTCATTGTGCATGTGCACACTTTAATTTTTCTTTCCAGAGACTACATATATAAATATGGCACATACATTCAAGCATACAATTCAGTCATAGTCAAACAATCATTCATACCAAACAGGAAAATAACCAATATGAGTAAAATCATTTATTCAATCCTCATATTTCAATTCTGGGAAAAACTCTAGTTTTCTCATCATCTCAAATATTATTCCCTTGGTATATTTATCTATCCTGGTCTCATCTGCAATATTTATGAATCAATGGACACACTGTAATGAACTAATTCACTCCATTACACAAAGATCTCAGGACTTAAACAAGCCATGTGTCAACTTGTGTTACTCAAGAACACAAGTCATTCCTGCAGTGTTCTTGACCCCAATTTCCTAATCAGGTTTAAGTTAATAATAACTCTTTTGATTTTTCATGACTATACCATTCAGTGATCCATTTTACTAACTAAAAACATCCATATCATGGCATCTCATATTATTCGTAACCATACAGAGACAAACAAGCAAACAACCATTGGTGACTAAATAAATAAGGTTCTGTATGTATATATATATACATTCTGGTATTTTTAAAAGGGGTTTAGGCAACTAACATTGGCTTATGGCTTTTGAGAGAGTTTTTCTTTTTGCAAACATTTGTGCTTGAGTTAAACTCAGAATGACCTGGTTTCACTGAATCACAAAATTTTATTTGTTATGCATATGAACATATATATATTTTCATTGAATCAGGAGCATCAGCACATAGGCAACCCTATTGCACCCCTAATTCCTTTTTATCTCAAGCCTCAGCACTTATACATGAGTATATTGCAGCTCAACATTATATACATCTTTCTGGGTTGAGCCAAAACCAATACTACTTGCCTATTTTCAACATTTTATTTTCTGGGTATTTGTTTATGTTCCTAAACATTAACATATCAGAGATCTGGATTTCATAAAACATAAGTATACTAACAACACATAAAGCTTTCATATAATAAAACAAGTGAACAACCAAAGAGAGTCCAAACATTTTCAGTTTTAAAATCACAGATAAGCATTCTCATATGAAAATACATTTTTATGAAAATTACTTATAACTGGCTGCCTACATTAGGACTTATTGCCTTAGATTTTGAGTGAGTTTCTCACCTAGCTCTCTTCTTTGCTTCCTTAATTAAATGATGAACTTCTGCCTCTAGCCTCTAACTCTTTTCCTTCCCTTACCTTATGATTTCTATGGTGTTGTTTCTTTTTTTTTCAAAGTTATTTTTCTGAGAAGGAGAGGAGGCTGCTGCATATACATGTATATATACAGGGTCTTCCTTAGGGTTTTGGGTATTGGCTAAAGCCATTTTTGCCCACCAGAAAAATCATGTTATCTGTATTTTACTTAAACCCAAAATTCTACCCTTCCCGGCTTAATTTAGGTGAAGAGAAAAGTGGTTATATCTTTTTGGTTAATTTCAGAATTTTGCTTTTCAGAAAATACTTTTTCCCTTTTGTCTACAATCATGCTAAAAATGTGACTTGATTTGTTATTTATCAAACACTCTTCCTAATTCTGCCTATACCAAGCATTTCTCTGTTTTATCTTATTTTTTTCCTATTTTTAGCTTTCATGTAAATGGCATGTACTTCCTGTATTTATTTATAAGAGGATTAGTCCTTTTTATATCTTCAGTTTTTCTTTCTTTCTTCATATATACTAAAATATGTCTGTATATTTTCTCTTACTAATTTGAACTCTAGTATTTTATTATCACATATATATATTTATATAAGTCTTACTGAAATAATTAGTACACCTATATATATATATTTATACATCATTCTGTATTGACACAAACATGCACATGTACACTCAAAAATATTCAGTAGCATCCATATATGTATATTTACTTATGCATTCAGCTTTTAAGGATTTAATCTATATATATATATTCCCATACATATCAATATGTATTTATTCTTAGAGTTCAGGGATTTTTAGCTTTAGTTCATGTGCATTTCCTGTGCACACATGTACACACATACTGATACACTATCAAGCTATATCAATCCCCTTTCAAAATTTATTCAAAAATTATTTTGAATTCATTTATATTTGTCAGAATAGATTTGTAACATTCCCCCTTCTGACCGCCTCCAGTCGGTAATTAAACCAACTAGAAACGTTCAAAAAGACGAATTGTTATTTAGTTTATAAGGTTTAAACAGAATCAGCCACAGAAACACAGAATAATAACACTGAATTAAAACAAATGAGAATTTATTTCATTACTATAAATCTTTTTATATACATCAGAGTTTATACAATTTAATACTGATACAGCGGAATATCTTAAAATACAATTTTCTGAAACTAAAAATGGTTCTTTACTCTCTCTCTCTAACTTCGCTGCTCGAAAATCTTCAAGTTGTAAAATACTCGGTCTGACCCGAGTATTACATTCAAAAGAAAATAATACACAGGTCAGTCTAATTCAAACCAGTTATTAGTGCATATAAGCAATAATAATCAAATAGACGACAGTCACAAAAATTCCCGTCTATCCGATTCTTTAAACAAAGAAATCGGATGACAGTAAATGTAACACTTAATAGTGTTAAATCAAAAATCAGTAGATTTTTAAATCATCAAACAGAGATAAATAAACAATTTATCAAATCAACAAAATCAATTTAAAACAATTGAAATTGTCACTTTAAAACCATCAGAGTTCGATTGGCTGCCGTACACGCACGCGTGTACGGCCTCGCCAATACAGCATAAAAGATCAATGCATCACGACACAAAAGAAATATCAATTCAAAACTGTGGATTTTTTTTGGGTGGCTGCAGTGCACGCACGCGTGCACGGCCTCGCCACATTTATATGATGCCATCGCAACACCAAATGCAAATATCAAACTCGAGCATAAGGGCGTAGACTCGGGTGGAAGTGAATCATTTGACACAAATCAATGCCAACAACATGAACTGGACAGTGCACCAAGGATAAGGCAACAGAGCAAGGCCCAACGAATAACAGATATACAAGGCAGTGACAACCAATCAATGCCAAGCAAACGTATGGCATCAACACAATTGAACTGTAAACCAAAGTGGGCAATGCAAGCACAGCCTTAGACCAACAAGAATACAGACCAGAAGATGAAGTTCAGGACAAACCAAACTTGAATGAAAGCCAAACTGAGTACACTACCAAACAAGATCAATGTATGCAAATGGGCTACAGACCATAATAGTGGCAAGATTAAGGATGAAGACCTAGGTAGTACACGAGGGAGATGCAAAGCCAATATCAAAACATTCATCTACATTAGATTACATGAAACTGAATGGTGCAATCTCAGTAGAAAATGTATATGACATGAAGTAGTACTAACGTACATGAATATGAAGGCAACAAATACCAGGCACCAGCAACAACTACATGGAACTGGAAATTTCGCTTAAATAGAAAATGAACATGAATGTGTTGGCGACAGTTCAAGGCAACAGTAACAAATGAGTGAAACTGGACAGTGCCACCAACATTCGAAATATTTTTAAACAACAGCAGTTTCCAAAATTAAATTATCTTAACCAAGAAAAATCATCAAGTGTATCTGCATATTAAATATGCAACCAAAGGTTGTAGTAAAGACTACAAAAATGCTCAAGTGTATCTGCAATGGATCGACCAAGTGCAACAAATAAAATGTACTGTTTTTTTTTCTTTCCAAAATCATGCTTGCAGTTTTCAAATAAAATCATACGGCCGAGATAATAAAGTGATGGAACCAATGATCATATACATGAATCAGTCTAAAATTTCAAGTATCATTTTATATGAAATTGATCACATCTGAGAAAACAGCAACATCAAAGCCATTTAGAAAAATCAAAGTGGAAGCCGAAGTCAAATAGATCGAACAACAAGTAACAGCAGTTACAAGTGACTCAGGCAAATGTATAGAGGCATCAACAACTACAGGGGTAACATAATGAAACTGTGGACAGGGACAAGGCTACAACTCAAACCCCATGTGCAAATTGAAATAGGCAGTGGCTACTAATGATATACAAGTGTAAGATTTTAAACTGGAAGTGGCAGTCATGCCAATGACGACTATTATCACAAAAAAATCAAGTGATATCAAATGCAAGTGAAGAAGCTCGGACAAGTTTAACATGCTACAACTACAAAATAAAATAAAATCAAACACCAAATTTGTCACAAAATTAAAGCAAAACACCCAAGTTTACAGATGCATTCAAGCATCAAGACCGAAGTCACAAAGAAAGTCAAGCCGTAACCAGGAAATCACGAAATTGAATCAAGGATAAACAGCATAGCATATGCAAAGATAACATATGGTGCATGAATAAGATGTGAGTAAGTTGAGTTACTCACCTTTACAAATCGAATTGGACGCGAGCGAAGAGGAAAACGAAGCGAACGGCGAAGTCTTCAATTTGTCAGAAATCGAGATCGCCGAAGCCCTAATTCTCGTTAGTCGCCATTTCCACAAGCCAAAAGGAAGTCGGGGCCGAAGATAATATTGAATAGGGGATCGGGCTCTAGTTTCTCGGGGGCGTACGAGGAAGAACAAGCCCTAATTTTTCTTTGTCGAAGAGGAGCGATTTTATAGGCCGCCATTTTTTTATCTCTTCGTCTGTTTTATGGTTTGAATGAAAAGGGGAGAGGGTTCGTGTTTTAAAGAGAAGGGAATTGTGGGGGGTTATGGGCTGAAGTATGGGCTGGTGATAAAGGGTATGGTATTATTATTATTTTTTCTTTTATTTTTGTTTTTATTTTTATTTACTTTTTTTTGTTTTCATTAATTACTAATAACTTATGCTATTGAATTTTGTAGATAAAATTTATTCAATTTTTTCCAATCATTATCTATATTCTTTTAATTTGCATATCTCATATCAATTTCAAAATGTGGAGTTTTTATTTTAATTGAATAGGATAAATTCGATTTTAAAAATCCAAAGATTTTATATTTTAAAATTTTAAAGCAAATTTCCTTTACATTTTTTATAAATCCCGATTCAAATTATTATCCAATTTATACTTCCCATTTTAAACTTGAAAAATTCAAACACATTCACAATTTTAAATCAAAATTAAATTCAATTTTAAATTTAAAGTAGTTTAAAAATTCGGGATCGTTACAAACTTCCCTCCTT
Source organism: Allium fistulosum (assembly GCA_030737815.1). NCBI lineage: Eukaryota > Viridiplantae > Streptophyta > Magnoliopsida > Asparagales > Amaryllidaceae > Allium > Allium fistulosum. Next base: position 1,264,502,736 of record CM060901.1, on the reverse strand, counting down.
AAAAACTTTTCGTCCACGAAAAGGAAAGGTTGTTAAAATTTTACCGATATTTATACCCTACTAAATTTGTTTTTTCAAGCTCGATACTTATTAAAAATAAATAAATATAGAGTTTATTCCATTTGTTTAATCTCACTAGTTTTGTATATTATCTCCTTTTGTCCATTGATTTCTAAAATCAGAACGTAGAAGTCTTTTACTAACATTTTTGATTTACAAACTCAGATTTAAACTTTAAAATTCTTCACGCTAGAGATTTGCATAATATATATCTTCCAAAGCTGTGGACTTTCAAAACATTTCAAAGATCCTCTTCCTTAGTTTATTAGGTAGGAATTTTGAAATTTTAATTTCAAACTATTGATTCGATATTTAAAGTTTGAAAATACTTGCTAACTCGAAATTTAACAAGTCTATCGTCGTTCTCACAAACATTAGGCATACGCTGGCCAGACGCAGGACTAAAAATCTCCAAGTACTAAATATACTTGCTTCAATTCCCAGTGAAAATACTTAAAAATTCTTTTAAAAATGGATATGGAAAGCATGTTCCCCCATGGATCACAGTTTACCCGACGGTTACGCTACTATCCCAGTAGAATCGCTTGTAACCGTAGATTTCACATCTCTCTTGAATTTCGCCATGGTTGTTGCCATAGATCGCGGTCCACACGGCGGTTACGCTACTATCGCAGTAGAATCGCTTGTAACCGTAGGCATCTCGCCCCTCAAATTTCGCTTGGCATTTAGATTGCAGTTTACTCGGCGGTTGCACCACTATCCCAGTGGAATCGCTTGTAACTGTAGGCATCTCGCCCCTCAAATTACGCTAGCATCAATCAACATGATCCCATCACGAGGGATTCTAGTCCAAATGGACATTCCAACTTATGAAAAATTCTACGTAGCTACGAATGTCAAATGGACACTCTTCACGAGTTCCAATACCTTCTCCAGTAATAAATGGAAGGTACTTTTCCATATCCTCAGTTTAGAAAACATAATATCATATATATGTAGTACTTCATTTCACATTTCGTACATATCATATCCATGTAAGCTTACATAAGATTTCCATAACAATGACTTTCTAAACTGACGGTTTTCAAATTTACCGCATTCATATATATAAGTTCTGAAAACCTACATATCCTATATCCATAACAAATAGAGGATTTCAAAAAAAATTCCTCTAAGTCGATTTAGAAATTTAAGGTTATCTAAAACCCAATTCATATTTATAATTCCATTTATTATCGACTTCACACTCGATTTGGATTTCACGTTACATCGTCAATTCTCAACACAGAATTGATGTCTACCAATATATAACCTCTGAGCTCGTACGTCTCAGAGAAGGGTGTTAAGCTAAGAGAATAAATTCTCCGCCACCAACAGATATATATTTAATAAAGATCAATTGCTATGTCATCAATTCACAATGTTAGACATACAATCCAAACCATCATCTGAAATTCAAAACTCAACTTATATTGTCTTTGGTGTCGAAGTTAAACTCAATTTAACTTAACGATTCAATCTTTTTGAAAAATTTCAAATTGAACTAATTGTTCAAATTTCTCATTTAACATTTCAACTTCGACTTCGAAAATGAATTTCAAATCATTTATCCCTTACGAGATATTTTCACAACTTTTCATATTTGGAAAAACATTTCCATACTTATTTAAAAATAAGTAATTCACAAATCTAATTTATTTTCAACATTTGAAAATATTCAATATACTTAAATCAAAGTTAAGTATATATTTCATCTTTTAAGGAAATTATTCTCTTTCACACATTTATTTGAGTCAAAACGAATGTTACGTAAAACATCGTTATGACAACTCAAAATCAGTAGTATAGGGATTCGAAATTTAGATAGATGTATAAATCCCAATACTATACAAAACATTTCCTGTCGGAAATCATTTACTATAACAACAGTGTTATAGTCCACCATTTCCTTTTATTCGAAAACGTCTATTTCAACAATGAATGTTGAAATCTATGGTTTCGATATTCAATGCCTTTTAAAACATCTTTTAAAACAATTAACTTCGTTTTAAAATATCGATTTCCCAAAACATGTCCATTTTATTCAATAATATATTCACTGTCCAAAATCGTGAATATACTTCACTAACCAAATTTCAACATTTCTACGCATTTTACTTAAAAGATTATCCACTGTCCAAAATTGTGGATATACTTCCTTTAACAAGCTATAAAGATTTACTTATCAAAATAAGTCAGTTTCGGATTTATCAATTTTCTATTTCCAAGATAATCAACTAGTTTCTTTAGTAAATCATTCATCGAATTGATTTTCAATTAAATCACATTTGATTTATTCACAATGGATTTTACTAACATTCATTCATATTCAATTAGTTCACTTTCACTAATTTACATTTAAGTTAGTTTACTTTCGATTCAAATCAAATTTGATTCTATTTAAATTTACTTATCTTCCAATTTGAATTCAATTTACATAGCTTTCAAATTTCCATTAATTCAATTTTATTAATACTTAATGAATTTTCCATACTATCAACTCTTAACAACATTTCTATTTTACATTTATTCACTAATTCACTTTTACAATTAAAGTTGAATTTCCTTTCTATAACTCAAATTCATATTCATTACTTCACTTTATTAATTCATTTTGGTATCAAATTCAATTTGATTCATCACAACCAAATTTATTTTGCTAATATTCCATTTGGTTTATATTCTAATTCCTTCGTTTATTTTATTTAACTTAACTTAGATTTTATTTCAAAAATCATTTTATTTAACTTTTGCTAAAGTCCAATTCATATCATTATTCAGAATTCAGATTTTGTTTTACTTAACAAAACTGTTTTAACCATTTAACAACTGGTTTTACTTAAATTTTCTCATTTTATAAGTTATACAACTTATTTAAATTTAAACTTTCTAATTCATATCATATAATCACTTATCTTTGAAGTTTAAATTTCCATCACAATAATTTACTTAATCAAGTTCAATTTATTTAACTTCCTTTAGTTAAATTTCAAATCATATATTTATTAATACTAATTCAATTCAATTTAACTTTTGCTAAAGTTAAAATCTTCATTTTCAAAAACAATTTTATACTTCTTTAGATTTGAAAAACATTTTCTTTAAAGTGTTTCTAGTAACTATTCATATTAAACATCATAAACTAAGCTTTGTGTAAACCAAAGCTCTGATACCACTCTGTAACATTCCCCCTTCTGACCGCCTCAAGTCGGTAATTAAACCAACTAGAAACGTTCAAAAAGACGAATTGTTATTTAGTTTATAAGGTTTAAACAGAATCAGCCACAGAAACACAGAATAATACACTGAATTAAAACAAATGAGAATTTATTTCATTACTATAAATCTTTTTATATACATCAGAGTTTATACAATTTAATACTGATACATCGGAATATCTTAAAATACAATTTTCTGAAACTAAAAATGGTTCTTTACTCTCTCTCTCTCTCTAACTTCGCTGCTCGAAAATCTTGAAGCTGTAAAATACTCGGTCTGACCCGAGTATTACATTCAAAAGAAAATAATACACAGGTCAGTCTAATTCAAACCAGTTATTAGTGCATATAAGCAATAATAATCAAATAGACGACAGTCACAAAATTCCCGTCTATCCGATTCTTTAAACAAAGAAATCGGATGACAGTAAATGTAACACTTAATAGTGTTAAATCAAAAATCAGTAGATTTTTAAATCATCAAACAGAGATAAATAAGAGTAAGTTGAGTTACTCACCTTTACAAATCGAATTGGACGCGAGCGAAGAGGAAAACGAAGCGAACGGCGAAGTCTTCAATTTGTCAGAAATCGAGATCGCCGAAGCCCTAATTCTCGTTAGTCGCCATTTCCACAAGCCAAAAGGAAGTCGGGGCCGAAGATAATATTGAATAGGGGATCGGGCTCTAGTTTCTCGGGGGCGTACGAGGAAGAACAAGCCCTAATTTTTCTTTGTCGAAGAGGAGCGATTTTATAGGCCGCCATTTTTTTATCTCTTCGTCTGTTTTATGGTTTGAATGAAAAGGGGAGAGGGTTCGTGTTTTAAAGAGAAGGGAATTGTGGGGGGTTATGGGCTGAAGTATGGGCTGGTGATAAAGGGTATGGTATTATTATTATTTTTTCTTTTATTTTTGTTTTTATTTTTATTTACTTTTTTTTGTTTTCATTAATTACTAATAACTTATGCTATTGAATTTTGTAGATAAAATTTATTCAATTTTTTCCAATCATTATCTATATTCTTTTAATTTGCATATCTCATATCAATTTCAAAATGTGGAGTTTTTATTTTAATTGAATAGGATAAATTCGATTTTAAAAATCCAAAGATTTTATATTTTAAAATTTTAAAGCAAATTTCCTTTACATTTTTTATAAATCCCGATTCAAATTATTATCCAATTTATACTTCCCATTTTAAACTTGAAAAATTCAAACACATTCACAATTTTAAATCAAAATTAAATTCAATTTTAAATTTAAAGTAGTTTAAAAATTCGGGATCGTTACAAACTTCCCTCCTTAAAAACTTTTCGTCCACGAAAAGGAAAGGTTGTTAAAATTTTACCGATATTTATACCCTACTAAATTTGTTTTTTCAAGCTCGATACTTATTAAAAATAAATAAATATAGAGTTTATTCCATTTGTTTAATCTCACTAGTTTTGTATATTATCTCCTTTTGTCCATTGATTTCTAAAATCAGAACGTAGAAGTCTTTTACTAACATTTTTGATTTACAAACTCAGATTTAAACTTTAAAATTCTTCACGCTAGAGATTTGCATAATATATATCTTCCAAAGCTGTGGACTTTCAAAACATTTCAAAGATCCTCTTCCTTAGTTTATTAGGTAGGAATTTTGAAATTTTAATTTCAAACTATTGATTCGATATTTAAAGTTTGAAAATACTTGCTAACTCGAAATTTAACAAGTCTATCGTCGTTCTCACAAACATTAGGCATACGCTGGCCAGACGCAGGACTAAAAATCTCCAAGTACTAAATATACTTGCTTCAATTCCCAGTGAAAATACTTAAAAATTCTTTTAAAAATGGATATGGAAAGCATGTTCCCCCATGGATCACAGTTTACCCGACGGTTACGCTACTATCCCAGTAGAATCGCTTGTAACCGTAGATTTCACATCTCTCTTGAATTTCGCCATGGTTGTTGCCATAGATCGCGGTCCACACGGCGGTTACGCTACTATCGCAGTAGAATCGCTTGTAACCGTAGGCATCTCGCCCCTCAAATTTCGCTTGGCATTTAGATTGCAGTTTACTCGGCGGTTGCACCACTATCCCAGTGGAATCGCTTGTAACTGTAGGCATCTCGCCCCTCAAATTACGCTAGCATCAATCAACATGATCCCATCACGAGGGATTCTAGTCCAAATGGACATTCCAACTTATGAAAAATTCTACGTAGCTACGAATGTCAAATGGACACTCTTCACGAGTTCCAATACCTTCTCCAGTAATAAATGGAAGGTACTTTTCCATATCCTCAGTTTAGAAAACATAATATCATATATATGTAGTACTTCATTTCACATTTCGTACATATCATATCCATGTAAGCTTACATAAGATTTCCATAACAATGACTTTCTAAACTGACGGTTTTCAAATTTACCGCATTCATATATATAAGTTCTGAAAACCTACATATCCTATATCCATAACAAATAGAGGATTTCAAAAAAAATTCCTCTAAGTCGATTTAGAAATTTAAGGTTATCTAAAACCCAATTCATATTTATAATTCCATTTATTATCGACTTCACACTCGATTTGGATTTCACGTTACATCGTCAATTCTCAACACAGAATTGATGTCTACCAATATATAACCTCTGAGCTCGTACGTCTCAGAGAAGGGTGTTAAGCTAAGAGAATAAATTCTCCGCCACCAACAGATATATATTTAATAAAGATCAATTGCTATGTCATCAATTCACAATGTTAGACATACAATCCAAACCATCATCTGAAATTCAAAACTCAACTTATATTGTCTTTGGTGTCGAAGTTAAACTCAATTTAACTTAACGATTCAATCTTTTTGAAAAATTTCAAATTGAACTAATTGTTCAAATTTCTCATTTAACATTTCAACTTCGACTTCGAAAATGAATTTCAAATCATTTATCCCTTACGAGATATTTTCACAACTTTTCATATTTGGAAAAACATTTCCATACTTATTTAAAAATAAGTAATTCACAAATCTAATTTATTTTCAACATTTGAAAATATTCAATATACTTAAATCAAAGTTAAGTATATATTTCATCTTTTAAGGAAATTATTCTCTTTCACACATTTATTTGAGTCAAAACGAATGTTACGTAAAACATCGTTATGACAACTCAAAATCAGTAGTATAGGGATTCGAAATTTAGATAGATGTATAAATCCCAATACTATACAAAACATTTCCTGTCGGAAATCATTTACTATAACAACAGTGTTATAGTCCACCATTTCCTTTTATTCGAAAACGTCTATTTCAACAATGAATGTTGAAATCTATGGTTTCGATATTCAATGCCTTTTAAAACATCTTTTAAAACAATTAACTTCGTTTTAAAATATCGATTTCCCAAAACATGTCCATTTTATTCAATAATATATTCACTGTCCAAAATCGTGAATATACTTCACTAACCAAATTTCAACATTTCTACGCATTTTACTTAAAAGATTATCCACTGTCCAAAATTGTGGATATACTTCCTTTAACAAGCTATAAAGATTTACTTATCAAAATAAGTCAGTTTCGGATTTATCAATTTTCTATTTCCAAGATAATCAACTAGTTTCTTTAGTAAATCATTCATCGAATTGATTTTCAATTAAATCACATTTGATTTATTCACAATGGATTTTACTAACATTCATTCATATTCAATTAGTTCACTTTCACTAATTTACATTTAAGTTAGTTTACTTTCGATTCAAATCAAATTTGATTCTATTTAAATTTACTTATCTTCCAATTTGAATTCAATTTACATAGCTTTCAAATTTCCATTAATTCAATTTTATTAATACTTAATGAATTTTCCATACTATCAACTCTTAACAACATTTCTATTTTACATTTATTCACTAATTCACTTTTACAATTAAAGTTGAATTTCCTTTCTATAACTCAAATTCATATTCATTACTTCACTTTATTAATTCATTTTGGTATCAAATTCAATTTGATTCATCACAACCAAATTTATTTTGCTAATATTCCATTTGGTTTATATTCTAATTCCTTCGTTTATTTTATTTAACTTAACTTAGATTTTATTTCAAAAATCATTTTATTTAACTTTTGCTAAAGTCCAATTCATATCATTATTCAGAATTCAGATTTTGTTTTACTTAACAAAACTGTTTTAACCATTTAACAACTGGTTTTACTTAAATTTTCTCATTTTATAAGTTATACAACTTATTTAAATTTAAACTTTCTAATTCATATCATATAATCACTTATCTTTGAAGTTTAAATTTCCATCACAATAATTTACTTAATCAAGTTCAATTTATTTAACTTCCTTTAGTTAAATTTCAAATCATATATTTATTAATACTAATTCAATTCAATTTAACTTTTGCTAAAGTTAAAATCTTCATTTTCAAAAACAATTTTATACTTCTTTAGATTTGAAAAACATTTTCTTTAAAGTGTTTCTAGTAACTATTCATATTAAACATCATAAACTAAGCTTTGTGTAAACCAAAGCTCTGATACCACTCTGTAACATTCCCCCTTCTGACCGCCTCAAGTCGGTAATTAAACCAACTAGAAACGTTCAAAAAGACGAATTGTTATTTAGTTTATAAGGTTTAAACAGAATCAGCCACAGAAACACAGAATAATACACTGAATTAAAACAAATGAGAATTTATTTCATTACTATAAATCTTTTTATATACATCAGAGTTTATACAATTTAATACTGATACATCGGAATATCTTAAAATACAATTTTCTGAAACTAAAAATGGTTCTTTACTCTCTCTCTCTCTCTAACTTCGCTGCTCGAAAATCTTGAAGCTGTAAAATACTCGGTCTGACCCGAGTATTACATTCAAAAGAAAATAATACACAGGTCAGTCTAATTCAAACCAGTTATTAGTGCATATAAGCAATAATAATCAAATAGACGACAGTCACAAAATTCCCGTCTATCCGATTCTTTAAACAAAGAAATCGGATGACAGTAAATGTAACACTTAATAGTGTTAAATCAAAAATCAGTAGATTTTTAAATCATCAAACAGAGATAAATAAACAATTTATCAAATCAACAAAATCAATTTAAAACAATTGAAATTGTCACTTTAAAACCATCAGAGTTCGATTGGCTGCCGTACACGCACGCGTGTACGGCTTCGCCAATACAGCATAAAAGATCAATGCATCACGACACAAAAGAAATATCAATTCAAAGCTGTGGATTTTTTTTTGGGTGGCTGCAGTGCACGCACGCGTGCACGGCCTCGCCACATTTATATGATGCCATCGCAACACCAAATGCAAATATCAGACTCGAGCATAAGGGCGCAGACTCGGGTGGAAGTGAATCATTTGACACAAATCAATGCCAACAACATGAACTGGACAGTGCACCAAGGATAAGGCAACAGAGCAAGGCCCAACGAATAACAGATATACAAGGCAGTGACAACCAATCAATGCCAAGCAAACGTATGGCATCAACACAATTGAACTGTAAACCAATGTGGGCAATGCAAGCACAGCCTTAGACCAACAAGAATACAGACCAGAAGATGAAGTTCAGGACAGACCAAACTTGAATGAAAGCCAAACTGAGTACACTACCAAACAAGATCAATGTATGCAAATGGGCTACAGACCATAATAGTGGCAAGATTAAGGATGCAGACCCAGGTAGTACACGAGGGAGATGCAAAGCCAATATCAAAACATTCATCTACATTAGATTACATGAAACTGAATGGTGCAATCTCAGTAGAAAATGTATATGACATGAAGCAGTACTAACGTACATGAATATGAAGGCAACAAATACCAGGCACCAGCAACAACTACATGGAACTGGAAATTTCGCTTAAATAGAAAATGAACATGAATGTGTTGGCGACAGTTCAAGGCAACAGTAACAAATGAGTGAAACTGGACAGTGCCACCAACATTCGAAATATTTTTAAACAACAGCAGTTTCCAAAATTAAATTATCTTAACCAAGAAAAATCATCAAGTGTATCTGCATATTAAATATGCAACCAAAGGTTGTAGTAAAGACTACAAAAATGCTCAAGTGTATCTACAATGGATCGACCAAGTGCAACAAATAAAATGTACTGTTTTTTTTTCTTTCCAAAATCATGCTTGCAGTTTTCAAATAAAATCATACGGCCGAGATAATAAAGTGATGGAATCAATGATCATATACATGAATCAGTCTAAAATTTCAAGTACCATTTTATATAAATTGATCACATCTGAGAAAATAGCAACATCAAAGCCATTTAGAAAAATCAAAGTGGAAGCCGAAGTCAAATAGATCGAACAACAAGTAACAGCAGTTACAAGTGACTCAGGCAAATGTACAGAGGCATCAACAACTACAGGGGTAACATAATGAAACTGTGGACAGGGACAAGGCTACAACTCAAACCCCATGTGCAAATTGAAATAGGCAGTGGCTACTAATGATATACAAGTGTAAGATTTTAAAGTGGAAGTGGCAGTCATGCCAATGACGACTATTATCACAAAAAAAATCAAGTGATATCAAATGCAAGTGAAGAAGCTCGGACAAGTTTAACATGCTACAACTACAAAATAAAATAAAATCAAACACCAAAGTTGTCACGAAATTAAAGCAAAACACCCAAGTTTACAGATGCATTCAAGCATCAAGACCGAAGTCACAAAGAAAGTCAAGCCGTAACCAGGAAATCACGAAATTGAATCAAGGATAAACAACATAGCATATGCAAAGATAACATATGGTGCATGAATAAGATGTGAGTAAGTTGAGTTACTCACCTTTACAAATCGAATTGGACGCGAGCGAAGAGGAAAACGAAGCGAACGGCGAAGTCTTCAATTTGTCAGAAATCGAGATCGCCGAATCCCTAATTCTCGTTAGTCGCCATTTCCACAAGCCAAAAGGAAGTCGGGGCCGAAGATAATATTGAATAGGGGATCGGGCTCTAGTTTCTCGGGGGCGAACGAGGAAGAACAAGCCCTAATTTTTCTTTGTCGAAGAGGAGCGATTTTGTAGGCCGCCATTTTTTTATCTCTTCGTCTGCTTTATGGTTTGAATGAAAAGGGGAGAGGGTTCGTGTTTTAAAGAGAAGGGAATTGTGGGGGGTTATGGGCTGAAGTATGGGCTGGTGATAAAGGGTATGGTATTATTATTATTTTTTCTTTTATTTTTGTTTTTATTTTTATTTACTTTGTTTTGTTTTCATTAATTACTAATAACTTATGCTATTGAATTTTGTAGATAAAATTTATTCAATTTTTTCCAATCATTATCTATATTCTTTTAATTTGCATATCTCATATCAATTTCAAAATGTGGAGTTTTTATTTTAATTGAATAGGATAAATTCGACTTTAAAAATCCAAAGATTTTATATTTTAAAATTTTAAAGCAAATTTCCTTTACATTTTTTATAAATCCCGATTCAAATTATTATCCAATTTATACTTCCCATTTTAAACTTGAAAAATTCAAACACATTCACAATTTTAAATCAAAATTAAATTCAATTTTAAATTTAAAGTAGTTTAAAAATTCGGGATCGTTACAAGATTCCTAAAATCTTGGGTCATTACATTGCCCTCCAATAACAATGTGCTGATAGCATACATCCATACAAGTTGTTCTGGGTCTGAACAAACCGAATCTCTAAAATCACCATCTTCATTATCTTCACGATATCACAATTCGCAATGCTCGAATCAGATAGAAGTGGTTTTCAGATAATCAAATCCAATTCTGGTCTCTTCGAAACGATCAACGAAATTGGCCAGGTTTGATAGTTGGTTATATAACTATCAAATTCCACACATAAAAGTCACTATGCCCATATTATAAATCTTCAAAAATTATTTTAAAATATATTTACAAATATATATATATATACATATATATATATATTCAATCTCTTTCAACATTTGAATATTTGAAAACACTTGTGAATACTTATATCCATAACAGGATATTTCCAATCCATATCAACACTTAGAAATATTTCCCTATCCAACTTATAATTCATTACTTAGAAAAATATTTCTATATAAATCATTTCGTCACTAAAATATCTCCAAAACCTTTAATTCCAATACTTAGGAAAATATTATAAGTCTTTTACCCAAAATTATTCCTAATATCCATACTTAGGAAATATTCCGTAATTATCTCATAAAACTCCGGAAATTTTATTTGATTCCCTTTACAATTTCCAAAAATTATCGATTATACTTATTTATAATCCAACAAATAATTTATAACTCTTTTAATGAATTCAGATTCATTTTCAAAGTTCCCGAATTCCATTATAAGATTTTCTCTTATAAAATCACATCCAATAAATAAAACGATTTACAAATCTTGAGAGTATTTATAAATAACTATAATCAATTTCCAAAACTTTATATTATAAAATAAGTATTTTAAAGAATAGTAATAAAATTTCAAACCATTTAAATGATTATTTAAAATATCAAACACTTTTAAACAGACAACGATAACAAATTCCCAATTTAAAACTAATCGATTTACAAGCTTATTTTAAAAGAAGAATTCATTTCAATTAAGATTAAATATTTGAATAATCAACTTTCCAAAATATTTCAATACTAAAAACAATTTTTAAACTGTACAGTTTAATAAATAAATAAAACTTTTTTAAAAACAAAACTTAACTTCTCGATAAAAAATTATTTTTAAAATTTAATCATAACAATTTTACATTTATAAATCTCTCTCGATTTATCACAAATTGACTTTTCATTACCAATTTCACAACTATTTCCAATTTCCAAAAGAAGATTCACTATCTCTTCCTAAACCGATTTTCATAAATCGATATAAATTCATATTGTGAATTTATATTCTCAATTCACGAGTGAAAATCTCTTCACTTTACTTATACCATCGTTATAAATTTTATAAACTCATTTCCAGTTTCACTTGTTTATAAAATAATCTCATTTATAAGATTTCATTTATAAACCCATTCCTTCATAAATCCTTTTAATTTTTCAATCCTATTTTAAATATCGATTTCGACACCTTTTCCATAATTCAAAAATACCACTTTAAATCCATTGTTCAAATTTCCATATATAAATTATTTTAAAATCCTTATTTAAGATATCTTATGAAATAGATAAGTACAAATCCCAAAATCAAATCATTTATTTTATCCAAATCAAATCCTTTTTAACTAATCCAAAATTCAATATAAAAATTATTAATTACAAATTCACCTTTGAATTTCCCTTTTAAATTCAAAAATATTATTGACGGTATTTAAAATACCAAAATTAGGGCCAGTGCTACTATAGCATCCAGTATACCAAATCACACACAATCCATAACAGATTATTCAATCACATCATATATCACTATATATGAAAAATAATCATTATATTCGAGGAATCCAGTTGGATCCCTGCAACCTATTTTCCCTGTATCCACAGATGTTATATAACATAAAATACCAACCCCGCTTCGAGGTGGGAAATCGCGGTAATATAGGGTCATCTGCTATTATGCGGAGCGCATAGTGTCTCATCCGCTCCAATCGGTGGGAAATATATCCAACTACTAATAATAACATCCAACTGATAATAATTTATCAATTCAACCAATCATCCAATATTTAATTTTTAATATTATAAAATTAAAACCAGCAATCCAAATGAGTGAGATTTACTCACATTTATTTTCTGTTGTCACCGAGGCATTCCAGTTTGGAACTTAAACCGGACGACTCTGATTTTAGCCCAAATTTCGACAGTCTCCAAATCCGTTCAAACCAGTTTCATTTTGAAGCATTCATCGTCTTGAGCGCAACGCAAAAAGTTTTGTTCCAATCGGGCCTAGTACGAAAGAGTTATGAATTTTATAGGTTATCGAACATTTTTTAAACTAAATAATATAAACAAATTACAAGATCAAGACATTTACGTTCATGCCACTCCTTCTTCCCCAAACTAAATTACTTGTGCATGACATATCCAAGTTGCCATTGCATGCATGTAATTTGAGTGACACGGAGCATCACTCGATGGTTTTCGAATCCGTCTTCACCATTGCACTCCTCTCCAAAATCTCCACTTGCCGATACCAAAAATCCCACGTTCGAGCCCACCATGTAAATCGTGACCGTGGCACTTCGATATGCTACGTCAACAGTCACGATGGCCAAAAAGTGATCGAAGTCCACCATTTAAAAGCCGCTGATGTGCCTTCCTTCCCCGAGCTCGAATACATCCTCGACTCGATCCAAAACTTCACCAAAGTCACGAATTTGCTAACCCTAGACTTCGAGCTTCCCATTGTTGAACACCCAGACAAGATCGCACCCATTAAAAAGCATATGAAAATGAAGCTCTTGACAAAAGAAGATTTTTAAAGCTTATTTCCTATTTTTTGTTGAATGGGTTTTGAGAAATTGATTTTTTTGAAGTTTCTCTTTTTTATCACTGATCATTGAGTTAAATAAAGGAGGGAGAAACGCAGCCATAGGGTGGATGGAATGAAAAAATATAGTGGTTGAAAAGAAAGGATGGAGGCTGAGGTCAAATCTATATATATATATATATATATATATATATATATATATATATAATTTAAACTCAAAAATATTTAGATATCAATTCCGAACCCCGATCGAGGCATGCCGCCTGGCGTTCCTAATGTTATACCTCTATTCCGAACGCAATGGAACTAGTTTCGAGACCTAATTCGATCGTATGGAGAAGATAGCTTTTTGAACCTAATTGTTATATTAAATTTTCGATATTAAATTCAACGTGTTTCTATCCTGTACGACCAAATGGTAACTCCAAATGCTACAAAAACTGAAATCCAATAATAATACACTATTACGAATCCAATGGAACCAGTTTCGTTGAAATCCGAGACTATGCCCTGGAAGGCTATTTTCACTCGTTAATTTAAACGAGTTATTTTTAAAATCGAGTAAATCACCTATAAATCCAATTTAAAAATTTTATTATCTTTGTTCTTATTAATATATATTTAATTAGCCTTTAAATCATTTTTATCCAAAAAAAACCAAGATTTAAATTATTTAAACGATTTCCAATTATTAAATTCAACAATTAAATTACCTAAATAATCGTTATATTTGAAATTCAAGTTATTAGATCTATAAAATTAACTTTTAAATATTTAAAATCAATTAAATATCCCAATTTCAAATAACCAAAATTTTGGGTCGTTACATTCCACCCCCCTAAAAGAATTTCGTCCCCGAAATTGCCAAGGTAAGAAGAATGGCCCAAAACCCATTAACTTCCCCAAAACCAATTAGTTGAAATAACTTCCCAAAACCAATTTGTTGAAACCTCGTTATCACTTTTTATAATTTCCAAATTCATCCATAGACTCCAACTAATATTATCCATTCAATCATTTCAAATTATAATTCAAAACCAAAATTTTAGTTATTAAAAAATTTCTTCAAAATTTCTAACTCTTTTAATTTTTTGAAATTTTTTGCCAATGTCTCCTTTGTGCGGCTAGATCAGAACAACTACAAATCGCCATTACGGGCCCAAACCAACAAAAGAAAACAAAAGTCAAGTGGCTCAATCATAAAATCATCAAATTCAAACAATAATTTAACATGTACCTTTAAGTCGGGCAATCAAATTTTTACTTATGGAACCAAGGCATCAAATTTTCTCTTGCTTTTAAAATACCGGCATCTTATCTGCCCATGATATCCAAAGATATAGTTTATAATCATATTAATCTGCATTTTCAATTTCCAACATTTGCTTTACTTAAGCCCGTACGAAGTACTTATATCATCCATACGAAATATCAAATCTGATCGCTCACTCAATCACACAATTTCACTTTAGAACTAGTATCGTTCACACGACCCTCTAGTGTGGACTCGGATCTGGTTCCTTGATGAGAAACCGTTATTCTCCTTGCATAGCCATATACTATGATAGAGAATCCCAGAATCAATCAAAAATCCATATCCAGTGTTCGCCGTCGAGAATCGAGTGAAAAATCCTAACTCGGATCGATATAAATTATCTTGAAATTCTGTACTCGAATTTGGATCAAACCATTATGCGAATAAAATAATAAACGTACAACATACTTATTTCATACAATTGATTCTTAGCTATTCCAAATTATTTTTATTCACATTCATTCCATCTACAATCAATTATTCTCAATCCATTATTCACATCCCTTGTTTACTTCTTTACATAGTATATTCCATAATATTATTATCACTTGAACATCATTCCATAGAATTTGTTTGCTTAAATTCATTTTATAACATCTTATACAACTTAAGTCTATATCCATTTTATATCAAATCCAATTTTATTTCACTCAATTACATTGTTAAATTTAAATATTTCAACCATATCCAATTCACTAATTAATTTAATTAGCCTCTTTCATTAATTTATTTCAATCTCAATCAATTCCATTTCCAAAAATTATTTCATTTAGTCCCACTTAGGCTAAATTTTCATTTTCACTTTATTTAACTTAATTTAAGTTAAATTTCATTCCATAATTCAATTTCAAATTTGTACTTTTCTTGCATTCACATTCAACAACTTTAAAACATTGCTTTAACTTGCAATTTATAAATTTTATAAGTTTTCAACTTATTTTCTCATATTTCTAATAAAACATTTTAAATGAAACTTCCAGAGTTTAAACACCTCGTTCTAAAGTATTTCAAATCATTTTTGAAATCATATATATATATATGTGTGTGTGTGTGTGTACACACAATCCCTGGTATATCAATTCATTCATTTGAAATCAAAAATCACAACAAGTTTTATTAAAACAAAACTCCATTGGTAGCAATTCCTTTCTTGGAAACTCGAAAATGAAAGCCGATGATGCTACAGTCACCATCGAAATTTTTTCCCGCAACCAAAGTGAGTTCGGTGCTTTTATTTCCTTTAAATCCCTTTAAAAAATATTTCATAAATATTTTCCAATTAATATTCCTATTATTTCCTCAAAAACCTTTTGAAAACAATTCTCAAAACCAGCAGGATTTAAATTTCCAAATTTCCAATTTTAAATCCTTTATAATTTATAAACCACTATTATAAATCATATTTATATAATAAAATTCTGAAATTTCATCTCCTTCCAATTTATAAATCACATTTATAAACTATATATTCATATACCCTCACTTTGGTTATATAAAATCACTTCTTAACTGTAAAGCTTGTTTACATTATCAAATCAACCTTCATTCGATCACAAACAACCAACAACAAATGATAATAGTATAACATTATCATTTCCTAACAATCAAGCACACCATATATACTATAATGATTTTCTAAAAAAATATTTCTTTATATATAAAACTATAATCAGGGTAAAGTTATTTCATTTACCCAATTTCAAAATAATACCATGTCGAATTGCTCTACTCAAGTGTTTAGGGATCCCTATCAATAACGTTAATTACTTGTATTGACCAAAAACCATAAGCCCTCAACTGACCAATCAACACCATATAGAACAATTTTTATATCACTAACAAATACGCGCTCATATATATATAAACACTCAAACTCATTCTAGGGTACTACTATCCCTATCTCTAATGAGTTACCCCACCAAAGCCAAGGTTCTCGCTTAACCTTCAGCTTTGATACCATGTGTAACGACCCACTTTTCTGTACAGTTTAAGCTGACAATAAACCACACATGTCAACTCAAATTGTACAAAGATATACATACATATATATATATATACACATATATATATACATATATATATATATATATTCAACCTCTTTCAACATTTCAATATTTGAAAACACTTATGAATACTTATATCCATAACAGGATATTTCCAATCCATATCAGCACTTAGAAATATTCCCCAATCCAACTTATAATTCATTACTTAGAAAAATATTTCTATATAAATCATTTCGTCGCTAAAATATCTCCAAAACCTTTCATTCCAATACTTAGGAAATTATTATAAGTCTTTTACCCAAAATTATTTCTAATATCCATACTTAGGAAATATTTCGTACTTATCTCAAAAAACTCCGGAAATTTTATTTAATTCCCTTTACAATTTCAAAAGATTATCGATTATACTTATTTAGAATCCAACTAACAATTTATAACTCCTATAATGAATTCAGATTCATTTTTGAAATTCTCAAATTCCATTATAAGATTTCTCTTATAAAATCACATCCATTAAATAAAACCCGATTTACAAATCTCGAGAGTATTTATAAATAACTTCAATCAATTTCCAAAACTCTATATTGTAAAATAAGTATTTTAATGAATATTAATAAAATTTCAAACCATTTAAATGATTATTTAAAATATCAAACACTTTTAAATAGACAACAATAACAAATTCCCAATTTAAAACTAATCGATTTACAAGCTTATTTTAAACTAGAATTCATCTCAATCAAGATTAAATATTTGAATAATCAACTTTCCAAAATATTTCAATACTAAAAACAGTTTTTAAACCGTACAGTTTAATAAATAAACAAAATCTTTTTTAAAAAACAAAACTTAACTTCTCGATAAAAATTTATTTTTAAAATTCAATCATAACAATTTTACATTTATAAATCTATCTCGATTTATCACAAATTGACTTTTCATTACCAATTTCACAACTATTTCCAATTTCCAAAACAAGATTTACTATCTCTTCCTAAACCAATTTTCATAAATCGATATAAATTCATATTGTGAATTTATATTCTCAATTCATCGACTAATAATCTCTTCACTTTATTTATACCATCGTTATAAATTCTATAAACTCATTTCCAGTTTCACTTGTTTATAAAATAATCTCATTTATAACATTTCATTTATAAACCCATTCCTTCATAAATCCTTTTAATTTTTCTATTCCTATTTTAAATATCGATTTCGACACCTTTTTTCATATTTCAAAAATACCACTTTAAATCCATTGTTCAAATTTCCGTGTATAAATTATTTTAAAATCACTATTTAAGATATCTTCCAAAATAGATAAGTACAAATACCAAAATCAAATCATTTATTTTATCCAAATCAAATCCTTTTTAAATAATCCAAAATTCAATATAAAAATTATCAATTCCAAAATCGCCTCTGAATTTCCCTTTAAAATAAAAAATATTATTGATGGTATTTAAAATACCAAAATTAGGGCCAGTGCTACTATAGCATCCAATATATTAAATCACACAACAATTCATAACAGATTATTCAATTACATCATATATCACTATATATGAAAAATAATCAATATATTTCAAGAATCAAGTTGGATGCCTCCAACCTGTTTGCCCTACGTCCACAGATGTTATATAACATAAAATACAAACCCCACTTCGAGGCGGGATATCGTGGTAATATATGGTCATCCACTATTATGCGGGGCACATAGTGTCTCATCCGCTCCAATCGGCGGGAAATATATCCAACTATTAATATATATACTACTATATATAATATAACATCCAACTGATAATAATTTATCAATTCAACCAATCATCCAATAATTAATTTTTAGTATTATAAAATTAAAACCAGCAATACAAATGAGTGAGATTTACTCACATTTATTTTATGTTGTCGCCGAGGCATTCCAATTTGGAACTTAAACCGGACGACTCCGATTTTAGCCCCAATTTCGACAGTCTCCAAATCCATTCAAACCTGTTCCATTTTGAAGCATTCATCATCACGAGCGCAGCGCAAAAAGTTTTGTTCCAATCGGGCCTAGTACGAAAGAGTTATGAATTTTATAGGTTATCGAACATTTTTTTAATTAAATAATATAAACAAATCACAAGGTCAAGATATTTACATTCATGCCACTCCTTCTTCTACCTGTGCATGAAATATCCAGGTTGCCATTGTGTGCATGTAATTTGAGTGACACGGAGCATCACTCGACGGTTTTCGAATCCGTCTTCACCGTTGCGCTCCTCTCCAAAATCTCCACTTGCCAATACCAAAAATCCCACGCTCTAGCCCACTATGTAAATCACTTCTTTTTTTATCACTGATCGTTGAGTTAAATAAAGGAGGGAGAAACACAGCCATAGGGTGGCTGGAATGAAAAATAGAGTGGCTGAAAAGAAAGGATGGAGGCTGAGGTCAAATCAATATATATATATATATATATATATATATATATTTAAACTCAAAAATATCTAGATATTAATTCCGAACCCCGATCGAGGCATGCCGCCTGGCGTTCCTAATGTTATACCCCTATTCTAAATGCAATGGAACAAGTTTCGAGACCATATTTGATCGTATGGAGAAGAGAGCTTTTTGAACCCAATTATTATATTAAATTTTCGATATTAAATTCAACTGGTTTCTATCCCGTACGACCAAATAGTAACTCCAAATGCTATGAAATTTGATACGAATAATACGCTATTACGAATCTACTGGAACTGGTTTCGTCAAAATTCGAGACTGTACCCCGAAAGGCTATTTTCACTCGTTAATTTAAACGAGTTATTTTTAAAATCGGGTAAATCACTTATAAATCCAATTTAAAAATTTTATTATCTTTCTTCTTATTAATATAAATTTAATAAGCCTTTAAATCATTTTTATCCAAATAAAAATCCAAGATTTAAATTATTTAAACAATTTCCAACTATTAAATTCAACAATTAAATTACCTAAATAATCGTTATATATTAAATTCAAGTTATTAAATCTATAAAATTAACTTTTAAATATTTAAAATCAATTAAATATTCCAACTTCAAATAACCAAAATTCTGGGTCGTTGCACAGAGAAGGTCATTTCAATAATCGTAACAAAGTTTTTGAATAATATTATAATATGGCAAGAACTTTTCTAGATGGTCAGTTAACTGCACGTCCCCCACTATTCACCGGGTCTAAATATACTTATTAGTCTAATCATATGAGAATTTTTATAGAAGCTAACGGTCTTGAAATCCGGCAAGCTACTCATACTAAACACAAAGCACATACTACTGAAACGAGCACTTAGATAGATGCTCAAAAGACCGCAGTAACCAATAATGCAAAAGCTATGAATGATTTATTATGTTCACTTGAAAAGAATGAGTTCTCTAGAGTTATGTTATGTAAAACAGCATATGATATTTGGCATACACTTCAAATCACTCATGAAGGGATGAACAAAGTAAAACAAACTAAAATTAGTATTCTACAGAATCAATTTTCATCATTAAAAATGAAAGTTAATGAAACTATCATAGTTATGTATGCTAGATTTTACATAATTCAACGTTATCTTATGGCACTATGAGTTATTTTTACTGAATTTGATCTTATTACATGAATTTTGAATTCTTTAACTTTTGAATAGGAAAGAAAAGTTTTAGCTATAGAAGAAGCTAACGATCTTTCACAATTCAAAGTTAAAGAATTAATTAGAAATATGATGTTACGAAGTAAATTTGTCGGCAAGGAAGAAGAAAATTAGGAGAAGAAGAGTATAGCCTTCCAAGACAATAATGATGACTCGGATTTGGATGATGATTAGATCGTGTTCATTGCCAAGAATTACAACAAATTCAAGAAGTTCACGAAAGCTCAAAATGGTGGTAACTCAATTAATCCGACGTCAATCAAGTGCTATGGGTGTGACAAATTTGGTCATATAAAGAAAGACTGACCATAACTAAACAACGAGAAGAAGAAGAAGAACAAGTTTGAAAAGTTTAAAAAGAAGAGGGATTTTCCAAGTTACATGGGATAATTCAGATTCATGTTCTTCGGATAGTGAAAGTGATAGTGACAGAGAACAAGTAAACGTTTGTTTCATGGCCGCTACACAGGTAAATCTTAAACTTTCATATAATGAGCTTTTAGAGACAAGTATCGAATTAGATGATAAACTTACAATTTTAAAGAAATTATATAAGGAAAATATAGGAAAGCTAAATAGAGCTGAATTAGAAATTGGCTTACTAAAAGGTGAGAAAAGTATTCTAGAAGAAGAACTAGAAATTTCACAAAATTTTTGTGAAAGTTTAACTTCTCAAAATGTTACTTTAACTAATAGGATTAAAGCTAACAAAAATGAGATGATAAGCTTAACAATGAAGTTCGTGAATTAAAATCTAGTTTAGACTTAGCTAAAAATGAAATTGCATAACTTAAACAAAAATTGGAACAAATTACTAAAAATGTTTCAAAATTTAAAAGAGGAAAGTAGAGTTTAAAAAATTTAATAAAATTTCAAAACCATATGCAACAATAATGGACTTGGTTTCAAAGCTAAACAAAATAATCACAAGAAGTATAGCACTATATATACAAAGTTTAAAAAGTCCAAAGATACTGATAAACCAAGTATTTCAAATTTAAATTTTTGAAGATTTGGATTCCTAAAACAAATAACAAATTGATTAGATGGAAATATATAAATGATTATCTAGAAAATATTGTTCATAATAGCAACTATATTTCTAAAGGTTCCAAACCCTCTTAGGTATAGTTAACTTCTTCTACTAACATGTAGGACCCTAACATAAGAAGTGGATAAAAAATAAAACTTTATTCTTTTGCAGGTACCCAAAAAAAACGAAGAAATAGGTACTCGATGGTGGATGCTCCAAGCATATGACAGGTAATGCTAATATGTTATCTAACATAACATACATCGATGGAGGTAGCGTGACATTCAAAGATAACTCAAAAGGATTCGTAGTTAGAATTTAAGGCGTCATCAATGTCGGTATATCCACCTCTCCATTAATTTCTTATGTGTTATTAGTAGAAAATTTAAAACACAATCTTTTGAGTATAAGCCAATTGTGTGATAAAGGTTTTTAAATTGATTTTGAAAAAGATAAACGCAACATTTTTAATCAAATTTTTATTTTTTATTTTTGAGGGAATAAGAAAACGTAATATCTACATTTTAAATATGAACATCAAACATAACAATGATTTGAGTCTAGTCGCCAATCACAATGATCCATGGCTCTGGCATAAACGGTTTTGTCACATTACTTTTAAATATATTGATAAATTAGCTAAAAATGAACTTAGGAGGTTTAACAAAAATAAATTTTAAAGATAAAATTTTATGTGATGCTTGTCAATATGGAAAATTAAAGAAAACTCTTTTAAATCTAAAAAGGAAATATCATCAAAACAACCACTAGAATTACTCCATTTAGATTTATTTGGTCTTACTCAAGTAAGATCAGTAAATCATAATAAATATGTTTTGTGATTGTTGATGGTTATTCTAAATTTATTTGAACTTTATTTTTAAAACACAAAAGTGGTACTTTTGAAGCGTTTAAAATATTTTCAAAATGAATTCAAAATGTAAGAAATTCAAAAATTAAATATATGGAAGTGATCACGAAGGAGAGCTTGAAAGTAAATTATCTGAAAACCACAACAAAATGGTGTAGTTGAAAGAAAAAATCGTACTTTACAAGAATATGCATGGACATTGCTAAATAGCAGTAACTTACTAAAGAATTTTTGGGCCAAAGCTGTTGCTATTGCTTACTGTGTACTTAATCGTGTATCACTAAGGTCTTTGACTAAATATACTTCCTATGAAATGTTTTTTTTGAAAAGAAACCAAAAGTCTCTTAATTTTAAATTTTTGGTTCAAAATGTTTTATATTGAATACTAAAGACCAATTAGGAAAATTTGATCCAAAAGTCGATGAAGGAATATTTATTGGCTATTTGGAAGAAGCAAAGCCTAAGAATTTTTCATAAACGAACCAATACTATTGAGGAGAGTTTACACGTTTCTTTCGATGAAAATTTTAAAAATAAAAATGAGAATGAAGATGAAGAGGTATTAGAAAATCAAACTCATGTTCCAGAAAATAATATCAATAACATAAATGTAAATGTAAATACAGATAATAATAATAATGTTCTCAGATCCCCCCTAAGATTTTAAAGGACCATCCTATAGACAATATAATAGGTGATGTAAATTCAAGAGTAACAACTAGAAATCAATTAAATCAAATAGGTCACGTAGCATTTATTTCAAATATTGAACCTAAAAATTATAAAGAAGATGCTAAGGATGAATTTAGATATTAGCATTGCAAGATCACAAGGCACTCTACGCCATAATTGGTCGAATTAAAGTCAATTGGGCAAAATTTATTCACGATGAGATTAAGAATTTCCGGCTTCGATGACGACCAACTATTTTGTATGCACATTATATTATGAAGCTTCTATCATTCTTTAAAGTTAATATCATTCCTTCAAACTTTGAACCGATACCCAACAAATATGGTGGAAGACGTTTCTTTAGTTTAATGCATTTGCCTACTACTTTGCCTCCTTGCATTACTTTTGATGAATGGACATTATGATGAAACCAATGTGGGCAAAGTTCTTCTCAACCATCGCTTCAAGCTTAACCTCCTCTGTAAGCTTTCCCTTTTAATACTGCAGAACAAGAACCCGGCTACCACTCCAAATTCGATATCTTTGCTGCTCGACTTCTTCCTAATCCAAATGAATCTTTGGCAGATTTGACTCTTTAAAATCAGTGAGTTATAACTGGAAACCAAAAGACCTTAGAAAAGAAAGTCGAAGTCCTAAAGAGACCATTTTCAATAAGGATGGGCAAAATGGAACATTCTTTGGAGGAGATAATGTCCTCGCTTTCTAAGATAATGAGAAAGGTTAGAGATCGGTCGAGCTCTACTTCAGCATCCTCTCCTTCTCATAGTCTGCCTCCATCTAACGCTCATGCCTTACCTTCTTGAGCATCTAAGCATAGTGCAGAATCTTTTCATCATGGCAGAGGAAAGAATAAGAGCAAGAACACAATGAAGAAGAAGAAGATTCATATTTATGGCTAGACGCACCTTTAAAACAAGCTCAATATGTTTCGTTCCAAGGCCAATCAATAGTGGAATGAATTGAGGAAGAAAATGCCTAGAATCAATGGTTTGGAGAGTTCCAGTATGATCCTTCGGCTTACTACGAGTACTATGAAAACTATGGAGGTCTCTCATATATGCACTATTAGTAATTTCTTTCTTTTTCCATGACATTTTCTTTTGCATTCATGTGACATGTAGTATGTTTAAAACATCATGATTGCATATCATTTAGTTCGTTTAGTTGTTTGTTTTGTTAAACTGTTATTGTTATGTTGGGTTACTTTTAATTGTATGAACGTGTAATCTGTTGTTCGACATTGTTAGCATTGACATATGGTTTCTATTTGTTTTTTTATAATCTCTATAATGTTTTGTAATGTTGTTTTACTATGTGTTGTTATATTGTTTTTGATAATCTTGTAGCATGTCATATTTATATTTTTTTGTCGTTGGTTGGCTCTCTCTATAGTTCTTTTTATAATAACAAAGAGGGAGAAATATGTGCATATTGATAGGGAAGATGTCATATTTAAGGCGGAGCATTTTCATACTAATTCTTGAACATATATTTGAATAAGATTGTATAGTGTCCTCATCAAAAAAGGGGAGAATGTTAGAACCTCTCTTATTGGATTTTAATGACAACAACTATAAAATCATATTATAGACTCTCTCAAACAAATATATGGGTATATGATAAGAAAGACTAAAGCACTTTGAGCATCGGAGAAACAATAAAGCTGAAATGGAGTATTGATAATCGCTCGACATGAAGAAAACTCATTGTAAAGCCATTTACTTATAGTAGTGTCTTAGATAAGTTTGTACATTCTTCCTTGAGTAATATAAGCGATTATATTTGTGTTAAAAAAATTATTTATTCAATTCATTCATATAAATGAATTTTGAATTTCTTAGGAGCTCATACTTTGGGTACATTTTGCATACATTTGGGGTCATGATCTTTTGAACTAAAAACCTTCTGCTTTTAATTCTTCTCAGAACATATGTTTGGCTCTGAAGTCGAATGTCTGATTTATGAAGCCAGACGTCTTAAAACCCATTTTATAAACTATTTTTCCTCTATTTCAAAAACATTCACAACCAGACTTCTGGTTGCATTTTTCAGATGTCTAATTTTCTTCCAACCGCCACATTTTGAAAAGACACATCTCTTCTTCTTCAACAGTTGCAACCTTTTATCAATGGTTTTCTCTGAACAGTTACAACTCTTGAAAGAGACTTTTGGCAACTATATATGGCAATTCCAAAAGTTTTAAAATCGATTCCTTCTCTCTACTTTCTTATCTCTTGTACTCTAAACTCTCTTTTACTTCTGAACTTTCGAATTGCTTTCTATATTACCAATACTTACTATTTAATATTTGGTGATCTACTTCCTTAAAACTCTTGTACTCACACTCATATAACTCAAAAGGAGATTAAAGAAAGCCTTGTACTATTAGTCAATATCGGTGTTGAAGGAACACAAGTTTGTCAAGTCGTAACACTGCTGTATTGCCTATTCCTCTGAGCTAAGAGAGGGTACACTATGCCACAAAGTGAATCAGATAACAGTTGTCACACAATTAAGGGTGATTTCCTGCTGTTCTACTTTTTCACAAACACATATGAATAGCCCGTGGAATCTTTCATCTGTTGTCTGAATAGCCCATGAAATCTCTATGTATATGCTTATTATTCAGGCAACATTTTATTTGTCGTCTGTTTTAAGTTATCAAATTTTTTAGTTTTGGCTCCATCTTTTCCCTCTCAAATATTTCGTGGCCGCTTTTTTTTGTTTTCCCCTTTATATTTTTGTTCCCCCTTTTTATTTTTGCTTCCCTCTCAAATCTTTTCATCGTTTGAAAAAATCGAGCGTCTTCTGGAATTAGGGTTTCAGCCCCTTTGAAATTCATTCAAATCTTCTTGCTCCTTTCATTCCTTGTTGATTGCATGCTTCGATTTCATGGCTATTGATTGTTGCGGCTCCTTGTTGAGTGTTCTTTGATTGATATCGGTTTGATTTTTGCCCCTTTCGATTTATATTGTTCTCAACTTTGATTATCCTGCCAATGATGAATTGGATTCTTTATATAGGAATTAATTTCCTATATTTTCATATATATGAAGAGATTTGAATTTTAAAGTATTTGCTTGGCCATTTGATTAGCCTTCGATATCTGCCCTCCTTTCGATTTTGTATTGACCTCGACTTGATTTGCCTATGATAATTTGGGTGTTTGTGACAATGAACAAAACTTGGCTGAAGTGCACTGACCAACATGTTTTGGTCATGTACATAAATGTTTTAAGATACATGTGTTGTGATGGTGAAAACTTTGATTGCTGCTTTATTAGTTCATGTCTGAGTTAGTGGATGTTTTCAACATCCATGTATATACATATATAAATATGTATGTATATACGTGTGAATGTCCTTTTGTTTTCTATTCATTTGATTCTTGCACCTTACAATTTCATTTTAATTTCATTGTATGAGCTTGGAAGTTAAGTTTGACTTTGACCACTTCATTGTTTCGCTGGTTGCCCCTTGCAATTGTGATTCTTTCACTTATCTGTTAGTGTTTTCCTTGAATTGAAATGAAATGATTTTCCTAATGCTTGACACTGAGTGATATACTTATTGCGTTTCTACTCACTATGTACATATATACATATATACAAAAGTGTATATCTGTATGTATGTTTTCATATACACTTTAATGTTTTCATATGTTCCTATATTTTCATATGTTTCCATACCTATCGAAACTGTCCCCAGAATTTCTATATAGGAGCAGAATGTTTTCATAGGTCCCTTGTTTATCTGCTACTATG
Organism: Allium fistulosum; assembly: GCA_030737815.1. Taxonomy (NCBI): domain Eukaryota; kingdom Viridiplantae; phylum Streptophyta; class Magnoliopsida; order Asparagales; family Amaryllidaceae; genus Allium; species Allium fistulosum. The sequence continues at coordinate 1,264,475,668 of CM060901.1, read as the reverse complement.
TTTACATATACACTGTCACTTGCTTCTCCTTGTTGCTTTGAGCCGAACCATTTTGAGTTGATTTTGTTGTAGTGCATTTTGATTCCAATATCATCCATGTATATACATACATATACATATGTATGTATATATGTGTGAATGTTTGTGGCACTACCTTGTTTTAATTTGTTTAGAACCATTTTGGCTTGAACTTGTTTGCTTTGAGCTAAACTATTTTGAATTGCTTGAACCATTTTGAGCTGATCCATTTGTTGAATTACTTTGAGCTGGTTTGAGCTTAATCCATTTCTACTCACTATGTACATATATATATATATATATATAATGGTTTGAGCTTGAACCATTTTAGTTGAACCAATTGTTGAATTGCTTTAAGCTGAATCATTTTGAGTTGATCTTGTTTTGAGTTGCCTTGAGTTGCTCCTGTATGAACTGGCACTTGAGTCAGGCTGCTCCTATGTTGAAACTGTCACGTGTTTATCTATATATATATGTTTTCATGTATTGTTTTCATATGTTCATATATTTTCATATGTTCCCATACCTGTCAAAACCGTCCCTAGAATTTCTATATAGGAGCGGAATGTTTTCATTGTCCTTTGTTTATCTGCTCTTATATTTTCATGTACACTATCACTTGCTTCTCCTTGTTGCTTTGAGCTGAACCATTTTGAGTTGATCTTGTTATAGTGCACTTTGATTCCAATATCATCCATGCATATACATACATGCATATGTATGTATATATGTGTGAATGTTGGTGGTTGATCTATACTTGTACATTGCTTTACTGCCTGAATGTTTGTGGCACTACCTTGTTTTAATTTGTGGCACTACCTTGTTTTAATTTGTGGCACTTGTTGTTTGTGGCAATGCCTTGTTCCATTGTTGCACTGTTGCATTGTTGGCCTTGTCCATGTATTACGCACTGCCTTGACATTGGTTGAATCCCTTTCATGTGGTTTGGTTTCTTGTTTGTGCACATTGATACTTGCTTCAGCACTTATTGTTTTTCCTAAGATTGTTTATGTGCACTGTGATTTATTGTTACACTTTCAATTGCAATTCTTGTTCTAATTCAGTTCTTGTATATATACTTGTATATACTTATATGTACTTGTATATACTTACGTACACTCAAGCTTGCATATACTTGCTTCAGCACTACGATTTCTTTTTTTTTCTGAGCACTTATTCTTTGATGCTTATGTATATGTATTCATATATAGATATATATGTATATATTTACATGCTCACTTTGATGATATATACTTGCTACCTATAGCATGAAATGTGTGTCATGCATGTACCATTATACATGCTTCATGTGTGCATTTTTTGGTGTTCCTTGTTCATTCCTTTATCTGAACCATTTTGAGTTTCTAAACCATTTTGATTTGAACTAGTTTTGAGTTGCTCCTATGTGCACTGCAGTTTTGCCTGAGCTTGTTATGTGCACTTGAATTCTTATTATGTGCACTACAGTTCTGAACATTATGTGCACTTCCGTTTTGCCTTGAATTCTTACTTGTTTGCATTTCCTGGATGTGCAAGTGTACATTTTTAGATATATACATATGTGCATATGTATGTATGTATGTGTGAATGTGCAAGTGTGCATTTCCTAGTTTGAGTATTCTGGTTGTATTATCTCCCACTTGAATTGCATATATTCCTGGTTTGAGTATTCTGGTGTTTTACCTGTTGGTGCACTTGTTTTGAACTTGAATTGTTGAAACTTGTTTTATGATATGTGCACCTGAGTTGAGCCCGAGGAGACTTGGGCTTAACCTTGTGCACATTTGCACTATGTTGAGCCTTCGAGCTACAACAATTCGTGAGATTCAATCGATGCTCGGCCTTGTGATATTCACGGTGATACACTATGCATATCATAAATTGTCTGTGCACGTATATATTTATCCATGTCTAAAACATGAAGAGAAAACAAACCCACAAACCGAGGAAATATTAATATTCAATTCAATTTTATTTTTGCAATTAGGTTTGTTTCCTTTTCTATTTTACTGCGTTGTTTATTTGATAGGTATCGGAGATGGCTGGCACAAGCTGGAGCAAGCAAATCAAGATCAGCATCAAAAACAAACTCATGTGAGTAAAAATTGTTATATACGAGTGTGTAGAGAAATGTTGTATATATGAGAGTGATAGTGAAAGTTATATTTGAAAATGTAAGTTGAGTGATAGTGAAAATTATATTGTATTTGAATTTGATTTGAAATAAAATACTTGTTTAAATAAACTATTGGAATTTCATTCTGTAACAATTATTTATATTAGTCAATATTTATATTTTGTCTAATAGGAATTTCAAAAATGATACTATAGCATTAGACAACATTTGGTTTTTTTGGGTGTTATAGGCTTCAAAGGCATATCTATCTATGTGGCATCTTTCCTAAGTCTATTTGGATCTTAATCTCTCAGTGTGGCAGCAATCCGGTCATTTCCTCGAATACGTGCTTATACTCCCTAATGATAGGCATAGATGACGACTCATCATGTGAGACTTCTAGCAAATATAGAAACCTAACTATAACCACATCCATTGATAGGCAACCAATCTCTACCTTATGTCCCTCTTCAGCCCCAATTATTACCAACAACTTCTCGCAATACACTACCACTGCATACTTCCCTAGCTAGTCCATCCATAATATAATACCAAACCCAATAAAACTCAAAATAAAGAAATCACCAACAAAAGAGTATCCATGATTCGATAAGACCAAACTACGAAAAACATACAATGACTAGTGGGGCCTCTAAATGGTTTGTCACAACTAAAGGTCGATCAACAATTTTGGGTCTCAATCCCAATCTATCTACAAAGTCATTAGATATAAAGGAATGTGAAGCCTCGACATTGATCAAAACACGTATGGCAACACCAAAAATAGAAAGCATACCTTGAATGGTGACACCCTACCCTTTGTATTTTGCTAAGGGAGCACTCGATGAAGTCGGAACAGCGTCCAAAGCATATTCCTTCACCATCTCCTTTGCTGGTTCTAGGCACTTCTTCTGCAGATGTCCCGCCTTACCGTAGTTATAACACTTTTTTTCTTCTCCAGACTTGTAGTCCTTACTTAAAACACCCCGATCATCGAATTTGTAGCAAACACGATTCCATTTTTCTTTCTTCCGAGCATCCTTCCCTTAGAACTGCTTCCTCTTCCCATTCCATTTCTTCTTGCCTCAATTGCCTTGCTACGACTTTGGCTCTTCCTTAGTAGCTACAGCTTGTTTGGACTTAGGATTCAAACTCTCATGGCAAAGAGCTTTCTCAACGAGCTTCTCAAAAGGTTCATCAATGTGACCAACTAACTTCTGTCTCAGATAGTCATCCAAACCCATAATAAACTTTTCATTCTTCTTCAACGGAGTGTTGATGAATGGCATCCCGCATTTAGACAAGGCATCAAACTCAGCTACATATCTCCCTGATTCAACTTTACAAACTTCTTGAACAACACCAACTTCTGGGCAACCAGTATGAATTTCTCATCAAATCTAGTTTTTAACTGGTCCCAAGTGAAGTGGTCCTTGGGAATAGCAACTTTAATAGCGTTCCACTAGTTTATAGCTCTACCTTGGTGCTATCGAGAAGCCAACATCATTCTCATAGCATCATCCAACTACAAATCATACAAAAAATTCTTGTAGGTGTCCAACCAAAAAATGTCATAACACAAAATCCCGTAAAATCTGTAATATAATATCTGTTACAACAATGTTAAAATCCATGGGTGCACATGAAAGCAAATAATAATAAATACTGCCACTCGCCAAGCTTCTTCGTCTTTAAGCATCGTCACCACCATCACTACATCCTTGTCCTGTGTTGTAAAGAGGAGGGAGTCCATACAACAAGTGTCTGGTGAATAAAAAGCTCGAGTCTTACCTTTTCAGTACTTGGGCAATATATTTCAAAATAAGAATATGTCTACGAACATAAAATCAATGAAATCATTTAAATAAGGAAAGGAGGTGGGTCCAACCACTTAATACCTTCCATTCTAGAAGTAAATCCCATATCTCAATCATACGTCATAAATAGCTAACAATGTAAGAGACGACGCCCAAGCCACTTAATACTTCCAAGTGGAAAATAAGCAAATCCCGTCATTTAAGGCCTAATTCCAGAAGCGGACCCCTGTAGAGATACCACCTAGTGTAACCACTTGGCCATTTAATATTTCATTCGGGGAGAAAGGCGGGTTCAACCACTTAATATCTTAAACCCTGAAGCAGGCCCTTCGACTTACGACTCATACCTATAATGACGTCTCACATTAGTCTAATATTCGTAGGAAGTGGTAGCCAGATTAGCTGGGCAGATTTCCCCTAGTAGATTTGGAACAAAACTCGCGTCATTACAAATATTTATCATAAGGATATCTCACATCAATAAAAGTATACACAATTGCTGGTAGCCTCAAAGTGAAGGGCAAACTTCATCATGCAACCCTATTGACCTCGCAACCCTATGACTTAACCATAAATTAATTACTCTATACACACACACACACATCTCACCATTTCAAAAATAAGGCCTTGTAAGAAATCTTCCTTATTACGCCTTAAAATGATAATTAGGCTATATAAGAGTTTCCTCTTATTTTCACCTCAAAATCAATTATCTTCCTAACGGGGGAAAATTAACATAAATAAATGCCTAATTAACTACGCCATATATGCCACAGTTATACGATTTTTACTTAAATAGAAATAAATAAATATTCGCACTTAATAATTTCTAAATGCACAGATTTTACGCCCTAAACTAGAGTTTAATGTCAATTCCCTAATCAATTATTATTACAAGTCATTTTTCTTCAATTTCCCAAGATTTCATGGAATTCATATGTCCAAAACTGGGAATAAATATTCATAATAAAAACTGCAGTAGCAAACTTGTAAATAAAATAGGAATTCAATTTATTACACCAATTCAATGGAATATTTTAAATAATAAGAATTGTAATCTAAAACCCATATTCTATTCAACTCCTCTTTTACAAAGAAATAGATAAAAAAAATGATGTAAACTACGAACAGAATTCGTAACCTAAACCCCTTATTATATTGAAGAATCGCAATTTAACCCAAAGAAGATGGAGAAGTGGAATAGACTATAAAATTATCAAAAATCGCATAAACGAAACAAATTCCATCAAATTAATGTAGAGAATTGGGAATCTCAACATATAATTGACATTTTGAAATAAAAAGGAATCTTGGAGGATTTTATCTATCATATTTTCGAAACCCCAAAATCCCTAGCGAATATTCAAATCCAAAAGAAATACACTAAACAATTGTTGAAAAGAAATGTTAAGGTTTCCACTCACAGATTAGCCTTAGCTTTACTCAAATGGATTTGCAGCCTTCCGATCTCTTCCAGAAACTCTCTCTTTTGATATATATATACACACACACACACACACACAATATGGAAGTGGTATATATATTCATTAGATTCAGAATAATCAGAGAAGAATAGGATAAGAATAGATCAGAGGAAGAAGTAACAAATAGGAAATAAGTTGAATCCTTACCTGAATTTTCTACAGAGTTTCTGAATCTTATTAGAGAGATAGCAATGGCAGAGCTTCGTCATATTCCCCAAAATAATATGAATAAAAGTTGAGAGGATAGAGTCCTTTATAGGAATTGAAACGCACCAGAACCGTAGGATGGAAGTAGGTAGGAAACGGGTGAATCTAGAGTGCACAACCGAATAGAACATAGCATAATACCCTATCCGCCATTAGCAACTTTTGTTGCCAAGCGATTGACCACCTTTGGAAGATCGGTCGACCTCTATGATCGACCGGTTGACCTATTCAGTTCGACTGCTATCTTCTTTGGGGGAGTTTATTTTACTTTCCATTGCCGAGTTATTTTATTCGCTAATTAACTTTTTAACTTTAAGCCTTAATTAATCGTTTACTTAGCCCCCAAGCTAATTTCTAAAATTTAAATCCTAAATTTGATTTCTCATTTCAATTTGAATTCAAACTAAATTAATTTAAATCTGAGAAATTCAAATGCTCATAACTTCTTTGTTTGAGCTCTATTTCCCGCATATTATATATTGAAACAGATAATAATTTCACCACAAATGCAATGGAATAACTTTCGTGGTCAAATCACAACTATTATAAAATTCTCATATCCAACCCTTATCATATTTATTTTATTTTATTTTATTTATTTATGGTTCATTTTATGGGGTGTTACAACTTCCATAGTCGACTCCGTTCCTTGGAACGGTTTACCACCAAGACAAGCAAATTCCTTATTCGGCTTTGCAAAATTAGCCCTAGGCGCCTACACTTAAGCACCACCATCAACAGAAATGTTTGGAGCAGCTGTTTGGGCATTTTGCAGCATGTTTACCATTATCGTATTGAATATTGTTGCAATTCAGGGTTAGTAGCCCCCGAGCCTGCTCTTTCCTCCTCGACTCTGGAGATGGATTTCCTCATAGCGTTTTTTGTATGTTGGCTCATTCTTGATCATTAAAAAGAATGATCGGTCATTCATAAAGAAAACTGCATCAGTGGTACTTGTGTATGCAATATGACTTATATACTATATATATATATATATTGTAATAACCCACCTTAAAACGAACCTAATTTTCGACACAAAAAAGGCCCATTAAACCTTAGACCCATTACGAAGTTGGATGTTGGTTGGTAAGATTGAAACATAGAACAATACATAGAGCTATCTATCTACACATTTAGAATCTCACAAGGAAAGGATAGCATTTTATTAAAAAACCAAATGTTAGAAACATACAACACAATACTACACAATAACGCCAAATATATGTAGTACAATACCTCAAAATACACCGTCATGTCTAAATGGGTACATCAGAATTAAAAACAACAAAAGTAGATAGATAAATAATTGCCATAAGTTTCCGTCTCCGCCACCATCTCTGAATCTGCATCAACTTCTCTAACCTTTGTTGTAATAAGGAGGGAGTTGGAACAACAATGTCTGATGAATAAAAATCTCGAGCCTTTCTATAATAGTACTTGGGCGATATAATTAAAATAATAATATGTCTCGCGCATTCTAGCTATATTTTTTTGTAAATTTCTCCAACTGCAAGTCCAACTCAATAACCTACGCCCATTAAATCTAACTCACTAACCCATCGTCAACTGTAAGCCAAAGGCCATTCCCAGTCTCATGCATCTATCGTTAATAATGTCCTAATAATGCAAGAGATAGTACCCAAATCACTTAATACCTTTCAATGGGAGCTAGGCAGACTCTGACCATTTAATACCTTATTTTAGGCAAATCGCCGTCATTTACTCCCCATCCCAAGGCAGACTCCTATTCGATACTATCTAGATGACATCGCACGGAATATCATTAGGCTACTTAATACTTCTTTATGGGAGAGGAAGACCCTATAATAGCTACTTGATACCTTAAACACGTAGCGGACCCTTCCCCAGACATCCACTTCCGTGACCAATCACTAACCCTAACCATTTAATACTTCCTAAATAAGGAGGATGCCGACCCTCAATCAACCAATTACTACTTCCGAGCCCGAACCAAATCCTATGTATTATAACCTTTAACCAAAAATGTGACGTCGCACATTAGTTCGACTATTCGTAGGTACTGGTAGCCAAATTAGCTGAGCAGGCTTACCCTATAGAATTTGGGACCAGCCTCGCGTCCTCCATTGGTACTTATTATAGGCGATGTCTCATATCAGCCCCAAAGTCACACTGCTAATAGCCAAATTAGGTGGGAAGACTTCCGTATGATTTTTGACTGACCTCGCATCCCTATGACTTAGTTATAATTTTCATTCAGCTAAAATACTACCATGTACCTCACCGCATTCCATAATAATATTATCCATAATTATCTCACTTCATTCCTAAGGGGGATTCAATATTAATCAGTAACCTATTTGCTACACAATTAATACGTTATTAATTATACGTTATTTACATGCTAATGTATATATAAATACTTGCCTAAATTACTTCTAATCGTGCGAAGATTACACCTTATACTAATTGTTTAAATGTCAAACTTTTAAATTTATACAAGTCCAATTTCATATCAACAAACATACCATATATCCAACATTCTTAATTCAAAAACAGATTGTATATAAATAGAATCCATACCAAACTTATTTTAGACTAAAATAGTAGAATCAACACTAATAGAATTTACAATTCAAATCCTTTAACGCTCTATTAAACTTTTACATATACAAATGAAAAATAGTTTTTTCATTTAAATTATGATAATAGGAAGTGCAAACTTCGAATAAAGAGAATCTGTACCTTACACACCATTTTCTAACTTATTTCCTTTCGAATACCCTTAATTAGAACCAAATAAAAAGATGAAAGGTGGAATAGAATATAAAACATTAAAACTGCAACAACTATAAAATTCCACTATTTATATAGAATAATTGATATCCTAACATATTCTTTTAGGGGAATTTTGGGGTTTTAGTGTGATATTTTCGTAAAAAAAATTCCCCAAGGCATATATTGAATCCAAATTATACCATACATTTGCTAACATAAGGAAATCTAAGATTTCCACTCACAAAAGGTCCTTAGCTCTTCCTCTTGGACTTGTTAATGCCCATTATAAATCTCTTTCTAGATCTCGTCCTTTAGAAATTTACAACAAGTGGGTTGTATATAGAATAGAATCAGAATTTCAAGGATTGGAGGAGAATAAAATTAGAAATTGAATATTAAACACCTAAAATCTCTTACCTAAAACTGTAGAGAATTTCTGAATCTTAAGGAAATAAGAAACTAACAGAGCTCCGCTACATTCCCAAACAATTTGTAAATAAAAGTGAGGGGGCGAGGCTCTTATTCATAGTGGTTAGAAAGCACCAGAAACGCATATTTAAGTCGGTGCAAAATAATATATTCTGAACTGTTCATGGTCTTCCTTAACCCTAACCGCCACAATAACATTGGTCGATCGCTCATAACTAGGTAGCGGTCGACTGGTTGTCTTGTTTTGGGAACATATATTTGTTTGCCATTATTTGATTATTTAATTCCTTAATTGATATTTAACTTTAACTATGTTTTAAGGTTTACATAACCTCCAAGTCTAACTACCATTAATTTTCTAATTTCAAACTTTAGCATTAATTGTTTATTTGAATTTGAATTCCATTTAAATTAATTTGAATCTGAAAACTTCAAACGTCAATAACTTCTTCGTTTGAGCTCCATTTCAAAACATTGTATATGAATATCAATTAGAAAATCACTATGAACACAACGACATAACATTCGTGGTCAAATTCTGACATCATCAAATTTCCAGTTTTAGCCTTATTATTAATTTATTAGTTAATTCTATTCTTATTAGTTAATTTCTTATTAATTTTCATGGGGTGTTATATTCTCCCCCTTAAAAAGGGTTTCATCCCTAAAATTCATAAGGGACGGACAACGTAACATACACTAAGCATCTATGTTACACAACCATGTTATCTACTCAACCAAAAAGTGCAATGTGATTATGTATGCAGACATACTATAGATGAGCTCAATCCTAGTGTGAATGCAAGTGTTGACATATAGGCATGTATGCAAACATCCTAAACATGCAAAAAGTTTTGCATAAATGTTAAAATGAAAGTAAAAAGTGTGGCAACTATCCCCTACCATCCAATCTAGCAACCACAATGCAACCAAAATCTTTTGAAGAGAGAAAATTTACCAGGGAAAAGCTCGGGTTGAGAAGTGCTCGTCTTCTCTTCAGTTTCCCATGAGCTTTCCATCGGATTATTTCCCTATTGTACTCGAACCATCCTAATTTCTTTGTTGCGGAACTTCCTAGTTCCATGCTTTAGAATGAGTGCAGTGACACAAGATGCTATCAGCTCTGTCAAAATGTCTACTAACTGATCAGGTTTTACCACGGTGACGTGCTATGAAGGCATTTTCTTCAAGTGTAAAACACAAAATACATCATGGACTCATGCCAACTTATCCGGTAGCTCCACACAATAAGCGGGTCTTTCTATCCTTTCCTAAATTAGGGAAGGCCCAACAAATCTCGATACCAACTTTCCCGTCTTTTCGAACCTCACAACCTTCCTAAAAGGAGAAACCCCAACAAATACCATATCTCCTGCCTCAAACTCCAGTCCCTTCCTTCGCTTATCCGCATATACTTCTGATGATCCTATGTGGCCTTCATTCTCTACCTAATCAACTCTATCTTTTTTGAAGTCTCGCTAATTAAATTTGGTCCGAGTAAAATTTTATTGGTGGGTTCCCTTTAACAATTGGGTGATTTGTATGACCACCCATATAGCGCTTCAAAGGGTGTCATGCCAATCGTCGCTTGGTGACTATTATTATATATGAATTCGACTAAAGGTAAGTGATGCTCCTGGTGTCCTCCAAAGTCCATAATGCAAGCTCTCAACAAATCTTCCAAGATCCTATTCAACCTTTCAGTTTGATCATAGGTCTTTGGGTGGTAAGAAGTGCTACGATTGAACGAGGTTCCTAAGGATATCTACAAACTCCTCTAAAATTCGCTAGTAAATAAGGAGTCCCTATTACCAACAATGTTAAATGGAATTCCATAAAGTCAAACCACCTGCTTGATATAAATTTATGCTAAAGATATTACGGTCATATTGCTTCTAACGGGAATAAATGGGCGCTTTTAGTGAGTCTATCCACTATGACCTATATTGCTTCATTTCCTTTTTGGCTCCTAGGCAAACCATCTATGAAGTCCATCGATATATGCTCCCACTCTAAGTTGGAATCTCTAATGGTAATAACAGTCCTCCGGGCTTTCCATGCTCATGCTTTACCCTTTGGCATGTCGAACATTTGGAAACAAATTCAGCAACCCTCTTTTTTATCCTTAACCAATAGAAAATTCGATTCATATCCCTATATATCTTATCTCCTTCGGGGTGAATGACCATCCTTGAATGGTGGCATTCTACAAGTGCTTCCTCCAACATATTACCAATCTTCATAGCTCAAAGGCATCCATCTCTCCTTAAACATCCCTTTCGTCAACTGCATATCTACCGATATAGGGAAAATGCTCTCCGATACTTAACTTGCCCAAAATGTGTACTATCATCGTATCCTTTTTTTTCTCAAGTTCGATGCAGCCTATAAATACTGGCCTAACCTTCATTGCTGCCAAATAGCCTACAGCGAGTTCAATTAGCGATTGGAAATTGAATTTTGAGAGAAACTCCTATTATCGCTAGTTAAGTGTCCTTATGAGAGCTTCTTATTTCACCGTTTTCCAATATATTTATATAGTGGTCAAAGCTCATGCGAACCATCAACATCGTAACAAAACTGGAACATATCTCATATTCTATTGTACACTTTTCCAATAACCTATGGGAGACAACTAGCGATTACAATCCAAAATCCCTAAAAGAAAATTTTGCTGGAAGTTGCCACTCATCATCAACTGGTGTTAATGACGTTGTGGCTTTAACACTCCTTACTAAATTAAGATTAAAAATTCTCGTATGCCATTCGACTATAATCCACATGTCTTAACCTATCTCCTTGGCTCCTAATAAATGATGTCCATCCATTACTTCAATTATTACACCCGACTATGGAATAAGTTGTGTATTCCCATACTGTAGTGGGTAAGAAATATAAACTATGTATATTTAGAATAACTCATCAGAAAATAGGTTTGGTGAAATAACTTCCCTACAACTAATCTGGACTTCGCCAACCTTAGCTCAACCAACACAATTTATGTTTATTTGCCATCTTATTACTCACTTCCCAATCATACTACTGTCTTCTCTAATCACAATCTCTTACTAATATCCTCAAACTTTGGTTTTTTACTTCCTTATATCCTTGATCCTATATGCGAGTTTACCATAGGACTCATAAAATTGTATTTTAATACATTTCACTATTCCTTTAGGGGTTCTTCTTATGCCTTTCACACATCTCCAATCAATTTTCCTAGGTTCATACCAATATTCCTCATATTCAACGGGGATTCTTTGTTGCTACCATATGAGCATCCATAGTTATTTTATTCATAACCTAAACTCTTACCCCGTCTTCCTAATCAGTCATCCATATCTACTACATATCAAAATTTGATTTAGGTTTCACCGTTCTTTATAAAATTAAAAACTCCATAATCATGAAGTACCTAATTCGAAACTTTTATCTTTAACAATATAAACTTATTTATCAAATTCAAAAAAATTGATTGGTCTCAAAAAAAAGGAGCCATGAATTTTTTTCCCTTTTTTAGCCAACTTAATCTTTTTAAGGACTTTTTACAATAGAGATTTACTTCTTTTAAAAGTAAATTTTTAACTCAAAACAATTAAAACTTAATTATCATACCAAAACATTTTAAAAAAAATCATCTATAACTTTAAACAATGAAAAGTGGAGTAGACAAGGATAACTTCCATCCGATAATTTTCCTATTACTCATTCTACCTCTGCTTCTACATTTGACAAAGATTTTATGGCATATGAGGGGGACTTCTAAAAGATACAAGTAATTGTTGCTTCTATATAAGTGTCTACCTAATATATGCATAATTACTGCATTTCTATAGGATTTATCTATTCTTTCTACCTTATTCCAATTGCTTCTCTCCTATATTATTTCTAACTAATTCCTAATCCTATTTTATATAAATTCCTAATGCTATTTCTATCCAAATCTCCTAATATTACCTCTATTTATATTTCTGCTACCTAAATGGCTTCTACTTCAGTTATTATTCTACGTGTTTTCCTTATATGGGAATTTTTCTCCAACCATAGTTATCGAGCATTCTTATCCTCAAATTTTTATACCTTAATTTATCAAGTATCATTTCCATTTATCCACCCCATAAAAATATTTTTTTTTTCAAATGAAACTTCCAAAATTATTTTTAAAAAATAGGAAAGATCATTGAGCCAAACCTACACACTATTTTCCATTTATTTCAAAAAAAATCCATTACCAAAATTCTTTAAACCAAAATTTTTGACTCAACCAATTTTAAACTAAAAATTTCAAAAATGAAAAACCCTTATTACTAAAAACTTTTTAATCGGAAACTTTTGATTCAATAAATTTGTAAATTATGAATTTTCGAATTTCCTTGCTTTTTCCAAACAACTTTCCAATAAATCCTATGAAAAACCCATTCAAAACATTTCAAGAAACTTTCAAAAACTCTTGTTAAATTCTTTCACATGGGGTCGGAGTCGAAAATGGACTCTTGTTGTCCTTTCTTTTGAACCTTCCTTCTTCCTACTCCTTAACACTTCTTCATAAAAAACTTGGCTATTTTCTAGTGGTTATTAGTTCACACCTTCTTGTGGGAACTTTCTCCACTCCTTCTTTATACCTTAATTTCATATGCTTACAATATATAGTTTCTTACTTTCCATTTATCTGAATGAAATGTGTATATTCTATCGGTAGTCCATCAAAATCTACAATCATAAGGTAGCCTAGGCCCAACAAAGGAGTTCATTACCATCTATCCCTCGGGATTCTTCTATATGTTGTGCTCATGCTCTTCTTGGTCAATGCCTTATGGTATGGCCTACACACCATGGGTTAATCAGGGTAGGTGAATACATTTAACTCTATTTATTAGCCCAACTCATAATTGCTTCGTCCATCCTTTTGGAATATGGTCGCAACTACTTCTACAATCCAAATTTATAAGATTTGGCATATAATATATAAGGGGTTTTTGAAAAATACTTTCAAAAATAACAAGTATGCAGTCATATGTATACGTATATCCATTTATCAGGCAACCTAAGCCGTGATACCAAATTTGACAACCCGCATAAAAACGGGCTTAGTTTTTGATCTAGAAAAGTCCCATCTAACCTTAGAACCATTCCAAAGCTGGTTGTTGGTGGTAAGATTAATACCAAGTACCATATACATAGCTATCTTGTAATAATCCAGAATTTTGGTCATTGGATTTTTAATATTTAGTTCATTTTAAATATTTAAATAATTGGATTTTGAAATTTAATAATTTATATTCATATATAGGGATTACTTGAATATTCGAATTTGTGAATTAAATGTTAATTAAAGGGATTTAATAATTTTATTTAACTCCTTTAAGTTAATAAATAATATTGGTAAATTCAATTTGTAAATTTACTTACAAAAATAAACAGATCGGATAACTATCGATAATTGGATCGAGATTGTAAAACGATAGTAAATGTGTGAAAATTGCATTCCGAGACATTGTCTCAAATTTAAATGAAACTAGTGCCATTGGATCAGAAATGATAAATTATTGTACGACGATGAGTTTTGTTGCGATTGGATGTATCGTTTGATTATGTGAGCTCGAAACGCGTAACAATTAATTTTAGAAAATTAAATTAATATAATTTGATTTAAAAAGCTAACTTTCGTACAGAATGGACTTAGGTCCTAAAAATAGTTCCATTGAGTTCGAAATAGGGTTATTTAGCTAGGAACACCTATGAGCATGCCTCGTTTGGAGTTCGTGCATTTTGGAGCATGAATAGTTCTGGTTAGAGAATCCTATATAAGGACCCCATACCCATTCATTTTGCTCTAAACCCTAAATTTTAACCTAGCTGCCAATTTTAAACAGCCATCATCCAACGGCCTACACCTGTCGGTGCCGCTAGGGGCGTTATTAGCCGAGGGTTTTAACTAGGATTTTGTTCATCATGGTGTGGGGAAGAGATTGACCGGTTGGATTAAGGTGATTCGGCGCGAGGCGCCGCAGATTTAAGGTTGACCATGGTTCGTATTTGGTAGTTGTAATGCCCCACCTCTATGCTCATAATAACAAAGGTTATTATAAGATAATAACGTCTGCTATTGCGAAGAATAAGGCTTGTTAGAAGCGACCATCCGTAAGTTATGCCTTAGACGAGTATTGATTACATCGATAGGAGTTGTGTAATTACTCCCAGCGATATACATTCAATCCAAATCTAAAACAAAACCACGGTGGCTTATGAAAAATTCAGAACAACTCATAACAACAACAACACAAATACGTATAATCACATCAGAATAGAAATATCATACATAACGGAAGGTAAGTCTAGATACATGCTACAACACTCGATGGTTCTCATGAACCAAATGTACATATACATAGTCATCATGCATACATGAGATGAGAGTCAAAACACCACCTCGAAGCCTAAACAAAAGATGAGGTGAAATCCCAAAAGCCGACGCAGCAACTGAATCAAAGATAGCGATTATCCTGAAATAACTCGGTCTGACCCGAGTATTATTTAAAAGAAAATAATAAACGGATCAGTCTAATTTAAACTCAGAAATAAGTGTATGATAAACAACACTTAAGCAAATTAATCATAATCTCGAATGAGACTATTCAGCATAAATAATCTCCATAGTTCAAATAAAGAAATCTCATTAAACTCCATCAAAATCAACTTCCAAATTCAAATTTTAATTCAAGACAGCAATTCACAAAAATCTAGAAACCAAAATAAGATAACAAGAAAATCAGCATAAAAGTGGATCGATCCCAGCATATGGCGAGTCTAAGCTACGCCGCACGTGCATCTCATATGGCCGAAGCCTACCAAGTACTATCATCATAATATCTGGCGCCCAACAAATGACCCGAAGGTCTAGTACTGGTAATTGACACGAAGGTCCATCATAGTGGCTCGAAAGCCCAACAAAATCATCAAAATCCTCAAACAGCAATTCCACGGCAAATATTTCAATTAACGAGTCCGGAATTTACCGAATTAGTAAAAGCGTGGTTCCATACTCTGCACTTTTGCTAAATCATTTAAATCTCATCATCGTTTCCTTGAAAGTGCAAAATTGTGTATTTTAGAGAAATAAAATTTACGTTCTCAAATGGACAAGTCTGGAATTAATCGAATCAGTAAAAGCAAGGGTTCATAGTCCTTAATTTTGCTGAAACGTTTAAATCGATTCCTCATTCTTTTGAAAGCGTAAACCGTAAAATTTTTGGAAACAATTATATTTTAAAACGATTTAAAAACACGTGATTAAAACAGCAACATCTATAGCAATTTCGACAAAGAAATTGCGCTTCACAAAACACCGTAAAAATGGATATCAAATCAGCATTGCGGATTTTCTTGGTTGCAAGATAGCCGCTTCAAAATTCACTTTAAATTGACGGTTACTCAAGTCAAAACAACAGTAATTTTTATTCGTCAAAATCTCATCAAAACAACACACTTCAAATATAAACACCGGGGTAAAAATCCATTATAAAAACACGACAACGAAATCCATTCCAAAAAAAACCGCCGGTTCAACGTAAATAAAACAGTACACTTCACTACTAATATATTTATCAAAAATAAATGAATGACCTGGCATAGTTTTCGGCTTACACTCTTTGTATGCAAAAATGAACTAAAATATATTGACTAGGACTTATACTTCGTGTTATTCATCTTGCACAAAAATGAGGTTTTAAAAAAAATTGGTGGCCAGGCAAAGCTAAAAGTACACATGTCAAAAATATGTAGCCTGGGCTATAATTTCTCATCAGACTAACAAGCACGCACGGCGAAATGCGAATGTAAATACAAGATGACTTGTGTAAATTTTTCCATGCTTATACGAAATAAAATTGGCAAAATAAAAACCTGGGTAATACAACACTATGCATGCATGCACGTAACTAAATAGGTAAAATATAAATGAACAACTTTCAGGGAAAAGCACTGGGACATGCGCAACTACCAGGCAACAAAGTAAGTGGTATATGCATTGACCTAGACATGATTTTCACGCATGCACAAAATGATGGTCGGGACTATAGGCTTCATGCACAATTCAAAATGATTAAATAAATAAGAAGACCTCTTACTACAGTTTGCATGCACGCTACTAATGTCAAACAATAGTCTGCGTATAGTTTTGCACACACTTTTCACACAATAAATGAAGAATTGAAAAATGACTTGGGCATTGAAGCTTTTTGGGTGTATGCACGCACACTACAAATGTTTCACGCAAAATGAAAATAAATAAACAACCTGGCCATATTTATGTGTACACGTTCGTACGCAAAAATGAAATGGATCAAGATTTCATTTACAACAGAATAGCATAGTTTAAATAGATGTGTGAGTTTGCACTCACCAAAAATTTGCTTCAAAATTAGTTAGCAACTAGGAACCACTTGAAGCTAAATTTTGAACCGCCATTAATGCATTTTGCTGAGCTATTGGAAATTTTGAATGAAACAAACGAAAGATGCAACTACTTTTCTTTTACCAAATTTGTGTATAAGTCAAAGAATGAAGTGTGCTGGCAACTTTTATGGTACATATGCATTTTTGTGGAGACGTGCATAAGTGAAGATACAAGGACACAGCTAGCATATAAAATGATGATGGTAGCAGCACAAGTGTTCCAACTTTGATATAACAAAAGTGTTCAATTCCAACGTGCTACAATTTATCAGTATTCAACCGACTTTGCAACATTTTTGCAAAACTTTTAATTTTAATTTTTTTTCAAACCTCAATTTACAATTTCTATTTTAAATTTTCATTTCGACGGTAATCAAAATCACGGTTGTTACAAACTCTCCCCCTTATAAAAATTGCGTCCCCGCAATTTTCATACTATAAGTTGTTTATAACACAAATAATTCATCACAACAAAGATTAAATTAGAAAAGATGGATAAGAATGCTCACCCCCACCCGAAGAGGAGAGAAAACCGGGATAAGAATGCTCGATGAATTCTTTGGTTTCCCAAGTGCAATCTTTGGGGTTTGCGGACCATTGAATTTTCATAAGCGGGACTTCTTTATTCCGAAGGCGTTTAACCTCCGAAGCTAGCACACGAATATGATTTTGCACCATAGACAAGTCGGGTGAGATCTCAAGATCTTGCAACACATGAGGATCAATAATAGAATTTGAATCTCGAAGGCATCGACGAAGCTGGGATACATGAAATACGTCATGAATTCCCGAAAACTGAATTGGTAGTGATACACGATAAGCAACAGGGCCAATGCGTTCCGTAATAGGAAATGGTCCAACATATCGAGAAGCAATTTCCCGGAGCTACTAAAATGCACTACACCCTTCATTGGAGAAACATGAATGAACATGTGATCGCCAACAGAAAATTCCAAAGGCTTCCTACGATGATCGGCATAAGATTTCTGCCTATTTTGAGCCTCTTTCATTCTCTGTCTAATAATATCAATCTTCTCAGAAGATTCACGAATATAATCGGGGCCGAGAACTAACTTTTCCCCCGATTCCAACCAACAAGATGGTGATCGACACGGCCTTCCGTAAAGGGCTTCGAAAGGAGCCATACCGATACTGGATTGGAAACTGTTGTTATAAGAAAATTCAACAAGAGATAAGTGGTCTTCCCAACTACCACCAAAATCAAGAATACAAGCGCGAAGGAGATCTTCTAAGACTTGATTCACCCTTTCAGTCTGACCATCAGACTGTGGATGATAAGCTGTACTGAGATTGAGCTTAGTGCCCAAAGCTTTCTGAAGGCTCTGCCAGAAATCACTAGTAAAAAGCGGATCTCTGTCACTAACAATGGAACTAGGAACTCCATGAAGTCGAACGATTTCTTTAATAAAAAGCTTAGCCAACAAAGGAGCAGTATGATTGGACTTGATAGGAATAAAATGGGTTGATTTGGTCAATCGGTCAACAATCACCCAAACACTAGTATGGCCCGACCTCGAATGAGGTAGACCATCAATGAAGTCCATAGAAATCTGATTCTATTTCCATAATGGAATCTCAAGAGGCTGCAAAAGACCACTAGGACGATGTTGTTCTGCTTTAATAAGTTGACAAGTCATGCAACGACTCACATAACTTGCAACATCACGCTTCATACCCTCCCAAAAGTATAAGCGTTTCATGTCGGCATACATCTTGCTACTGCCGGGATGAATAGTATACTTAGAACGATGACAGTCTTCAAGAATGTCATTTCTAAGATTTGGAACATTAGGCACGATCAACCTTCCCTTCTTCCGAATACAACCATGAATATCACTATCGAAATCCTTTAGATTATCACTTCGGGATTCCAATTTACAACTCTGAATAAGATAAGAGAGATTTGGATCTTGTTTCTGGGCATCGGCAATTCGATCCAACAAACTAGGACGAGCTTCCATGCTAAATAAAAGCACGGGAGAATCAGAAACTGAAGGACGGTCTCTAATATCACAAAGAGATAAAGTTTCCAATATATTCCACTCTACTAGCATCATGGAAACAACAGCTTGCTGCTTGCGACTAAGCGCATCAGCAACTCGATTACCCTTACCAGGGGTATACTGAATATCGAAATCATATGAAGCAAGAAATTCAAGCCAACGCTGTTGCCTCATATTTAGTTCCTTCTGAGTGAAGAGATATTTCAGAGATTTGTGATCAGTGAAGAGAACAAAACGCTCGCCCAATAAATAATATCGCTAAATCTTTAATGCAAAGACTATAGCGGCCAACTCCAAATCATGGGTAGCATAACGAATCTTGTTAGGCTTTAGTTGTCTAGAAGCATAGGCAACTACTCTATCATTTTGCATGAGAACAACACCAAGTCCAAAACCACTGGCATCGGTATAAACAACAAGATCATGATTCCCTTCGAGAACCACTAAGATAGGAGCATGAGTAAGGAGATCTTTTAACTTCATGAAAGAAAATTCACACTTATCAGACCAAATAAAAGGAACAGCTTTTCTCGTGAGAGTGGTAAGCGGTAAAGCAATACGAGAAAAGTCCTTAATGAACCGGTGATAATATCCCACCAATCCAAGGAAACTACGGATCTTAGTAACGGTCTCGGGCCTCTTCCAATTCTGAATATATTCGATCTTGGAAGGATCGATAGAGATACCATCGGAAGAAACAATATGACCGAGAAACTTCACCTTATTCTCCTAGAAATGACACTTGAAGAATTTGGCATAAAGCTAATGCTGACGAAGAGTGCTCAAAACAATCTCCAAATGCTGTATATGATCGGCTTTAGATTTGGAATAAATAAGAATATCATCTATGAAAACCAAGATGAACTTATCGAGATATTCTCGGAATATCCAATTCATAAGATCAACAAAATACGCTGGAGGTTCGTCAAACCGAACGGCAGAACAAGCCATTCGTAAGAACCATAACGAGTACGGAATGTAGTAAGAGGAATGTTATCTTCCGCAACTCGTAACTGATGAAAACCGGTAGCCAGATCAAGTTGGGAGAAAAGCTTAGCGCCACTTAATTGATCGAACATGTCGTCGATCCTAGGTAATGGATACCTATTTTTGATAGTGAGCTCGTTAAGCTTGCGATAATCAATGCAAAGCCTAATAGTACCATCTGGCTTCTTAACAAAGACAACGGCGACGCCCCAAAGAGATGAGCTAGAACGAATAAAATGCTTGGCTTCCAATTCAGATAATTGTTCCTTGAGTTCCTCATTTTCCTTAGCAGACATCCTCGTAGGAGGACGACAGACAGGATGAGCACCAAAGATAAGATCAATACGGAACTCAATTGCCCTCTTCGGCGGCAATCTCGAAATAGGCTCGAAGACATCAGAAAAATCACAATTAACCAGAATATTAGCTATGACATCCTCCGATTCGAAGGAAGAAATGAGAGCTTCCGAAGTATGATCCATGTCTCGAAATACAATATATAACTGCTCGATATTATTGGGATGCTTGAGATATAAAGTTCTTTCGAGACATAGGTTTTGAACTTCATAACAAACGAGCCAATCCATACCCAAAATCATATCAAAACCAAGATGATCCATAACATGCAGATTCGCATGAAAGGAAAAACCACATAGAATAATCTCAACATCAACACATAACAAACCAAGAGTAGCGGATCCTCCAATAGTATTTACAATCCTCAAAGGGTCGCAAAGACTAACAACATCCAAAGGAATAACATCAACAAGCTCCTTTGACACGAATGAATGTGATGCACCCGTATCGAAAAGAACTCTAATAGAACGGCCATGAAATAAAATAAAACCTTCCAAAACAGAAGGAGGAATACCTTTGGGCTGAGAGGAATCACCAGAAGCTTTAGCAACATTAAGCTTCCCAGATTTGAAACCCTTAGGAGCAGTAGGACAATCAGAAACCCAATGACCTTCTTTCTTGCAATAGCGGCAAATGCGAGGCTTAGGACAACTACGAATAAGATGATCCAGAGAACCACAATTATAGCACGCCCTCTGATTAGAAGGTGCACTACTAGGCTGAGAACTAGAGGTAGCTTGATTCTTTTTCTTGTTGGAAGAATTAGGCTTATGAAATGGAAACCTCTTCTTGTTGGGGTTCTTAGAAACCTCAACCTCATCACCACTATCACGTTCCTTTTCAACAGCTTTAAGGCAAAGTCCCGAATCAACAAGTTCCTCAAAAGAGAGCTTAAGCTAAAACAAAAGAACTTTCTTCAAATACTTCTTCAAACCATCTACAAATCGAAGATTCTTCTTACGCGTAGTGTTAATGAACTCAACTCCGTATTTGGATAAGGCCTTGAAAGATGCAACATAATCAAAAACAGAGGACTTTCCTTGTTTTAACTCAAGGAAACTACGAGCAAGATTAGCTTTTTCTGATTCAGGAACGAACTTGAGTTCGAATCGTTCCTTAAACTGATTCCACGAGAGAGAGGACTCATCAACTTCCGCAATAAAAAGCTCATACCAATCAAGCGCACGTTCTTGCAACATGCTTGATGCCACGAGAACGCGATGATGATCTGAAAGATCCATCCGAGAAAATATGCGCTCATAAGCGCGCAACCAAGTCTGAACTTCCAATACACTTTCTGATCCCTTGAAAGGCTTGCCTCCAAGGTGGGAATAGTCACTACACATGCGGGCGAAGGCAGACTTTTGAGTAGGAGCTGCGGGAGTAGCAACAGAAGGCTGAGTACCCCGAAATAGCTCCATAAACTGATCAGCTGACATATAGACTCCGTCCGGATGGGAATCCCTAGATGGACCTGCAGAAGAACGCTTCCCTCTACCTCTTCTAGCCATAGGCTGAGAGAACAAGAGAAGATAAGGATTAGTTAAAACAATACAAGATTGATTAGGAATTTAACAAATGGAATACTACGGAGATATGAGATTTATTCCTAAACATATTCCAACATGTTAAAAAGAATAAAAGTTTAAGAACAACAAAGGAATAGATTAGAAAGGCACGAATAAAACCCTCGAATAGTTGTAACACATGTTCCATTCTACTTCTGTTCCGTGTTTATTATAATTTGTTCCGAATTTCAGCTCTGATACCAACTGTAACGCCCCACCTCTATGCTCACAATAACAAAGGTTATTATAAGGTAATAACGTCTGCTATTGCGAAGAATAAGGCTTGTTAGAAGCGACCATCCGTAAGTTATGCCTTAGACGAGTATTGATTACATCGATAGGAGTTGTGTAATTACTCCCAGTGATATACATTCAATCCAAATCTAAAACAAAACCACGGTGGCTTATGAAAAATTCAGAACAACTCATAATAACAACTACACAGATACGTATAATCACATCAGAACAGAAATATCATACATAGCGGAAGGTAAGTCTGGATACATGCTACAACACTCGATGGTTTTCATGAACCAAATGTACATATACATAGTCATCATACATACATGAGATGAGAGTCAATACACCAAAAGTAACACCTCGAAGACTAAACAAAAGATGAGGTGAAATCCCAAAAGCTGAAGCAGCAACTGAATCAAAGATAGCGATTATCCTGAAATAACTCGGTCTGACCCGAGTATTATTTAAAAGAAAATAATAAACGGATCAGTCTAATTTAAACTCAGAAATAAGTGTATGATTAACAACACTTAAGCAAATTAATCATAATCTCGAATGAGACTATTCAGAATAAATAATCTCCATAGTTCAAATGAAGAAATCTCATTAGACTCCATCAAAATCAACTTCCAAATTCAAAATTTAATTCAAGACAGCAATTCACAAAAATCTAGAAACCAAAATAAGATAACTAGAAAATCATCATAAAAGTGGATCGATCCCAGCATATGGCGAGTCTAAGCTACGCCGCACGTGCATCTCATATGGCCGAAGCCTACCAAGTACTATCATCATAATATCTGGCGCCCAACAAATGACCCGAAGGTCTGCATATGACCCGAAGGTCTAGTACTGGTAATTGACCCGAAGGTCCATCATAGTGGCTCGAAAGCCCAACAAAATCATCAAAATCCTCAAATAGCAATTCCACGGCAAATATTTCAATTAACGAGTCCAGAATTAACCGAATTAGTAAAAGTGTGGTTCCATACTCCGCACTTTTGCTAAATCGTTTAAATCTCATCATCGTTTCCTTGAGAGTGCAAAATTGTGTATTTTAGAGAAATAAAATTTACGTTCTCAAATGGACAAGTCCGAAATTAATCGAATCAGTAAAAGCAAGGATTCATAGTCCTTAATTTTGCTGAAACGTTTAAATCGATTCCTCATTCTTTTGAAAGCAAAAACTGTAAAAAATTTGGAAATAATTATATTTTAAAACGATTTAAAAACACGTGATTAAAACAGCAACATCTATAGCAATTTCGACAAAGAAATTGCGCTTCACAAAACACCGTAAAAACGGATATCAAATCAGCGTTGCGGGTTTTCTTGGTTGCAAGATAGCCGCTTGAAAATTCACTTTAAATTGATGGAAACTGAAGTCAAAACAATAGTAATTTTTATTCGTCAAAATCTCATCAAAACAACACACTTCAAATATAAACACCGGGGTAAAAATCCGTTATAAAAACACGACAACGAAATCCGTTTCAAAACAAAACGCCGGTCAACGTAAATTAAACAATAGACTGCACTACTAATATATTTATCAAAAATAAATGAATGACCTGGCATAGTTTTCGGCTTACACTATTTGTATGTAAAAATGAACTAAAATATATTGACCAGGACTTATACTTCATGTTATTCATCTTGCACAAAAATGAAGTTGTAAAAAAAATTGGTGGCCAAGCAAAGCTAAAAGTACGCATGTCAAAAATATGTAGCCTGGGCTATAATTTCTCATCAGACTAACAAGCACGCACAGCGAAATGCGAATGTAAATACAAGATGACTTGTGTAAATTTTTCCATGCTTATACAAAATAAAATAGGCAAAATAAAAACCTGGGTAATACAACACTATGCATGCATGCACGTAACTAAACAGGTAAAATATAAATGAACAACTTTCAGGGAAAAGCACTGGGACATGCGCAACTACGAGGCAACAAAGTAAGTGGTATATGCATTATCCTGGACAGGATTTTCACGCATGGACAAAATGATGGTCGGGACTATAGGCTTCATGCACAATTCGAAATGATTAAATAAATAAGAAGACCTCTTACTACAGTCTGCATGCATGCTACTAATGTCAAACAATAGTCTGGGTATAGTTTTGCACACACTTTTCGCACAATAAATGAAGAATTGAAAATTGACTTGGGCATTGAAGCTTTTTGGGTGTACGCACGCACACTACAAATGTTTCATGCAAAATGAAAATAAATAAACAACCTGGCCATATTTATGTGTACACGTTCGTACGCAAAAATGAAATGGATCAAGATTTCATTTACAATATAATAGCATAGTTTAAATAGATGTGTGAGTTTGCACTCACCAAAAATATGCTTCAAAATTAGTTAGCAACTAGGAACCACTTGAAGCTAAATTTTGAACCGCCATAAATGCATTTCGCTGAGCTACTGGAAATTTTGAATGAAACAAACGAAAGATGCAGCTACTTTTCTTTTACCAAATTTGTGTATAAGTCAAAGAATGAAGTGTGCTGGCAACTTTTATGGTACATATGCATTTATGTGGAGACGTGCATAAGTGAAGATACAAGGATGCAGCTAGCATATAAAATGATGATGGTAGCAGCACAAGTGTTCCAACTTTGATATAACAAAAGTGTTCAATTCCAACGTGCTACAATTTATCAGCATTCAACTGACTTTGAAACATTTTTGCAAAAATTTTAATTTTAATTTTTTTTTCAAACCTCAATTTAAAATTTCTATTTTAAATTTTCATTTCGACGGTAATCAAAATCACGGTTGTTACAGTAGTTTTTCGAGATTGCAGTGGTGTTTCTGGTGACATGGCCAGTGGCGTTAGAGATGTGGGAGGTTGGGGGCTCGTCGGTGAAGAAGCGGCAATGAGAGGAGGCTCTGTACGGCGGCGGCGGCGGGATGAAAGTTCGGCGGCCTAGAATGCTTTATCCCGATTTGGGTTAAAGATTTGAGCGGCTTGGATTAGTTGATGAGTGATTAGGGTTTGTAATTTGAATTAATGATGTATTATTAAATTAATCATATTATTTAACTTAAAAATCTTATTAAATTCATAACTAATTCATACGAGGATGAAATCGAGTGTGGGAAGTTGCGTTGCACTCGTAGGAATGTCTTATTCACTTTGGAATTGGATTGGTAGGAATTGAAGCTTGTAGAATTTCAAGCTAAAATCGAACGTTGTTCGATCTTAGTCGGAACTAGAACACTTCGGCGATAACTGAAATTTCAATGAATTTACTCAACTATAAATTATCTATACAATATCTGTGATGTTATAAATGTATTGTTGAATGATCGGTTGATAGTTTAGATAATGTTGTTGTTTGATTGATTGTTTGGTTGAAATGATGCTTTTGGCTCCGTTCAATCGCAAGTGAGATCAGTTCCTATTTGGATTCAGCTTTATAATATTCCTCATATCGCCTGGACATTAGTGGGTATTAACTGGATTGCTTGTCATGTGGGGAAATTGGTTTGCTTCAATGAGGCCACTGAAAAACGTGAAAGAATGGAATATGCTAAATGCTTAGTTGAAATTTCTCCAGACAAAGAGTTACCTGACTTTTTGTTAATAGGAGATGGAGTTGAGAACTGTCAAAAAGTGTACATTGAATACGCTTGGAGACCTCTTATTTGCACGTCTTGTAAAGCTTTTGGTCACTCCACTAAAAATTGCGATATGGACAAAAGTCTTATGGAAGGAAAAGTTATCAGTGAGAAAGTTGATGTAGTTAATGAATCAGTTCCTATAGTTAAAAGTAAAACTACAGTAGCCAGGAATCCTAATGGTGATAATATGAAGAATAGGCAACAAAGATGGAAACCAAAGGTTAATCAAGTGAAACAAAAAGTGATGGAGCCAAACATAGGTAAAAAGAATACAGAGGAGGATGTTAGTAATGTAAATAATTCAGTAACTCTTCAGATTACCAATGATATTCAGTCTATGGGTGTTACAAATGATCCAATTGAGACATGTAATGCCTTTGCTATTCTTACTGATATAGAGGAAGGAGAACTAATTGAAGTGAACGTGGCAACTGGAGGTAACTTGCAGGTGGAACCAGACAATAATATACATCAGCAGTGTGAAGTTAGCTCAGTTAATTACATTAGTTCTCAAAAGAAACAGTTACAAACTGATGTTGGTAATGTCAATCAAAAGCAAGACACAATTCGAAGTACACAAATCGAAAAAGAGACACCAGTTAATATTTGTTCTCTTACCTCTGAGTGCAACAACTTGTCTGCTGTTCCTAAGTCAGCTAAGAACACCACTGATATCTTAACAGACAGTCCTTATGCTAAATTAAAACCGCCCCAGGAAATACCCCTGTTTACTCCAACAAAGGATAATACTTTAGAATCTAATTTAGGATCATCATCTGATTTTGAAGTCTGCTCTGAAGATGATATGAATGATGGCTATGAATATAATCAAGAGCAAATATTGGCCAAGCTCACTTCAAAGAACTCCAAAAAAAGTAAAAAGTATGCCACTGCTAAACTGCAAGGACATCAAAGAATTACTCGGCAATCTGCCAATAAACACAAAAACTTGTGATGTTATACAATATTGGATATTGGAATATTCGTGGTGGGCATGATGATGCTAAAGTATATGAAATTAAACAACTCATCAAAGGCAGCAACTTGGAAATTATATGCATCAGTGAAACTAAATACTCAGAAGAAGAAACTAACATTTTTGCTAATCGTATAGCACCTGGGTGGGCTTTTATTCACAATCATACTTCAGCCCCTTTTGGTCGCTTGCTGATTTTGTGGAATCCTCAAGCTTATTCTATTAATACTTCTGTTACTCATAGACAATTTATCCACTGCAATATTGATCACTTACCTTCAAAAGTTAAATTTAACATTACCTTTGTGTATGCAGATAATAAGAAGGCTAATAGACAATACTTTCTTGACATTCTTCCAACTTTTCTCACTTCCATCCCTTGGATTTGCCTTGGTGACTTTAATTGTATGCAATGCTCTAAGGATAAGAAGGGTGGCTTACCTCTGACTATGGTTGATGTTGCTCCTCTTAATAATGCCATTCTGCTAGCTCAGCTTTATGAAGTTCCAAAGACTGGTGTTTTTTACACTTGGAATAACTGTAGCAGATCAGGTAATAGAACCTTTTGTAAATTGGATCGTTCGTATTTTAATGCTGCTGCTTTCAATGCTTGGCCTTCTCTTCTGTCCTTTTTCCCAACTCCATCTCTATCTGATCATAGTCCTATAATTATGGATTGGGGAAACAGGAATATTAGAGGTCCTTCTACATTTAAATTTTTTAATAGTTGGTTTGATGATCCAGAACTTTTTCCATTGATTGCTAATATTTGGAACTCTCCCAAATATGGCAATCCTATGTTTATTCTTCAATCGAAGCTTAAAGATTGTAAAGCTTCTATTAAAGCTTGGTCATTAAATAAGTATGGTAAGGGTAACCTTCTTTCTACCAAACTTAGCACAGAACTTAATGATATACATATTCAATTGCAGAATGATCCCAGTAATGTAGTGTTTTCTAACAAAGTTAAGGAAATCATCAAAAGATTGAAATTAGCTATTAAATCTGAGTTGCAAATGCTCCGTGAAAAAAAATAAAATTCTCTGGGATATAGGAGGAGATAAAAAATCAAAAACCTTTCATAATTCTTTGAAACTTAAGAAGTCTGCTTCCATTATTCACATGATTAAAGATAGGCATGGGTTTGATGTTAACACTCGTTCTGGAATTAAGCACTCCCTTCTTATTTATTACAAATTTCTTTTTTCTCATTCTGACTCTGTTGCTAATCTTCATGTGCTAAATGATTTGCCTCTTAATTCAATCTCTAATGAACAGGCCAATAGTCTAATCCAGTTAATTACCACAGATGAAATACATGATACCATTCTAAAAATGAAATCAAATAGTTCTCCTGGCCCTGATGGTTTTTCTGCTATGTTTTTCCAGAAATGCTGGCATATTGTTAAACATGATTTTTGTAAAGCTATTCAACACTTTTTTAAATCCAATACCTTGTTGAATGGTATAAACCATACTAAACTTGCCCTTATTCCTAAAGTTAATCTCCCCCAATCAGTTTCTGAATTTAGGCCCATTGCTTGTTGCAATGTCATTTATAAATGTATAGCTAAAATTATCTCTTCCCGTATGAAAAATTATCTTTCTGACTTAATTTCTCCTAATCAAAATGGTTTCGTTTCAGGGAGATCTATTACTGATAACATTTTACTCTCTCAAGAAATTATAAAAGGTTACAATAGGAAAAACATTTCCCCTAGGTGCTTCCTCCAACTGGATATACATAAAGCCTATGATTCTGTTAGTTGGGAGGCTATCATATCCATTATGTCCAGAATGAACTTTCCCCTACCTTTCTTAGCTTGGATATATACTTGCATATCTACTGTTTATGTCTCTTTATCTCTCAATGGTGAGTCGTTTGGTTATTTCAAAACCCATAAGGGAATTAGACAAGGAGATCCTATCTCCTCTTCCCTTTTCATCTTAGTTATGGAAGTTCTTACTTCCTTGATTAGTGTTGAATGCAATAATAAAAATATGGATTATCATCCTAAGTGCCAAAAACATCATATTTCAACTCTTATGTTTGCTGATGATCTCCTTCTATTTACTAAACCAAATGTTAAATCAATCACTAGTGTTTTGTCTACCCTTCAAAATTTCAATCAGATGACAGGTCTATACACAAACAAAAGTAAATCTCATATTAATATTGCTGGGGTTTCTGATAATATTTACTAGAATATCCTTCAGATTTATGGCCTTAATGCCATGGATCAAAATGCTATGTACCTTGGTGCTCCTATGTTTAAGTCCAGAATTTCAAATGCTCAATGCCTACCATTATATGAAAAAATATCCAATAGACTCAAAAATTATAATGGTGCTAAATTATCCCAAGCAGGTAGGCTGGTCATCATTCAAAGTATTGCCACTGCTATGTGTGTATACTATTTTAAGCTTTTTATCATCCCTAATAAAATTATTAACATGTTAAATCGTGCTTTCAATCATTTCATTTGGCATGGAAATATTTACTCCACTAAACTCATCCCAATTGCATATAAGAAAATTACTTTACCTGCTAAAATGGGTGGTCTTGGTATAATTAATCTTAAATTGTGGAACATAGCAACTACTTCCCACCATGTTAACAGACTGCTTAGTAATAATATGGGATTATGGGAGGTTTGGAATAGACAGTACAACCTTAAGGGTGGCAATTTTTGGACCATGGAGGTTAATAAAGATGCTAGCTTTCTATGGAAAAGACTTATGGCGAATAGAAGACATTACCTGCCAATGGTTCAATGCAACATTATGAATTCCTTCTGGTATTCTCCATGGAGTGCTCCAGGAAAGATTCTGTCTCACTTTACTGATAATAATCTCATTTATAATTCGGGTATTCCCCTTAATGCTAATGCTAATTCGTTTTTTATCAATGGGGTTCTTCACTTGCCTCATGTTTGTTCGACTTCTCTGAACAACCTCTGGTCTTCCATTTCTGCCTCCTTTGAGAACATGGATCATGACGGGCTCAGGTGGAAAGGCAAACTTCACAGCATTTCCTTGGTTTACAATGCCTTAGTTCAGAATCAAAACTCAGCTCCCTTTCCTTGGTATAACCGCATCTGGAAGTCGGGCTCAAAACAGAAGCACAATTTTCTTCTTTGGAAATGCCTGATGAATGCAATTCATACTCAGGATAATCTCGTTAAAAAGCATTTAATCGATCATTCTCAATGCAATATGTGCAATCGTGCAGCTGAAAATGTGGGTCATTTGTTTTTCAATTGTCTTTTTTCCTACCATGTTTGGAAAGAAGTTCTTCAGCATATTCAAGAGAGACCTCCCCTCAGAAATTTCAAACACGAATGGGTTCGTATCTTTCATTTAACCAAGTGGAAATCTATGTAGTCTAATCGCATTCTCCAATATCTCAAGCTTACGATTGCAGTGATTTGGGAAGAAAGGAATTTAAGAAGATTTGCGCGGTGTTCGTCTTCTATTTCAGCGCTTATTTTTAAAATTTTGTCATGATGTTGTCATGCTGTAATTTTGGTTGCGGAGTTTATTTCCTCTGCTTCGTTGCTTTGTGTTTTTAACTGTTGTATGTTGGTTGATTAATAAAGAGTGGACTGGCCACTATAAAAACAGGCTGGCTTTGCCAAAAAAACAAAGGTATTTAAGTTAATTAATTGATTTAATAAAATTTATTAAAGTTAATTTAATGAAAGTGTTTTAAAGTAAATTAACTGATTTAGTGTTTTAAAGTTAATTTACTGATTAAATAAAAATATTTTAGAAATAATTAACTATTTAAATAAAAATAATTGTTCAATTTATTAAAAAAGATTATAGATTTGATTTATTATCTTTTCAGGTAATTAATATTGTTTTTAAAGTTTGAAAGATTATAAATGTGATTAATTATCTTTTGGGATAATTAATGTTAGTTTAAATTTATAAAAGAGATTTTTAATTTGATCTATGTTGTTTGAGAAAATTAATGTGGTTTTAAAGGTTATAAAAAGGTTATATAAATTATCCTTCGGGATGATTAACCTTTGATTTAAATTTTATAAAAGTAATTTAATTGATTTAATATCTTTTAGGATAATAAATATTGTTTTAAAATTTATAAATAATAGTTTATAAACTAAAATATCTTTTAAAGAGAATTGTTTTAAATAAAGCTAAGGGTAGATCGTTTTGGGTTTATAAAAACAATGCTTTGACATTTGTTTTGACCTTGGTTTTAATACACTTAGAAAATATAAATTTCCCTTTTGAAAAGAATAATTAAAGAGTAGTTTTAAAGTGTCTTTAAAAGTATGGTGATGTGAAAATCAAGCGCAAGTGAAAACAACCATCTTATCATTCCTGATAGTTGATTTATCGACTATTGACTTTGATTCTGCTTTCTTCTTTATATTTCGTCACCCTAATACGATGTGGTGCTCATTTGAGCCTTGTTATCCTTTTTCGGAAATGACTAAACCCAAAGAGCGAGTGGGGGCCAAGCTATGTGGGGTTGCTCCCAATAGGTTATTTTCACATCCACTTTATATTGGAATTGATGTTGCGTAGTGAGATGTGAAATACTCAGATTCTCGGTAATAGTTGGGGGTCCAGCTTGGAAGTTTCCGAGAGCCATCAGAGTTTTCAAGTATATTTCTAGAGGTATACTTTCGGTAAGGGGGAGCACCCCCTAGTCATTGTTGGAAAAACTTCTTCTTTTCCCTTGTTGTTAATTCAAATCTTTGAATTGTTTCCTTAATTGCATGAAGAACTACCTTGTGCTATTCGTTATATTCAATTATTTATGACCATGCTTTCACGTCTGGAATTTGATATTGTTTATGCCCATTCATTTAGTACGGGATTTGTTCTTACTAGTACCCACCCTTTTTATCTAGATTGTTTTCTGATTTTTTTTCCATTTCTTCATTTATAGATGTTCTTATAAGGTAAAAATCCATTCCGCGTTAGCGGCTTAGTCTCACAAAATTTTTATATGTTCTTCATATTACTTGAGTTTTCTCGTGCTGGTTTTCCAGACTGACCCAGGTGTTATTTTATTATAATGCTCGGGTCAAACCGAGTTATTCCTAGGTTGGCTTTGGTGATATGGAGTTATTGGAGAAGAGTTGGATGTTCACCTATCATAGTGCTTTATTTTCTACTGTATTATATTGTATACCTATCAGCAATTGTAAGGTCGGAATTTTATAACTGTCCAGTTGATAAGGTTTGTTTCTTACTTTGATGTACTTTGTATTTTAGAGTGCCAGTTTTTACCGTCTTTGTTATATTATATGTTGTTGATTCTGCTGTGAGATTTTGATTTCCCTATTTTCTGTTCTTTTCCTTTTTTTTTACTCTAACAATCTGCCTTTCCGGTGATTGGAAGTTTGGCATTTGAATACCGTGGATGTATTCGGTGTCAACTTTTGATAGTCGAAAAGGCGGGTAGTTACATATCTATCTACACATCAGAATCTCACAATGAAAGAACAAAATATAATATCGGAAAAAGTACCCATTTTACTAAAAATTTAAATGTCAAAAACATATATCACAATACCACATAATAACACCAAAAATCCATAGTACAATATCTCAAAATACACCATCATGTCTAAATGGGTACATCTGAAATAAAAATAACATAAGTAGATAAATAAATAACTGCCATAAGTTTCTATCTCTGCCACCATCTCTGAAATCTACATCATCTTCTCTAACCTATGTTGTAATGAGTATGGAGTCAAAACAACAATGTCTGATGAATAAAAATCTTAAGCCTTTCTGTAATAGTAGTTAGGCGGTATAATTTAAATAAAAATATGTATCATGTATCCTTACTATATTCTATGTAAATTTCTCCAACTGCAAGTCCAAGTCTATAACCTATACCCTTGCCAATCCAACTCACTAACTCATCTTCAACTGTAGGCCAAAGGCCATTCCGAGTCCTACAGATATGTAACAGCCCGAAATTTAACCCGTAATAATTAATTCGTTAATTAACTAAATAATAAAATAACTTTGTGAAATTATTGGAATTGAGCTACAGGAGTTGCACCATTGTGTCCGTGGTAATTTTCTGGTCAATTTTCAAATATAGAACATCAGAAACTGAGCTAATATGAACAAGTTATAAGATAAACAAAAAAATAAAAAAATATTGGCTAGGACGATCACCAGGTCGACCTAACCTCACCCTAGGTCGACCGGTCGGTCGACCTGAGGATAGGGGAAGTCGACCTAGCGGTCGACTCGCCTCAGAAATTGGACGAAGGAAAATTCCTTCGTCCAGTAATGTTTATTAGCCTATTTTCTACGTGTTTTGCATTCTTTAACTAAATCTGGTCCTACCATTCTTGCATCTGATGGCTCCTATTCAGCCTATGACGTGGTTGCATCATATTCAATCCCCAAATCCAACGGTCTGAGATCCACTTCTACCCATATAAATAGAACCATAGGCCTAACACTTTTTATCATTCTAGATTTTCTCCGCTTGGGTTCACCTTTTCAGGAAGGACCCTAAAAGGAATAAATTCTAATGAAAGAATCTTTTTAATAAAAATATTTGAACAACCCCAAGTGGATCTGTGAAGGCCTAAAGGGAAGAGCTAAGGACCAGAGGTGAGTGATTGTAATTATTTTAAGATTTCTTTAAGTAATTTAAAATAATAGGGTTTTCAATAGTTGTAGTTTTACTACGATTTTTGGAATAGCCTTTTCAGTAGTTTATTTACAGTTTTTAGAGTTATTTTCAGTCTATTTCCTTTCATTTATTCTTTTCGGTAATTTTAGTTTATTTCTGTTAATTATAGCTTTTCCGTTTATTTACAGTTTATTTACAGTATTTGGTTTATTTACTGTTATTTATACGTTATTTACATCTTCTTCCTACGCTTTGGATTTTCTTATGTTTTTAGTTTTCTTTTATTCCTCTTTTTTTTTCTTCGCGTATGGATTAGAATAGGATTAACGCGAATACGGATTAAATTGTAAGAAAACTGAAATAATGGAATATAAGATGTAATTTTCAAAGATTGTAATATAAATGGGATTGGACTAAAATTACGCCTAATTATGACGTAATTGGACTGAATTAAAAAGATTGGCCTAGTTATAACTTAGAATTATAATTAAAAAGAGTAAAAGATGAAAGAAGCTTATTTTCACACTTATACCTTAGGTTAAGTAATAAGCATGATTATAACGTAGGTTATAATAAGAAAAAGAACATAATAAGGCTTATTTTAAGACTTAGGAGAAATTAATAAGCACAGATAGTAGAGAAAAATGTAAAGGCTTATTTAAATAATTTACCTAAGTTAATAAGCAAAGATGAAAGTAGGACCTGTACCAAATAACATTTCTTATTAGACAAAACGGTAAGCCTAGGGCACGCTTATGCTA
Organism: Allium fistulosum; assembly: GCA_030737815.1. Taxonomy (NCBI): domain Eukaryota; kingdom Viridiplantae; phylum Streptophyta; class Magnoliopsida; order Asparagales; family Amaryllidaceae; genus Allium; species Allium fistulosum. The sequence goes on along the minus strand of CM060901.1, from coordinate 1,264,441,193 downwards.
AGAATGGTAGTAATTGGTCAAATAAAAGTACAAATCATGGGGGATTTGGATAAGGGGCACAACTAGATATTGTTTGGATGACGGGCCAGTACCAACAGCCTTTCCCCTATAGATTCTATGGACACACGGTGATCTCATGTTAGCTTGAAGTGGGATGAGGGGCACGCTTATGCTAGAGTCGTAGGTAATAAGAAGACCCAATTGGTGGAGCAAAAAGTAGCATTGGCATGGTGGTAGTTACACGTGCGACTTCCATTCGGGTGCTTAGTAATAGCTATGAGTTCCAAGCGCTTAGTATGAGTGTCTTTCGTAGACACCATTGCCTTCTATGTAGGGAGCTATATATGTCATCCAGATCCACAGTGGTTGCTCTGTGCATCTTTCGTAGATACCATTGGCTACTGTGTAGGGAGTTATATAACGTCTGGTCTGCAGTAAGGTCTATGTAGTAGCAGGCCGATCAAAAAGGGTAGAATTAGGGTTACATCCTAATTACAGGACTAGGAATTCACCCTAATCAAAGCAGAAATCAAGGAGAAGTGCAAGCAACCAAAGTTAACCTATCTTATAAATTGAGCAATATTTAATCGTACTTATTTCCAGTTTATCTCTTTCCTATTTCCTTTGTTATCCTTGTTTATGCTAGAATTGTTGTGGAGTCTATTACTTTTATCTTGCTTAAAGATTCTAGTAATTACTGTCATTCAACAGACTTTTAGTCCGACCCACTCCTCTATTTTTTCCCCTTTTTCCCCCATAGGCACTCAAGGGAGAGGACAGTAGATTGTAGTGCTCGAGGGTTTCTTGGAGAAGATTCTACTATGTATTTCCTTACTTTTTCAGCTTTTGGTTCTTTCTTTGTACTGGCATTTAAGAGGGATATTTGTACTCTATTTTTTTTAGACTACGATTTTTTATTTCATGAGACATGTTGGGTTTTGAAACATGTATGTTGTATTTGGATTTTGGCTTATTTGGTTTATGAAGCAATTATGAAGCTTTTGATTTAAATAAGTTATTATTTTAGTTTCCACTGTTTTTACCTATATTTGTCTTGTGAATCTTAGTTTCTGTTAGTTTTAGTTATACCTATAGCGCACCACGCCTTTTAATGTATCCTTTTGGGTATATTAAGGGATGTGGGGTGTTTCACTTGGTATCGGAGCCTAAGGTTACATGATTCCTAAAAATTATTTTAAAACTAAAGTATTTTCCAAAATAACTTGTTTAAAAGTCTTTTTTAGAAAAGAACTCTTAGAAATAGTTTTTAAGTATAAAAGAGTTTTTTATAAAAATCCCCTCAAAGTCCAATTCAACCTTCTTTCGATTCTTTCGAGCCTAAGTTTCCTTTTCTTTGCATAGTATGGCTGACTGGTTCTGTAGAGCTACGGTACCAGAGGTGCAAGGGCTACAACACTAGTAGGTGGAAATCCCTTTAATCCACCTACACCAGCCGATTTTTCTAAGCTATGCAAGGATTTCACTAGCATAGGAAGCGGATCTTTTTCTGGCACGAAGGATTTCAAGGAGACACAAGCTAGGTTGGAAGATATGAAGCGAAAGTTTAGGCAGTTAGGCATGGAGGACCGACAGCGAATTCAACCTACTTATTGGAAGCTGAAGGGAAAACTTAAGATGGTTCCTACAAGCTCTAAGAAACAGTGGTGGAAGGACAAGAAGGATAATAGGAAAGAAAAGGGACCTTTGAAGCGAATCAAGAATAATAGGGAATGTAAGCGGTGTAAAATGAATGGTCATTACGTAAAAGACTGTAAGGAGGCAGGAATGGAGGGAAGGTGTTTCAATTGTGGACAGCTTGGTCACTTTAGTAAGTTTTATCCTCAGAAGATGGGGCAGGGAGCGGGCGCACCTACAGCACAGATTCAGGCATTGGATGCAGCACCTTCCAGCAGTGGACCGGATCGAGGTAGGAAAATTTGGTTTCTATTTCTGATTTTTCTATTCAGACTCTTTTTTATCCTAGAGCATCACGCTATTTCATCTCTAGTTCTTTGGTAGGTTGTTTGCACTTAGACATATCTTTAGTGGTAGAACCCATTGTTGTTCCAAACCCTATGGGAGGATTGGCACTCTTGTCTATGGTTTGTTGGGGTTTGAAAATTTATATCCTAGGTATAGAATTTGACTATGACGCCTATATTTCGGGATTTTTGGGGTATGGGATGATTTTGGGAATAGATTGGCTATCCACATATTGAGCTATATTAGATTGCGAGAGGAGAGTCGTTAGACTAGAGACATGCATTAGTAGGACTCTTGAAATTTCTTGCGACCCGCAAGGGTCAGTTAGGTTGAGCTTCCATTATTCCCTCGATTCGTCATCATCAGAGTTAGATTTGGTTCGTCGAAGATTTTTCCAAACATCTTTGAGGAGGTTAGGGGACTACCCCCTAAGAGAGAGATTGACTTCAGGATTTATTTGGCTAGCCAGTAGCATTACCCATAGGGCATATAGCGCCTAGGGAAAGGAAGGAATTAAGCAAGCAGATCCATGAGCTTTGGAGAAAGGTTTCATAAGAAGAAACATATCGGAATAGGGAGCGCCAGTCGTCTTTACTACCAAAGAAGGTGGTTCTCTTCGACTTTGCATTTACTATAGAGAATTGAATAAGCTCAAAAAGAAGAACCATTATCCACTCTCTAGGATAGATGATCTTTTTGACGAGTTAGTTGGCTCTTCGGTATACTCCCAGTTTGATTTAGCCACTGGATTTCATCAGCTTAGGATTGCCAATGACAGCATTGATAAGACCCCATTTAGGACACTAGACGGATTCATTGAGTGGTTAGTCATGACTTTTGGGCTAACCAATGTCCCAGCCTATTCTATAGATTTGATGAACCATGTTTTTAGGAACGTCCTAAAATAAAGTTCGTGGTGGTATTCGTGGTCGACTTTGTTGTTTTCCAAGAAGTATGGAAGAGCGTGTTATTTATCTAAAGGAGGTTCTTTGTACGCTTTGCGTTCGTCAGTTGAGAGAAGAGTTCTTGAAGTATCACTTTTGAAGTGCGTTTGTTGGGGCATAGAGAATGTCTATACATGGTAGGGATTTAAGAAACGGTTTTGTACATTTAGGATTGGGATCATGGAAATCCAAGGAGAGGTAGGCAAAGGTTAGAGATGTACAATAAAATTCAATAGATAAGTAGAGAAGAAAGTCCATGTATAGGTAATTGCAGAAATTATAATTGTTTCCGACAAGTGAATTTGACGGTGATGCCTTAGAATAAATATGAGTATACAAGAGGAATAGGAGTAAAAGCCTTTAGTTTAGGAAAAGTACTCCGATGGTAGTAAGTAGGGAGACCCACTTTATGCTAAGCCAAATAAAATGAAATTTTCGAAATTTAAGAAGTTGAAAAAAAAATTGTTGGAATTTAGAATTTTCATTGTTAATATTTTCTTTTAGAAAGTAAACATGGGGTTTTTGAAGAATGGTATGAAATTTAAGTCGGTTTTTATATAATGAAAAATTGGAATTCTTTTTGAAGAATTATGTAGTATATTGATATAACCCACTAGTTTCATTGTAAGTAAACAAAGATTTTAAACATAAAAACTTAGAGTGTAACAAGTATCGAAAACGTAGATTACAACTTTTATTGTTGTAATAAATGTTTTCGTGGAAAATAAGTGGAGCATAGGCTATAACACTATTGTTATAGTAAGTGACTCTCAAGAGAAATATTTTTACATAGGTATATTAGATTTATTAATTTTTTTGGGTTGTAGTAATGGTGTTTTACGCAACATCTGTTTAACCCAAATAAAAATGTATTTTAAAAAGTAATATCTGAGTATAGAAACAAAATGGTTTGTAAAGTACACTTATTATTAATATGTAACGACCCGTATTTTTACGGATCGAAAGATCGTAAAACAGTTGACATTTGGTCGCAATGTTGATAAGTCGTCCAGAGTCTAAGTCTTAGGTCGTATGAGAATTTGGAGCGACCTAAGGAAGTTGGCGAGTTAAGGGGTAGACGACTTAGTGAAGTGGAGCGACCTAAGGATTGGAACGACCTAAGAAGTTAGGTCGTGTAATAGTTAGGTCGTATAGAAGATAGGTCGTGTGCTGGCTTAGGTCGTGGGGTAGGTTAGGTCGAGTGAGCGACCTAGGAGATTGGAGCGACCTAAGAGAGTTAGCAACCTATAGGAGTTAGCGACCTATAGGAGTTAGCGACCTAAGGGTTAGTAACCATCAGTATTTAGCGACCTAGTGGTGAGCGAGTTAGCGTAGTTAGGTCGTTAGATGACCTAAGGAGTTAGGTCGTATCCTGGCTAAGTTGGTTAGGTCGCGTGTGTGTGTTAGGTCGCAGGTTTGTTAGGTCGTAGGTCGCGGATGCGCGTAGGTCGTTGGATCTGTTAGGTCGCGGATGCGCGTAGGTCGTTGGATCTGTTAGGTCGCATGGATGCGCATTCGTTAGGTCGCGAGGAAGCGCATCTGGGTTAGGTCGTAGGTCGCTTGGGTGCGCTAAGTCGTTAGGTCGTAGAAGCGCATCTGGTTAGGTCGTATGAGTGCGCATATGTTAAGTCATTAGGTCGTAGAGGCTTGGGGCTGTTAGGTCGAAGATTTTAGGTCGTGGGGTTTTAGGTCGTAAGGGTTCTTAGGTCGTGGACGACCTAACTCCGAGCGAACGACCTAAGGAGAATTCAGCCTATAAATAGGAGGGTTTTTCTTCATTTTTGGGATCCGGATTTTGAAGCGACGAAGTGCTGCCATTTTGAGAGCTCGACTTCTACACTTCTTCACTTCTTTTCTCCACTCTAATCTTGTGATTCCTTCCATCCAAATCGAAGATCAAATCGAAGATCAAATCGAAGATCCAAGAGCTTAGATTGAAGATCTACATCCTTTGAAGAGAGATTTCATCGTTTGAAGCGGATTGGTGATCGATCGAGTTAGATCCTTCGCTGTCCAGATCTGAAGTGTGTTGCTTTTGGGTTGTTTAGGTGATTTGGTGAGTGGTGATTATCTCTCACACGGATCCAAAGGAGTATATCGGATCGTTGGCTTGATTTTGTGTTAAAGTAGTGATTTCCATGCATTTTCTTAATCCTAAGTATAGATCCATATAGATCCATTGTTCATGATGATTTGACAACCATTTTACTACATGTTAACCTATGCAAGTTTATTCATCAAGATTATAGAGACATTGCTCATGTTTTCATGCTTGTTAGACTTTTGACTCTTTATTTACGAAATTGCCATTATTGTTATAATTGTCTATTTAGATCATATTTGAATGCTTGATTACTTGGATAAATGTTTGACTTGATTGATTGCTATGAATTATATGATTGATGATTTGATTTAGACCAAAGATGATTCAAAAGCTAAGGGAAAGGCTCTTGAATTGGAAAAGCTGCTTATGGCATATGTAGCGGATGATGAAGCTCATATGGATAGATTTGATGATGATGTTGAGATGAAGCTTTGCTATGATGATGATGAGGCGAAGTATGATATGAGATAGCCTTGGTCTAATCCAGACGGGATCATTCCAAGCAGATTGATAACTCGGTGAAATGGTTCGAGTTTGAGGATAATGGTTTGCTCGAGAGGCGCTTGAGCTAGTATGGAAATAGTCGTCGAGGAGGATGACTAGAAGGCTGAGATCTCATCGTTGTTGAAGGTTCTAGCATGCTCAAAGCAAGAGTACGTTGGGCAGATTCGATAGTCCCTGAAGGCTACTGATTGGTAGTCGAGTACTCTGGGCAGATTCGATAGTCCTAGGCACGGGTCACGATGACGTGCAGAGTTATGTCTAGAACCGGGGTTTCCATTAGCCCTTGACGGACGGATGAAAGAATGAGCCGGTCATTCAATTAACGATGATATCGAAGCAATGATAACAGTGATAGCCGGAGTCATGGATGTTTGGTTGTATCATCATTCGGTCTCAAGAGCGGTATTTTCTGGGTGCTTATCTGATCTTGGTTTAGGCCTTGGGGGTTTGTATTTGGAAACATCGCCCTTGACTCGAGTGATAATTGCTTTACTTTAAATTGTATGCTCTGCTATGTTTGCTTCTACTTAGTGTGTGTTTGGGGGCTATCACTGTAGAAAGTGGTGGAGTGGGAGGGTTGTATTCCTATTCCTTTTCCTTTATGCTCTTTTGGTATGTTGTTAGTTAATTTACCGCTCACTAAGACTGTTGTCTGACTCAAGGCTTTATGTTTTTAACTCTTATTGCCTTGGGCTGTTCGTCCATTTTGGGACGGGCAGACTAGGTAGCAGGTGACAGGTGCTGTTCTTGCTTTCCACGATGCTGATGTCGAAGACGAGCTGGAGGCTTGCATATTATCTTCTTACTATATGTACTGGATGTTCCGCTGCTTGTATATTCTCTGAGTGTTATGTAGTGAGGCTTGATGTATTGACTATTCAGATGTTTGTATTCAACTATTATGAAGTTTTATTAATGAGATTCTATTCTGTGAAGCTTCACTATATATATATTCTATTGTATTTTTTCCATGCGCTGTGAGTAATACGATAGATTCTGTTGTTTTAAATTTACCCTGGCAATCGTCCATGGTCGCCTGGCACACTTTATAGCGCATTATCTCTAGGTTCGGTGCAGGGGTCATGGGCGGTCGTCACATTTGGTATCAGAGCCTTGGTTAATCGATTTTACCCAACGCTCGCTGACGTAACTACGTATGAGAGACGTAATTGTATTTTGATGGATGATTACTATATATAATATAGTAGCTTAGTAGAGTTTGAGTCCTTTATGCAGTTGTTTCTCTAGGTGTGCTAATCATTCCTTTTTATAGATATTAAGGATGAGTAGAAGAGGGAGACCAGCTGCTAGGGAAGGCCGTGCTACCGAGGAGGCTGCTGATTATGCAGCTATGTTCGAAGCTATGATGACTTTGATTATGAGAAGGATACCAGTTCCGGGGACAGCAGTTGATGTTGGAGTTCAAGTCCAAACTCCAAAACCAGTGGATTTTGCTAAGTTGTGTAAAGACTATACTGCTCTTGGAGGGAAGGTTTTCTTGGGAACAGAATCAACTATTGAGGTCCAAAGATGGATAGATGCTTGTAGAAGGATCTTTAGTAATTTGGGAATTGAGGATGCGACTAAGAGGAAGTTAGCATCAAGACAGCTTCAAGGGAGGGCTTCTGATTGGTGGAACTCTATCACCATTGATACTCTAGAGGAAGAGATTACTTGGGAGCAATTCCAAGTCAGATTTGAAGCTAAGTTCATTTCTACGGCTCATAAGTCTGTTCTGTTCAAGAAGTTTGTGGAGCTCAAGCAAGGTGGAAGACCAGTTCTTGAGTATGTTTCTGAGTTTGAAGCTTTGTCCAAGTATGCCCGGTCGTATATTGAATCTTCGTATCAGAAGAATGAGAAGTTTGTGACAGGCTTGGACAGTTATCTTGGGAGGCAGTTGGTGGATCATTTGGACGATCCATTTGAAAAGCTTGTGGAGAAAGCTCTCAGGCACGAGAATTTGTTTCCTAAGGAAAGGTCTGTTGTTGCTGTGACCAAGGAAGAATCTAAACCACAGCAGGGTGGAAACAAGAAGAGGAAGCAGCAGCAGCAGAAGGGAAGGGATGGCCAGAAGAAGCCGAAGGGCGAAGTGACCTGCTACAATTATCAGCAGAAGGGCCATTTCTCCAGGGATTGCAAGAATCCGAAGGTGCCGGTGAAGTGCCACAACTATGACAAGCTGGGGCATGTTAAGAGGAATTGTCCAGAACCACGGAAGGACAAGCAGATTGTGCAAGCTTATGCTTTGGGGGCTGTTCCATCATCTTCGAAAGCTCCTACCGTTGAAGAGAAAGGAAAGAGTGTGGTGGTTCAAGGTACTCTTTCCATATGTGGTGTTCCAGTTAGAGTTCTATTTGATACTGGGGCGTCGCATTCTTTTGTTTGTAGTGAACTTGTAGGCCGGTTGGGTTTAGAGCCGGATATTGTTGATAGGCCATTGGTTGTGACTAATCCAGTTGGGGGTTCGTCTTGTTTGTGTATGTTATGCCGTGGTCTGACTGTATCGAGTCATGATTGCTCTTTTGTTTGTGATTGCTTTGTTCTGAACTTTGTGGGGTTCGAAATTATTTTGGGTATGGACTGGCTTAGGAGATATGCGGCAAAGGTTGATTGTGATAGGTTGGAGGTGACAGTCGAGAATGTGGAGGGGCGAAAGATTGTGAAACGATGTAAGCATGAAGAAGGCGTCTTCATGAGCTTCATGTATTCGCTGGTTGTTCCACGGGATGGACTGTCATCTGTGCCAATCGCTAATGGATTTGAGGATGTCTTTGACAAGGTCAAAGGGTTACCGCCGCATAGAGAGATCGAGTTTCGTATAGATCTAGTTGAAGGAGCCAGACCTGTTGTGATGCCTCTTAGGCGGATGGCGCCTAGGGAACAGCAGGAGTTTAGGGTGCAGGTTGATGATCTTTTACAGAAAGGATTCATTCGACGTAGTGTGTCCGAATGGGGTGCACCAGTTGTGTTTGTGACCAAAGCGGATGGATCGCTGAGGTTGTGTGTGGATTATCGTGAGCTGAATAAAGTGACTAAGAAGAACAAGTATCCATTGCCGAGAATAGATGACTTGTTTGATCAGCTTCACGAAGCTAAGGTGTTTTCTCAGATGTATTTGGCAACGGGATTTCACCAGTTAAGAGTGGCTAAGGATAGTGTGCCGAAGACTGCTTTCAGGACACCATCCGGTTTCTTTGAGTGGCTGGTAATGCCGTTTGGATTGACTAATGCGCCAGCATATTTTGTGGATCTTATGAATAGAGTGTTCAGAGATCAGTTGAGTAAGTTCGTGCTAGTGTTCGTGGATGATATTCTGATTTATTCCAGAACTGAAGAAGAGCACAAGACGCACTTGCGTATTGTTTTGGAAATCTTACGGAAACATCAGCTGAAGGCTAAGTTTTCAAAGTGTCACTTCTGGAAGAGTGGAGTGAGGTTCTTAGGCCATGTTATCTCTGGAAATGGAATAGCGGTTGATCCCGCCAAGGTGGCAGCAATCCAGGATTGGGGAAGACCTAAGATTGCATCTGATGTGAGAAGTTTTCTTGGATTAGCAGGATATTATCGTTGATTTATCAAAGACTTCTCCAAGGTGGCTGCACCATTGACAGGATTGACGAAAAAGAATCAAGTATTCAGATGGGATGCTAAGTGTGAGCAAGCTTTCGGAATCCTGAAAGAGCGATTGACAAGTGCTCCTATTTTGACTATTCCAAGTGGGAATGATGAGATGGTGGTTTACACCGACGCATGTGGTACTGGACTTCGAGCAGTGCTGATGCAGAGGGATAAAGTTGTTGCGTATGCCAGTCGACAACTGATGCCGCATGAAAGGAATTACCCGACTCATGATTTGGAGTTAGCGGCGATTGTTTTTGCTCTGAAGATGTGGAGACATTATCTATTGGGAGTTCGATTCGAGTTGTTTACGGATCATAAGTCGTTGAAGTATCTTATCTCCCAAAAGGATTTGAATCTTCGGCAGAAAAGATGGCTAGAGTTTTTGGCATCATATGATTTTGGTATAGCTTATACTCCGGGAAAAGGTAAGGCAGTGGCAGATGCGTTAAGTCGAAGACATGAAGGATTGGGAGCCATGTTTTCAGAATGGAAGAATCTCGAGTATTTAGCTGGATTTGACTTCAGGCCCAGATGCGAATTGGAACCTGAGATGTTGGCAAACTTATCAATAAGACCAACTCTTGTGGAAAGGATTGGCGAGAACCAAAAGCGAGACGATAAGCTTGTCAAGATTATCCGTGATTTGGAATCTGGATTGGATCCAGAAAAGGATAAAGGATTCGAGGTCGATCGAGAGAGTTGGCTTCGGAAGCAAGGACGACTAGTTGTTCCCAATATAGATGAATTGAGAAGTGAAGTTCTGAAGGAAAATCATCACTCGAAGCTAACAATTCATCCAGGTGGAAATAAGATGTATCGGGATATGAAGAGAACCTATTACTGGAAAGGTATGAAGAAGGATGTTGGAAATTTTATTTCCAAGTGTATGAACTGCCAGTTGGTAGAAGCCGAGCAGAAGAAGCCAAGTGGATTGCTTCAGCCGTTAGAAGTTCCTACATGGAAGTGGGAGCAAATATCGATGGATTTTATTAATGGACTACCTAGAACAAGAACGGGAAATGAAGGAATTTGGGTCATTGTAGATCGTTTGACTAAGAGTGCAAGATTCATTCATGTTCGATCGACTAGGACTGCATCAAAGTTGGCTGAGTTATATGTTAAGTGGATAGTTCGATTCCATGGTATTCCGAAGAGTATAGTGAGCGATCGAGATCCATTGTTCACTAGTGGATTTTGGAAGAGTTTCCAGGAAGTTTTGGGAACCGAGTTGTGTTTGAGTACAGCTTATCACCCTCAAACAGATGGTCAGACCGAGAGAGTCAACCGAGTTTTGGAAGATCTCCTGAGAGCTTGTGTTTTGGATTTCGGAGGATCATGGTAAGATCACCTTCATTTGGTGGAATTTTCATATAATAATAGTTACCAGTCAAACATTGGTATGGCACCGTATGAGGCATTGTATGGAAAACCGTGTAACTCTCCGACATGTTGGTTAGAGACCGGAGAAAAACTGATGCTTGGGCCAGAGATGATTCGATAGACTTCGGATTGCATAGAGATCATTCGGCAACGAATGAAAGCAGCCCAAGACCGTCAGAAAAGTTATGCCGATAAGTGTCGTAAGGATTTGGAATTCGGCGTAGGTGATATGGTTTTTGTGAAGATTTCTCCACTGAAGAATGTTATTCGATTCGGGAAGAAAGGAAAATTGACTCCGAGATTTGTTGGACCATTCCCGATCACCGAGCGAATTGGAAAGCTCGCCTATAGATTGGAGTTACCAGAAAAGATGTCGAGTGTGCACAGTGTTTTTCATGTATCGTATCTACGGAAGTATGTGCACAACTCGAATACAGTGGTTTCTGCTGATAGCTGTGAAGATTTTGAGATTTATCTAGTCGATAAGAGACCTCGTAAGCCGCTTCGTGTTGTGGAAACCGACACGAAACAGCTTAGGAGGAAGGTAGTTAAGTTGCTCAAGATACAATGGAGTGATGATGATAACGACTGTACATGGGAGGTGGAAGAGAGGATGAAAGCAGCTCATCCTGAACTCTTCAAGGTATGGCCCTAAGGTGTCGTATCGTCTAACGGCATTGTAACTTGTTCTAAGTTTTAGAATTCTGCATGCTAAGCTAGAATTGGATGCATGGTTTGTTGATTGCTATGGATGGTAGGCATGCAGAATAGTCTTTGATTGCTCTGTTTGTTTGGAATTTCGGGGGTGAAATTCCTAAGGGGGGAAGAATGTAACGACTCATATTTTTACGGATCGAAACATCGTAAAACAGTTGACATTTGGTCGCATTGTTGATAAGTCGTCCAGAGTCTAAGTCTTAGGTCGTATGAGAGTTTGGAGCGACCTAAGGAAGTTGGCGAGTTAAGGGGTAGACGACTTAGTGAAGTGGAGCGACCTAAGGATTGGAACGACCTAAGAAGTTAGGTCGTGTAATAGTTAGGTCGTATAGAAGATAGGTCGTGTGCTGGCTTAGGTCGTGGGGTAGGTTAGGTCGAGTGAGCGAACTAGGAGATTGGAGCGACCTAAGAGAGTTAGCAACCTATAGGAGTTAGCGACCTATAGGAGTTAGCGACCTAAGGGTTAGTAACCATCAGTATTTAGCGACCTAGTGGTGAGCGAGTTAGCGTAGTTAGGTCGTTAGACGACCTAAGGAGTTAGGTCGTATCCTGGCTAAGTTGGTTAGGTCGCGTGTGTGTGTTAGGTCGCAGGTTTGTTAGGTCGTAGGTCGCGGATGCGCGTAGGTCGTTGGATCTGTTAGGTCGCGGATGCGCGTAGGTCGTTGGATCTGTTAGGTCGCATGGATGCGCATTCGTTAGGTCGCGAGGAAGCGCATCTGGGTTAGGTCGTAGGTCGCTTGGGTGCGCTAAGTCGTTAGGTCGTAGAAGCGCATCTGGTTAGGTCGTATGAGTGCGTATATGTTAAGTCGTTAGGTCGTAGAGGCTTGGGGCTGTTAGGTCGAAGATTTTAGGTCGTGGGGTTTTAGGTCGTAATGGTTCTTAGGTCGTGGACGACCTAACTCCGAGCGAACGACCTAAGGAGAATTCAGCCTATAAATAGGAGGGTTTTTCTTCATTTTTGGGATCCGGATTTTGAAGCGACGAAGTGCTGCCATTTTGAGAGCTCGACTTCTACACTTCTTCACTTCTTTTCTCCACTCTAATCTTGTGATTCCTTCCATCCAAATCGAAGATCAAATCGAAGATCCAAGAGCTTAGATTGAAGATCTACATCCTTTGAAGAGAGATTTCATCGTTTGAAGCGGATTGGTGATAGATTGAGTTAGATCCTTCGCTGTCCAGATCTGAAGTGTATTGCTTTTGGATTGTTTAGGTGATTTGGTGAGTGGTGATTATCTCTCACACGGATCCAAAGGAGTATATCGGATCGTTGGCTTGATTTTGTGTTAAAGTAGTGATTTCCATGCATTTTCTTAATCCTAAGTATAGATCCATATAGATCCATTGTTCATGATGATTTGACAACCATTTTACTACATGTTAACCTATGCAAGTTTATTCATCAAGATTATAGAGACATTGCTCATGTTTTCATGCTTGTTAGACTTTTGACTCTTTATTTACGAAATTGCCATTATTGTTATAATTGTCTATTTAGATCATATTTGAATGCTTGATTACTTGGATAAATGTTTGACTTGATTGATTGCTATGAATTATATGATTGATGATTTGATTTAGACCAAAGATGATTCAAAAGCTAAGGGAAAGGCTCTTGAATTGGAAAAGCTGCTTGTGGCATATGTAGCGGATGATGAAGCTCATATGGATAGATTTGATTATGATGTTGAGATGAAGCTTTGCTATGATGATGATGAGGCGAAGTATGATATGAGATAGCCTTGGTCTAATCCAGATGGGATCATTCCAAGCAGATTGATAACTCGGTGAAATGGTTCGAGTTTGAGGATAATGGTTTGCTCGAGAGGCGCTTGAGCTAGTATGGAAATAGTCGTCGAGGAGGATGACTAGAAGGCTGAGATCTCATCGTTGTTGAAGGTTCTAGCATGCTCAAAGCAAGAGTACGTTGGGAAGATTCGATAGTCCCTAAAGGCTACTGATTGGTAGTCGAGTACTCTGGGCAGATTCGATAGTCCTAGGCACGGGTCACGATGACGTGCAGAGTTATGTCTAGAACCGGGATTTCCATTAGCCCTTGACGGACGGATGAAAGAATGAGCCGGTCATTCAATTAACGATGATATCGAAGCAATGATAACGGTGATAGCCGGAGTCATGGATGTTTGGTTGTATCATCATTCGGTCTCAAGAGCGGTATTTTCTGGGTGCTTATCTGATCTTGGTTTAGGCCTTGGGGGTTTGTATTTGGAAAACATCGCCCTTGACTCGAGTGATAATTGCTTTACTTTAAATTGTATGCTCTGCTATGTTTGCTTCTACTTAGTGTGTGTTTGGGGGCTATCATTGTAGAAAGTGGTGGAGTGGGAGGGTTGTATTCCTATTCCTTTTCCTTTATGCTCTTTTGGTATGTTGTTAGTTAATTTACCGCTCACTAAGACTGTTGTCTGACTCAAGGCTTTATGTTTTTAGCTCTTATTGCCTTGGGCTGTTCGTCCATTTTAGGACGGGCAGACTAGGTAGCAGGTGACAGGTGCTGTTCTTGCTTTCCACGATGCTGATGTCGAAGACGAGCTGGAGGCTTGCATATTATCTTCTTACTATATGTACTGGATGTTCCGCTGCTTGTATATTCTCTGAGTGTTATGTAGTGAGGCTTGATGTATTGACTGTTCAGATGTTTGTATTCAACTATTATGAAGTTTTATTGATGAGATTCTATTCCGTGAAGCTTCACTATATATATATTCTATTGTATTTTGTCCATGCGCTGTGAGTAATACGATAGATTCTGTTGTTTTAAATTTACCCTGGCAATCGTCCATGGTCGCCTGGCACACTTTACAACGCATTATCTCTAGGTTCGGTGCAGGGGTCATGGGCGGTCGTCACATAATAAGTATAAGGAAGTGTTTTTGCAGTTATGGAAATATTAAAACAGTTTTGAAGATAGTTTTTCCGAAAGGAAAATGTGTAAGTTAGGTATTAGAAAATATTTATCATGGAAGAGTATAATTTAAACATATTTTAATCTATTGGAATGAAAAGAATAATGGTATGATTTTCTATGAAACCGATAAAAATGTTTTGTGCAAGTTACAAGGAATGCATAAAAGAGATATACAAGGTATGAAAAGCACCATATTTTGTATAGCCTATTTCGAGAAATATAAAATAAGTTCCTTGTAATTTCACATGAACATGAAATTCTCTTTTAAAAGGTTCATAGAAGATTTTAGCATTAATAACTTCTCATAAGAGAAAGTAGTTCCAATACATTAAGATATGAGACTGTTAGGTGTAATAAGAAGCTGTTTTGAAAACACATAAAGGATATTTTAAAGATATTTTAGAAGAAAATGGTTTGGTGATAAAGTAAATAAGTTTTTGAAACGAAAACTTAATAAAAGTAAAATTTGAAAATTCAAATTTTTATAGAAAACTGTAAAAGTCTTTAAAAGAAAGAAAGATATAAGTTTTAGAAATTTGGAAGTTTTTCCCTCTAGGTTTGGGAAATAATATTAAGTGACCAAGCATTTTTGAAATTAATAGAAACTGAAAAGATAACACTTTTAAAGACAAAGATTTTGGGATTTGATGTTTTAAAATTTTTAGAAATCTTAGTTTTTAAAACAAGGTAACAAATACCAAACCAAACTCTTAAATGTGGAGTAGATAAGAATCATTTCCTAGGAGTAACGGAAAAGGTGTAAGGAGATAGCAGTAATTACTTTTAGAAGTAATAATGGAAGTTTCCGTAAAGTGTATAGGACATTAGTAAGAACCTAGGAATGTTGACTCATGAAGAACAGTAAAATGAAATTAGTAGGATAGTAAGACAAGCATGGTTGAGAATGAGTATTCTTGATTTTGGAAGAACTTGGGAAAAGCATCTTTCTTTAGTGAAATTCAAATAGTAGTAGTTTTCAACCTAGCATTGGAATGGCACCTTTTGAAGCTCTTTTTGGGAAGGCCGTGTAAGATGTCTTCATGTTGGTTGGAATCTACGAAAAGGTTGCTTCTTGGTTCTGACATGGTTAGAGAGATTTCTGAGAAGACTAATTTGATTAGGAGAAAATTCTTATCTCATATCCATGACTCTTTGATAATAGGTTTTGGAAATACTTTAGAATTTCCTTTTCCATTTTTAGTTTTGAATAGGTTCTTTCCTTTATTATCCTTTAAGAGGGTAGAACTTAGGATTTAACCTATGGATGGTAGGATTTGATGTAAACATATTAATAGAACATGTTATGAATGATGTATGCCAGTGATTGCAAGTGTTTGCTAGTGGATGTTAATGGACGCATATAGGTACACTAGGAACTATTATTCTTTAGGGATCGGCCTAACTAGGACACTAGAGCATATGCATATGGATGTGTGTGCATTTTTATTTTATTTCCATTGTTGCTACAAATGGATGTTTATCACATGATTGTTGCATTTGGATGATGTTTGTAGCATGCATATAGAATTATCAGTTATCATTAGGAAATTTTTGCATTTATTTGGATACATGGCACAGACATGATTGCATAAAAGGAGGTCAACTAAATCAGTGGACCGCCTAATCTTTTGCACTAGTTAGGAACATTTACACTACACTAATTGCATAAGTATCATAAATTGCATTAGAAAAACTTAAAGACAATGGATGAATGGTTGATGATTGAGTAGTTGGTTGTAGAATTGGATGAAAACATTTAGTACATTCTTTTATCCTTAGAGACTTCGGGGACGAAATCCCTTAAGGAGGGGTGAATGTAACAACCCGAAATTTAACCCGTAATAATTAATTCGTTAATAAACTAAATAATAAAATAACTTTGTGAAATTATCAGAATTGAGCCATGGGATTTGCACCATTGTGTCCGTGGTAATTTTCTGGTCAATTTCCATACATAGAACGTCAAAAACCAAGCTAATATGAAAAGGTTATAAGATAAACAAAAATAAATAAATATTGGCTAGGTCGACCTAACCTCACCCTAGGTCGACCGGCCGGTCGACCTGGGTATAGGGGTGGTCGACCTGCCTTAGAAATTGGACGAAGGAAAATTCCTTCGTCAAGTAACGTTTATTAGCCTATTTTCTACGTGTTTTGCATTCTTTAACTCAATCTGGTCCTTCCATTCTTGCATCCGATGGCTCATATTCAGTCTATGACGTGGTTGCATCCTATTCAATCCCCAAATCCAATGGTCTGAGATCCACTTCTATCCATATAAATAAAACCCTAGGCCTAACACTTCTTATCATTCAAGATTTTCTCCGCTTGAGTTCACCTTTTCAGGAAGGACCCTAAAAGGAATAATTTTTCAAGGAGAGAATCTTTTTAATAAAAATATTTAAATAACCCCAAGTGGATCCGTGAAGACCTAAAGGAAAGAGCTAAGGACCGAAGGTGAGTGATTGTAATTATTTTAAGATTTATTTAAGTAATTTAAAATAATAAGGTTTCCAATAGTTGTAGTTTTACTACGATTTTTGGAATAGCCTTTTTAGTATTTTATTTACAGTTTTTAGAATTATTTTCAGTCTATTTTTTTCAGCTATTCTTTTCAGTAATTTTAGTTTATTTCTGTTAATTATAGTTTTTCCGTTTATTTACAGTATTTTGGTTTATTTACTATTATTTATATGTTATTTACATCTTCTTCGTATACTTTGGATTTTCTTCTATTTTCAGTTTCTTTTATTCCTCTTTTTTTCTTCGCATATGGATTAGAATAGGATTAACGCGAATACGGATTAAATTGTAAGAAAACTGAAATAATGGAATATAAGATGTAAATTTCAAAGACTGTAATATAAATGGGATTGGACTGAAATTACGCCTAATTATGACGTAATTGGACTGAATAAAAAGATTGGCCTAGTTATAACTTAGAATTATAACTAAAAAGAGTAAAAGATGAAAGAAGCTTATTTTCACACTTAGACCTTGGGTTAAGTAATAAGCATGATTATAACGTAGGTTATAATAAGAAAAAGAACATAATAAGGCTTGTTTTAAGATTTAAGAGAAATTAATAAGCACAGATAGTAGAGAAAAATGTAAAGGCTTATTTAAATAATTTACCTAAGTTAATAAGCAAAGATGAAAGTAGGACATGTACCAAATAGCATTCCCTATTAGACCAAACAGTGAGCCTAGGACACGCTTATGCTAAGAATGGTAGTAATTGGTCAAATAGAAGTCCAAATCACGGGGGATTTGGATAAGGGGCGCAACTAGATATTATTTGGATGATGGGCCAGTACCAACAGCATTTCCCCTATAGATTCTATGGACACACGGTGATCTCACGTTAGCCTGAAGTGGGATGAGGGGCACGCTTATGCTGGAGTTGGAGGTAATAAGAAGACCCAATAGGTGGAGCAAAAGGTAGCATGGGCATGGTGGCAGTTACGCGTGCGACTTCCATTCGGGTGCTCAGTAATAGTTATAAGTTCCAAGCGCTTAGTATGAGTGTCTTTCATAGACACCATTGCCTTCTGTGTAGAGAGCTATATATGTCATCCGGATCAACAGTGGTTGCTCTATGCATCTTTCGTAGATACCATTGGCTATGGGGTAGCAAGCCGATCAAAAAGGGTAGAATTAGGGTTACATCCTAATTACAGGACTAGGAATTCAGCGTAATCAAAGTAGAAATCAAGGAGAAGTGCAAGCAACCAAAGTTAACCTATCTTATAAATTGAGCAATATTTAATCGTACTTATTTCCAGTTTATCTCTTTCCTGTTTCCTTTGTTATCCTTGTTTATGCTAGAATTGTTGTGGAGTCTATTACTTTTATCTTGCTTAAAGATTCTAGTAATTACTGTCATTCAACAGACTTTTAGTCCGACCCACTCCTCTATTTTTTCCCCTTTTTCCCCCATAGGCACTCAAGGGAGAGGGCAGTAGATTGCGGTGCTTGGAGGTTTCTTGGAGAAGATTCTACTATGTATTTCCCTACTTTTTCAGCTTTTGGTTCTTTATTTGTATTGGCACTTAAGAGGGATATTTGTACTCTGATTTTTGTTTAGACTACGATTTTTTATTTCATGAGACATGTTGGGTTTTGAGACATGTATGTTGTATTTGGATTTTGGCTTATTTGGTTTATGAAGCCATTATGAAGCTTTTGATTTAAATAAGTTATTATTTTAGTTTCCGTTGTTTTACCTATTTTTGTCTTGTGAATTTTAGTTTTAGTTATACCTACAATGCACCGTGCCTTTTAATGTATCCTTTTGGGTATATTAAGGGGTGTGGGGGTGTTTTAACATCTATCGTCAGAAATGTCCTAACAATGTAAGAGATGGTACCCAAGTCACATAATACCTTTCCAATAGGAGCTAGGCAGACTTTGACCAATTAATACCTCATTTCAGGCAGGTCCTGGTCATTTACTACCTATCCAAAGGCGGAATCCTCTCCGATACTATCTTTATCTAGCTGACATCGCACAGAATCTGATCAGGCCAATTAATACTTCATTATGGGAGAAGTAGACCCTATAATAGCCACTTAATGTCTCAAACCTGAAGCAGACCCTTCTTGAGATATCCACTACCAAGCCTAACTACTGACCCTGACCATTTAGTACATCCTAAATCGGGAGGAGGTGGAACTTCAATCAACCGCTTACTACCTCTGACCTCGAAGTAGACCTTACGTATTATGCCCTGTAACCCAAACTGTGACGTCTCATATTAGTCTGACTATTCGTAGGTACTGGTAGTCAGATTAGTTGAGCAGGTTTACTTAACAGAATTTGGGACTAACCTCGCATCCTCCATGGGTACTTATTATAGGTGATGTCCTACATCAGCCCCAAAGTCACACTGCTAGTAGCCATAGTAGCTGGCCAGACTTCTGTGTGCTTTTTGACAGATCTCCATCCCTATAACTTAGTCATAATTTTCACTCACCTAACATACTACCATATACATCACCGCATTCCATATTATTAATATCCATAATTATCTCACTTCTTTCCAAAGGGGGATTTAATATTAATTAATAACCAATTTACGATGCTATTAATTATATGTTATTTATACACTAACACACACACACACAAGCCTAAAATATTTCTAATCATGCAAATATTATGCCCTATGCTAATCATTTAATTGTCAAAACTTTTAAATTTATACAAGTCCAATTCCAAATCAACAAACATAACATATATCCAACATTCTCAATTCAACAATAGACTTGTAAAAAATAGAATCCATACCAAACTTATTTTACACTAAAATAGTAGATCAACACTAATACAATTTACAATTCAAATCCTTTAACGCTCTATTCAACTTCTACATATACAAATGAAAAATAAAATTTTCGTTTAAATTACGAAAATAGGAAATGCAAACTACAAATAAAGAGAATCTGTACCTTACACACCATTTCTTAACTTTTTTCCTTTCAAAAACCCTTATTCAGATCCAAAGAAAAAGATGAGAGGTAGAATAGAATGTAAAACATTAAGACTACAATAAATATAAAATCCCACTATTTTAATATAAAGAATAATTGAGATCCTAACATATTCTCTTAGGGGAATTTTTGGGGTTTTAGTTCGATATTTTCGAAATAAAATTCCCCAAGGCATACATCAAATCAAAATTATACCATACAATTGCTAATATAAGAAAAACTAGGACTTCCACTCACAAAAGGTCCTTTGCTCTTCCTCTTGGATTTGTTTACGCCCGCTTTAAATCTTTTTACAGATCTCTTCATTTAGAAATATACAACAAGTGGATTATATATATATTAGATTTAGAATTTTAGGGATTTGAAGAGAATAGAATTAGAAATTTAATATTAAACACATAAAATCCCTTACCCGAAACCCTGGAGAATTTCTGAATCTTGAGGAAGGAAGAAACCGATAGAGCTCCGCTACGTTTTCAAATAATTTGTGAAAAAAACTGAGGGGGCTAGACTCTTATTTATAGTGGTTAGAAAGAACCAGAACCATTAGATTTAAGTTGGAGTAAAATAATATTATCTGTGTTAGGAAATCCAATCTATGGTTTCGATGACAACAACTATACAATGGAAATCGAATATACAGGTACTTGCTAGAACAACATCACTAGAAAGACAAGAACGAGGCTCAAAGGACACTACAAGAGACTACAAGTAGATAGGTACAAAGAAGAAAAAGAAAGAATGCACAAAAACTGACATGCACCATATCAGACGTCTTAGTGCACAAGCCAGACGTTTGAAATAGTTCTCTGGAACAACTATCAGGCTAAACTAGACGTCTGGTAATAGCACTCAAACGTCTGATCTTCTACTATATTCAAAAAAAATATAGTATCAGACGTCTGATAGAAATACCAGACGTCTGAATTCAAACTCAAACTTCAGAAATGAACTTCAAATGCCACATACGAATGGACATCTCCGCTACTCTTCGCCGCAACTCTTCATCATCAATAGAAGCAACTATAGAGAATTCATTAATAGATGTAACTACTCAAGATACCTATCTACAACTATATATAGCATCAAGAATCAAGAGAAACTTACTTCACTTACTTACGCTTTCTAACTCTATATTCTATATTCTTGATCTCTGCACTCTAGCAATCTTTACTTGTATTCACTCTTCCATATACTCAGTTCTTCATAGACAATATTCCTCAGAAATATATTGGAAGCAATTGTACTAATTATTCCACATCCATGTTATATTAGAACACACATTTGACAAGAATAACTCATTGTAACCAAGCATATTCCTCCGGGCAAAGCGAGGGTTTTTTATAGTCGAATTTATAAGGGGAGCTTCGGGACTGGACGTAGGATGGGAGGTCCGAACCAGTATAAAATCCTAGTGTGCTTATTCTATATTTACAAATTAATATTATTTTAGTTGCATCATATATTTTGTCACATATACTTGCATATACACTACACGATCCACCCCGTAGACTTTCAATTGGTATTAGAACAAGGTTTGATCAAAGTACAGTAACACGTATTTGAATCACTATTAATATGGCAAGTATTTTTCAAGAAGGCCAATCCACACCACGTCCCCCACTTTTTAATGGTTCTAATTATGCACATTGGTCAACACGTATGAGAATTTTTATGGAAGCTAATGGATTAGAAATTTGTTTAGCCACTCAAAATAAATATGAAGCACCTGCTACTGCTATGAATACATGGAATGATGCACAAAAAACTGCAGCTTCTAATAATGCCAAAGCTATGAATGTTTTATTTTGTTCATTAGATAAGAATGAATTTTCACATGTCATGTTATGTAACACTGCATATGATATTTGGCGTACCTTACAAGTTACACACGAAGGCACGAACAAAGTTAAACAAACTAAGATCTCAATTTTGCAAAATCAATTCTCTTCATTTAAAATGAAAAAAAATGAATCTATAGTGGACATGTACTGTAGATTCCAAACTATTCAACACGATTTAATGGCGCTAGGAGTTAAATTCACAAATTTTGACTTAGTATCTAAAATACTCAATTCTTTAACTCCAAAGTGGGAAAGAAAAGTATTAGCTATCGAAGAAGCTAATGACCTCTCAACACTCTTAGTTGAAGAATTGATAGGAAATTTAATGTCCTATGAAGCTAATTTGCAGGCAAGAAAAGAACAAAATTCGAAGAAGAAAAACATAGCATTCCCTGCAACAAATGAAGACTCCGACTTAGATGAAGAGGAAATCGTATTTATTGCCAAAAATTACAACAAATTCAAGAAGTTTAGGAAAATGACCAAATTTCAAAAAGAAGGAAAATCAAGCTCAACAAATCAAACGTCAATCAAATGCTATGAATGTGATCAATTTGGACATATGAAGAAAGATTATCCCAAGCTCAACAATGATAAAAAGAAGAAAAAATTTGAAAAATTCAAAAAGAAGAAAGCTTTCAAAGTAACATGGGATGACTCAGATTCTTCATCATCATCAGATAGTGACAACGATAGTGACGGAGAACAAACCGATGTATGTTTTATGGCACAAACTGATGAGGTATGTCCTGAACTTAGCTATGATGAATTATTAGAGCTTAGCATGGAATTAGATGATAAATTTAGAAAATTAAAAAATTGAATAAAGAACACATAGCCAAAATAAATCGATTAGAACTTGAAATAGGAATGTTAAAAGATGAAAAAATTATTTTAGAGGAGGAACTAGAATTATCTCAAGAAGAAATTAAAAGTAGTTTGGCTGAATATGAGACTATATCTATCGATTTTGGAAAAGTTAAACTAGAAAAGGTTATCTTGTTAAAAGAAAATATCAACTTGAAAACTAATATAGAAACATTGAAAATTGAAAATTTTGAATTAAAAGAAAAATTAGATAAAATTACAAATAATGTTTCAAAATTTAATAAAGGAAAACAAGATTTGGAAAATCTTATCAAAACTTCAAAACCTTAAGGAAATAGAAATGGAATAGGATTTAAATATATTCCTAAACAAAACGGTAATAATATTAAGAAATATAGTTTTATTTATCAAAAGACTAAAAGATCACCTAAGTCTAATATGAATACCAAAAATATAAAAATTTGGATTCCTAAGACAAATAATAAATTGATTAGACAAAAACAAATTAATAATTTCCTAGATAACGTAGTCTATAATAAAAATTATATTCATAAAGGTACCAAACCTTCTTGGGTATGGCTACCTACTCCTCCTAACATCTAGGAACCTTACAAAGTATATAGGTACCAATTATATCATTTTTATCTTGTAGGTACCCAAAATAAAAAATAAGGAGAAATGGATACTTGATAGTGGATGCTCCAAGCATATGATCGGAAATGCAAAAATGTTATCAAATATAACATATATCGATGGTGGAACAGTAACTTTTGCAGATAACTCAAAAGGATATGTCGTTGGCATCGGAGAAGTCATCAACTCTGGTATTTCTAACTCTCCTATTATTACAAATGTTTTGTTAGTAGAAAATTTAAAACACAACCTACTTAGCATTAGTCAATTATGCGATAAAGGTTTTCAAATTAGTTTCAAAAAAGATAGATGTAATATTTTCGATAATAACAAACAACTTATCCTTGAGGGTTTTAGAAACAAAAATATTTATGTCTTAAATATGAATATAAATCAAAATTCAAACTTATGTTTAACCGCCAAACATGACGATCCATGGTTATGGCATCAACGATTCTATCAGATTAATTTTAAATATATTAATAAGTTAGCAAAATATGAGCTAGTTAGTGGTTTAACTAAAATAAATTATAAAGTAGAAAATTTATGTGACACTTGTCAAATCGGTAAACTAAAGAAAAGCTCTTTTAAATCTAAAAATAATATTTCTACAAAACAACCGTTAGAATTATTACATTTAGATTTATTTGGTCCAACTCAAGTTTGATCTATAAATCACAACAAATATGTTTTCGTAATAGTTGATGATTTTTCAAGATATACATGGACCTTATTTTTAAAACATAAAAGTGACACTTTTGGTATGTTTAAAATTTTTGCTAAAAAAAATTAAAACTCAAATGGATTTGAAAATTAAGAATATCCGAAGTGATCACGGTGGAGAATTCGAAAATGATCTTTTTACTAGTTTTTGTAAAAAAAAGGGCATAAGTCATAATTTCACTTTTCCCCGCACACCGCAACAAAATGGTGTAGTAGAAAGAAAAAATCGTACGTTACAAGAATGTGCACAAACACTATTAAATAGTAGTGGTTTACCAAAACATTTTTAGGCTGAAGCTATTGCTACGGCTTGTTATGTTTTGAATGAGTAACCATACGACCTATGACTAAACATACTTGCTTTGAAATGTTTTTCGGAAGAAAACCTAAAGTATCATACTTTAAAACTTTCGGATCAAAATGTTTTATATTAAATACAAAAGATAATTTAGGAAAATTCGGTCCGAAGGCCAATGAAGGAATCTTTGTTGGATATTTGGATCGTAGCAAGGCATATAGAATTTTTAATAAACGTACTAACATAATTGAAGAAAGTTTACATGTTTCATTTGATGAAAATTTCCTTAACAATCATACTAATGACGTTGAAGAAATTATTCCTATAACAAATACAACAAACTCATCTAATAATGAGACAAATGCACAAAATAATACTCTAGTGTCACCCCCTAGAATTCTAAAAGACCATCCAAAAGATAATATTATTGGGGATCTTAATTTCAGAGTAACTAGAAATCAACTTAACCAAATAAGTCATATTGCATTTGTGTCAAATTTTGAACCAAAGAATTATAAAGAAGCTTCAAACGGTGATTTTTGGATAATAGCCATGCAAGAAGAATTAAATCAATTTGAACGTAATAATGTTTGGGAATTAGTACCAAGACCAGAAAATCAATCAGTTATTGGAACAAAATGGGTATTTAAAAACAAAGCAGATGAAAACGGAAATATAGTTAGGAAAAAAGCACGTTTAGTCGCTCAGGGGTATAATCAAGAAGAAGGTATCGACTATGACGAAACTTTTGCTCCAGTAGCAAGACTGGAAGCCATACGTACATTACTTGCTTTTGCAAGTCATCACAATTTTAAATTATTTCAAATGGACGTCAAAGGTGCTTTTTTAAATGGTTTTATTAAATAAAACGTATATGTTGAACAACCTCCATTATTTGTTCACGAAAAATATCTCGATCATGTTTTTAAATTGCACAAAGCCCTATATGGTTTAAAGCAAGCCCCACGTGCCTGGTACGAACGTCATAAGAATCATTTAATTACTTCTGGGTTTAAAATAGGTAAAATAGATACGACTTTATTTATTAAACGAGAAAATAACGATATCTTAGCTGTACAAATTTACGTAGACGGTATTATTTTTGGTTCAACTAACGAAAATCTTTGTTCTCAATTTTCAAATATTATGAAAAGTGAATTTGAAATGTCTCACATGGGTGGATTAAATTTCTTTTTAGTTTACAAATAAAACAACTTGAAAATGGTATTTTTATACATCAAGAAAAATACTGTAACGATTTATTACGTCGCTTTGGAATGGATAAAACTTCAAGCAAACCAACACCAATGAGTACTAGTGTTCACTTAGAAAAAGATGATAATGGAAAAGATTTTGATGAAAAATTATATCGTAGTATGATTGGCTCCTTACTATATTTGACGGCTAGTCGACCCGACATTATGATGAGCGTATGTGTGACGACCCGGAATTTTTGAGCATTTGAAATAGGAATATTTAATTAATTTTAAATATTACAAAGATAATTATTAACTTTAATTTCAAATATCAATATTTGTTGGATAATTAATTGTTAAATTTAATTATCGGGATTGGATAAATTATTGAATCTGGAATTTTGAGCTGGTTAAAATATATTTGAAGGCTTGTAAAATTTATATTGATAATATCGAAGATAATAAAAGTGATAGAATCAAATTTAACTGTGTTTTGTTCAGTTTTAAAATATATCGTTTAAATTGAATTTAAAAATAGCCTTCCGAGGCACAGTCTCGGAATTCGACGAAACCAGTTCCATTGGATCCGTAATATTGAATTATTATCGGATTTCAGATTTCGTATTGATCGGAGTTAGTGTGTGAATGTACGATATACAAACGCGTTAAAAATTAAATTGATAATAATCGATTCGAAGTTGAATTTTAAAATATAAGTGAACACTGTAGCAAGGCGTCTTCAACACGCTTCCTTTACCTTCTCGAACACACCATCCCTTATCTTGTTTCTTTCCGAACACGAGACCATTATCCTCTCAGTTCAAAATCGTGAATTCCCTTTTAACTTCCTTCAGACAAAATCATTTCTCAGATAAGAAAATTTTTATAAAATCAAACTCGCCGTTTGAAAATAGAGAGGAACAAATTAAACTTAAATCAGTCGAAGGAAAGCCGAGTGAATCTCGTGAGCTATGGGGGACGCGAGCAATCGCACGCTGTCTAGGGTATCGCGGCATCGAATCGAGCTTCCTTCTGGCTCAAATCTCGCGAAGCAAGGCGCTCAAACCAGCATCGACGTCAGGGGCTCGCGTAGTGTTTGGAAGGTCGCGATTTCAATGGGATGGGGAGCGCGTGCATGAGGGAGTTGGTCATCGGGAGGCTGGGCAGCTCCAGTAGGCTCGAGGAGGTGGTTCGAGCAGTGGTTTGTGAAAGACTTTTAAGCAAGTTCGATGGCGATAGCGGCGGAGTTTGGGTGGATTGGGACTGCGTGATGGTTACTCGCGATCGACGCGAGACTGGGCTCGTCGGCAGAGAACAAGGGAATGTCGAGCATGGTGGTGAGTCTGAGTCGCGTGTACAGGTGAGGTAATATTCGAACTGATTTCTCGTATTCGATATGATCGCGTGTGTATATATTTAGGAATTACAGTTATTTAAAAATTAATGTCTATATATATATTAATGATTAGCTTACTGTAAATAAAACAGATTAAATGAAAAAAAAGAAAAATAGAAATTTTTATATAACATTGATTTTGGAATCACTATGGATTATTTTATACATTTGTAGGTTGTTTCAAAGGTAAAATGATATATAGATATAAAGGATTTTATTCTCCCTAGTAGATTATTTTATTTAAGGAAAGGGTTGATAATTAACCGTTTTAATTAATTTATTAAATTTATTTTAGTTAAAGTCAACTGGTCAGTTCATTTAATTTATTTAAAAAGGAGTTAGTTTAAAATTAAAAGAAATAGAATCACTGGTTGATAAAATTTGTTAAATGAAAATAAATTGTTCAACTTATTTCAAAGTATTAATTAGTCGTAAAATTGTTATACAAGGTCATAATATGAAAGGAAGCAAGCCGGATGGGAATAACGGCAAACTAAAAGCAAAGGTGAGTTAATCTCACTCAGTTAGATTTAAATTTAAATGGTTAAATTTAAATATTTGATTGAATGGTTGATTTGGTTGATATGATATATATATATATAATAGTATATACCAATATATATATATTGGCATATGTATATATTGAAATTGATATTCCCGCATTATATAGCGGATGAGACCCTATGCGCCGCATAATAGCGGATGATATTTTATAAACCCATATACCGCGATATTCCACCTCGAAGTGGAATTGGTATTGTGCTAACGTCTGTGGATGCAGGGAAACAGGTTGGAGGGATCCAACTGGATTCCTCAAAATATTTAATTTTTGTTTAAATATTCTGTGATATGATTGTTGTTACCCTGTGATAATTTATATTGGATAATCTGGTTGGATTGAATTTCCCAGTATAATGAGTTATCAAAAGCAATTGAATTGGATTTTTGGAAAATATAAAAGAGTAAAATTAAGTTAAGTAATTCTAGTGAATTCGAATAAATTAAATATGGAAAAGAGGAATTTTGAATAAATAGAGAAATGTTGAATTTAAAGAAGACTTATGTGATGTTATTTAAAGGGATAAAATTTATTTTAATTCAATGTTTAAATGTAATTAAAAAGAGAAGGAATTTGGGAAATCTGAAACTTGTGTTTCGGTTTAAAGATTTTAAATCATAATGAGAAATAAAATCTGGAAGTTAATGAATTTGGAAATAAATGGATTAAGTAAGAAAATTTATTTCAAAGTAAAATAAATTGGGAAATCAATTATAAATTGATTTAAATACTTTGGAATTTGAATTTTAAAGAGAAATGAGATTTGGGAGAGATAAACTGGGTTTGTAAAGTAAAATAAAATATCAGATGATATTTGAAAATATAATTTCAAAGTGGGAATTTATAAAAGGATAAGGTTTGGTTTAAAAATAAATGTTATTTTATTTTTAAAAGATGGGAGTGAGAAGGATATTTCTCTGTATAGCCAAGTACGTTTTCAAAGCAATTTTAATATAAGTTAAAAGTTCTAATTGTATTTTTAAAAGCATATTTTAGAAAATTTATTATTTCTAAATGTTAATTTCCTAAGTAAGTATGTTTTAGGAAACCTATTCTTTTTAAATATTTAAACTTTAAAGTAAGTATTTTTCAAAGATCTATTATTGTAATAATTATATAAAAGTGATTTGGTATTATATTTTAAAAAGAGAAATTTAGTTTATATTTGTAAAGTGGTTTCATTTTAAATATTTCTTAAGTATATATTTTGTTAAGGTATTAAAGTAGTTTTTTTTTTTAAATTTCAATATTATTAAGTGTATTTATAGTAAAGTGTTTTAAGATTATTTTAAAATCTAAGTGTTTTGTACTTGGTGTTTGAGAGGAAATAAATATTTGGAAATGTATTCCGTAAGAGGAAACTGTTTTGAAATTGTTTTCAAATGAGTTTTGAAAATTCGGAAATATATCTTGGAAAGATATTTGGGCAAATAAATAATGTGGGAAATTATTTATTGTGTGATGGTTGCTTATGGATGTTAATTGATAGTTAAATAACCGACTATCAATATTGGCCAAATGCGCTGATCGTTTTGAAGAGACCGGGATCGGGTTTCCGTATACCGGGATTCTAGGTCTGGAGACTCGAATACCACTTCGATCCGGTTTGTACGTTTCGTGTAACGTGTTCGGAGTCGAAGATGGAGCAGTGAAGTGCAAGGGCTAGTCGCTACTAATCCTGAGGATATTTCCAAAATGGATGTAGTAGGAATAGTGCCTTCGGTTCCGTTCGGACCCGGGACGGACTTGTATGGACTAATGCTTTCGTGACATCGTCAGGTGGGCGATGGGCATTCTAAGGGATATGTTCTGAAAAGGTATCGTTTAGCCTCGAACCTCATCAACCGGGAATGACTGAAAATCAGGGGTTATGCAGCAAGGCTTCGTGGGTAGCTCCCACTGGAGGGTAAGGTCATCCCTGTCTAGATGTCCCTTTTTATTTCGGCTTAGTGGTGCGGTTGCTGATCCCAACCGTGGGGTGATTTTATTCGGGATCATCCAGTAAGGGATGGTTCCGGCCTTGTGTTGCAGGGGAGAGGGCGTACTCCTCGGTACGGTGATCTAGGCCACGTACTGTGATAGGTGGTACCCCAGTGCCTAGTCATTCGTTGGAAATCCATTCTCCCTACGTGCCTGTACGGTTTTGATTGTGCCCAACTATTGTTGAAATGTGAGATGCAAGCATTTCAGCTAGATTCTATTTACTTTCTGTAGACACTATTATAATATCAGAGGATTTTGATATAAAGTGTTTAGCTATCGTAAGGTAAAAACCCGACATGTTTATTTGTGGCGTGGTCTTACGAGATGCTTTTGATTTCAAAAGATTTTTGAAACTTTAATAACCAATTGAGTGTGATTTTCTCACGCTGGTATTCCAGACTGACTCGGGTATTGTTTTATATGATGCTCGGGTCAGACCGAGATAAACAGGTTCAGATTGTAGCTGTGGAGCTCAGGAGACGAGCTGGATGGCGATACGTACTTCCGTATTTGTTTATTGTTCCGCTGTGTATTTGGATGTATGTCATTGATGTGATGAACTCTGATGATGTATTCTGTAAATATATTGTATAAACAGATATATTTTTCTGTTTGAGTAAAGATCTGTTTTGTATATATTATATTTTATTCCGCTGCGATGTGAGATTCTGTTGTTGATTTTCTGTTTCTTCTTCTTCTACCTCTTCTTCTTTAACACAAATGGTCCGGTTTTTCGTGTAGAAAAACTCGGGTTGTTACAGTGGTATCAGAGCTTAGGCTAGCGATAACCTTGGCTCTGGTGGGAATTTTGAGAGTATTAATAGATATGAGCGCGTATTTGTTAGTGAATATAAAATGGTTTTATATTGTGTTGGTTGGTTTATTGAGTGGCATATGAACCTTCGTCGGCACAGTCTGGACAACTGTATCGAAGGGGTTTCTAAACACTTGAATAGAACAGTTCGACACAATATTGTTTTAAATAGGGGGAATGAAATAATTTTGCCCAAATTATTTTGTATATAAAAGAAATAATTATTTGAAATTATTATAGTTATATATTTGGATGCTTGGTTGTTAGAAAATGACAATAATGAGTTAGTCTCATTATTGAGTAGAAATTGAAACTTATAACCTAAGTTGAAGAATAAATTTATATAACAAAATGGAATTTGAAATATAGACTAAATGAAATTTATAAATTGAGATAAAATTTATATACAAATGTGAATTACAAATGTGATTTATAATCAAATGAGATTAATTCATAAACAAATGAAATTTGTAAATGTAAATGGTAAAAGTGACTTATAACTTGAAGTAAAATGTGATAGAATTCCAGAGTAATGTTTGGATATAAAATTGAATGGGTTTTGAATTTGAAGTTTTGGGAAAGGTTTAAATTCCTTTGGATTTAAAAAAATAGTTTTTAAAGGTTTTGGGGAAATAATAGTGATATTATTTCATGAATATTTTTGAAATTGAATTGAAATCTGGTGGGATTTGGGATTTAAAAATGTTTGAAATGTTTAGAGTGATAAAAGCATTAAATTCTCTTTTGGTCGCTGGAAAATAATTTCGGTGATGACTGCAGCATCATCGATGTCTATTTTCGAGTTTCCAAAGAGAAATTGCTACCAAACTATTTTAAATTGGAAATGATTGTGAATTGGGTTGGTTTTGAAATTCAAAGGGAAAATTGTTTGGTAAAAGCAGATTATTTTGGAAATTGGGGTTTGATGTGATATACCAGATGTGTATGAGTTATTTATGGATTCAAAATGGTTTTGAAATAAAACCGGGCAATTGGATTCTGGAAATTCTATTTAAAATTTAAATGTGGAAATTTAAATGAATCAACAATATAAAGTATAGAATGAAGTTGATTGAAATAAGAAAGGAATGAAAGTTAAATTCTGGGATTATAATTATGAGATGAAATTAACTAAATGAGTAATATAAGTTGATAGATAAAAGAATTAGAGAACTTGAAGGTGAATGAATTGTAAAACTTGTATAAAATTTGTATCCTGGAATTAAAATTTAATTCGAGTATATGAGGGTGAATAAAATATATTTGAATTTAACTTAAGATAAGTTAAATAAAAATTGAGAATTGGAATTGAATTAAATGTAAGTAAGTTGAAGTTGAATTGAATTGGATATAAAGGTAATGTAAAATGCTTATAATTGTGTAAAGAAATTCATATTCTTAATGTGACGACCCGGCTTTTTCTCCACAAAAGTCGTATCATCTTGAAGAAAGAAAGGGATAGAAAAGAGAAAAGATAGAGAAGAAAGAAGAAAAATATCAGAATCTAAACAGCGGAACGAATAAATTATATTAATCAAATAAGATATTACATTGTATCATATACATCAGAGATACACAGCTTATACAACACATACTAGACAGTTATAAACACCTGTCTAGTCATTACAATTCAAGATACAACTTAAACAAACGACTCAGAGATACACACAGCGGAACCACTTATATATCTACAAACGCTGAAGCCTCCTGCTCCATTGCTCCTCCATAGATTCGTCAAAGCAAACCTGAATCCCTTGGCTACTCGTAAAAATTTGAGTACCCAAGAGTTTATAAAACAGAAAATAAACACTTGGGTCAGACATGGGTCTGGTGTGAGTAAACGGGTTAAAATTTGCTTAACTTCAAAACCTTTTGAAAACAAAGGTATCACGTAAGACTTCCCACACATAAACATGGAAAAGTTTTTACCTTACGCTAACCAAAACATTTGATAGGAAATCGAGTTATATTATGATAGGGTCTAGGGTTTTCAAGTAAAATACAGAAATAGCTGGAATGCTTACATCTCACGTTCCAACATAGTTGGGCACAACTAAATCGTACGGCACTTATTGGATTTTGGATTCCATACAATGGCAGGGCTACCGGGGTACCGCCCGTCACAGTACGTGGCCTAGATCACCGTACCGAGGAGTACGCCCGTTCCCCTGCAACACAAGGTCGGAACATCCCTTACTGGATAATTCCCGCATAAGAAACCCCAGCGGTTGTAGCTATTCAACCGCCCACACAGCCGAATAAAAAGAAGGGACCTCTAGACAGAGGAATCTTATACTACTTGGGTGCTACCCACTAACCTTGCTGCACCTCCCCTGTTTTAGCCATTCCCGGTCTGATGAGGCTTGAGGCTACGATTACCTTTAATCAAAACACATCACTTAGAATGCTCATCGTCCACCTGACGATGTGCTGAAAGCATTCAATCCATACAAGTTCGTTCCGGGATCGAACGAAACCGAAGGCATTATCTCGTTACACTCATTTTGGAATCACCCTCAGAGTTAACGACAATAACCCTTGCACTCTGAATCTTCATCTTCACTTGAGATTCACGACCTAACGTTTAACTTGGATCGATGTGGTATTCGGATATCCAAATCTGGAAACCCGATCCCGGTCTCATCGAAATCCAAACGTATTTTAAAGGCCAAGTAGTTTAAAGGTTTAAACAATTCAATTCAATACTTGAATTCACACAGCATTTAACATAGATAAATATCACACATTTATCACAGATATATCCAATATCATACCACAGCATATCATCCAATAGGTATCAACCAATCAGATATTCTACACAACAATCATATATAAGCAACAATTATTAACCCTATGTTATAATTAATTTAATTAACTTAAATTAAATTAATTACTTAAGAATTAATCATCTAACCTTGCTTAATCAATCATTAATTAATTTCAACCTTTAATTAATTAATTATTCCTTAAATATTAATCATCCTTGATTAATTATTAATTACATAAAGTAATTATCCTTTAATTAATTTCACAAATTAATTATTCTTAACCATTAACAGTAATTAACCTTTAATTACTTTCATTAATTACATTAATTAATAATCCTTAATTAATTACTTCCATTAATTAATTAACTATAATTAATTACATTGACCCTTAATTAATTACTTTAATTAATTAAACTTTAATTAATCATTTCTATTAATCCACCTTAATTAATCATAAACAGTAATTATCATCCTATAATTACTTACCCTAATTAATTAACTAACTCCTTAATTAATTATATTATTCCTTTTATTAATTACATCTTGTAATTATACATTAATTACTTACAGTAATTACACTTATAAATTTCATTAAGTATTTATACTTAATCAGCATCAGATTATCTTTAATTAATTTACAAATTAATTAACTTAAATTAATCACATCCATTTATTATTTACAATTGAGTAATTCATTCCTTAATTACTCTTAAACAAATTAATTAATCTTTAATTACAGATTAATTATTCTTTAATTATTAATTAATAAACCTTAATTATCAATTTAATAACTTAATAACAATTAATTAATCCTTAATTACTATTTAAATTACTTAATTAATCTCTAATTACAAATTAATCAATCTTAATTACTTAATTTATTGATCTTAATTATCAACTAATTAATTAACTTTAATTATAAATTAATCAATCTTAATTAATTAATCAATTAATTCTTAATTATCAACTAATTCATCCTATTTAATTAATTAACTTAATCCTTAATTATTAATTAAATAATTCTTAATCATTAATTTATTAAATTGATTAATTTCTCTTTAATTACTTTATTACTTTAATTAATCATTAAATCTTAATTAACTTTTAAGATAAAACATTATCCTTATTAATGACTTAATTATCATTAATCATATTTAAAACATTTAACTTTATAATTAACTTACTTAATTGGATCATTTAATTTGAGATTTAAACTAACTTAAAAGTTAACTTAACAAATTCAAGTTAAACCAATTATATAACTCCTTTAATCAATTACTTAAAAACATTTGTTATGTAAAGAATTAGATTTTAGAAATAGATTTAAACTAGATTTATTTTAAATTTAAAAACTTGCTTATTTTAAATTTTAAAACTGTTCAGTTTACTTCGGGTTCGACCAGTCTCCTACCCGAGTTCTTCCCCGAGATTTTCTTCCAAAATCGCGAGAGCTTCTTCGAGCCAAGACCACATATTCCTGAGACAAAACCTGGTACAGTTCTTCCCAAACTACAGCAACCAGAACATCACCGTGCACACATGCACGTGCACGTCCACTCCGGCACCAAAGATCAACGCTCCGACCTTCGTCAAGTCGCCGAACATCTCCTCAGACGAACTGACCACCCAGATCATCCAATCCAACCGGAAATCGAAATCGAACAAAATCGAGCAACTGGAACCAAACTCTTCGCCAGAAAACGCCTCGAACCCAACATCCCCGACCACCAGAGCCTTCTCGATCCCAACCATAGCTTCACTGACCAACCACACGCCTATACCCCCACCACCGGTCGACTCCGATGCATTGACGATGGCGCAGCAACCCAAAATCTACCATCGACCAAAACTTGGGTTTAAACCCTAAATCAACGTCGTGCCGCCGCCACGATGGTCAATAAATCCACCGAGTATTTTTCCTAGGATCCCTATCGCACCAGCCTCCTCCAGCAATGATCTCGATGATCATTTCTTCCACGATTGCCAGAAATCGACGAAAAAGTGATTTCCGTTCAACTCACTATATCTCGACAATCATAAACTTAAAAATCTTGTTTTGATTATTAAAATTCAACATTTTTCAATTCGAAACAGTTTATATAATCAAAACTCGAAATTACATCATTCGATTTTTCTGCCTTATGTTGATTATCACTGACATTTCTAGATTCCAGAAATTCTACTAATTAACTTTAATTAAAGTTATTTTTAAAACTTGAATCTAACTATTTCTAACAGTTTTCCTTTAAAGATTATAACTTAAAATTGCTTGCAAATTGAGATATGGATTTTCTTAAATTTTGTTAACCTGTTACTAAACAGAGGCATATTTATCTATATATACATAGACAGGTACACTCAACATATACATACTGATTCATATAAATTCAAACTAAAGAACTATAATACAAATCAATATCAACTCATGCATGGTAGTAAAAATCCATAGCATACTATTTTTTTTTAAATAATTTACTTACTTTAAATAACAGAACAACAAATATTTATAGATACTAATTTTAGTGCAGGCATTTTATTATACCAACATGCATTCACAGATAAATCATATGCCAACCATATTACTATAACATTCATCACAACATTTAAGTTTATTCTCAGATTTTGAAACTGTTTTAAAATAAAGGTTTACTCACCTTTTAACCAAAATGCAGAGACCTTGAAACTGGATGGAACTTCAAAACTTGAATTCGCAATAGAAAGTGTTTAGACCTTTTTGAAACTGGAAAGTTGGAAGCTTTAAGATGTTGATTAATGCAGGTTGAAGCTTTATTGCTGTTGAATGCTTTGAAAATCCAGTTTGCATTTGAAACTTGCAGACAACTTCATTGATTTCCAGATTTTGAAAAAACAGGCTTTTGATAACAGAATGGTTTTGGGTATAAAGAGGTTACAGGAAAATAAACATTGCAGCTTTGATTTGCACTTTGGTTACAGGGTTTTAGACTACAGGCTTTTGTCTTTGAGTTTGAGAGTTTGTTTTGAGGAATGATTTCAGTGTTTTGATTCTTGGTTTGAAAATGAATTACAGGTTTAGTTTTGAACTAGAGTTTGGAAATGCTTCAGGTTTGATTCTCGATCATTTTCTGGTTTTAGAAAAGTAGCTTACAGGTTGAGTTTCTTGAGTTTAGAATTGAGAAGATAGAGAAAAAAAAATGAAGGGGAAAGATATATGTTTATATAAGTAAATTTAGATTTTATTAAAAATAAAACAAAATTATAATAAATGTGACACTTGTCTCTTACCTTGTCTAATTACTTAACACATATGCTTAGATGGTTTAATATGTTAACACTTGTAATTTTTCATGCATAAATAAATTTTAAATGATTTTTAAAGCTTTTAAATTACATTTTCTAAATAGATAAATACATATCTTATTAAAAATGCTTTTCTCAATTTATAAAAATAAAACCTTTAAAAGAAAATAAAATAAAAACCAATCATATCTTAAATAAAATTATATATAGTATATTTAGTCCATTTTTAAATGATAATATAAAACTTTTGTATTTATTACTATTTAATAAACACTATCTTAATTTATATAAATAAAACTCTTTAAGGAAAATAATATAAGACAAATCTTATTTTAAATAAAAACTTATTTATATATTTAAATCCAAACTATGTTATTATTTTTATTTTAAGATATATATATTTCTTTAAATTCAATTCTTAAATCCAAATTCAAAGTCAATTCAAATAAATATATATATATATATTAAATTTTAACAAGCACATTATTAATACTAAATAATTATTCTATCTAAAATCAATTTAAATACACATATATACATATATTTTTAACAACACTTATTAAATTTGAAAATAATAAGTCTATTTAAAATCTATTTATATTTATATTTAAAAACAACTCATTATTTAATTGTTTGAAAATAACAATTTTACCAATTTTAAATAATTAACTTACAAGATTATCACATTTTAAATTCCCTGAAATCCCGGGATATCACATTCCTTCCCCCTTAAAAGAATTTCGTCCTCGAAATTTAAAACAAAAGATAATCCCAAGTTTTATTTTATTTCAACCAATCTAAGCATACCTATCAGCCAACATAAATAAACAATCAATTTCATCCAAACAAACAATTCAATCAAACAAACAATTCTAGCTATCCGGATACAGATCCCGGATAAGCTTCCTAAATTTCCTCGAGTTTCCCCAAGTATATATATATACCGGGATACTCGTTCTAAAGACAATCTTAAACTACGAAGCTACAGAGCTCCTACTCATCTAAATCTACAAAACTAAACAGGATATCAGACTACAGACAAGTCTGACTCAACAACCAAATCCTTCCCGAACTACTGGTTCCAAAACCAGAGATAGATCAAACACGTACTTCCTCAAAGATACGCGATATACTCTGAATCTCAGTTATCCAAACTGGCAATTCAATCCTGTAGATCAAACACTTATCCAAATCAGAATACAGAAGAGATCCAAAACAACTCGGAGCTGACTTCACAGACTTACCCAATCTTGTAGCTCCTTTTACCAGAGAAAATTTCAACAATAACGAAGTCTCCAACTTTGAATTCCAAATTCCTCCGTCTCTAATCTTCAGAACTCTTCTGACAATTCCGGACTGCCTATATCTATTCCGATCAGCTCAACCTTTGCTGATGTTTATAAAAACAAACTAGATCGAAACAATCCAACAAACGGATCCTTTCAAGATTTACAGAAATCCAGTACACAAACTCTACTTCACAAACCTCAGTAGACTAAATCTACTTCTCCTATCCGGAAAAGACAAAACAGATGCACTCACCAATCTGGACTCAAATCTAGAAATATTTCCTATAGAAATCCTCCAATCCAAACACTGCAACTTCCAGGCTCTTCCAGCTGACACCTGGCTTCCGCTGCACCACTCTGATCTAGAGAAGATGAGAATGCCGTCGATGAACTCGAGCACAAACTAGACAACATATTCCGGAAATATGGTTCAATAGATCCATAAAAGAAAACTCAACAGTGCCATGAAATACTGAGCTGCTTCACCAAATCCTTTCTCTAGGAGACATCCTTCTACCTAGCTGAACTACCGGTACTACTCTTGAAATTAAGTCGATACAGAACTCAAACTCAAATGCAGACAAACTTCTGACTTCGCTGAAGACATCCAGAAAAACTCTGATAACTCAAGAGAATACTCAGCAATCGCAAGTTACTTTTGCGATCAACCTAGCCTAATATCCAAGAAACTGCTCTCTCTTTACCAATCAGAACAGCTTATGCTTTTTAACCAATCCATCGAAGAAATGGATCCTCTCTACTGCTTCTGAATTCTACCACTAGAAAATTGCTTAGCCAGAAGACTTCCTGCCGGGACACGAAACACTCCGAGCTGCACTGCTGACACAGATGCCAAGACTCCCTATCCAAAGCTCTTCGAGAAACTCGGACTCCAAACCAAACAGAAACATTATGCTGAACTCAGCCCCAATACTGAAGCATACTCACTTCCTCAAACTTGCTCCAAGAGAAAACATCTTCGGAAACATCCAGTCACTGCGTCTCATCACACAGCTACTTCTTCCTGAGTTACTCAGATACCATCACTTGCTTCTGCTCATTCGACAGATCCAAACTCCACTCATCCCACTTCAAAGATGGACTCCGAACCTTAACAGTTCCTTCAGAGATCAATGAAATCTTTACATCAAACAAAACTCACTCGAGACGGTATTAGGTCTACAGTCTCGACAGATACATTTCCAACCTCAAACATTCAAATTCCAAACATTGGTAGTCGTGTTTCACACACCACCACTCTATCTACCTTTATATCTTATATTGGAAAACCCGAACAGGTAACCCAACAAATAGGTAGAATAAAAATATATATATAGTTAAAAATTACAAATACGCTCTCTCAAGAAAGAATTCACTCCAAAGCCTAGGTATTCACTCAACCTAGCGCTCTGATACCAACTGTGACGACCCGGCTTTTTCTCCACAAAAGTCGTATCATCTTGAAGAAAGAAAGGGATAGAAAAGAGAAAAGATAGAGAAGAAAGAAGAAAAATATCAGAATCTAAACAGCGGAACGAATAAATTATATTAATCAAATAAGATATTACATTGTATCATATACATCAGAGATACACAGCTTATACAACACATACTAGACAGTTATAAACACCTGTCTAGTCATTACAATTCAAGATACAACTTAAACAAACGACTCAGAGATACACACAGCGGAACCACTTATATATCTACAAACGCTGAAGCCTCCTGCTCCATTGCTCCTCCATAGATTCGTCAAAGCAAACCTAAATCCCTTGGCTACTCGTAAAAATTTGAGTACCCAAGAGTTTATAAAACAGAAAATAAACACTTGGGTCAGACATGGGTCTGGTGTGAGTAAACGGGTTAAAATTTGCTTAACTTCAAAACCTTTTGAAAACAAAGGTATCACGTAAGACTTCCCACACATAAACATGGAAAAGTTTTTACCTTACGCTAACCAAAACATTTGATAGGAAATCGAGTTATATTATGATAGGGTCTAGGGTTTTCAAGTAAAATACAGAAATAGCTGGAATGCTTACATCTCACGTTCCAACATAGTTGGGCACAACTAAATCGTACGGCACTTATTGGATTTTGGATTCCATACAATGGCAGGGCTACCGGGGTACCGCCCGTCACAGTACGTGGCCTAGATCACCGTACCGAGGAGTACGCCCGTTCCCCTGCAACACAAGGTCGGAACATCCCTTACTGGATAATTCCCGCATAAGAAACCCCAGCGGTTGTAGCTATTCAACCGCCCACACAGCCGAATAAAAAGAAGGGACCTCTAGACAGAGGAATCTTATACTACTTGGGTGCTACCCACTAACCTTGCTGCACCTCCCCTGTTTTAGCCATTCCCGGTCTGATGAGGCTTGAGGCTACGATTACCTTTAATCAAAACACATCACTTAGAATGCTCATCGTCCACCTGACGATGTGCTGAAAGCATTCAATCCATACAAGTTCGTTCCGGGATCGAACAAAACCGAAGGCATTATCTCGTTACACTCATTTTGGAATCACCCTCAGAGTTAACGACAATAACCCTTGCACTCTGAATCTTCATCTTCACTTGAGATTCACGACCTAACGTTTAACTTGGATCGATGTGGTATTCGGATATCCAAATCTGGAAACCCGATCCCGGTCTCATCGAAATCCAAACGTATTTTAAAGGCCAAGTAGTTTAAAGGTTTAAACAATTCAATTCAATACTTGAATTCACACAGCATTTAACATAGATAAATATCACACATTTATCACAGATATATCCAATATCATACCACAGCATATCATCCAATAGGTATCAACCAATCAGATATTCTACACAACAATCATATATAAGCAACAATTATTAACCCTATGTTATAATTAATTTAATTAACTTAAATTAAATTAATTACTTAAGAATTAATCATCTAACCTTGCTTAATCAATCATTAATTAATTTCAACCTTTAATTAATTAATTATTCCTTAAATATTAATCATCCTTGATTAATTATTAATTACATAAAGTAATTATCCTTTAATTAATTTCACAAATTAATTATTCTTAACCATTAACAGTAATTAACCTTTAATTACTTTCATTAATTACATTAATTAATAATCCTTAATTAATTACTTCCATTAATTAATTAACTATAATTAATTACATTGACCCTTAATTAATTACTTTAATTAATTAAACTTTAATTAATCATTTCTATTAATCCACCTTAATTAATCATAAACAGTAATTATCATCCTATAATTACTTACCCTAATTAATTAACTCCTTAATTAATTATATTATTCCTTTTATTAATTACATCTTGTAATTATACATTAATTACTTACAGTAATTACACTTATAAATTTCATTAAGTATTTATACTTAATCAGCATCAGATTATCTTTAATTAATTTACAAATTAATTAACTTAAATTAATCACATCCATTTATTATTTACAATTGAGTAATTCATTCCTTAATTACTCTTAAACAAATTAATTAATCTTTAATTACAGATTAATTATTCTTTAATTATTAATTAATAAACCTTAATTATCAATTTAATAACTTAATAACAATTAATTAATCCTTAATTACTATTTAAATTACTTAATTAATCTCTAATTACAAATTAATCAATCTTAATTACTTAATTTATTGATCTTAATTATCAACTAATTAATTAACTTTAATTATAAATTAATCAATCTTAATTAATTAATCAATTAATTCTTAATTATCAACTAATTCATCCTATTTAATTAATTAACTTAATCCTTAATTATTAATTAAATAATTCTTAATCATTAATTTATTAAATTGATTAATTTCTCTTTAATTACTTTATTACTTTAATTAATCATTAAATCTTAATTAACTTTTAAGATAAAACATTATCCTTATTAATGACTTAATTATCATTAATCATATTTAAAACATTTAACTTTATAATTAACTTACTTAATTGGATCATTTAATTTGAGATTTAAACTAACTTAAAAGTTAACTTAACAAATTCAAGTTAAACCAATTATATAACTCCTTTAATCAATTACTTAAAAACATTTGTTATGTAAAGAATTAGATTTTAGAAATAGATTTAAACTAGATTTATTTTAAATTTAAAAACTTGCTTATTTTAAATTTTAAAACTGTTCAGTTTACTTCGGGTTCGACCAGTCTCCTACCCGAGTTCTTCCCCGAGATTTTCTTCCAAAATCGCGAGAGCTTCTTCGAGCCAAGACCACATATTCCTGAGACAAAACCTGGTACAGTTCTTCCCAAACTACAGCAACCAGAACATCACCGTGCACACATGCACGTGCATGTCCACTCCGGCACCAAAGATCAACGCTCCGACCTTCGTCAAGTCGCCGAACATCTCCTCAGACGAACTGACCACCCAGATCATCCAATCCAACCGGAAATCGAAATCGAACAAAATCGAGCAACTGGAACCAAACTCTTCGCCAGAAAACGCCTCGAACCCAACATCCCCGACCACCAGAGCCTTCTCGATCCCAACCATAGCTTCACTGACCAACCACACGCCTATACCCCCACCACCGGTCGACTCCGATGCATTGACGATGGCGCAGCAACCCAAAATCTACCATCGACCAAAACTTGGGTTTAAACCCTAAATCAACGTCGTGCCGCCGCCACGATGGTCAATAAATCCACCGAGTATTTTTCCTAGGATCCCTATCGCACCAGCCTCCTCCAGCAATGATCTCGATGATCATTTCTTCCACGATTGCCAGAAATCGACGAAAAAGTGATTTCCGTTCAACTCACTATATCTCGACAATCATAAACTTAAAAATCTTGTTTTGATTATTAAAATTCAACATTTTTCAATTCGAAACAGTTTATATAATCAAAACTCGAAATTACATCATTCGATTTTTCTGCCTTATGTTGATTATCACTGACATTTCTAGATTCCAGAAATTCTACTAATTAACTTTAATTAAAGTTATTTTTAAAACTTGAATCTAACTATTTCTAACAGTTTTCCTTTAAAGATTATAACTTAAAATTGCTTGCAAATTGAGATATGGATTTTCTTAAATTTTGTTAACCTGTTACTAAACAGAGGCATATTTATCTATATATACATAGACAGGTACACTCAACATATACATACTGATTCATATAAATTCAAACTAAAGAACTATAATACAAATCAATATCAACTCATGCATGGTAGTAAAAATCCATAGCAAACTATTTTTTTTTAAATAATTTACTTACTTTAAATAACAGAACAACAAATATTTATAGATACTAATTTTAGTGCAGGCATTTTATTATACCAACATGCATTCACAGATAAATCATATGCCAACCATATTACTATAACATTCATCACAACATTTAAGTTTATTCTCAGATTTTGAAACTGTTTTAAAATAAAGGTTTACTCACCTTTTAACCAAAATGCAGAGACCTTGAAACTGGATGGAACTTCAAAACTTGAATTCGCAATAGAAAGTGTTTAGACCTTTTTGAAACTGGAAAGTTGGAAGCTTTAAGATGTTGATTAATGCAGGTTGAAGCTTTATTGCTGTTGAATGCTTTGAAAATCCAGTTTGCATTTGAAACTTGCAGACAACTTCATTGATTTCCAGATTTTGAAAAAACAGGCTTTTGATAACAGAATGGTTTTGGGTATAAAGAGGTTACAGGAAAATAAACATTGCAGCTTTGATTTGCACTTTGGTTACAGGGTTTTAGACTACAGGCTTTTGTCTTTGAGTTTGAGAGTTTGTTTTGAGGAATGATTTCAGTGTTTTGATTCTTGGTTTGAAAATGAATTACAGGTTTAGTTTTGAACTAGAGTTTGGAAATGCTTCAGGTTTGATTCTCGATCATTTTCTGGTTTTAGAAAAGTAGCTTACAGGTTGAGTTTCTTGAGTTTAGAATTGAGAAGATAGAGGAAAAAAAAATGAAGGGGAAAGATATATGTTTATATAAGTAAATTTAGATTTTATTAAAAATAAAACAAAATTATAATAAATGTGACACTTGTCTCTTACCTTGTCTAATTACTTAACACATATGCTTAGATGGTTTAATATGTTAACACTTGTAATTTTTCATGCATAAATAAATTTTAAATGATTTTTAAAGCTTTTAAATTACATTTTCTAAATAGATAAATACATATCTTATTAAAAATGCTTTTCTCAATTTATAAAAATAAAACCTTTAAAAGAAAATAAAATAAAAACCAATCATATCTTAAATAAAATTATATATAGTATATTTAGTCCATTTTTAAATGATAATATAAAACTTTTGTATTTATTACTATTTAATAAACACTATCTTAATTTATATAAATAAAACTCTTTAAGGAAAATAATATAAGACAAATCTTATTTTAAATAAAAACTTATTTATATATTTAAATCCAAACTATGTTATTA
Source organism: Allium fistulosum (assembly GCA_030737815.1). NCBI lineage: Eukaryota > Viridiplantae > Streptophyta > Magnoliopsida > Asparagales > Amaryllidaceae > Allium > Allium fistulosum. Next base: position 1,264,397,472 of record CM060901.1, on the reverse strand, counting down.
TTTTTATTTTAAGATATATATATTTCTTTAAATTCAATTCTTAAATCCAAATTCAAAGTCAATTCAAATAAATATATATATATATATTAAATTTTAACAAGCACATTATTAATACTAAATAATTATTCTATCTAAAATCAATTTAAATACACATATATACATATATTTTTAACAACACTTATTAAATTTGAAAATAATAAGTCTATTTAAAATCTATTTATATTTATATTTAAAAACAACTCATTATTTAATTGTTTGAAAATAACAATTTTACCAATTTTAAATAATTAACTTACAAGATTATCACATTTTAAATTCCCTGAAATCCCGGGATATCACATTCCTTCCCCCTTAAAAGAATTTCGTCCTCGAAATTTAAAACAAAAGATAATCCCAAGTTTTATTTTATTTCAACCAATCTAAGCATACCTATCAGCCAACATAAATAAACAATCAATTTCATCCAAACAAACAATTCAATCAAACAAACAATTCTAGCTATCCGGATACAGATCCCGGATAAGCTTCCTAAATTTCCTCGAGTTTCCCCAAGTATATATATATACCGGGATACTCGTTCTAAAGACAATCTTAAACTACGAAGCTACAGAGCTCCTACTCATCTAAATCTACAAAACTAAACAGGATATCAGACTACAGACAAGTCTGACTCAACAACCAAATCCTTCCCGAACTACTGGTTCCAAAACCAGAGATAGATCAAACACGTACTTCCTCAAAGATACGCGATATACTCTGAATCTCAGTTATCCAAACTGGCAATTCAATCCTGTAGATCAAACACTTATCCAAATCAGAATACAGAAGAGATCCAAAACAACTCGGAGCTGACTTCACAGACTTACCCAATCTTGTAGCTCCTTTTACCAGAGAAAATTTCAACAATAACGAAGTCTCCAACTTTGAATTACAAATTCCTCCGTCTCTAATCTTCAGAACTCTTCTGACAATTCCGGACTGCCTATATCTATTCCGATCAGCTCAACCTTTGCTGATGTTTATAAAAACAAACTAGATCGAAACAATCCAACAAACGGATCCTTTCAAGATTTACAGAAATCCAGTACACAAACTCTACTTCACAAACCTCAGTAGACTAAATCTACTTCTCCTATCCGGAAAAGACAAAACAGATGCACTCACCAATCTGGACTCAAATCTAGAAATATTTCCTATAGAAATCCTCCAATCCAAACACTGCAACTTCCAGGCTCTTCCAGCTGACACCTGGCTTCCGCTGCACCACTCTGATCTAGAGAAGATGAGAATGCCGTCGATGAACTCGAGCACAAACTAGACAACATATTCCGGAAATATGGTTCAATAGATCCATAAAAGAAAACTCAACAGTGCCATGAAATACTGAGCTGCTTCACCAAATCCTTTCTCTAGGAGACATCCTTCTACCTAGCTGAACTACCGGTACTACTCTTGAAATTAAGTCGATACAGAACTCAAACTCAAATGCAGACAAACTTCTGACTTCGCTGAAGACATCCAGAAAAACTCTGATAACTCAAGAGAATACTCAGCAATCGCAAGTTACTTTTGCGATCAACCCAGCCTAATATCCAAGAAACTACTCTCTCTTTACCAATCAGAACAGCTTATGCTTTTTAACCAATCCATCGAAGAAATGGATCCTCTCTACTGCTTCTGAATTCTACCACTAGAAAATTGCTTAGCCAGAAGACTTCCTGCCGGCACACGAAACACTCCGAGCTGCACTGCTGACACAGATGCCAAGACTCCCTATCCAAAGCTCTTCGAGAAACTCGGACTCCAAACCAAACAGAAACATTATGCTGAACTCAGCCCCAATACTGAAGCATACTCACTTCCTCAAACTTGCTCCAAGAGAAAACATCTTCGGAAACATCCAGTCACTGCGTCTCATCACACAGCTACTTCTTCCTGAGTTACTCAGATACCATCACTTGCTTCTGCTCATTCGACAGATCCAAACTCCACTCATCCCACTTCAAAGATGGACTCCGAACCTTAACATTTCCTTCAGAGATCAATGAAATCTTTACATCAAACAAAACTCACTCGAGACGGTATTAGGTCTACAGTCTCGACAGATACATTTCCAACCTCAAACATTCAAATTCCAAACATTGGTAGTCGTGTTTCACACACCACCACTCTATCTACCTTTATATCTTATATTGGAAAACCCGAACAGGTAACCCAACAAATAGGTAGAATAAAAATATATATATAGTTAAAAATTACAAATACGCTCTCTCAAGAAAGAATTCACTCCAAAGCCTAGGTATTCACTCAACCTAGCGCTCTGATACCAACTGTGACGACCCGGCTTTTTCTCCACAAAAGTCGTATCATCTTGAAGAAAGAAAGGGATAGAAAAGAGAAAAGATAGAGAAGAAAGAAGAAAAATATCAGAATCTAAACAGCGGAACGAATAAATTATATTAATCAAATAAGATATTACATTGTATCATATACATCAGAGATACACAGCTTATACAACACATACTAGACAGTTATAAACACCTGTCTAGTCATTACAATTCAAGATACAACTTAAACAAACGACTCAGAGATACACACAGCGGAACCACTTATATATCTACAAACGCTGAAGCCTCCTGCTCCATTGCTCCTCCATAGATTCGTCAAAGCAAACCTAAATCCCTTGGCTACTCGTAAAAATTTGAGTACCCAAGAGTTTATAAAACAGAAAATAAACACTTGGGTCAGACATGGGTCTGGTGTGAGTAAACGGGTTAAAATTTGCTTAACTTCAAAACCTTTTGAAAACAAAGGTATCACGTAAGACTTCCCACACATAAACATGGAAAAGTTTTTACCTTACGCTAACCAAAACATTTGATAGGAAATCGAGTTATATTATGATAGGGTCTAGGGTTTTCAAGTAAAATACAGAAATAGCTGGAATGCTTACATCTCACGTTCCAACATAGTTGGGCACAACTAAATCGTACGGCACTTATTGGATTTTGGATTCCATACAATGGCAGGGCTACCGGGGTACCGCCCGTCACAGTACGTGGCCTAGATCACCGTACCGAGGAGTACGCCCGTTCCCCTGCAACACAAGGTCGGAACATCCCTTACTGGATAATTCCCGCATAAGAAACCCCAGCGGTTGTAGCTATTCAACCGCCCACACAGCCGAATAAAAAGAAGGGACCTCTAGACAGAGGAATCTTATACTACTTGGGTGCTACCCACTAACCTTGCTGCACCTCCCCTGTTTTAGCCATTCCCGGTCTGATGAGGCTTGAGGCTACGATTACCTTTAATCAAAACACATCACTTAGAATGCTCATCGTCCACCTGACGATGTGCTGAAAGCATTCAATCCATACAAGTTCGTTCCGGGATCGAACGAAACCGAAGGCATTATCTCGTTACACTCATTTTGGAATCACCCTCAGAGTTAACGACAATAACCCTTGCACTCTGAATCTTCATCTTCACTTGAGATTCACGACCTAACGTTTAACTTGGATCGATGTGGTATTCGGATATCCAAATCTGGAAACCCGATCCCGGTCTCATCGAAATCCAAACGTATTTTAAAGGCCAAGTAGTTTAAAGGTTTAAACAATTCAATTCAATACTTGAATTCACACAGCATTTAACATAGATAAATATCACACATTTATCACAGATATATCCAATATCATACCACAGCATATCATCCAATAGGTATCAACCAATCAGATATTCTACACAACAATCATATATAAGCAACAATTATTAACCCTATGTTATAATTAATTTAATTAACTTAAATTAAATTAATTACTTAAGAATTAATCATCTAACCTTGCTTAATCAATCATTAATTAATTTCAACCTTTAATTAATTAATTATTCCTTAAATATTAATCATCCTTGATTAATTATTAATTACATAAAGTAATTATCCTTTAATTAATTTCACAAATTAATTATTCTTAACCATTAACAGTAATTAACCTTTAATTACTTTCATTAATTACATTAATTAATAATCCTTAATTAATTACTTCCATTAATTAATTAACTATAATTAATTACATTGACCCTTAATTAATTACTTTAATTAATTAAACTTTAATTAATCATTTCTATTAATCCACCTTAATTAATCATAAACAGTAATTATCATCCTATAATTACTTACCCTAATTAATTAACTCCTTAATTAATTATATTATTCCTTTTATTAATTACATCTTGTAATTATACATTAATTACTTACAGTAATTACACTTATAAATTTCATTAAGTATTTATACTTAATCAGCATCAGATTATCTTTAATTAATTTACAAATTAATTAACTTAAATTAATCACATCCATTTATTATTTACAATTGAGTAATTCATTCCTTAATTACTCTTAAACAAATTAATTAATCTTTAATTACAGATTAATTATTCTTTAATTATTAATTAATAAACCTTAATTATCAATTTAATAACTTAATAACAATTAATTAATCCTTAATTACTATTTAAATTACTTAATTAATCTCTAATTACAAATTAATCAATCTTAATTACTTAATTTATTGATCTTAATTATCAACTAATTAATTAACTTTAATTATAAATTAATCAATCTTAATTAATTAATCAATTAATTCTTAATTATCAACTAATTCATCCTATTTAATTAATTAACTTAATCCTTAATTATTAATTAAATAATTCTTAATCATTAATTTATTAAATTGATTAATTTCTCTTTAATTACTTTATTACTTTAATTAATCATTAAATCTTAATTAACTTTTAAGATAAAACATTATCCTTATTAATGACTTAATTATCATTAATCATATTTAAAACATTTAACTTTATAATTAACTTACTTAATTGGATCATTTAATTTGAGATTTAAACTAACTTAAAAGTTAACTTAACAAATTCAAGTTAAACCAATTATATAACTCCTTTAATCAATTACTTAAAAACATTTGTTATGTAAAGAATTAGATTTTAGAAATAGATTTAAACTAGATTTATTTTAAATTTAAAAACTTGCTTATTTTAAATTTTAAAACTGTTCAGTTTACTTCGGGTTCGACCAGTCTCCTACCCGAGTTCTTCCCCGAGATTTTCTTCCAAAATCGCGAGAGCTTCTTCGAGCCAAGACCACATATTCCTGAGACAAAACCTGGTACAGTTCTTCCCAAACTACAGCAACCAGAACATCACCGTGCACACATGCACGTGCACGTCCACTCCGGCACCAAAGATCAACGCTCCGACCTTCGTCAAGTCGCCGAACATCTCCTCAGACGAACTGACCACCCAGATCATCCAATCCAACCGGAAATCGAAATCGAACAAAATCGAGCAACTGGAACCAAACTCTTCGCCAGAAAACGCCTCGAACCCAACATCCCCGACCACCAGAGCCTTCTCGATCCCAACCATAGCTTCACTGACCAACCACACGCCTATACCCCCACCACCGGTCGACTCCGATGCATTGACGATGGCGCAGCAACCCAAAATCTACCATCGACCAAAACTTGGGTTTAAACCCTAAATCAACGTCGTGCCGCCGCCACGATGGTCAATAAATCCACCGAGTATTTTTCCTAGGATCCCTATCGCACCAGCCTCCTCCAGCAATGATCTCGATGATCATTTCTTCCACGATTGCCAGAAATCGACGAAAAAGTGATTTCCGTTCAACTCACTATATCTCGACAATCATAAACTTAAAAATCTTGTTTTGATTATTAAAATTCAACATTTTTCAATTCGAAACAGTTTATATAATCAAAACTCGAAATTACATCATTCGATTTTTCTGCCTTATGTTGATTATCACTGACATTTCTAGATTCCAGAAATTCTACTAATTAACTTTAATTAAAGTTATTTTTAAAACTTGAATCTAACTATTTCTAACAGTTTTCCTTTAAAGATTATAACTTAAAATTGCTTGCAAATTGAGATATGGATTTTCTTAAATTTTGTTAACCTGTTACTAAACAGAGGCATATTTATCTATATATACATAGACAGGTACACTCAACATATACATACTGATTCATATAAATTCAAACTAAAGAACTATAATACAAATCAATATCAACTCATGCATGGTAGTAAAAATCCATAGCAAACTATTTTTTTTTAAATAATTTACTTACTTTAAATAACAGAACAACAAATATTTATAGATACTAATTTTAGTGCAGGCATTTTATTATACCAACATGCATTCACAGATAAATCATATGCCAACCATATTACTATAACATTCATCACAACATTTAAGTTTATTCTCAGATTTTGAAACTGTTTTAAAATAAAGGTTTACTCACCTTTTAACCAAAATGCAGAGACCTTGAAACTGGATGGAACTTCAAAACTTGAATTCGCAATAGAAAGTGTTTAGACCTTTTTGAAACTGGAAAGTTGGAAGCTTTAAGATGTTGATTAATGCAGGTTGAAGCTTTATTGCTGTTGAATGCTTTGAAAATCCAGTTTGCATTTGAAACTTGCAGACAACTTCATTGATTTCCAGATTTTGAAAAAACAGGCTTTTGATAACAGAATGGTTTTGGGTATAAAGAGGTTACAGGAAAATAAACATTGCAGCTTTGATTTGCACTTTGGTTACAGGGTTTTAGACTACAGGCTTTTGTCTTTGAGTTTGAGAGTTTGTTTTGAGGAATGATTTCAGTGTTTTGATTCTTGGTTTGAAAATGAATTACAGGTTTAGTTTTGAACTAGAGTTTGGAAATGCTTCAGGTTTGATTCTCGATCATTTTCTGGTTTTAGAAAAGTAGCTTACAGGTTGAGTTTCTTGAGTTTAGAATTGAGAAGATAGAGAAAAAAAATGAAGGGGAAAGATATATGTTTATATAAGTAAATTTAGATTTTATTAAAAATAAAACAAAATTATAATAAATGTGACACTTGTCTCTTACCTTGTCTAATTACTTAACACATATGCTTAGATGGTTTAATATGTTAACACTTGTAATTTTTCATGCATAAATAAATTTTAAATGATTTTTAAAGCTTTTAAATTACATTTTCTAAATAGATAAATACATATCTTATTAAAAATGCTTTTCTCAATTTATAAAAATAAAACCTTTAAAAGAAAATAAAATAAAAACCAATCATATCTTAAATAAAATTATATATAGTATATTTAGTCCATTTTTAAATGATAATATAAAACTTTTGTATTTATTACTATTTAATAAACACTATCTTAATTTATATAAATAAAACTCTTTAAGGAAAATAATATAAGACAAATCTTATTTTAAATAAAAACTTATTTATATATTTAAATCCAAACTATGTTATTATTTTTATTTTAAGATATATATATTTCTTTAAATTCAATTCTTAAATCCAAATTCAAAGTCAATTTAAAAATCCAAATTAAAAATCAATTCAAATAAATATATATATATATATTAAATTTTAACAAGCACATTATTAATACTAAATAATTATTCTATCTAAAATCAATTTAAATACACATATATACATATATTTTTAACAACACTTATTAAATTTGAAAATAATAAGTCTATTTAAAATCTATTTATATTTATATTTAAAAACAACTCATTATTTAATTGTTTGAAAATAACAATTTTACCAATTTTAAATAATTAACTTACAAGATTATCACATTTTAAATTCCCTGAAATCCCGGGATATCACACTTAAGTTCTTAAGTATAATAATTTGAAATTTGATTATAAAGATGAAATGGACTTAAATGAATAGTCCCAGGTCTTAAGTAAGTAAGTTAAAACTTATGAATAGAAATGAAATTGTAAGTCATAAATGGGAATTCATTTCTTTGAACCATTAAGAGTTATAATTTGAAATTGTAATTATCAAATGGAAACGACTAAGATGAGCAATCTTAATTTTTAAATAAATCCAAACTTGAATTATAAAATAAATTGAACTTAAGATGATTAAGTGAAGTGATATTTGGGATTTAAAAAGCAAGTATTTAATTTTAACCAGCGGAGGAACTAATTTGATAATAAATTAATTAATGAAATTGAATTGTGAGTTAATGAAATTGGATTAAAATAGTGATGGTTTGGATTGCGAATGGAATCCAAATAAGTGAAAATAAATTGGAAATGACCTGGTTATTAATAAAATAATTCCAGATGAATTGAGTATGGAAATTAAAATTCATAATGATTGAGTGAATGAACCACTTATATTAAATAAATAAATGGATGGAATTTGATTAAATAAGAATCAAATGAAAGATGGAAATAAAACTTTAAAGGGTTGGTTAAATGGAAAATAAACTTAAGTTATTGACTTAAGTAAATGTTGAATGGAAACTGAACTCAAACAGAGGAGTGGTTTAAATAAGTTGAGAAATAGTTATTGAATGAATTAACTTGAATTGTTTTCGAGCTAAATAAAATTCAATATTCATAGGTTGGAGATGAATTGAATTTAAGAAAGAAAAATTGGAAATGGAAATCTGAATGAAATGTGGAATAAGTATTTATATTTGAAATGAAGTAGTAAATTGAAGTAAGTTGGAATGCATATGAAATTGGAATTCAATTTGAATATATACACTTCAGTGGTGAAGTAGTAAATAAATATAAGAAAATTTAAATGAACTTAAGAATTGAAGAATGAAATTCTTAAGAAAATTGGTATTGGAAATATACTTAGTAATTTTGAAATGGAAATATATATATATACTAAGTGAATAGTTGAATGAAGACTAAAACTGAAGTTGTGAAATGGGATAGTTGTGAATAAGGGGATAACAATCAAAAAGGAATGTGAATAAAAGAGAATTGATATAACTGATAATCAATTGAAATTAATACGTAAGGTGTACGTATATTATTTATTCGCATAGCTATTTGATCCGGATTCGAACACAGAATTTCGGGATAGATATATCGATCCGAGTTGGAATTTTTCACTCGATTTTCGACGGCGAACCTGGATATGGATTGTTGATTGATTCTGGATATTCTCTATCATAGTTTGTGACTATGCAAGGAGAATGACGGTTTCTGATCAAGAAACCAGATCTGAGTCCGCACTAGGAAGTCGGGTGGACGATACTAGTTCGGAAGTGAGATTGTGTGATCGATTGAGCGATCGAATGTGATATTGCGTACGGATGATATATGTGCATCGTACGGGCTTAAGAAAAGCAAATATTGAAAATTTGTAAAGGAAAGTATAAAATGACTTTGGGATTTGTGATTGAATATTATTGCTTAGTAGGATATACAGGTGTATAAAAGCAATGGATAATTGGGATTTTTGATTTTAGAAGATAAATTTTAATGGCCGACAAAAGGTATGTATTTGAATTTCTATATGAAATTTGATTGGGTTTTGGATCCAGCCACTTGGCTTTTTGTTTTCTTTTTGAGATTGGGAGGCCGTAGAGCCATTTTGTAGTAGTACCGAGCTAGCCGCGCAAAGGAGACGCTGGCGAAATTTTTCGAAAATTTAGGGAGTTAGAAAAATTTCGAGAAAAATTTGATAATTCAAAATTTGAATTCAAATTTAAATTTGAACTGATAAGAAAGATAATATTGTTTGAGACTTAGGAGTAAGTTTGAAAGGTTAGAAAGAGGGATAATGTATCTCTATTTAAGGATTTGTTTTAGGAGGTGGTTAAAACTATTTGGGGTTAAGGAAATAGTTAATGGGGATTGAATCATTCCTCTTAACTAGTAATTTCGGGGACGAAATTCTTTTAAGGGGGGAGGAATGTGACGACCCGGAATTTTTGAGCATTTGAAATAGGAATATTTAATTAATTTTAAATATTACAAAGATAATTATTAACTTTAATTTCAAATATCAATATTTGTTGGATAATTAATTGTTAAATTTAATTATCGGGATTGGATAAATTATTGAATCTGGAATTTTGAGCTGGTTAAAATATATTTGAAGGCTTGTAAAATTTATATTGATAATATCGAAGATAATAAAAGTGATAGAATCAAATTTAACTGTGTTTTGTTCAGTTTTAAAATATATCGTTTAAATTGAATTTAAAAATAGCCTTCCGAGGCACAGTCTCGGAATTCGACGAAACCAGTTCCATTGGATCCGTAATATTGAATTATTATCGGATTTCAGATTTCGTATTGATCGGAGTTAGTGTGTGAATGTACGATATACAAACGCGTTAAAAATTAAATTGATAATAATCGATTCGAAGTTGAATTTTAAAATATAAGTGAACACTGTAGCAAGGCGTCTTCAACACGCTTCCTTTACCTTCTCGAACACACCATCCCTTATCTTGTTTCTTTCCGAACACGAGACCATTATCCTCTCAGTTCAAAATCGTGAATTCCCTTTTAACTTCCTTCAGACAAAATCATTTCTCAGATAAGAAAATTTTTACAAAATCAAACTCGCCGTTTGAAAATAGATAGAAACAAATTAAACTTAAATCAGTCGAAGGAAAGCCGAGTGAATCTCGTGAGCTATGGGGGACGCGAGCAATCGCACGCTGTCTAGGGTATCGCGACATCGAATCGAGCTTCCTTCTGGCTCAAATCTCGCGAAGCAAGGCGCTCAAACCAGCATCGACGTCAGGGGCTCGCGTAGTGTTTGGAAGGTCGCGATTTCAATGGGATGGGGAGCGCGCGCATGAGGGAGTTGGTCATCGGGAGGCTGGGCAGCTCCAGTAGGCTCGAGGAGGTGGTTCGAGCAGTGGTTTGTGAAAGACTTTTAAGCAAGTTCGATGGCAATAGCGGCGGAGTTTGGGTGGATTGGGACTGCATGATGGGTACTCGCGATCGACGCGAGACTGGGCTCGTCGGCAGAGAACAAGGGAGTGTCGAGCATGGTGGTGAGTCTGAGTCGCGTGTACAGGTGAGGTAATATTCGAACTGATTTCTCGTATTCGATATGATCGCGTGTGTATATATTTAGGAATTACAGTTATTTAAAAATTAATGTCTATATATATATTAATGATTAGCTTACTGTAAATAAAACAGATTAAATGAAAAAAAAGAAAAATAGAAGTTTTTATATAACATTGATTTTGGAATCACTATGGATTATTTTATACATTTGTAGGTTGTTTCAAAGGTAAAATGATATATAGATATAAAGGATTTTATTCTCCCTAGTAGATTATTTTATTTAAGGAAAGGGTTGATAATTAACCGTTTTAATTAATTTATTAAATTTATTTTAGTTAAAGTCAACTGGTCAGTTCATTTAATTTATTTAAAAAGGAGTTAGTTTAAAATTAAAAGAAATAGAATCACTGGTTGATAAAATTTGTTAAATGAAAATAAATTGTTCAACTTATTTCAAAGTATTAATTAGTCGTAAAATTGTTATACAAGGTCATAATATGAAAGGAAGCAAGCCGGATGGGAATAACGGCAAACTAAAAGCAAAGGTGAGTTAATCTCACTCAGTTAGATTTAAATTTAAATGGTTAAATTTAAATATTTGATTGAATGGTTGATTTGGTTGATATGATATATATATATATAATAGTATATACCAATATATATATATATTGGCATATGTATATATTGAAATTGATATTCCCGCATTATATAGCGGATGAGACCCTATGCGCCGCATAATAGCGGATGATATTTTATAAACCCATATACCGCGATATTCCACCTCGAAGTGGAATTGGTATTGTGCTAACGTCTGTGGATGCAGGGAAACAGGTTGGAGGGATCCAACTGGATTCCTCAAAATATTTAATTTTTGTTTAAATATTCTGTGATATGATTGTTGTTATCCTGTGATAATTTATATTGGATAATCTGGTTGGATTGAATTTCCCAGTATAATGAGTTATCAAAAGCAATTGAATTGGATTTTTGGAAAATATAAAAGAGTAAAATTAAGTTAAGTAATTCTAGTGAATTCGAATAAATTAAATATGGAAAAGAGGAATTTTGAATAAATAGAGAAATGTTGAATTTAAAGAAGACTTATGTGATGTTATTTAAAGGGATAAAAATTTATTTTAATTCAATGTTTAAATGTAATTAAAAAGAGAAGGAATTTGGGAAATCTGAAACTTGTGTTTCGGTTTAAAGATTTTAAATCATAATGAGAAATAAAATCTGGAAGTTAATGAATTTGGAAATAAATGGATTAAGTAAGAAAATTTATTTCAAAGTAAAATAAATTGGGAAATCAATTATAAATTGATTTAAATACTTTGGAATTTGAATTTTAAAGAGAAATGAGATTTGGGAGAGATAAACTGGGTTTGTAAAGTAAAATAAAATATCAGATGATATTTGAAAATATAATTTCAAAGTGGGAATTTATAAAAGGATATGGTTTGGTTTAAAAATAAATGTTATTTTATTTTTAAAAGATGGGAGTGAGAAGGATATTTCTCTGTATAGCCAAGTACGTTTTCAAAGCAATTTTAATATAAGTTAAAAGTTCTAATTGTATTTTTAAAAGCATATTTTAGAAAATTTATTATTTCTAAATGTTAATTTCCTAAGTAAGTATGTTTTAGGAAACCTATTCTTTTTAAATATTTAAACTTTAAAGTAAGTATTTTTCAAAGATCTATTATTGTAATAATTATATAAAAGTGATTTGGTATTATATTTTAAAAAGAGAAATTTAGTTTATATTTGTAAAGTGGTTTCATTTTAAATATTTCTTAAGTATATATTTTGTTAAGGTATTAAAGTAGTTTTTTTTTTAATTTCAATATTATTAAGTGTATTTATAGTAAAGTGTTTTAAGATTATTTTAAAATCTAAGTGTTTTGTACTTGGTGTTTCAGAGGAAATAAATATTTGGAAATGTATTCCGTAAGAGGAAACTGTTTTGAAATTGTTTTCAAATGAGTTTTGAAAATTCGGAAATATATCTTGGAAAGATATTTGGGCAAATAAATAATGTGGGAAATTATTTATTGTGTGATGGTTGCTTGTGGATGTTAATTGATAGTTAAATAACCGACTATCAATATTGGCCAAATGCGCTGATCGTTTCGAAGAGACCGGGATCGGGTTTCCGTATACCGGGATTCTAGGTCTGGAGACTCGAATACCACTTCGATCCGGTTTGTACGTTTCGTGTAACGTGTTCGGAGTCGAAGATGGAGCAGTGAAGTGCAAGGGCTAGTCGCTACTAATCCTGAGGATATTTCCAAAATGGATGTAGTAGGAATAGTGCCTTCGGTTCCGTTCGGACCCGGGACGGACTTGTATGGACGAATGCTTTCGTGACATCGTCAGGTGGGCGATGGGCATTCTAAGGGATATGTTCTGAAAAGGTATCGTTTAGCCTCGAACCTCATCAACCGGCAATGACTGAAAATCAGGGGTTATGCAGCAAGGCTTCGTGGGTAGCTCCCACTGGAGGGTAAGGTCATCCCTGTCTAGATGTCCCTTTTTATTTCGGCTTAGTGGTGCGGTTGCTGATCCCAACCGTGGGGTGATTTTATTCGGGATCATCCAGTAAGGGATGGTTCCGACCTTGTGTTGCAGGGGAGCGGGCGTACTCCTCGGTACGGTGATCTAGGCCACGTACTGTGATAGGTGGTACCCCAGTGCCTAGTCATTCGTTGGAAATCCATTCTCCCTACGTGCCTGTACGGTTTTGATTGTGCCCAACTATTGTTGAAATGTGAGATGCAAGCATTTCAGCTAGATTCTATTTACTTTCTGTAGACACTATTATAATATCAGAGGATTTTGATATAAAGTGTTTAGCTATCGTAAGGTAAAAACCCGACATGTTTATTTGTGGCGTGGTCTTACGAGATGCTTTTGATTTCAAAAGATTTTTGAAACTTTAATAACCAATTGAGTGTGATTTTCTCACGCTAGTATTCCAGACTGACTCGGGTATTGTTTTATATGATGCTCGGGTCAGACCGAGATAAACAGGTTCAGATTGTAGCTGTGGAGCTCAGGAGACGAGCTGGATGGCGATACGTACTTCCGTATTTGTTTATTGTTCCGCTGTGTATTTGGATGTATGTCATTGATGTGATGAACTCTGATGATGTATTCTGTAAATATATTGTATAAACAGATATATTTTTCTGTTTGAGTAAAGATCTGTTTTGTATATATTATATTTTATTCCGCTGCGATGTGAGATTCTGTTGTTGATTTTCTGTTTCTTCTTCTTCTACCTCTTCTTCTTTAACACAAATGGTCCGGTTTTTCGTGTAGAAAAACTCGGGTTGTTACAGTATGTCTTTGTGCCCGATTTTAAGCAAAACCAAAAGTGTCTCACCAAAGAGCTGTTAAACGTATCTTACGATATCTATCTAGTACTAGAGATTACGGTTTGTTTTACCCTAAAGGATCATCATTTGAACTTGTTTCATATAGCGACGTGGATTTCCGTGGATGTAAAAGAGATCGTAAGAGTACTAGCGGAACGTGTCATTTTATTGGACAATCGTTGGTTTCATGGTTTAGCAAAAAGCAAAACTGTGTCTCTTTATCCACTTGCGAAGCCGAATATATTTCAGCGGCCTTAGCATGTTCACAAGTAATATACATGCAACAAATGCTTAAGAATTTCTGAAAATTTATCAATAAATCACCAATATATTGCGATAATACAAGTGCAATAAATTTATCGAAAAACCCTGTAAATCACTCACGTACTAAACACATAGATATACGACATCATTTCTTACGCGACAATGTAGAAAAAGGAATTATTACATTAGAATACGTAAATACTGAGAATCAAATAGCATATATTTTCACAAAACCACTAAATGAACAAACGTTTGTTAAACTATGACGTGATTTAGGAATATGTTCTCTTTATGAACTTGTCAGCTGATTCTATATTTCATTCATTCTATTCTTAGTTAAAAAGTTGTGATCCACAATTTAAATTTTTAACACTAACCAACAATTTTTTAGACTTGTTTGTTTTCTAACTATTTATAATCTTTTAAAACATGAATAAATAGCTTCTTTTTACAAAAAATATATATACTTTTTGTATTTTTAAATACAAATAACAACAAACAAAAGCAAAAACATGTCTTCCAACAATTCTTATATCTCCTTCTCAACACCAACTTCGGATAGTTTTGCAGATACCGCTCATCGACTTTATACTCCTACACCAGGTCAAGAACCGATCTATAAGTGGTCTTCCTACCACACGGGATTAACTCCTGACAACAAACGGTCAAACGATGTCTATTTGTCTCTCCTAACACCAAGGAAAAAATTGATGAAATACATCATTACCAAAAGCAACAAATGGATTTACAACGAGAATTATACTTCGAACAAAAGGTCACTGCGCGACGACTAAGCTTTCTAGAGCAAGTAGCGATCAAAATTTTCAATTCACGAAAGAAGGATGTACATGAACCACTTCTGATTCCTTGCAATCCTTTGGATCCTTCTGCCTCTTATCGTACACCTTGGGATCCTCCACCTAGGCATTTCTTTGGGTCCCCAAGAACCAACGAACGTGGAAATATTTGGTCTCCACTCAAGCCATGGAGGGATAGCAAGTCTGAAGATCGCAATGCTCCATCTTCATCTAAATAATTTTTCTCATTGAATTTTCATTTGTATTTTTTAATTATATATAATAATATTATGTTTCACTAAAATAAATCAGTCATAAATTAAGCAACACCTTTCAAAATAAAACTATTTTTAGACAAATTGGATATTTCAGACGTCTGAACAAAGCCATCAGACGTCCAACACCCTTGTATCACACAATTTTTTATATATTATGTATATATCAGACATCTTATATAACCAACCAGACGTCTGAAAATAGTCTCTGCCTCATACTAAATACACAACAGTCTATTTCAGACGTATGAAATTGTGACTAGACGTCTGAATAACATTTCTGCCTTTCTTACAATAAAAATCAGACAATTTCCAAACGTTTGACGTTATATCCAGACATCTGATAAAACTCTCTGACTTCAAAAATTTACACTTTTGCTTATTCCAAACGTCTGCCAATAACACCCAAACGTCTGAAAATGTCTACTGTTTTCAGATTAGGCTTAAATCAGACGTTTGAATCAAATCCCAAATGTCTGAAATTCAATCGACACTCTGAAGTAATCTTATAACAACTATTTTTCCAAAATTTCTCACTCGCATTTCATTTCGTTTATCTGTCAAATTCAATACCCTAATTCTCCAGATCGCTTTCTTCTCAAATTCGATTGAATATCATGGCGCTCAAAACTAAAAACCCTAAAATTTCAAAATGAAACAAGACCAAGCCATATCCTCCAATTCGTAAGTGTGCTCTGATGATCAAATTGAGAGATGGATGAATCGAGTACCTCATTCAATCAAAAGATATGAAGACATTCAGAAGAAAAGGCTACATACAGGTCCTTTCTATAATTTGCTTAAATTACCTATGTACAATTTGGATGAAATGTGCGAACATGCTGGGTTAGAAACATTGATTCCTTCAATTCAAATAATATCCAAATCGACCAGCTTGCAATATTCCTCTTCTATGCTAATTTAGATAGCACTGCCGTATGGAATACTGATAATGATGATAATTGGCTTTGGTCAAGTGTTTACGGCAAAACTATTCGACTTACTTCGGGTATTATAGGCCGTACTCTAGGTTGTTCCGACTCCGAAGAAGATTTGTATAACATCCCAGATATGCGCCTAAAACCAAGAGATAATATTACCCATCAAATTTGGGAAGATGAAATTCATGATTCGCTTCAAAATACTTACGACGAAAGGCGAGATTACTAACTAGGATGATTATCAACACAATCATTCCTCGACTTGGCAGCCATGAGCAGATAACCGAATTGGAGCACAAAGATTTGTATGCTCTCTTTAGTGGTACGAGAGTTAATTGGGTGAAATTCATATTTGACGAGCTCAAACATTATTGGACTCGATCACGCCCATCCATCATCTACCCTACCTACATCATGCGTCTTCTGCGAGCTCACAACATTCCTTCATACTTATCAACTTTTGAAGAGATATCCCCCAAGTACGCCTCTACAAAATTCTTCTCTCTTATGCACTTACCAGAAAATCCTCTGGATTTTATGTCATTTGAACAATGGACGCAACGTCGTCAACAAGATAGCCAAGCTATCCCTCCACCCCAACAATAACCTGAACCATATATTTTGTCACATATGCTTGCATATACACCACACGATCCACCCCGTAGACTTTCAATCTGGACCGTTCTTGGTCTTCCGTAACCCTTTTCGCCATAACAACATTGGTTGACCACTCCTACCTAAGCGGTCGACCTGGTTTTGGGAAGGTATATTTGTTTGCCATTATTTGATTATTTAATTCGTTATTTAATATTTAATGTTAACTGTAAGGAGCCAGGTTTTCGAATCAGTAAAAATCACTGAAAAACCCATCTGTTCTAAAACTACGAATGAAAACTACCAACTTAATACATAATATTTGATCAATATTCAACACTACTAAATGTACAAGATACAACTTCAATTTTACAATTTATCAGAGTAATCAATTTAATCTACTAGGTGTGCTTTAATACATACCAAATACAAATACAAATAAATCTATCGTTGCACAACTCTGATGAGAGAGACAGCAATAGCCATTCCTACTGACTTAATAAACTTGTCAAATGCGGAATTAAATAATAAGCAAGAAAAATACATCAATACACGATATATGGCAAACAATAAACAGAAAAATGTTATGTTATTATTGGGGATGCATCACTACCACTTGTGACTGCCTACGTACCCCTATCTAGTATTATTTAAATCATAAAATGTTATATATTTTATATTTAAAATCAATTTAAACTGTATATTTTAAAGTGGTCAAATTCTGGGTCGTTACATTCTCCCCTACTTAAAAGAATTTCATCCTCGAAATTACAAGGACGGAAAAATATAACGAAAAAACAACAATTAATGAAAGTTAAGCACACCAAAAATCGTAATATCACCCATAACCCTGGTCGGAGGTGTGGTGCCTTATCCTATCCATTTTATTTATCAAATTAAGGTAGTTTTATTTTTAAAATTCCTAGGTTGATTTACTAACCTAGATAAATTTTACTTAGGCACCTAACCTAAGCTCTGATACCAAATGTAAGGACCCGGGTTTTAGACCAGTAAAAATCGATGAAAACCCCGTACGTTCTAAAACTACGAATGAAAACTACCAACTTAATACACAATATTTGATCAATATTCAACAATACTAAATGTACAGGATACAACTTCAATTTAACTAGGTGTGCTTTAATACATACAAAATACAAATACAAATAAATCTACCACTGCACAACTCTGATGAGAGAGACATCAATAGCCATTTTTGTAGACTCAATAAACTTGTCAAATGCGAAATAAAATAAGAAGCAGGAAAAATACATCAATACACGATATATGGCAAACAATAAACAGAAAAATGTTATGTTATTATTGGGGCTGCATCACTACCACTTGCGACTTCCTACGTACCCCTACCTAGTATTATTTAAATAAAAAAATGTTATGTATTTTATATTTAAAATCACTTTAAATAGTATTTTTTAAAGTATCAAATTCTGGGTCGTTACATTAACTCTATTTTAAAGTTTACTTAGCCCCCAAGTCTAACTACCATTAGTTTTTTAATTTCAAGCTTTAGCATTATTTATTTATTTGAAATTGAATTCCATTTAAATTAATTTGAATCTGAAAACTTCGAATGTCAATAACTTCTTCGTTTGAGCTCTGTTTTCCAAAACTTTATATATGAAAATCTATTAAAAAATTGCTACGAATGCAACGACATAACTTTCGTGGCCAAATTTTGACATCTTCAAATTTTCCATTTTTAGCCTTATGTTAATTTATTAGTTAATTATTTACATATTAGTTAATTTCTTATTAATTTTTATAGGGTGTTACATACACACACACACACACACACTAATATATAGTTTTGAAAACCAAAAGGTATATATAACAAGTACGCTCTCTTGTATATATCCCGTCTAGGGTGATAGCTCCTACTCCATATTTACTGGACCTCCGTATCAACTCAGGTTAACTACACAAACTAAGTTCTGATACCAAATGTGACAACCACCCCATACCTCTGGCACCAAATATACCTGTAGAGTGCATTGCCACGATGTAGGGCGATTGTCAAGGGTGAAAAGTAAAGAAGAAAATCACAGGATATGTCGTATATCTCACAACGCATCGAATAGAATATAATAATCATCATAATATAAAATAGCCGAGACAGTAATAACTAAATGAAACACAAATATTAGAGTGCACAGGTTCACGTATTTATAAAAATAGTAGTAGATTTTATATTAGAGTGCCGATAGCTGACATCAGAACCTTTCAACAGTCCAGGTTATACAGATTCCTTCAATGATCTAAGGTAACCATCAAAGTACCCAATAAGCGTCCTCACAATACCCCTTCCTACGAGTACATCAGAAAAAACGCCGAGTATCAATGATCCCTTAGCATGCATGTTCGAGCCCTTCATCGCTCCATTACTTTCCATCCATCATCATAGAAACTTTCAACGTTCCATTCTTCATAATAGATCCCTTTAACATTCTATCCACGAATTTCCTTAAACAAACGCAACTTTGTGGATCATCGTCATCGTCATTATGACTCCATCGATTAAGCCACCATTTTCAAAGCACTTCTAGACATCCAAACCGATCATAGAATCATCAAATCAAAGTTCCAAAGCCATCATGTCAAAGTGTCACGCCTTTGCCTCGTTATTTTATCGTCGACTTTCATCGCGATACCATCATCAAACTGAACGTCAGATGATTGAACGAACGAACATGCACACACATCGAGACCATACACACACATCCTTAGAACCACACTTCAATTTGATAACCACTTTCATAATTGTTACCAACCATATATGGTTGGTATCGACCATTTTTATTCGGCCCAAAATTATACGTAGTTGGCCAACGCTCAACTATTTCATTTTGCCTTGCCTTGATGCCAACCCGAAGTTCCATGCATCAAAACTCGAAGCAACCGACCACTTTCCTCAAACCAGTTTTGATTGATATCGAGTTCTTCTACCCATCAAAATTTTGGCTAAGTCCAAAATTTCACTTCACGTGCCATCTCGTGCTTGTCCTAAAGTCCTTACCTTGAAAACCCAGAGCACTTGCCTATTTGACTCGAAGCATGCCTAGTACACAGATGATATGCCTACCACTGAGCACCTTTTCCACCCAAATTTTTGTCTAAGTACGAAGTCAACCCAAGATAATTTTTATGGTTAGAACCTCGAGTTTTCCCATCTGAAACCCGAAGCAACCCACCTCTTGAAAGAAAGCACTTTACCCTGACCACCATTTTGATTCTCATCGACCTGATTTTGTTCTTACCGACCTGATTTAACGATCGAATTTTGAAGCACCAAACCAAGTCCAAATCACTTCAAATTTGCTGTGTAGACTTTCCACGGCTTTAAGCACATTATGTCCAAATTTCATCACATTTCGACCACTTTGATGTCGTTTGCACCAAATGACGTATCACTTTCCTAACTATCAAAAAAAACTCGCAATCAACATCAAAACAATTCTTACAAAAGCCAAACATCATCCAAGCAACAATTATAAATCATCCAAACACGAATTATATGCATAAGTCACTCTAGATATAGTTTTCTATAAAATATAAATTATGATGGTTAAATGGTGTAAATCTTGTTAAAATCTGAATCTATCTTGATATTAGGTGTTATTAACTTTAGATCTAAGTTCTAAAACCATTTAATTAAATCATAATTTAACCATATCCACATATAGTATAGTAAGAGAAAGAATATTACTTACGTAGCATCAAAATTACCCAATAACACTACAACAAAAATACCCTATTACAACGCCCTTTTTACAACGGGCACTGATTGTCCGTTGTAATAGAAGGATATTACAACGGTCCATTCTGGCCCGTTGTAAAAGATGCCATATATAAAGCCCTTTTTACAATGGGCATTGTTTGCCCGTTGTAATAGAATGTTTTTACAACGGTCAATTCATGCCCGTTGTAATAGATGTCAATTTTACAACGGTCACAAATTGCCCGTTGTAATAGAAGTCAACTTTACAACGGTCGATGCCCGTTGTAAAAGGTGATACTAAAGTCTTCATGAAAACAACAAGGCCGGCTCTTTTATTTTTTTATTTCTTTTATTTCGTTCCTCTGCTTTCCTCTGTAAAAAAATGGCGACACCAACCTAGGGTTTTGGAGCGCATTACAGTAGGGTTTTCAAGCTCATTTTTCGTTCCAAATGGCTCCTGCCAGCAAAATTAAGCAAAAGAAAAAAATTTCCAAATCCAAACCTTCAAAGTTCCAATCCAAAATCGAACTCAAAAAGGATGCGAAGCAGTTCAAACCCAAACCCGTTAAGGCGGAATCTAAAACCCCAAGAGAGCGTCGGCTGGCTGCTAAGGTGAGGAAATTTCATATTCGGTTGTATTTTGGATGTTTGATTAATTTGTATAAGCTTTTATTTGAATATTTTGGTATTTGCTAGAAGTTGTCTGAGGAGAGGAAGTAGAAAAGGAAGCCAAACTATAATCTTGAGAAAGTAAGTCATGATTTATTTATATATTATTGGTGTGTTTATTTACATCGGAACATAACTTTACAACATATTGTTTTGAAACGTTTTTTTTATAATTTTGAAGTATGCAGTGTTGTAGTACCAAATTTGTAGGCCAAAGAAGTTATTAACTGCTTCTTTGGTATTATTAGAAACAAAACTCTATTACCGCCCATATTGAGTAACAGTGCTTTCTTTTCCTTGATCATACTTGAATCATCTTATTTAATTCCTTTCTGTTTATTCATGGCCTTGTGATGCTTCAACTCAATATATTTTTTCTCTGTCCAAGTTTCTACCTTTATTTAATTTCATATGGTAATCAGGAGTTTTATATCCAAATATGGTAATCAGGACGTTTTACACCGGTTTTGTTCATTTCGCTTCAGATCTAGGGTTTGCTGGAGGCAAAGCCAAGTCATTGTATGGTAAAGAGGGACACACAGGCATTACTGTAGCAAAATTTGCAAGCTCTCAAGCTGGAATGAAAGAAGCAGAACGCTTAGTCGAGTACTTTGAAAAAGGCAATAATGGCCGCAAGAGCTGGGAAAAGGCAAAACAACATGGCCTCGATGATGAGAAGAACCCTGCCCTTGTCAAAGACAAGGAGAGGGTCTTGTATGGGTATTTGACCACTGCTTTTGATCTTGATATATTTAATTCCGACATGAAAAAGAAAGCGGTCGTAAAGAGTAGAAAGGAGTTGGATCTTTGATTATTAGTAATGTGTTGTCAGTAGTAAGATATGGTAAGATATGCTTTATTTGTTTGCGTGCATTGGGCGTGTTTGCTCCTATTTGGATAATTTAGTATGACTGGAAAAAATATTCAGGGTTTTTATTATTACCATGGTTAGCCTAGGCCTTATATGCCATGTATTTATGATCATATATGGCCCTCCTATTAAACAAATTCAATGTAGCCTTCTTTTTTCAACTGTGTTCCCTTCTCTTTAATTTTATTAAGTGTATACTGTCAAATAGAAGAGTGAAATTTGGTTGGTTATGGTGTAGTTATGTCAAATACAAGAAGCTTTTATAAGCTGGGTTTTAAGTTTCAGATCATATGTGGAATATGGTCTGATTCCCTGAAAGAACTTAATGGTGAAATGCAGATGATGAGTGATGATATAGTGATAACCTGTATTTTGAAATTACAATTTGGTGTTTAGTATTGCTTTGATGTTTGATTAACTTGCCATTCATATTTCCTAGGTATAGAAACGTGTGTAAGTTTAATTTACATAACAAATTTGACTATATATTTTCTTAGTTCATACCCTTAATGTATCTCTAATGAAAACTTATATTAAATTTTCATAGATTTGGTTTTTTTATATGTGTTGAATAGATTTTCCCATTTCATTTCAGCAGTAGTAAAATAACATATAACCTAAATTGGAAAATATTGCATCTCAAAAAATAAGACAACTATATTGGGTACTACTTTTTTAGGCTATTAGGAATAATATTAAGGTTTGTTCGAAGATATCTTGGAAAATATTACATCTCAAAAGCGATTATGCAAGTTCAGCAAATAGGGTGACTTGGATGCACTTGGAAGAAGTATAAATGAACGGTAAGGATGATTCATATATCTTCATATATCATGCACTTGGTCAAAATCAAGGATACCTTTATTTATCGTTTACTTGCTTTAAAAAATATGTCTGTAGAATATCTTTTTCAACTATCAGTTATACTGATCGTATGCATACGCTACTTTTCAGGTTGATAACTCGGTAATGGCTATTAAGTATTAATCCTTTGCTTCAAGCATCAAACTAGCCAACCTATCGACTGGACAGAGGGGATAGAAGAGAGAATGTAAGCTCTGTAGGAGTTGGTGCCTAACGCTAAAAAGGTTTGTTTTCTTTGTGTCTTAATTTTTTGCAATTATATTTGCCAAGTCCAAATTGATGCAATATAATTTTGAAATGGAAAATGTTTAGAAACCACACATCTTGCATTCATTTATAAATTGCAACTTTTCAACTTTTGAACTAATCGCCCTTTATGTGGCAAACTTTAAGTCATCTACGCAACAAAAATGAAAGATAATATAAAAGCAGTAAGTTGCTATTCATAATAAGAAAGAACTATGATCAAAGGTAATGAATAAAGTAGAAAAGCAAGAAAGTCTGTCATTTTTTTGCAGTTTTCCAACCTCTCTACAATTAAATGTGGGTCCTCAAATTATAATATATTTTATCAATCTTATTAAAGTTATGTTTATCTCTACATAATTTTTTTCCTAGCATCAACTTTGAATTCCTAACTTTTTGAAAAAATTATTTTATCCATAGATCACAACCAGTCAAGTTGATCATCAAATCTCCTACGTCCTTCACCCAATGTTAATGAAGACCATTTTTTTAAAATTTGCTTGGTGTTCTCGAGTTTTTCTTGTAATGTATAACATTGGATATCAATGCACACTCGTGTTCCATCCCTGCATAAAAACATCATCAAATTGAGAGTAAGTATTACATGAGTTTA
Source organism: Allium fistulosum (assembly GCA_030737815.1). NCBI lineage: Eukaryota > Viridiplantae > Streptophyta > Magnoliopsida > Asparagales > Amaryllidaceae > Allium > Allium fistulosum. Next base: position 1,264,373,330 of record CM060901.1, on the reverse strand, counting down.
CAGTAAATTAAAAATCAATGTCCCCTTTTCTGTTGTCTTATTGAAATACTAATACGTTGGTTATTTGCATTTAATTTTGAAATCCTATGTTTGAAACTAAGAGATTGAAATTCCTACTGCTCCTGCGATTGAGGAAGTAGGAAGGCACTGTGATTGAGGAAGTGAAGTTGTTTTGGTGTGTTGACAGTTTGGAGTCTAGTTTGGTCAGGCAGAGGTGTGTGTTTGTATGCAGGTGATGTATGGTCAGTGAAGTGTTGGGGTTGTAGGAAGTTGCAGAATGAAGTTATTGAATTGAGGCAATAAGAAATGAAGGGAGTGAAAAAGTGAGGCAGTAGAGAAAGTAAATGCAAATGAAAACGGAAAAACGGAGAAATATAAACTGTATACTGGAAACTGAAATGTATTTTGGTATGTGTTAGTACTTAGAACTTGATATGTATTTTTTGGATTAGTTGTTATGTGTCGGTGCTTTTTGACACTAGCTCTTATGTATATATGTAAGGGTTATGTGCTTAGAACTCTCTATGAATGTAAACTTATATATCTTTTTGAAATGTGTTGGGACTTTGTCAATATGGTTTTATTCAGTCTTTTCTTATGTGATTTTGGTTGTTTTATGATAATATTTATTACTCGTTAAATTATTCATTATTGGTATGGATGTATGCTGCTGTAATTTTTTTTAAAATTTACATTTATTTTGCAACGGTCAGAAACCATTGCAATATCATGTATTACAACGGGCATTGCCCGTTGTAAAAAGGTGTTTTACAACAGGCATTGCCCGTTGTAAAAGGGTTTATTACAATGGGCATTGCCCGTTGTAAAATATGGTCAACCTATTACAACATCGCCTATTACAACGGTCGGCTGCCCGTTGTGGAACACATATTACAACGGGCATTGCCCGTTGTAAAAGGCCTGTTTTGTTGTAGTGTAATCCCTACAAATCCGAGATGTACAGTAGTGCCTCAATTCCCTGTGTAGTTAAATAATAGATCTGGAGATTCCCATTGCTTATTACCATCCCATGATGATTTTTGGCTAACTCAAGTATGGAAAAGAGGGTCTTTTTGATGGAAAATGAATTAATCGAGTTTTAGACTTGTTTTCGAAAGTGGGAAAAGTGACTAGATCTGTCCCATCATCTTCAATTAGATATAAATCCTGAAATAGGTTAGTGCGCTTATGTATGGGCTTGGCTAATTATCCATTAATCTTTCCAGTAGCAATATAAACTTAAAATGGCCTTATCTCTTAAACGGTAAGTCTATTTTCCTATTATGACCACTCTACGGAAAGAGAAACAATCATCTCGATCTAACGGAAGTGGTTTTAGATCCTAATTCATTTGCTATCAAAGTTATAGGCTTTACAAGATTTTTAGGGTCAAAACTGTCCAACTAATATTCTAAGGATGGAAAATGTCCCTAGTGGTCATTTCTCAAAGTTACAGAGTCATATGACCTCAAATGCATTAAATAATAATAATAATAATAATATATTATGATCTTTCGATATGTAAAATACAAGTCGTTACAAGTGGGGACCCAGCATGGAGTAATGCTTGGGAATTTGGCTACCAAAAAAAATACGATACAGACCAATTTGTTCGATACCGAGTTGTTTGTACTTTTTTGGAAATGTACGTAATGACATGTTCTTCATGAAAGAACTTCAGATCTAGAGAAAAAGATATGTTCAAACCCAAAATCATGAGATTTGTACTGGGATTCTGTGATAACCCGCACCTCAGTGGGCCTAAATTTTCGCTAAATCAAAAAACCAAGTCCACCAAAGTACGGATCGTTGGTTTGGTATCCTGAAAATATATAAATGCATATCAAAGCACTATTGATATAACTCACAGCGGAATAGTAAAGTATAATAATCATATAGTACTGACCAAGATTGACACTTCCAATAACTAGTGTCCTTGTCAATGCCAGGCATGCATAAGAAAACCTATCCTTCCACTGTTCCCGCCTTGCCCTAGTACCTGTCCATCTAAATCTTTCTTATGGGTTTTAATGAGGAGGGGGTTAGAACAACGTTCTGGTGACTGGTAAATCATACACTTTATACATAACACTAGTATATGTCGATTGCCTTCCATCACATGTTATGTTGTTTTATTTTACTTAGTCGTCTGGAGTCTACGTATGTGTACAATACGCCCCATTTACCCGAAGTAGACCGTAACTACATACGTGTGTGTATATACATACATATATATATAAGTACTATAGTCCCCTTTTAGACCAAGATACTATCCACGTTAGTATTCGTAACATAGCACCTCGTCAGGATCCATTATCAATGTAGTATCACGTCCTCATCGTCGAGCATGCTAAGGAACTACCGTAGTTTCTAATAACATCGTCACAATAGTTTAGCCATGTTTTATCTCGTTCTAGAGATTTACTTAACTGATTCATACTATGGACTCAGCTCCATGGACTATTGAGGACTCAGCACCTCGGACTATATGAGGATTTAGCTCCTCGGACTACCCCAATTGTTTGAAAGACCTCTCTTAAGGGTTATCTAGCCTTGCCTTCTAACAAACAAATTAGCAAACAACTGTGGTGGTACATGATCTAAACGCAACCTACAATAGTAGGAAGTGTAGCCTGTTTAGGTGTAACCCTCGTCTTTTCACTGATCGCTCAAGACCGATAACGTTCTCAACCTATGTACGGCTCCTACTCGCTAATATGGTACCAAACACACTAACATAGCACCGAGCCTTGCTCACCGTCCCATTTAGACTGCCTAATGCAATCAAGACAATACCCCTACTAAAAAGTTAAAGCAGACCATATTAGAGTATTCCTTCACCTACATGCGAGCCTATATAATTCCATGGGTCCTATAGTTAGATATGTCTCACATTAGTACAATGTATACACAACTGCCGGTAGTCCTTTGCGGTGGGCAGAATTTTGTTGTGTAACACAACTGACATCGCATTCCAACCTATTTTAATGATATGTTATTCTCATTTAATCTAAGTTATTAACTAACTTACTAATTCACACCTGTCATAAACGCATATATGAGGCTACGTGTGTGTGTGTGTGTGTGTGTGTGTGTATATATTCATACTTATTTCGTTATCATGCCTCTGATGTTCAATTATTAGTATATTCCCTTACTTGTTCATGCGTTTGCACCTTATTCCATTAATTTAAATTTAGTTTCATTTACTGCAGCTTATTAACTTAAAAATTTTAAATACCCTTTACTGTTTATTTCCCCTTTTTATTATTAAATCTATTTACTGTTCCTTTTTATCTCTTACTAACTTCTCTTGGCTGCTAACCTCATTACTTACTCAATTTATTACTTACTTACCATTTATCGCTTATTTAACTTTTAAACTCATCTTTGTTCATCCTATTACCATACCTACCTTTTTCATTTATTATTTTTTTTCCAACTTTTCGTTATTGCAGATATTAATTTTACCGTTGGACATTTATTTGCTATCACTATTACAAATCTTTAATGCATATAGGGACTTCTGCATTTTAAGGTATTGGAATTGCATCTTCCTTAAAAGAAAAGTTAACAATGAAAATCTCTATATCTTATCCAAAAAGATAATTTGTGTTACATTTCGAATTGTAAGGAATTATATTTTGTAGTTATCAAAACAGACAGTAAAAAATACGGTAAAATATCCATATTTTAAACGTCTCTTTCTTTTAGGCGTATTCCTTTATATTTCAAACGGCACATATTTATTTGCAAATTAAAACTAAACTTGATAATCTATAGAAGTTTACATTGTGTTTCCTGGGGATTTGACCAGGCAACTAGTACTCGGCAACCAGTGCTCGGCATACAAGAGTGCTCGGCATCAAGACTGCTCGGCATCAAGACTGCTCGGCATACAAGAGTGCTCGGCATCAAGACTGCTCGGCATACAAGAGTGCTCGGCATCAAGACTGCTCGGCATCAAGACTGCTCGACATACGAGACTGCTCGGCATATGAGAGCACTCGACATCAAGGAGAACTCGGCAGCATCTGTGGTTCGGCATACAGGAGTACTCAGCGTAGTACCCGGTAGCATCAGAAATACTCGGCACAAGAGTACTCGGCGTCTAGAAGAGCGTTCGACTTCGACTGACTAACATCCTGCACTTCCCAAACATCAACCACATCGTTCGGCATAGAAGGGACTGTTCGGCATCAGAGCGTTCGGCACACTTGGTTCGGCATACAGCGATCACTGTACTCGGGCTTGAGTGTTCGGCCATCAGCCCACTTGGGAAGTCCAGCCCATCTTTGTCTATAAATAGAGGGGCAGGGTCACAGTGAAATGGATCCTTTTTGGAGAGAGAATACGGGGAGACTCTGCCATTTTCAAGACTCATCTTCTCTACTTAAACAACTTCATTCAAGCATTTGATTCACGAATTGTATTTGTAATCAACTATAAAGAAGATCAATAAAGTTTAACCTCAAAGTGGACATAGGCAATTACGCTGAACCACTATAAATTTGGTGTTCTTACTTTCTGCATTTAAATTAGCATTGTCTTCTCTGTTTAATTTACTTTCATCACTTATATCTCTACACAATCTTTCTGAACGAGGTTAGTGACCAATTTTGGTGCTAACACTTTGGTGCTTTCACTGAGAATCGAATTCTCAGACCTCAAGGATCTGCTTTGAAGCTACTGGATTGAACAAATCCCCCAAAGAAGATCCGACTCACTGATAGGACATCCGTTTATTCTACTCAGAGTTCATACCAATAACTCTACAATGGCAAGACCACGTACCAGGTCAGCTTCTCACAATGCGGATGCCCACGAGACTGCTAGCGTGCAACAAGCAGGGCCTAGCAATCAACCAGCAATTCCAAATACAGGAGTTGCCACTCAGGACCAAACTCTAGTTGTCACCAGAATAGAGTTCAACGACTTGATGAGAGAGCTCAGGGAAAGTAGGAGACAACTAGGAGAGCAGATGCAAGCCAATGCCAACCTGATGGCACAACTTACCCAACAGCAGCAACAGAATGCTGGGGGCAATCCCACTGCTTACTCCTCATCTGACAGCTCTACTTCCTCTGATGAACCTCCCAGGCGCAGACGCCATAAGACTGATGCTGCGTGAGCAGATGCTGCTGTTCGAACAGCTGGAGACCGCGACCAAGCAAGAGCTGGAAGCTTCAGGACCGGGATACAGATGGAAGATAGAGGCCCAGATTATCAAAATGCTAACGATGTCGAACCTCAAGATGCACGATTGGCAGATCGCCAAGAGAGGAGGCATCAGCATGGACAGGCGCGTAGAACAGACTCCAACCTTCCGCCTTCCATCCAGACACCCGATCTGACAGCCATGATCAAGCAACTGATGAAAGAGAATCAGGGCTTATCAAATGATGACTGGGGAGTGTCAAGAAGTCATACTCCGTTCATGGATGTTGTGTTGCAAGCGGCGTACCCCAGGAAGTTTAGTATGCCTACTATTCCTGCATATGAAGGAAAGACTGACCCTAGACAACATGTCATGAGGTACGAATGGATGATGGATTCAGCCAGAGCGAATGATGCCACCAAGTGTAGATGCTTTCCGATTACTCTATCTGGGATCGCTACTATGTGGTTCACCCGACTTCCTCCGCGATCCGTATCAAATTTCGAGGAGTTGGCAAAGAAGTTTATTGAGCAGTTCAGGATACACACTACGCGCCCAAAGGACGTGATGTCTCTGTCAAGTGTAATCCAAAATCCTGGGGAATTGTTGAAGGAATATTTGCAAAGATTCCACGTGGCAGCAACTGAAGTCAGTAATCCCAATGACCATGCAATTCTGATGGCTGTAATGAGAGGTGTGGATCCAGAATCTGAGTTTGGAGACTGGCTGGCAGGAAAACCTCCAGCTACGCTAGAGCGTTTCTACTCTAAGGCACACCAGTTCATAAGAAGAGAGGAAGCTAGGTGGGTACGACGAGATAAGGCGCCAGGGCCTGTCCAAGAGTCAATAAAGAACAACATCGCTGTGAAGCAATCGGGAGACAGCTCGGGAAAGGTCCAAGTCAACGTCCAGAACAAACCTGGGCAACCCAAGGAGTCCGGAGGAAGGAGTCAAGGGAAAAGAAAAGAAGCAGGAAAGTGGAAGTCGAGAATTCCAAGCTACAGCGAGTACACTCCGCTAAACGCCCCACTTGAAAACATTTACCTATCCACCTGCAATACTTTTCAGTACAGAAAACCACGTCCAAAAGAATCAACTGAAGAACAGAAGCGGATCGGGAAATATTGTCGCTTCCATGAGACTTATGGACACAATACGGAAGAATGTAGACACTTGCACGACGCTATCGAGAAGTTGATCAGGCAGAAGAAATTGCAAGAATTTGTGAAGGATCCACAAGAAGGAGGACAGGGAACGTCCAACCCAGGTCGTGCACCAGCTCCACGTCATCCCGAGGAGACTGCTCGGACCGTTGGTAGACTGGTCATAAATACAATTATCGGCGGGCTTCACCCCGCGGATAAGAATTGGCAGGAGATGGAGCGATATGCAAGTTCCTTGAAGCATGCAGATTTTGAGTGTTGTTCGAACATGGAGGACGGAGCCCCTGCTAAGCAGCAGCGCGTAATGACAGACGATATTGTGTTCAGAAGCAGAGATGCTGATCAGGTAGAGGCTCCGACCATCGACCCCATGGTCATATCTGCAACGATCGGACCAGCATACGTAAAAAGAATTCTGATTGATTCTGGAAGTTCAGTCAACATCATCTTCAAAAAGGCCTACGATCAAATGAAGCTAGAAACAAAAGACTTGAAACCATCCAAAGCTCGTATCCACGGCTTTAACGGCGCTGCAACTGATGCAGTGGGATATGTCGAGTTACCAGTTGAACTGGGACAAGGCGAGCGTCGGAGAGTGCGAATTCTACCCTTTGTAGTTTTGGATGTGGACTCTCCATATAACGTTTTCTTGGACCGGCCGGCCCTGGTGGAATTTAGGGCAGCGTTAGCCCCGTGGTGTTTAACTTTAAAGTTCCCAACTGACAAAGGAGTAGGCATTGTTCACGGCGACCAAGCAGCTGGTCGTTCCTGTTATGTGGCCGAGCTCCGAGAGGCCCACCGGAGGGAGAAGGGAAAGGTTGCGGACAATCCCGTCCGCATCCTCAATGCGGATAATTGACAAGTAGTGCCCGAGCCCTGGCTCGGGCATAGTTCTCGAATCTACGGAGATATAGATCCGAGAGACGACGATGAGAAACCCAGGGAAGAGAAGGCGGCATCGGCCGAATTAACAATTGACATTTCAGTTAGCCGTGACGACCCTTCGCGAATACTGAAGATCGGATCACAGCTAGGCACCGCAATGACTGAAGACCTTAGCGACTTCCTCCGGGCGAACCTTGATGTTTTCGCCTGGACGCATTTTGATATGTGTGGGATTTCTCCCGCCACCACGAGTCATATGTTGAACATAGACCCGAAATACGTCCCAGTCAAGCAAAAAAGGAGAGGAATGGATCCGGAGAGATCCGCCGCTCTTGGAGAGGAGGTGGACAAACTCAAAGCAAATGGGTTCGTCCGCGACGCCCTCTACCCGGAATGGGTCTCAAACCTCGTGCTAGTAAAGAAGGCGAATGGGAAATGGAGGACTTGCGTAGATTATTCCGACTTGAACAAAGCATGCCCTAAGGATAGTTTCCCGTTGCCTAGGATCGATCAGTTGGTCGATTCCACCGCAGGACACGAGTTACTGTCATTCATGGATGCGTACTCAAGATACAACCAAATCCCAATGCATATTCCGGACCAAGAACACACCAGCTTCGTTACAAATGTCGGGCTGTATTGCTATGTAGTGATGCCCTTTGGATTGAAGAATGCTGGAGCAACTTACCAACGTCTGGTGAATCGAATGTTCAAGGACCAGCTGGGTAAAACCATGGAAGTCTATGTGGATGACATGCTCGTGAAGTCACGACGGTCAAACGACCACATTCAAGACTTGGCTGAAATGTTCGACATACTCAGGTTTTATGGCATGAAGATCAACCCGTTGAAGTGCTCTTTCGGTGTTGCATTAGGGAAGTTTTTGGGATTCATCGTCAACACTAGGGGAATCGAAGCCAACCCAGAAAAGATCCAAGCTATTCGAGATGTGCAAGCGCCCAGGACTATAAAGCAGGTACAGAGCTTGAATGGAAAAGTAGCTGCGCTGAGTCGATTTATATCCAAGGCAACTGACAAGTGCATCCGGTTCTTTGACATAATGAAGAAAGGAAAGAGAAATTTTGAATGGACGTCTAGCTGTGAGGAAGCATTCCGGAATCTGGTGAGGCATCTGGAGAGCCCACCAATGCTATCAAAACCATTTGACCATGAGATGTTGTACGTATACTTGGCTGTATCCCCACATGCGATAAGTGCGGCTTTGGTACGAGAGGAGGATCGAGTCCAAAAGCCGGTGTATTATGTTAGCAAACGTTTAACAGGGGCCGAGAGGAATTACCCTAAAATAGAGAAATTGGCTTATTGCTTGGTGATTGCATCCTGAAAGCTTGCTCCGTACCTCATTCAGGTCCAAGAACTACTATCAAATCTTGAGCGTTATGACATCTCACATATCCCGCGCGAACAAAACAAAGAAGCCGACTTATTGGCTAAGTTCGCGAGTACCGACGATGCGCAACAAATGGGATTGTATCCCGTCGAAGTCTTGCATGCCCCGACCATAGACGAAATGAAAGTCGATCGCGTGTTGGGAACAGAAATCGAGAAGGAATCGTGGATAACCCCATTCAAACTGTACCTGACGACCGGGGCTTTACTAGGAAAAAGAAGCGAAAGACGGCAGGTCTTTCGAAAGGCCGCGCGATACATAATGCAGGATGGATCAATGTATCGAAAAGGATTCTCGGTCCCGTTATTACGATGCATCGCTCATGATGAAACAAAGAGAGTCTTGAGAGAGGTTCACGAAGGGGAATGCGGCCACCATACTGGGGGGCAAACGCTAGCAAAGAAGATCCTCCGCTATGGATATTACTGGCCCACCATAAACCGGGATGTCGCGGACTACGCGAGAAAATGCGACAAGTGTCAAAGATATGCGAAAATCCCGAGGGCTCCATCAACGGAACTCACACAAATGATCAGTCCATGGCAATTTGCGATCTGGGGAATCGACATAATCGGCTCTTTGCCTCTATCCAAAGGTGGTGCGAAATACGCAATAGTTGCAGTCGACTATTTCACGAAATGGGCTGAGGCAGAACCTTTGGCCACTATCACCTCTAAGAAGGTCATTAACTTCGTTGTACGAAACATTATATGCCGCTTCGGCCTTCCACGCACCATCATTACAGACAACGGAACGCAATTTGAAAGTAAAGAGTTCAAAGAGTTCTGTTTAAAGTACGGCATCGAGAAAAAGTTCACCGCCGTTGCACACCCAAAAGCTAACGGACAAGTCGAGGCCGTTAACAAAATAATCAAGTCCATATTGAAGAAGCGTCTGGAGAAGGTTGGAGGCAAGTGGGTAGATGAACTCCCGACGGCATTATGGGCGTATAGAACTACCCACAAGTCCACGACCGGCCACACTCCGTTCGCCTTGGCATACGGCTCTGAAGCCGTTATACCCGTGGAACTTGAAGTTCCATCGCACCGAGTGACATACTATGATCCCAAGACGAACCAAAACCTCTTGCTGGAATCACTGGACTGCATCGACGAAAAGCGGGAAGAAGCTGAATTAAGGGCGGCGGCGCACAGACATCGAGTCAAGCGTTACTACGACGGTAGAGTCCGCCCAAGAATCTTTGATGTGGGTGATCTCGTTCTGAAACGAGTCTTCCCGGTACCATCACGCATGAATCCCAGCTGGGAAGGTCCATACGCCATTGAACGGAAGCTTGGAGAAGGAACATTCAAGCTAGCGACCGTTGATGGCGCGACACTCCCCCGAGCATGGAACAGTGAACATTTGCGGCACTATTACATTTAGCATGTTTTCCTTTCTTGTTGTAGGCACTGTTGTTTCCTGCATGTTTCCATTCGATAATGACTTAGTTTCCTTTTAAAGTTGTAATCAAGCAATTTAGTTGATTTTCATTAATAAAGGCTTGAAGCCATATTTTCTATGAAGTTTCTATATCTCTTAATTGGATGATAAATTACATTATCCTGCACGACATACAGACTCGTACGAACGATTCCAAATCTCCGAATCCCCAGAGCGCGGATCGGAGTACTCTAAGTCCCCAGAGCGCGGACTAGAGTATAAACGATTCCAAATCTCCGAATCCCCAGAGCGCGGATCGGAGTACTCTAAGTCCCCAGAGCGCGGACTAGAGTATAAACGCTTCCAAATCTCTGAATCCCCAGAGCGCGGATCGGAGTACTCTAAGTCCCCAGAGCGCGGACTAGAGTATAAACGATTCCAAATCTCCGAATCCCCAGAGCGCGGATCGGAGTACTCTAAGTCCCCAGAGCGCGGACTAGAGTATAAACGATTCCAAATCTCCGAATCCCCAGAGCGCGGATCGGAGTACTCTAAGTCCCCAGAGCGCGGACTAGAGTATAAACGATTCCAAATCTCCGAATCCCCAGAGCGCGGATCGGAGTACTCTAAGTCCCCAGAGCGCGGACTAGAGTATAAACGATTCCAAATCTCTGAATCCCCAGAGCGCGGATCGGAGTACTCTAAGTCCCCAGAGCGCGGACTAGAGTATAAACGATTCCAAATCTCCGAATCCCCAGATTGCGGATCGGAGTACTCTAAGTCCCCAGAGCGCGGACTAGAGTATAAACGATTCCAAATCTCCGAATCCCCAGAGCGCGGATCGAAGTACTCTATGTCCCCGGAGCGCGGACTAGAGTATAAACGATTCCAAATCTCCGAATCCCCAGAGCGCGGATCGGAGTACTCTAAGTCCCCAGGGCACGGACTAGAGTATAAACGATTTTAAAACTCCGAATCCCCGAAGTGCGGAGCGAAGTACTCTAATTCCCCGGAGCGCGGACTAGAGTATAAACTATTTCAAGCCTCCAAGTCCCCGGGGCACAGAGTCAACAAGAAGTCCAAGTACTCAAAAGATGTGGGACGAGAGGTACGCCATGTCCAAAAATGTTTGAACAACACAAGAATGGACCGGGAGATAATGCAACTCATAAGAACTTGAGTTATGGCTACAATTAGTCAACAAACCAAATAAAGACAAGAGAATCATTCAAACAAAAAGAAACTAAAACTTTATTCAATAAGTCCAAAATGGGGATACATGATCACTCCTACAAAATTCAGACCTCTCTATACAAACTACAAGTTGTGGAGGATAAAAGCAATCACAAGACTTAAGCAAGAAGCTCGTTGAACGAGTATATCGATCATTTCTTCGATTTCTTCTTCTTGTCTTCCTTCGTCTTTTCCGATGACTCCTCTCCCTCACGCTTTTTCTTGGACTTTTTGCTTGTTAGAGAAATGGAGTCAGGAGTAGGAGACGGAACATCTAGCGGTTTGGACCTGCCCGGGAGAATGATTTTCAAAGGTCTGTTCCGAGGATCGGTGAGTTCCAGAATTTCAGGTTCCATTTTGACCTCGACCTTTTTCTTCTCCTCTTCGGCAAGACGGTCCTTCATGCTCATATGCGAGGTATGCTCAGTGGCGCCGGTGATTTCAATTTCATCGTCCCCTTCGGCAGGAGATGAAGCATCGAGCTTATCATCATCCAGCGCCCCGATCACCTGAGCATCGGGACCAGGGAGTATTCCCGCGTGGACAGCATCACTTGTTTTCCTTGCCTCCTCCTTGGCGTCATCGCTCCTCGGACTTTGCTCGGCGTCAGAACAACCTGCACGAAAACATAAAGAATGAGCGTTAGAACGAGTAGCCACTGCCGAAAAAAGACGGGATCTTTTAACTTCTAGAGAAAGAAGAATTTCCTACCAGGTTCCGGTTGGCTATCGGTGGCACGTGGGGTTTCACCCTCCAGGATAGGTGATAGCACATGAGCACCGAGCCCGGGGTCTTCGGGGTCATAACCAACATGCTGCTCGAATGGATCAAGTGTCGGTCGACCGGCCGATTGAGCGTCAGGTTGAGCAGCAGCATGAAGAGCATTAATATTAACCCTAGACGGGCCAGCTTCATCACTCTTCTCTTTCAGAAGGGGAGAGCCTTTGCTGTAAAGTGACAATGCTGCGGATAAATCCGATGGCTCATTCCCCCTAAGGAACTCTTTCACCAAGGCCTCCTCATCAACCTCTTCGGAGCCCGACTCAATCTTCCTGATCCTTATCAAAGTTTCCTAGGCCTCAGCTAGGGACTCAAGGTAGCCGTCGCCCAAGAATGTTAAGTCGCGATGCATAAGGATGCGGGCTCCATATTCGGCAATCAGCGGGTCAAACATGTTTTTGACCTCTTCCCTGCCGGCTTCCACGGCCGCCTCGAGGCGAGAATCAATCTCCTCCGCAGCCTCTCTCTTGCCCTCCTCACGGGCCTCATCCTTCATTTTCTCGACCCCAGCGAGTTCGTCATCGAGCTTCGTCTTCAGAAGTCGGGTAGCAACGATCTCATCGCAGTATCGTTGTGATTCTTCTTGAGCAGCTACACTATCCTCCTTCTCCTTGAAGAGTAATTCTTTCAGCTCTCTGACTTGGGTGGCGAACGCGTCCCTTTCCTTTTGGACAGAGTCTTTTTCTAGGGCGAGGGCACAGCTGCGCTGGACTGCTTCGTCAAGCTCTTTTTTGTGAGCCGCCTCTAAACGAGTAACTGCCTCGGCAGTATCTTTTGCGCTTTGTTCAGCGGCTTCTAGCTTCGACTTATACGAGGCAAGCTCTTCGTCTTGGAGCTTGATGATTTTCTTATCGCTGCCAGCCTCTAGGTTCAGGCGATCAATCTCGTGTTGACGCTCGACGGACACTCCCGAGATCTTCTCCACCAAGTGCACGAACGCGTCATGTTGAACATAGACGTCGTTGTTGCAGGCAATGGCACTTTGCTTCACGTGCCCTGGAATGTGATGGATAGCTGGGAGGAATTTCAAGCCGTCAAAACAGATTTTCGGAAACTTGGCCTTAAGGTCGACCATCTTTTCCGCAACAGTCGGGTCCACTGCAGGAGTAGGAGGAGGAGGCTTTGAGAATTCCGTTCTTTTACGTTGCTCTCGAACTTGCCTCGTACTCGATGAACTAGAGTGCTGTTCTCGAGCAGCATCAGACTGATAACCCTTCTGCGAAGACTTCTCTTTATCCGGCTCAGTTGGAGGAGGAAGATCGCGGGACTGAGAAGATTGAGAATGTGCTTTCTTGCGGTGAGACGACTCGCGAGGACGATTGTCCCTATCTTCATAATCACCTCGGTCCCTGCGTCTGCCTGAACCGGAATCCCGTACAGAGTGATGGAATATAGAAGACCCCTGAAGGCGATCAAGTCCGTGAGAGCGGCCCATATCACCTGCAAAGAATGGAGATAACAACGAGTTAAGGAGAATTCACGAATTAAAAAGACTTGAAATATATTATGGAATGCGCATGTGCGTGTGTGTCCTAGTGTTCCCCCCGACGGACCCGTTCGTTTATCTTTGCTAATCGGAGTGTTGTCTCCTTGAGCCGGGAGTTGAACTCCTACATTGCCTCTAGCGGGTGAAGAAAATTTGAGAGCTTCAGGATCATCGAACCCGTAATTAAGTAAATCATCGGGGATGGACAGGTTGGACAGACCCCTCAGAGAACTTTCCAGATGCTGTGAGGAAGCCTCTTTCTCAGGCGGAATAAGTGTGACTTTTGAAGTGCCACCACCTTTCTCCTTCTGAACTTTATATTTTAACTTCCTCTTTCCCTTCGAAGGGGAGGACGACGTCTCAATGTCGTGAACTTCGACTGCCGGATTCTGAGCGGGACCCGCATTCTCACCCTGAGTTTCAGAGGCATCATCCTCTTTGCGCTCGCCTTCTTCGTGCGTGTCGGGAGCGCGGCTCGACGACGATCCGGCAAGTTTTTTCCCTTTACCGGACGGAGGTTTGGGAATGGTAGCACCTTCTGGAAGGCTGATCCGACGACCAGGGGCTAGCAAGCCAAACCCCGACAGCGATTCATTTGAAATGATAGTCCGGATGTCTCGATCCTCAGCAGGCAGAGCTCTAATGGCTTCAACAGCCTCAGAATATCCTCGGCCTTCCGGACGCGGGTTGATATCTGAAAGGATGAAATGAAGAGTCAGGAAAAGCATGACTCCGATTAAATACAAATAGTGACTCAGTAGAGAGACTTACTGCCTTCAACCCATCTCCTAGCGAAACCAGAAGGGCAGCGCACATAGAACCATTCCTGTTTGTATAGGGCGAATTTGCTACATGCCCCTGTCAAGATCTAGCACTTGTGGTATGGCTCGAGGAACATAAAGGAAGGACTGTCTTTCCGTCTCTTGAACATATAAATGTATCTGATATCACCGGGGGTTGGAGGTCTGGAGAAGACGGCCATGAAAAGTAAGTAAGTCCCATATAGAAATGCATGGCCGTTCGGGTGCAGCTGCGATGGAGCCATGTCTATGTACTGCAGAACATCCCGAAGAAATAAATTGAACGGAGGCACGCTGCCCATCCAACACATGAACTTGTTACAGGTAGTGTACCCGACTGGGGGCAGATGAGGACGATCGTGTCTCGAAGGAACTAACACGTCGGCAAAAGGAATCCCATGAATGGAGCATATCCGTCGCAGAGCAGCTTCGTTGATCTTCGAGGCTTGTGAATCGATCGGATTGTCTAGTAGGATGGTTGCCTCCAGAGCATCAGGTGCCAAGTTATGAGCGGGAGAAGTCGACGGGTTAGAAGAATCAGCGGCTCCTTGCCTCGATGACGGCCCAGGCCTGTCGGATATGGTAGCGGAGCTAGATTTTCTCGACATCCCAAATAAATAACTAAGTGCTTGAGAGAACTATACTTAAAAAACGTTGAACGTTAGAATTAGCAACACGAATTCCCCCCCCCCCACATGGTGTGTGAACTAGTGCAAGCAATTGTGTACAAGCGATAAGAATCTAAAGGTTTTTATAGATATAATAATTAGCTTCGAATCATCGCCTTCGAAGACCGTCATCGCTGACCGTCTCAAAAAGCTTGCCTTGAGGCGATTACAGTTCCAGATTCAGAAAGCATATGATTTATAAAGTGACCGGCCTAAGTGTAGTCTGACATTTATACTGTTCGGCATTGAAATTGTTCGACCTAAGTTCTGTTCGGCATATATGTGTGTTCGGCATGTCTAAGTTCTGTTCGGCATATATGTGTGTTCGGCATGTCTAAGTTCTGTTCGACATACATGTGTGTTCGGCATGTCTAAGTTCTGTTCGGCATATATGTGTGTTCGGCATGTCTAAGTCATGTTCGGCATGTATGTGTTTGTTCGGCATGTCTAAGTTTTGTTCGGCACGTATGTGTTCGTTCGGCATGTCTAAGTACTGTTCGGCACGACAGTTGTTCGGCGATTATGTCGTTCGGTCTAAATGATATTCGGCGTATGTGTATGTTCGGCATTAGGGTAGTGTTCGGCCTAAGTTCGTTCGGCGAGAGTAGCGCTCCACCTTCGATCATAACTCCACCCAGCTCCCTCTCCATTTACGCTGAACGACAGAGACAGATCGCCCGGCGCAGGTTACGCCGTTCGACTCCCCATCTTCCTTTTTTATTCCAATCTTGATCAGCACAAAGGAGCCAGGCTTAACTACCATACACCGTTCGGCGACTCCAAACGAGCGAACCACTTCCACTAGCCACGCATTTACAACTAAGGAAATACCCCGTTTCCATGTGATGAACCTAAAGTGGAAGTAATGCAATTGTGGAAGGAATGATACCTAATTCGACGATCGAAGTTGAGGATGGATTAATTAGACTTTATATCTGATAGGATGGCAAGAGTTGCAAATCTCTAGGAATGATAGAAAAGAAGGCGTAAAAGAAGAATGGTGGAAGGGCGCCTGGTTATATAGAGGGAGGTAGAAGTCGAAGAGGCTATACCCGGTAGAACCGGTCAATACCGGAGTGTTCGGCATCGTAGCGGAGAGACGTTCGGCACGCGAGGTACGTTCGGCTTCGAACGTATCGTTCGGCATCCTAACCTTGTTCGTCTTGCACCTCCTTTGCTAACATTCTCGAGAAGGTACCTCCGAGGTAAATTGTACCAGATTCAAAGCGCATCACGTTCGGCCACGCGATACACTTTGGGGGGCAAGTGTTTCCTGGGGATTTGACCAGGCAACTAGTACTCGGCAACCAGTGCTCGGCATACAAGAGTGCTCGGCATCAAGACTGCTCGGCATCAAGACTGCTCGGCATCAAGACTGCTCGGCATACAAGAGTGCTCGGCATCAAGACTGCTCGGCATACAAGAGTGCTCGGCATCAAGACTGCTCGGCATCAAGACTGCTCGGCATACGAGACTGCTCGGCATATGAGAGCACTCGACATCAAGGAGAACTCGGCAGTATCTGTGGTTCGGCATACAGGAGTACTCGGCGTAGTACCCGGTAGCATCAGAAGTACTCGGCACAAGAGTACTCGGCGTCTAGAAGAGCGTTCGGCTTCGACTGACTAACATCCTGCACTTCCCAAACATCAACCACATCGTTCGGCATAGAAGGGACTGTTCGGCATCAGAGCGTTCGGCACACTTGGTTCGGCATACAGCGATCACTGTACTCGGGCTGGAGTGTTCGGCCATCAGCCCACTTGGGAAGTCCAGCCCATCTTTGTCTATAAATAGAGGGGCAGGGTCATAGTGAAATGGATCCTTTTTTGGAGAGAGAATACGGGGAGACTCTGCCATTTTCAAGACTCATCTTCTCTACTTAAACAACTTCATTCAAGCATTTGATTCACGAATTGTATTTGTAATCAACTATAAAGAAGATCAATAAATTTTAACCTCAAAGTGGACGTAGGCAATTACGCTGAACCACTATAAATTTGGTGTTCTTACTTTCTGCATTTAAATTAGCATTGTCTTCTCTGTTTAATTTACTTTCATCACTTATATCTCTACACAATCTTTCTGAACGAGGTTAGTGACCAATTTTGGTGCTAACACATTGCAACACCCTACGTTAAAATGAATTAAAATAACACTTAAATGCCAACAATTTTTTGTGGTAACTTCTAGTTTACATTTACTTGCATAAATCATTTAATCAACATATCTAGAATTACAATATAATTTATCAAATTCAGGGACTACTGCTACCCAATACTGTATCTTGGGACTACTATTATCCAATAATTTCCAGGTTCAAGTGCATACAATATTAAATGCAAGTTATCAACCATAGAATATGTAGGCAGGGTTTTCAAATTCGTTACACGTGTATAATTAGGCCTACAACTCCTAGATTACATTTAGGCATATAGGAACATATTTATAATGATATAAATCCAATATTACATAAAAATATATAATTTTCCACTCATCTTTTTAGCTTTTCAAATCTCTACTAATCCTTGTTTTTCCCGTTTGACTCCCGTTGTACATCCTATTTGAATACATATAATGCAATTATACCAATATCTATCAGAAATTTAGATCAAAGAAGAGATTTGGGTTCAGTTTAGATTTTAGATCTGGATTTATAATATACCTTAGCTTTGACGAGTTGATTCCATAATATTCTTCTTCTCAATCATCCTTTGTTATTCCTCACTTGCATATACGTATATAACCTATAACTACTTTTAAGGTTAAGGATTTTGTAGAGAAGAGAAAATAACAAACTCTGTCCTCGCTCCAGAAAATACGAGAAGAAAGTGAGGGGTTAGAACCATTTCTATAGGGGTTTGAATCAATGGCATCCGTTAGATTAAATTATTTTAAATCTGGGCCAATCGGCCACGTTAAAATTTCACAATTGACCACTCAACCAGTCCACCTCCGCCCCTCACTGGTCGACCACTAGTGGTCGATCGGCCCAAGTTAGGGGTCGACCGGTCGTATTTAATTATGGTAATTAAGTGTGTACGTTTTATTTTGTTAATTTATTTCTGTTTTCACCAGACCGAGATAATTTATTTCCACGTAAACTTTTCTTAAACTGTAAGAACTGTTAACATTAATTAATTTTTGTTAATTACTTTTTATTTTCTTAATTGCATATATAATTATTTCTGATTCAAAAACTTCGAACGTTAATAACTTTTCTGTTTTAACCCTGATCGAAAAACTTTATAAATGAAAATTGATCATAAAATCGCCATGAACCAAATGATGCAAGTTTAATAGCCAAATTCTAACGTCTATAAAAAATGTTACTATTTATTAATTAATTTTTTTTATTAATTGTCATAAAAATTACAGGGTGTTACATTCTCACCCTTAAAAGAATTTCATACCCAAACTTCCCAAGTGCCGAACCATGTAATCATAATGCACAACCATTCTAAATTAACCATTTAATCTGTGTGCAATCAATTTTTGTGACAAATAGTGTACAAGTGTATGGTATATCATAATACATATGAACATGTATGCAGAATAATTCTAATTGGTGCCTCCTACATGAAAGCATTCTTCTAAAATTATTTTGAAAATATGGTGTAAACAACCTATGTATACTGGCAGTTCTATATGTATGCAAATATTGAAAATCAAAATATTTGTTTTTGCATCCAAATTTACCCAAACTTCTATGAGTAGAAGTATAGTTCAACCAATTTTGCATTCAATCCCTACGATCCAATATCTAACACACAATTTTCTAACATCCAAAATTTTAAAAATCCAGTTTTCTAAAGCTATACTCTTATGTCGAAAAAGGGTTTAGATCGAGAATCATATATTTCCATCCTTCCTTATGTACCATTTCCACTGTACCTTGGAACTTCTCTTTTTTCCCTAATCCTTTCCAACTTTTCCAAGTATAATACACATAAGAAAGTTTACTTTTAAATTTTTAAAATTTTAAAACAGTTATACTAAAATAAGTTTGGTTCACCAATCGACAAGGTATGGAGAAAAAGATTCCACCGCTAAAATAGTTTTTTCCCTGATCACTAACTATATTTTATTTTATTACCACTTCTGTTGCACAGTAAAATTCTTACATTCTAACCCGTCGACTTTTCCCTATGCTAAGATGTGGCATTTCAAAAATCGGAAATTTTCCCCTCTTCTATTCAATGCCTTTTTAAATTAAAATTTTGAAATAGTCGGAAACTCTTTAAAATTATAAGATTCATCATTTTTTTTCAAAGATTTTCATACAAGTATTTTATTTTTAAAAACAAAAGATTTTGAACAAAGTTTTGTAAATGCATTTTTTTTCTTTCAAAACAAATTGTGCCACATCCTACATAGTCGAGATTAAATCAATGGTTTAATGTCCATAACGGACTCTATTCTATTACATGGTAAATGCAAATTTCAAAAACTTTCCTTTTAATTCTGTATAATAACCAGCACGCAAATTCATTTACAAATTTTGGTCTTCAAGGCATAAGGATAGTGACTCATGGTATCGCACCGTCCTTTGCTCACCAAAATTTATTTCCCAAACCTTTATTACTTTTTGAGACTTAACTTTACTTTTTTTAGTAGCTAATTTAATAAATTCCCTAATTTATTTTATAAACTTCTAGCCTTTTATATATTTATTTTGCATTACTTAAGTGTTTATATGAGATTTTATTACTTGCACATTTTTTCTATTAATATAGCGGTCCATCCAGAAAACCAATTTTCAAAAGGAACATTTCTCATGATATCATACATGTTTTATACAACAGAAATAACTAATGCTTACAGCCCAAACCTAAAAGAAACAATTGCTCAAAGCTACCTTTCAACATCAATTTGAATTTTATGATGCTTTGGCCGCATCATCTTACTAAAATTAAATGGATCCTTCTAACATACCATTCCACTGTAATCTACATATCTTAACTCCTTTTTGTCTTCTAATAATTAAGGCCCATCATTACTTCCATTATCACAGCCAATTATGGGATAAACTATGCACCCCCACACTGTAGTGGATAAGAAATATAAATTATGCACATTTAGAATAACTTGTTAGCAAATTAACTTGGCAGAACAACTTTTTCACCATCTATCATGCATTCCTTAACCTAAACTCTACTAACATCCTGTATATGTGGGTTTGCTATCTTATTACCCTCTATTACTATCTTCTCTTAATCATAATCTCTTGATAGTATTCTCAATTTTCTAGTATTTACTTTCTTTATCCTTAACCTTTCTTACGAGCTTGTTCTAGAACTCGTAGAAGTGTACTTTAATACCATTCATCATTCCTTCGCGGGTTCTTCTTATAGCTTTCACACATATCTTTCTAAATATTGCTAGATTCTCACCAATATTTCTTACATGCTATGGGGATTACTTATTATTATTCTATGAGTAATCATCGCTATTTTCTTCATAGCCTTATCTTTTGTCTTGTCTTACCTAGGCAATTATCCCTATCTACTCCACGTGAAAAAATTGGTTTGGTTTTCGCCACTTTTCTAAGATTAAAACTTTACAATTATAGAGTACTTAATTCCTAAACTTTAATATTTAAAAGCACAAACTTGGAAACTTTTTATTAAATTCAAAAATAATTGGTGTCTTAACTTTTAAAACTACAATTAAAATTTAAAAATTTCCTTTCCTATTTTTTCACATCAACTTATTCTTTTTAAAGCCCTTTTTCAATAACAAAGATTTTTATTTCTTAAATATGGATTTTTAACTCAAACCATTTATTAAGTCTTGCTTTTAAAAACTCAATTCTTATACCAAACTATTTCTTTAAATATACTCTTTACAATTTTTCCAAAACATCTTTCATAATTTTAAGCAATAAAAATTGGAGTAGACAATGACACTTCCATCCTATTATTTTCCTTATTTACTTGTTCTATCTCCACTTCCAACCTTAGCGGTAGCATATGGGGAGAGGGACTTTTTAAGAGGTATATGCAATCAATGCACACAACTATGAAAAACATCCATTTTCCTTTGTTTTGTCTTTAATTTCCTTTGTTTCTTCTAATTAGATTGCTAGCATGATTTTTGATATAACCTCCTATCGTTATATCAAAGTGCTCAAATTATTTTATACAACTTCTTAATATTATTTGTATTTATATTTCATAATGTTATTACTATTCGACCTTCCTCTACCTAAATTGCTTTTATTTAAATTGTTTTGTCCCTCAATTTACTTTCTTTTTAGTTGCACTATTACAATGCATCGCCTACTGCTTTTTTCGGGTTCTAAACTTCTTTCCATGTTCTATTTACCCCATTTTTAACTTATACCGCTTCCTATTGTCCACCGCGAAAAAGAATTTTACCACTTAAAAAAAATTTCATCACAGATAAATCAACGAGTTATATACGCTATTCTAATTTTTTTCAAAAGAATTAAATTTTTATTAAAACCATTTTCTAAAATTTCCAGTTTTGTTTCTACTGAAACTTTTTATTTAAATAATACATAGAAATTTTATTTTTTTCAAAATTTAATATTTACTTACTTTTCAAAAATAAGATTTTTCTACCTGCGAATAATACCTTTGAAAATCATATTAAATATATTATTTATATATTTTCTCTAACTTTTAAATTAAAACATTTCAACTTTTACACTAAATTCTTTCATATGGGGTCGGACTAAGAGTGGATTTTTATTTGTCCCTTCTGTCGGACTTTTCTTCTTTCAACTTACTTATTGACTTATCTTCTTCCAAAAAATAAAAATCCGGCTATTATCTTAGGGTGACTGCTACACATCTTCCTTTGAGAACTTATTTCTTCCGTGTATCTACAATATATAGACTCTTACATTCCTCTTATCTGACTATACTGTACTTATCAATGGGCAATCCTGCGGGGATCTACAACCATTAGACTATCAAGGGCGCAACTAGGGAGTCACGTACCATCCAGCTTCAGGAAGTTCCATGTGCTGCATTCATGCCCTTCATAGCCTTTCCATTCAACCTATTCTCTATGGGGTAATCGGATAGGTGTGCATCTTCAACTTTTTCCATTGTTTCGAATCATAGTCAACTTATCCATCTTTTCATAGTATGGCTACAACTACTCTATACACGGAATTATAGGATTTGGCGTATAATATGTTTATAATTATAGGTAGAATTAAAAAAATGCTCACTCTACGTTTTCTAATATTTAAGATCGATTAACCTAAGCTCTGATACCAAATGTGAAAACCTATTCCGCAGTAGGCCTGAATTTTTGTTAAATCAAAAACCCAAATCCACCAAAGTACAGATCGTTAGTTTGACATCCTATAAATGAATAAATAAATACATATCATAGCACCATTGGTATAACTCGCAGCAGAATAGTAAAGTATAATAAATCATATAGTACTGACTAAGATTGACACTTCCAATAACCATTGTCCTTGTCAGTGTCGAGCATGCATAAAGAAACCACTCATTCCACTGTTCCCGACTTGCACCAGTACCTATCCATCTAAAGCTTTCATATGGATTGTAATGAAGAGGGGGTCAGAACAACGTTCTGGTGACTGGTAAATTACACACTTTATACATAACACTACTTTATGTTGATTACCTCCCATCATATGTTATGTTTTTTTATTTTACTTAGTCATCTTGACTCCACGAAAGCGTACGATACGCTCCATCTACCCAAAGTAGACCATAACTATGTACGTGTGTGTGTGTGTGTGTGTATATATACATACCACAGTCCCACTTTTGGACAAAGATACTATCCCTGTTAGTATCCGTAACCCAGCAACTCATCAGGGTCCATCATCAACGCAGTATCACGTCCTCATCAGCGTTCATACCAAGGAACTCTTATAGTGCTTAATAATGGAATTACAACAGTTTAGCTCTATTCTATCTTGTTCTGAGGATTTACTTAACTACTTCATATTATGGTCTCAACTCCACAAACTATTGAGGGCTCAGCTCCACGGACTATTAAGGACTCAGCTCCTCGGACTACCCCAATCGTTTGAAAGATCTCTCTTAAGGGTTATCTAGCTTTGCCTCCTAATAAACAAACTAGCAAACATCTGTGGTGGTGCATGATCAAAACGTGACCTACACTAGTAGGAGGTGTAGCCCGTTTAGGTGTAACCCTCGTCTTTCCACTGATCGTATAGGACCGATGACGTTCTCGACCCATGTACAACACCTACTCTGTAATATGGTACCAAACACACATATATAGCTCGAGTCATACTCACCATACCAATTAGATTTCCTAATGCAATCAAGGAAATACCCCTACAAAAAATTTGAAGCGGACCCTACTGGGGTAGTCCTTTACCCATACATAAGCGTATATAATTCCATGGACCCTACAGTTGGATATGTCTCACATCGATATAATGTATATACAGCTGTTGGTAGCCTCTTATGGTGGGCAAACTTCTGATGTGTAACACTACTAACCTCGCATTCCAACCCATTTAATGACTATGCCATTCTCATTTAATTTAAATTATTAGCTAACTTACTAATTCACATTCGTCGTAAATGCATACTTGAGGCTACATGTGTGTGTGTGTGTATTCATACTTATTTAGTTATTATGCCTCTATTATTCAATTGTTAGTATATTCTTTTGCTTTTTCATGTTTTTACTCCTTATTCCATTAATGTAAATTTAGTGTCATTTACTACTACTTTTTAACTTAAAATATTTAAATATCATTTACCGTTTACTTCCCCTTTTTATTATTAAATCTATTTATTTTTCCTTTTTATCTTTTACTTACTTCTTTTGGTTGCTAACCTCATTACTTACTCATTTTATTACTTACTTACCATTTATCGCTTGCTTAACTTATAACTCAACTTTATTCATCCTATTACCTTACCTACCTTTGTTGTTTATTATTATTTTTCAACTTTTTTTTATTGCATATATTAATTTTACAGTTGGACATTTATTTGCTATCATATGCATACTTTGGGACCTCTGCATTTTAAGGTATTGGAATTGCATCTTCCTGAAAAGGAAAGGATAACATTGCAAATCTTTATATCTTATCTAAAACGGGAATTTTTGTTACGTTTGGAATTACAAGGAATTATATTTTGTAGTTAGCGAAATAAACGGTACAAAATACGGTAAAATATCCCTATTTTATACATCTCTTTCCTTTAGATGTATTCCTTGGCATTTCAAGCGATACACTTTTTTGAGAAACTGAACTTGATAATCTATAGAAATTTACACTGCAACACCCTACGTTCCAATGAATTAAAATAACACTTATATCCCAATAATTTGTGATAACTTCCAATTTACATTTACTTGCATAAATCAATTAATCAACAAATCTAAAATTACAATATAATTAACCAAATTTAGGGACTACTGCTACCCAATACTAATGTAACGACCCGTAATTTTCGATAATTAAAAATTGTTAATTTAATAAGGTTTTGTGATTTAATGTTGGAAGAAATAAAATTTTGTGATTTAATAATAAGAATGTAACTGGAATAATATGTGATAGTATTAATTTAAGGTAATTGATAACTGCTTTAAATGTAATTCCAATTGATTAAAATGATTAAAAGAGTTATGATTGGTTATAGATTGTAAATCAATTGTAATAATGTGTGTATCAATTGACATTTGATTAAAAGAGTAACAAATAATTTAAATGTTGATTTATTAATGAAATAATGTGTAATAAATTGTAATTGGATAGAATCGATATTGTGTAAGTTTTTATAACACGTGTTGTGAATAATAAACTTACAAATGTTATTAAATGTAGAAATGGTGACAATTGTTATTTGTTACCAATTTAGTTAATCAATTGCAAATAAATGTAAATAAATGTTACATTAGTGTGAGTTAAGACAATAACTGCAAATTGTGGGTGTAATCAAATGTATAGAATGTTAATTATATTCACAAGGAAATAACTGAAATAATAAAAATGAAACTAAGATAAATGAAGTTATTAGGATTTTAAATTATAATTAATACCAAAATCAACAAAGGTTCAATATTATTGGAATACTGCAACTAATGTGGTAAAAGATGATAATTGTAGAATATTTGTGTAATAAGATATAAACAAATATTAACTATGTCTATGGAGTAATAATTGAAGAAAAAAGGATTGAAACCAAATTAAATCAATTTATTGGAATTAAATTTTAATAAATTGGATTTAATTATAGTAGAAATTGAACACCGTAATTGGCGAAATATTTGACACTGAATTGGATATGTAAATTTGCTTTAAATTATTTTAAATGTCTATGTAATCAAAAATGATAAAAATGGTTAGTTAATTAAATTGAATATGAAAAGTTATTTAATTAATTTAATCTTAATTTATTTAATTAATGTGAAAATACCCAATTTGGCCATTGACTTGGATTTCGACGAAACCAGTTTCATCGGATCCGTGACAGTAAATTATTATAAGATTTCAAGTTTCGTAGCGATCGGACATGTCGTTCGATTATACAGACTCGAAACGCGTAGAAATCAATTTAATTAAATTCAATCGAAATCAATTTGAAATAAGCTGATTTTAAAGCTAACTTCTTCATACGATGGAATTAGGACTTGAAACCTGTTCCATTGAGTTTAAAAATATCGAAAACATCTATTTTGTTATATGGAATGACCCATTTCCATTTCGGGAACGAAACAGACTTTCCGGGTCGTTTATCGTTCAACTCTCAAATCGATCTAGTCCATTCGTTTCTATTTCCGATATGCCTATTTATAACCTATTATAAACCCTAGCTATTTCTTATTCCATTTGTTTGTACGTACAATTCTCTCTGGCTTCTCCTTCTCAATGGCAGAAACTCCCTTTTTCTAGATTCAAATTGCAAATCAAATCAAATCGAAAAATTAAAATTCCTCAAACCCTATCATATTTTATACCAATTCGAAGCTCTCGACGAGCGCAACTCAAATCTGCTGTTCGTTTTTGCAATCAGACTCTAGTTTGTCCGGTATTGACCAAATCATTCTCGACCATTCATTGGGTTGCGATTGACTTCAACGGATCAACGATTCGTTGGTACTAGGTCGTGGAGAGGGCTAAGGGTAGTTCATCCATGTAGGTGGCACGACGAATCGATGGCTAGATCGAGGCGATTAATTCAATTAGGGTTTGAGACAAAGGGAGGCGGTTGATCTTTTTTGCATGTGTGATCGGTGATCGCTAGTCGTGGAGGGGTCAAAAAGGGTGGCGCGGCATTCTGGAGCGTTCGGAGGTGATGCGGTCGGACGTGGCGGCGGCAATCGGAGATTCAGGTGGCAGCATGATTTCTTGCTTCAGTGTATTCGTGCCTAGGGTTTGGAGCATGAGCAGGACGAGGTGACGTGGCTGTAAGTAAAGTGATTTTCTTTTTTTTTTCTTTTGTTTTTTTTAAATTCCAAATTAAATCATTCTAACGTGCATAACTTTCACATACGAGGTCCAATTCAAGCGTGGTTTCTTCCATTAGGATCGTATCGAAATTTCGAATATTTTGACGCTTGTTTGGATGAGTTCTGAGACTGTTGAATTTTAAGCCTTTATTTGGATTTTTAATTCTATTTGAAATTCAAAGGTGAATGTTTTGACCCACTCACAACTACTAGATTATTTTATGTTAGTTAAATTAATTTTATGATGTGATTTGGAATTAATTGATTGATGTTTGGTATGTTTAAATCATCATTCTAGTTAAATTTGACTTTTATTGCATTTAATCATCGTTTAATTTAATATTGAATTTAAAATTGTCAATTTAATACCTGTTATTGATTATCAGTTATCTATTAATGTTTAAGGATTGATTTGGATGATGATTGTGATGGATGTTTGATTGTTGACATTGGATGACTGGATGTTGTATTTTGTAATGTTTTTTTTTTGAGATCATGGGGAACCTTAAGATCATGGTACTCATTGATACTCACTTAAGTAAACCCCACGCCGTGTGTCTACCCCGCTTTTATTTAGTCGTCGCACACGGATGCTTAACGTTGAAACTCCCACTGATGGTTTGGCGCTGGGATTCGAACCTGCCCGGACACAGTCCTTTTGTTCCCATCTCCCAGCTCCCAAACCAACCGAGCTACGAACGGCGGGTTGTATTTTGTAATGTTATAACACTGTAAGTTCCATATGAGTTGAAATGATACATACCCGAACGATCTATAGATTAGGGAAAAATCGTTATGGGTTAAAATGATAGACTCAAGCGATTTTATGGATTTTATTTAATGCGGGATTGCGGTTTGAATTGATATATAACCGTAAAAATTTAAATTGCGGATTGAAATGATAAATATCTGTATCACTTGACCCTAGGGTAGAAAATTATATACGGATACCGGATTGGTTAAATTAAACGATTTTTGAATCTTCAAATTTTGAATTTAGTTAACTGATATTTTGAAATAAAAATTGATTTATATAAACTGAATTATTTTCGATAATCCAAGTGTTAATGCTGAAATTGGAATTGATTTAATGAATTGTTCAAAGGATTTAAATTGGAATTTCAAAGTTGAAGTGTCGAATATAAATGAATTTACCGGAATTGAGTTATTGAAATGTTTGGGTATAACTTTGAAATCTATTTTAAACTAATTTAAACTATTTTAATTTATTTAACTATTTTAATCAATTTTAAACTATTTTAATTTATTTTAATCTATCATAACCTATTTAATCCAATTTAATCTATTTTACATATTCTAAACTAATTAAATTTATTTAACCTATTTTACATCTATTTAATATAATTTAAAATTTATTTAATCTATGTAAAATCTATTTAAGATAATTTAAATCCATTCAATCTATTTTAAATCTATATAAATCATTTTAAATCAAATTAAATCAAATTTAAATCTATTTAAACTACTTTACTATTTAAACTATTTCAATCTATTTTAAACTATTTTTAAAACTATTAAAACTATTTATGACTACCTAAACTATTTTCTAAAATTTCAGACTGTGAAAAGTTGAAGTATTTATATTAAAATCCTTGATAATGATACAATCGAAGTTGGAATTCGGAATTGATACTTTTTTTGTGAAGTGACGTATTTGTGTAAATATAATGATTTTGGAATGAGGACCTAATTTACCTACAGTATCGATAATTTCAACAATGAATATGATTTTTGAAAGCGATATGATTTCGAAAGTGAGTTTGAGAATATGATATTTTGAAATCAATTATGAATTGACTTTTAAACTGTAAAAGAACCATCCGGTGTGAAATAAGCGTTTGGTTGTTAAAGAGACCGGGATCGGATATTGTCATATTCTCTGCCAATACAAAAAACCACTTTAACAACTGTATATGTGGTGGAGGTTGTAGAAATGAAGTAGGATGGTTTGACGAACGATTCTATATGAGGTATTTACATGATCCTGACTCCCGTGAGTCAGCTTGATGTGGCTAAAACAGGAGCTACACCGGGCCAAGTGAGGTCATTCCTCCTATCGGACACATTTCTTCGATACTATTCTATTACTTTGTGATTGATTTGGTGGCCACCCCTTGATTTTGATTTGGGAGTGTGTTCCGAGGTGGGCGGTAGTAGTTGCTATGCGTTACCACCAGTCCGGATGCGCAATTAGTATATCTACCCTGGGCATTGCCTCGAATGTCTTGTCGCAAGCCTTATCGTGCCTTCTACGAGTTTGGTTTGTACCATACCTATGGAGTGCCCTCTAATAGCCCTCCAGTTTACGGAGCAATTACTGTACTGTATAGACTATGGGAATATATAAAAATGTGTTAAGGGGGATATGGGTAACGCCTTAACGCTATTTTAATACTTTACTGCAGACATAGTATAATAGCGTGTTGCACTACATAGTAGATAGTTTAACGGATCCTTAAGAGATGGTAATCCCAAACATCTTTTAAGTTATTGCACTCATGTTAGACACTGGATAAGAGATGTCAAACCCCATAAACATCTCCGATGCCATTACACTCATATTTATTTACCGTTGATTTAACTTACATAAGATCTTTTAGTTCTGACTCGAGTGTTTTGTGTTTTCCAATTCGCTCGGGTCAGTCTGAGCTTTTCAGTTTATCGAAGACTACTTTCTGAAGGATGAAGACGAAGATTTTGTACTATTATTACTTACTATATTTATTCCACAACATCATGTTGCTCCGCTGCATTTATTTATTTATTCATGTTATATGTAACTTTGATTTTCTGTTGTAAAAGAATAATCAAATGTATTTGAAAAACAACTTCATGAACTGTTATTTGATTATTATATTTTGGCATTCCGCTGTGAGATTCTATATTTGTTTTATTTCTTTCTCTTCTTTTCTTATTTACCCCATAACAATCTGCCCCTTTGAATGGTCTGAGTCTGACGTGTGTGGTTTATCATCGATTTAAATTGTCCAAAAGGGCAGGTCGTTACAACTAAATTCATGGACTACTATCCAATACTTTCCAGATTTAATTACATACAATATTAAATACAAGTTATCAATCATAGAATATGTAGGAAGAGGTTACAAATTCATTACACATGTAAATTAGGCTTGCAACTCCTAAATTACATTTAGGTATACAGGAATAGATTTAAACGACATAAATCCAATAGTATATAAAAATATATAATTTCTCACTCACCTTTTTTGCTTATCAAATCTTCAGATCTAATCCATGTTATTCCGGTTTGACTCCCGTTATACTTCCTATTTGAATACATTTACTATTGGTATACCTATACCTATCAGAAATCTAGATCAGAAAATAGATTTGGATTTAATTTAGATTTAGATTCAGATTTATAATTTACCTTAGCTTTGATGATTTAATTTGACCTTATTCTTCTTCTCAATCATCTTTTGTTATTCCCCACTTGCATATATGTATATAAACTATGACTATTTTTAAGATTAATAATTTTGTGGAGAAGAGAAAATGGCAGAGCTCCGTCGTCGCTCTAGATAATATGATAAGAAAGTGAGGGGTTATGTCCGTATTTATAGGGGCTCAAATCAATGTCAACCGTTAGATTAAATTATTTTGAATCCAGCTTGTTCGGCCATGTTAAAATTTCACAATTGACATCTCAACCTGTCGACCGCTAGTAATCGACCAGCCCAAGTTTGGGATCGGCCGGTCGTATTTAATTACGGTAATTAATTGTGCACGTTTTATTTTGTTAATTTGTTTCCATTTTCACCCGAACGAGATAATTTATTTCCACGTTAACATTTCTTAAACCCTAAGCAGCTATTAACATAACTAATTTTCGTTAATTAGTTTTTATTTCCTTAATTATATATATAATTATTTATGATTCAAAAACTACAAACGTTAATAATTTTTCGTTTGAACCCCGATCGGAAATTTTATATATGAAAATTGATCAGAAAAGCACCTCGAACCCAATGATACAAGTTTTGTAGCCAAATTCAGACGCTTATAAAAAACCTTTGACTTCACCATTTATTAATTAATTTCTTTTTAATTAAATATCGTAAAAATTACGGAGTGTTACTGATTAATCTATAAATAGCAAGGGACCTTCAACTAGAAAGGGGATTTTCCACTCTTGGCTTTGGATCGATCTTCTTCACCTCTTCCTCTTAAATTTTCTAGGAAAACCCTAGATCTACTAAATTGTAATTGTAAATCAATTCTAATTTGTTATATTTCGAATAGAATTCATCAAATAAAAAGATTTAGTGGACGTAGGTCAAAGATTTTGCCGAACCATTATAAAAACTTTGTATTTTGTTCTCTTTTTCTTCATTTCCATCATTTTAATATTTATTTAATTCGGATTCTATTGATATTAGGGTATTGTGTCAAATTTTGGCACAATAAATACAGTGGCTATTTTCAGTCAATACTGAAAACAATTTCCAATGTTTCTTCATGAAGCAAACATGACCATTCGTTCTCTTCATCCCAACCGTGCCTAAGTTAAATCTACTCTATGTATTTGTTTTCTTTCTAGACGATCGGAAATTCAAAAGGAAACTCTTGCTACAAGATCGTCTCTGATTCTTTACACAATTGCATTCATTTATCCTTAACATTTAAAGATATCGAACATATTGCACATTATGTAAACTGATCAAACTGATACTTCGGTGATTAAAGTTAAGATCCAATTTGTAGCACTTGGTCTTGTACTACACCAATACAACAAGATCCTTATTGTAATCAATCATATTGAATACATGATCACACACTATGGTTTACTTTCACATTTTGAATGAACTAATTTCATCGTCGTTTCATACATTATGAATTGTGACCGTTCACCATACAACATTTATATGTGATTGAATATGGATCAAATATCCATATTGTTATATCATTTTTAGAGCTCGAAAATAATAAAAACAATACACAGTATTGGGGAAATAATTACATAGTGACTGAGGTACATATGTTTTAGTTGTTGTATAATTAAGCACTCGCACGAGTCTTGAAGTGACATCATGCCAAATGATTTATTGGTAATTTATGTTAATCTTAATTCATTTAATATGTATATTTTAACTGATAAACATTTTATCAATTACATTAATTGCACAAATTTATTGAAGTAAAATAATTTAATTTATACATAGAGATGTTCACATTTCACCTATCTGATAACTCCCACTAGAATTTTATACTTCTCAAAACCTAAAGAAAAATAGTCTTTCGACTTCTCTAGTGAGTGTTAGGACTCGCACTCCTTTGGATTCCGACCTTGAAGAAGATCAACAATTCATATGCTTACATAAAATGGATAACACATTATAAGTTGTATCATACATAACTCTTAACCTGTGGCCTTTGTCATAAACTCATCTTACATTGAGGAAAGCTCAACAAATCAAGAGAGATTACTCACTCGTACATACTATTTCATGATGGCCTAAGTATATTGCACATACTTGAGGAAAGCTCAATATATACATGCATATATCTTACCTCCTCTAGTCAAAATATTAATAGTACTATATGTAACATTACAGCTTGAGCAAAGCTCAACAAATAAAGAGTATGCAAGTAATCTATTAGCATATAAATGATATAGGACAATGTTTACATTAAAGATTCATACTCATTAATATATTTAATTGAGCGATATCGACTTATGGAATAATGTATTTTTTATGAAATACCTGAGTGATTCAAGTGTCAAACATATTCGAAATCACGGTCTATGTATTATACGTATGTATTTATTTCTTAAATCTAATTCGGGTTTCTTATAGTTCCACTCTATTTAATTAAATCATATTTAATTTAATTTTAATTTTGTTAATTAACTCATATCCAATTAATTTAATTTTATTAATTTTAAACATTTTAGAATTGAATTTATATACTCTACCACTTATAGTAATATATATATATAATAATAAATATATATTAATTATTAATTAACATTTAATTGATTTAATTTTTTGGATTAAATATAATTAATTTCAAAATTTTATTATTATTTGCCTTAAACATTTTAAGATAAATATACATATATTTATATATGTGTTTTTTAATTTAATTAATTAAATTTTGAATTAATTATTTGTTTAATAATCTAAATAATTATAATAAAAATTTTGAAAATAATTAGTTAATTTTCAAAATATTTTTGAAATATATTTTTCAACATTAATAAAATTTCTTTAATATTTCAAACTTAACTTTTGAATTCAAAATATTCTTTAAATTTTCAAATGGATTTTGAAATTTAGCCCAAGGCCCAAAATTAGATTGGGCTTTTATATTAGGGACAATCTTTGGGCTTACCACAACCTACAGGCTAGGCCAATAGCTAGGTAAGGCAGAGTACTTGATTACCCAAACACAACTTTAGACAATACCTTTCTAGAATCCCTACTAAATGGGTTGGCTTTAATAAGTTAGCCATACTATTGCTAATTTAAACTACACGGGTCAATAGACTCCGATCGCATTAGAGGAAACGGGCTGGGTTATAGTAGGTGCAACGGGCTATATGAGTGAATTTAAAAAAAATCTATTTTTAGATCTTTATTGGGCCTATAAAGTCTAAATTATTTATATCCAATCTAAAGTATTTTTAAATAAAATCATTATTTTATTTTTTGTATAAAAGGTTTAGTTTAATTTATATAGGTGTATAGTGCATGTGCAACATATAAGAAGTGTACATGGCTAATATGACCATTTATAAATGTTGAGATTTACAACGCAACATACACATTTGTCCTTTTATATATGCATCAATTTGTAGTCCATGGTTTAGTTTAGAATATATATAATAATTATTATTATTATTATTATTATACATTTATTTATCAAGAGATTTTGACTAATTCAAAATGGTTTGAATTAATATCTAACATGTATTATATTAGTTTTAAATTTAAAAACAGATCAAAATCTCAGTAGATATCTATTTTAAATTTAAAGTCAAATTTTAAAATACTTTTATGTAGAAGTATACAAAATTTATATACATATACAATTATTTAATTCAAAATATACATATAAATGATTTTATATTTTTGATTTAAAACATATTTTATTATAAATTATTAATATATATATATATATATATGTGTGTGTATGTGTGTGTATAAAAAATTGAATTATTTTAAACTTTCTTCCGACAATGTTTTTAGAAAAAAAATTTTATAATGTCAAATTCATATGAGTTTAGCATTAAAATATTTTAGTTATACATATGACTTATATTAGAGGATTTAAAATTTTATTTATATTATTAATTATATTTCAAAATGCGTACATATATATATATATATTATTTTTAATTCAAAAATATATACAAAATAATAAATTAGTTTTAAATATTTTTAAAACATAAAACATATATTTTAGACATATTTAATTACAAATATCGTTAAGGGCCCCTAACTCAAGTAGTTAAAGGTATGACACTTTAGATAAAGGTTCTAAAGGTCATACGTTTGAGCCCCTAAGTCACCATAATGAGTGCTTGACTTGAATAAAGTATTACTCTTGTTATAAAAAAACAAATACCATATTGTAAAATTTATAAACAAATAAAAATCATTTTCATATTATCAAAAAAATTAATTTTTAAAGATATGGTTAAATTGTATTTGTAAATTATAATGATATATAAAAATTTTGATGTGTTTTTGTATGTGTAAGATTGGACAATGAACGATATATAAATTCATTATAATAAATAGTGTATAAATCAAATGATCATCGTATTGATTGTAAATAACATTTAGAATAAGATATTACCAAATTCTATAGCCAGTGAAATACACCTTGAATGATGAATGAAACTTCTTTAGATCCAAACAAAACACCTCCCGAGTTTGCAATAGTCTAAAGATAAACACCTTATAATATTTTGTCTGGATTTTGTATAAAACCTTTTTGGCTATAGCACCTTAATTACTCATAGCCAAGCATGGAAGGAGTGGCACAAAATTAATATGTAAATGTGTGTTTAAGTGGTATTTTGTAAGAGGTAAAAGTGGATCTCTTTTCTCCTCATTTTACTCATTCCTTGCTTATCCATTCATAACTAATTTTGAAATCTTAAACCCCACTTCCTACATATCGTAGGTCGGTCGTGTATATTGCTAGATAGGCCTTCAAAAGCACCAAGCCCATTTTTAAAATTATTAATTTAAATTAAATTTAAATTTCCTTCAATATCGTCCAGGCGTACATTTATAACTTTTATATATGCAACCAATTAATTACTAATGGCACCCAAAAATCAAATAAAATTTAACAATTAATATTTTGTAAATATTAATTAACTTAGTTAATTTACAATAATAATAAATTAATTAAATTATGGTATTTCGGAGTATTCAATATTATGATTGCATAACTCAAAGGTGTAAATTCAATTAGTAATTAATATTGAAGAATACGAATATTAACGTTCACACGCCACCTTAGTTAGTGATGTGACAATTCGGTTGAATTTATCGCTTACACATTTTTCGGCAAACTATTTAATTAGCACCTGGTAGTAACAATTATTTACGCAAATCTGCTTCGTTAAAACTATATAAATTTAGGACCTATGGAATTTGTTTTTGGTCGAAATTCTAATATCGTCAACATTCAACTTGGTTAGTCCAAATACAAAATCCTTGTGTTGGTAATAAAAAATATTATTAATCAAGCTGCTCTGGCTAAAGACTTTTACTTTGAGTTGACTACAGTTGACCATGATACTAACCTCATATAATTGACGAGAAGAATTCTCTACTGCATAGTGTTTCAGTACCAATGCTTTAACTCAGACCTAATTATAGTCGTTCGATGGATGTCTGTCACGACTTAACTATAATCAAAGTGGAGAGTCCACATTGAGAACTGTGTAATATCATCGCTTCGGTATTCGTTGTTTTACCTACTATTATTCAACAGAAATCTCTCGACTAATTCATTCCATAGTTATCCAATAACTATCAGTATGTAACTCCTTGGTGCCCCACAACCGTGAGTAATAATTGTCCAATATTTGGAGAGCACTGCATACTCTAGGCTCAACGGATGTACCAATATCATATCTCGAAACATCTTGACTAGAAATATTTAAAAATATGATATCTTCAATGTGATAAATTTCTCATGATTACAACACATTGTAATTACTATCACATAACGTATCATTTAAGGATTAACAATTTAGTATACTAAAATTAAATAATCAATTAACATAACACTGAAACAACCCGAATTTTTTGATATTTAATTTGGAATATTTAAATGGTTTTAATATTGGATTTGGAATTATAATTTAGTTAGTAAGATTTTAAAACTGAAAATTTCAAGAAATTGCATAAATTTTGGAAATCGTCGATTTAATCGACGCGTTAAAATAGCGATCCGGGGCACAGTCTCAGAATTCTACGAACTAGTTCCATTGGATCCGTAATAGTGTATTATTATTGGATTTCAAATTTCGTAGCATTTGGATTTACCGAGTGGTCGCATGATCTGAAAACGCCTAGAAATAATTTAATTGAATTCAATTTAAATAGTCGATTTAAAAATCTATCTTCCACATACGCTCGAATTAGGTTATGAAACCTTTTCCATTGTGTTCGGAATAGGGGTATAACATTATGAACGCCTAGCAGCATGCCTTGATAGAGGTTCGAGATTTTGAGTTGCGTAAATCGAGACATTTTGAGAATAAATTAATATATTGTCAAGTCAATTCCTTTTCAACTGTCCTTCTAACTTACCATCAGCCACCCTATGATGTAGTGCTCTGACCTATTCCTTCTTGTATATGTTTCCCTCCTTCATTTTAATATAGCCGAGACAGAACAAAATAAAAAAAAGCATGAGATAAAATTTCGTATATCACTTCCTTCTTCCCTCTGAAAATCGAATTCGTTCCTCACTTTAAAAAAAAATGCCGAATGATTTTTGAATTCGTGCTCGCTCACGACCTTCGGCCCGCACACGAAGGAGGAGGGGTTTCGCGAAGAGGCAGCGGAAACCTAGGCGGAGCAGCATTCGATTGGATTATGGGAGGGTCGTTCGTATAAGTGAAGCTAGGTTCTCGGTGGCATGGAGTTTGCGGCTGTGATTTAGGATGCTGAGCAGGGGCAATTTATTTGGGTTCGGCAGATTGGGGTTTCCGTTCGTGATTCCTGGTCGCTCGTGGATGGGGAGAGGTTGGAGCAGTGGCGAGGCGACTGGTGAGCGGCAAGCGATCGAAGCCTGAAAAAAAAAGTCGCGATGCCTGGGGATGGTCGCGATGCAATGCGGCGAGATCGTGGGGAGGTCCGGTCATGTGTGTGGTGGCCACGTTCGCTTGTACAGCTGGAGATGTGGTCGCATGAAGGCCTGGATTCCTGAGGTAGCTTCGTCGAGGCAGGGATATTTGGCTAGTAGGATTCATGGAGAAGGTTAGGCTTTTTGTTACGTGAGTAATTAACCTTAATTACTGTAATTAAATTATAAGTAATTGGCTGTTAATTAAATTGATTTTTCTTGATGTTAATAAATGTGTAATTCATGCATACAAGGTTTAATTTGAATGAGATCATTAGTGTGGGTTCATAGCTGGGAAAATCTACACAATAGGAAAATTTGGAACTATTAGCAATTTCAGAAAAAAGAACAAAAATCATCAAGGTGAGTTAATCTCACTCATTTTTGGATTACTGGATTTAATTTAAAGTAATTTAAAATTAATTATTTGATGATTGGTTGGGTTGATACGTTATTATCAGTTGAATGTTATATTATTATATATAGTAGTATATATGTTAGTACTTGGATATATTTTCCGCCTAATAGAGCGGATGAGACACAATGTGCCCCGCATAATAGCGGATGACCCTATATAACGCGATATACTCCTCGAAGTGGGATTGGTATTTTATGTTATCTAACATCTGTGGATGCTGGGAAAACAGTTGGAGGGATCCAACTGGATTCCTCAAATGTATTGATTATTTTCATATATATTGATATATGATGTGTTTGAATATCCTGTTATGGATTGTGATTTGTTTGATTATTAGATGTTATAGTAGCACTGGCTATAACTTTTGGATTTAAAATACCATAAATATTATTTTTGAATTTTTAAGGAATTAAAAGGATATTTGAATATAAGAATAATTATATCGAAATTTGGATTATTTAAAAAGGAAATTTATTGGATAAAGCAATAAATTGATTTTTGTTGTGCTTAATAAATTCGTAAATTGTTTAAATGGATATTTTTAAAATATTTTAGATAGGAAATTTTTAAATGATATCTTGAAAAATATGGAACGTGGTTGGAATCGAGATTTTAGATAGATCTGCAAAATAAATGGAATTTATAAGGAAATGGATATATGAAATCGAATTTATAAATAAGATCAATTTTTATAAACAAGTAAAACCAAGGGAGTTTGTAAATTTATAAACGATGCTTATAAATAAGGGAAATGATATCAGTTATAAATTGGGAATATAAATTTCACAGTGTGAATTTATATCAAGATGTGAAAATAGTTTTTGGGAAATAGTAGAGTCTATTTTTGGAAAGTGAAATGGCTAGGGAATTGGAAAAGAAATCGATGTGTTGTGAATCGAGAGGGATTTATAAATTGAAATTGGTTATTGAGATTTTAAAAATATATTTTTATTTATAAGTTAAGTTTGTTTTTAAAAGGGAAATTTTATTTATTAAACTATGAAATTTTAAACTAGTTGGTATTGTAATATTTCAGTGGGTTATTCAAGTAATAATATTTATTGAAATAAATTCTATTTTTTTATAATCAGCTTTGTAAATCAATTAGTTATTTAAAAATGAATTGGAAATTAATTATCGATGTTATATAAAGTGTTTTAATATTTTAAATAATTACTTAAATATGTTTTAAAAATAAATTATTATTTAAAAATACTTATTATATATATAGTTTTGAAATGACTGAAATTTATTTATAAATCCTCTTGAGATTTGTGAACGGGGTTTATAAAATGGATATGATGTTAGTAAGAGGAATTTTATAAGGGATTTGGAGGAAATGGATTTTTCAAAAATGTTGAATATGGAAACTTCAAAAATGAAATCTGAATTCATGAAAGAAGTTATAAATTGTTGAATGGGGTTATAAATAAGTATACTGGGTTTTAGAAATTGTAAAAGGGAATTTATTAGTGATTCCGAAGACTTATGAGATAAGTTACGAAATATTCTCTTAAGTGTTGATATTTGAAATGATTTTGGAAAATAAGACTTATAATATTTTCCTAAGTATAAAAATGGAAATTTGGAAATATTTCTAAGTGTTGAGATGGTTTGGAAATATCATGTTACGGATTTAAGTATTTGAAATTGTTTTCAAATATTGGAAAGGGTTTGAATATATATCTTATAAAGATATTTTGAAAACAAATATTTTGGAAATAATTATAATAAGGCCTAGTGTGTAAAGACCCAAAAGTTGGCCTTCGAAAATCGGCACCCGTACTTCACATGTACTCAAAATGCCGTAGATTCAAATGCCAAATCTGGTTCTCCGGAGCTTATAACACAGTTAAGTAAATAACACAGCGGAAGAAAAAAAAATACATTGATATACAATATCTGATACAACAGAGTGATACAATGAATATCAATATACATCAAAGATGTGATACAACAAATAGCAGCGGAAAAGAAAAAAATAGATAACTAATATCAGCAGCGGAACAAATAACTCTAAGATAGTCTTCAAGAGAGAACTCCAGCAGTAGCTCGAACTCCCAATAACGATACACCAAGAATAAGCAAGTGCAGTCCGATCCAAAGACTGAACTAGCTCCAGAAAATCTACTGAACCTGACTATCTGAAAAACCCAACTCTAAACTGCTCGTGTAGAAAATTATGAGCA
The DNA here is from genome assembly GCA_030737815.1 of Allium fistulosum. Classification (NCBI taxonomy): domain Eukaryota; kingdom Viridiplantae; phylum Streptophyta; class Magnoliopsida; order Asparagales; family Amaryllidaceae; genus Allium; species Allium fistulosum. The sequence goes on along the minus strand of CM060901.1, from coordinate 1,264,333,943 downwards.
CCCAGAGTTTAGGAAAGAAACAATAAACTCCGGATCAGTCATGGGACTGGTGTGAGCAACAAAAACAGTTTATCTTTAAAAACAAATAGCAGAGAATTTTAAAGTCAATTCGCAATGCTTTTGGAAAATGAAACTACCATAAGACCTCCCACCACACACACAATGCAAACGCAGAATTGGAGGAGATTTCTTCTTATGATAGTCAAAGATGCTTACTACGCAAAATCAAATCATTTTTTATATTATTATTAGTGCATAGTGGAAAACATTTCGAAAGTACAATATAAATCTTAGCCAGCATAGGTACCATTATAGTATGCTTGCTATAGCTACCATATTAAATGGCAGGTTCTACAACTAAAACCGTACAAGTCTCGTATTGTTTCTTTGGATTTCCAACAAATGGTCAGGCTAAGGAACTTCCTTTTCCACGATGGGTACGTCCCTGGAATAGACGACCCGAGAAATAACCTAACATTACGGTTAGATCTCTGCCAACACAAGGCCGGGTTACCTCTGCAAAAATAGGTAACTACTGACACGCGTATGCCATCCCCCGATCGTCACCGATCTTCCCGAGGATCCTCGATTTCCAACAACCACATAATAATAATAATGCAGTAACCATAGAGGTTAAGTATCTGGGCTCCATACCATGATACCACCTTTATCCAGAAGGAATGACATACACTAAGGGGCGCTACTCCCTAGAACCTTGCCGCATCTTTCCTGTTTTGACCATTCCGGGGTGTGAGGTTCGACGAAGTCTCGTCCACAAAGCTACGCTTTGTTCACAAAGCCATGCTTCGGGTCAAACAAATGATCAACCTATGATCACAAAGATATAAGATCAAACAAATGATCATATCGCAAATGATCAAACACTGATCATCACACAGCAACACTCAGCATGCCACATTACCAAACTGGGATATATCGCTGATAAATTCCAACTACATAACCTCTGAGCTCGTACGTCTCAGAGAAGGGTGTTAAGCTAAGAGAATAAATTCTCCGCCACCAACAGAGATGTATTTGAAAGAAATCAGCTTTATATCTCAAAGTGTAATGTCAGACATGTAACCATACAAGTCTGTTCCGGGTTCGAACAGAACCGAAGGCACTTCTTACGAAGCCCTTGCAATTCCGGGTATTCACAATCCCGTCCGGACTTCCCATCACAAAGGGTGATAAAATCTCTATACCGGGGACCAGTCGGTGCAGAGACATTCGACGAGTTGTCCTTTCGTTTTCGTAAATATCCGGTCTTCAACACCGGTCTTCAAATGCTATCCATATACGACGTATCATTATTCGGAATGGGTTATATGACACAAATGTCTTTTCCCGGCTAACCCGAATAATGAGCGCAATTATTAGAAATCATATGGATAATGGGATTTCAATTAAATCACAGCTTAAAGCCCAAAACTTTTCATTTGAATGGTTAAACAAATTACCATTTTCAAATCTTTAAACAAAAAGATTTATTTCACAAAGTCAACCCCATTCACAAAGATACATTCATGGATTTCAAAACAATTTCCAATTTAATTGGATTAACTCGTTAAATCTTTAAAACAAAGATTCAACTTATAGTTTTCAAAACAATTTCATTTTGAAGGGTTTAAACAAATCACCATTTTTAAATCTGTTATAAATAAACAGATTCAATTCATAGCTTTCAAAACATTTCAATTTCATTTTAAATTTGAAACCTTTCAACACAAATTGGAAGTTCACTTCTCATATGAAAGCTGTTATTATTTGAAAACAAATAGTTTTCGTTTCAGAAAAATCCAATTTTATTTGAACGAGTTAAAGCCCTTGAATTATATTCACATTCCAAATCAATTCTTTTAAAATAGTTTAACCCTTCTATAATGGGTATAACATCTTTAATCCCTAGTTTCAAATCATAGAATTCAATTTCAAATCTTGAATTTTAGTTTAAATCAATTATTTAGATTTTCAAAACTCGATTAAGTTATTCAAAATAACTTTTATCTTTGAAATTCCATTTCAAAAGCTTTTCACATTTAAACCCAAATTTCTAATTTCAAAATCAATTGAAATTAAAATTTCAATTTCAAAAATATCAATTTGAATTATCTGTGACTTAACCGATTTCCACGTGAAATCCATATTTGTGTGTGTAACAGTGTAGTCCAGGGGTTTAACACACAATAGTGCAACATCAATCATCACAGATATATCGATAAGCGGTATAGTCGATAACGCTTATCTTCATTCATAGATAAAATAAATTTATCAGTCACAAAGATTCACAATTACAATTCGATGTGGGTTTCGGATAACCAACTGGAATCCGACTCCCTGTCGCATCGAAATTCAAATGTCGTTCTATGGGTCAAGGTTTGCATATTCATATAACAATATGTACATCACAGATAAGTAAATTACAGATCACAACATAGATCAAAGTATATCACAAAGCATCACATATCAGGAATATCAAACAATTCATATCATCCAACAGAACCCAAACATTCATAGGTAAGGTCAGTTAATTGTCTGATTGTTTTAAATCAGATTTAAATTCTATGAATAAATTACTAATTCTGGTTAATTAACATTAATAGATTACAAATTATTTTGATTAATTACTCTTTAATCATTTATTAATTAACCGTTAACAATAAATTAATTAACCTTTAATTATAATTCATCAATCTTTAATTATTTAAATAATTAATCCTTTAATTATTAAATTCACCATTAAATAAATTATCTTTAGTTAATAATTTAACCCTTAATAAATTTATTATTTATTATTTCTTAACTAATTATCTTAATCAATTAACTCTTAATTGTTAATTATTTAAATCTTATTTATTCATTCAATCAATCTTTAAAAAAAAAATTACAATTAACTAAGTAATTACTTCCTAAGAAATGGTATTAACAAAATCTTTAGTCGTTTTAATAAACCAAGAGATAATTTAATTTCCTTGATTTTTCTTTTAAATTTTATTAAATAATCACCTTTATCACAAAAATTATTAAAAGATTAAGATTTAGTTTTAAACAACATTTTTCTTTAATTTTCCTTTAAATTACAGTATCTATTCAATATAAATAACCTTATAAGAATATTATATTAAACTAAATAAACTAAAATTAATTTCTTCAAAACATTTCACTTAAGTCTTACAGCTTAAAATTTCAAATCGAATCATTGTTTGAACTATTTTTTTTAATGTCTTAAAATTAATTAAAGTAAAAACTGTTTTCAAATTTTTCTTTCTCGAGATCTGCTTCTGGTCACGCATGAGAAAAAAAATCATTTTTACTTCGAGTCATTTCAAAAACCAACTCGTACTATATTTTCAAACCATATTTTCAACCCTGAATTTTTTCTAAGTATATTACTCGGCACACCAACATTTTTACTCGAGTGGATACTCGAGTCATCACACGTTTTTCCCCATGCCTACTTCGAGCTAATATCCTTCTTCCCCAAACCATCACTACTGATACCACCCATCCAAGTGCACGTGCACGTCTACCTTCGCCGCCGTTGGAAGGTGCTGCGGCCATCCACGAGTCGCACTCCATCCCCCAAAACAATACGAACACCCAGAATCTTGAATTAAACTCGAGAGCAAAATCGAGTTGTCTCGACCAAACGAACCCATCAACACATCACCTGAAAACAACCCTGCGCCACCTCCCCAGGCCATTATCGACCACCAACTTTGGACCCTAGCCTCGCCATCGTACAACGCCACGATCGGCACTGGTTACTCGAAGTCCGATCACGCGTGGGTGGCGCAGCACCATCATTCTCGAGCTCGACAGAAATGGGTTCTTATACCCTAAATCGCTCTCGACTCATCAAATTACGCAATAGAAATTTTTTTAGCATTTTTCCTATGATGTTACATCTTCAAGCTTGCATCATACCAAAATTCAAAAATTAAAATTAATTGAATCAACCTATATTGACAAAAATGCAATTTCCGTTCATATTCAAATTGCACCATAACCCCTCACATAAAATTCATAATTTTTATACTAAAAATCCTAACTTTGTGAGTGTAATCAAGATGTGTGATCAAATTCACAAATTAAAATATTCGAATTTCTAGCTTTTGATTCCTTTCAACTGTAAAACTTAAACATATGCAAGCCAGACTCCACTGACATGTTTTCCAGTTATACATGAGCAACTAGTTTAGTTCAAATAAAAAGAATGTTACTCACAATCATCAAGATATCAAAACAGTTAAGCTTCGAAAAAAAGTAGGAGTTGCTCACCTTGATTTCTGGAAATGGACAGAGACAGTAAGGCCTGATTGTTGAAGTTTGAGTTGCCTCAAGTTAAAACAGTTTGATTTCATCCTATTTGTTGATGATGATCTGCTTTAAGTTTGAAGCAGCCTTTGAATTCTTGCTAGAATCTTTTCTGGTTTCATTTGTTATAAGATTGAAGTTTTTTTGTTTGTCTAAGTCTTAGTTGATATTCACTTCAGATGCTACTCGAAACTGAGATGAATTAAATATAACAAAGAAGTGTGCAGGGTTATTATTTGTTTGTACAAATCCTTTTGCAGTGATATTTTCTTCTTGGTGGCTGAAGAGAACATTTTGGGTGCTAGCATTAATTAACATGTACAAATTCATTTTTTTTTCTTTGGTTTGTTAAACAAGATCTCGGCTGGTAAGTATTATATTGTGTACTTAGATCTTGCTTTTATTTGTTTTGTACTTTGTTTATTTACATACTTAATTACTTGCCTGCATCTTTCTTTACTTGTTTTCCAGTTCACACTTGTTTCTGTTTTGGTTTCACATTTATATGTATTTTATTTACTTTAGATTCTTCTCAGTCGTAATGGTGAACGGAATGGATATGATATACTTTATACAAAAATATGCAGGCTTTGCTTCATATGCTTGTTTAAGGTGATAAAAGAATTAATTGTTTGTACACTTTCTTAGCAGGGATCTTCTTCTATGGTTGTCTGATATAGATTTTGTTGCTTTGGGGCTAAAGATTTCTTGCATAAATTAGCTGCACCATATTACCTTATTTTATACATTGCATTTCGGCTGTACAAGTTGAAGAAAGTTGTGTGGCTTCATTATTTAGCTTGTACAATACTATATTTCCTTTGTTTTGTTTTATTTTTGTCTTGCTTATATACTTGAGTATATTTATTTGTTTGTACTGTAATACTTAGATATTATTTTTATACTTACATATATATATTTTTGTTTTCTTTTCTTTCTTTGTTTATTTTGTATTTTCACACAACCATTTATTTGAATTTTAAATCCAAATCACATTTATACAAATCGTTTAAATTCACATGACTTAATATAGATTCTAAGACAGTCGGGGAAACTCGCTTCCATTTAATCCATAAAAATCAATTTTACAATATTTTTATTCAAAAATTCAATAAATTATCGATTTAAATAAATTTAATTCTGGGGTCGTTACATAGTGACTGCTTATGGGCGTTTTATTGATAGTTAAATAACCGACTATCAATATTGGCCAAATTCGTTAATCATTTCGAAGAGACCGGGATCGGATTAAATTATCCGAAAACCACTTCGATCTGGTTTAAACGTTACGAATTGATATCGTGAAGATAGTGAAGACAATGATTCGGTTTGTCCAGACCCAGGACAACTTGTATGGACGAATGCTATCAGAACATCGTCATTGGAGGACGATGAGCATTTTAAGTGGAATTGTTCTTGAAAGGTAACTTTAGCCTCAAGTCTCATCAACCGGGAATGACTAAAACATGGGAGATGAAGCAAGGCTAAGTGGGTCGCACTCGATTAGGGTATGTTATCACTTTTCTAGATACCCTCGGAAATATATATAAATTATGGATATGGTTGTGCATGAAAAAGGGAGTGCTCGAATTTTAAGGTTGGGAATACCCGGGGTGATAACATATTCGGTTCTATCCAGGTTAGGGGTAGGCCGGTCTTGTGTAGCAGGGGATCCTGACGAGGTCCTCCATACATTTCTCAAGAGGTGTATTGTGATGGGCGGTACCCTAGTAGCCCATTCATTGTACGGGATCCATTCTCTAATACGAGCCTTTACAGTTTTGTTTGTAGAGCCTAGTATGCTGGAATTTAATTAATGTAACAATTTCGGCTATTTGAATAAGTATTTGTACTTAGACACTATTGTAATAGCACTGGATTTTCTATAAAATGTTTTGGTTATCGTAAGGGAAAACCCGTCGTGTTTATGTGTGACACGGTCTTACGAGATACCTTTGTTTTTCAAAGGGTTTTGATAACTTTAATAATTCAAATTGAGTGTGTTTTCTCAGGTTGGTTTTCCAAACTGACTCGGTTGTTATTTTATTATAATGCCTGGGTCAGACCGAGTATTACAGATTCAAGATAGGATGCTATGGAGCTCAGGAGACAAGCTAGATGGTAGAGACGTATCTCCGTACTTGATTTATATTTCCGCTGTATGAGGACAAGTTATTATAACTAGCCAGATTGATGTATTGACTAATGTACTATGATGATTGTAAGTATAAAACAGTTACAGATTCTTTTATATAAAAATCTGTTATTATATATTATATTTTGTTCTGTTGCGATTGTGAGATTTGTGTTGTTGTTCTTATTTCTTTTACCTCTTTCTTCTTCTTCACCCCTAAAGATTCGTATTTCCGTTCAATTTGAGTTGAACTGATGTGAATTATGGTTGACTCAAAGGGTACGAATTTGCGGGCCTTTACAAACACAATATGACAAGTATATAATAAAAAGACAAAACACCTTTTATTTCAAATGAAATTTCATTATAGAGTTATTATTTTACAATAAATTACTGAGTTGTGCCTAGGGCATACCCCTAACTCTATCATCCTTTTTATTCGATAAAGAAGTCGAACCAAACAAGTAGAAAAGAATTGCATAATTGAACACACCACTCATCTCTGCTTTATTTCAATACATGGTGATGTACTGCTGAAGATAGGTCAATGGCACATCAACGTTGCAAATAAAGTTGGGATCACAGTGTGGTAGAAAAACTATAAAAAAATGGGCAGATTTGTACAAATCATTGAAAGGGAATGGTCTACTCCCATGTGCTCCGATCTCTATATCGGTAAGCATGTAGAATTTAGTGGGGGTAATACCTAATACCCAACTCAAAGTTAGAAGAGTGAAAAGTATGTGTGCTAGGGCTCCACCTCTCTACAAAGGTATGAATGAGAAGTCGATCAAAGTACCTTGTAGACCTAGTCCGCAAAAACAAGGCAAAAGGACTCGCCTAGGAATTACCTTTAATAGGGAAGGGAAGGATGTCTTAAAAGTGTAGAATGCACTTAGCCAACTTCCACAACAATGTATGTACTAATCCTATATATTATTGAATGGGCATAAACAAATATACTGTAGTTATTTAATATGATTTTAGGATATGTAGTGACTACAGGGAGTAACTGTAAACTGAAATAATTATAGAAATATACATGCACGGTAGAAAACATTATTTCGGACCTATGTTGATAACTGGGTGGAAGTTCCTGTAGTATTTGTATATTGTTAATCGTCCACTTGAGAGCTGGAGGAACATGTGCAGGACCAATTTCTTCCAACCTACATCTGTGGACGGTGCGATTTTGGTTGGAAGTGGTGACATCTCGACGTATTTCGCAATAAAAATGGGAAAAACAAACCTTCACCATATTACTTCTAATCCTAACAATATGTCTTATATTTGGAAATCCATCTTAAAAAACTTTAACATTTTTAAACTAAGGCTTAATAATATAGTTCATTCGGGCAATAACACATCTTTGTGACATGATAGTTAGATTTCTATTGTACATCTTAGATTCGAATGTAAAGAGTTTTTTATATTTGTAATTTTAAAAAGGTTCTAATTTTTAAGGTTTTTACACCTTATAACAAATTTTGTAACGACCCCACCGCAATGCCCAAATTAGCAAAGAACATTACAAGTAATGTCGTCTTCTAATCCAGAGAATACGACTTGTTAAGGGCGATCGAATGCGAATATATCTTTATACTAATACTGATACGTCATTTATACCTTTTCACTTCATATCTGAACTGAATTTGACGTGTACAGTATTAATACAAAGTAATAGACACACCGATTTCTCAGCATCATTACAATATATCATATAAATAACAGTCACAGATCACAGTGGAATAAATCTCAACTTATACATATACAAATTATTTAGTTTACAAAATGAAATACTAAACTCGATTGTTATACAAATTTAACAATTCTCTAATCTCAATTATACATTTTATATACAAGGTTCAAATTCCTAAATAGGATAAACTAAAAATTCAAAGGTGTTTATCTCCTTGCTAGCCCAAACATCCAAAGGTCAACTTGTCCTGTAACCTGAAAAGTCTCGGCCTGACCCGAGCAAAATAACACCCAGGTCAGACTATCTCTAAATATCTAATAGGGTAAGAACATGATATAACACAATAATAAAAAACATGTAAATAAATACAGATGTCCAGTATATAATGAGTCAGGAAATTAATTTAACTTAGAACAGGGTTATAAATTTTAAGTCACAAATACGAACTAGTCACTGAACATAGAATAAAAGAATTAACTTACTTAGCATCCATCACAAGACACAAGAATATTTATTTATTTCACGAACACAAGACACAAGAATATATATTTATTTCACGAACAAGACACAAGAATATATATTTATTTCACGAACACAAAATAGTCATAGAATCCAAATATCCAGAATCCAAGAGATCTTACTCAAAACGATCATACACAGAACCGTAGCAAATAAACAAACAATTTGGTATCACATGAACTGATCCGATACTGGAGATCGTACATAGGACGAGAATCACAGGATCATAAGACGATCTCAAGGATAGCAGCCATGACCGAATCTTTCAGAATTATTTTATATTATTACACTTGAAAAGAAATCCAGGAGTAACTTCTTAAGAATCTAGCAGCCACTTGCCGCACACCAAAAGAGAGTAAACTATAAAGTGCCAAATACTATCGCCTACAGTAATTACTACGATTTAACCAATAAGTCTCATACCGTATGGTGAAATCCAAGTATTTACTAAAAGCTAGTCAATATCACTTATAACGGATACCATTGGAAAACATGAACCATATTCTCTTAAGGATCTAGCAACCACTTGTCGCACACCAGAAGAGAATACAACTCTAAAGTGTTAAGTAATTTTCCAAATACGATCACAAGAATTTAACCAAGGCATCCCATACTACCCAGTGAAATTCGAGTATTCGTTAATGGGTTAGTAAATTCCACTCAAACATTCTATTCAATGAGTTGTATCATATTCGATGAAGCGTCATTAGAAAGCATTTAAACCAATCGATAATACTAAGTCGATTATTGGTACTCCTCATTTTATAGAATTAAGGCTCTTAAAATTTTATCTCAAGATTTATTCCAACTCAAAAGTGAACTACCAATTTCAAGATTTATATCAAAATTTATTAAATAATAAGAAATCATACTTTTAGATAATTATAAAATTGTTTTGAAAGCAAATAATAGGATTTTTTCCATATAGAAAATGGTTTCCAAAATACTATATCTATATACTTACTTTCAAAAAATTTTAAAAAAACAAAAATTCATAAACTCATTTGTTATTCGATTATATATATTTACTACTAGATAAAATAAACCATAAATCTATTTTGATATCAAAATATATATATATATTATTTTCTCAAAATCCTAATTAAAAAGATATTTAATTCTATAGCTATATTTCAAAAGCCACATAATGTAAACATTTATTTATGAAAAATTTATTTTTAAATATAACAAGGTCAAAGAAACAATTAGAACAATACGCACAAACAAAGACAGCAAGCTATTAAAGAGAAACCAATATAAATTCATAGAAAAAATCATTAAAGGGTAGAGCCACACTTCATAAAATAATGAAATAAAAGTATCCAACCAAATATAAAAGTGCAGCCTCAAATTCATATATCAGGGACATGAGCATTAATGCAAAAGCAAGGGAGACCATTCTTCAAAGCAACTAAACAAAACATAGGTTGACATGTCAAGGCAAGGACGCATGCATTTAATGCTAAAGCAAATATATATGACAACTTTCAAGCTAGGCAAGGATGTATCAATGTTAAAAGCAATAAAAGTTGCTACTGTTTATAAAAGAAAGCTTTGCACTTAAACCCAAATTAATGTGTTCAATCGCAAGGCTACAAAGCAAAGGCAACTAGGAAGCAACAACCTGCTATTATTCACCTAGAAAGAATTTTCATTTAAACCCAAATACATGGGTGATGCGTGATCACTTTCCAAGCAAAGGCATAGAAGACATAAAACCAAAGTAAACAAATCCCATTGAAAAGCTACAAACAACTATATTCTATTCTAATTATTTATATATATTCACAGTTTGATAGTTGTAAGTATAATAAAATGTAGTGCATTCACTGCCAGGCTATCAGACTAAAATGTAAGCATTCTTATCAAACTAAGTTAAGGTCAAGCTCTAAAACAAAATATGAAATAGATGTGCTAATGTACTAACTAGATTAGTTGAACATAAATATAGTTTGTAAGTTATATATATATATATATATATATATTCCTAATTCCTATTTCACTAATCTACTTACTGCACCCTTGGGTTTTAAGCCTTCAAGTTGCCAGTAAGGTAACGAAGATGAACAAACAAATTATTCTACATAGTATAATAAAGATTTTAACATACACAATAAAGTTCATCTCTGGATTTGCTTTCAGTATATATATCCAGCACATTGTACAAAACATTTAGTTATACTTACTAAATATACTAAATAATATACCAACTAAATATTTCACCCCCCCCCCCCCTCTTTTTATGGTATCAGAGCATGGTGATTCACAGGCCACATGAAATAACAAATGAATTATAAAAAATTCAATTACCTTAATCTAGAAATTAATAATCCAACAAAAAGGATTATTACTCTAGACAAACAGAAACACATATGTTACATTAACAATTTCGAACACAAACATAAACTCCATTCAGAAATTGAACATATGAATTCCTTGACAGATTTAATAATCGAACTAAGTGAGAATTTAAACCTTTATAATGAAAAACATTATAACTTAATGCAATTAGTCCTTGAAGGGATAATTGAAAAAAATAAATTACTAAAACAAATTTCAAATAACCAAGAATATTTGAAAACAAATCTAATTAAAATAGATAACTTTGAATTAACCCTACAAAAACTTTCAGATAAATTCAAAGTGATAAAACTAAAAGAATTCCCTAACAAGAAGGACATAATCCAATTAAAAAATTTAATTGAAGAGAATAAACCTAAAGATATAGAAATACATTCCAAAGATTTATTAATAGAACTAAAACACCAAACTGAGAAAGATAAACAACAGTTTGAAAAACAAATACAAAAAATAGAGAAAATGATCAGTGAAATCAAACATTACATCTTAAATTAAGATGATTTTTGAAAATAAATATTATCAAGAAGCAACAAAATATATAGAATCAAACTACAGATTTTTTGATTCAGCTATAAATGTTGGGTATAATAAAGATGATACTACACAAAAAAATGATAGGATAATAATATTACAAAATAACACAATAATTGCAATGATAACACAATTACAAAATAAAATTGATAATATTCAAAACAAAATGTTTGACATAGACAAAACCGGTAAGGACCAAGAGTATGAAATAAACAAACTAACAGAAAGTCTACAAAAATTAAACTTAGGACCAAGTAATCCTACAACGACAATAATAAGTAAAAAATCAAAAATGAATTTCCTCATGTACAAACAACTTGATAAGGATAAGATATAAGTACAAACAATAGAAGATTATCCTTTGGAGGTTCCTCTAGAACCCTAACAGATGATAGATCCAACAGAACTAATGAAACAAATTATATCTCATCATTGGGATGGATAGACAATGTACTCAAAAGAAGTACAAACACACAAACCCAATTAGAAGAAATAATTGATCTTAACAGAGATATTGAAATATTTTCGAATAACCAATTAAATACATTAAACCCCAGAGAAATATACATAACTGGTATATTTACTGTAATAACAGGATTATACAGACACCACAGAGAACAGATGTTTGTTGTTCCAGATGGAAACCAACAAATAATAAGTTTTATGACTCCAGAAGCCATAAATTAACTTAAAATACAAAAAAGCAAACTGATCCACCTAGGACTTATTGTCATAGGAGTAAGGGGATTAACAAGACAAAAAATAGGAGCTAAACTCCTATTAATACTAATAGATGACAGACACCAAGACCTAGATAGAGCCATATTTGGAACTATGGAAGTTGATATGAACAACAACGTTGGAATTGTTTATATAGCCCCAAACTTTACAATGGTTATAAATGATTTTTACAAACATGTAAAATTGATTATACAAACTAAAGGATATGAAAATTTCCAAGGAAAAAACATATTGCTTGATATAACATTTTTAGGAAAATGTATGTCGAGACATGCCCCTAAAATAAAATTAAAACTAGACAAGATCATTAAAACATTGAATTCCACTGGAATAAACTTCATAAAACCAATGGAAATTGATTCCTCTGTTCTTGCTGGTCATGAATGGAATATAACAAATCCAAATGAAACAGCTGCAACAGTAAAACCAAACAATGTCGTAACATACAACAACCTAAACAAGTCTATGTCCATAAGATTTAAAGATTATGGTCCATCAAACCAACAAGAAGTTGAGACAGATGATGAAGCTGAAGAATTAAGCAGAAGGATAAAGGGATAAAATAATCTACCCTAAAGAACTTGGAATGGTTCTTGAACCATCTGACATATTTAATCTTGAACAAAGTTTAAAATCATCAGGACAAATAAACCAAGATACCTTTATTTATATTGATGATGAAAATAATATAAGAATGAGAGAAATACAAAACATGGATATTTACCTAAACGATTCATTATTAACTTCAGAAATTCCTGAATACAATATTCCTGAAGACACAATATCAGAATTTACAGAACATATGGATTTAGCTGACCCTGAATCAAGTGCTGAATCAGGAATTAGCCACAAATATCCAGATAGAAACAAAGACCAAACAATGCCATATGAGATAGGACAACCTCCTAGGAGGGCATACAATACCTATACAGACAAAAATCCAAATTTAAGAACAATAGGAAAAAGATTACCGGATGAAAAATCTTACTTCCAAAACAACTCAGTTATTTTAAATATAACTGAATGTCATCCCCAGTTACTAGATACATATTTAGAACAATGGACTGCTACAATAGCCAGAGACTATTCAGCAAGACACCTAAATGTCAATTCTGGTGAAGAAATGATTAGGATTGCCGAAAATTACTTAGGAGATAATGCCAAGGCAATATGGGAATCATACAAAAAGGATTTCCCAGGAGATATTGCAAACCTTGTTGCCTAAGGAAACAATATCTACAACTTTTCTTATTCCATCCACACCATCTTAACTGGAAGAGATGTAAACACAGGAATAACAATAAGGAAACAAGAAGCAATGCGAGACCTTGAACAAATACAACTCCTAGACTGGAGATATATAATAAAATTCCTAAAAGAATACTTGCACTATGCTACAATTTCAGGAAATTATTACAATACTGAAGTAGGCAATAGATTATTTTCTAAATTACCAGGTGATTTAGGAAAAGAAATCCATAGATCTTGGATAACAGATTATCAAGATAAACCTGAAAACTTACCTCCGAGTTATAACAACATTGGGATAAGAATTACACATATTATATCAGAATTTAAAAAAAAGATGTACATATATAAAAATCCAAAAAGAATTAAAACAAAAAAATTATGGTTTTTGTGGACAAATATACACGCCACAACAATATGGTTCCCATAAGATTGAAAACAAACCAAAACTCAAAAAGAAATATACAAATAAATACTATTTAAGAAGATCTAACGTTAGAAAACCATACTTAAATAAAGATAGACATGTCAGGAAATATAATCCCAGGAAAACTTACACAAATACAATTACATGTTTTGCATGTAATGAAAAGGGACATTTATCATCCTCATGTCCAAAAAACAAAACTTATATACAAGGGAATCAAACCTTGTTGATTCAGTCAAAGAAGACCTAATAGAAATTGCTTCTGATGTTTCAGAAACATCCACAATATACTCTATAATCTTTCTTGAAGGATTAGAAGAACATGAACAAGTAAATTCATCTGATTATGGTCTAATCAATGAACTAACAACATTTGAAGAAAATATAACAAATGAATCTTTTTTCAACATGATGAATAAAGAAATTTGTATCCATAATTTTAAATATAAAATGGGAACTGACATAAAAAAATGTGAATTTTGTCCTTGGTATCCTGCCTTTGACAAAAGATATAAATGTACAGTTTGTACAATTGAGATTTGCCAAATTTGTGCTACAAATAAATTTGCTATACAAGTTCCTAAAGAAATAAAACTCATTTATACTGACAAAACAAAATAAATGAAGACAGAATAAAAATTCTTGAAGAAAGAACAAATAATATTGAAATAGAAATAGAAGATTTAAAAAATAAACTACTTACTCTTGACAAAGGAAAAAATATAATCACCTCTAATGAGTTATTAGAAGAACAGATATTTAGCCAAGAACAAATAAATTTAAATAGTATCTTCTACAATAATACAACTCCAAGCAATGACCATGAACATCATGCTCATTTAAATAGTATTGATAAACCGATACAAATTCCTCTTATTTGTAATACTGGGAGTTTAAAAGAACTAAGTATTCCAACAAAACTAAATATAAAAGGAGTTGATATTCAAGTCCTAGCTTTCATTGATACCGGTGCAACTAGTTCAACTATTTGCTCCAGCCTTGTTCCATACAAACATGTTACAAAAGTAGATAAACCTAAGCAAAGCGTCCAATTTGATGGAACAACAACTATAATAACAGACATTGTCAAAAATATAAACATATGTTTTACCAATACGTGCGGAGAATGGTCCCCATATTACAATATAAAACAATTTTGGGTCTTAGAATTAAACCTACAAGATATTAAATTAATACTTGGGTTAGATTTTTTATTAAATGATAATGGCAGTTTTTCATTTAATAAAGATTATATCCAAATTTCCAAAAAAACAACTCTTACACCTATACTCTCAGAGTTTGCAATTGAAAAGCATGGTGGGAATAAAGACACCCAAAAGACAAATTAACAAATTGCAATTGCCCAATTCCTGGCCAATGCAAAAACCTAAACCATATAACTCAAACAAATAATAGACATGAACAAAACAATTATGATTTTCTCACAACAAAGAATTATATTTATAAGAGAAAAGACTTAATAAACGATTTGAAAATGATAAATCCACAAGATATTAGTAAATTATTACTAACAAAAGATGACATTTACCAAATGATTTCTAAACTAGAAAAAATAGAAATCATAGGAGAAAAACCATTAAAATTTTGGGATAAAGATAAAATACAATGTAAACTAGAAATAATAAACCCAGACCTAACAATAAAAACTGGCTCTCCCAAATATGATAGTTGGATCATGGATGAATTTAAAATGCATATCAAAATACTTACTGATTTAAATATCATAAGAAAAACAGATTCAAGACATAGAACGGCAGCGTTCATTGTACAAAAAGAATCCGAAAGAAAACGTGGCCAGTCCAGAATGGTCATGAATTATACCAGACTTAATGACAATACCCATGAAGATGGATATTGTATACCAAACAAAGATGTTCTCATTAACAAAATACAAGGTTCAAATTGGTTTTCTAAATTTGATCTTAAATCAGGATTCTTGCAAGTTAAAATGCACCCAGACTCTATACCATGGACTGCATTCACATGCAGTGAAGGTCATTATGAATGGCTTGTCATGCCATTTGGATTAAAAAATGCACCACAAATTTTCCAAAGAAAAATGGACAATGTTTTCCAACATTGTAGCAAATACACTTGTGTTTACATTGATGATATCCTTGTTTTCTCAAAACAAAGCAAGAACATATATCACACTTATACAAGAAATAGCAAGCAAATTACAACCTTTAAGTTTACCATTACAAACAGAATATTTAATAATAGAAACAGACGGATCATCCTTAGGATGGGCTGGTATTTTATTAAGCAAAAAAAATAAATACGAAAACAAAACAACAGAAAAAATATGTAGATACACCTCTGGTATATACAAAGAAAAGGGTTATATGACATCGCTAGATTATGAAATTTTAGCCATAATAAATGTCCTTGAATCCTTCAAACTTTCATAATTTCACAAAAAGAAATAACAATCAGAACTGACTGTGAATCTATAGTAAAATATACAGAAAATAAAAAATACAAAGGAATACTAAATAATAGATGGCTCAAATTTAAAAATGTTGTAACAAATTGTGGAACAAATATACTTTGGGAACATATAAAAGGCAAAGATAATTTTTTGCCAGACAAACTTTCTAGGTTGTTACGATAATTCTACATTTTACTAATAGTCTATATGCAGATTGCAGAAAAACAAAAGACAAATATGGGAGAACAAGATCCTTCTATGCATCTCAAAGCATACTCAAAACAAAATAAGTTCCAAACAAAAATGAAAGTTACAGAAGAACAACAAATGGTTCTAGATAATATCTGGAACATGAAGACTTCACAGGAATCCAACAAACAGAAGCTGAGTGTTTTGTACACACTCTTACAAATTTTTACAAAGTTACAAGACAAAAAAATACCTCTATTATGGTCTTTTTACAGGTCCTGATGCTGGCCTATATGCCTCATGGGAACAGATCATAGTAAAAATAAATTTTCTAAAACAAAATCCCAGATATGGGAACCCACTTTACAAAGGTTTCATTACGTATGATGAAGCAATTACAGAATTACAAAAAACCTTTGGAGATGATTTTATTATTTCTGATGATATACAAAGTTTACAAAAAATATCTTTGTGGAAATTTACAAAGGAAGAAACTCTCGAGACTTCTTCTTCAATAAACTTGAGGCCTCAAACCTCTTATGCTTCAGCAACAAAAACTGCTACTACAAAAATGACAAATTTGGGGCAACCCAAAACAAATTTCCAACCACCATCTCTCACAACAAACCTCCACAAAAAATTGTTTTACCAAACTTCCCTGAACAAATGACTAGGGAATTACAATTCGTTTACCATATTCTGGAATAATCTCCAAATATGTTCAACAATATTTGTGAATTCTTCTCACAATATCCCACATTAAGAATGAAGGCGTACAAATCCATTGGGAGATAATGAGAAATTCCAATATACCTTGTACAAAAAAGCATTCCCAATGTTTACAAACAAATACAAATTGTCCTTGTACAATTATATGTGCTATCCCATAAGTTACATTAAACCTCAACAAGTACAAATACCTAATCCACAAAGACATAGTACTAGATCCCATGGTACTAATAAATTTTGGATTTGTCAAGAGAATTTATGCAGAGGAATGGATCCAAGATGACATGCCAGAACCTTTTGGAACTACCATAGAACAACTCACAAACATATTGGCTACAGACATATACATGGACTTCAAGTCCATACCACCTCATTTTGGCAAACATATTTTCGAACCCACAAAACATGCAGTACAGGTAAAAGCAAAGTTTCTTGATCCAGACTATGTAGATTGGGATGTAGACTACAAACCAGAAGTTATCCAATACAAAGAGATTAAGGAACAGGCCTATGAAAGATATAGAGCCACAAAAATTGTTGAAGAAGATGAATGGGATACAAAAAACAAATTTCTCTATACAGAAACCCCCATTACAAAAATATTTGTCACAAATATGCTAAGGGATCAAGGAATTCACCACAGGAGTTTCGACATATTCCATCCCAAACCTTCCCTAATACAAAACTATAGGAAGGAAAGACAAAGAAAAGGAAACAATGATGATGACATAGAATCAACTAATATGTCTACAGATGATTGAGATGACAGATTATTCTGCACTTGATAACTTTACAAAAACAAAGCCTACAAAGATTTCTTTCAGGAAAAGAAAGAATCTACTTTTTAAAAAGATGTAGCGTGATGGCTACCTTTTTATAAAACAAATGTAAAGTATGTACCTTTTTTAGTGTTTTTCAATAATGGAGAATATCTTTATCTCCACTATGTATTAACGGACACCTGTTTGGTTCTTGTATCCTTTCTCCATCTATATAAGGAGATGTAGTATGCTCTGTAAAATATAAAAAAATATAGCTACCACTGTAAGCCTTTATTGTAAACCTTCCATCTTAAATAAAAGCTTCTTTCTTTTTAATGGCCGCAACTCAGATGAATTCTAGCTAAACCCCAAAGTCAAAGCTCAAGAAAGGAACAGGTTTATCTTCGTTGAAAGTATGTAAGTGCCCTATTTTTTCCATTATCTGTCATATTTTATATCTTATTTTAGTTTATTAACTATTTTTGGAACTTCAAAAGTTCAATTGACACTATGACACCCTAATATCTTTATTTGAAGATTTTTTATACCGAGTTAAAATTACTTATAATTCCAACAGATGTACATCCGCTTGACAGAGCAAAGTACCCAATCAAAGTCGTTTAGACAGAGAGTCGTTAGGCATATAGGGGAAGAAACTCTTTAGGATAACAAGGTGAGGAATGAAAAAATAATAATAGCCCGGTTTATCAAAAATCTTTAAACAAGAAAGAAGGTTTGTTTGGTAAAAATGTTTTGAATTGTTTCAATCAAAAAATAATAATGGGGCCCTTACTATTTTCTATGAAAAAGACCTAAGTACTTTCTGAAAGCTTTGACTACTCTCTTTAAAAAAAAAGAGCTTGTTACAGACAAATTATTTTACAAAAAACTTTTTGCAACTAACAACTGTTATGGAAAAATTACAACAATATCTAGAAAAACAATTTTTAACAAACATAATAAAAATCACAAAAAATAGCCAACTTTCCAAAGACCAACAACATCAGATCCTAATGATATTCAAACAAAAATACACAACTGAATTAATAAATATTTTTGACTGCAAAACAAATCTATTACAAATATTCAATAACTTAACATATACAGAGAACCAGGAAATATCATAATAACAGAAAAATTCATGAAAGATTTCTACATGGAATGGAATAAATTTATAACAAACAAAAATAAAACAGACTTTGAAATCACAGACAAAAACGACTGGATAAACTAAGTATGAATAATTTACCTAGTATAAACACCATAGAATCATTACAAAAAATTTTAGAACAAAAATTTATGATAAAAATACTTTTTGTCCTAAAACAAACAAACATGAACATGGACCAACAATATAACATAGCCAAAATCTTCAAACATAAATACACTGAAAAACTCATAGAACTTTCAGATGAACCAAAGCTTGACAAAACCAAAGCTGTAACAAAAATAATGGATACCTATTATATTGTAAAACAACAAGAGACAAAAACAAAAGTCACAAACAAAATACTAGATTTAGTTTATGAAGAAAATTACAAAATTATCCAACAATATGTTCTTGATGAGAACAATAGATGGCTAAACAGACAGCTAGACCTATCTTGGACAGATGAGTGTAACATGTACAATGAATTTTACTAAAAGAGGAAAGTTACAAGATCGTGAAACAAAAATTAGAAGACTCTGAACAAAACAAAATGGAATGGGTTCCTAATTCCTATTTCACTAATCTACTTACTGCACCCTTGGGCTTTAAGCCTTCAAGTTGCCAGTAAGGTAACGAAGAACAAACAAATTATTCTGCATAGTATAATAAAGATTTTAACATACACAATAAAGTTCATCTCTGGATTTGCTTTTAGTATATATATCCAGGACATTATACAAAACATTTTAGTTATACTTACTAAATATACTAAATAATATACCAACTAAATATTTCACCCCCCCCCCTCTTTTTCTGGTATCGAACAGAATGAAAATGTTGGGGAGTATTGTTGGGTCCGGCCCGTTTTGGCTTCAGGTAGAAGGGGTAAATTTCAAAAAAAAAATCTCTATTTGGATCTTAATGGGCCAATGTGATATATTAACTAGCACTCGATCCAATCTATTTTTTTCCGGAAGGCTCGATCCAATCTATTTTATTAAAATAAAATCATACTTTATTTAAAATATTTCATATTTATTTAATTAATCATATTAATTAAATTTCTTAATATATATTTGTATATATTCACACACTAACATGATATCACAATAATGAATGAACATGTGTATAAGTATATATACATATAGATATTAAGATTTATATCTATTATATATGCATGTATGTTATACTTACAGATACATGTGATAAATTCACATGTATATCAGGAATATAAATGCCTAAGTATATACATATGTTTAAATATAGTATAATATAGATATATGGTTTGTATACATATATTGATAATACATCTACATGGGTCAAGGGTGAGCATGTATGAATATGTGAAATGAGATAAGATTAGTAACATTCAGATCTAACACTTTATGTCACCTCGATTTGAAATTGAATGAACCACTCGATGTTGCAACAATTAAATGAACCACCTTTAATTTATTTATTTTAATGTTAATTTCAAATAAAATCCCGGCCATTGGGAGTGGATGAAGAAGACGTGTTCGATTATAGAAGAGAATAGGAAAGAAGAGTAAAAAATTAAATGAAATTAATGTGGAAGATTTGTTTTTATAGAGAAAATGAAAACATTTCTCCTTCTTATGTTTAGAACCTTCCGTTGTTGATTCCAAATTAAATCTAGATCAACATTTAGACTAGTATTTGCCTTCTATGGTTAGCCAATCATACATTGCTCCTTTAATGGAAAAAATAGAATCCATGACCCATTGATTAGTGAAATATATTTAAAGCGTGTTTAAATATATATCGATATCGTATATCGATATGTGCATATATAACTTTTATATACATATCCAAATAATTACTGATAGTATTCAGAACATTTCTAGGAGCTATATCATTTACTAATAACACTACAAACATCAAATACAATAATAGTTAATATTTCTTAAATATTAATTACTTTAATTAATTTATAACGGTTTATAAACTAATTAAATCATGTGGTTTTACAGAGGTTTACAAATATGGTTTTGAGAGTCATAGATGTGAATTCAGTTAGCGATTAATATTGAACAATTGATATATTAACATTAATATGTCACTTTAGCTAGTGGTTTGATAGCTATCGCTTAGAGATCTTTTCGGTAATATCATATCTTATATTATCTTAATAACCAATAGTGACAATAATTTACACACGTTTTTTTCTCCAACACTATGTCACATTATGATGTATGGAATTAGGTATTGGTCAAATTTTAATGTTATCCACATTCAACTTGATTAGCCCATAAACAAAGTATTTGGTTCAATAATAACATTTATTATTAACTGTTCTGTTTTGGTTAGAGATTTTAGCTTTGTGTTGACTACAATCGATTGTAATACATTAGTCACTCGATGGATTGCTCTGTCGTGATTTAACTATAACCAAAGTGGAGTATCCACATTAAAGTTTCATGATATTCTCAAATAGAGGAAATTGTGTAACACCGTCACACTTAGATTTCTTAGTTGACCTGGTTGTTAACAACCAACAAAAAACTCTTGGATAAGTAATTCCATGGATATCCTATAACTACGAGTACGTAAGTACCCATAGTAGCCATGAGTAATACGCTGCTCAACATTTAAAAGAGTTACGTACTCTAGTCTCAACGGATGTACTAATATTTTTTCCTGACACATCTTGACTAGAAATATTTAAAAAAAATATTATTTTATTTTGTGACTAACTACTCATAATTGTAACTATTTTCAACTACAATCACGTAACATTTTATTTAAGATTTTTGTTATTAATATACTTTAAACCCGTGCAGTTAAAGCGCTTGGTGGTTCCAAAGCAGTGGAGGCGTAAAAGGTAATAGCAAAGATAAAACGAGGATATAACAGAAAATTATAGAGATGCAAAAACTTCTTTAAATATAAAATCAAATATTTAAAGTTAATTCATTCTCATTCTCACATTGTTAAAAAAATATTAATCTTATATAACAAAATAAAATGATATCTTAATTTAGTAGACCATGTTTGGTGACTACAATACGTTTTTAAGTTATATTGAGCACTTATATCATTGTCTTAAAATTAAATTTTTATCTTAACTTGGTTGATTTGGTTTTTAAGATAACTAGCCAAATCAACCATTTTATATGAGTATTGGTAAAGCGGATGCTAAAAAATATTGATTCAGCGGTTGTAGCGGAAAATAATAGAACTTAAAGCGGATCTACTTTTTGATAGCACTGTATTTGACTACGTGTATTTTACAAATTATATTTAGAACTATTTGAACCAAAAATAAAACAAATACCCAAAAGTGTAAGAGAATAGAGATTAAATGAAGAAAGTAAATGAAAAACTGAAGTAAAAACAAGCACAGACAAATTAATAGTGGTTCGACAATCTTGGCCTACGTCCACTTGAATGATTTTATTGTTTTTGCACTAGTTTTTGTGATTACAAGTAGGAGGGATCGGTAGGGATCCCATAGTACAATGGAGTTTGTGTGTAGTAGTAACATAAAGATACTTAAACGAAGCATTGCCCATGTATTTACAAGGTTAAACAACCAAATATCTTGCTGAAACTTCTCCTGCAGAACCTCGCCGCCAAGACCAAGTTCCCTTGAAAGTTTGGGCTCCAAATTCACTAAGGAGGGGGAACGATACTGATCCCTAAATACCTAGGCATGGTTGAGCGACTTCTTTTGTTGGCTCGCGTTGATATTGGCTTCATGTTTCCAAGGTTGTTTTGCATAGTTTCCTAGATGTTTTTTGGCCCAAGCGATGGATCTATGGAAGGTTGAATTGCTACTTTAGACTGTATGTAGATGTAACGTTTTGACTTTTCGTCGCTCGAAAATCGACATTAATACATTCACTATATCAACTGCCGAACAATCGAATGTCGAAAAAACCGAATTGTTATGGAGAAAAAGAAGAGGTAGAAGAAGACAGAAGGAAAAGAAAGAAGAAACAACAGAAACAGAGACAATATCAGAATCTCACATTCGCAGCGGAACAGCATATAATAGATAAATGAATAATCTTTAAATCAAAGAACTATGTCATTTTATACATTACATCATCATCAAAGTTTACAACAATAGTATACAACACAGCTGGACAGTTATATGAACTTGTCCATATACAGAATACACAGCGGAATAAAATAATATCATATATAAGTGATACGTCTCGCCATCCAGCTCGCCAATTGAGCTCCATAGCATCTCCTGAATACAGAATAATCTGATAACCTAACTCTAGACTGCCCGTATGGAAAATGATGGGCACCCAGAGTTTAGGAAGGAAACAATAAACTCCAGGTCAGTCATGGTGACTGGTGTGAGAACTAAAACAGTTTATCTTTAAAACACACAACAAAAGAATTTTTAACATTGAAATCCGCAATGCTTTTGGAAAATGAAGCTACCATAAGACCTCCCACCACACACACAATGTAATCGCAGACTTGGAGGAGATTTCTTCTTATGATAGTCAAAAATGCTTACTACGCAAAACAAATCATTTTTGATATTATTACTAGTGCATAGTGTAAAATTCTTTCGAAAATACAATATTAATCTTAGCCAGCATAGGTACCATTATATTATGCCTGCTATAGCTACCTCCTGAGGAGACAGGTTATACAATTTCAATCGTAAAGGGTTCGTATTGTTTCTTTGGATTTTCCAACAAATGGTCGGGCTAAGGAACTTCCTATGCCACGTAGGAAACGCCTCTGGCTGGACGCTCCGAGAGACAAACTGCTCTCTGCCAAACAAGGCCGGGTTACCCCTGTAACTAGGTAACTCACGAATATGTCATCATCCGGTCCTTTAGGACCTTTATCCGAGCGCTCGGTAACCAACATCACACATAATAAATAAGGTGTGTCCACATGAGTAAGTACCTGGGCTCCATACCATGATACCACCCCTTTCCAGAAGGAAATGACATACCCTAAAGGGCGCGACCCTCATAACCTTGCCGCAACATTCCTGTTTCGACCATTTCCGGGTTGTTGAGCCCCTAACGAAGTCTCGTCCACAAAGCTACGCTTTATACAAAAGCTATGCTTTGGGTCAAACAAATGATAAAAGTAATGATCACAAAGATAAATGATCAAACAAATGATTATATCACAAATGATCAAACAATGATCATTTCACAGCAACACTCAGCATGCCACATTACCAAATTGGGAATATATCGCTGATAACCTTCAACTACATAACCTCTGAGCTCGTACGTCTCAGAGAAGGGTGTTAAGCTAAGAGAATAAATTCTCCGCCACCAACAGAAATGTATTTGAAAGAAATCAGCTTTACATCTCAAAATGTAATGTCAGACACATAACCATACAAGTCTGTTCCGGGTTCGAACAGAACCGAAGGCACTTCCAAAAGAAGCCCTTGCAATCCGGATATTCACAATCCCGATAAAACTTCCCATCACAAAGGAAATCTCTATACCGTAGCTAACGGTGCAGAGACAATCGATAGGTCATCCTATCGTTTTCACAAATACTCGGTCTTCACCACCGGTCTTTAATATGATCCATATCGTCGTATCACAAATTCGGAATGGGTTATACGACACAAAGGTCCTTTCCCGGTTAACCCGAATAGTGAGCGCTTATTCAAAAATAAGTGTGGCATTCAAATTCAAGCAAATCACAACAAATACCCATTCAAGGTAATTATTGATAGTCGGTTATTTAACTATCAATAGGTCTGCACAACATCATCAGATTCCAAATAATTTTCCAAATTATTTATCTTCCAAAAATATCTTTACAAGATATATAATTTCCACACTTCGATTATTTGAAAACAATTTCAAATCAATTTCCACATTTCAATTTATCTTTGAAGATAAATCTCAAAACATTTCACTTCATATTGGAAAAGCATTTCCATACCTATTTAATAATAGGTAATTCACAAATCCATTTATTTTCAACATTTGAAAATATTCAATATACTTAAATCCAGTTAAGTATATATTTATTCTTTAAGGAAATCATTCTCTTTCACAAATTTTATTTGAGTCAAAACGAATGTTACGTAAAACATTGTTACGACAACTCAAAATCACTAGTATAAGGATTCGAAATTTAGGTAGATATATATAAATCCCAATACTATATAAAACATTTCCTTTCGGAAACCATTTACTATAACAACAGTGTTGTAGTCCACCATTTCCTTATTCCTCGAAACGTCTATTTCAACAATAAATGTTGAAATCTATGTTTTCGATACTTAACACGTTTTAAAACATCTTTTTAAAACAATTACTTCATTTCGTAATATCACTTCTCTAAAACACATCCATTTTATTTAATAATATATTCACTGTCCAAAATCGTGAATATACTTTATTTACCCAATTCAATGTTTTCACACATTTATTTTAAAGGATTATCCACTGTCTAAAATCGTGGATATAATTCCTTTAATTAACTTCCAAAATTCATTTATCAAAATAAGTGATTTCGAATTTATAAAACAATGTTTATAAATTCCAATTCTATTTATAAAAACTTCGATTTATAAAAAATCCTTGAATTAACAAATTCGATTTATAACTCAATTTTATACCAAAAATCTAATTTATAAGTTAACTACTTATAAATCTTTTATTTTACAAAAATCTATTCATTTTATAACTTCACATTATAAATCTATTAATTTCATTCACTTATGAAATCCATTTATACTTTCTTTTAACATTTATAAAAACTCATTTTATAATTCCAATATTTTAATTTATAAATATCAATTTTATAAATCTTTTATATAAATCATTTATAATAATTCAAAAATCCCAATTTAAAATCAAAATTGTTATTTTTAAACTTCAAAAATGGATCCGATGATGCAACAACACCAAATAGTCAATCACAGCATCCAAACATCATATATCATCATATGATAACAGAATATATAACAATATCTGTAATTAAATCACTACGGTGAGGAATCCAGTCGGATCCCTCCAACCTGTTTCACTGCATCCACAGATGTTAGCACAATACCAATTTCACATCAATGTGAAATTATCGCGGTATATGAGATTCATAAATATTATCTGCTATTATGCGGCGCAATAGGGTCTCATCCGCTATACAATGCGGGAAATCAACAACTCCAATATATACATATTCCAATATATATATATTGCTACATACATATATAATACCAATTCCACTTCAATGTGAAATTATCGCGGTATATGTTTTTAATAATTAACATCCGCTTACTAACGGCGTATAATGTCTATTTATCACAATAGATAACAGTCATCATCCAATTCACACAATCAAGCACTATCAACAATTTTAAATCTAACTATTTAAAATTTAAATTGAAATAAAACATTCGATTGAGTGAGGAGTTCTCACCTTGATTTCAATTCCGTTCCAGTTTTTTATTTCGAATAAATTAAACCGAACCGTTCGATATAATCAAAAAAATTAGCTTGCTCAAACTAATCCCAGACCTGCGTTGCAGCGTAGAGCGCGACACTGCGATTCTGGCGTCGCCGGTTTCGTCGAATTCTCAACAAATCTCGGCCCTTCAATTTCTTTACCATCAGATCTTGGCCGCGTGCTTAGCCTTCTCCCCCTCCGTTCGTTCCCAGGCATTATTCACGCGAGAACCCAAACGAGCCACCTCTAAACCCTAATCACGCAACCTCCTTCGCTCGACTTCCACTCGATCAAGCACCCCACTTACGTGCGCCTAGCCTAGCTCCTCCCACGCCTGAAAATTTGCCGAGCTCGGTCGACTCTTTTGCCCTAAAAATGAGCTCGAACCCGCTGCTTTCACACACGAACTGCCGTCGATTGGTGAAGTTGTTTTAGATCGTGACCGTTGGATACGTAGCTCTCGACGAGCTCTACGTTTTTCTAGTTGGAAGGTTAAGCTAATTGTCGAAGGATTTGGAGAAAATGAGGAAAGAAGTGTGCGAATTTCTGGCCATTAAAAACATAGATGGCGGCTGGCTTTGAGATGAAACCCTAGGGTTTTCCTTTGAGCGTATATATATACGTATATAAATGATATTAAATTTATTTTATAACGACTTTTTCAAACGATCTCCAAATCACACGTGCCGCCTGGCGTTCGTAAGGTTTACCCCGTGTTCCGAACACAATGGAACGTGCTTCGGAGGCTAATTCGATCATATGTGAGAGTTGCGGAAATAAACAGTCAAATTTAAATTAAACCGATTTAAACCGATTTTGATGTGTTTTGGCTTGCCCCGGACAAACGATAACTCCGATTGCTACGAAAATTGAAATCCGATAATAACAAACTATTACGGATCCAATGAAACTAGTTTCGTCCAATTCTGAGACTGTCCCAAAAATGGCTAATTTCACTAGTCAATTAAATATTAAAATATTCAATTTTCACAGATTAACTCTAAATTCAATTTTAAAAGTTCTATAACATCACTATAACTTCAATATGATTTAATATAACTTCATAAATCATTTTCATTCACATTAAATCCAGATTTCAATTATTTCTGGAATTTCAACTATTAAATTGCCGATTTAATTATCCAATTAAATCCAGATATTCGAAAAATAAATTATTCAACTTATTAATTTCACTTATTAATATTCAAAATTAATTAAATATTCGAATTTCAAATATCAAAAATTCTGGGTCGTTACAGTAGAGATCGTCTATAAGACGCATAGGAACTCTGGAACAACACTTGAAGCAGACTCTATGTAGATAGAGACGAGTGTCATAGGAGTGGGGGCCACTTTGGATGAATCCTTAGGGATCGGTATCGATCCCCTATGTAAGGTGAAGCATTTAGTGAATTCTAGCATGTCGTTTTCCTTAGTTTGTTAGACCGTCATCTCGTGGTCTTGATTGTACTTAGTTTTGAGCTTTGTAGTCATCTCTTCGAGCTTCTTGCCTTGATAACTTTAAGTTCAATTCATCTAATCCATCCAAATATTGCATGGTCAAAAGGCTGGATAACATTTACCCTCCAAAGTACATCTTGTTCCAAGGTTGCTAAACTTCAAGGGTCCGATCATGGACCGTAGAAGTTTGGTCAAAACCTAACACCGGGTACCTGCACACCTGCAATGGCTTTAATCAATTATGCATAAATTTATTTTTAAGTGAAATAGCATCGCAAGTGTTTGCTATTCCATGCCCTCGGGAGTGAAATCCCGTCAATCATCGTAAGCCTGAAAGTTTCATCTCCAAGCTTTTGCTCAATTGTGCATGGACCTTCCTAACTCGGGCACAAGTTCCGAGGGCTTGGGAAGATTCGTTTGAGGACCAAGCCACTAATTTCAAAGGTCTGATTCCTGATCTTGGCATTGTAATACCGGGTGACTTGGTGCCGGTGCGTAGCTGCTCTCAACTTAGCTTTATCGCGGTTCTCATTGATCATATCAAGAGACACCAGCAAGAGTTGTTCATTAGTCCATGGATTGTAGTGAGTCACTCGATAATAAGATACTTTCAGTTTAACCGGAATCATAGCCGCTGATCCGTCGGCTAGGGCGAATGGAAAGTGGCCAGTCGCTGACTTATGGGTTGTTCGGTAAGCCCATAGTACTAATGGAAGTTCATCGACCCACTTTCCCTTGGCCTTTTCCAATCACTTCTTAAGAATGGACTTGATAATCTTGTTTACAGCTTCAACCTATTCATTTGCCTAGGGGTGTGCCATTGTAGCAAATCTTCTCTCTATGCGATGTCAATGGTAGAAATCTTTGAATTCAATACTGTCTAATTGGGTCCCGTTATCGGTAACGGTTGTCTATGGAACTCCAAAGCGGTAGATGGTATTCCGAACAAGAAAGTTGATTACTTTCTTTGTCGTTATTGTGGCTAACGACTCTGCCTCATCCCATTTTGTGAAGTAATCAACTACAATGATGGCGTACTTCACGCCACCTTTAAATATCGGCAACACACCGATGATATCAATTCCTCAAACTGAAAACGGCCATGGACTGACCATTTATTAATCTCTATTAGCGGGGCTCTTGGAATTTTATTGAATCTCTGGCGCTTGTTACACTTTCGGGTGTAATTAGTTGCGCCTTGGTTAACCGTTGGCCAGAAGTATCCGTAGCGGAGGATCTTCTTCATTGGGGTTTGCCCCCCGGTGTGGTCTCCACAGGCCCCTTCATGAACTTCTTTTAGAATTCGCTTGGCCTAGTTGTGAGCGATACACCAAAGCATAGAATAGAGAAACCCTTCCTGTAAAGTACTCCTTCCTGCATGTTATATTTCGAAGCTTAACGAAGGATTTCTCGTCGATCGTTCCTTCTGTCTGGAAGAATTCCTCTCTACAAGTAGTCTTTTATTGGAGTCATCCATGACTCCTTTTCTGGTTTAGCCTTCGAAATCCAACCGACATCCATCCGGTCGACACTCGAAGCTATAATACTTCCACTGGAACCAAGCCCATAAGCTGCCATCTTCTGAACTAGTCAACTTAATTGGTGAGTCGGCCATTTCATTTTCCTCTCTGGGATTTTGAGTGCGATCGCGCCTGCCTCTAGGCGTTGATCGAGATTAACCACTTAGGATAGTAGTTCAGATACCCCTTTCTGGGTAGCGGTTTTCGATTGCGCCAAGCTCCGGGTGCTAGTTTAAGTTAGCTACTTAAGAACGTAGTTCGTACATCCTCAGCCAGGATGTTTATTTCCAATCGCGCCTGACTCGGGGCAAAGTGTTGAGGATTGGACGGTCTTATCACGTCCATTTCAGTTTATACTCATGCTCCTAATCCGAGGACAAGAGTAGAGAGAGTGAACAATCGATGTTCGTTTTGATTTATGCTCATGCCCCCACATCGAGGGAAAGAGTAACAGTCATGTCACATTGATTTTAGGTTTGTACTCCTACACCCATATCGAGGGTGAGAGTTAATGCACGGACGGTCATATCACATCCGGTTTGAGTTTATACTCCTGCCCCAATCCGAGGACAAGAGTTGGCTGATGGATGGTTGGATCACGTCCATTTAGTTTATACTTCTGCCCTCTATCTGAGGACAAGTGTTAGCTGGCATCAATCTTCCGATACCAAGAAGAACTTCCTGGTTCCGATCATGGACCGTAGAAGCTTGGTTGGCACCTATCTCCGGGTACCTGCATACCTGCACTATTCACATGTAGGTTCATTCGAGTCAGTCAAGTCACAAATCTTAAGTAATGAAAAAACGAAGTCTCTGACTCAGAAAGTCATTTTATTCTATGAAAGATGGAAAATGACAGGTTCTATCTTGGACCTTCTCAACGTTGCCGGAGCAACGCCAGTTCTCAAAAGGTTGGGGATCGAATGTGACCGTCGACCCAACAGTTCGGATCTTCTCAACATTGCCGCAGCAACATCGGTTCTCAGAAGGTTAAGAGATCAAATGTGATCGTCGACCTCGCGGTTAGGACCTTCCCAGCGTTGCCAGAGCAACGCCGGTTCTAAGAAGGTTAAGGGACCGAACGTGACCGTCAACCCGGCGGTTAGGACCTTCCCAGCGTTGTCGGAACAACACCGGTTCTCAAAAGGTTGGGGGTCGAATGTGACCGTCGACCCGAAGGTTAATGAGTCTACACCCCCCCCCCCCCGTCCATCATTCGTGGACAAAAGAGCGTTCCTTGGTTGTGTTGATGGTTTCGCGGCACATAATTTTTTGCTTGTAAGAACACGATTCCGTTGGTTCAAGATGCAGGTATTATTGCTGAGTAGAAGAAATGACAAGACCTGCCTATTTACAATGCCCCTAGTGTCTCTGGGAGGCCTATTTGCGAAAGTAAATTAGATAATGAAGGGCGGCATTGTCATAGGCTACTGCTTCATCTATGGGTGACCGGTTAGTTGATGACCGGTCTTTCATCAACTCGTCTTGGCCCCTGACTACTGGATTCAGATAGTTCTCCTGGAGCAAGTTATGTCCGTTAGTTTTATGGAAACGACAATATTTTCCTGAGCGCTTCTGTTCATCAGTCGCCTCTCTCCGAGGCGGCTTCTTGTACTGCTTCATCCTTGCATGGCAAGGTAGATGTTTTCCAACGTATCGTTCAAAGGTGTATATTCTTCTTATCTGAAGTTCCTCGGGCGCTCGTTGTTAATGTTGTGTTGCCCACATGGAGCTTAATTCCACTTCCTTTGATTGTTAGAGTCCTCGGCATTAACAGTTGAGTTCGCAAAGTTTCCTCCGGTCTGCTTCACAGTGACATTACTTTGTATTACTTCAGCCGAACCCCCGGCATCATTCCTTTGAGGACGTTTGCCTGCTCTTTCCAAACGTAAGTACTCGTTGGCATTTCTAAAAAAACATCAATCGTTGATGGGGTTTTCCTTTCCAACCATTCCCCGAAATCCGTATCGGAATGAATCCTCCTAATCAGTTCCATTGGCACTATGTCATCCTTGGGATCTGTAATATCTGTCATGGCCATGTGGAACCGATTCAAGAAATCCTTTAGCGACTCTCCATCGGCTTGGATGAGATTTGATAAGGACATCACATGTTTCGTAGATGAAGTGTGTAAGCGAAACTGCTCTAGAAACTTTCGTGACAACTCAGCGAAAGTCGATATGAACCTCGACGGGAGTCGAATGAACCACATCGTAGCTACTCTTAAGAAAATCGAAAAACACCGGCATTTCATGGCATCTGAGCCCTAACTGAATCCATATGCCACTCATATCTCGCCAAGTGTTGCTTAGGATCTATTATTCCTTCGTACAACGGCATTATCGGCATTGCAAATCTCCGGGAATATCTCTCACGTAGAATGTTCTTAGTAAATGGAATCCGACTGAGGTACCCCATTCATCGTTGCTTCTAAAATGATTTTCACTAACAATTCTCCTGACCATATTTCCAGATAGTTCGGATTAACAAATTCGACTGAACGACGGTGATCGGGACCCGCCCCGAGCGTTCGGCCCGGCGAACGCTCTCGGGAAGGTTCTCGATACCTAGGCTTCCCGGTCACCAAGGGTTCCATTCGTCCAACAGCCCCCCTGCCGCTTTGATTCTCGTGCGTCGTATTATCAACTGCGGCTCGATACTCCAGACTCTGACCATCAACAACACGTCTAGAGGTCACATCCATGTCGCCTTCCAAATGATGGGCACTGGGCCCACGATAAGTGGGGTCGATACTGATTTGTCCTCTAGGGTCGGTACTGATCCACGTATGTGTGCCTTATGTCGATATTCTCCCTTGGTACGACGCTCCAGTGGTGTTTTGGGCCCTCTTCTGCCTTCTGTCCCTTCATCTCCACTCGGACGATGAGAAACTTTCAAATGAAGAGGTAGATTCTCTTCTACTCCTTCCACCGCTATTTTAAGTTAGTTCATTCACCAATCTCAAGCTTCGCTGCATTGTTTGATTCATCTCATTCTGACTAGCCTGGAATCTATCTTCCATTTGCTTCATTATCCTATTCATCTCCACTCTGGTCACAACTTCAGCTGGAGTCTAGATCTCGGGTTGAGTTGGCTGAGCAACTTCATCTATAAGCGGAGGATTGTGATTCTCAGCATCACTAGTAATAGTTATGGTAGTTATGGTACGTTGTTCTTTACTTGATGGGGTCATGGCAGAAAGCTTCTAGTAGATGATTGAAAATCTGAGTTGTAGAATTAAAAGGCAGAGAAACTGAATCTATCTCTTGGATATAGGAAATCCAATAATAGATGATGAATTCAAATAGCCTGGGAATCTCTTTTCTCAGTAAAAACACCAAAATGTTTAAACCAAAAATGACACAAACACCCAAAAGAGTAAGAGAGGAGATTAAATGAAAATGAAAAGCAGAAGTAAAATCAAGCACACACAAATTTATAATTGTTCGACAATCTTGACATGCATCTACTTAAATGATTTTGTTGCTTTTACACTAGTTTTTGTGATTAAAGTAAGAGGGATCCGTAGAGATCTCAAAGTACAATGGAGTTTGTGTGTAGCAGCAGCACAAAGTTCCTTAGAATGAATTGTCCATGTATTTATAGGAAAAACGACCAAATATCTCACTAAAATTTCTTCTGCAGGACTTGCTGTCAAGACCAAGTCCCCCAAAAAGTTTGGGCTCCAAATTCACTAAAAAGAAAGATCGGTACCGATCCCTAAATACTTAGGCATGGATCGAGCCACTTCTTGTGCTGACTCACGTTGATGTTGACTTTATGTTTTCAAGGTTTTTTCGCATAGTTGCCTAGATTTTTTTGTCCAAACAATGAATCTACAAAAGATTGAATTGCTGCTTTAAACCGCACGTGGAGATTGCCAATACGACGCATAGGAACTCCAGAACAACAATTGAATCATGTTTTATGTAGATAGAGAAGAGTGTCATAAAAGTAATAGCCACTCTGGATGTACCCTTAAGGATCGATATCGATCCCCTAGGTAGGATATCTAGGTAGGATATCGATCCCCTAGGTAGGATGAAGCACTAATTCTAACATGTTATTTTCCCTAGTTAGTTCTACGTCATCTGATGATCTTGATTGTACTTGAGTTTTAAGCTTTTTAGTCAACTCCCCGAAACTTTTGCCTTGATAACTTAAAGTTGATTCGTCCAGATGAAAAACAAAAACGATGCTTCATCAACCTGTTATTATAGTCACGGATCGTACGGCATTATTAGAAATAAACGGAGGATATCCAGGGGCCATTTGAATTCGTTGACTATGTCATCTGCCGATTGTAAATCAGGCTCTGGGAACCGGTTGTTTTAGCATTTCCGTAATACAATTGCTCCAAAACATATCAATAACTATTTCAGTGTATAGGACGGAAATATCGATTTTGAAATACGCAAAGAGTTAAAATCAGACTCGGATTATAATACTGAACGGAGCGATCCAGGAATTAAAATCACCAGACCAAACCCGTTGGCAGACTGCCATGTAAAATGATATACTTATTCAGAAAAAATCATAAATGATCGACTTTGTAATAAATTTTGAAAAGCGGTTGAAATTGATAAACGAACTGAAACTTCGAGAATAAAGAAAGAAACCCAAACAAGCATCCTTCACATTCCACCATTCAAATATCTCAAACTAACACTATTGTCCACAAGATAACCAGATGGTCAAAACTGTTTAACCTAATCAAATTACCTACTTGATTTGTATAGAAACAAATACCATAGAATTCTAGAAATTAAAATACTTGAGAAATACAAAGAAGAGAAACACAAAAGCAAAGATCTTAAAATACTTGAGAAAAGGTTTTGTTCTGATTTTCTAGCATATATCACAGAATTCTAATATCAATTCATAAAGCATGCTAAAATCGATCAAAAATGCTACAGCACCAGATCCACAACATCAAACTTAGAAACCAAACAAGAGACACAAAAGCATAAATCCGAACCATAAAATCAAATCTAGTTCCTCCAATTACCGTCAGAGTCACCTCCTCCCCTCGAGTATCTCGATCCACCACCTTCACCTCCATAACCGCCACTACCTCCACCACGACTGTATCCGCCGCCGCCGCCATAACCACCGCCGCCACCCTCACGGCGTTGACTGTATCCTCCTCCACCACCTCCTTCACGTCGCTGACCACCGCCTCCACCGCCTGAGCCACGCGACTGCGCCTCATTCACTGTGATGCTCCTGCCGTCAAGATTCTGGCCATTCATTCCTTCAATTGCTTCACGCATCGACTGCTCCGAGTTGAAGGTAACAAATCCGAACCCTCTGGACCTACCGGTTTCCCGATCGTTGATGATCTGGCAGTAATTTTAAGATTGATTAGGTTCGCAGATCTCGAGGAAATAAAATAATGAATAAAATATCGCTTAAATTCAAAATCTAACCTTGGATTCGACAACGTCGCCAAACTGGCTGAAAACCTTTTCTAGAGCTTGGTCATCCGTAGCCCATGCTAAGCCTCCGACGAAGCAACGGTACTCAACTTCAGCCATTAAGGAACTTGAGACGAGGTAACGGAGGTGAGTATGTTTGGAAGAGGTGGAAGAAACCCGCCTCTAATTACCCTGAGAAAGTAGCATAACGCAAACCCTAAATTTATAGAGTGGCAGAGGGCGGTGATATTAAGAGATGTCGTCACCTGTTGTGAGCATACAGCGATTAGTGGGATTTAAATTGGTATTTTAGTAGCAAAATATCTTTTCTTTTAGATAACGATCGATTGTGTTTTCGTGTTTTGGAATATTGCGGCTTAGATATTTTCATTGTGATATTTTTACAGTCCTTTACTTTTTTGTTAAGGACTTATTTATAATATTTCAAACTGTTATTTTGTTACTGAGCTTTCTAAATTCACACACTTCCAAAAAAGTTTATCAAAGGCTGAAAATCAAAATAGTAAGTTTTAAAAAAAAGCATCGAGAGGGGATGAAAAGATTATTTGAAATAGGTATTATAACACAAACAGGAATACCTTGTTCAGTTAAGGAAATAGACTGATCTAGCCATAACACAAACAAGCATATTCGGAAATTTGAATCAATGGAGAAGGAACTTTAAAAAATAACCATACTTTTATAATCAAAATGAACATGATTTTGATCCCAAAAATTCATATATTAATATTCAATTTAAACATGATAAAATTTACAGTATGTTATATGAAATAACTCAACATATTATTTTTTATATTCTATAAAGAAATTCCTAAAAACTAATCAAAAGACAAACAGTGAGTTATACTTTTGCTAGGAAACTTAAAAAAAATACCAAGTTTAATTATTCGATCATATTAAGGACAGACATTTGGTTTATGCTAATTGAATCAGTCATAGCAGCAATTGATAATCAATTCGAATACGGAAGCATTACAAATAAATGAAACGGATATTCAAAGCCGATAAAATTTCTGATGTCCATGTACTTAAAATGAATATAAAAAATTAAAGCATTTTTGAAATTCGATTTCATATAGTAAAAATCCTTAAATCATGCTATTTTTTAGTTTTCAGTTTTAAATCACATTATTACCACTTCGCTTGGTAGGATTGTGGAAAATTAGAAAGTATTGTCGATAACTTTCGATTTTCAGATTTGAAAAGACCTCTTTGTTTGGTAGTATTGAAAACGTTTTAATTGTTCTTCATTTGAGAAGCGAGAATGGTAAATTCTTTATGTCTTTGATTTTACTGTGCTACCTTGAAGAAAAACATAACTTATATAATTGCATTAGTCCTACTAGACCACAAAACCCAATTCCATAGTAAATAAAAAAATCAAGAGGGGGCGACCGCCCCTACTTGGCCTCATATAAGTACGCCCATGCAAACAAGTATGACTTGTCCAAGGAACTTTGATCGGTCCACTTGTTTCGATGGTTGGTTGAGTGAACATAGGACTAGTTGACAAAATGACGAAGTGTTCGTCGTTTTATGTATAAAACGGCCAAGGCTTCGCTGTTTTATTTAAAATGGTAAAGACGTCATCGTTTTATACTTAAAAAGCTCAAGGCTTTGCCGTTTTGTTTAGCCCACAACATTCAAAAAACGGTCATTTTAACTACTAGTTTAAAATTCTACACTATATACTGTCATATCCTCTTTCATTCATTAAACCAATTCTCGTTTAACACATTCTTCTTCTAGTACACGTGCACGTTCCGATGAAAAAATTCATAAGATTCCCAATGGCAAATGAAACTTGGACTTGTGTGTGTGTATGTATGTATGTATATTATATGCGCACTTTGATGTTGTAAGGTAGTTTGAGAGTTATATATACTTTGAGATGGGTGGGGTTGATGTGATTTGATATTTATGAAACATTTTGAGATGTTGTTGGATGGGTGAGGTTGATTTGACGTGATATTTGATACATTTTGAGATGTTGACGGATGTTTGTGATTTGGGGTATGTTGATAGATGTTTGTGGTTGGTTTATTGTATATATTGATGTTTTTTATTATTGATGTGATATATTTTGTGATATACTTGATTTGGGCTTTGATATATATGATTTATATATGTGAAATTGGGCTGCAATATATATTGTTAAATATGTGTTGGTTAGGGATGAAGTGTTGCTGTAATAAAAAAAATGCTTCAGATTATCGACGGTTGGAGGCGACTTTCAGGTTTTAGGTTTTTCGACGGCTTGTGATGGCTAGCGACAGTAAATGGTAAAGGCCTGATCTGCCATATGTGCTTGACGAGGCGTCGGCGGTCGTCGAAAAGTCGATGATAGTCGTCGAAATGATGTCAATGGAGCCGTCAAAAAGGTCTGTCGAAGAACAGTTGTTCGACGGTCAATATTTCGATGGCTATTTCCGTTGGCTTTCGACGGCCGCCGTTGGCAAATAGCCATCGGAATAACCGTTGTCTCTTATAGTGGGATTGAACAAAAGCAATGCTTCTAGGTCCATTGAATTTTTATTGTAATGACTTAAGATAGTAGCTACGTGTCAATAAGTTTAACTTAGTTGGTTGGTTCACATTAAGAGGTAAAGGTTACGAATTCGATCCTCGAAATCAACATTATTTTGCATTAATGAATCATGTTTAAAAAAATACTAGCTACCTAACTTTTTTTTTAGAATATATAATGTTGATCCTTACATTGAACAAAAATCGTATGATTGAACTGAGGAAGTGAGAGCCTACTCATACTTTACATTAACAACTTTCCTTTGACATTAACCTAATCTATATAGTGATTCCATCACTATAATGTAACCAGTGTTACAATCATTATAAGCCGTCAAAAGGCGTAAATTCTTGATTTTTTTTGCTTCCAACTGTCCTATATTGATTTGTTAAAAGCACTACAAATGCATGTTTTAATTATCCTTTTTTTGTGCTATAAAATTTTCAAGACTTTCTAATTTTGTTTTAAATATTATTTGTATGTCGCATACGGGCTACACTATATTTTTACTAAATTATCATTGAATATTTAGTTTCTAGTAGAAACATTACTATGATGAAATTTAACAATAATATTTCATTCAGTTCGTTTTTAGCAGAAATTTTTTATAATTTCAAACAATGTAATTTTCTTTTGAATAATTTGTTTTCAAAACATTAAACAAAGAGATTTTGATTGAAGGTAGTATTTGTTTAAGCAGCTTGGCCTTCGATAAACATGGCATGTCCGTCAACATTAATACATTTGTGCCACCCTCCACCATATAGAAAATGTTGATCTTGTAATTCTCTAAGATAATATAAAAATGATTCGATCAAGCTCAATAATATAAGCTCGCTATAATGATAAAAAAGTTGAATTTACTTTGTCTACATTTGAAATATATTTCGCAAACTGGAAATAATTAAGGAATGTTTAAACTTAATCGCATTAAACCAAAGTATACATGAACATTATAGGGTCAACAACACTACCATCATTCTTGCTTCTACCTTGTACACTGTCATATTCGCCAATCGAACATTCCACCAAAATGCATGGTAATAAAATATTCACCTCAATTCATTTATATTCAGCATCAGACTGTCAGAAACTATAAATGACAGCTTTAGATTTCAATGCTCTTTCTTCATGCTTATAGTCATTTCTTCGGTAGTAGCTTCAGCAATTAACAATTTCAGCATCACCCACTCTTCAGTCAGACCATTTGTCTTAGCTACACAATGACCAACTTCCTGCAATTAAGCTCAATATATATTAGCTCATTAAGTTAGTCGGCTTATTAATTCAGTGGTAGTCCAATCAGTCTACGTTAACCTAATTTACACCTAACTGCCCAGCTTGACTTTTACCTGACTACTTCATCCCAATTACAGTATTTACGATTATAGTAACCTATCAACCTACAACCCTTGCAATTATTGTAACTGCATATATTGTACAGTTACAGTATAGTGAAACTTTTTTGCTGCTTTTCTCTTACCTGACACTACACTGAAGGTACTCTCTCTAAACTAAACAACCACTTGTTGTTAAATAGTTAAAAACAAATCTATGTAAACATGAAATTGAATTTTCTCACGATTTCTTATACTTGAAGCACATATAGTGATATAGTATGGTTTCAATACTATTTACCTTTATTTTCATCAATAGTTGACCAAATGACATTAAATTTTATGTTTCAGCTGATTTATGATGAGTTTATAAGAGCATTTCCTCTTCCAACTGTATGAATGAAATATATCTAAAATTGGGACAATTTATGAAAATTTTGAAATTTGAGCATTCATATATTTAGAACTCAAATTAATATTGAGTTTCTTTCGCAAAAGTTGAAGCTTAATAGTCTTTTTTATTATATGGGGGATTCAGTTTCATTTTGGTCTCTCCTAAAACCAAAATGGAACGATCGAAATCTCAGCGTTTTGATCGAAACCTCAAACCTTTATTTTACCTTGGTAAATTTTTATTTATTGTTGAGTCGCTTACTAACATATGAGGCAGCATATCAGTCTCTATATTTGTTGTGAATCTTATGTTATAGACTACCAAAAAGTAGCAAGAAAGCATCAAAAACCAAAAAAAAAATGTTCCCAAAGTTTAACACTTATAAATTTTCATTCTCAATACGAAAATGCCGAGGAAGGAAATAAAATATTGGCAAAAACATAGACTGAATCTAGTAATAGTTTATTCCTTTAAATAGCATCCAAAGCGGGGATTTACATTAATTTGACCATATTTTCTTGTCTTCGGTACAAATAGCTTATAAATATTTTTCCAATTTAATTCATTGCCACAATTAAATGCATGTGTAATGAATTTGAAATGCTTATAAATTTTCTACTTATATTGTAAGTCAATTACCATTAAATGTGATATGTAGCTAAACATTTAAATTAGTACATGGGCCATGTACTTTCCCCTACAAAGGGTTAACCATGTTTAGTACTCAACCTCATTAGTCTCAGAAAGTTTGTGTCCAGAAGTTGCACCTCCAAGTTGTGGAATGATGCAGGATTTAAAATATGATAGGAAACCTTGTATTGAACTGCTATGCAACCAGGCATGCATCTATTACTACTGTCTTTAAAGTGGAAACCCTTTGCTTCAAACTATAAACATTATAAAGTTTAATATTTATATGCAAGTAGTTTTATACTTATGCATTCGCATTGCTCATGAATCATAATACACTGGAGAGCTTAGAACTCAACTGGATTGTACCTTTAAAGAGGCAGTAGTGGACATTGTGGTACTGAAGTGCCACTTACTGAGTCAGTTGCAAGTAAAAAAGGTTAAAATATGAACATATATATGCCTGCAATAATGAAATTCCACGCACCTTCCTTCCAAATTTCATGTTCTTGTTAATTGGTTATTTTAATTTATCTTGTCTCCTACACACATAAGCATTCTACCTGCTTTCCACATCAACCGTAGCTAGAGTTTCTCGGTCACAGAATATAATATAAAACAGTCAACTACTATACTTTAAATCAGTTAACGGGTAGAAGTTTCATGATGGCCAGATGTAAAACGTCCAGATGGACCAACATTTTTCTCACTTATCAAAAAGAAAATTAATATTTGCAGAAATATACTTCTATGTAGATGAGAAATCCTAAAATCGTGGTAGTAATACTTTTGAAATTCAAGATTATTTTGACCATATAACCATGTCGCCTAATCATTAAGAATGTTAGCTTTTTCAAATCGTTAGCTAAAATCATCGTAACCACATCTGAGATGTTGTTACTACAGTAAGATTTTTATTTTACCATATATCAAACTTTAGTTGACAATTTTTGATAACAAAAATGAGATGTAGTTACTTTTAATCGTTAGCTAAAAACCATGACTACAAAACTCTTTTAGGTTCGAATCTCGCTCAAATCATCGTAACCTGATGCAAGGTCAGCATAGAAATTTTGTAAATCCTCATAAATCAAATTTAAAGTTTTATATATAAAAAGACAAAGTAGTACCACGATTATTTAAAATTAAATATTATATGCATGAAACAAATGCACCATAGCTTAAAAAAGAATTATGAAGACATTGGTAAGTTTTGCAAAGTGTAAATTAGCTTAGGTTTTTCATGTAAAACCCGAGAGAACAAATTATGCCAGGAGGAATGAAATGAAAAAAAAATGGTAAAATGTTTATGGAAAATAGGATTGGATTATATTAGTGCAGCATTGCAATTTACAAAATTCGTGGACGAAAGATTCAAATTTCTTCTCATTAATACGGTATAAGTTTGAATATCATAACTTATAGGGCTTTAACAGTACTTTGTAAACTAATGGATGGTTACAGTACCAACCTTTAATAGTCTGGTGCAAGTTTGAACATTATAAAATAATGAGCCATAAAAACATTATTTATAGAGCTTTGTATTACTATAGTTATATCACCACCATGGTTATTATGGAATAAAAAACTTAAATTTTTGCAAGTATATAAAAGTAGTGACATCAATTGAAATAAACCAAAAGCCACTAATAGTGCAATTGCATTAACCTCCATAAAACTGAAATTGCAAATTTTGAACAATCAATTGATTTTTATATCAAGAATTTAATAAAGCCATTAATGCACATCCATTCACATTACAACCTTACCAATCTGGTAAACCATAAAAACACAAAAAACAACATTGCGATATACCTGAATTAACTCTATTAAGAACCACCTTTAGTGTGGATCCCAAATGAACATGTAAGGAAATAAGACGGTGTTGATTTTCGAGCTAAAAGCAAGAAACGTGTGAAATGCATGGTTTAATTTAATGAAATTATTTTTAAAAAAAAATAAAGAAAATAATGGATGTCTATAATTATCTGAAATTTTAGAAATAAAGTTTGCATAAAAAATATCAAAATTTCCACCCAAATTAATAAAGCATGTTTAGCCATACTAAAAATGTAAAAATGGAGCAAAAATTGATTTGCAAAGGTTTATTCCAATTCAAGTGCAATAATATTCATGAAAATTCTACATAAATTGAAACAATTCAAGGTTTTTGCTACCTAAGAAAATTAGTAGGGCACTAAATAAAGTAAAATTTATCAACCTTTTACCCGATAGAAAACCAATGACAATATATTTTTGTTTGCTTGACTATATATATTAAGAAAAAAAAACGAATGAACCAAAACAAAATGAAACCAATAATCTTAGAAATATAAAAGTTCATTTCATTTAGGCCGACGGAATCTAAAAACCAAACATTAAGATAATACAGAAAACAATATGTTGATAATAGTTTTACCTGAATAGGAATGAATTTGAGATCTTGTTAACCAACTTCTCCTCAAATCAAGGGAACGACTATTAGAAACAAAGTCTACATAAAAAATATCAAAATTTCCATCCAAATT
This sequence comes from Allium fistulosum, assembly GCA_030737815.1. Taxonomy (NCBI): domain Eukaryota; kingdom Viridiplantae; phylum Streptophyta; class Magnoliopsida; order Asparagales; family Amaryllidaceae; genus Allium; species Allium fistulosum. The sequence continues at coordinate 1,264,291,428 of CM060901.1, read as the reverse complement.
AATAAAGCAACAAACAATGTTTAGCTATCCATAAATAGCAAAAATTGAATTGCAAATGTTTATTCTAATTCAAGTGCAATCATATTCATGAAAATTGTACATTAATTGAAACAATTCAAGGTTCTTGCTTCATAGGAAAACAGAATCTAAAAACCAAACATTAAGATAATACGGAAAATTCAATGAAACAAAAATTAGGTCCGACCTTTTTTGGTCTTAATGATGCATACAATTTTAAAGTTTAACTAATAAAATTCAAAATAATGTAAAAAACAGTCTAATAAGAATATCGAACAGCTGGTGTTTTCAAAATTATTCAAGAGTACCAAAAATTAACCGATAATGATTTATTCCATCTTTTTTTTTCAAAATTGAGTGTTAATGCTACATTACCTCTTTAAAATGGGAAGTGGATAATGCACTCGTACAACGTGCAACTATTGTCGTCTATACCGTAGCCTAAGTGTAGCAAAAACTACATAAAACAATACTTATTATAAAACAACATTCATCATATTGACTGTTTATAAAAAGAACAAGAAGAAGAACAGTAGCCCAAACAAAACGTCAGTATAAAACTGAAGAGGGAAGAAAAAATCCAGTCGACCCAACAGGAAAAGTTGATACCCACAATTTAGCAACTCAAGCAACATCCAATCAGAACGAATAGAAAAACAGATGGTAAAAAAATAGAAACTGTAACGATTTCGAATTTTTCACGTTCGAAAAGCGACATCCATACTTTACATCATACTCGAATGCCGTAGATTCGACCGTTCAAATTCGATTCGCCGGAGCTTATAACATAGTTAAGTATGACAACACAGCGGAAGAAAAAGAATATATCAATATATATATAACATTGATACAATGACAGATACAAAAATCTGATACAATATGATACAACAGAATGATATAACAGATATCAATATACATCAGAGATATGATACAAGAAATAGCAGCGGAAAGAAAATAGATAACACCAGCAGCGGATAGAATATCTCCAATAGAATGCTCCAATCCATAGCTAGCGGAAAGCAAGGTCAGTCGTCCAAGGATTGACTAGCTCTAGATAATCTACTCAACTTGAATATCTGAGAAACCCAACTCTAGACTGCCCGTGTGGAAAATGGTGGGCACCCAGAGTTTAGGAAGGGAACAATAAACTCCGGATTAGTCATGGGACTGGTGTGAGCAACAAAAGCAGTTTATCTTTAAAAACAAATAGAAAAAGAATTTAAAGTCAATTCGCAATGCTTTTGGAAAATGAAACTACCATAAGGCCTCTCGCACACACACACAATGCAAACGCATAATCGGAGGAGATTTCTCCTTATGATAGTCAAAGATGCTTACTACGCAAAACAAATCATTGGATATTATTACTAGTGCATAGTGCAGAAAACATTTCGAAAGTATAATATTAATCTTAGCCAACATAGGCATTTCACACTATGCCTACTATAGCTACCATCTAAATAGTGGGGCGCCACCATAAGTAAATGGCAGGTTCTACAACTAATACCGTACAAGCTTCGTATTGGAAGATGGATTTCCAACAAATGGTCAGGCTAAGGAATTTCCTATGCCACGTAGGAACGCCTCTGGCTGGACGCTCCGAGAGACAACCTGCTCTCTGCCAAACAAGGCCGGCTACCCCCCTTCCCGGGGAATATACAAAACCTCAGATATGCCACCCCCGGTCCTTTGGGACCTTTATCCGAGCGCTCGGTATCCAACATCACACATAGAAAATAAAGTGTGTCCACATGAATAAGTATCTGGGCTCCATACCATGATACTACCCTTTTCCAGAAGGAATGGTCATACCCTAGGGAAGCTACCCCTGAAACCTTGCCGCACAATTCCTGTTTCGACCATTTCCGGTTTGTGAGGTTCGGCAAAGTCTCGTCCACAAAGCTACGCTTTGGCACAAAGCCATGCTTTGGGTCAACAGATGATCAAAGTAATGATCACAAAGATAAATGATCAAACAAATGATCATATCACAAATGATCAAACAATGATCATCACATAGCAACACTCAGCATGTCACATTACCAAATTGGAAATATATCGCTGATAACCTTCAACTACATAACCTCTGAGCTCATACATCTCAGAGAAGGGTGTTAAGCTAAGAGAATAAATTCTCCCCCACCAAACAGAAATGCATTTGAAAGAAATCTGCTTTATATCTCAAAGTGTAGTGTCAGACATGTAACCATACAAGTCTGTTCCGGGTTCGAACAAAACCGAAGGCACTTCTTACGAAGCCCTTGCAATCCGGGTATCCACAATCCCGATTAGACTTCCCATCACTTAGGAAATCTCTATACCGGCGCGACTTAGTGCAGAGACAATCGACGAGTTATCCTTTCGTTCTCGTGAATATCCGGTCTTCACCACCGGTCTTCAATTGCTATCCATATACGACGTATCACTTATTCGGAATGGATTGTATGACACAAAGGTCCTCTCCCGGTTAATCCGAATAATGAGCGCAATATTTAAAAACATATGGATAATAGGATTTCAATTAAGTCACAATTTATTCCCCAAAATCTTTCTTTTCAATGGTTTAAACAAATTACCATTTCAAATCTTTTAAAACAAAAAGATTTATTCCACAAAAGTTTACGCAGTTTCACAAAGATAGATTTACAAATCGATTTCCACTTCAATCGGATTAACACACAAAATTTTATTAAGTTTTTTAAAAATAACTTTCACAATTGAAACCCATTTCAAAGCTTTCAGTTCAAATTCCAAAACTGTTTGGATTCACAAATTCAATCTTTTAAAATTGTCAAAAATCTATGACTTAACTGATTTCCACGTGAAATCCATATTTGTGTGTGTATGGTGTAGTCCAGGGGTTTCACACACAATAGTGCAACAATATTAAATCATCACAGATCAGAATACAGAAATATAATTGATAAGCAATATGAACTATAACGCTCATCTTCCATTCACAAATCACGGATATATAAAGGTCACCGATAATAAATTACAGGTCACAACACAAATCAGGATATATCACAAAGCATCACATATCAGGAAATATCAAACAATTCAATCATTCAATAGAATCCAAACATCCGTAAGTAGGATCAATTTAATTATCTGATAAATTTAAATCAGATTTAAAATCCTATGAATAAATTACTAATCCTGGTTAATTAATCATTAATTACAAACCATTTTAATTAATTATCCTTTAATTAATTAATTAACCTTTAATCATTAAATAATTAACCTTTAATTATTAAATTATCCTTTAATTAATTATCTTTAATTAATTATAATTAAGTGATCATCCTTAATCGATTTCATTAATTAATTAACCTTTAATTATTTATCCTTAATTAATTATTCTTAATTACAAATTAATTTAACCTTAATTAATTTTTTTCCCTTAATTAATCACATTAAATTAATTATTTAATTACTTTAATTAATAACCTTAATAAATCAATTAACCTTTAATCGTTAAATAATCAACCTTTAATTATTTAATCATTCTTCCATTAATTAACCTTAATTAATTACATTAATTAATTAACCCTTAATTAATTACTATTTAATTAATTATTCTTAATTGTTTACAATAAGTGATTACCCTAATCACTTAATCAACTTAAATCATTAATTACTATTTAATTAATTACAATAATAGATTAATTAATCCTTATTTAATAATCATCCCTTAATCATCTTCATTAAATAAAATAGCCTTTAATTAATAAATCATTTCCTTAATTTTTCTTTAAATACTGTGTTGCCCGAGTCTTTCGAAAACCCTTAACAATTTTTTTTTAAAACTTAGATAAACACTCATCATTTACAAAGAAGTAGTTTTAAATTTTCAATAACACTTGTTGGGTATTAAAGCTTAAAGCCTGTTTTCAAAGACCTGAGACTGATTATCAATATCACGTGCCAACCCCCGAGTAAAACTGCAGAATTCCCGCGTGAAGACTTAATTTACCCGACCCTCTCTTCTTCTATATTTTTAAAACTTGTTTTTATTTAAAATTTTCAAAACTGTTAACACAAATCTGGGCAAACATTTACCCGAGCCTATCTCTAAAAACTCCGAGCCCAGCACAACTTTACTTGAGCACGTCTTCGAGTTCAAATCCATCTTCCTCAAATTTTCCCACTGACACCAACTAAGTAGTGTGCACATGCACCAGAGCTCTGACGAGCTCCGGTCGACTTCGCCGATCTTCCCAAGTTTCTGACCATCTACTTAACCCACCTGACCCTCCAAATCAATGCGGCGACGGTGAACACGAATTTGAGTTGTTCAACACAACACTGGAGCAACTCTGATCAACTTAAATCGCCTTGCACCGACTCCATGAGCCACCAGAGGTCACGTGCTTCTGGCTGAAGATGATCCGATCCCCCACGAACCAATCACCATAGGTGCGATGGCATGAATCGCTGTGGCTATGACGCGATTCACTCGCGACTTCGACCCTCAAAACACAGGCTTTAACCCTAAATTCGCCTCGTCCTATCGATTCTTGCAATAGATAATTTTTTCTACAATTTTTCTAGCTTTATCAATGGCCAAGCTAGCTTCAAACAGAATTTTGTCATCCAAAAATTCCTCGATTACCAGAAATGGATAAAAATGCAATCTCAGTTCATCTTTGAACTGCTCGAAGCACACTTAACTAAAAGTTTCCATTTTTGTTTCAAAAATCATATTTTTGAATGTAGATTCAGATTATGTAATTGAATCAACAATTTATCACATTCGAATTTTATCATGTTAATAGGATTGCAACTGTATTTACCCAAATTCTAGCATATTTCAAACCTATTTTTCTTAAATAAAATTTTAAACTTTGAGTTATACTTAAACGAACAGATATGTTTGAAACCCAAGATCAAAAAAATGATAAGATAAGTAGATTTGAAAAAAAAATTCTTACCTGGAGCCTGTAAGTAGACAGAGGAGTATATTTATATTCATACTGACATTTTACAAATGCATACTCATATTAGATTCATATCCATACCCATACCATACTTCAAAGCAAACTTCCATCACAACATTTGAGTAACATCAGAGGTATAAACTATTTTAAAAACTGAAGCATCATCTTTTAAACTTAAACAACATCATTTTCTTCAATCTGGAATTGTTACTGCATGCAAATCTAAACAACAAAGCAACTCAAGTTTTATCAAAACAAAGAAGATTTGGCCTTTCAGTTTCAAGTTTTCAAAATAAAGGCTCTGTTCTCATTTGTTTCAGGTGAGTAACTCATTTTTAAAATGCTTAAGTGTATTCCTATATGGTTGCCTGATTGATTCTAGTGAGTAAACTTAATCTTTGAAAAGTTTAAATTTATTTAAAGCAGTTCAAACTTTATCTATTAACTGTTTTGAATATGCTTCAGTTTGCATATGATTTTGTATGCTCTGTGTTCTCTGGAAATTTGATACAGATTTGCATTTTGGTTCAAGCACACAAACTATCCTTATTTAAATCAATTGTAAGCCTTGATTCTCAACAAAACAAATGGTTAAACTTAAAAAAATGAGATTTTTAAAGGTTGATTTAAATCATCTTTATCAAGCACATCACTGTAGGTTTCAGGTGATAATTTGATAAAAATAAATTGTTGTAAAATATTAATCCAGGAATATATATTGAATATATACTACAACCCATGATTTTTAAAACAAAATTTAAGATTTTTAGATTTATATTTTAAGGGCAGTTCGTATATAAACAAAGTTTGCATTTCTACCAATTTCTGATGATTGAATCAATTATAAATGCTGAAACTTGATAGGTAGCTAGCAAGTTTGATCCTCCATGAATCCAAGAAAAATGCTAAAGAATTTTTCTATTGCATAGATTTTGGGGTCGATTCGAATTTAGGGTTTAAGCAGCAGGTTTGCAGTGAGTGAGAAGTGAGGTGATTTCATCACCTAGGAGTGATCAAGTGGCACGCGACGATGGAGGATGGCGGCGTGGTGATACGGCGATGCTCTGGAAGAGGTTCTGGAAATTTCAGTCAACGTGGTCGACGGCGTTGGGTGGTTTTGTGGGTCGAGTTTGGGTCCAGTTTTCGATCAATGATCGAATTTTGTTTCGCGTGATTATTGTGTGATCTGAGTGTTCGAAGAGGTTCGCGTGGGTTCGTATGGTCGTCAAGGATAGTCGCGATGGCCTATGGTGGTCGGAATCGATGGGGCACGTGCACCGTGCATGTTGTGCATCAGGTGTTGAAGGAAGGTTGGGGAAGAAGAAGAACGAACGCGAGAGGGAGAGGGGGATGACTCGTGAATGATGGAAGGAAACTCGAAGCATTGCTCGAGCGAAACCGGGTAAATCTCGGGTTTGGTTGTAAAAGAGTCTAAGCCTTACAGATTTAAAGATAAAAATGTTTAAAAAGTTTTAGTGTTAACAAGATATTAAATGTTGATTTCTTTGGGTTAAAAAAATTTGTTTCAAATTTAAATTAACCAGGTGAATACGTTAGAATGTTTTAAAATCTTAATTAATGTTTTAATTAAGTAAATAATTTAAGTTAAATGTTAAAGTTAATTAACATTAAAGTTTTTATCATTAATAAAAGTTTGTTTCCAAAAATTTAAAGAAGATTTTTAAATGTTAATTAAGATTAATTATTGTTATTGATGGTTAATTAATTGAAAATAGTAATTAACTAGGTAATTAGAGATTGATTAATTTGAGATTACGAAATGTAAACTAGATAATTAAAGTTAATAATCTATAATTAGTAGTTAATTGAGAAATTTATCAAAGAATAATCAATTTAAAATTTAATTAATTCATCATTAAGAATAGTTAATCAATGATTTTGATAAATCAATAAAAACAGTTATGTGGTAAATTCTTGTAAAAACACCTTTACCTTAAATTGAAGATGATTGACTATCATCGAATGTTGTGTATTAAATTGATATTTCTATTCATGAGTGTGATACTGTGATTTCCTTTTTGCTGAGTTATGATTTGTGACTTGTTACTATATGTATGTGAAAACCTTTTTGCCCGTAAAACGGCATTTGAATATCGATGCGACGGGAAGTCGGATTCCAGTTGGTTATCCGAAACCCACATCGAATTGTGATGATAAATCTTTGTGATTGATAAATTTATTCTATCTATGAATATGTGGATAAAAATAAGCGTTATAGTTCATACCGCTTATCGATATTGATATATCTGTGTTGATTAATGTTGTGCACTATTGTGTAAAACCCCTGGACCACACCATACACACACGAATATGGATTTCACGAGGAAATCGGTTAGGTCACAGATTTTTGAAATAGTTTAAATTTGAATTCTAAATTCAAATGGGTTGGAGACGGATTGGGGTAAAGTGAAAAGCTTTTGAAAAGCTGTTTTAAAAATATAAATTATTTTGGATAACTTAATAAAGATTTGAAATTTGAATAATTTGATTTAAACTGGAATTCAATATCTGAAATTGAATTCTATATTGGTATTTATGATTTAAAAAGAATTATACAAGTTTATACGGGGTTTTAAACCATTTTAAAGGTTTTGATTTGGGAATTTGAATTTAATTCAAGGGTTTTAACTTGTGTAAATATAACTGGATTTTTCGCGCTCGAAAACTACTTGCTTTCAAATAATAATAGCTTTCATTTTAAGAAAGGATTTCTAAATTGTGTTGAAAGGTTTCAAGTTTGAAATAAAATTGAAATGTTTTGAAAACTATGAAATGAGTCTCTGATTTAAAGACCGAATGAGTTAATCCAACTTGAAATAAAATTGTTTTGAAAGGCTATGAATGAATCTTTGGAAACGAGTTTTGAAAGCTATAAGTTAAATCTTGACTAAAAGATTTAACGAGTTAATTCAATTGAAATGGAAATTGTTTTGAAATCCATGAATGGATCTTTGTGAATAGGGTTAACTTTGTGAATTGAATCTTTTTGTTTAAAAGATTGGAAATGGTAATTTGTTTTAACCATTCGAATGAAAAGTTTTGGGTTTTAAGCTGTGATTTAACTGAGACCCCAGTATCCATATGATTTTTAATTGCGCTCGTTATTCGGGTTAGCCGGGAAAAGACATTTGCGTCATATAACTCATTCCGAATAATGATACGACGTATATGGATCGCATTTTCTATATTACAGCATGATAGGGGGTTCTCGCTTCGCGGTTTGGTGGCGAACGGGAGACTCTTACCCCTACATGTCCCTGAGTGGGACTGGGATGGTTGCAAAGCCTACCGGTGGCCGCTACCGACGATTGAAAAGCCTGGACGTTACAGAAACAACATTCAATCGGAATGAAAGGAACGAATAAGTTAATCAATCAATGAGAACAACAACAACATAACCGAACAATAGGAGTTCTGGACGATCGAGGCAGCAATAAACTGCCTGATACTCAAGCGTGGTAGCATAACAATGAAGAGAAAGAGAAGCGTTAAAACGATTCAGCAGCAATTATGAATTTAGCAGATAGAAAAGTAGAAAGAAAATCGTGAAATCAGGTATTAATGGTTACCACGTACCTGTTGTTCATGTGGACGCGAACGGAAAAGAGAAAAGGCGCGACGATCATAATTTCATAGCTGTAAGGGTCGGACAGAGCTCCGGAGCTGTAGGTGCTAGTGACTGTTATCAGAAGAAAGGTCAACGTCGATGTAGTGGCAAAGGCACAAATCTGGGGACATTACTATTTAGGATTTGAAGCGGAATGAAGCCTAGAGATGGATACGAATAGGAAGAAATAAAATACTAGACATTTCATTTCACAAAATGTTCCAAAGACCAGTGCGCTCTTCAAATGTAACTCAGTAATAATATAATAGTATAAATTAATAATGAAACTTCAATAAATAGTATTTCCACCATGTCCTTTTGAAATTTCATAAATATTCTACATGGTATCTCTTTGCGGTCATCCATCGACGGAATTCCATTATCAATTTGCATCTGACACCATCGATATGATTGCTTGAAATAAAAGCGACGTGATCATCAAAACTTTTGCACTTATAGCATACATCTTCCGTTATATGTTGTTGAATAAATGTAAATACATTTAGTTATTAGATGCACATACGTGTGATTTATACTTGTATTGAAAATTAAAGTGCATAATGATTGAACCCCTCTATTTGCATCTAAGTGATAGTTTGAAAATAAAAAATCCAATTAACAATACGTTATTTTTGTCTATTATCTTCGGGCTGTAATGGAAAATATTTCAATAATTTGTCAGTCTTAATGTCTTACGTCTCATTTGGATCGACTTATATAAGTCGCTTTTTGGTTTTTTGAAAGTCAAAATAAATAGATTTCTGCTTCCAAAAAGCAAAAAAAACGACTTATATAAGTCGATCCAAACGAACCGTTATTGTCATTGGATTTTGGATGCGCAAAAAAAACTGTTAGATCCTTATATGTTTATGTGATTCAAATTTTGTGCTGTTAGGATTTGATGTAAACTCACGGTATTTTGAGTTTGTACTTGCTATAGATATCTAGTGGAACTTTGAAGTTTGAACCCACTAATGATAGCATATTTGTAATCCATGTCAACATTGTACGTATTCATATCTGATGATTCATGTGTTGTCTATGTATCTTCTTGAATGTTTTCTATGTTAAATGAACAATGCCAACTGTTCCTAGTTGCCTAGCTGGTTCCAACATAAATATGTTGGATTGGATATAAAAAGAGATTTTGAGATGCGAATAGCTAGGCAGCAAACAAATTGGCAAATTTTGAAAGGAAAATAGGATGCTCGCAACAACCTTCGTTGCCGCTCTAGCACATGTAGGTACCGACTGTAAACAATCAACTTTTGTCCAAAAAAACAGTAAACATTCTTTGGCTTTAATATAAGTGACATTTGCAGAGCAGATGCTCATATGTACTTGTTTTTACCAATGAACAAATAAAAAGCTGACAATTTTCCTCATTTAAGTTGGAAAAATGATATATGTATGCACCAGACGCTAAGTAGGAAGTAAATAAAACATCCATGTATGCTGCTCTAAAGTCTGAAATAGTCATACCCATTTGAAGTTCACATGTTGGAAGTTCTACGATCACCTCAACTCCAACATAGTCTATATATGAAAGTTGAACTTTCACAAGTACTATGGCGCTTCGCAAATCCTGATGACTACAGAACAATAGGTGCGGTTGTCTCACCTCTGGATTTTTGTCATGAAAGTCTTCTCCTTTGAAATTTTGGTCGGCATACCTTATCGTACTGAATACTGTATTTAATCGAAATAAGACTGAACAAAATTTCATTTATATTAAGATTAAAAGATAGAAAAGCAAAGAAAAATCAAAATACGATGACAACACCAGAAAATAAACAATAGTGAAGACACAGAAGAAGTGAAGTAGTTAGGAGGAACAACAACAACAACAACAACAAAAGTTAGGAGGAACACCCAGGTAGTTGATGAACCTCCACTCTTTTCCATATTGCACCCTTGTGCATGCATAATGCAGTGCTGTGCCTTTACCATTTTCGCCAGTTTCACCCATATTATTATTATTATTATTATTATTATTAATTACTATTACTACTATTACTATTATTATTAGCAAATATGGCATTTCAAGTGAAAAAAGTCTAGTTATGGTGGCAACAACCTTGGTTGCTGCTCTGGTAGCAACCTAAAGTTGCAGCTTTGTAGCAGCAATAGCAACCAAAGTTGCTACTGCAGCAGCAACTTTCGTTGCTCTAGTCTTGTTATGGGATGAAGTAGAGACCCGCTAATAATAGTATATCCTCTAACAGTACTCTATCATAAAGTCATTGTATTATTCATGCCTTGTCCAAAGATTCCTTTCATTTGCCAATTTTGGGATGAAGTAAAGACCCCATATAATTATTTTTGATGATTTCAGCTCTTTGTATTATCTTATGCTGAACCTATGTCTGAGGCATGTTAGTTTTTTGTTAAGTAATCTAATTTCAAGTTTCGGGGTCCTTGATAGAGATCTAATGCAAGCTACTGAAACTAGCTCGCCGTGCTACGGGTCTTCTTAATAATGACACGATTCATGCACTTAAATATTAGATACAAATTTTTTATTTGACTTGTAAATAACCCTATTATTTAGCATTATTTTGTAGTCTCTCTGATATCGGCCACAAGTTTGTATTTAATATTTTTTTTTCCTCTCCTATCACATTGATCAAATATTTAAATATAAATTTGTGGTTGATATTAGAAGACTGCAAATGGTGCTAAATAAGAGAGTTTATTGATCCTGGTTCTTTTATATGTGTTTTATGTGATATAAAGTTATATTAGAAAATGACATAAAATTTAGATGCATATATCAATAGAAAAAATCACCACGTTCGTTATTGAAAATCCAAAAAAAGAATAATTAAAACCAATGGCCGTTTTCTTAGGGAAGCGGTATGAAAAACATAGATGATATGATACTTCTTCAATGATGATGATGATGGAGGAGAGAGTGAAGGGGATGTGTAACTATTTATTTTTTCCTTGTATATTGATATGTAGTGTGTATTGATGCATTTGGTTGGAATGTGAATTTGGATGATGTTGTGTTTGGATGTGCGTTTGTTTGTGGTATTATTATTTAAATAGAACGCTCATTTTAGGATTTCAAGAGATCGAACTCAAGACCTTTAAAACTACAATTTATATAACTTACCACTTGAGCTAGTGATCCTTAACCCATTTATTTGTGATGTTAACGTTGTTTGATTAATGAATTTAGTAGTTGTCTTTTTTATGATATTGTTGTGGTATATTAGTATATTATTGTATTTTTGGATATGAATTTAGTTGAAATATGTTAAATTATGTAGAAGTATGATTGAAGCTAAGAAACACGGTATAAATGCTGCAAAACTGGCGTCGATATGGCATCGGCATATCGTCGGTAAATCCGGGTTGAGCATTTTGGAATGGTATCCGTATGAAGTCGACATGGCATCGCCCAGGCATTGGTAGTGGTCAAAAAATAGCGCAGGCAAGTCGTCAATGCACGTTGGTAACTTGGCATCAAAAATTCATCGATTTGGAATCGGCCAAATGGTGTTTCCATGGCGTCAGTAATTGTTGTCAGTAAAGTACCCTACGAATGACGGCAGCATGTTGTTGAAGAAAATTTTTGAAGCATGTTTTACAAACGCCATTAACAGCTGCAGTGCGACATCAATACAATGCATTATCGATGCCATCATGGAATCGGTAAGTCCGCTATTTTTTGTAGTGAACATAGTTGTGTTGACTCCTTGGTGTGAACTTGGTCCTTGATCAATATATATACAATTTAATTACTAAAGCATGTATGGACTTTGCTGAAGTATAGTACCAGACACATGTTAAGTTGCTTGTAGATCACTTGGACAAAATTTAATTCATAACCTTTATTAAGCTATATCTTGTACCCATATTTTGTACGTGTTTTCTTTTCATCGTCACGTAATCACCAAGATATCTAGAGTTTAGTCAATGGTCAAAAACTCCAATAATATCCGTGATTGATTGTACAGACTGCTTTGAAGTTCTTGGTTCAATCCGATATCATTTACTGATTAACTATTTTACTCTAGCAAAAAAAATCCAGTATAAGTCGACCACCACTTATGGTTATACTAACCTTCTGCAATGAAGGACTCAATCCTCTCTTGAGTAGTATTACACTTCAAGTATTTTACTGTGTATCCTGCTATGATCGTACATGAATGTGATGTCATGTGGTAGACCATAATAAAAGTATAGTCGAGTTACTTAAGATCAATAGTACTCTCAAGTACGAGGACTACTGCACGTCGTTACATAAGATATTCTATTTTAACTTAGTTGTATTAACTAATAAAAGACTCTCATTGAGTCGTTCTATGATTATTCCAAAAACCATAAGTACGTAATCTCTTGGTGTCCTCAAAGGTCATGAGTGATTCATTGTCCATTGTAGGAGAGCATTAAGCACACTAGTCTTAGAGGATACTATACACCATAATTACGAACATTTAAGGAAAAGTATTTGAATATAGATGCAAAACTCAAGGCTACGAATGCATTCGCAACTGCAATTAATGAAATATTTTTCTTAGTACTTGTGTATATCTAATGTATTATAGTCATTACTGTATCAAAATATAACAACACATACAGAAGAAAACAAAACCAAAAGCATACCTTATTTTGAACAAAATTCTTTTACAAGAGTTAAATCGCATAATAATTTATATAATTGCCTCTAGGGCACACCCTTAACTCAATCACTTATTCTTAAATTAACCAAAAATATATAGATCATACGTTATCATCAAGCTTGATGGCCAAAGCATATGATATAATGTTATAGGTTTTTATTTTTAAAAATAGTAAGACCATTGGCTTCTCAGAAACTTGTATAGGCATTGTTTGGAATTCTATCCAATTGTTAGTACATAGTTCTCATAAATGATAAGCCTAATGGATTCTTCAAATCAAAGAGATGGGATAGACAAGGTGATCCTCAATACATGGAAGTATTCATTTGTGGACTTTTCACTTTAGTCACTTTTGATAAAATTGGGAATTATTACATAACTAGTAATCGCCCACTTATTTCTTCTCTTTCATTTATCGATGAAGTACTCACATTTACTACTGGATTTAACTGATCCCTATATGCTTCTTGAAATTCATTGAACAATATGTAGTCTCATCTGGTAAAAATGTTAACAAAGAGAGCTACCTACTGATTACTAAGTTTGCTAGTGCGCTACAAAAAAACCAAGATAGTTAGGAAAAATGGTTCTGCAATTAAAATACCTTTCATAACTTACTTAGGAGTTGGTTTATATAATGAATAAAGACAAATGAACTTTTCCATTCCTTAATAGGAAAAGATACTAGCTTAATCGATAAGTGGAGCTCTTCTCTTATTTCTCAAGCTGGTTACACCGTAGGCTTCCGCATTCCTAGTGCCAATATCCCCAATAACTCTTTTTTCCATGCATCATAATATCGGGCCTCTATACCCAGATTAACCAAGAGTAAAACAATCATATGTTTAAAAACCTAAAGAATAAGGCACTAGATAAGCGATTCGATGTACGAATTCCCTAGAGCTAATACTGAACACGATATATTAATATTTCCTGACAAAACTCATATTCAGTATCGGCATAAAGCAATTGCACATGGATTTTCTAATAATAGAACATCGCATAAACAATCATGGATAAATCCAAAATCATAGCAGAATTACGATACATCAATTACAGAGTACAACGTAGGTCTAGCCATACATGTGGTGAGTATATAATAATGTCATACATAATACATCACTCAATCTACTAATACAAGTCTAGCATAAGGTTCATCAAACACAGACTTAGTAATATTATAATACAGGAAAAAAACGATCTTCGTAAAGAAATATCTAACATCAAGTAACTGATCCAACCTGCTCAAAATACTTAAGCTAGCCCGAGTATTATAAAGAAAAATAATACACGAATCAGACTAGATAGTCTAGTGTGAGAAAAACATCAATATAATTCATCTAAGTATGAATAACCAAAGTGTCGTGAGAAAATATCATAGCAGAACGATTAAAGATTAGTGTATGTTAAGTGTGAAGGATATATAAGTGAAAATTCAAGATTTCATATATATATTATATATATATATATGAAATACATATATATATATACATATCTGTGTGTGTATAGTATTCTGAAAATTACAAGATTTCGTTTATTTAAAGTTGGGCAACAGAAAAATAGAATAGATGATCTAGAAATCAAACACTTACTGGAAAGATACTAGATACCCTAAGAAAGGGTGTTATATTAATACCATATAAAATTATTATTTAACGTGTGTTAAACGGTAAGATTATAAGTCATAGATAAGTCTCAATAAAAATAAGTGGGTAGAATTCATGTTAGAACCATATATTTTGATGTATTGATAGTGACAACTATACAAGTATATATTGTATATACTAACCATTTTTGTAGGAAATGATATCAACTTTACAAAGAGACAATTATACCAAAATGAAGACCAAATTAATGCTACAAAGTACTATCAGTCATGGTGTCTATGTCTAGAGGTATAAAGTTGTTAAAATCTGCTCTATGTGGTATATACACACACATGATTTTTTAGAAATTTAATTTTCAAAAACATCACAACAAACTTGAAATTCAACCGGCTGAACCACCCAGGTCAGCCAACTAAATCTGTGCATGTACACATGAATATCTTTGAATATTCAATCGACTGAATGACTATACTCAGCCAGCTGAAAACTGCCTAAAATGAACTATTTCCTTGCTGATTTCAAAATCGTCGATTCAACTGGTTGCCACACTCTATTCAGCCGACTGAATCTATATAACGGTTAGTTTTCTTAAAGGGCACCTCTTCGTCATGAAGGGTTACATCTCTTAAATCAAGAATTTCAGTCCTAAGTTTTCATCGTTTCATTTCACAAATGATTGCAACTATCAAACTCTATATAAGGAAAATTATTTCATTGTTTTCATCATTAATTCTATTTGCAATTCCCTCCATCTTTACTATTGAATTCTCAAGCATTCAATTCCAAACTTGTTTATATTTTTGATCACACGATCATTCAAGAATATTTTATTGTGATCAAAATTACTTTCTTTCTTCACAAACTACACGGTATACCACAAAGGAGAAGGTTATAGGAAGGATGTACGTTGTTGACTTATCAGTGTTATTCAAGAGCATACTCAGTCAAATACATTTCTGCTGTTTATAGTTGAAGTCCTATTCGATTGTCTAGGCGATTGAAGTCCCGTTCAGTTGCTCAGGCGGTGTAATACCCGTTCCTCCAGGTTAAGTGAGGCTATCAATTAAATCCAAAAGGAGACTGGGACTGGACGTAGAACGGGAAGTTCGAACCGATATAAAAATCTTTGGTGTCATTTACTTTATTTCTTTTACTTTTATATTTATATTCTGCACAAGTAAATAGTTTAGTTAATATTTCATATTACACGATCCTTAGTCACTTTTATTTGGTATCAGAGCAGGATCATATAACCGTAACAATGTTTTTGATATTCAAGTAATATGAAAAATAACACAGCATCAAGTTTGTTGAAGGTCAATCTACTGCACAACCACCAGTATTTAATGGATTAAACTATAATTATTGGTCAACTAGGATGAGAATTTACATGCAAGCAAATGGGTACGACACTTGGAATACCACTCAACAAGAATATTTTTTAGGTATTACTCCTTATGCATAATGGTCAAATACACAGAAATTAGATGCTACTGCAAATGCTAAAGCTATGAATATGTTGTTTTGTTCCTTGGATAAAAATAAGCTTAATAGGGTTAGTATATGTACTTCAGCATATGAAATTTGTCGCACTCTTAAAGTTACTCATGAAGGTTCTAATAAGGTTAAACAAAGTAAGATATCTATGCTTAAGAATCAATTTCAGAATTTTAGATTGAAGTAAGATGAAACCATAAATGATATGTATTCTAGATTTCAAGATATATCTCACTCATTTCTGGCATTAGGAGAAAAATATATTAATTTTGATATTGTTTCAAAAATTCTAAACTCTTTAACGGATGAGTGGGAACGAAAAGTCTTAGCAATTGAAGAAGCTAACGACATTTCCACCATAAAACCGGAAGAATTAATAAGAAATGTCATGTCATATGAAGTTAATTTGCAGGCAAAATGAGTTCAAGCTCAAGATAGAAAAACAATAGCATTCCAGGCCTAAAATGAAGAATCTAACGAAGATGAAGATGATATAGCGTTTACAGCAAAGAATTTCAAACGAATTCTGAAATTTAGAAAAAACGGAAAGTTTGGGAATAACAGAAACAACAAACCATCATCCTCAACTCTTGAATGCCATGAATGCCATAAAAAGGGGCATATGAAGAAAGACTGGCCAGATCGCAAGAAAGATAGAAATAACTACAAAAACAAGAGTGATAGATATAAGAAGAAACAAGCTTTTTCAGTTACATGGGATGATTCAGATTCCTCTTCCTCATCAGACAGCGATGGTGACAGTGATTCAGAACAAGCCAACATATGCTTTATGGTCACAAACGATGATTAAGTGATCTTACTTTTGATGATTTAGTTGATATAAATTCTGAATTATTAGATAAACTAAAAAATCTTAAGATAAAGTATAAAGATTCACGAGAAAGGCTAAATAGAAGTGAAATCGAAGTTGATATGTTAAGAGCTGAAAAGAAAATCTTCTTGTTATTTCACAAGAATCTTGTTCTAATATTGCTTCACAATTATGTTAAATAGTGAAATCGAGAATAAAAAAGAAAAGAATGACACATTATCAACAGAAAACCATGAATTGAAATCAACTGTTAAAATACTAGAACTAGATATTACTAGTCTTAAAACAAAGTTAGATAATATTACCAAAAATATTTCTAACTTTAATAGAGGCAGAGAAAATCTTTCTAAAATTATAGAAATTTCACAATCCACTACTAGTAAAAGGGATTAGGATATAACAAATTTACAAAAGTAAAAACTAGTCCTAAACAGTATAACTCTCTATATACAAATGTCAAGAAGAAAAACAATAATCTTGAAAAACCAGTTTTAAAATCTATTAGTAAAATGAAAACTACATATCATTCAAAAACTATTATGATTGGGGTTCCTAAGACAAATAATCATTTGATTAGAAATAGGTATATAAAATCTTTTATGACTTCTGTTCATAGGAATAACAATTTTGTTTATAAAGGGAATTCTAAACCCTCATGGGCTTGGCTTTCTAAGATCTAACTATTAGGACCCTAACAAAAGAAGTGGGTACCAACATAATTTCTATATTTTTTACAGGTACCAAATAAGAAAAGAGGAAAATAGATACTTTATAGTGGTTGCTCAAAACATATGACGGGAAATAAAGAAATGTTGAAGAAGTCGATTTACAAGAAATAGATACTTGAAGAAGTCAAATATGGATGCCCCTTCCAAACAAGCTTTTTCTACCTTATCCCAAAATCAAAGTAGGCTTGATCATCATTTAACCAAAATTGAGCACAGCGTATTAAAAACCAACAAAACGATCAATTCCATCAACGACTTCTTAAACAAGATTTGGGATAAGCTTTCTTGCTCTTCGTCACATCTGTTATTCCTCCTGCTTCATCAACAAGAGTTACTGAAAATCTGACTCCTTTCACTTGGGCAACTTCTGAAGAGGAAGACGAAGACGAAGGAGGTAACTTTGAAAGCCAAAAGTTTTGATTGTTCTCTATATCATGGTATGTTTCTATTATCATCTTATTATGACTCTTATTTATGTTTCGTGTTTAACTGTTTAAAAACAATTTTTGTTGTAATGTTTGTGATGATTTGATCATTATGTTTTTGTGATGTTATGTTGAATATTTATTCGTCATGTTATTATGCATGGTATTTTCGTAACATGTCTGTGATGTTTTGTGTCCTCTGATCTGTGATGTTTTACGTGATGTGATGACTGTATGTTCTATGATGTTTTGAGTCTAATGCTGCTTCTCGTAAATTGTTTATTTTTACAAACTTTTTATTTCTCCTCTTGATATCTATTTCCTTTCTATCGATGACAAAGGGGGAGAATAAAGTAAGGCCATATCGATACGGGGAGTATCAAGTTAGGGGGAGAATAACTCATTTTAAAATTGAACTTATATAGTTGTCATCGTCAAAAAAGGGGAGAATGTTAGAACCTTATATTTTGATGTTCTGATAGTGACAACTATACAAGTATATATTCTATATACTAACCACTTTTGTAGGAAATGATATCAACTTTACAAAGAGACAATTATATCAAAATGAAGAACAAATTGATGTTACAAAGTACTATCAGTCATAGTGTATGTGTCTAGAGGTATAAAGTTGTTAAAATCTCTTCTATGTGGTATATATAAACACACGATTTTTTAGAAATTGAATTTTCAAAAAAATCACAACAAACTTGAAATTCAGCCAGCTGAATCACCCAGGTCAGCCGACTGAATCTGTGCATGTACACATGAACATCTTTGAATATTCAGCCGACTGAATGACTATATTCAGCCGGTTGAAAACTGCCTAAAATGAACTATTTCCTTGCTGATTTCAAAATCATCGATTCAGCTGGTTACCACACTCTATTCAGCCAGTTGAATCTGTATAAAGGTTAGTTTTCTGAAAGGGCACCTCTTCTTCATGAAGGGTTACATATCTTAAATCAAGAGTTGTAGTCCTAACTTTTCATCGTTCCTTTTCATGAATGATTGCAACTATTAAACTCTATATAAAGCAAATCATTTCATTGCTTTCATCATTAATTCTATTTGCAATTCTCTCTATCTAAACTATTGAACTCTCAAGCATTCAATTCCAAACTAGTTTATATTTTTGATCACACGATCATTCAAGAATATTTTCTTATGATTAAAATTACTTCCTTTCTTCACAAACTACTCGGTATGCCACAAAGGAGAAGATTATAGGAAGGGTGTATGTTATTGACTTATCAGTGCTATTCGAGAGCATACTCAGTCAAATACATTTCTGCTATTTATAGTTGAAGTCATGTTGTAGTATCCTTAGGCGGTTGAACTCCTATTCGATTGTCTAGGCGGTTGAAGTCCCGTTCAGTTGCTCAGGCGGTGCAAACCTATCCTTCCGGGTTAAGTGAGGGTATCGATTAAATCCAGAAGGAGTCTGAGACTGGACGTAGAACAGGGAGTTCGAACTAGTATAAAAATCTCTAGTGTCATTTACTTTATTACTCTTACTTTTATATTTATATTCCGCACAAGTAACTAGTTTAGTTAATATTTCATATTACATGATCCTTAGTAACTTTCAAACCACACAACTCAATGCCACCTTCTTCTAAAAAGTTATACAACACTACGATGGAAAAAGAAAAGACATCACATAGTTCATATGGTGAATGAAAACATCAAGTCTAGCCTAAGTACCGAGTTATTGACTATGATGATATGGGGAAAGAAATGTCGTCAATCCAGGCATTAAATTTGAATCAAGTTGGCTAAGAGTGGAAGAACTTAGCACCCAAATCTGGTATTAAAAGTTACCATTTATTTTCTTTTAGAAGTAATAGTAATTGAAAGTTCTATTCAAATTATTTTGAGAGAAATGAGTGATCCTCTTTTAGAAGAGGGGAGCACTCGTGCATTTTATTCGGCACTAAAAAATAAAACCATTGACATGCCTAACAGGTAGTAATACCCACCTCATACATTATAAAATAATAAACCCCGATCCTAGAAACCTAAGGTCCATAATAAAACAAAAAAAACACTATAATCCACTAAAAATGTTAGGTGATCATATCCTTAAATCAACTGAATCCATTCTGATCACGAGCATATCTAAAGCTGCAAAAAAGACTATATAAAAAGTGTAAGACCAATACATATATATGTACATAAATATATTTATACATATATATTTATATACATACATATATATATATATATGTAATAATAAAACAAGCAATAGAATGAATAAGCTAGATAACCAACAGTAAAGCTATAATATAGATCCAATTACATAAAATCCTACGAGTTAGAAATTATAAAAGGCATAATGATACTTGTATCTCAATCTAATTTCCTAGTAATAACATAATATCAGATATGTCATTGGAAGAAAATGTCTAATGTGGCTGAATTTAAATTATTACTATTTCTTCTAAAATATTATAAATATTACGAATTTCCTCAAAATATTAGATATTTGAAATTATCTTTCTAAAGCTTATTAAACAATGAAACTGGAAATCGTTATTTGATAATCGACATTATGAGAAATCTCTAGCAATCGCCAAATAAGTGTATAAATGAATTTACACCTATAATACATTCAAAGTAGAAATTCAACTTAAAAGGATAATTAATTTCTTAAAACAAGTTTCTAAGATATTAATTTTATCGAATGTTAATTAGTAGACGTCCCATAACAATTCAATAATTAATTTTAGATAAAATGAATACTAAAACAAATCATAAATATTTTCTAAATGTCACATGACATCTAGAAACCAATTTTAAATGTAGGAACTAGTTTTAAATTGTTTTATCAACCACATTTGAAATTTTATTCCAAAAATCTAGTTTAGAAGTTGTGATGAATATCCTTTATCTCTGATACCTAATATACATAAAAAGTGCGCTGCAACGGTTCCCAACCGATGTAGAGTGGCAATCAAGAGAAAAGTAACAAAATTCAGATCATAACCTATCGTGTATTCCATAATGCATTGAATAAAATATAATAATCACATAGATGTAAAACAGATGAGATAGATAAGTGCAACTAAATGAATCAAATTACAACAAAGTAAACACAGTTCACAATAGTTATACAAAGCAAATGGAGTAGAGTTTATACATCGTCAATATTATTATTATTATTTTCTAGTAAGAGTGATACTTCATTCAAGCGGAGGACTCAGTATGACGTCTTAAGGGCTTGAACCGATGGCCTTTAGAACCTTTGTCCAAAGCGCCACACCTCTAACCACTTGAGCTAAAGGTCCTTGACTATACATCACTAATATAAACTAGAAGGAAATCTATCTCTAATAATAGTCACAGGTGTTGAAAACTCCATAGTGTCTCACATCGGATAGTCAAAAATTCCAAAATATAATATAGATAAGTGTCAGCCTCTTGCTCATCCACTGAAAAGCTTCATGCATTAATCTTAGACCAGCTATCTAGTCTACTCATTTAAGAGCACTCGAGATAATAAGAAGCAATGAATAAAACCATGAGTAAGACAACAGTCCGTGTAAGCGATAAATAATCTCAAAGTGCTATATAAGTCGATATAGTAAAGCAGGAACACTTAGTATGAGAAATCATACATGACCTGTCCCTACATCCAATAAGTTAGCACATCACACTACATATATGCTATACTATCATCACATAGGTGTACTGCATTAAGTATAACTTTGTGTATTAGGATACCTAACTCAACAATATATCACAACACATCCATCCAAAACTCACGACAGTCATACCAATCATAGCAGCATAGCAAACACACAGTAAACACACAACTATCATCACTAATGTTCCATATTGCCACAACCAACACTATGGCCTCGCATCATCATAGCTATTATTGAGGTGCTGCATCATCACGACCAACATTAAGGTATAACACCGTCACGACCATTATAAAGGCATCACATCATCATCTCCTTTACTAAGGCATCACACCATCACAAAGGTACATCACCATCACTATCTTCACAAAGGTATAATGCCATTATGACCATTACCTAAATCTCACGTCACCATAGCCATCACTAAGGCTCCGCATCACCAGTAAGATTCTCTCAGATACCTGATAGCTCTTACAACCATCACATAGGTCAAAAAAACATTACATTGCAATTGGATTTGGTGATTGATCAAATACCATCACATAGGTACTACCCTCACAAAGGCAAGCCAGACCATCACATAGGTCCAGAGTACATAGGTGAGCATCCACATCCCCTTGCCCTACAAAACACACATCACATCTGAAATTATCAACGATCCCTTTAGCACATGACTCTATAGTAGAACACATTTTGTTCGAATTTATCGCTTCACCTCATTGAACGTGCCTCTTTAGACCATCTCTAAGTTCTACCACCACTTCTTAAATGAATTCCTCAACCCACATAACTCACGCTATCGATTCGTTAAAGTTCAGATCATTTCTGGACCACCATCAAAAGTCTTAAAAGATCTCTAGGTCGATCGTATAGGAAATCTTTAAATTCCTTAGGTCAAGCCCAAAGCAACTCCTAGGTCTCTTTTACCATATACCGATCGTCATCCCTCGATATCTCAAGATCTAATTGTTAGTCATCTCTAACTTTGTACGAAGCTTCAATATAATATGTTTTTCCTTCCCTGAAAGTTTGGGGTCAATCTGAAGAACTTGAGTTAGGCTATGATTGGGTTTGGAGATCAATCAGTGCATATCGATTCCACCCATCCCTTAGTCACTTTTCCTGAGTTGAGCCTGATGTTTCCCACAGGTCATCTTGAATTGTCTTGCAGTCATCCCACACTTTCCCCAAGTAAACCCCAAATTTCCCAAAGTGGCCCCGATAAGCCCCAAAGTGACATGATGCCTATCCCAAAGTTGCCCTAAAGCTCCCTACAAAATTTAACTTGCTAGGATTTTCTCATGGTCGACCTAGAGTAATAGAGTTATAGGACCAAAGCCAACTACCAGACCATAATTCTTGTTCGGCCATACACCTCTGAATACCATTTTCTGTTCCACCATATAATCGAAATGAAGTTGCAATCGCATTTTCAAACCATTGGCCAAAAGTCACCAACTGGCACCATTATGCCGAACCAACCTTCCATCGACCTAGAGTTTCTGCTGCATTTTGCTTCCCTAGCCTAAAATTTTCTAGAGCTTGCCACCAAGTCACCCCGAACATCCCATATGCTGAACCCATTTGCCGAATTGAATACTTGGTCAACTTCCACACTATTTTCTTTATTATTTTCAACACATTAACTGTTAGAACTTCTATTCTGTGATTTCAATGACAACAACTATACAATCACATATACGTAATATATCTTATCATATTACAAGTATATATATTAGAAGAAGATCACAGTGCATAACGAGATTAAGGCTCACAAACAATCGAAGAAAGATGGATCATACTATTTAAAAGTAAGGTCATATTTTTGTATATAGTCATAGATATATATTGTACAATCTCCTTGAGTGATCAAAACATATATACTTTCACATTGATAAATCTTACTAACAAACTATTCTAATTTTATAATTCAAAATATGACAAACGTCTCTCACTTAGTCACAGATGTCTATGACAATTCTCTGTTTATTATTTTTAGAGATCCACAGACGTCTGTGATATAATGACAGACTGAACTGCCTTGGACTGTAAACAGTAAACTGCAACTATCATTTTTTGAATGGATGCTTCCCCCTATTTTGAAAAAACTTCTTCTTCCTTCAACAATTGCAATCATTAATCAAAGAGTAATCTTTCAAGAAGTCATAACTTTTCAAATACAACTCTTTGATTCTATAAATACTTCGATCGATTGAGATTATAATTGAACTTGATTTATTATTCCCTAACTTCTATATTTATATTCTCTTGTGCTATCATTAACTTAATATTCTCGATCACTTTCAACCAAAATCTATATATTTTGGTTAAATTATTTCCTATAAATCCAAGCAACTCACAATCGTTATCATTCAAAGGAGATTATAGGAAGAATTGTACTGGCAGTTAATATCCGTTTTGTATTGAACACAAGATTGTCAAAGGAATACTTCTATATCAGCCAATTCCTCCGGGAGAAGTGAGGTTTATTGTTTAGCGAAATACCGAAAGGGAGCTTCAGGATTGGACGGAGGACGGGAGGTCCGAACTAGCATAAAAACTCTAGTGTGCTCATTTTTTATACTTTGTTATATTGCTGTATTTAGCTCATATATTGATATACATTCACATACTAATACACAAGTCATATCAGTACTAATTTTTGAAGGATTAAGTAAATGAAATATTTATGTTTTAAATATGAATATTAAAAATAATAGTGATTTATGCCTGACCGCCAATCATAATGACCCATGGCTATGGCACAAAAGCTTTTGTCACGTAAATTTTAAATATATAAATAAATTAGTAAAGAATGATTTAGTAAGAGGATTACCCAAAATAAATTATAAAGTTAAAATCTATGTGATGCTTGTCAAGTTGGAAAATTAAAGAAAAGCTCTTTTAAATCTAAGAAAGAAATTACTACCAAACAACCGCTTGAATTACTTCATCTAGATTTATTTGGTCCAACTCAAGTAAGGTCAATAAATCATAATAAATATGTATTTGTTATCGTCAATGATTTTTCACGATACACTTGGAAACTATTTTTAAAACATAAAAGTGATACATTTAAAATGTTTAAAATTTTCGCTAAGATAATTAAAAATTTAATGAAGTTAAAAATTATAATTATAAGAAGCGATCATGGTAGAGAATTTGAAAATGATATCTTTGAAAATTTTTGCAATAAAAAGGGAATTAGTCCTAATGTTCATTTTCATGAGCACCACAATAAAATAGCATAGTAGAAAGGAAAAATCGAACACTACAAGAATGTGCACAAACACTACTTAGTAGTAGTAGTTTACCAAAAAAAATTTGGGCCGAAGTTGTTGCTACCGCATGTTATATATTGAATCGTGTGACAGTTCGACCTATGACTAAGAATACATGTTATGAAATGTTTTTTGGAAAGAAACCTAAAGTATCATATTTTTCATATTTTTGGTTCTAAATGTTTTATTTTGAATACTAATGATAATCTTGGAAAATTCGACCCAAAAGCCGATGAAGGAATTTTTGTTGGATATTTGGATTGTAGCAAAGCAAATAGAATTTTTAATAAACAAACTAACATTATTGAAGAAAGTCTTCATGTTTCTTTTGACGAAGATTTTCAGAATACCAAAAATGACGACGACGACGAAGTCTATAATAATAATAGTATTAATAATATTTCTGTAACTGAAATAAATAATACCATAAATAATAATGATAATATTTTAAAACCACCACCTCGAATCTTAAAAGATCATCCAATTAACAATATAATTGGTGATTTAAACACAACAGTTTCCACAAGAAATCAATTAAATCAAATAAGTCATGTTGCATTTAAATCTAATTTTGAACCAAAAATTTATAAGAAGCACCAAAAGATGATTTTTGGATTATCACAATGCAAGAAGAACTTAATCAATTTGAAAAAGATAATGTATGGGAACTCGTACCAAGACCAAATGATCAATCCGTAATAGGAACATAATGGTTTTTTTTAGAATAAAGTAGATGAAAATGGGAACATTGTTCGTAATAAAGAATGATTGGTTACTCAAGGATACAACCAAGAAGAAGGAATAAATTATGAAGAAACATTCGCTCATGTAGCATGTCTTGAAGCTGAACCAAATTACTTGCTTTTTCATGTCATTATAATTTAAATTATTTCAAATGGATGTTAAGAGTGCATTTTTAAACGGTTTCATCAAAGAGAAGGTTTATATTGAACAACCGCCCTTATTTGTTCATGAGAAATATCTAGACCATGTTTTCAAACTTAAAAAGGCATTAAACGGATTAAAACAATCACCCAGTGCTTGGTATGAGAGACTAAAACCACATTTACAAAATTCCAGTTTTCAAATTGGGAAAATTGATTCTACATTATTTATAAAAAGAAAAGATAATAATATAATAGTTGCACAAATATATGTTGATGATATCATATTTGTATCAACTAATGCAAAATTATGTAACGATTTCTCTAACATAATGAAAAATGAATTCGAAATGTCGCACATGGGAGAATTAAATTTATTTTTAGGTTTACAAATAAAACAACTAGAAAATGGAATTTTTATAAATCAAGAAAAATATTGTAGAGAATTATTAAAACGAGTTGGAATGGATAATACTTCGAGTAAACCAACTCCAATGAGCACAAGTTTACATTTAGATAAAGATGAAAATAGAAAAGATTTCGATCAAAAATTATATCGAAGTATGACAGGATCTCTATAATACTTAACGGCTATTAGACCGGATATTATGATGAGCA
Source organism: Allium fistulosum (assembly GCA_030737815.1). Lineage (NCBI taxonomy): Eukaryota > Viridiplantae > Streptophyta > Magnoliopsida > Asparagales > Amaryllidaceae > Allium > Allium fistulosum. Next base: position 1,264,264,692 of record CM060901.1, on the reverse strand, counting down.
TTTCTCTATGTGCAAGATTTCAAGCACAACCTAAGGAGTCACATCATCGAGCAGTTAAAAGAATTTTATGATACTTAACCAACGGTAAAGATTATGGACTTTTCTACCCGAAAGGCATCTCTTTCGAACTTGTATCATATAGCGATGCAGATTTTGGTGGTTGTAAGACAAATGAAAAAGTATGAGTGTACATGTCATTTTATTGGTCAATCTCTGGTTTCGTGGTTTAGCAAAAGGAAAAATTATGTTTCTCTCTCGACATGTGAAGCTAAGTATATATCAACAACCTTAGCCTGTGCATAAATAATTTGTATGCACCAAACACTTCAAGATTTCAGTAAAATTATAACTAACTCTCCTATATATTGTGATAATACTAGTGCTATAAATTTATCCAAGAATCCAATCAATCATTCTTGTACGAAACATATCGACATTTGTCATCATTTTTAAGAGATAATGTAGAAAAAGGAATTATTTCTCTTGAATTTGTTAGCAATGAAAATCAAATTGCCGATATTTTCACCGAACTGCTGAGTGAATCAACTTTATAAAGCTACGATGAGACCTTGGCATATGTTAAATTAATTAATTAATATATGCCACATTTATTCATCATTATAAAATTTTGAACATTATTTCTCTAATAAAATTTAACTTAAATTTATTTCAGTCAATCTTTTAACAACCATAAAAACAAAACCGTTAACAAATTTATGGTTAAAACAGTTCTATCCGTACGAATTTCTAACCATAAATAGACTATACATTCTATTTATACATTATTAAAGAAAAATAGAAACAGAAATATTATTACAAAAACTAAACATGTCTTTTGATCACGACTCCACTTATTCAACTATCGACTTTAGCTTACCCTTATCAAATAGCACCAACGTATCACCAACTAAAACAACACCTCCGTCACTTCGATCGGCCTCACTAAATATTATAGCATCACCTACATATCACACCAGCTTCTCCCCTAAGGAAAAGAAAGCTAAATAAGCGATTGATCTTGAATCAACATCTCCCAATACTAAAGTTGATGCAATATATCGCTATTAACAAGAAATGATGGGAGTTCAACGAGCAACGACGTCAAGGATCTCATCTTAACTTTCTTGAAAAATGTATTCAAGCAATTTGTGGTCATTCACCAACAAAAAATTGCGTACATAAAAAATCTCCTCATTTAATAGAAACTCTTGTAAAACCTTGTAACACTACTCTAAGAAATTTATGGAAGGTAGGGCCATCAAAACAGGACTGGATTGATACTCCAGCTCGTCCAAGTTGGTCTCCACTTAAGCCTTAAGATGAGCAAACTAACACACATTCTTGGGATCAACCTAAATTTAAAAATTCTTCGGCAGATGATTAATTCTACACACACACACATATATATAAATAAATAAGTAAACCATATAATATTTAATTTTGTATGTTTATTGATTATAATAATCGTTTATTATGACGATTCTATGAAACCATTCAATTAACATAAAAAGTTCAAACAACAAACTTAAAAAATTCAACTCTGCCTCTCTCAGATGTCCATGAAGAAGAGATAGAGTCTGTTAGATTCCTCGAGGAAACAATCCTAAGTGATCTCAGACGCCTGTCCCTCTTCCTCAAACATCTGAGCCAAGTTTCAGCTGTAATCAAACGGCACTTCATATACATTTTTTACCCAACTCTTCAACTATTCACCAATCTACTTCAAATCTAAATCTCTAACTCAAAAACCCTAACTTCCCAAAACCCTAATTCATCAAAAATGGCTCCCAAAGCAAAAAATCCCATTAACAAGAGATCAAAGAGAGGTCAATCTTCTTCTTCTCAAACCCATCATGTCCCCAATGCCCATATTCAAGAATGGCTTCGAAATAGTCCATTTGCAAACAAAAGATTCGAAGAACTAAAGCAAAAGAGACTTCATTCCGGTCCATTCTACCGATTAAGAAAATTTGGAGAATATGGTGTTCAAGAAATCACCATCGCCTCTGGTTGTCGAGATTTAATCAATTTTGATGAAAATGAGGCACAAATTAATCAATTGGCCATCATTCTTTTTTATGCAAACTTTTGTAGAAATGATATTTTGACACCTAAAAATGAAGATGATTGTTTATGGACTAGTGTGTATGGTCGTGTTTTGAAAATTAGCGTAAACACAATTGGTCATTTACTAGATTTCTCCTCTACTAGACTTGATTTGGAGGAAATTACTAACCAAAGAAATCTGCCACATGACGAAGTGATACATCAACTTTGGGAAGATAATACGCCGTAATGGAAATCTGTTTATCTACGACCAAATGCTGGGCTATTAAATCGTATGATAATTAATATGATAATTCTCCAGTTAGGAAGTCATGAGCAAATATATGAAAATGATCACAAAGCAATATATGCTATATTTGGTGGAATTCAAGTAAATTATGCTAAATTTATTCATGATGAAATTAAAAGCTTTTGGTCTCACTATCAATGCACAATTATATATACTCATACATCATGCATCTTTTACAAGGTCTCGGGGCACCTTAATATATTTCTCATTTCGAAGAAATTCCTATCAAAGAAAGTGGTATAAGGTTTTTATCCTTAATGCGTCTTCTCGAAAGACCACCTTCAATAATGTCCCTGGCTCATATGGACTAATCAACAACAACAACAAATGCATTCAGTTCCTCCTCAACGACCTCAAGCTCCTCCTCCTCCACAACAAGCTCCATCACCTCGTCCTCCACAACAATCTGGTTCCTCTCATCATACTACCTTCATTCTGATTTGGAGATTTACGAAGCTCACACCGAACCAACTCAAAATGAATTCATCCATTATTTGACGCTTTGAAATCAAAAATTGATCATGGTCAATCAAAGAGCTTTGTAGAAAATCAAAAACCTTTGCACACTAAAATGGCTGGTTTGGAAAGATATTTTCTACAAGAATGACTAAAATGGAGAAAACTTTGGAAAATGTTGTTTCTACTTTGGGCAAAGTAATGAGAAAAGTTCGTGGTAGATCATCTTCTCGATCATCCTCCTCTCCTTCTCCAACACCACCTCCTTCAGCATAGACTCCAATCTATCGTCCTCATAGATCATCGTCTTGTGGAGGTATTTATCAACAATATTGAGGAAAGAATATAATGTAGGAAGAACCAGAGGAAGAACAAGAAGATAGCGATGATATGTCTTAGCCCGATCCTTCAACACCACAACAAATGAATCTTTCGACATTTCAAGGATTTTCTATTCAAGAAAATGAAGAATATGCGTAATGGCCAGAAAACTATTGTTCTACTTCGTCCACCTAACAAGACTATTCTGATAATTATGGTGATTTCTTTAATTACAATTATCATGACTATCAGTAACCATTTCTTCCTATTTTAGTATTGTTTATTTTATGTTCTTTGATGTTCATTTGTACTAGTACTGATGTTGTTATTTCCCTAACTATTTCATCATAATTTTTCTAGCTTTGCTTTTAGTTCATTTCGATTATTCTTATTTTTAATAATCCCAAAGGGGGAGATAAATATACATATACATAGGGGTGATAATGTTCAGAGAAAGTTATCTTTTCATTACTTATTACTAACCATCGTACGTTGTCATAATCAAAAAGGGGAGAATGTTATAACCTCTAATTTGCTATTTCAATGAAAACAACTATACAATCACATATACATGGTATATCTTATCATATTATAGGTACATATATTAGAAGAAGATCATGGTGCACAATAAGATTATGGCTCACAGATAATTGAAGAAAGATGGATCAAACTATTTAAAAGTAAGGTCTTATTTTTGTATAGTCTCATAGATATATGTTGTATAATCTCCTTGAGTGGTCAAAACATGTATAATTTCATATTGGCAAATCTTACTAACAAACTATTTTAGTTTTGAAAATTCACAATATGACAAATGTATGTGACAAATCTCTATTTATTATTTTCAGAGATCTACAGATGTTTGTGATGACAGACGTTTGTGAACTGTCTTGGCCTGTAAACATCAAATTGCAACTATCGTTTTTTGAATGTATGCTCCCCTATATTTTGAACAAACTTCTTTCTCCTTCAATAGTTGCAATCATTAATCAAAGAGTTATCTTTCAAGAAGTCATAACTTTTCAAATACAACTCTTTGATTCTATAAATACTTCAATCGATTGAGATTTTAATTGAACTTGATTTACTATTCTCTAACTTCTATATTCATATTCTCTTGTGCTATCATTAACTTAATATTCTCAATTGCTTTTAACTAAAATTTATATATTTTGGTAAAATTATTTCCAACAAATCCAAGCAACTCACACTCATTATCATTCAAAGGAGATTAAAGGAAGAATTGTACTAGAGTCAATAAACATGTTGTATCGAACACAAGGTTGTCAAAGGAATACTTTTGTATCAGCCTATTCCTCCGGACGAAGCAAGGTTTATTGTTTAGTGAAATACCAAAGGGACTTCGAGGCTGGACGTAGGACGGGTGGTCCAAACCAGTATAAAAACAATGATGTGCTCGTTTTTATACTTTGTTGTATTGCTGTATTTTGCTCATATATTGATATACATTCACATACTAATACACAAGTCATATTAGATATGATCCACTAGACTTTCATTAACATTCCACCTTAATCCAACCATTGTGATCGCCATCTCGACTTGTGCGCAACACCAACGCAATAAAGCGACTCCATACATACTAGAGTCAATTAATTGAAGTTCAATCCTACGTTTATGAATCCCCAACCTTTGTGTATCAAATTAGAGAACCCATCACAACTCACTCTACACGGTGACCCTCGACCATAGAATCGATTACTACATTCAACTCGTTTTGATGAGCATTTCGACCATTCAAACATATGAAATCACAATCAAACAACATTCAAGCATACCAGGATACATCAAATCATAGCGGTTCATCTCAAAACATATTTATAACCTAGCCTAACATTCGTATAAACAACGATACATCAAAACAACATGTTTATACTGCTTTTAACTATTTTAAATTATTTTTTATTTTAATTTCTAAATCAAAATAGTAGAAAATTATATATTTAACTTTAAAAATGGATTAAAAGCATGTCAAGATCGATAGGTACATGTATAGAAGGTCTAGGGATGATAAATCACTTACAACTCATCCAAAAATTAATGAAAAACATGCAAATAGAGGTAAGTCGTAAATGGGCAGCAAATATCCAATTATATTTTCAATTTTAGAAAACATTTTGAAAACACCTTTAAAACTGTTACACCCCAAATTTTTCTCAAGGATTACTATAGGTAATCACTCGTTGAAGATAATGCCATTAAAGTCCAAAAATTGCAAAAAGCTATCATGAGTTGAGATGGGTAAAACTATCAAATTTTAAAGAAAAACAAGGCTATCACAACTTAGAAAAGAAGGGATTATTGCAAGTTGACATAGACGAGGCTATCTCATGTTGATAGTATAAAGCCATAGCAAGTTGAAGAATTTTGCAGGTTGATAACATAAGGCTCTCGTAAGTTAATATTTAATGGAGTTATCGTAGGTTGATATTGATAAAGCTATCACAGGATGAAGTAATTAAGCCATCGCAAGTTAAGGTAATGAAGCCATAATGTACTGATAAAAGAGCTATCACATGTTGAAGCCTATAGAGAAATTGCATGTTGAGGTCTACACAGCTATCACAAGTTGAATTTTATAAATCTATTACATGTTGAATCTCACATAGCTATTGTAGGTCAAAGATTATAGAGCTATCACATGTTAAAGTCCATATAGTTATCACATGTTGAAGTCCAAATAGCTATCGCATGTTGAAGTCTATATAGTTATCGCATGTTGAAGTACATATAGCTATCGCATATTGAAGATTAAATAGCCGTTGCATATCAAAGATTGAAGAGTTATCTCATGTTGAAGATTAAAGAGTCAGCCTATGTTGAAGGTCAAAGAGCTATCTTGATGAAGATAACATAACCGTCACATGTTGAGATTCATATAGTCTTCACATGTTAAGGTTCGCGTAGCTATCGCATGTTGATTAAGCTACTAGAAAAATGATGTACTAGTTGGCCACGTGATATTTCCTGGTCGGTTTAACTATGCCATGTCATCATAAAGGAAATAAAAAGGATTCCTGCCACAGTCAAATCAGCAATGTGCTATGTCAGCAAATCATAGTCATTCATTTTCTACGAATGTAAATATCATAAATCTATGGATCCAATTTCTTTGTAAATAGGCATGTACCCTCTACTAAGAAGAGGGAATTTTGAATGGTATTTCTGCCTCATTTTTCATTTTCTCTTGAGCACAATAAAAATCTTGGAATTGGAACCTTAATGGTCATTAGGTCAAATTGAAATTGTGACTTTGTGACTAAGGACTTGAATAAATCTCTATTTACATAAAAGACTTCTTGTGGACTTTAGCCAAGCATACTTATCTAAGGAACTTGTTTCTTACTCATGTACTACATTTCTCTTTGTTGACTAAGCATACAAGTTAGGGCCAAATTATGGCCTAGCATTTAGTGGTGCTTCTGGTGAGAGCTAAACTCTAAGAAAATCACATATGGACCCTCATATTCTTGCAAAATGGGAAGATCAACCCAAAAAGTTAATGTTCAAGTACAAGAAGAAGCTATGTATCATACCAGCCTTGATAAAATGTAGATCCTTGGTTTAATATTGAGGACGTTAAAATAAGGCAAGCATCAATATTGAAAGAGACATCAAATGAAGAAAATGACATTGAAACTATTAAGAAACATCTACGGGCCATGCATGAGCTAATTGAAATGCTCATTTCTCAAAGTCTTTTAGGACATCCCAAATAACAAAGAAAAATGACGAAGAGATCGAGTGCCCTTAATGAAATGTTGAAGATTCAATCTTGAAAAGTAAATATGTTGGGAAATGCACTCCAGGATCAAGAAAAAGAAATGTTAATCGCCCAACTTAAAAGGTAAACAAAGAGCCAAGATTTCACCTTATGCAATTGGCTAATTTAACTTTCCAAAATGAATATAAATGGAGTGGAAGTATTATAGACTCGATGAAATGTATTTGAAGGATTTAGCTAACAAAATGATAAAGGATATGGTGGACTTAAAATGGAATGATGGATCTTAAGGTGAATAATAATTTTAGGGGTACTTCATTTACTCAGGAAATTATAGAAGTCCCATCACCATCGTATGTCAAAATTCCCTCAATTAAGTATGGTAGTTCAGCTGACGCAGATGACCAATTAATGGCTTTTGAAATCCAAATAGACACGTATGATGCCCTGGGATAAGTAAGGTGTATTCTGTTTTCTATCACGTTATTTGGGGGTGGCTTTAAAATAGTATCGACGCTATCATGAAAAGACCATCTACTCATGGAAGCATCTCGCTTATGAATTCTCATTGCAGCTCTTTAACTAATGCAGCAGCGGATAACGAAAATGTAAATATCTGTGAAAGTAGCGATCGATGGAATAGAATATACCGAATGGCCCAAATCCGTTGATCCAAAGTTACCAGATTTTAGCTATCTCAAACACGTTGATCGCGCACGATACCGTGTTTAAGGATCTACGATTCTTCGTACGTTGATCTAGCGCACTAGATACCGTGAATCGGCTTCAGCGATCGTTGATTCAAGCGCACTTGAATACCGAAGGTGGAGATAGGAGATCACACTCAACTACCAATTGAAGAAGTGGCACAAAGCACACAAACAAATTTTATTCAAAATCAACTTAAAGACTTACAAATGACACCACCCGCCTATTTATAGGCTTACAACTCACACAACAGAAATCTGTACAACACCTAGGTCGTGAACGACCTAACACCTTGCGACCTAAAAACAGACGACCTAAAACAGACGACCTAAAAAGGAAACAAACAAATACAATTCAACATATACAAGTTACAACACATAAGCGACTCAAGAAATTACACATAACGACCTAATCATACACGGCCGCAGCGACCTAACTTCCTCCAGCGACTTAAGACCAACGGCGACCTAAAGAAAACTGGCTTCACAGCGGTATAAGGTCGAGCGACCTAAAATACAAGGAAGTGACTTAAGCTTCAGCGACCTAAGAAAGTAGCTTCTGGAATTTTTCACGCGACCTAAAATTGAGCGACTTAAGTTAGGTCGTTTGCGACCTGAAGAATGGAGCGACTTAAGTTAGGTCGTTCGCGACCTAAAGGAAAATACGACATTGCTGAGTGAGCTAACTCGTTAGGTAAGTTAGGTCGTTCGCGACCTAAAGGAAAATGCGGCATTGCTGAGTGAGCTAACTCGTTAGGTCGTTCGTGACTTATCATAGGTCGTAGGTCGCAAAGTTGCATCGTTGAGCGACCTAAGGAAAATGAGTGATATGTGATCTATTCTAACTCGCTAGGTCGCTCACGACCTAAGACTTCAACTTCCAACGACTTTTCCAAAAATTTTAGCTCATTAACTTCCTCGTTAGGTCGCACGCGACTTAACAGCACGTTAGGTCGGTCGTGACCTAAGACTTTATCATTCTGGGCTGCATCATCCTCCCCTGGTTGGGAAAAATTCGTCCTCGAATTTGCGCCCTCCTCTTCCACAACAAGCTCATCCCCATGATACGGTATAAGATGTTTAACATTAAACACGTCAGCTTTGTACACATCCTCCGGCAGTTTCAACCTATAAGCGTTTTCATTGATCCGTTTCACAATCGTTACAGGACCAATCTTTCGAGCTTTAAGCTTATTGTATGCTCCCACTGGAAAACGATCTTTCGTTAGTACAGCATATACTAAATCTCCTTCATTAAATTCAACGCTTCTTCGCTTAAAATCCGCAGATCATTTATACTTTTCATTCGCTTTCTCCAATCATTCCTGAACGATTTTATGGCATTCTGCCAATCCATCAACAAAATCTACAGCCCGTTTAACGGTTCCCTTTGGTTGTGGTACTATCGTCAAATCCAACGGCCCCTTTGGTAAGCTTGAATACACTATCTGAAATGGACTGAAACCCGTACTACGGTTTATAGCATGATTATGAGAAAACTCCGCTTGACATAACTTCACATCCCAACTCTTCAGATTGTCTTTCACAAGGCACCGCAATAAATTTCCCAAAGATCTGTTAACAACTTCAGTCTGACCATCGGACTGCAGATGGTAAGCACTACTGAAATTTAGCTTTGTTCCTACCATCTTCCACAAACTCAGCCAAAAATGACTTAGAAATCTGGTATCCCGATCAGAAACAATGGATTCTGGTAAACTATGTAAGCGATACACCTCTTTAAAGAATAACTCGGCAACACGGACGGCATCAGCTGTCTTCTTACAAGCGATAAAATGTGCCATTTTGGAAAATCTATCTACCACTACATATATAGAATCATTTCCCTTTTGAGTTCTAGGCAAACCCAAAACAAAATCCATGCTGATATCAACCCATGGTCTGTTAGGCACGGTTAATGGCATATACAATCCCGCATTCATCGCTGTCCCTTTGGAAACTTGACAGATATGACACCTTTCCACAAATCTTCCAACCTCTTTCTTCATAGAAGGCCAAAAATATGACTGTGAAATCAACTGTAATGTACGGTCTCTCCCCACATGTCCTTCTTCATGCAACTCTTTCACAATCTTCATTCGTAAGCTGCACTCCGGTATACATAATTGATTCCCCTCAAAAAGAAAACCATCCACCATTACAAACTCATCCGTCTTCCCCTCCTTGAATTCATCTACATACTTTGCAAAGTAAGGATCATCAACAAATAATTCTGGCAACACATTAAACCCTGTCACTTCAACCTTCATTGTAGTCAACAAATGATTCCTTCGACTCAATGCATCTGCCACTCGATTCGTAACTCCCGATTTATGCTTTACCATAAATGTAAATTGTTGTAAGTATGCAATCCACGAAGCATGTCTGGCTGCAATCTTGTCCTGTCCCTGCATATGCTTCAATGCTTCATGATCAGTATATAAAACAAATTCTTTATGAAACAAATAATGCCTCCAATGTTTCACAGCTTGCACGATAGCATAAAATTCTACATCATATGTATTATATCTCATCTTTGCTCCCGATAACTTCTCACTGAAATATGCAATAGGACGTCCTTTCTGACTCAACACCCCTCCAATCTCGACTTTAGATGCATCAGTATGTAATTCAAACAACAACTGAAAATCTGGTAATACTAGAATTGGTGCTGTCGTCAAAAGTTCTTTGATCCGCTCAAAAGCAAGTTCTGCTTCCTCCGACCATGAAAATTGCTTCCCTTTCATACAATCAGTAACTGGTGCCATCAAGCTACTGAAGTGTGGAATAAATCTTCGATGGAATGATGCTAAACCATGAAAACTTCTAACTTCTGTTATCGTCTTGGGTTGTGGCCAATTTCTGATTGCTTCAACTTTATTCTGATCCACCTGTATACCTCCTTCGGAAATAACATATCTCAAAAATAAAACACTATGCGTCATGAACATGCATTTCTTCGTTGCAGCATAAAATTGTTCCTGTCGCAGTATCATCAACACTTCTCTCAGATGTTGCAAGTGTTCTTCTGAGCTCCTACTATATATCAGTATATCGTCAAAATACACCACCACGAATTTCCCAATGAATGGTCTAAAGATCTGATTCATCACCCGCATGAATGTACTTGGTGCATTCGGAAGACCAAACGGCATAACCAGCCATTCGTACAACCCTTCTCTCGTCTTGAATGCTGTCTTCCATTCGTCCCCTGGTCTAATTCGAATTTGATGATAACCACTCTTCAAATCAATCTTCGAAAAGATAGTAGCCCCACTAAGTTGATCCAACAAATCATCAAGTCTCGGCATCAGAAATCTGTATCTCACTGTAATCTTGTTCAGTGCCCGACTATCAGTACACATCCTCCACGTTCCATCCTTCTTCGGATTAACAAAGCTGGCACTGCACAAGGACTCAAACTCTCCTGAACACGCCCATGTTCAAGCAACTCTTCCACTTGCCTTCTCAACTCCTCGTGTTCCTTTGGACTCATTCTGTAATGTGGTCTATGAGGTAACACAACTCCTGGAACAAGATCAATTTGATGTTGAATGTCTCTCAACGGCGGTAACTCCGTTGGTAGCTCCTCAGGAAATACATCGTCAAACTCTCCCAGCACTGGTTTCACTTCTTCAGGAATCTCAACCACTTCATTACTCTCACGTCCAATCAACAAGAATACTTCAGGCTCCTCTTCTACTTCCTTAACAAACTCCTTCAATGATAACAAAGTTTTCAGCTCTTCAATCTCCTCCAACTTGCTTTCTTCGTGTTGTCGCTTCTTAGGAATTAAAGTGATTTTAGTCCCCTCAAACATAAAACTGTAACTGTTAGTACGACCATCATGTTGCACAGCTCTATCATACTGCCACGGTCTTCCCAGCAACAGATGACATACGTCCATGTCCACAACATCACACCAAATTTCATCTTTGTATTTCTTCCCAATTGAAAAATTAACACAAGCCCTTCTTCCAACCTTCACCTCCCCACCTTTCCTCAACCAAGCTAACTTGTAAGGTTTCAGATGCTTCTCTGTTTTCAATGCTAACTTCTTCACAGCCTCTGTAGAGATAATATTGTCGCAACTTCCTGCATCAATAACAAACTTGCAAACCCTTCCTAAGATAGTGCACGTTGACTGAAAGATGTTACTCCTCAACCAGCTAGTTTCCTCCTCATGTTTTGGTGTCAAGCACGACCTCTTCATCATTAATGAATATCCTTCATCTCCCGACACATTTTCTACCTCCTCATCATGTAGTGAATTAGAACATTCAGCTTCTACCTCATCTTCCTCTGCCTCAGCAATCATAGTTCTCTTCCTCGGTTTTGGACATTCGTTGCTCTTATGACCCACTTCCTGGCAATTATAGCATTTGAAATTGGTATTGACTTTCGGTTTTGCCACTTCATGAACAACCGGCTTACTCGATGATTTAGGAACATTAGAACTACCACCCGCTCCTTTGTTCTGCCCTGTAAAACTTGGAAACACACCTCCCCCACGTCTACCTTGTTTCTCCCAAGCCAACGCCTTTTGATGTGCTTCTGCCACAGATCTAGGGTCGAACATGTTCACCATATCCTGGATCTGTGTTCTAAGTCCACCAACAAACCTAGCGGTCAATTGTTCTTCTGTCTCCATAATGTCATTTCGAGCAATCAACTGGTAGAACTCATCTGCATAATCAGTAATAGTCTTCGTCCCTTGCCTCAGGTTTTGTAATCTCTGATACATCAGTGACTGGTAATTGTAGGGTAAGAAAGTAGCCTTCATCATCTTCTTCATCTTTTCCCAAGCAAAAATTTTTGACTTCCCCATCCGCTCTCTAGTAAGTTTGGTTTGCTGCCACCACGCCATAGCTCTTCCCCTCAACCTAGTAGCAACCAACTTTACTTTACGATCTTCTGGAACCTCCTTGAAGTCAAAAATCTCCTCAACATACGCTAACCAATCAAGAAACTCTTCGGCTTGCATACCCCCCTTGAATTCCGATATTTAAGTTTTCATCCCAGACTCCCACTTGTGATCATACTCCGACTAATTTCTTCCTTGTCCTCATCCTCGTCCATGAACACTACCACCATCAAACTCCTCTTCAAAATATGATGTATATCGATGTCGATCCTGACCACCAACATCTCTACTACCATCGTTTCTTCCACCAACATCCCTTCTACCTACATTCCTCCGATCACGATCATTCACATTCCTATCACTATCAATACTTCTCTCCCGATTTGAACGTGGTGAAACTCTACTTCCCCCATGGTTAGATTCAGGTGAAACCCTTCTCTGATTTTGATTCATCTCTAAAATCTTCTCTAATCGACCAATCCCCTCATTAAGCTTCTCATTAAAGTTTTCGTTAATTCTTTGCTCCATCTCATCGGATTCTTCTCTTCTATACAATGCTTCAACATTTTGATGGCGATTAGCTCTTCTTGGCGGCATGATTGAATCTTCACAAACTTCAACACTAAACTTTCAGCCTTGACTTATAAATGAACAACTATGCACGGCTTCAACTCCACTTAGCTCGGCTTTGCTTGATGTAGCTCGGCTTCACTAACTCCTCAAACACTTCAATAAGAATTGGCTCCAAGACTCGGCTTAGCTATGATTGGCTAAGTCTAGCTCTGATACCAAATGATGCAGCAGCGGATAACGAAAATGTAAATATCTGTGAAAGTAGCGATCGATGGAATAGAAGATACCGAATGGCCCAAATCCATTGATCCAAAGATACCGAATTTTAGCTATCTCAAACACGTTGATCGTGCATGATACCGTGTTTAAAGATCTACGATTCTTCGTACGTTGATCTAGCGCACTAGATACCGTGAATCGGCTTCAGCGATCGTTGATTCAAGCGCACTTGAATACCGAAGGTGGAGATAGGAGATCACACTCAACTACCAATTGAAGAAGTGGTACAAAGCAACAAATTTTATTCAAAATCAACTTAAAAACTTACAAATGACACCACCCGCCTATTTATAGGCTTACAACTCACACAACAGAAATCTGTACAACACCTAGGTCGTGAACGACCTAACACCTTGCGACCTAAAAATAGACGACCTAAAACAGACGGCCTAAAAAGGAAACAAACAAATACAATTCAACATATACAAGTTACAACACATAAGCGACTCAAGAAATTACACATAACGACCTAATCATACACGGCCGCAGCGACCTAACTTCCTCCAGCGACTTAAGACCAGCGGCGACCTAAAGAAAACTGGCTTCATAGCGGTATAAGGTCGAGCGACCTAACATACAAGGCAGCAACTTAAGCTTCAGCGACCTAAGAAAGTAGCTTTTGGATTTCTTCACGCGACCTAAAATTGAGCGACTTAAGTTAGGTCATTTGCGACCTAAAGAATGGAGCGACTTAAGTTAGGTCGTTCGCGACCTAAAGGAAAATACGGCATTGCTGAGTGAGCTAACTCGTTAGGTAAGTTAGGTCGTTCGCGACCTAAAGGAAAATGTGGCATTGCTGAGTGAGCTAACTCGTTAGGTCGTTCGCGACTTATCATAGGTCGTAGGTCGCAAAGTTGCATCGTTGAGCGACCTAAGGAAAATGAGTGATATGTGATCCGTTCTAACTCACTAGGTCGCTCGCGACCTAAGACTTCAACTTCCAACGACTTTTCCAAAAGTTTTAGCTCGTTAACTTCCTCGTTAGGTCGCACGCGACTTAACAGCATGTTAGGTCAGTCGCGACCTAAGACTTTATCATTTTGGGCTGCATCATTAACTCTAAAGTGCGAACTATTGATGCAAGTGTGCTAGCGAATGTAAAAAAAAGACAAGGAGAATTATTGAGAGATTACTTGAAATGATTTAATGCTGAGGTAAATAGAGCCACTAAGGTAAGTAATATTTGAGAAGTTAATGACTATGAAATCTGGAATTATCGAGAATACTCCATTTTGGAAGGAGATATATATTCACGGGTGCAAATATTTGCAAGATATCAATTTCCAAGCGGAAAAGTTCTTTTGAATGGATGAATGTTTCCATACAAGAGGAAGAAGAGAGAAAGGGGAGGATTTGCGGCTCTAAATAAAAACGGGAAACAGGATGAATTTTCAAAAGAAATTTCTAGTTATTTTAATCAATATTTCTTAAATCTATGTTGTGACTAAGGATGAAATAGAATTCCCCACATCTTCAAGTCAAGGATGAAGCTAGAACCAAATAAAGGAGAAGACCACCACACCTTACACATGGTGAATGGACATAAAATGGACTATTGTCATATTCTGGTTGAGGCATAACTAGAAGAGGAGTGCTCAAAGAATTTGTTAAGAATGATTAGAAATTATCTCTTAATGAGAAACCCCTAACAATAATGTCAATATCTTAGAAAATGGGCTCTCGCAAGATATTTTTCAGCCAATCAAACGTATTGATGTGATCCATAACTGACAACATATTGTGAGAATGAGTAAAGACGCAAGAAATCGATATATATAAGAGGCAAAAGAAGAGATCTACTCAACAGGTGAAGAACCTCTGGAAAAAGCTTACAAGTGTTCTATTCAAATTTTGGATCTAGTTGTAGCTCCAAAGAATTAAGGGGAGTTGGGCACCTACACAATGATCCACTTATGATTACTGTGCAAATTTGGCTTTTCTTAATGTCTAAGATATTGGTTAATACTGAAAGTGCAGTAAACATCATCTTTAAAAGCGATTTTGAACAAACAGACATTCTAAAGGAAAAACTTGAACCTATCTTTGATTCAATAACAAGGGTTCCATGCTAATCGGGAAAATTAGACTATATGTTTAAGTAAGGATTCCACCTTGCACCAGCACTTTCGAGACTCTGTACATGGTGATGGATCAATCGTCTTATTACAATGCATTCTTTGGACGACCCGCTTTGGATGAGATAGACGCATTTGTCTCCCCGAAGCATTGACTGAATTCCTTTTTAAGGCAGTGTGGGGAAGAGTATGTGGGGAGCAGTTTAGCCCTCAGGAAATGTACTTCGCTACCCTTGAACGATATAATATAGGAGGTGAGTCTTGTTATGGACCTTTATTAAATAAACTGAATGAAACCAAAGCTCTTAAGCCCTTGCATATAAGTCATCAAGAACTGATATCTAAGGTAAATAAGCAGAGTCTTCTGATGAAAAAGTGTAAAATGCCAAATAGGAGGGTCAAATCATCAAATGGGAAAAGGAAGTATGCGAAATTAAATCAAGTTGATCAAGATAGGGATCTTGAGGAGTTTTTAGGGGGATAGTTCCCGTTATGGATTTAAGAGATAATTAAGGGAGTGTAAAGTCCATGAAAGATTTGGAAAAAGTGAGCCTAAACTTGTAAGGTTATATTGAGGTGGTAAAGATAGGGAAAGGGTTGGATAAAGATACAAAAGAATAACTGATTTCGTTCCTATGATCAAATAAAGATGTTTTTGCTTGGACCCATGCCGATATGGTAGGGATTGACCCATAGTAATGTGTCATATACTTAATATTAACCCAAAGTTTAACCACATAAGACAAAACAAAAGGCAATTGGACAAAACCCATAATGTGGCATTGCAAAACGAAGTAAAAAGGCTATTGGAAAATGGATTTATTAGAGAACCATTCTATCCAAAATGGCTAGCAAACCAAGTGTTGGCCAAGAAGTTTAATGGAAAATGGAGAACATGTGTTGACCACATGGATTTATATAAAGCATGTCCAAATGCTTGCTACAATATTCCAAGAATTGATCAACAAGTTGATGCCAAAAGCAGCCATATGCTATTGTCCTTTATGGATGCATATTCAGGATACAATTAGATTCCTATGTTCAAATTTGATAAGGAATGTACAAGTCTTGCGACTGACTAGGAAATGTGTTATTATAAAGTGATGACGTTCGGACTAAGGAATGCAGGAGCCACTTATTAATGATTAGTGAATAGAATGTTTAGAGATCAGATTGGGAAAGCACGGAAGTGTATATAGATCATATCTTGGTAAATCCAAGAAAGAAACTGATCACGCTGGGGATTTGAATGAAATATCTGAAGTATTAAGAAAGTAAAAAATGAAATTGAATTCGCAAAAGTGTTCCTTCAAGATTCAATTTAGATAGTTTTTAGGATATATTGCGAGTGCATAAGGAATAAAGGCTAATTTCAATCAAATCAAAGCAATCAAAGATATGGCAGAACCTAAAATAAGTAAGGAAGTAATGGAACTAAATGGGTAGGTTGTCGCACTCAGCCGATTCATATCCAAGGCAACCAATAAATGCATCTCATTCTTTGATATGATCAAGAAGTGGAAAATGTTCAAATGGGTAGAAGAATGCCAAAAGGCCTTTGGAGAAATAAAAGATCATTTGGAAAAGTCGCTAATACTTTCTAGCCCAGTAGAAGGAGAAAACCTATTCATATATATATGGCAGTACTAGAATACGCAATCAGTGCGATTTTTGTAAGGGAAGAAAATGGAATTTAATTCCCGGTGTATCATATAAGCAAGGGATTAATAAATGCTGAAGTTAGATATCTCATTATATAAAATCAAGCTTACTTCCTAGTGCTATCAACATTAAAACTAAGATCTTATTTTCGAGCATACCCAACCAAAGTTTTGACCAATTATATGCTATAGCAAATCTTCAATAAGCCTGAAACATCTGGAAGATTGATAAAATATGGTATGGAATTGAGCCAAACGTCATTAATTATTTACCCAAGTATCAGTCAACGGGCAAGCCTTAGCCGATTTTGTAGCTGAGTGTACAGAACTCATTGAAGTGCGGTTAGAAAAAGAAAAGAATCTTGAACCAAAATGGCAGTTCTATGATGATGGTGCTTCGAATGAACAAGGAGATAGAGCTGGTTATATAATAATTATACCTGATGGATATTGACTACACTATGCAATGGAGTTAGGATTTTCTACAACCAATAACGTAGCTAAATATGATCTATGATAGCTGGGTTGATTTTGGCTCAACAACAGAAAATCCCAAGAGTAGAGATATTTAGTGATTCACAGTTGATGTTAAATTGATTAAAAAAGGTATATCAACCAGAGATATTCGATTAACCTAATATGTAGAGAAGATCCATGAAATGTTAGACTAGTTTTAAGATTTCTCTATTCACCAAATACCGAGAAAAAAGAATGTACAAGCAAATTCCATGGCAAAATTGGCAAGTTTAAGAGGACCACTAGAAGTAAAAATTATTATTGTCGGGTTTCAGCAAAACCCTAGTGTTGAATTTAAGAAAGAATTATCAAATAGTGAAGCTTTGGTTTTAACTCGTTCACAAGCTCAACAACCGCAATACAGCAAGGAAAATCCTCAAAATGATAATAATCATGAGGAAACTTCAAAGAAAACAAGAATGGATAACTTCGAGGACCAACATACTAATAGTTGGATGACACATATATTTGAATACTTAGAAAAATGAATATTGCCCAAAGGATAGAACGAGTTGAGAAAACTGAGATATTAATCCCCTTCGTACACTATAATCAATGGTTTATTATAGAAATAATGATATTCATCGCCTTATTTATGATGCATTACCCCGGAAACAAGTGCAAAGCTATTAAAGGAAGCCCATGAAGGATTCTGTGGAGATCACTCCTATGTGGTAAAGTTAGCAAAGAAGGTAACGGGGCAAGGATACTACTGGCTCTACATGCATGCAGATGCGCTAGCCTACGTGAGAATGTGTAACAAATACCAAAAGTTCTCTAGAATCCCATGGCTACCTCCAAATGAATTAACTCATGTCATAAGCCCTTGGCCTTTTAATGTATGGGAAATCAACTTAATAGGAACCCTCCCAATCTCAAAAGGAGGGGTAAAGTTTGTCATAGTGGTAATTTCTTACTTTACTAAGTGGGTAGTAACAGAGTCGTTGCCAAATATTACTACCAGAAAAGTCTTTAAGTTTATCGTCAAAATTATACTTACCAGGTTTGGACTCTCGAATAAGGTCATTTACGATAATGGGACTTAATTTGAAAGCGAAGAGGTCACTCTCTTTTGTGAGAAGATTGGTGTAATAAAAGGTTTTTTGACTAATAGCTCAACCAAAATCTAATGGAGTAGTAGAAGCAGCAAATAAGACCATAAAGAACATTTTAAAGAAACAATTGGGCAAGGCAAATGGAAATTGGGCAGGGCAACTTCCATAAGTTAGGGACAGCCATTGAACGTGCCATGTATTCTTAACATATGGATTTGAGACAATACTAGTAATTGAAGTAGATGTCCCTTCATGCCGAAGAATTGCATACACCTTCGAATCAAACCAATAAATAATGAAGGAATCACTCGACCTGATTAACGAACTAAAAGGCCAAGTAGCCTTATGAACGGTTGAATACAAACAAGAATTTTCAAATATTATAATTCAAAAGTAAGAGAAAGGGGATTCAAAAAAACGAGATCTAGTACTAAGAAGGGTAATGGCAAACACAAAAGACCCAGCAGACAACCCATTAGGCCCAAATTAGGAAGGTCCATTGGTCATTCATGAAGTAATCCCTCCAAAACTTTATCGATTAAAATCCTAGATCGAAATATGATAGAAAGGAGATGGAATGTCGAGCACTTAAGACCATATTATGTGACGTTGAATGAATAAAATGGATTACCAAAGATTCCATCTTTTCCTAATAATAGCCTCCGAATTGAGATGTGTTATGTTCAATGAAACTTATAACCTGACGAGTTTAGCGAGATTCATTGAGCATGAGCATAGCACGTATCTAGAATAGGAAATTTAAGCCTTTGGTCCCCCCGCCGGGCCTGGAGTAATAGTCGGGTCAGACTTTGGTACCGCCGCTGAACTTGGCCAAAGCACCCATCCAAGGGAGATGGTCAAAAAAAGACTTTGGTCTCGGTCGAAGCACCCATCCAAGGAGTAGTGGTCAATGAACTATTCAGTCCTACCATCCGGTCCGACTGAAGCACCCATCCAAAGAGTGATGGTCAATTAAGCCTTGGTCCCATCGTCGGGCCCATCCAAATAATGATGGTCAATTAAGCCTTTGTTTCGTCATCGGGCCCAGCCACATCTAAGGGAGATGGTCAAAAAGGCTTTGATCCTGCTGCTGGGCCCGCTTGAAGCACCTATCCAAAGTGTGATGGTTAATTAAACCTTTAGTCCCACCATTGGGCCCGACCAAAGCAACCATCTGAGAAAGGTAGATAAAAATAGAGTTACCAAAGTATGGTTTAAAACTCTCAATTAAGAGGATGAGCAAGAATGAAGAACACTTTAATAAATCTATACTTCAATAATAAATCGATTAATTCCAATGAAAACCACTATCAAAAAAGCTATAAAGAGGAATTCTCATACTTTCCAAAGACCAATTTTGAGGAATAACTCATTAATAAATACATGCAACTTCCATAGTACATAACAATCTCCAAAACAAAGTTATAAAATCTTTCATATTTAAAAGGAATCTCTGAATAAGTTCGAGATCCATAAAGATGTAACATAAAGAATATTTTCAATAACAATGGTAATTATAGATACACATATATGAGTGAATATAATGAAAAGAAATGAGTGAATAACGACGATGATGAAACAACTTAAAAAGAAGAAAAGAACAAGGTAAGAATAGAAGTTTACTCAAGCTAAAGCATGAGAAAATTTCTTATGATTGAGGAGGCAAGTGTTACACCCCAAAATTTTATCAAGGATTACCAAAGGTTATCACTCGATAAGATAATGCCGTTGAAAGTCAAAACAAAAATAGAAAAGAGCTATCACAAGTTGAGATGGGTAAAGCTATCGAATGTTGAAGCAAAAGGAGGCTAACGCAAGTAAAAAAAGAAGAGATTATCGCAAGTTGACATAGGAGAGGCTATCTCATGTTGATAATTTAAAGACATCGCAAGTTGAAGGCTACCTCAGGTTGATAACATAAGGCTATCGCAAGTTGATGGTCAATAAAGTTATCATAGGTTGATATGGGTAAAGCTAACGCAAGATGAAGTGATCAAGCCATCGCAAAATAAAGGAATGAAGCCATAATGTATTGTTAAAAGAGCTATCGAAGTTTATAGAGCTATCGCATGTTGAAGTTCACATAGCTATCGCAAGTTGAAGTATATAGAGCTACCGCGGGTTGAAGTTCACATAGCTATCGCAAGTTGAAGTATATAGAGATACCGCGGGTTGAAGTTCACATAGCTATCGCAAGTTGAAGTATATAGAGCTATCGTGGGTTGAAGTTCACATAGTTATCGCAAGTCGAAGTTCGTATAGCTATCGCAAGTCGAAGTTCGTATAGCTATTGCATATTGAAGTTCACATAAATGTCGCATGTTGAAGATTAAAGAGCTGTTGCATATCGAAGAATGAAGATTTAATCTATATGAAGATTAAAAGAGCCATTACATGTTGAAGGTCAAAGAGCTATCATGTGATGAAGATCACATAACTGTCGTATGTTGAGATTCATACAGTTATCATATGTTGAGGTTTGTATAACTATCGCATGTTGATAAAGCTGTCATAAAAATGATGTTCTAGTTGGCCATGTGGCATTTCCTGGTTGGTTTAACTATGTCATATCATCATGAAGGAATTGAAAAGGATTTATGCCACAGTCAACTCGACAAGGTGCCACATCAGCAAATCACAGCCATTCATTTCCTTCGAATGCCACATGCCAAAGTTCTAGGGATCTCTCTATAAATAGGCATGTACCTCTACAAGAAGGGGAGAATTTCAAATGTTACTCCTCCCTCATTTTTCATTTTACCTTGAGCATAATAAAAGGCTTGGAATTGGGACTTTAATGGCTGTTAGATCAAATTAAAATTCATGATTTTGTGACTAAGGACTTGAATAAATCCCTATTTTCATAAATGACTTCTTGTGGAATTTAGACAAGCATACTTACCTAAGAGACTTGTTTCTTGCTCGTGTACAATCGACTCTCTTTGTTGACTAAGCATACAGGTTAAGGCCTAATTTTGGCCTAACAAAAACATATATCAACAATTATAGTATAATGAGAGAATAGAACCACTCACCTAGGGTATAGTATCGAAAAAAATCACCACACAAGCATTCAAAATAAGAGTAGATCTGAATTTGGGCAGCAGTTACATGCTTCCCAAGGTACAATTCTAGAAATATAAAAATCCCTTCGCTAATCTCTTGTTTAAATACACCTTTTTAATTAATTGATTTAGCTTAATTTTATTAGAAGAATGATGGAGTTTTAGTAGAAGAATGTCAATGGACGCTAAGAAAGGCTAGAAGATGTTTAAAGATGTATTTATAGTGATTAGTGGCGGCTATAGTGGCTGCCCCTATCCTAATCTCGAAATGGTTTTATGGGCTGCATTAATCATGCCTTAATAACCTGCTAATCAGCCTAAAAATAGTTCAAACTTCAAACGGTCATATCTTCTAAACCATAAGTCCAAAAAACTCTTATGACCAATCTATGGAAAGGGAAACTATCATATCTTTCATGTGAAAGTGGTTTGAGACCTTGATTTGGCTTCTATCAATAGTTATAGGCCTTACAATATTTTTAAGGTCAAAACCGTCCAATAACATTTTAAGAATGAAAAATGTCACTACTCAACGTTACCCAAAGCTATAGATTCATACAAACTAAGTTGGATTTTAAATAATATTTTACAATTCTTTGATACGTAAGATATAGGTAGTTACACTCTCCCCCTTGTTAGAAATGTCGCCCCTAAAATCTCATCAAACAAAGTAAGGTCAAACAATATAGTTACCTTGCATGTCTAACAACCATAAGCAAGCATAACATTTAACAATCATGCACACACAAGAAAGAAAGAAAACCTATGTTTACCCTAACATGCAAGGTACTAAACAACTCTTCATGATATCAAAAGTGAAAGTAATGCAACACTCAGAAAGTTTAGCGACTAAAGAACTCCTGATAAGTGATCCTCATGCCCCCTCAGTCTTTCCTGTACTATCACTTCCACTTTCACTCCAGTCTTTGGTAGTCGATCAATATCTATTTTGATTTCCATCGAGGAATCCCGAGCAGTTGCAACAACCTACTAGACTTCTTCCGCTCAGCTTCCACTAACTGGCAAGCACTTTAATCCTGACGTTCTTCTTCATCCTTTCAGAATAAAATATTCATCCATATATTTACCACCATCGAAATGTATAGTCAATCTTTATGATGACACTCTCATCATATCTCATCCTTGAATCCATCAATGTTAGGTATAAACAGTCTAATTTTTAGCTCATCAACACTTCCAGATTTAGCACTTACCTTGAACGGGAATCATAACTAGTAATATACTCGAATCGTATCTATATTAAGAACACAACTCCTCTAACTAGAATGCCTCCTCAATATTTTTGGCACAATCCTCAAGTGCACTTATACTTCTCTTCACTTTCAAGGAAACAAAAATCTCGCCTACGAACACTAATGCAAGCTCACCTAGCTCCCAGTAATCTACACTATCTCAAAGATCCATCTTCCTATTACGTGACTACTGCTGGTGCTTCCCACGCTGATATACTCTTACAAACAAGCCCTCCTCTCTAATAGGTCATCCACTTGCACCTCTATTATCCGGCCTTTTGGCCTGGCTACACAAAGGTGATTACATGGACCAGAATTGACTATTGATGGGAAAGATGACCACGAGACAACATCCATACGAACAAAATATGATATCCGAACATTTATATCCAGCCCAGGCTAAATTAGGTCGACAAATGGATAGCACTGGATGTCGAAGTCTTAGAAGTTAGTTTGTTTGGATTTGGAACCAGAGTGGATGATTAGGAAAATTAGCTGAAACCCAATCGGGTCGGCATAGGCATAATAGAGGTCGGATCAACAAAGTATATGAAATGGCTGGGATCGGCATAGTGTATGGAATAGCTCGGGTCGGCATAGCATGGAGAATGGCTCGGGTCGATGTAGCATGTGGAATCGTTCGGGTCGGAATAGCACGTGGAATGGCTCGGGTCGGCATAGCCTAGAGAATGGCTCAGGTCGTTATAGTGTGTGGAATCGTTCGGGTCGGCATAGCACATGGAATGGCTCAGGGCGGCATAGCATGGAGAATGGCTTGGGTCCGTGTAGCATGTGGAATCGTTCGGGTCGGCGTGGTATATAGATTGTATCGGGTCAGCATGATATTGATAGGCATAGTATTGGGTCGGCATGACAATGGGTTGGCACAGTATGGATCAGGTTGGCATGATAGTTTAGTTCGACAAAGTATGTTGGGCTATGTTTTCCTTATGGTAGGCCCAAGTGGTCAGGGGGTCCAGGCTTTGTGATGTCAGTCAGATTGAAGGCTACTTCATCTATAAATACAGGGGCAGAGGGCCATTTTTGGGGGCTCACTTTTTGGGACTTCTGGAGTTTCTCCTTCTAGCTACTCCAGAAGCTCAGCCATGGTTGTTTTCCTCTTAAAATCTTCTTATAAATTTGTATCAATGGATTCTAGCCAATCCAACAGCTCATGTAATTGTAATCAAATGAAGAATGAATGAAATTTGAAGTGGACGTAGGCCAAATTTTCCGAACCACTATAAAATATTTGTGTCTATTTACTTTCATGCTTTGTTCTTAGATTCCATTAATTCTATGATGTCCATGAAATTTTATGGGTGTTAGTGACCAACTTTGGTGCTAACAACCTGCAATACTCGTTGCTCTTCGAGTGCCATCCTTCTTAAAGGTATAACATCAGCCTAACATCCTTTACTAGGTCGAGGTGGAACTCAATCCCTCTATGTGGTAGTAGTCCAATCACCTCTGGATACTTCCTCACTATGGCAATGATGACAAATCCTCATATGGGACCTTGAGGGAATACACAAAGCTAACCATAACTGCATCCACAAGTCTGCAACCCAACTCTAGCCTATGCCTACCTCCTCTCCCTATTGTCATCAACTATGTCTCACCATCCACCATACTTCTGCATACCTTTGGTCAGTCCAAACCAAAAATGAGATTGAACCCAATAGAACCCAAAATAAAACAATCATAAGCAAACATGCATCCATGACTAACAACAGTAAGTCTCGACAGACCGCACTTAAGTTGGCTGAACAATCACTAAGTTCGAAACAATTAAAGGTCTACCTACTAGGTCAGGACTTAACCCCGCGGCCCAAACTACTCACTAAGTCATTGGATATAAAGTTTAGGGCTAAGAGATCAATATCAAATAAAACACATATAGGTATGGCTTAAATAGAAAGAACACCTTGAATAGTGATGCCCTTCCTTTTCTCCTTCGTCGATGAAGAAGTCGACGAAGTAGGAAGGACATTCAATGCATAAGTAGACGCATCCTACTTACCCCTTCGTAGCACTAGACAATCCTTCTTCTTATGCTAGGCCTTATATAGATGATGCACTTCCTCTCCCTACTCTTCGGGGCCTTGTAGTTTTTACTAAGATGACATTTCCTACGACAATTAAAGCAGACCAGCTCCTATTTGCTATTCTTTTGGCCATCCTCTTCCTTAGATTGGCTCTTTTCCTCTTACCTCCCCCACCCACTTATGGCTTTGGCTCTTCCTTGGAAACAATAATTTCAATCCTTGGTTTTGAGTACAAATTCTCTTGCCTCAAAGTCCTCTTTACTACCTTCTCAAAAGTCTTATCAATATGACATACGATTCTTTCTTCCAGATACTCAATCAGGCTAATTAAGAACTTCTCGTTCTTTTCCGTGGCGTGTCGATGAAAGACAAAACATATTTTGACAACATGTCAAACTCAACTACATACTCAGAAATAGTCTTCTCTCCTTCTCCAACTCAGCAAATCTTATAAACAGCACAGATTTTTGGACCATTGGGATAAACTACTCTTCAAATCGAGCCTTGAACTGCTCCTAGGTAAGTTAGTCCTTGTGAGTAGCTATCTTCATGGTATTCCAACAGTCCATTACTCTCCCATGAAGTTTCCTAAAGGATAAATTCCATTTCATTGCATCTTCCAAATTCAAATCATTGAATATGCACTTATAGATGTTAATCCAATCATGCACCTCAATAGCTGATTTTGTTCTAAGTAACAGTTTGCCCCTAGACTAGCATATTCTTTACATAGCTTGGAAAATTTAGTTCTTTATTCTTTCACTTGAGCACCAACACAACCACCAGCATTAGGAGCACCTTGGGAATTTTGAATCATGTTCCTCACCATCATGTTCTACAAGCAGTAGTTAATAACTGCCTCGAAGCCCACCCCATCCACCTTAGTTATATTCCTTATGTGTCCACTCATTCTTCCAATGTATAATAAGAATGACCGGTCTCTTACAATAGAAAATATAGTGGTTATCCTATATGTAATGCATCTTCACTATATTTTCATAATACTATAATATATAGTTTGAAAACAAATATATGTAACAAGTATGTCTCTTATATATCGCTTGATCCATTATACAATGAAAACTCATACTCTATCTCTAATTGACCATAGTACCAACTTAGGTTATCTCAACCTAAGCTTCGATACCAAAAATGACGACCCCCATATATCTATGTATATCAAGCATCTAATGAGAATATGTTGAGTTTGGGATTGACAAGGGATATCGAGCTTGAGGAAAGTAAAGTCATCAAGCATTCAACATTTAAGAAAGGATAGCGAGCTCCAAGCAATCACAAGAAGGTGTCGAATATCTAACAGCAAAGGACCGTCAAGCCTCTATATCAGAAAGATATTGAATGTTCAAGTAGTTAACGGGAACAAAAGAGGTGGCGAACCTCTAAGGATGTCAAACTCCAAGCAATTAGCAAGCAGTGAAAAAGTTCCAAGTTCCTAAGAGGTAACGAGCCTCTACAACCATAAAAGCCGTCGAATATCTAAAGTAGAGGAAAATGTCAAACCTTTACAATAACTGGGATGTCGAGCATCCAAACAGTTAGTAAGCCCCAACAAAGAATAAAGGAGGATATTGAGTATCCAAGGATGAAGAGATTCCGCTATAGCAACTGTTATCAAGCCTAATGATAGCGAGGATGTCAAAGACGTAACAAGATATATCGAATGTCTACAGCATAAAGGTTGTTAAGCCAAAAGATAATAAGGCTAGCTAAGATATAGGCAAAGATTCCGCACCCCTAGAGGATGTCAAGCATCTAACTACAAGAGAAGGTCGTCGAATCTCTGTAAATAAGACAATATTGTCAAGCTGCTACCAATGATACCGAGTTTCTACAAAGAGTGTTACCAAGCTTTTACGAATAACAAAAGATGTCAAAGCTTAAAGATATAAAAGTTGTCGAGTTTCTGCAAGAAAGATTGGATTGTCGAACTTATATAAACAAGTGATCAAATCTCAACAACGGGATGCCGAGATTTCATCAAGATTGTGTCATCGTAGCCCTTAGACTCAAAGTCATGCCACGTGTCAATCATCTCGCATAATTGATGTCTCTATAAATAGGTCCCCATCGTCACCTAGAGAGGGGCGAGTCCTTCTTTCCTTATTTCTTACCTTTTCAAGTTGTAAACCCTAAATTGATTTGGGGATTTTAGAGACGAGTGTAACTCTTGAACTTTTACACATAAGGACTTAGACAATTAACTTTGCATAGCATACTTCTCTCGAATGTGTATACTCGACTATTGTTGGACTGTGGACATGCATATGACTTATGACTTATCTATGAACTTAAACTTGAGCTTGGACTTGCATATTCTCCCGAATTTGTATAAGGCCACTTAAGCCCTTATTTCTACCAGCTTTAGTTTGCCTTGGATATTAGGTTAGCGAAGAAATTTGCTAAATTTTTGCACTAGGGAAAGAGCTTGAACCTCTAACTCCCTGCATACCCCTATAGTGGACTTTCCATATCCGACATATCTCTACAGAGGACTTTCCATATCTGGCATATCTATATAGAGGACTTTCCATATCCAGCATATCCCTACAGAGGACTTTCTATATCCATCATATTCTTATTGAGGACTTTCTGTATCCGGCATAAACTATTAAACCACATAATAACTATCTCCGAACAAGGATCCTCCAAGCCTCACTTTACCAATTCAGCTTAACAAGTCACTCATAACCTTTACTTCCACTAGAAACATGTATTGAAGTCGAGAAACTTGGCACTAAAAACTCTAGCAGAAAAGAGGCAGGTAATTCCTTATGACTTGGATAAACGGAGTATAAATCCATTTCATATGGAATCTACACTGGTCTTTGCTTCTTATCCTACTTTGGGAAAAGAGAACAATAAAAGGAATGACCCATTATCTAAAATAAGAAAAACTATACTGCTCCAAGCTAAAGGAACTATATTTGAAAATGAAATAACAAATGATTTCGATGAGTTTGCCAAAACTGGAAGGGAATAATTGATCGCTCTCCCACACCAATCAGAACTCGGGAATTTTTAAAGAGAACTTACCGTTAGTGCTAATGAGCCTATCCAATGTTGCAAAAAAGCCAAATGGGGACTAAAGATACAATCCCTTAGGAATTCCTGATCTGCTAGAGCCCGTTCCCTTACCACTTCATATGAAAACATCTATCTCCTAACTAAAGAGAGATTGGACTATTGGCCTTCAAAAAAGAAGCGATAAGGAAATAAAAGAAATCTCAGGGGAGCTTATTGCCAATATCATTGAACGAATGGACACGAAACCAATCCGTGTCAAGCCCTAAAAGGGGTGGTTGAGAATTTATTAGGAAAAGGAGAACTCCAAGAGTTAGTTAACAAGATTTGACCAAAAGACCAATGTATCTACAAGGAATAAATGATTAATAAAGAGAAATGTTTCATGAAAAGGATTTATAAAATAAAGGAAAAGCCTTTGATCTTGCCATAAAGGCCTAGTCAAAGCACCTTCTAGAGGAAGGTCAGAGTAAGCCTCTAGTCCCGCCTAAAAGGCCTGGCCAAAGCACGACAAGCCTTCGATCTCATCTATGTGGCCTGGCTGGAGCACCTCCTAGAGGGAGGTCAGAGTAAGCCTCTAGTCCCACCTATAAGGCCTGGACAGAGCACCTCAGGCCTTCGGTCCCGCCTACATGGCTTGGCCAGAGCACCTCCTAGAGGGAGGATGGAATAAGCTATTAGTCCCACCTAGGATGGCCTGGCCAAAACACCAACCAGTCTTCGGTCCGCCTATAAGACCTAACCAGAGTGCCTCCTAGAGTGAGGACAGGTAAGACTTTGGTTCTATTTAAGATGGCTAGCTAAACACACCGACCAGCCTAAATCCTTATCTAAAAGGTATGAAGGGGCAAAAGAAATCAATCAGAGCCTAAATCCTTACCTAAAAGGTAAGAAGAGGCAAAAGAAATTAATTGGAGCCTAAATCCTTTTTTAAAAGTAAAGGGCAAAAGAAATAAATCAAATGCATCTAATTCCATCTTAGAGATGGACCAAAGCAATCTTCTAAAGGAAGAGCAATCAAATATGATCAATCTTACTCCAAGGCAAATTTATAGCAACTTTCAAAGGAAAAGTAAGATAAATTTTCTTGTTCATGTAATCTCATGTGACAAAGGAAAACCGTTAAACAATCATCCAAGGAACCCAGGCCGAGGGAAAGAAGTTTACTTTGAAAAACCAGCCAGGGAAATAATATTTAAGCAACATAGATTTGTCTCTGAAGTCATTTGGCTTAGAAAGATAAGAAGGCAAATCGATCCACATTTTTGAAAGGCTTATTCTACTGATCCAGTAATCATTCTATAAGCGTTTTTCAAAGTTTTCAAAATTTAAAAGTTCAACAAGGAAACTTTCACAAATTTCTTTGACATTTACAAATCAAGATGATCAGTTTGAGAAAAAGATAATTTCTTGAAATTATGGAAGTCATCACAATTTACTTTATATTTTGCAATAGAAAAAGGGTTTACAGAGAAGTGAGAGCTAGAAGTCATCACAATTTATTTTATATGTTACAATTTACTAAAGTGTAAAAAGTTTCTTTCATACAAGGAACGAAGCAAACAAATATTGCATGCCCGACAAACAGCTCTCAAATTAAGGCATGTCTAAAAGCATTCTTCGAAGAAGCAAAAGCAAACAAATCTATGCTTAATCAGAGACCACGAATCATATTAAATCAAATTAAAACTTTAAAGTAAATCAAAAATCTCAAACAGCTCAACGAGTTCAAATACAATACAAGAATAAAAAAGAAAATGCAAGATCTATTCAAAATATCAACTATTCAGGTATAAAAGTTATTTACCAATCTACACACAAAAAGCTACAAATATCAAGAATAGCCATTCAAGTCTTCTTGAGAAGGAGGTGGAGGAAGCAGATGTTGTTGATATACTTTTTCTTTCCCCTTCCTCTCAATCTCAAAATGACATTGATGACTTTCGCTTGAAGCAGGGGAATCTCTAAGCAAAAAAGGAGGGCCTCCAATGTTCTTGAGATGGTTGGCATACCCATATAAAAAGAAGTGTTGATAATGTCTGTATCCTTCCTCAACTACTTTGCTCAACCTTTGGTTCGTTTCTAGACCTGGGAAAGAATAGTCGATTTTTAAGCCAAAAGCAACTATTATTTCAAGCAAATAATCTACAAGCGAATCCAAGCGGGAGTTCTCAAGCAACATCAACTCGATTATTTTCAATCAAGACTCAAGGTCCTGCACTTGCCCTACAAAACTACAACGGCCGAGGAAGGTTTGGTGATGTGATGAATCACCACATCTAGTAGTTCTTTAAGTTTACTCTCCTTCTTTCGTATAATATTTATGTCATCGATAGAGCTCATTTGAATCCTTAATCAAAGTTTGAGCATTTGATTAGCCCCTTTTAAATCTTTAACTTTCTATTCAAGAGTGCATTTCTCACGTCCAATTCTTCAACCTGACTTTGATAATTGTTGAGATATTTTGAAACTTGTTCATCCCGCTTTCCTTTAAGAAACTAAGGGCGTTCATATTATATTCTTGGCACCATATGGCAATTTCTCCATCCTACAAACCCAAAGGCTGGTTCTCCAAGGAAGAAAAATTATTTTTACCAGCTAAGGATATGGATCTAGTTGTCCTTATGGGGGAAGGAGTAGGAAGCCCGAATTTGCCTCCACTTGCAACAAGTTCTAGAGATTGGCATGACATCTGGCTTTTTAGCAAATCAACTTCAGGGTTTTTAATTTTCCGATACAATCGAGCAATTTCTACGTCAGCCTCAATCTTCTGGGCTTGAGGTTCGGATTGACCAACTGTATCTATGCTCTCGTTCAGTTCTTTAACCTCTTTGTCTTTCTCTTTGATTTTCTTCTGTAAACTTGAGGTCATTTCATTCATTGTACTAAATGTTGACCTTAACTTATAATATTTATTATACCATTTGCATGCTTCCGGGTTGTTCGAAAATGGTATGACTAAGGCTTCTTTAAAAGAGCGCTTTCCAATATCTAATATCAGCCTAGTTTTGAGTTTATCCAGTCGAGAGAAGAGGTTAGGGCTGCTTGATGAAAGCATTAGTTGTTTTTCCTGGTAATGAGTAATAAACAAAAGAAAAATCAACACTTAGGAAAAATATATTCTTTCATTAACAACAACGAAGTATTACAAACACGAGCAAGTTCAAATTACATCAACAACTCAAGTTTTAGACATTCAATCCGTAATTTTAAAAGTAACAATCTTAGCTTTTTTGTGAACCCATACACATAGAGAAAGTGGAGTCAAAGGGAACATTAAATCCGTAAGGAGTACTAACTGGGGAAATTGATGATAATTCCATCTCCCGACAAGGAGGCTAGCTTTTCTGCATAATAATTCATGTTAGATCATATTTCATTAAGTAAATCGTCTTTTTCATCACCTAAGAAGTTGAAATAAAAGCGGGGGAGTTGTGTGTAAACTTCTTGAAGGTCCCTAAACAGCAGTATTTTTCTAATCGAAAGGTTTTGAGGATTAACGTTTTCTCCTTAAAATCCCTTTTTAGCTTAACAAATTTATTTAAGAGCTCTCTGGAAATAAGAGTGCTCAATGGTTCCTTAACCAGCATATTTTAAGAAAAACAAACTTCGCCGCAAAGAAATAAGAATGCTGAAATTTATAAAATTATCTGAATTACATAGTATAACCATAAAATCATTTAAGTACATACAATATGGACCCTTTGTAAAATCTAGAAATGAATTTTCTTTGTTGAACTTTACCTTCTCAAAAGGAAGAGTGTTGGGGGAAAGTGGAATGGTCGCGATCTTGGGAAGATTCCAGCATTCCCTAAGATGAGGATCGGTCCCATGATCATTCAAATACCTACTATGAAGACGCCTAAGTAAACCCCCACTCTCCTTTCCTAGAAAGGAGAAATGGGTAAAAAGACTCCTAGTATAGATTTTATAGAGGAATTCTACTAAGTGTCCCTATCTTCAATAAGCATTCAAAAGAGTGTGGCTAAATTCGCGTTCTCCTTTAAAACTCTTTCCCGATGAAGGCGGGATCTTTTCAAGAGCTGGGTTACCTATTTTTGTTTGAAACCTATTAATCATTTGGCATAAATGAGAAGATGCGTATACTTTTTAGATAAACTGTTATGATCTTCAATCAGTTTCTTGGTTTCTCTAATTAATCGCAGCACATTCTTTTCATCTTCTCATGTAAAATCTCAAAGTGATATTTGTTTCTTTTCTTTAACTAAAATAGTAAACTTATTAACTAAAGCTAACAGATAATTGTAAGCATTTAAAGATGATAAACTTTATACCTATACCGCTGGAGCTTATGAGGCAGAGGCCTGAATTTTCTCTTTGTCATGATGGTCGGGGGCATGTATATCCTTTGATGAAATGTCTCCCTGAGGAGCATTCAAGAACTCGGGAAGGTCAGGAAAGTCCGTATCATGAGAAAATTGGCTCAAGTCATGGCCACCTGACCCATTACCGCCACTTCCTAGTCCCTTAAGGTCTTTGTTACCATCACCCCCATCCTTTCAGAAATCATTATCATCTTCATCTTCATCGCCATCATTGTCATGTTTATCACTATTCCCAGTCATCTGAATCGCTATCAATTTCTTCCAGTGGAAGTTAAGAATGAAATTCTACAGTCTCTCCATACTATCGATGGTCACTCCGGACCCTTGCCAAGGCCATTCCAGACTTAGCGATCGAATAGAAAGATCCTATTGCACTACGGCGTTGCTTTCTATTCCTTGCACTCTGGCCCCAGTTAGGGCGTAAAGCGATGTCTTGGTCATTCCGGACCGATCGTAGCCTCTCCGGGCTCCTGCTGGATCCCATCCTGTCACTCTCCGGCGAAGGGGAAACAGCGTTAAGTGAGTCGATCCTGTCGCTCTCTGGCGAAGCGACTCACTTCTTGCACTCCGGTACAGTGTATTTGAACATTAAGCGATGTCATGACCAAAATCTTAGCTCGATCATAGCCTCTCCGGGCTCTTGCTGGATCCCATCCTGTCACTCTCTAGTGAAGGGGAAACAACGACGAGTGAGCCGATCCTGTCGCTCTCCAGCGAAGCGGCCACACCCCCTGCACTTCGGACCCCGTCTCTCCGGGTAAGGGTCATAAAGCGATCAATATTATATCAAGTTTCATTATTCATCCTTTAACTCTCCAGTCAAAGGGAAATTCAAGTTTATTTTCTAAATTCAAATCCTTGATGTTCAATCTCAAACACCAGGAAAAACAAGACAATGCCTCTCCGGGCGGAGCGGTCTATTACCATCTTAGAGCATGCCTAGGGATCTCTCTGGTTCCCGTACATGAGTAAGTGGGATAGCCGTTTTATTTTGGAAATCAAATCTAAGAAAACTAATCGACCAAAGTCCAAATCTTGAACTTGGCCCTTGCCATCATAATCAGTTGACGATGAGTCGTGATCCCGATCCAGGATCATTCCTATTAGGTGGAGGCGGTGGTTGTTCAGGTCTTACTGTCGCTGCCCGTTCTCTGGTATATTGTGGCAATCTTCCACTCCTGGCATGTTCTTCCACCTCATCCCTTAGGTGGCGGCATTCATCGGTAGTGTGCCCATCCAGCTCATGGAATAGGCAGTATTTTCCAGTCCTGAGTTCCCGCTCCGTGGGATCTCTCCTGGGTGGTTTTCGATAGGGGAGTTGCCCCCGAGTTTCAGTGTAAATCCTTTCTAGGCTTGCCGTCAAATCTGTATATTGCCTGAATCTAGGCTCTCAGAATTTCTTCCGTTTATCAGGACCATCATGTGCATCATCCTACTTTCTCTTTCCTTTGTCCACCCTGGGCTGTTCCCTGGCGGTTTCTTCGCCTTGTACAGCGTTTATTTCCTGCCTCTCGGCTCGTGATTCTTCTAATCGAAGGAATCTTTCATCTTCATGGTAAAACTCTCCAAGATCTTGCGGTGGGTCTCTCGTTAAAGAATCTTTGAATTCAGTGCCTTCCCCAACTCCTGCCACTGCTGCCATCAAAATCATTGATGGATCCGGGCGATCCATAAAAGCCACCATTGCATTAAATCGTAGCAGAAAATCTTTTATGGACTCTCCGGTCCTTTGTTTTATCGATGCCAAAGTCATCACACTCTTGGGTCGCGTCACGTGGACCCTAAACTGTCTCAGGAAGCAATCTACAAGCTCGCCCCATGTTCTGATCGATCCAGTTTCTAATTGCCTGAACCAAAGTGCAGCCAAATCTGACAAGTATAGAGGGAAGCATCGAGCCATCACTTCCTCGGATGCCCCCCAACACTTCCATGTGCCTGATGTATCGAGTAATATGCATCGTTGGGTCTGACTTCCCGTCATAAGG
This sequence comes from Allium fistulosum, assembly GCA_030737815.1. Lineage (NCBI taxonomy): Eukaryota > Viridiplantae > Streptophyta > Magnoliopsida > Asparagales > Amaryllidaceae > Allium > Allium fistulosum. The sequence goes on along the minus strand of CM060901.1, from coordinate 1,264,230,345 downwards.
ATCCAGCATAGGCAGTTTGAACTTTGGAGGGTTCCTTGCATTCCTGATATTCGGGGTAAACGGACTCCGACTAACTTCCTCTAGTCCTCCATTGGACAATCCTCCTCTCATCAGTCGTCGGACTAATCCAGCCATCTTTTCATCTCCATCCTGGGGTTGCCCTCTTGGTCTTAAAGGGTATTCTGGTACGTACTCTTCGTGTGGCCCGTTAGCATCAGCGTTGGCTCCAGCTTGTTGAGCTCCATCTATAGGCCTTCCAGCATCAGATCCTGAGGGTCTGCCCCCAAGTCCTTGTTGATTTCCTTCTGGATCTGCATTCTGACCTTGAACCTGACCTTCATTGGTTTTCGCAATCCTGACTCCTTGTCCCGCACTTGCGGCAGCTGTAGTTGGTCCAACGTTTTGCACATTTGCTGCCCTCATCTGCTCGAAGAAATTCTGCAGCATCTCTTGTTGAGTTTTCATCATCCTCTCTTGCAATGAATTTGCTATAGCTTCCATTTCATCTCTGGTGATGTAAATCGAATCTTGTCCTTCTCCAGCACCAGAGGATGCCTCTTGACTTCCTCCCTGTTGGCTTCTATCAGCTCTTTGTCTTGTTTGTCGAGTCATTGTCTTTCAGATCTCAACTCTTCACGCTTGCCAACTCTGAACTTCAATCCGATGTAGCGGGTGCTAGTCGTTCTCAGTGAAAGCACCAAAGTGTTTGCGCCAAAATTGGTCACAAACCCCGAACGTCGTGAAAGCACTAGTGTATAGACACAAATCAATAGTGTTTGACCATGGATCTCAGATCTAAGTAAAGCAGATAATCGTAAAATGAAGAATAACAGACAGAACACAAGATTTATAGTGGTTCGGCTATCTTCGGTCTATGTCCACTTCAAAGGTTTATATTTTTATTGATTATCCTTGCTGAGTACAGTTGATTACAGCGATTACAATGAAGTAATTCGAGTTTAACAGCGATGATGAAGTGTAGAATTGAATCCGGTAGAATTTGGGCGCTTCTGAATCCCCATCCCCTTTTCTGAATGACCTGGGGCTCTATTTATAGGTGTAGGAGGCTGATATTTCGCTTGTATTTCGGGAGACTACTCCTAGCACGTGATGGGGTCCCACATGCCCGGCCTAAGGAAATTGGGTTCCCGTTCCGAGATCGATTCGTACTCCATTCGAATCGATCAAGAAAACGTCCAATCGAGCTGAAATTTGGTGTGGACATTCTTCAACATGTACGTAAGCTTCTGTAAAAAATTCATAGCATTTGGACTTATGGATCTTGAGATATGGTCGATTCGAGATGATGATCTTCGTCAGGCTGCTTCGTTCGAATCGATCCATTCGAATCAATCCATTCGAATCGATTCCTTCGAATCGATGATGTCGCATGCGATCAGGTTGACATGGCGCGCGCTCTTCGCATCGATCCATATTTTTTGCCAAGTTGATCGAGTCGCTCTGGAGATTTCGCCGTGTTCTCATCCAAGATTATCGTGTCGACCTAGGTCTTTTCTGACTCGATGGATTCGAACACATCAATGCACATGGATTCGAATGAAGGCCTTCTTCGTATCGATCAGAATGAGCTCCAGTTGATCGATGCGAAGTTGACGTAGCAGGAAGGATTCGAACACGGCAAAACTTGATGGATTCGAATAGACTGAGATGGGGCCATTCCGATGGATACGAACTTGATGGATTCGAATAGACCATCACCTCAACTCTTTGATGGATACGAACAACATATTTCTCTAACTTGTATCGATCATATCTTATCCATATGAACTCCGATTAACCTGAAATTTAAAATGCTGGCTTTTATGGCTTTGCTTGTCCTGTCTTGTCAATTGTAGCCCGATCCGGACTCGGACAAAATTCATCGATATCCATGGTGAACCTGTGATGCACAATCGATATTCATGACCAGTAATCATCGATTTTCAGTTAATTTTTGGGTATCTCGGCTTTGCCAAAAGGTGGGATAACACTTTGGTTCGTATTGATCGGGATGGATTCAGGCTACAGGTTTCGTATCTATACATTTCGTATCGATAGAAAGGCAAGGATTGAAGATGTATTTCATATCAATCGCGGTTGGAATCGATACGAAGGACTCACATATGGATCGATTCGAAGAAGATCGAAGGCATTAATAGATGGATGGATGCATATGGATACGAAGGATTCAAGAGCAATGTTCGTATCGATCGTGTTCGGACCGATCGATACAAAGGGAGCAGTCAAAACGAGCACGAATCAATGGATGCAAATGCAACAATGCCAGGTGGAAGCAAATATGTCAACACAGCGAAATCTCCAGAGTGACTCTATCAACTCGGCGAAAAATGTGGATCAATGCAAAGAATGCGCGCCACATCAATCTGCTAGCGCGTGCTTGGATCGATTCGAAGCAATGGATTCGAATTCATCGATTCGAACAGAGCATTGCTACCGGAAATACAATATCATATCGATCATAACTTGAGATCTACAAGTCCAAATGCAATGAAATTTTCACAGGAGCTTACATACATGTTGAAGAATGTTCTCAACAAATTTCAGCTCTATTGGATGAGTTCTTGATCGATTCGAATGGAGTTCGAATCGATCCTGGATTGGACCCAGATTTCTTGGACACGGGTGCGTGGGCCCCCACACGTGCCAGAAGTAGTCTCCCTAATTTTAGGCGAAATATCACCCTCCTACACCTATAAATACAGCCCCAGGTCATTCAGAAAAGGGGATCGGGATTCAGAAGCGCCCAAACTCTACCGGATTCAATTCTACACTTCGTCATCGCTGTTAAACTCGAATTCCTTCATTGTAATCGCTGTAATCAATTGTAATCAGCAAGGATAATCAATAAAAAGATAAACCTTTGAAGTGGACGTAGGTCGGAGATAGCCGAACCACTATAAATCTTGTGTTCTGTCTGTTATTCTTCATTTTATGATTATCTGCTTTATTTAGATCCGAGATCTATGGTTATACATTGTTGATTTGTGTTCATACACTGGTGCTTTCACGACATTCGGGGTTTGTGACCAATTTTGGCGCAAACACTTTGGTGCTTTCACTGAGAACGACTAGCACCCGCTACGCAAGATTTGAAGTTCAGATTTGAAAGCTTGGAGATTTGAGAGACAATGACTCGACAAACAAGTAGAAGGCAAAGAGCTGAGAGAAGCCAACAAGGAGGAAGTCAAGAGGCGTCCTCTGGAGCTGGAGAAGGACAAGCTTCTGTCTACATCACAAGGGACGAGATGGAGGCTATGGCGAATTCAATACACGAAAGAATAATGAAAAGCCAACAGGAGATGATGCAAACTTTCTTCGAACATATGAGAGCTGTAGAGATGCAGAACTTAGAACCAACCACAGCGGTTGTTAATCTGGAACAAGGAGCTAGGGTTATGGGACCCAATGGTGGCAGAATACAGAACCGGAAGGCAATCAACAAGGGCTTGGGGGCAGGCCCGCAGGATCCAACACAGAAGGACCTTTGGAAGGAGTTCAACAGGCTAGGGCCAACGTTGTTGCTAATGAGCCAGCTGAAGAATATGTGCCGGAGTTCCCTCGGGAGCATGGGGGTAACCCCTGACAGACAACGCTGGATTAGTGAAAATCATTAGGAAGACTATGCGTGGAGGTTTGACCAATAGAGATTTGGAAGGAGTGAACATGAGTCCATTCGCTCGGGAAATCAGGATAGCTCAGAATCCACCTAAGTTCAAGTTACCTAGCGTGGAAGTATATAATGGCAAGGCCGACCCGATTGATCACTTGATGAGATACACTAGACACATGGAAGTGCTGGGGGCATTGGAGGAAGTGATGGCCAGATGTTTCCCGTTGTATTTGACAGATCTAGCTGCAATATGGTTTAGGCAGCTGGAAGAAGGATCTATCAGGACTTGGAGGGAATTGGTGGATAGGTTTTTGGGACAGTTTCGGGTTCATATCAAAAGGCCTAAGAACGTAATGACGTTGATGTCGGTAAAGCAAAGGACGGATGAATCGCTTAGAGCATTTCTAACTCGATTCAATGCGGCAGTTGCTTTGGTGGATCGGCCGGATCCATTGATGGTTTTAATGGCGGCGGTGTCAGGGGTCAGGGAGGATTCGGATTTCAAGGTATCTTTAATACGAGACCCACCACTGGATCTCGGGGAATTCTTTCGCGAAGCAAAAAGATTCCTTCGGCAAGAAGACGCATGTATGGACTTAAAGTTAAAGGAGGTGAATGCAACTGAGGGTGGAGGACCATCCGACGGAAGCTCGGGTAAAGATAAAGGAAAAAGAAAGCTGGACGACGATTCAGGAAAGGCCAGGAAGCGATGGAAGGATCCAAAGTTTTCCACATACACAGGATTAAACGAGACGCTGGAGCGGATATACATGGAAACCCGGAATCGCCTTCCTTACCGAAGGCCAGCTAGGAGAGAACCTTCTGAACGAGAAAGGGCATCAGGAAGGCGCTGTCTCTTCCATGATTTGGATGGACACGATACCAACAACTGTAGGCACTTAAAGGACATAATTGAGGAGCATGTGAGGAATGGACAATTAAGGCAGTATGTTGGGGTACGGGATGTAGCGGTGGAGCAGGAGCAACCATCGCCTACCCCAAACCATGCAGATGTGAGGCCCAGGAATGGCGGTCGATTGGTTATCCATTGACCAGGATAATATGAAATAAGTAACAAACCATTGGCGAGCAACCAAGTCATTTACACATGTACGGGGATGGAGATAGCCCTTAGGCATGCTCTGAATGATGATACACCGCGAAGCTATGGTTTGCGAAATCTATTTTTTGTTTTTGGATTGGACACTCGTTTTTTTTTGGTTTGGTTTTGGAGTTTGGATTGAACTCCTGGTTTTGTTTGCTTTCTGGTTTGGATTTTCGTTTGGATGGTTTTCTGTTTTGGATGTTGGTTTGGATTTCTGATTTTCGGATTTGATTTGGATTTTGGATTGGATTTTGATTGGATTATTTTTGGTTTTTGATAAACGGTCGTCGAGTATGGACTATGCTCGGCAAGGGTCCGGAGAGACCAGGATTCGGCCTAGGATTTAGGCCCTATATTATCGGTTATCATTTCAGGTCGTTGAGTATGGACTATGCTCAACAAGGGTCCGGAGCGACCAGGATTCGGCTTAGGAATTAAGCCATGGCATTACTTACGTCCAGGGACACTGGACCAAGGTCGTCAAATGTGGATTGCGCTTGGCAAGAACCCGAAGAGGTTAGCTCAACGTCCAGGGACACTGGACCATGGTCGTCAGGTGTGGATTGCGCTTGGCAAGAGCCCAGAGAGGTTATGGATTTGGATAACGACCCGGAGAGGTCCTGGATTTGGTTGTTGGATAAGGATGGACTATAAACTCAGTCATTGAGTCTGGATGGACATGGAATTGGCTATGGACTTTGGATGTCGAATTCAGAATTATACAAAACACACCTTCTTACCACAAGACATGTTTTGAGGGGCAAATGTTATCCCACCTTTTGGTCAAGGCTGGAATATCAACAAATTGGCAAGGGACAATGGATATCAGGATTGGAGATCGATTAGAAACAAGGCTAGGAGAGGCTACGTTTCAATTTTTAGAACAATCGGAGTTCGTATGCGAAAGATATGAATGGTTTAAAATGCGTAAGGAAAGGTTCGAATCGATACATTTTGTATCGATGGATATTGGTTCGAATCGATGCTGTCCGCATCGATCAAGATCTACCGCACTTCATATTGATACACTTCATATCGATGGAGATAGATTCATTCGCTAGCTTTGGTCAACATGGTTACGAACAGATATTCGTATCGATCGGATAGGAAGGGTTTCGACTCGATCATAATGGATCTGGAATGGACAGATAGGCGCATGATGATTTGATCGATTCGATGGCTTCATATCGATCAGGATGGAGATGACAACATATTTCGAATCGATACTATTCGTATCGATCGGGATGGATTCAGGCTATAGGTTTCGTATCTATACATTTCGTATCGATAGAAAGGCAAGGATTGAAGATGTATTTCATATCGATCGCGGCTGGAATCGATACGAAGGACTCACATATGGATCGATTCGAAGAAGATCGAAGGCATTAATAGATGGATGGATGCATATGGATACGAAGGATTCAGGAGCAATGTTCGTATCGATCGTGTTCGGACCGATCGATACGAAGGGAGCAGTCAAAACGAGCACGAATCAATGGATGCAAATGCAACAATGCTAGGTGGAAGCAAATATGTCAACACGGCAAAATCTCCGAAGTGACTCTATCAACTCGGCGAAAAATGTGGATCGATGCAAAGAATGCACGCCACGTCAATCTGCTAGCACGTGCTTGGATCGATTCGAAGCAATGGATTCGAATTCATCGATTCGAACAGAGCGTTACTACCGGAAATACAATTTCATATCGATCATAACTTGAGATCTACAAGTCCAAATGCAATGAAATTTTCACAGGAGCTTACAAACATGTTGAAGAATGTTCTCAACAAATTTCAGCTCCATTGGATGAGTTCTTGATCGATTCGAATGGAGTTCGAATCGATCCCGGATTGGACCCAGATTTCTTGGACGCGGGTGCGTAGGCCCCCACACGTGCCAGAAGTAGTCTCCCTAATTTTAGGCGAAATATCAGCCTCCTACACCTATAAATAGAGCCCTAGGTCATTCAAAAAAGGGGATCGGGATTCAGAAGCGCCCAGACTCTACCGGATTCAATTCTACACTTCGTCATCGCTGTTAAACTCGAATTCCTTCATTGTAATCGCTGTAATCAATTGTAATCAGCAAGGATAATCAATAAAAAAGATAAACCTTTGAAGTGGACGTAGGCCGGAGATAGCCGAACCACTATAAATCTTATGTTCTGTCTGTTATTCTTCATTTTATGATTATCTGCTTTACTTAGATCCGAGATCTGTGGTTATACACTGTTGATTTGTGTTCATACACTGGTGCTTTCACGACATTCGGGGTTTGTGACCAATTTTGGCGCAAACAGTTGTCATGTTTATCACTGTTCCCTCTATCATCATCATCTCAGTCTTTATTAAGCAGAGGATCTATTAAAATATAGCAATTCCTATGGACTGATGACTTCCTCTTTTGGGAATTCATCTTGTAATGGCCCAGGAACTCTCCCCAGTTTAAGGTCGAACTTCTTCTTGAATTTGTGCTTTAGTTTCGGCGGTGAGGGGAAGTCCAACTCTAGATAATTCTTTATATTATCGAAATACGCGATAAAGAGGGCCTCCTTATAACATCGCCCTTTTATCTGGGGAAAGGCTTATTCAATGGAAGTGGAGACTTTCTTTTTAGCATCCTTGGTTATGTTATTTGTATATTTTCAAACTATCTTTCAAGGTTGTAACTTGTGCAGCCATTTGTGTATTTTTAGTTTTGGCCTACTTAAGTTCCTTTTCCAGCAATTTCACTCTTTGTTAAGTCATCGGTCTTGTTTTTCTTTATTCCTCCAAATCGAAGGTAAGTTTATTCTTTTCAGTAGTAACCTCATCCTTTTTTGTGGTGACTTCAAGAATTTGGCCATTAAGGGACTTAACTTTATCCATCAATGATGAAATCTGCTCTTTATAGTTTGGAATTTGATCGACAGACTCATAAGAAGCTTGTTAAAGAAAAACAGGTGTTTGGCCACCTAAAATATATAAAAGATTATATATAATAAATAAAAATATATGGAGCCAAAATTTGTATTAATCAGAAACATATGGATACGTACCACAAGAAGTTGTTGAAGAAGAACGTGAAGATGATCTTTGGAAAAAGCATAAGCTGCAATGGTACCAAAGAAGCTACAGTTGGAGACTAGATAACTAAACAAACAAAATTATAGAAATATGAAGGGATGAGTTGAGCTAGAACTTCACAAGCAGGTGATTCAGAGGGAGGAGGAGTCAGGCCCAACTCTTTATAAAAACATTGGAAAACAGTCGAGGATGAGGGATTCATAATATATATAACGGGCTCAGGGTGTGAGAAACTTTTGTTTGGTCCTGAGGATTCTGGTCTGGCAAACTTAAATTAATAAAACTAGAGTCTTGGTTGATTCTGGCCGTAGATGCATTCGATTCCTCAGCAATAGTAGCAAGCAATTAATCTTCTCCAAGTTTGGCCTTTTTAACTTGAGGAGGAATTGGAGCACTAGACAGATTGTTAGGATTCTTCTTCCTTTTGCGACTCTCAATAGCCTTAAAGGCATCGGCGATAGAGTCAGCAATGGGGGCAACTTTAGTAGTCAGAACAGAGGAGGAGATAGGAGCTTTAGCTTCCTTTGGCTTAGCAACTGGGATGATAAGAGTCGAACCTAAGTCAAAGAAAGAATCATAAGATAACAGTATAAGAAGTCATAGTAAAACCATTATAGGAGATTACCAAAAGAGTCATGTGGATGGGAGAAGATGGAAAAAAGGCATTTTGATTACCAATAACCAGAGCTTGGTTTCCATGAGCATTCTTCTTGACCACTAGGGGCTTCCCGAGCACTTTGTGATTCTCCAGAATAAAAGAATACTTTCGAAGGTTGGATTCAACCAAGGGTTTAAGCCTATTCCCAATAGTCTTAGAGGCTAAGCTCAGAGCATTGATTGTACTAGCGGTAGAAGAATTCATCCCTTTAGAAGCAGGTTCTGAAAGAGAATAACTATTATAAGGGAATAACATGAAACATTATAAACAATAGAGAAAAAGCAACAAGTCTTACTAGGAATAGAGAAATACCCATTGATTCTTGTGGTATGGCTCTTAATATAAAAGAATTGGTTTTCCTAGTCCTTGGTCATGTTGATCAAATTATTGATCAAGCTCTTTGGATGAGGAAGAAGGCGATATAGGGTACTAGTTGGTTGTTTCCCCACTTACAAGATTTACTAATGAATGAAGAGTTTCATCATCGAGTGAGGGGAGGTCAACTTCCCAGGATAGTATTTCCAGGTAACTCAGATAGGTATAGGAGTTAGGAGGCAATTGTATCGGAGCAATTCCTAGATGATCCAAGAATTGTACAAAGAATTCTAGAAAGGGAAGGTAGACCAAACGTCAAATATGGATTGGAGTGAAAGGAAAGAATCCTTCCGGAGGATTATCTTTCCTTCAGGATGGGCCAGCCACCCTAGTTTCCACATTGATAATGCCAAACTATTGAAGGATTATATCTACTTCATTTTGAGAAGTTATAAAAAGTTGAATGAGTCTATAGTCTCCTTTCTCTGAAGTAGGAGATTTCAAGCGCGCCCGAGAAGAAGAAGGTTTAGAATCTTTCTTGCCAGCCATTTATCTGTCAGAAAATATAATGCAAAAGTAAGGAAAGTATCATATACTTTATAAAATTTTAAAATAGTTAAGAGAAAACATTGAGGAAAAATGGATAACTAAATGTCAAACTCATAAGTAGTTATCAAGTTTGTAACTAGTTGATGATTCTCCAAAATGGCTATAGAGTTCATAACAAGATATTGAACCGACAAATTGTTATCAATTTCATAACCAGATGTTAAACTTACAAATAGTTGTTGAGTTCGTAGAGATTCCTCAACTAGTTATTGAGTTCATAACATGCTGACGAACTTATAACTAGTTATCGAGTTTACAACTAGGTATCGAATTTATAAATAGTTAGCGAGTTCGTAACTAGTTTAGAGATTCTTCTATTAGTCATTGAGTTCATGACTTGATGTCGAACATATAAATAGTTGTTGATTTTGAAGTTAACTATCAACTCTATAAATGGATGTCGAGCGTGTAACTGATTAACAAGTCTCTAAGTATTTGCCGAGTTCATAAACTATTATCGAGTCACTCACTAGTTATCGAATTTATAACTAGTCTGCAAGCCTATAGCTAGCTAGCGAGTCTCTAGCTGGGTATCGAGTCTCTAAAAATTACCGACTCTCTAAGCAGATGTCGTGTAACATCCGTCTACTTGCAGGCCCAAAACTAACGGCTACAGATGCTGCAGTCATTCATATTTATTAATCCTCGGCGACCAAATACGGCGACATTAGATACATTGATACACAAAAACACAAGAATATGGAAAAATTTAAACAGTAAACAAATTCCACATTCCATTTCAAAATATTCCAAATTGATTACAAAATCCCAAGTCTAACTATACTACTAGGAACTCCATGCAGTCTAACTATATTCTTAAGGAATAACTTAGCTAAACCAGGTGTCGTTCTAGTTGACTTAACTAGAATGAAATGGGCACTCTTGGACAATTTGTCCATTATAACCCATATACTTTTATTACCAATATTTGACCTTGGCAACCCGTCTATAAAATCCATAGATTTCGAATCCCATTCCAAACTGGAATATCTAAAGGCTGAAGTAACTCACTCGGTTTTTGATGTTCAACTTTCACTTGTTGACAGTTTGCACACTGCCTAACCCACAAGCCAACATCCCTCTTCATGCCTTCCTAATAGAAGCTCCTTTTCATATCCTGATACATCTTGGTCCCTCCAGGATGAATCATAAACTTGGACCGATGACATTCTCTAAGCACTTCTTTCCTCAAGTCCTCCACATTCGGGACACGCAACCGTTCTTTCTTTCTTAGCCATCCTTTTTAGTTAAGGCTAAAATCCTTTAAATCATCGATCTCTGTTCCAACCTCCAGTCTTCTGATCCTTTAAGCTAATACTGGATCCTCCTTATGCTTAGAAGCAATTTTCTCAATCAATACTGGTCGGACTTCTAAACAAGACAACCTGACGGAACTCTGACTAGAACCGGCAGTCGATCTTAACTGCACATCGCAACCGACTAAAGCTTCTAAATCCTTCCACTCCACCAACATAGCTAACACTACATCCTAATGTTTCCTGCTAAGAGCATCAACATTTTATTACCTTTTCCTGGTGTATACTCTATAACAAAATCATATGCAACCAAAAACTCCAGCCACCTCTACTGCCTCATATTTAGCTCCTTCTGAGGGAATAAATACCGTAAAGACTTATGATCGGTATACAACTCAAATCTCTCCCTTAAGAGATAATGTCTCCAAATCTTCAATATGGAGATCACAGCTGCCAACTCCAAATCATGAGTAGGATATCTAACTTCATGTGGTCTAAGCTGCCTAGATGCGTAGGCAATGACTTCACCATTCTACATCAACATCGCTCCTAATCCAGTTCCACATGCATTAGCATACACCACCTATCCTTGGTTTTCGTCTGGAACTACTAACATGGGTGCATTGGTCAACAAATGCTTTAACTTAAGGAATGCCTCCTCACATTTGTCGGACCAAACATATCTCACTTCCTTCTGGTTAGCTTAGTTAAGGGTGATGTTATCCGTGAGAAATCGTTGATGAATCTCCGGTAGTAGCCAGCAAGTCCATGAAAACTCCTGATCTTAGTCACCGTCTCTGGTCCCTTCCAATTATTTACGGCTTCGATCTTATCTGGATCGACTGACAATCCTTTCTCTGAAACCATGCGACCAAATTTTTTTACCTCTTTCTTCCAGAAATGACACTTGGTAAACTTCGCCTTTAACTTATTTTGTCTCAGCATCTCAAGTACCACTCTAAGATGGACTCCATGCTCTCTTTCATCCCTAGAGTACATTAGAATATCATCTATAAACACTAGTACAAACCTATCCAAGTACTCTCGGAAAACTCAGTTCATGAAATCCACAAAGAAAGCTGGTGCATTTGCTAATCCAAATGGCATCACCAACCACTCATATGAACCATACCTAGTTCGAAATGCTGTCAAAGGAATATTGTCCTCCGCCACTCTTAACTGATGGAAACCTGTCGCCAAGTCCCATTGGGAAAACACTCTGGCTCCACTCAACTAATCAAACATATCATCTATTCTTGTCAAAGGTTACTTATTCTAAATTGTCCTTTTATTTAACTTGCGATAGTCAATGCACACCCTAAATGACCCATCCGGTTTCTTTACGAACACCGCGGCCGCTCCCCGAGGCGAACTGCATGGTCTAATATAACTCCTTCCTTCTAGATTCACTAGCTGCACCTTCAATTCCTTCATCTTAGTTGGTGTCATTCTACTAGGTGGTCTACTTACATGTTCAACTCCTGGCACAAGGTCTATTCTAAACTCAACAGCTCTTTTAGGGGGTAGTCTAGTGACTGGCTCAAAGACATTTGCAAGCTCTCTTGCTACCCGAACCTGACCTAACTCATTTCCTACCTCCATAGCATTAAGCATAGCACTAACACTCTAGTCAGTATTCTCTACTGATAATATCACTCGGTTATGACTATCAGGGTATCTCAGTGATATTTCCCTATCCTGGAAAAATATTCTAGCCTCATACCTATTCAACCAATCCATACCCAAAATGACCCCGAAATCTACGAAATAAATAACATACAAACTGCATGCAAATTTATGACCCAACAAATCAAGTTTTAACTGGTCACATCTTAACCCTAGAGTTGCATATCCTCCTATTGGATTCGCAACCCTTAAGTAAGTAACAAGGTATGTAGATTCTAAGCATAATCTATCAACCAAACACTGAGATATAAATGAATGTGATGCACCGGTATCAAAAGGTACTCTAACTGAAATACTCTGAATCAAAAGCATACCTTCCATCACAGTCTTTCCTTTATCTGCTGCGGTAGGCCTAGCTGGTCCTATAGAAAAAATCTTTCATTTGTCCTCCCTAACTGGCTTTGGACACTGATTCTTGTAATGCCCAACTTGATCATGGTTGAAGCACTTCACATTCTTCTTACTTGCAGCTTTCTTCCCATTTCCTGACTGGCATTCATTAGCAAAGTGACCCTTCTTGTCATATTTATAGCAAACTACCTCAACCTTTGATTTCTTAGCAGTATCTCCCTTCAAGGCTCCCTTCTTTTTAAAGAACTTCCTCTTCTTCCCCTGAGAACCATGAGTTTCTATTGACTTCTCTTTAGCTAAATCGGCAAGTAACTCCTCATGGCGAATGGCCATCTCCACCACTATATTACAAGGATCACGGACATGTGTCATGGTCACTCTAGCATGCTTAGGCCTCAATCCCCGAATGAACTTCTCATTCCTTTTAATGTCAGTATCTATAACAGCATATTCATATCAAGATAGTTCTTCAAACTTAGTAGCATACTCCACTACTGACATCTCTCCCCGAACTAAATCCATAAACTTCCTCATCAGCTCAGACTTAGCAAACTCGGATATAAACTTCTACTCAAATCTCGTTTTAAAATCAGCCCAAGTTAACTACTCTTCTGGAACTTCGGTAGTGACACTATTCCAAGTGCTGACCCCTGCAACTGTCTAGAGGTCAACCTTCTCTTTGCCCATCATTTAGACCTAAATCAGTAAATATACGCTCACAATTCAATAGCCAATTCTGAACCTCTATGGCACTCTCCGTTCCCAAGAATGGCTTCCTACCCAAACTGGTCTAATATCTACTCAGCAACCAATTGGAGCCACAAGATTAGCTCCTCCTACATTTCCAGCAACTCCAGCAGCAACCCCTGCTTGCATCAAACTAGCAAAGAACTGATACATCGCTGCCATATCCACTGGTGGATTTCCAGCACTCACATTGGCATCAGCATTTTGATTACTAGCATTAGCCTGTCGACCCAGATTCCTCCTGGTAGTGGGTCGAGCATTTCCATTAGTTGTGGTGCTTCCTCCACCGAGATTTCCTCTTCCGTTTCCTACTTCCATATCTCCTTTCTCGTAAAATCCACATACGAGCCTTAGTAGGATATAAAAGAATGGTCTAAGAGAGCAGGGAATACGTACTTATATATATAACTATATCAAGCAAATACAAATACATTACTATAACGTTAACCCAAACCCAATCTTATTATCTGATCCATTGGATTATGATTGGAAAATCTTTTAGGTTTAAGTTTCTTTTAAAGTTTCATAAACCAATGCTCTGATACCAACTTGTAATATCCCTCTACTTGGAGGCCCAAAACTAACGGCTACGGATGCTGTAGTCATCCATAGTTATTAATCATAGACGACCAAATACGGCGACATTAGATACATTGATACACATAATCACAAGAATATGGAAAAAATTTAAACAGCAAACAAATTCCACATTCCTTTTCAAAATAATTCAAATTGATTACAAAATCCCAATTCGTAGACCACATTCAAATATCATATAATTATTACAAAATATGCCAAAAGAGACATATGAAGATGCTACCTTGGTAGATTAGAGTATATAGATAGGTAAGAAAACAATTTGCCTTTACAAACAAAACACAGCGGAAATAAAAGAACTCTAATAACAAGCTTGCCTCCTGCAGGTCCTCGGAAGCTTTATTCGTCAAAACGAACACATAGAAACCATAACTCTCAACCTACTCAAAATCAATTGAGTACCCGAGAGTTTAAGGGGAAAACAAAGACTTCAAGTCGTACATAAAGCCTGGTATGAATAATAATTTACCATCTCAAACCATTTAGTTATCTAGTGAGACCACGCCACTTAGCGGAACAGGTTTTTCCCTCACTAGTATCCTAAAACATTTACAAAACCATATACTGTGCTTTTGTATCCACAATGGTTAAAACATAGTATTTCAAAAACTTTATAATTATATGCAAAATAAGTAAATCAAATTAGGATTACCTATCCCCATTCATTATGACTACCTGTCTCAATTATTGTTTCTAGGATTACTATTAACCTATTAAATGTTTATGGACTATTTGTCCAATATCATAGTTTTTCATGGGATCACTACGAACCTATTGGTAACTTCAATATCTTATCTCTTATCCTAGTTTTCATGGACTAACTAGGACCTATTGACTAACTGTCAATATCTTAATCCGGATATAGTTTTCATGGGCTAACTACAAACCTACTGGCCCCTGCCAATATCAAATCATAGTTTTCATAGGCTAACTCCTAACTATGAACATATTGGCCCCTGCCAATATCATACAGTTTTCATGGGCTTACTGTAAACTTATTGGCATCTGCCAATATCTTTAATTAAGATTTTAACATTTGTTAATTCATATTCACTACTAGGTCAACCTAACTGGTTATTCTACCCTTTCCTCAAAATACAGCTATGAGATAATAATAGTGCAATAATATTTCCAAAATCTTTATTTATGTCATGGTTTTTTTCCTTTAAAAATGGGAATAGGTTATTTGTTTTGAAACTTTAAAACATCACTTTCGAAACCACTGGATGACCTACTTCGAAAGCATAATAAACTCTTTTCAAAACTCTAAGTATGTACCTTTCGAAACCAATGATACCTTTCGATGGTATCAAGAAAACATTCTTTAAAACATAGCTTCGAAACAAATAAAGTACCCTTTCGAAAACATTGGGTTTACCCTTTAAAACATTCTTTGGGTCAAACTGATTATATACGAAAGTATCTATTTCGAAACCAATTATAAAATTGTTTTGGGGAAAAGTTGATGGTGTCGGAACCATCTAGTTGAAAGCTACAACCTTTTAAATTAAAATATTAAGGGATAGTGTCGAAACCCCCTTCTGACACCATTGCCTTCGAAACCCTTAACCCCTTTCGAAAGTGTTTACGAAGTGGCTTAACTTTAGTTAAAACATAGATAACCTTTCCACAGCATAGACGGCTTTAATGCAATCGAAATGTAAATAAGCGGCTTGGTCTCGACTTGGTCGAAACCAATCCTTTCGGTAGCTCTTATTTAAGAAAAAAGTTCCCCTTCGAAAGCTATTTATAAAGTCCCTTTCGAAAGCATGGCTTTCGACTATGTTAAAAGCTTTAAGTTAAACAAGGCAGGAATTTAACTTTAGAACAAACTAAGGTTTTGACTCTATAGGGTATTAACTTAGTCGAAAGCCCTTCAAAAACTTGGCAGGCATTTATCTTTTTAAAACTGAACCTTGGTTTTGACTCTAACGAAAGCATAGCTTTTGACACTCTACCTTCTACTACTTACCAGTTCACTTCATACCCATTCCATTGATACCATGTGCCTTGGTTCCGACTATGTAGGTTTCGACAGGTGTGGTTTCGACTAAGATGGCGCGGAGGTAAAGGAGTCGAAAGGTGCCTCCGAAATAGGCAGAGCCACTTTTTTTTTGAAACACTGATTTGTAGCTAAACATGGAAATTGCTTTATAACTAACCTGCTAGTTGTAACTCCTTGATTGGCTAATTTAAAACTTTTCAAATACTTTACCATTAAAAACTGCCACATTAATTAGATTTAAATCAGAGCATTATAATGTTAAACCCATCCATATGACAAAACCAGTATTTGTAGAAAAACCCCTCTTTTAAAATAATTTATTTTCCTTAATAAATCATATAGGAAAAAATTCCCAAAAAACATAAAAAACTCTTTCATCGTATAATTTAACATATCAAAAATTCAGGCCCAAATTTCTTCCTGAAATACTCGAAATAAATTTTAAACCCAATTATATCATATTTTCCTTTAGAAATTCATTATAAATTTTCTATAGCTTGAAAAATTCTAAAATTCAAAACCCATCTTCAAAATCATGTATTATTCAACATAAAAATTTTCCATGGCATTCGAAAATCATAAACTATTTGCACCAAAAATGGTCACAAACCCCAAGTGTAGTGAAAGCACCAGCGTATGAATACGAATCAACAATATTCACACACAAATCACAGATCTTAAGTAAGTAACAAGCAGCAATCAAAAAATAATGAACAGTGACACGCAATTTATAGTGGTTCGGCTATCTCCGGCCTACATCCACTTCAAGGTTTTTATGATTTTATTGCTCGATGCTTGAAGATTACAATTTCGTATGTTGTATTACAACTGATTGGCTGAACTAAGTCTGAATCTAAGGCAGCAATGGTGATCTGGAGTAAATCTGGCAGAATCTGGGCGCTCTTTGCTTTCAAAATTGTCCCACCTCTTTTTTGAATGACCAGGGGCTCTATTTATAGGTGTAGGAGGCTGATATTTCGCCTAAAATGAAGGGAGACCAGTTCTGGTACGTCAGGGGGCCCACATGCCCGCTTTATGGAAATCCGTGCCCACTTTGGGATCGATTCGACCCTTGGTTCGAATCGATCAAGAAAGTGTCCAATCGAGCTGAAATTTGGTGTGAACATTCTTCAACATGTGCTCAAGCTTCTGTGAAAATTTCATAGCATTTGGATGTGTAGATCTCAAGTTATGATCGATTCAAGGTTGCATTTCTAGTTGACTAGCCTGGTTCGAATCGATCTAGTTCGAATCGATTCGTTCGAATCGATCCAGCGCGCGCTTCTGTGATGACGTGGAGCGCCTCCTTCGTGTCGATCCGTCTTGTGCTCCGAGTTGCCCGGGTCGACTCTACGTTTCTAGCTGCCGTTTTGACTGGGGATTCGTGGTAGTGGATTCGAAGACATCCCTCTTCGAATCGAATGAGCGAAGGTCTGTTCGAATCGATCTGGGTACAAAGTTGATCGATTCGAAGTTGCCTCAAACATTGTGGATTCGAAGTGGCTTGTCGGAATAGATTCGAACAAATGTTCCTTGATGGATTCGAACCAAGACTCTGCGCAGATGGATTCGAACGTTGGAAGTGTTTTGATGGAGTTGAAGGCTAAAGCACTTTCATGGATTCGAAGCCATCAGGAGAACTTCGTTGGAGCCGAGCTTGATGGATTCGACCCTAGGGGATTCGAACCATTGGGAGACGAACTCAAGGCTAAGTCCTTCACTTGCGTCGAGGATATCTTGGGCATACGAACTCGGATTGACTCGAAACTTGGAACGTTGTTTCATCTGGCCTTGCTTGACATGTCTTATCAATTGCAGCCCGATCCGGACTCGGACAAAATTCATCGATACCCATGGTGAACCTACGATGCACAATCGATGTTCATGACTAATAATCATTGATTTTCAGTTAATCTTTGGGTATCTCGACTTTGCCAAAAGTTGGGATAACATTTTGCCCCCCAAAACATGCCTTTTTGGTAAAAGGCGTGTTTTGATCAGTCTTAAGTTGGATGCGGTGAGTTCATGTTTTACTCATAGCTTATAGCATTTTCAATCAAGTTCATGGCTGTTCGAAGCCGAATTGTTATCAATTTCTTTTAGTGGAAGTTAAGAATGAGATTCTACCGTCTCTCCGTATTATCGATGGTCACTCCGGACTCTTGCCAAGCCCATTCCAGACTTAGCGATCGAATAGAAAGATCCTATTGCACTCCGATGTTGCTTTCTACCCTTTATACTCCGGCCCCAGTTAGGGCGTAAAAGCGATGTCTTGGTCATTCTCGGCCAATTATAGCCTCTCCGGGCTCATGCTGGATCCCATCCTGTCACTCTCCGGTGAAGGGGAAACAACGTTAAGTGAGTCAATCCTGTCGCTCTCCGGCGAAGCGACTCACCTCCTACACTCTGGTTCAGTGAATCTGAACATTAAGCGATGCTATGACCTGAATCGTCGGTCGATCACAGCCTCTCCGGGCTCATGCTGGATCCCATCCTGTCACTCTCCGATGAAGGGGAAACAACATTAAGTGAGTCGATCCTGTCGCTCTCCGGCGAAGCGACTCACCTCTTGCACTCCGGTTCAGTGTATCTGAACATTAAGCGATGTCATGACCTGAATCGTCGGTCGATCACAGCCTCTCCGGGCTCTTATCGAATCCTGATCCAATCACTCTCCGGTGAATAGGAAACGATGCTTAAGTGAGTTGATCCTGTCGTTCTCCGGCGAAGCAACTCACTTCTTGCACTCCAGACCCCGCCTCTCCGGGTAGGATCATAAAGCGATCATGTTTATATTGATATTTAATGTTTATCCTTTAACTCTCTGGTCAAAGGTTTATTTTAATAAGTGTTTCTTTATTAAATTCAAATCCTAGATGTTCAATCTCAAACACCAGGAAAAACAAGACAATGCCTCTCCGGGCGGAGCGGTCTATTTCCATCTCAGAGCATGCCTAGGGTTCTCTTCGGTTCCCGTACATGAGTGAGTGGGATAGCCGTTTTATTTTGGAAATCAAATCTAAGAAAACTAATCGACCAGAGTCCAAATCTTGAACTTGGCCCTTGCCATCACAATCAGTTGATGACGAGTCGTGATCCCGATCCGGGATCGTTCCTGTTTGGTTGAGGCGGTAGTTGTTCGGGCCTAACCGCCGTCGTATGTTCTCTGACATACTGCGGTAATCTACCACTCCTGGCATGTTCTTCCACCTCATCCTTCAGGTGGCGGCATTCATCGGTAGTGTGCCCATCCAGCTCATGGAATAGGCAGTATTTTCCGGTTCTACGTTCCCGCTCTGTGGGATCTCTCCTTGGTGGTTTTCGATAGGGGAGTTGCCCCCGAGTTTCGGTGTAAATTCGTTCCAGTCCTGCCATCAAGTCTGTGTACTGCCTGAATCTGGGCTCTCGGAATTTCTTCCGTTTATCAGGACCATCATGTGCGTCATCCTGCTTTCTCTTTCCTTTGTCTGCCCTGGACTGTTCCCTGGCGGTTCCTTCGCCTTGTGCAACATTTATTTCCTGCCTCTCGGCTCGTGATTCCTCTAATCGAATGAATTTTTCAGCTTCATGGAAAAACTCTCCAAGATCTTGCGGTGGATCTTTAGTCAAAGAGTCTTTGAATTCGGTGCCTTCTCCAACTCCTACCACTGCCGCCATCAAAATCATCGACGGGTCCGGGCGATCTACAGAAGTCACCGTCGCATTAAATCGTAACAAAAAATCTTTTATGGACTCTCCGGTCCTTTGTTTTATTGATGCCAAAGTCATCACGCTCTTAGGTCACGTCACGTGAACCCTAAACTGCTTCATGAAGCAATCCACAAGCTCGCCCCATGTCCTGATTGATCCGGTTTCTAGCTGCCTAAACCAAAGCGCAGCCAAATCTGATAAGAATAAGGGGAAACATCGTGCCATCACTTCCTCGGATGCTCCCAGCACTTCCATGTGTCTGATATATCTGGTGATATGCATGGTCGGGTCTGACTTTCCGTCATAAGGATTCAGCGTTGGTAGTTTGAACTTCGGAGGGTTCCTTGCATTCCTGATATTCGGAGCGAACGGACTCCGACTAACTTCTTCCAATCCTCCTCCTGAAAACCCTCCTCTCATGAGTCGTCTCACTAGGCCGATCATTCTTTCATCTCCATCTAGGGGTTGCCCCCTTGTCATGTCTCTGTCTTGCCCTCCGAGTCTTGTAGGGAATTCTGGTACGTACTCTTCGGGTGGCTCGTTAGCATTTGTGTTGGCCCTAGCCGGTTGAGCTCCTTCTAAAGGTACTTCTGCGTTGGATCCTGCGGGCCTGCCCCCAAGCCCTTGTTGATTGCCTTCTGGTTCTGCATTCCGTCCTTCGTTGGGTTCCATAGCCCTAGCTCCTTGTTCCACATTCACAGCCGCTGTAGCTGGTCCAGGGTTCTGCGTCCCTGCAGCTCTCATCTGCTCGAAGAAATTCTGCAGCATCTCTTGTTGGCTTTTCATCATTCTTTCCTGCATTAAGTTATTCATTTCTTCCATCTCATCTCTAGTAATGTAGATCGAAGCTTGTCCTTCTCCAGCGCCAGAGGATGCCTCTTGACTTCCTGCCTGTTGGCTCCTCTCAGTTCTTTGTCTAGTTTGTCGAGTCATTGTAGAGTCAGATCTGAATCCTTAAAATTCCAAATCTAAATTTTGAATTTGGTGTAGCGGGTGCTAGTTCTTCTCAGTGAAAGCACCAAAGTGTTTGCACCAAAAATGGTCACAAACCCCAAGTGTAGTGAAAGCACCAGCGTATGAATACGAATCAACAGTATTCACACACAAATCACAGATCTTAAGTAAGTAACAAGCAGCAATCAAAAAATAATGAACAATGACACGCAATTTATAGTGGTTCGGCTATCTCCGGCCTACATCCACTTCAAGTTTTTTATGATTTTATTGCTTGATGCTTGAAGATTACAATTTCGTATGTTGTATTACAACTGATTGGCTGAACTAAGTCTGAATCTAAGGCAGCAATGGTGATCTGGAGTAAATCTGGTAGAATCTGGGCACTCTTTGCTCTCAAAATTGTCCCACCTCTTTTCTGAATGACCAGGGGCTCTATTTATAGGTGTAGGAGGCTGATATTTCGCCTAAAATGAAGGGAGACCAGTTCTGGTACGCCAGGGGGCCCACATGCCCGCTTTATGGAAATCCGGGCCCACTTTGGGATCGATTCGACCCTTGGTTCGAATCGATCAAGAAAGTGTCCAATCGAGCTGAAATTTGGTGTGAACATTCTTCAACATGTGCTCAAGCTTCTGTGAAAATTTCATAGCATTTGGATGTGTAGATCTCAAGTTATGATCGATTCAAGGTTGCATTTCTGGTTGACTAGCCTGGTTCGAATCGATCTAGTTCGAATCGATTCGTTCGAATCGATCCAGCACGCGCTTCTGTGATGACGTGGAGCGCCTCCTTCGTGTCGATCCGTCTTGTGCTCCGAGTTGCCCGGGTCGACTCTACGTTTCTAGCTGCCGTTTTGACTGGGGATTCGTGGTAGTGGATTCGAAGACATCCCTCTTCGAATCGAATGAGCGAAGGTCTGTTCGAATCGATCTGGGTACAAAGTTGATCGATTCGAAGTTGCCTCAAACATTGTGGATTCGAAGTGGCTTGTCGGAATCGATTCGAACAAATGTTCCTTGATGGATTCGAACCAAGACTCTGCGCAGATGGATTCGAACGTTGGAAGTGTTTTGATGGAGTTGAAGGCTAAAGCACTTTCATGGATTCGAAGCCATCAGGAGAACTTCGTTGGAGTCGAGCTTGATGGATTCGACCCTAGGGGATTCGAACCATTGGGAGACGAACTCAAGGCTAAGTACTTCACTTGCGTCGAGGATATCTTGGGCATACGAACTCGGATTGACTCGAAACTTGGAACGTTGTTTCATCTGGCCTTGCTTGACATGTCTTATCAATTGTAGCCCGATCCGGACTCGGACAAAATTCATCGATACCCATGGTGAACCTGCGATGCACAATCGATGTTCATGACTAATAATCATTGATTTTCAGTTAATCTTTGGGTATCTTGACTTTGCCAAAAGTTGGGATAACATAAACCCTTGGTTTTCCCTTAAAACCGAGCAAATTCATATGTATATGTAAAGTAATTCGATCATAACATAATTCGAGCATATCATCATCCATATCATAAAAAAACGAATTTAAACATAAATCTGGAAACACATAATCATAGAATAAAATAGAGATGGTATAAAATTAATATTCACCTTAGATATGATAGGGAATTTGAGATTTGTTGTTGATTAATCCTTCCTAGCTTTAATCCTTAGCTTTTAGATTATAATCTACCTCTTTTCCTCCTTGTTAATGGCCGGCTCTTAGGGTTTTTGCATTTTGTTTTTGACTTGAGAAAAATGAAGGTGAATTGAAAATAGTAAGAAATTTATAGCCGTGTAAAATAAAGAGGCTATTTTGACTAATATGCCCATATGTGAACTAATTATCCTTTAAACTAATTAAAGCCCATTTATTTAATTATTAAGCACGACTCTTTTACACAATTTATTCAAATCTCAATCTCTTATCATCATTATTCTATTTAATTTATCTAATTAAATTTCTCTAAATAATTTTATCAAAAATTAGCGATGTTACATGTCGAGTCTTTAACAATTATCAAAACCCCGATTAATTATCGAATTTCTAGGAAGTTTTCGTTCTATGATAGTTATCAGAACTCTTTTTATCATCCAATTTTTGTTAGTCATTAGGGAGGCGGAATTGCAAACAGCCTTTGGATTCAAACACTAAAATTCCCAAATTACAAGAGTATTTGAATTCAAATTGCCAATCAAACCCATGCAATTCTTAAGTACCCGATTTATAAAACCCTAGTTTTCAAATCAAAAACCCCATATTTTTCCTTTAATCGATCAAAATATAAATCGCACCTTGAATTAATTGAATACAGAAGTATTCATAATCTAATTTTTAAGAAATTACGAGATTAAAAAAGGTAATTATTATAATTGCGATTTGAGTTTTAAGTTTTATGTAAAGCATTTGGGAGAAGTAAAGGCAAGTATTTATAGGAGAAGAGAGAAACAACAAGGAGCGTTGATTCCTATTCAAATGAACGAGCGAGATTAAAACATCGGGATATCAATAGGTGGCAATAAAAAAGAGAAATTATACTAAAGTATAGTTTCATCCACACAAAAGGGGGTAAATATTACTACAAATATGTATATCGAGCAAAGGGAACATGCCAAGTTTTGAATTGACAAGGGATGTTGAGCCTGAAGAAAGTAAAGTCATCAAGCATTCAACATTTAACAAAGGATAGCGAGCTTCAAGCAACACAAGAAGGTGTCGAATATCTAATAGAAAAGGGATGTCGAGCCTCTACATCAAAAAGATGTTGAATGTTCAAGTAGTTAACAAGCATAAAAGAGGTGTTGAACCTCTAAGGATGTCGAACTTCAAGTAGTTAGCAAGCAGTGAAAAAGTGTCGAGTCCCTAAGGGCTAACGAGCCTCTAAAACCATAAGATCTATCAAACATCTAAAGAAGAGGAAGATGTCGAACCTTTACAATAGTTGGGATGTCCATCATCCAAACAATTAGCAAGCCCCAACAAAGAATAAAGGAGGATATCAAGTATCTAGGGATGATGAGGTTCTACTATAACAATTGTTATCGAGCCTAATGATAGCGAGATGTTAGAGGCATAACAAGATATACCAAATGTCTACAACATGAATGTTGTTGAGCCTAAAGATAACAAGGTTGGCCAAGAAGTAGCAAAAGATGTCGCACCCTTAGAGGATGTCGAGCATCTAACTACAAGAGAAGGCCCTCGAGTCTTTGTAAATAAGAGAAAAAATATCAAGCTTTTACAATGATACCTAGTTTCTACAAAGAGTGTTACCAAGATTTTACGAACAACAAAAGATGTCGAAGCTCTAAAGATAAAAAAGTTGTCGAGTTTCTACAAGGAAGACTGGATTGTCAAACTTATGTAAATAAGTGGGATCAAATCTCGATAATGGGATGCCGAGATTTCATCAAGATGGTGTCATCGGAGCCCTTGGATTCAAAGCTATGCCATCTGTCAACCATCCTGCATGATTGACATCCTTATAAATAGGCCTCCATCGACACCTAGAGAGGGGCGAATCATTCTTTCCTTATTTCTACTTTTTCAAGTTGTAAACCCTAAATTGATTTGGGGATTTTTAGAGCTGATTGTAAGTCTTGAATTTTACACATAAGGACTTAGACAGTTAACTTTGCATAGCATACTTCTCTCGAATTTGTATACTTGACTATTATTGAGTTATAGACATGCATATGACTTATGACTTATTTATGGACTTGAACTTGAGCTTGGACTTGCATATTCTTTTGAGTTTGTATAAGGTCACTTAAGCCCTTATTCCAACCATCTTTAGTCTACCTTGAATATTAGGTTAGCGAAGAAATTTTCTTGCAATCATCACATAGGTTGGCGATGCACAATATTGCAATTTTATTCGGTGCTCGACCACATACAATCAATTAGGTACTTCCCTTACTTAGGTAGGTCGAACCATTACATAGGTCCAGGATATATAAGTGAGCGTGCTCTCATACCCTTTCCCAATGAAACACACATCACATTCAGGGATATCGATGATCCCTTCATGACTCGATAGTAGCTAGCAGTTTGTTGCACCTCATCACTTCACCTCATCGAACGTGCCTCTTCAGACCATTACATGAATTACTTATCATATATGGCCCACGTTGGTGATTCATCGAAGTTCAGAACATTTTTGGACCACCATCAAAAGTCTTGGAAAATATCTAGGCCTGTTTTGGAGAAAATCCCCTAACTCTCTAGGTCAATCATGAAGCAACTCATAGGTCTCCTTTACCATATGCAAATTGTCATCCCTTGATATCTCAAGATTAAACCACTGGATCGTCCTTAAACTTTCGATGAAGCTTCATCATTATATTCTTTTCCATTCTTGAAAGTTTGTAGTTTAAGAAGAAGTCGAATTAGACAGTTGTGATTGAGTTAGGAAATCGATCGGTGTTGAACGATTCCACCCATCCCTTAGTTGCTTTTCCCAAGTTGAGCCTAAAGTTTCCCACTCATCTCGAGTTATCTCGAAGTCATCCCATTATTAGCTTATGTATACCCAATATTTCCTCGAATTAGCCCTAGGTAAGCCCTAAAGTGACACAAGCCTAGCCCAAAGGCACCTTGAAGCTCCCTGTAACAACCTGCATATTTATCGATTTTATATTTAAATATTTTATTTAAATATTTCATCGTTCGTCGGATTTTAGTCCGAAAAGCTACTTTTTGCAAACAGTCGAATTAGGACTCGAGACCACTTCCATTGAGTTCAAAATGCCGTTTGCGATCTTTTTGAGTGTAAGCTTCGATATGTTTGGAGCTAGTCAAAAATTTGACCATTTTCACTTTGGGTTGGGTTTGGTTCAGCCCTATGTTTTAGCTTAACACTCCAAACTGAAACCCCCTCTTCATTCACTCCCTCCTCCTCTTCATTTCAGTTCTAAAGAGATTAATGGTGAGTGGAATGGGAAATTAAAACTCTAAAACCCTAGTTTCCATCTACAAATCAAGTTCTAGCTCCAAATCAATAGAAGAAGCTTTGGTAAGTCTCCTCTTCTTCTTCCCCAACTCACTCTCTTATCAATTTCAGAAATTCCTAAACCTAATTTAGGAAATGTTTCTCTTTTTAGCTTAGAATCAAGCTTGTTGAGTTGGGATTGAAGAGAGATTGTCATTGCCATTGCTCTATAGCTTCTTCATTCTAGTTCTTGTGCATAAAGGTGAGATTTTTATCTCACATCTAAGTCTTTAATTATCTTCGATTGTTAGGTATGAATTCCTAACACTTATTCTTGTGCAATTGATTTTGGTTTGGATTGATTTGGTGTATATTCCAATTTTTAGTGTTTTGAAATCAAAATCTATGAAAATCCTTTTATAGATATTTGGACATTGGTATTTGAGGCGTGTCGAAGAGCCGTTAAGGCTGGGTTGTCGCTTGGCGTAAATCCTTAGTCGTTGTCGCTCGATCGATCGCTTCCGGTATTCATTTAGCCATTTTTGGTCTAGGTTCAGGGAATGCCCTGAACCCCAGTTTCAGACGTCTGAAACGTTAGATTCAGACGTCTGAATATTATATTGGGAAGATTTTATTCCCAGATTCAGACGTCTGAATCTTTGGCTCCAGACGTCTGAATTGGCTCGATTTCAAACAGAAAGAAAATAGGCTTAAATTGCCTATTTCAGACGTCTGAAATATTTCGTTCAGACGTCTGAATCTGTGTTCTGAAAAATATTTAATTTTCCAGATTCAGACGTCTGAACCAATTATTCCAGACGTCTGAATCTGCAGTCTTTTGCCTACTTCCCTATTGTGCTTGAATATCCAACTCTAATCAAGTCGTGTTGATTCCCTTTTTGTTGTTATCATTTATTATCGGCCACTTTGTTAAGTCGCCCGCCTTTTTAAACTTAGGTCGCTTGTCTTCACTAAGTCGTACCGTTTTGACGGGGCGCTGCCCCGCACCCCGCCATGGGCGCTGCCCCCTGGACCCCCGCGACCTGACCCCGTACAACTCTGCGTAGGCAAATCTTATCTGAAAAACATTCATCAGAATTTCTTACTTTGATGGTTTTGGGAATTGATTTCTTTGGATTTTATTCACGTCTTCGAATGTGAACTTTTATAATTGATTGTTTCTACAATCACTTCTATGACTTGTCACTTTAAAAATATAAAGGTTTCAATACTAGTAGTAAATATTAAAACTCTATCATCAAAACGATTTCAACTCTATTTTCAATATCAAACTCGTTTATAAAACTGTTTTCCAATCTACTAGTATATACAAACCTTTACCTCATTCGTATGAGAAAATATAATTAAACGGCTTAGCAAAACAAGTGGTATGAAACGCTTGCGTTTACTTCGTCGGTTAATTTATGGACTTGTTCGATTGAATCTCTTGTGATAATTTTCTAGTGCAGATCTACAATTTGTTCGTAAATATTTGAGTTAAGCAATTGGTTATGGGACATGAAGCTAAACTCTTATATTTACTAGCTTAGTGTAATCGACACTTCCTTATGATCATGATGATCATTCTTGAGATTTAGACTAGCGATTGAGCGATGTCTCTTTGTTTGCGAGGTTAGACTAGACACCATTTGTGTGATTTCGATTCACACATATCTCTTTATCTTCAAGGTTAGTCTATACCTCATTGGTGTGATTTCGATTCACACATATTGAAACTCTTGTGACAATTTTCTAGTGCAGATCTACAATTTGTTCGTAAATATTTGAGTTAAGCAAGTGGTTATGGGACATGAAGCTAAACTCTTATATTTACTAGCTTAGTGTAATCGACACTTCTTTATGATCGATGATGATCATTTTATGGTTTAGACTAGCAATGTGCGATGTCTCTTTGTCCATGTGAAGGACTGTACTTCATTTTATTGAGCTTCGACTCAATCAGGAGGAGCTTCGGCTCAAAGTCCGCAATGGGGGACTATATCCAGTCAGGAGGAGCTTCGGCTCATCAGGAGGAGCTTCGGCTCAAAGTCCGCAATGGGGGACTATACCCAGTCAGGAGGAGCTTCGGCTCATCAGGAGGAGCTTCGGCTCAAAGTCCGCAATGGGGGACTATACCCAGTCAGGAGGAGCTTCGGCTCATCAGGAGGAGCTTCGGCTCAAAGTCCGCAATGGTGGACTATACCCAGTCAGGAGGAGCTTCGGCTCATCAGGAGGAGCTTCGGCTCAAAGTCCGCAATGGGGGACTATACCCAGTCAGGAGGAGCTCCGGCTCATTTTCATAGGATTGGCCATCCTCTTTTCTTGTGATTTCTGGATTTCTCGTTGTGATTTCTGGAATTTTATGTTTCACCACCTTTTCAGTTGGCATTGATATTATGTCATTTATTGTGGCTTGGTGAATTAAATAAAGAATATGACATTCTTTTTATGCTATGAGATTCTTGAGATTTTGTATGACTTTCGTGATTTTATAATGTATACTTATCACAGTATGACTTTATTGTTATCATACGTTTTATTATCATATCTCATATTCTATCTCATTTTATCTGATAATTATAGCTAGACTGATCCGTTTATTATTTTCTTCTTAAATAATACTCGGGTCAGACTGAGATTTTACAGGTGCTTCCTCATGACTTCCTATCTGGAACCATCATCTGACTTTTGGCTAACTACTCTAGTTTAGTAATTTTTGTTGTACGCATTTGAGATTAGACTCTATGTTGTGTACTTATTCTTTTGTGTAGCACGTGATGCTACTCTTTTGTATTATCGTGGATCTTTCTGACCACTACTCTGATGTACACTTTCATGTGTTGTATATTTATTCATATCTTCTTCCGCCTTTGTGATATGGATGTCTGTGACTGATTTATGTTATGTTTATTTCTATATTTGTTTCCGAAGATTATATATAGCCACCGTGTGATAGCTTTGTGTTTGTATCGGTATGTCGGATTTCCTCTTTAAAAGATATGCATTCTATTCTATCTGACATATCGGTGCTCGCACAAAGAAGTTACACGGATGGTCGCTCCTCAACAGCCTTATTCTCCGTGCTAATTGACAGCACTACCTCGTAGTGTTCTTGGTTAGCGTGGGTATAGAGGTGGGGCGTCACACTCCCCATAAACCTTGCCTTGCTCGATTTATCTTACTACCGGCCAAGAGTAATAGAGCTACTGGACCGAAGCCAACCACTGGACCATAATTCTTGTTCGGCAGTACACCCCCGAACACCATTTTTTGTTCGATTATACAATCGAACTAAAGTTACCATCACATTTTCAAGTCCTCGACCCGAAGTCACCACCAAACACCATCATGCCAAACAAACCTTCCACTAGCCCAGAGTTACTACTGTATTTGCTCTTTCATAACCTAGAGTTTTTCTAAGTTTGGCACTAAGTTTCCCTGAACACCCCATGTGCCGAACCGGTTTGCTAAACCGAACACTAAGTCAATTTCAACACTATTTTCTTCATCATTTTCAACACATTAACATTCCAGAGCTACTGCTGTATTTGTTCTTTCATAACCTAGAGTTTTTCTAAGTTTGGCACTAAGTTTCCCTGAACACCCCATATGCCAAACCGGTTTGCTAAACCGAACACTTAGTCAATTTCAACACTATTTTCTTCATCATTTTCAACACATTAACATTCCACCTTAATCCAACAATTGTGGTCACCATCTTGACTTGCATGCAACACTAATGCAGTGACGTGACTCCATACATCCCAAAGTCGATTCATTGAAGTTAAATCCTGCGTTTACGAACCTTCCAACCTTTGTGTATCGAACCGAAGAATTCACCACAACTCCTCCTACATAGAGACCTTCGACCATAGAATTAGTTGCCACATTCAATTTGCTCCGATGAGCATTTAAATTGCTCAAACATATAAAATCATACCCAAATGGCATTCAAGCATGCAAACATAAATCAAATCATGGCAATTCATCTCAAAACATTTCATAGCCTAGCCTAACATTCATATGAACAACCACACATCCAAATAACATTTGTATCACTTTAAACGGTTTTAAATTCATTTTTATTTTAGTTTCTAAGCCAAAACAACAGCAATTCATACTTTTAACATTAAAAATGGATTCAAAACATGTCAAAACCTATAAATACCTATATATAGTAGATCTAAGGATGATAAATCACCTACAAATCAGTGAAAAACACACAAACTTATGTAGATGCAAAATGGACGGCAAATATCCTATAAAATCATATTTTTTGGTTTGAAAACATTTTAGAAACACTTTAAAATCATATATCAACCATTATAGTAAAGTGAGAGAATATAATCACTCACTTAGGATGTAGAATCGACAAAAATCACCATACAAGCGTAAATTCATCAATACAAGAGTAGACTGAATTTAGGCAGTTGCTACATGCTTCCCAAGGCACAAATTTTGAAATATAAAATGATGGAGTTTTAGTAAAAGATTGTTAATTGAGGATGAGAAAGGTTAAAAGATATTTAGAGATGTATTTATAGTGAGCAGTGGTGGCAAAGGAGGCTGACCCTAACTCTAATCCCAAAATGGGTTCACTAATCACTTCTTAATTACCTGCTAATCAGCTTAAGAACTGTCCAAACTTAAAATAACCTTATCTCTTAAACCATAAGTGTAACCCCTACAATTTTAACGATTGAATATTTAAATGATTAATTTAAATATTTAATCGTTAATTAATGGAACACCTCTTGTACTCAACTTTCAGAGATGGATGAATTGGGACTGAAAACACCCATATCTGAATTCACTTTTCCAATACGAGTAAAATGAGCATAAGCTTGATTATCTTCGAAGCCGATGAATTTTTCGAGTGAATGGTGATTCTTTAGTGGATGAAATGAATTTGGGCTACGGCCCATTAGCTAGCCTATAAGTGGCTAACTTTCTTCATAATTCTCATTCCACTTTCATTTCATGTTTCTTTTCCTCTTCCTCTCCTAATCTCCTCCTGATTACTCCTTAATCATCTCTTAACCCCTTGCCCTAAAGCCTTTAAATAAAATTCCTACATTCAAATAAAAATTATCTAATTCCTCTCATGCAATTATCTTGAAAACCCATCAAGATATTGGTATGAAGTTGTGATTTGGAGCTTCATCTATGATTTCAAGAGAGCTTTAGAGTGGGTTTTGGTAACTCGGACTAGATTTAGGGAAAAGCAAGGTAAGTGGGATGATTATGCATCTATATTTACTTGTTAATCTTTATTATTTCGTTTATTGATGATTATTAAATTATATAAAGTGATTTGGAGATTGTTTGGATTGATTTAAACTGGTAGTTATGTTATAAACATGGTTATATTAACTCATTAATTTTTTGAGACCTTAATTGCTATTTTGGAAATAGTTAGTAAGCCTAAATTTTGATATGGGCTAAGTAATTGATTTTGTATGATATTAATAATGAATAGAGACTAGTCTAGTGATATAATTGTGTACATATCATTAGTTAGTAATTATTCAACAATTTGAATGGACTTTTGGAAAAGTTAATAAGCTAATTAAGTGGTTTAAGGGCTCTACACTTATCATTAAAGTAACAGAGGCCTTATGGAACTTGATTAGTACTTATAAACGTTATTTAAAGTAAAGAGATTATTTTTATAAGTGAATGGTTTATCTACAAATATAATTTATGTAAAGAAATAATTTTATAAATTAGTGATTTTTATAAAATAGTATAAAAATGATATTTTATAAAATAAGTGATTTTATAAAATAGTATAAAAGTGATATTGTATACAATTGTGATTTTATGAAATAGTATGAATGAGATATGTTATAAAGAGTGTAAGAAGTTATAAAATAATATGAAGATGGTATTTATAAGATGGTTACAAGATTTTATAAAATATTTACGAAATGAATACTTTATTATAAATAAAGAGAATTAGTGTTTCAAAGGCTTAAATGGATTGATATAAGATTTTATAAAATAATATAAAAATATATTTTATTTTTATAGAAAAGATTTAGTAAATAAAAGGTTTTGATTTAAGTAATAATTGAATTACTTACTCGAATATACGTGTATGTATATGTGCATAAGCGGGTATATGTATCTGTGTATTTAAAGTAGTATAATAATCAAGATATTCCTTTGTTGTAACTAAAATTGTTTTATCAAGTTAGGCATGTGTATATATATATATATATATCTGTGTGTGTATGTGAATTATTATATATATTTGTGTATGTCCACATTTGTAAATAAATACATGGCGAGCGTCTCATGTATAGCGAATATCGTGTGTGCTAAGTTGCATGAGAAGCAATAGGCCCGAGTAATTGCTCCGGTGAAATCCGAAACGTGATTTACGCATGGAAAGCATGGTTGTGTATTCGTGTATACATAAACGTACACAAATGGGTGTATGGGCATACACGTAGACATCACACAAGGTGGGAAGGCCGGTTATGTTGTTTTAGCATGTTAGAGGAGGGCGGGTCACTAGATTTGCTCATTGTACTCTACACGTGCAAAGAGTGGATTTCGTATTAAAATAGTTTTCAAACATATAAGGAACCACTTCCAAAACATCAACCAATGAACTCCGAAGAAGGCCCGATGGAATGGAGATAGACTTCGGAAGCTAGGAAGCTCATGGACAAAGCAACGAAGAAGATGAAACTCGTATTCGATGGTCGGTGCGACTCGAAGGCAACCTGCTTGTGCTTTACTGCCCAGGAGAAGCTACCATCGGTCGATTGGTGGAAGACCACCTGTACCAACCTGCCTTTTTGACCCTCAATTGTCGACACTAATACATCCTCGGTATTCGTGTGCCGAGCATCCAAGTGCTGTAAAGACAGATTATTAGTAAAATAAATGAAAACAAAAGTAGAACAAGAAAGAAGAGAACACGCTATCAAAATCTCATGGCAGAATGATAACATATAATATCAAAAGACAGATCAAAACTATCACTCTAAGATACACGGTATTTCATAGTTACAATTCTAAATACTATCATCATCCGACAGTTATAACAACCTATCCTCCCAAATGCTAATATATGCAATAGTTATGTAGCAGCAATAAGAATACTACGACAGGTAGATCATCCTACTCGTCTCCTCGAGCTCCAATGAACATCAACTAAGACCTGCTTTTCTCAGACTACTCGAAAGAGCACACGAGGAATTTAGGAAAAATAAAAACCATGCTACAGACCTAAGTTTGGTATGCAAAACCCAAAAAATACATGGCCAACATATAATAGTGCTTTTGAGGCTGCATGGAATGCCATAACGGTTATCCCCTCAAAAGAACCACCATCTAATAAGTACATAAGGTGATATAATGGATAATGCCTAGTGTGGTGAACATAAATAACAAGTAGTTGTGTTGCATGCGTGTACAACATAAAAATAATAGTTATACAATCAAAACCATTAAGATGCGTTTGCATAATTGTGTAGGATTCCATAGAGGTGCTCTTAATACTTGAGAACAGTCCTCCCGCACAAGTGTAAGAGATATCCTTCCAAGCATAGTATATCTCTTGAAAAAAAAATAGCATAGGAAAACATAGCTGGTCCATGCCCAAAGACGTGGCACCAGGTCACATCTCTTTCACATGCATATCCATAAGCAACACTAGAATGGAGTGCCTACACCTTTAAGTTTGCTAAACCCCATAGGCTATGCCTTCTATCTCTGGTTTCTATCATTACCGAGGCGAGTCACGTTCAGCATCTAAACACATGAGCCTCAACTCGAACAAATCTCAACACACGATCTACAGCTCAAACAGATCTTGGAACATGGATTCCCATATCTCAACAGATCTCGGAACCACTCATGGATTCCCACATCTTTAATAGATCACAACCTCTGCATGGGTTTGAGCATCTCAATCAGATCTCGAATCTCTACATAGATTCCAACATCTCGAACAGATCATGAACCTCTTCCAAAGTATGAACATGTATATGGTTTTGAAGTTGTTACGGCTTCGAGTCACCTTATATAAGCACACTCCCTCGCTTACCGGTGCTCCAAAACTAATCGATAGATTTTTGGTTAACTCAACCCTGGTTCTTTTAGAAATAAATGGACAATACATAAGGGTGGGGATCCTCTCCTATCCGGACGAATTACCTTATCATTTGTCCTAAAAGAACAAGATGAGTTTATACATATAGTATAGCATCTCCGAAGATAATTGTAACATATAACCCTCGTGTTTCTTCTAGATATTTCCTAAGTTAATTTTTGGTCAATTTCGATAGTTAACTAATCGACTATCAAATTCAAAAATAGACGATCATATATAGAAACCAAGTTCAAAATAGTCGACCAATCGACTTTCATAAATGAGTAAGAAATCAACATGATTAACACATTTCAGACATTCTTGACTTAACTATTCCTCGATCAAGAGGGAAGTCGGTATGTTAAAGCACAATTGCTTATATCCTTACTCAAATATCAATATTAACACTCACAAATAAATGAGCCTACTTCGTCGGCTTTTAATGTTAACCATAGTTAATTTCCTTTTTCAAAACTTATATATATATATATATACTTTAGAAATATTTAGTTTTAAATATCTATGTAAAATATGACTTGAAAATAACTAATTTATAATTTGATGAAAATAAATAAAACATGTTTTATAATATAAAATCCCTCTACTTCCAAAATTTATAAATAGATATCGAAAATATATTTAAACTTCAAACCAACTTTAGGATACTACAGAGTATGTTAGAAAACATCCTTAAAATTATTAAGGAAAATACCAAATTTAAACATCATTTTTGAATACTTAAAACCATAAACAACTTAATAAATGCTGTTAAAAGTCTTGTACAAAGAACAACATAGAAAAGCTTGAACTTTGCGACATGTTTTCATCACTTTAACAAGAGATTTAAGACTTGAAATTTTTACAGTAAGTACTACCTTAGAGTAATTAAATACCGTGTAAAGAAACCCCTAAGGATGTCTTTCAATTTATTTATAAAAATTCCCAAAAACAGAACATTTCAAAGTGCACATATAGTGATCTTTTTATTTCTAGCTTTCACAACTTTGGTTCATAATTTTTATTACTTTCTAAACCATTTATTTACTGTCCCATACACCAAAATATGTGTAGAGATCAACCAATCAAATCGTTCCAAGTTAAGATCGCAAATCTTCCATTTACATAAGTTAAAGTTAAGGGATATCGAAGTGCACATATAGCGACTATTCTCTCTTCAAACATACTTCAAATCAATATATAATCCAAACAACAATTAAAACATCAAGTCAAGGCCATGCCACATGTTTAAGAGGGTAATAGAAGTGATGTTATACAATATAAATTTGTTATTTTCGTTCAAAACCAAGAGGGGTCCAAAGGTTATAACTTCAATTCGTTAATGTCATTTTAACTTTATATTACAAGCACACAACATATATAACACATTATGTAATCATTCAATGGTGAGTAAGCTCACCAAATATGTACCAAAACATTACAAAAGAACCCAAGAACTAAGAACCACTTCCTACCTTCTTCAAATACTCAAAGATCCAACCTTTAGCACTTCCAAGCCAAGCCATCGCCTCCCTCTCTTTCCTCATGCTCACCGTGAGATAGGTGGAAACCACAGTTCCACTTCACTTCTTCCACTTTCAAATTGATATTCATGCTCCTTGTGATATTTTAGGCCTATAGCCAATGTTTAGTGAAGTTTGGACTTGATTTAAGTTAATTAGAGAAAGTTAGTGAAGAACAAAGTGGATTAGTGTTAATCCACTTCCACCATTTTCTTAGTTGCAAAAAGTGATTAGTGAAACCCTTAAGGGTGTATTTATAGGTTTGAACAAGAAGTCATTACCACCTCCTTCCTTCCATGAAAGGTTACAAAGGAGCCTCCCTCTCACATGACACCTATACACCTCATTTTCTTTACTTAATACTTAAACCTTCCATAAAAGCTCATTTTTAAAATATCTTCTATGACATCACCCATGACATCATCAAAAAAATTATTTTTCATAAATGGAAAAATATTTTTATTTCATATCATTGATTTCCTAAACAAATTTGCATATGTAAAAAAATCTGAACAACTTTTGACGAGTAAAAAGCTGTTTATCGATAAAACTATTTTCGAGTACATTATCGATATTTCTTCAAAGTATATATTTTTTAAACATTTTTCACCATCATTATTTATGATTTGAAAGGGGGTTAAGAAGATATAAAATCATTTTAATAACATTTAATCCAAGATTAAAATATTTAAATAATTTAGATATTTAAATACGAAGTGTCTGAAATTTCGGGTTGTTTACATTCTCCTCTACTTAGAGTATTTCGTCCTCGAAATTCCGACACGAGCAACAAAAGTAAACAATCACATGCAATATTTAATAGTATTCAAAATTACCAGCAAACATAACTCATGGTTTGCTCAAGTTTCAAAAATTCTCTTATCGCGCAAGGACGATAAACAATCTACTAAGCGTACCTTACACTCTACAGCCTTAGGTCATTGCTTAGTCGATGATTCATGCTACCTTATAACAAATAAATGATTCATCACCTTAACTCCATAAGCCAACAAAACATAGTATGCAAATATACTAAAGCCCTCATGATGTACATGGATCATTCATATGAAATATCAAATTTGATCTCTTGCTCGATCACGTAGATTTCACTTCCAAACTTGTATCTAGTGCGGACTCCGATTAGGTTCCTTGATTAGAAACCTCCGTTTTCCTTACATAGCCATATACTATGATAGAAAACATCAAGATCATATTATGAATCTGTACAAAGTGTTCGCCTTCAAGAATCGAGTGAAAAATCCTTATTTGGACTGATGTAAACCACCTTGAAACCATGTACTCAAATACCAGATCAAGAATAGTCGTGCGAATAAAATGATCTACATACAACTTATGTATTTATTTCATGGGTTTCTTCACTTATACCAATATCCTTTATATCACTTTCTTTTACACAAATAGTATATCTCTTTAATTCTAAAATCATTTATGAAGCATTTCTTAAAAACTTAACTTTGAGTTATTAAACATTTTATAACTCGAGTTCATACTTGTATGATACTCCACTAACTCCTAGGAGTATATACAAAACATAAAATTTATTTTACTTACCGTGAATGTTCAACAAATTCAAAACTTGTTTTAACTTATTACCTTCTCAATTCAAGAGTTACAAAACTCACTTTTTACATTCACAAAAATACTTAGTTTCAAGTTCCATAACAGTTCGGAAGTTTCAGACTGTCCAAAATCATCGAAAATCCTATTTTATTTTAACAAATGAAAACTACCAAACAACATATCATAACATGATGAACATACCATATCGTCCTAATGCATAGGATACATATGTTCATAAAATAACTTGGCAAAGTTCAATTATTTATTAAACACACCTTACCCAAAAAGGGAAAACATGAAAAGTTCCAACATTTTCCGGGCTATGCCACTACCACTTGGGCACCTTACATAGCATACGTCTAAAACTTTTCTTCATAACAAGTTCATATCAAATTTCTCTTTAAAGAAAAACTTTAGAACTAAACACCTAGTTTTATTTCAAATTAATTTGAAATAATAGCATATCATATACCTTTTGTATATCAAATCATACTCGCATGATTAAATCAAAATCTATTTTACTAAACAACTTTGTAGCAAACTGCTATAGTAGCATGCACCACTTAGAAATTCGAAAATGAATGCCAATGATGTTGCAGTCATCACCAGAATTATTTTCAGGCGACATGAGTGAGTTTAGTACATCCAAAACATGCCATTCGGACTTAACCAAAATCATTTTCAAAGCGGGTATCAAATACTTTGTAAATGTTACTAAGTATCACAATCTTAATTTCATAAACTAATTTTCCAAATATATACTTTCAAATAATACTATTTTACTTTCTTTAAAATCTTGAAAAATATTTTCAAAAATACCGGGATTTAAGTTATCAAAATACCTCTTTGTTCATAAACCATGTTCTATAAACAATGCTTATATAAAATCGCATTCTTGTATAAAATCTTTTCTTAAATGTTTATTTCCAAAATACCTTATCTTTTTTAGATCATAATAAACATCTTTTACTACATCTAACTTCTCACCCCAATATTGTCACCAATCATGATGTGGAAAGGTAAAACTTCTTATAAACTGGTTGAGCACAAATCACCAATTAATAAACAATAGTAGATGCTCATAAACTGGCTGAGCACAACTAATCAATCAACAAATGATAACATAGCTCATAAACTAGCTAAGAAATATTAAGCTAATAATTCTACAAATGATAATAATACTTCTAAACTGGTCGAGCACATCAAATCATTCTACAAAGGATAGCAATGCTCATAAACTGGTCGAGCATGACTTAACTAATTAACGAATGAACATAATTAATCCCTATATTAATTAAACCATAGTTTAATAATTCACATTTATATAAATTACCTTATATAAGATCTTTAATTTTCGTACTTGAAATACCTTTAAGGTGCATGCTATAACAAATACAAATACACTCTCATATGTATAATACACTCAACTCATGCTAGGGAAACCCGTTACACTATTACTTAATGAGTCATACCCAACCAAAGCTAAGATTCTCACTTAACCTTCAGCTTTGATACCAAGTGTAACGATCTGTGTTTTGACCCCCAAATGTCGACACTAACGCATCTACAATATTCGTGTGTCGAGCATCCAAGTGCCGAAAAGATAAATTGTTAAGGTAAATAAAAGAAAATAAAAATATAATAAGAAAGAAGAGCACAAAATATCAGAATCGCACAGCAAAACGATAACATATAATATCAAAAGACAGTACACAACTATCACCCTAAGATACATAACATTTCAGATTTAAAATTCTAAATACTATCATTAGCCTGGACAGTTATAACAACATGTTCTCATAAATGCTAATTTATACAATAGTAACATAGTGGAAATAAGAATATTACGATAGGTGGATCATCCAGCTTCTCTCCTCGAGCTCCAATGAACATTAACTAAAACCTGCTTTTCTTAGACTACTTGAAAGAGCACTTGAGGAATTTATGGAAAACGAAAAACCATGCATCAGTAAAGTATGGTATGAGAAACTCGAGAAATATGTGGCCAACATATAACAGTGCTTTTGAGACCGCATGTAATGCCGTAACGGTTATCCCTTCAAAAGAACTATCACTAATGAATACATAAGGTGATATAATAGATAATGTCTAGGATGGTGAACAAAAATAACAAGTAGTATGTTGAGTGTAACGACCCGGAATTTTGAACCATTCGCATCCATTATAAGTGTATAGGTAGACACTCATGCCGGAGTTGAATTGCTCAAAATACCGCGTTGTTAATTTAAATTTGGCAAAACTGAACATATACGGTAAATAAAATAATCACAGATCACAGACACAGAGTAATAAGTGCAGCGGAAATAAAAGAGATAGTAGTTCATGAAGCTACTATATAAATGTATAAGATACATCAGAGTTTACAACAGAAGAGTAATACGATACATCAGAGTTAAACCAGATACAACGGAAGAGTAACACGATACATCAGATACAAATCAGAATACATCACTGGAATCATCGAATACTGGAAGCAGAATAGATGGCTGGATCTTCAAGCAAAGCTCCAACTTCAAAGGTGAGTCTCGAATACTGGTACAATCAGTCTGACCCGAGCGTAAAGCAAAAACACAAGACACTCGAGTCAGGATTAACATTCTTATATTAATAAATCCAACTCAAGTGAAATAGCAATTGAAATACAAGTAACTCAAAGGATGTTTAGAATAACCATCCTTTAAGGATCCGTTAAACTATCTACTAGGTAGTAATGTACGATAAGTAGATAATGTCTATCAGTAATAATAAGATATCAAAATAGCGTTAAGTCATGGCCCATTCCACCCTTAACACGTTTTTATTCCCAAAAGCATATACAAGACCGTAGTTTCCCCAAAACCGGAAGTCACCAGAGGGCAATCCATATACTAAAGGTACAAATCAAAATCGTAGTGGTCGCGTATAAATGGAATACAAGTATGACAAGGCACATGAGGCAATACCCAAGGTAGTGATACTACTGTTCGCCTGATCCGGACTGGTGAGAATGCAACGCCGCAGCGCCCGCAACACCGTGAAACAACACTCCCAAAATCAAGGGTGCACCAATCGACAACATATAATGAGTAGTTCGAAGAAGTGTGTCCACTTGAGGTAGCTAATCCTCCATTGGCCCGGCACAGCTCCTGTTTTAGTCATTTCCAATTTGAAACAAGTGTCAAGGCTATCCATCATCGTTCTCTTTCTTCAGTCATCACGAACATCATCCAACCACTTCATTCTGGATCATCACTCCGCGTATAGTTATTAAAGTTGTTTCGGTTCAGATAGAGAGTATATCCATTACCGATCCCGGTCTCTTTAATAACTTTCTTAATTATTACATCGGTTGGTCATTTAATATATTTCAAAACCAAATCAATTTCAATTCAATTAGAATTCGTAAATCAACATTTCATTTGTCTTTCGAAATCAATTTCCAAAATTTTCGTTTCAAAACTTCCAATTTACCATTTCAAAATCTTATAAATCAAATTTCAATCTTTATTTTAAACCATTCAAATATTGATTCAAGTTCATATATACGTTTCATTCCGAAATCTTTTAAATAAATTTCATTTAACATTCAAATCAATTTAAACTCATTTATCGAATTCATTCAATATTCGTTAAGTTACTTTATCATTCAAAACAATTTCTATTAAATTTCCAAATCATTAAATCAATTTCTTGAGTTCAACTTCATTAAATCAAAACTTACAATTTTGAATTAAATTAAATTCGTCAAATCAATTCTTTCAATTTCAGGTCTTACATTAATTCCAAAATATCACATTTCATTTCTTGTTAAAGAAAACCAATTTCACTTATTTACTTTCTTAAATAATTTTCCAAAACTTACTTAATAAAGAAAACTCAATTTCAATTATTTGCGAAGTAAAATTCACTTATTCAAAAGTTCAATTTTCTTATTAAAGAATTTCAATTCAATTTAATCATTAAATAATTTAACCTTATTTAATTATTAAATAATTCAAAACTTAATTATTAAATAATTTCAAAGTTTAATAATTTCAAACTTAATTATAATTTCAACTTAATTATTTAATCATTTCAACTTAATTCAATCATTTCTCAAATTAAACATCGTTCTTTCATCAATTTCATTTTTAATATTTTGTTTCAGATTTTTTTAAATATTAACATTTTCCTTTCATTAAAAATTCAAATTTCAACTTCATTTCAAAACCATATTCTTTATTCAAATAAAATCTTCGTTTTTTTTTAAATCAAATTATTGACCAATCGGGTTTTATTTAATTCTCTATCCTAGGTCAAAGTTCAATTTGGGTATTTATCATTTCAACCCGATTGCAATTCAATTCAAAATCATAGCATAGCAAAGGGAACTTGCAGTGTGATAACTGGGATGGTGTCGAAGTAAATAAACAAGCAATAACAAAAATCAATATCAATCCAATAATCAATTCAAATAATCCCGAAATAACCGTATTAATTCGCATTGTTATTTGTACGAATTAATATAATTATTCCTAGAATCTACACTATCATTCATGTAGATTAAAGATTATTACATTACGGTTTTCACTTGTCATTCAATTCCAATTTTAACACTACAACAATTAATCCAATATACGTCGATGGTTCAAAGTGTAATTATCACTATTCTATATGTCAATTAATTTAACAATTAAAAGGGGTCATATTCACTAATCAAATTCAACATATATGTCAATTCAAATTTTTAATAATCCTATGTCAAATTTACTTGCATAATATTTATCACTTTATACATTACAATTTTGACGTACAATTGTAAACATCAAACAATCAGTCATTTAACAATCAAACTGGATTATCATTGCATATATAACAGATATTGGTGTCAGATGTCATAGGTGAACTGATACAAGTAATAACAGTGTAAATATCTAACATCAGCATATTTCAATTGTCGTTTCAATTGAAATCAAATTTAATAAATAAAAGAACGTTAATCGTGAGTGAGTGCTCACCTTTCGAGGCTAGAGATGGACGAGAATAAGGTGGGTTGCGAATCCAAGCACGAATTTCGGAACAAAGCACGATGACATGAGTTCGACGATCAAAGCTGATAAATAGGAATTGATGAAATAAATCAGAATCATCTAGATATGAACTGAGTATATATACATTATTATTATATAATTATTATTTTCATGAAATCTATATTAAATTTAAAACTAATATTCAAATACTATATATATTTACACCCAAACCATACTCCTATATGAAAACTTAATATATTACTTTGAGGTCCACCCTTATTGTAAAACTAATGTTAAGTTTAAAACACAAACATATAAAATAACCACATGTATATCTCAAACTTCAAAAATGTAAATGTAACCATAAATAAATACATTGTATCAGCATAAGCAAGTTACATAACATATATATAAAATCGAATAGATTGTAGATAAACTTATATAAAATATAATCTAATATATACATATATAATGACCCATAATACAATACAACTTGTACTTTATTATTTACATGTGACAGTAAATCCCTTAATAAACTAACTAGTTTACATAACATATATAAATATGCATATATATCTAAACAATTTTTTTTGAAACAACTATCATACAAAATCAAACCAGGGTTGTTATAATTCAGATAATATAATTCATACATAATATATATATATAGCAAATGACTCACAGAAACAATGTATCTTATAATCCCGCATACTTATATACAATATTACTAATAAAATTCTTATATTATACTTGTATAATAGAATAGGAGTGCTGCACTGTAGCCTTATCAAATTATAAACGTAGATCAAAATATCACTTTAAACATATCTTACATCGAAACACACTATACTGCTATATAATTTAAAACAAAAGCTATTGTGTGAAACATACCACAGCAAACACTCAACTAATATTCCCATATATAATACTTTACATCATTTAAACAGATGCAGTCATTCACATATACAAACGGCATACTGTAAGTACTATATTCAGCCACATATATATAGTATTATGTTAAGAACCTTTATATAAACACTAACGATATATATACATAACCTGTGAAATCTTTATGTACAACTAACTTATTATATATATATAACTTTTATATAAAAAAAAATCTAACACATCAAAGTATGCTACTATTTACTGTTACTGTTTAAAACCATATATATATACTTATTGGTATACGGCAGATTACACTTGCCTAACAACATAATATATATGAACTATAAATATATAAATAATATACTTATACACTATATAAACAACACAGATCATATATATAATTATCATACAAACGCAAAACATATAAACATACTAATACATGTACTATGTAATTAAAACAATGTACTTACATAAATAAAGAGATGTTGGCTGCAAGGTTGTCAGAGAGGCTTGCGTGGGAAGCTAAGGGAAAGGAAGTTGGAGTTCATGCGTTGATGGGGAGCGGCTGTCGAAGGGTTTGGAGAGGGGAAGGAAGGTGTTCAAGGCGAGGTCTTCGGCTGGGCTAGGCAGTGGTAGTGAAAGGCTTTTGTATCGACTGTTTGGCAGTGCTTGCGTGGATGGGGAAACGAATGTTTGGAGGGTTGTATCGACTGGAGGAGAGAGAAATGACTTCGGGAAACTCGCGTGATGCCACCATGAAGGAGGAGCTTCGGTTATTGCGTGCGGCAGTGGGATGGGTGGCAGGGGAAGGAAGAAGACGTGTATGCAGGTGTGTAGATGGGCTGGGCTCGGTTTGATGATAACATAGGCGAGTGCAAGGGCAGGTGAAGTGATGTGGTGGTAGGAGTTGCACTCGGCTGTTGTGATATCCCGGGTTTTTGGGCAATATAAATTTAATAATCTTTATTAATAATTAAATTGGATTGATAATCATCCTATATAATTTTAATTTAAAATTGGTAATTTAATCTTTTAAAAGATAATAAATACTTATTTCGACAATATTGATAAGATTTGTTGTTAAAGCTAATAAAATTTTATTCTATTTATAATATATATATTTGATATATATATTGTGAATGGAAATATCTTTTGTTTAAATAAAAGATTATAATATATATGTATGTATATGTTATAATTTGGATTGTTTTGAATTTAATTTAATCTATTGATAATTTATATATGTATGAATTGTGATTTAAAGCTTTGTTTTAAAATTAATATTTTTCAAAGGTTAGTTTAGATTAATTCAATTGTTTTCAAAATATAAGATAATTGTTTATTTTAAATATAATTAGCTTTAGAATAATTTCTTTTAAAAGTAATTTATTTATACATATGTGAAATTTATTTATTAAGAGAATTTAAGTATGTAAGCTTATATTTACATTTAAATTAAATAAAAATTTATTTAAAAACACTTAAGTAATATGTGTAAACATATTAACATGTTAAAGACACTTGTAAGCATGAGGGAATTTGTATAAAAAGGTATTAGGACATTTGTAAGCATTTTACAATCTAAAAATACAAGTGGCATACTCTTCTTAGTTAAAGTTTAAAGTTAAATAATTATGTATTAGTAAGAGACCTGGCTTCTATTTTCTCAGTTCGAATCTTTTCTTTCTAAATACTCTTTCTTCTTCTAAAAACCTGAAACTAAACTAAAAGCAAATGAAGATAAAAATCTGGGAATTTAAAATGTGCAAAATCAGTTTGAAAGTGAATGCTGCAACTCCAAATCAACCTGCAACTAAAATGAAGTTCAACTGAAATTCAAATCTTTTGCAATTCAAAAGGAATCAAGACCAACTCAGCAGT
Source organism: Allium fistulosum (assembly GCA_030737815.1). NCBI lineage: Eukaryota > Viridiplantae > Streptophyta > Magnoliopsida > Asparagales > Amaryllidaceae > Allium > Allium fistulosum. The sequence goes on along the minus strand of CM060901.1, from coordinate 1,264,185,756 downwards.
TTCAACTTTAAATAGCATCAAATTGAAGGCATGCAAGTATTAAAATTCAACAGCAAGGCAATTTAAAACAACTCAGCTTTCAAAGCCTGGAAAACTACTCTGTTTTGTTCCCTGCTCTTTAAATATAAGGTGAGTAAATTTCCTTTAAAAACAGTTTTAAAAATCTGTTGTTATGATGTATGTGATGAAATCTTGTAGTAATATAGTATATAATGTTGCCTGAATGTATGGATGTGAATGCATGTATATATATATTGATATGCCTGTGAATGACTGTGAATATGTACATATATAAGCTTTGTTTTTATTACAGGCTCAACTTCCCTAAAGAAAAATTCAATTTCTCTTCATCCAAGTGATATTAGGCTTCGTTTTTTTAATGAATAATGATTGTAAGATCATAACTTCATTTTTAAAAATAAATATAAGTGTTTATGTTAAGAGATTATTTCAAAATATATATAGTTACAGTGAAAATCAAAAATGGGTTAAAAATCGATCATGATGATTTCGATTTTTGATTATAGGATCTGATGCGTATTAGAAAATAATGAATTTAGGTAATCGAATCATGATTTTTAACATTGTAATTACTGAGGACTTTTGAGATGATCAGAATTTGGGTTTTCTTCGATTGTCGACGAACGGCGTGGTGATGGTTGTCGAGTAGGGGCCTGGAGGTGGCTGGTGTATCGTAGATAAGGGGAAAATGGCCAGGGAAATTACTGATGGTTGAGGCGGTGGGAAATTGATGGAGTAGGGTTTGAAGAGTATCTTGGTCGAAGTTGAGTTCGAGATGTTTTCGTCACCGTGGGGAGGTCGGAGTAGATCGCGTTGGAGGGGATCATTGCAGGAGAACGAGGCGGTTCGATGGAGTGATCGGAGGGGCTACTCGAGGCGGAGTTCATCGGCATTGGGTGGTTTCTGATCGGAATCTGGTTCCAATTTTGATCGAGATTGTCGAATTTCGATTCGATGAAGAATTTTTCGATCTGGGTTTCTAGTTGTATTCGCGTAAGTATTAGTGATTGTCGTGAGTTGCCGTGATGATCACCGGAGGAAGGAGTTGGTGGTGTACGTGCACGCGTGCACGTTTGTGCACTGGTTCGAGAGTTTGGGGAAGATGAAGATGGATCGGGGAAGGTCTCGTGATTATCGCGTGGAGACGAAGCAGATGAAGTCGCGAATAACTCGAAGCTGGCTCGGGTTTGCAAAGGGTATGACTCGGGTTGTTCTGGGTTTTTAAATCTGAGAGTTGATTTACAAATGTTTTCGAGTTTAAAAGCAAAGTAAAAACAAGGTTTTTAAGTTAAAGCTATATTCAAAAGAAATTATAAAGAAATGTTTTAAAATAGATTTCAAGTTTTATTTTTTAAATGGATAAGTTTAAAGAAAATGATAATTATTTCAAAGATAAATAATTGTTTAATTTAATTAAACATGTTTGAAAAGCATTTTCAAAGATTTTAAGCATAATAAAAATTAAGGTTTTGAATTGTTTTAAAGTAAAATTACATTTTAATTTTATGATTGATTTTTAAATGAGTTTTAATAAAGTAAATAATTTGAGTTTAATTAAGGATAATTAATAACTAAATTAAAGCTTAATTACTATTTGTAATTAAGGATAATTACTTAATAAAGTAATTAGTGGATGGTAAATGAATTAATTAAAGGTTAAGTGATGTTTTATTGATAAATTAATTAATGTAATTAATTTTAGGTTAATTAATTAGTTTAATTAGTTAAGATAATCATTTATGATAAATTAAGTGTAATTACTTAGTAAAGTAAATGATGGGTAATTACTGAATGTAATTAAATTAAGAAGAATTACCTATAGAAGTAATTTAATAAAAGTGATAAAAAGGGTTAATCACTTGATGTTATTAATTAAAGGATAATTTATATAATTGATTTAAAATTAATTAATTAAAGAATAATTAATTAATTAAGGATTAAGAATTAATTAATAATGTAATTAATTACTAGTTAAGGTAATTAATTAAAAGAGAGTAATTAATTAAGAAAGTAATTAAGGATCATTAATTTATATAATAAATGATAAAATTAAGGATTGATTAATTAAGATTAATTAATCAATAATAAGTGATTAAAGAATAATTAATTAGTATAACTAATTAAGGAATTAATTAATTAAGGTAAGTAATTACAAGATGGTTAATTACTGTTTATGATTAATTAAGGATAATTAATGAATGTAGTTAATTAAAAATTAATTATTTAATTAACTAGAAGGTACTTAATTAATGAAGTAATTAGAGGATTATTAATTAATAAAATTAATCAATGATTAATAAAAGTAATTAATTAAAGTATGATTAATTATAATTAATTGAGGATTAATGCAATTAATTAATTAATTAATTAATTAATGGAAGTAAATGAAGGATCATTAATTATTGTAATTAATGATAGTAATTAAAGGTTAATTATTGTATATGGTGAAGGATAATTACTTGAATATAATTAAAGTAAAATTAATCAAGGAAGATTAATTAAGGAAGATCATTAAGAGATGATTAATAAATTGATTTGTAATTAATCAATGATAGTAAGCAGGATTAAGATAATCTAAATGGTTAAAGAATAGTAATTAATTTAATTAAAGGTTAATTAAATTGATTAAGAGTTAATCAATTCTGTTTAAGGATGATTGGTTAATATTGATTAACTGATATTGGATGATTGGTTTATATTGGATGTTTGATATTGGGTGATTGGTTAATATTGGATGATTTGGATATCTCTGATATATGTGATATATGCTGCTTTGTGAGATGAATATTTGATATGAATTATCTATTGTGATAATGTGATTTATCTATCTGTTTATATCATCCTGAATATAAGTTTAAATGTTTAAACCTTTAAACAACTTGGCCTTAAAAGATACGTTTTGGATTTCGATGAGACCGGGATTGGGTTTCCGTATACCGGTATTCTAGGTCTGGAGACCCGAATACCACATCGATCCAAATTTACGATAGGTCGTGAATCTCAAGTGAAGATGAAGATTCAGAGTGCAAGGGTTATTGTCGTTAACTCTGAGGATGATTCCAAAACGAGTGTAACGAGATAATGCCTTCGGTTTCGTTCGAACCCGGAACGAACTTGTATGGATTGAATGCTTTCAGCACATCGTCAGGCGGACGATGAGCATTCTAAGTGATATGTTCTGATTAAAGGTAATCGTAACCTCAAGCCTCATCAACCGGGAATGGCTAAAACAGGGGAGGTGCAGCAAGGCTTCGTGGGTAGCACCCACTGAGAGCAAGATAGATCCCTGTCTAGAGGTCCCTTTTCTTTTATTCGGCTTAGTGTGTTGTGATATCCCGGGAATTTGGACAATATCAATTTAATAATCTGCATTGGAAATTAAATTGATTTGATGATCTTTGTTAATAAATTTGAATTAATTTAATAATCTAATTAAATAAATATTTAATTAGTGATTTATCTTTTAAAAAGTTTAATAGAATATTTTCTATTTATAATATATATATATAATTGTATATATTGTAAATAGATGAGTTGATCTGAATTTAACAAATGAAATTATGTTTTCAAATTCTAATATATTTTGGGTAATTTGGAAATCATGATTTAATTTAATATTAAGCTTTTTAATAAATAACTATATAGTTTTAAATACATAAGATAAATGTTTAATTGTTTAAAAATAGATTTTAGCTTAAGTTTAAATTTAAATTGAATATGAATTTGGATTTATAATAAAAATTCAAAGGAGAAATATTTTAAAATATTTTGGATTTAAAATATAGATATAAGATTTTATTTATATATATATTGGTTATTTACATTTTCTTTAAAGTAATTTATATACATATACATATTAGGTAAGTATTTATAAATAGTAAACTAGTGTAAAAAGCTTTTATTCACATTTTAAAAATAAATAAAGTTATGTATTAAATACTTATAAGACAAATGTCATTATATTAAGACACCTAAATAACATGTGTTAACTAATTAATAATACTACATGACAAATGTCAAGATATTGTAACAAGTGTCTTTTTATTTATTTTGATTTTCTTTTATTTTTAAACCACATTCTAACTTATAAATACATATGTTTCCCATCTTCATTTTCTTTTCTATCTTTTTCTATTCAAAGCCAAGAAGAAATTCAGTCCTATTCTCAAACACTCCTCAAAACAAAAATGCAAATCAAAACCTGGAAACCATTTTCTTCAATCTGAAACAAATCTATAATCCATAACTCCACAAACCAAATTAAAATTCAAAACCTGTAATATCATCTTCAAAGTATCAGTTTCAGAAAAATCAAAGCCAGAGATCATCAAAATAATCCTCTCTGTTTTGAAAGAATATCTGTAACTAAGTTTCTTTTTAACCTGAAATCAAGAGCCTGTAACCTCTCTTCAATCTGAATGCATTTCAAAACCTGGAAGCAAGCAAACCTGCATCTTCTTCGAAGATTGAAAGCAAGTTCAAAAGAAAATTAAAGCAAATCAACTATATTTCAACATGCAAGATCCAATAACAGCAAGCAATTCAAGTTTTAATAGCTAAGGCTTTTCAAATGCAGTTTCAAAGAGCTCTGTTCTCTGCTTTTAAAATAAAAAGGTGAGTAACTTTATTTTTGAAGTTAAAGTATAAAGATTGGTTGCATGCTAATGTTGTCAAAATGAATATGTATTATGAAGTATGTTATACATATGAATGGTTGGTATGCATGTTTAATACCATAGGATTACTTTCTGTTTATAGTTCCAGTTTTTTTTTACTGTTTTGATTTAAATTCATTTATTCTGGAACCAATGGTTGTTAGGACTAAATTAACAAACAAAAGTTGTTTGATGTAACATAGGTTAATGTTTAAAAATTTAAGTAAGTTAAAAATAAAACCTATTTATCTCTGGAATTTAAAAACATCAGTGCATGCTCAATATAAAGCAAAACTCAAACTGTGAAATTTATAAATTCATTATTATAAATCGAATACATAAACAAAAACTTAATTTTTAAAACAAGAATCACAATTTTTAGTGGAGTATTGAGGGTGCAGTTTGGGTTTGAATGAAAATGGGAAATTAGGGTTTTTCTGATCATCTGGGTAACTGGAGAGGTCGGGGTTCTTCTGGTGGATGGAGGAGTGAGTGTAGATGCTAGGAAAAATAGATGGTGGTGATGGAATTCAACAAGGAAGATGCGGTAGTGGTTTTTCTTCGGGAAACCTAGATTTTGCTGTGGTTTTATTTTGGTCTCGTTCGATGACCAGAGGCGATCGAGTGCAGCGAGCTTCAGGGAGGAAGGAGTTGACTTGAAGAAGTAGGTGATGCCGGAGTTTCAGAACTGACGATGGACGGAGTCTCGAGCACGAGATGATTCCAGGTTAGAGTTTTTGAGGGGTTCAGTGTTCCAGGTTTGGGGGTTTGAACTCGAATTCGATTTCGAGTTTTGGTGGTGATTCTTTTGATCCTGTTTGGCTGTGAAGGAGGTTGCCAATGTGGGACGACCATCGAAGATGGTCGGAGGTGATCAAAGTCACCGCGCATGTGCACGGTGTACCTCGTTTCTGGTGAGGTAGTTTGTATAATGAGGTTTAGGTAAAGGAAGAGGAGGACACGCGAGTTTTACTCGTGATTTTGGGGAGTTTTCTCGGAGTTTTTAGCATGGTGACTCGAAGCAGAATTTGGGTAGGGTGGGTTTAGTATGGTAACAGGTTTAAACAGAAACCTGTTACTCTATTTAATTTAAAAAAAAAATGAAGTTTAAATTGTAAATAGGCTTCTAAATTTAAAGATTAATCTGGAATCAAAGTAAGTATGCATTTCAATTTGGAAATAAAAAGAAGTTTTTAAATTTGAAATGTTTTAAACAATTTGAATGTTAAAGTGTATTTTAAATTGATTTGAATTTAAAATGAATTTGGTTTTAAATTTCTTTAATTAAGTAAGTATTTCTTTAACATGTGTTTTTAAAGGGATTTAAATGGTTTTAAAAACTTTGTTAAAGTTAAATTTGAATTCATTTTAAATCTTAAAGTTTAAAATGAAAGTTAAAAGTAAATTTAAAAGTAAATTGTTTAAAAGTAATATTAATGATAATTTAATCATTAATAAGAATGAAGTTTATCTTAAAGTAAATTGAGATTTAATAATTTAGGATAAAATAAATTATTAAGGAAATTAAAAGTTAATTAATCAATTTAATTAATTTATGACTTGGGTTAATAAATTAGTAATTAAGGGTTTAAAATTGATTGATGAAGGATTAATTAAATTAATTTAAAGGTTAATTAATTTGAATTAAGGATCATTAATTTTATAAGTTAATGGTTAGAAATAAAATTATTAAGGTAATTAAGGTTTAATTAAGTTATTGTTAAGAACTTAATTAATTAAGTAATTAGAGATTAATTTATTGATAATTAGAATTAATTAAGTTGTAATTAATAATGGTTAATTAAAGTTTAATTATTTAAGAAAAATAATTAAAGAATAATTAATAGTTAATGTAGATCATTAACTTGGGTTTAATAATTAATGTGATTAATTTTGATAATTAAATAGATTAATTAATTAAGGTTAATCATTTGTGAAATTGTTTAATTACTTAATGGAAGTAATTAAGAAATTTATTACTCATTGTAATTAATTGAGTTTAAATTAATTAGTTAAGTTAATTAATTAAGTTTAATTAATTTAAGAATAATCATTTAATGATTTGTGAAGTATAATTACTTAATGTAATTTAATGAAGATTTATTTACTTAGGAAAGTAATTAATAGATAATTACTTATGTAATTAATGGAGTAATTAAGGGTAGTTAATTACTTAATGGAATTAATCAAGGGATTAATTAAGAAATTAATTAAGGAATAATTAATTTATTTTAAGAAGTAATTAAGGTTAGTTAATTACTGAATGTGATTAATCAATAGTGATAAATAAATTATGGTTTAATTAAAGATTAATTACTTAATGTAATTAAGTAATGATAAAATATAATTAAGGATCATTAATTAATATAATTAATGATGTAATTAAGAATTGATTTATTAAGAAATAATTAATAAATGGAGTGATTAATTAATGTAATTAATTAAGGAGTAATGTAATTAATTATAATTAATTAATAAATGTAGTAATTAAAGGTTAATTACTATAAGTGGTTAAGAATAATTAATTTGTGAAATTAATTTAAGTATTAATTACTTGAATGTAATTAAATGTTAATTAATCAAGGATGATTAATTAAAATGAATAATTGGATAAGGATTGATTAATTAATTGATAATTAATTAATAGTGACTTAAGCAAGATTGTTAATGATGAAAGAAATTAATTTAATTTACTTTAATTAATTAAAGATGAAGTAATTAATTTAATTCATTTTAAATTAATTATAGTATGATTAATAAATCATTGCTTATGAATGGATGATATTGTTTATCTTGAATGGTTTGAGATCTCAGATATGAGATAATTGATACCGTATGATTTGGATGCTTTGGTTGCATAGTGATGATGATATGGATTATCTGCTTATAATGATAATGTTGATTATCTATTGTGAATCTGTGAATTATCTATCTGTGTGTTAATAGATAGTAGAATTAAATTGTTTTAACCTTTAAAACAACTTGGCCTTAAAAGATACGCTTTGGATTTCGATGAGACCGGGATCGGGTTTCCGTATACCGGATTTCCAGGTCTGGAGACCCGAATACCACATCGATCCAAATTAACGATAGGTCGTGAATCTCAAGTGAAGATGAAGATTCAGAGTGCAAGGGTTATGGTCGTTAACTCTGAGGGTGATTCCAATACGAGTGTAACGAGATAATGCCTTCGGTTTCGTTCGAACCCGGAACGAACTTGTATGGATTGAATGCTTTCAGAACATCGTCAGGTGGACGATGAGCATTCTAAGTGATGTGTTCTGATTAAAGGTAATCGTAGCCTCAAGCCTCATCAAACCGGGAATGGCTAAAACAGGGGAGGTGCAGCAAGGTTAGTGGGTAGCACCCAAGTAGGACAAGATTATCCCTGTCTAGAGGTCCCTTCTTATTATTCGATTGAGTGGGCAGTTGAATTGCAACAACTGCTGGGATATCTTGTGCGGGAATTATCCAGTAAGGGATGTTCCGGCCTTGTGTTGCAGGGGATTGGGAGTGATCCTCGGTACGGTGATCTAGGCCACGTACTGTGACGGGCGGTACCCCGGTAGCCCTGCCATTGTATGGAATCCAAAATCCAATAAGTGCCGTACGTATTAGTTGTGCCCAACTATGTTGGAACGTGAGATGTAAGCATTCCAGCTATTTCATATTTATTTGAAAACCCTAGACCTATTTTAATACAATCGAATTTCCTATCAAATGTTTTGGTTAGCGTAAGGTAAAAACTTACCCATGTTTATTTGTGGGGAGTCTTACGTGATACCTTTTCTTTCGAAATGGTTTTTGAAGTTAAACAAGTTTAACCTGTTACTCACACCAGACCCATGTCTGACCCAAGTTGTTTATTTCTGTTTTATAAACTCTTGGGTACTCAAATTTTTACGAGTAGCCAAGGGATTCAGGTTAGCTTTGACGAGTTATCTGGAGGAGCAATGGAGCAGGAGGCTTCGGCGTTGTAGATATAGATAGTAGTTCCGCTGTGTTAATCTCTGAATAGAGTTTTGTGTTGAGTTGTAATAACTAGACAGATGTTTATAACTGTCTAGTATGTGTTGTATAATCTGTGTAACTCTGATAGTCGTTGTATATTATGTAATACTTTTGTTATTAATATAATTTATTCGTTCCGCTGTTGAGATTCTGTTGTTGTTCTTTCTTTCTTCTCTTCTTTTCTACTTTCTCACCTCTTTCTTTTCTTCAAAACGATGCGTCATTCTGTGGACGTAGGATGGCGGGTCGTGACAGTGGTATCAGAGCATTAGGTTGAGTAAATACCTAGGCTCTGAAGTGGTGTCTATCTTGAGAGCGCGTAATTGTTAGTTATATAAAAATGATTTTTTTTATTGTGTTAATTGATCGGTTGAGTGGTATATGGATTCTGGTCAATACGAGTAGCTAACGTTATTGATAGGGATCTCTAAACACTTGAACCAGGCCAACGGACACAATATTGTTTTAAAGAGGTAGATGAAATAATTTTACCCAGAAATAATTTCTATATAAAAAGTATCATTTTAAATATATATATATATATATATTTCTACCTATTTGGTTACCTGTTCGGGTTTTCCAAATTAAGTTATAAAGGTAGATGAGGTAGGTTGTGTGTAACACGACTACCATTGATTGGAGTTTGAATGTTTGGAGTTGGAAGTGTATCTGATGAAACTGTAGACCTAATACAGTCTCGAGTGAGCTTTGCTGTGGTGAAGGATTTCATCAATCTCCGAAGGAAACTGTTAAGGTTCGGAGTCAATCTTTGAAGTGCAGTTGGATGAGTAGAGTTGGGATCTACCAGTTAAGCAGAAGCGAGTGATGGTATTTTGATAACTTCTGGAAGAAGTAGCTGTGTGAGGAGACGCAGTGACTATGGATGTTTCCGAAGATATTTTCTTTGGGACAAGTTTTAGGAGTATGTATGCTTCGGTGTTGTGGCTGAGTTCAGCATGGCGTCTTTGTTTGAGATTCGAATTTCTCGAGAAGCTTTGGATAGGAAGTTTTTGGCATCAGTGTCAGCCGTGCAGTTCGGAGTGTTCTGTGTGTTAGCAGGAAGTTTTCTGGCTGAGCAGTTTTTCTGAAGGTGAAGTTCAGAAGCAGCAAAGTGGATCCATTTCTTCGATGGATTGGATAGATAAGTGTGAGCTGTTCCGATAGGTAAAGAGAGAACAGTTTATCTTTGGAAATAGGATGGGTTGATCGCAGAAGTGACTTGCAATTGCTGAGTATTCTCTTGGGTTATCGGAGTTTTCTAGATGTCTTCAGTGAAGTCAGAAGTTTGTCCGCATCTGGAAATGAGTTTTCTTATCGACGGGATTCCAGGAGTGGTACCGGTGGTTCAGCCAAGTTGAAGGATAGTTCGTAGAGATAGAGTTGGGTGAAGCAGCTCAAGTTTTGATGGAGTATCTGAGTTTTCTTGTTGGATCTGTTGAAACATATTTCTGGGATGGGTTACCCAGTCTGGGTTGTGTTCTTCATCAGCACTATCATTTTTCCAGATCAGAGTGATGAAGCAGAAGCAATTTGGAAGTGCATCTCTGGATAGGAGAATTAAGTTCAGTCTTCTGATGTTTGAGGAGTAAAGTTGTGGATCTCTTCCTTGTTTTGATTTGAATAAGTATTTGGTTTTCCGGATTAAATTGTCAGTTTGGACAACTGGAATTCGTTGTGTTTTACGTATCTCTAAGGGAGTACGTATTTGATCTATCATTGGTTTTGGAACCAGCAGTTCGGGAGGTTTGGTAGTTGAGTCAGACTCGTCTGTAGTCTGATATCCTGTCTAGTTCTGTAGATCTAGATAAGTAGGAGTTCTGTAGCTTCGTAGTTTAGATTGTTTGTAGAGCAAGTGTCCCGGTATATATATATACTTGGGGAAACTCGGAAAATTTTATCCAGAATTTTTGTCTGAATAATTAGAATTGTTTGATTGGATGATTGTTTGCTATGGTTGTTAGCATATGATTGATAATATATGCTTGTTAAATCTTGAGTAGATTATTAAATTACCTTTGTTTAAATTTCGGGGACGAAATTATTTTAAGGGGGAAGGAATGTGATATCCCGGGAATTTGGACAATATCAATTTAATAATCTGCATTGGAAATTAAATTGATTTGATGATCTTTGTTAATAAATTTGAATTAATTTAATAATCTAATTAAATAAATATTTAATTAGTGATTTATCTTTTAAAAAGTTTAATAGAATATTTTCTATTTATAATATATATATATAATTGTATATATTGTAAATAGATGAGTTGATCTGAATTTAACAAATGAAATTATGTTTTCAAATTCTAATATATTTTGGGTAATTTGGAAATCATGATTTAATTTAATATTAAGCTTTTTAATAAATAACTATATAGTTTTAAATACATAAGATAAATGTTTAATTGTTTAAAAATAGATTTTAGCTTAAGTTTAAATTTAAATTGAATATGAATTTGGATTTATAATAAAAATTCAAAGGAGAAATATTTTAAAATATTTTGGATTTAAAATATAGATATAAGATTTTATTTATATATATATTGGTTATTTACATTTTCTTTAAAGTAATTTATATACATATACATATTAGGTAAGTATTTATAAATAGTAAACTAGTGTAAAAAGCTTTTATTCACATTTTAAAAATAAATAAAGTTATGTATTAAATACTTATAAGACAAATGTCATTATATTAAGACACCTAAATAACATGTGTTAACTAATTAATAATACTACATGACAAATGTCAAGATATTGTAACAAGTGTCTTTTTATTTATTTTGATTTTCTTTTATTTTTAAACCACATTCTAACTTATAAATACATATGCTTCCCATCTTCATTTTCTTTTCTATCTTTTTCTATTCAAAGCCAAGAAGAAATTCAGTCCTATTCTCAAACACTCCTCAAAACAAAAATGCAAATCAAAACCTGGAAACCATTTTCTTCAATCTGAAACAAATCTGTAATCCATAACTCCACAAACCAAATTAAAATTCAAAACCTGTAATATCATCTTCAAAGTATCAGTTTCAGAAAAATCAAAGCCAGAGATCATCAAAATAATCCTCTCTGTTTTGAAAGAATATCTGTAACTAAGTTTCTTTTTAACCTGAAATCAAGAGCCTGTAACCTCTCTTCAATCTGAATGCATTTCAAAACCTGGAAGCAAGCAAACCTGCATCTTCTTCGAAGATTGAAAGCAAGTTCAAAAGAAAATTAAAGCAAATCAACTATATTTCAACATGCAAGATCCAATAACAGCAAGCAATTCAAGTTTTAATAGCTAAGGCTTTTCAAATGCAGTTTCAAAGAGCTCTGTTCTCTGCTTTTAAAATAAAAAGGTGAGTAACTTTATTTTTGAAGTTAAAGTATAAAGATTGGTTGCATGCTAATGTTGTCAAAATGAATATGTATTATGAAGTATGTTATACATATGAATGGTTGGTATGCATGTTTAATACCATAGGATTACTTTCTGTTTATAGTTCCAGTTTTTTTTTACTGTTTTGATTTAAATTCATTTATTCTGGAACCAATGGTTGTTAGGACTAAATTAACAAACAAAAGTTGTTTGATGTAACATAGGTTAATGTTTAAAAATTTAAGTAAGTTAAAAATAAAACCTATTTATCTCTGGAATTTAAAAACATCAGTGCATGCTCAATATAAAGCAAAACTCAAACTGTGAAATTTATAAATTCATTATTATAAATCGAATACATAAACAAAAACTTAATTTTTAAAACAAGAATCACAATTTTTAGTGGAGTATTGAGGGTGCAGTTTGGGTTTGAATGAAAATGGGAAATTAGGGTTTTTCTGATCATCTGGGTAACTGGAGAGGTCGGGGTTCTTCTGGTGGATGGAGGAGTGAGTGTAGATGCTAGGAAAAATAGATGGTGGTGATGGAATTCAACAAGGAAGATGCGGTAGTGGTTTTTCTTCGGGAAACCTAGATTTTGCTGTGGTTTTATTTTGGTCTCGTTCGATGACCAGAGGCGATCGAGTGCAGCGAGCTTCAGGGAGGAAGGAGTTGACTTGAAGAAGTAGGTGATGCCGGAGTTTCAGAACTGACGATGGACGGAGTCTCGAGCACGAGATGATTCCAGGTTAGAGTTTTTGAGGAGTTCATTGTTCCAGGTTTGGGGGTTTGAACTCGAATTCGATTTCGAGTTTTGGTGGTGATTCTTTTGATCCTGTTTGGCTGTGAAGGAGGTTGCCAATGTGGGACGACCATCGAAGATGGTCGGAGGTTGTAACGACCCCAGATTTTTATTTAATTTAAATTAATAATTCATTGAATTTTGAGTGAAAATTGTGAAATAAATCGATGAGGTGATGCGAGTTTCCCCGATATCTAAGTATATTTGTATAAATTGTTTTAAAATTTAAATTATTGTATACATGTGTATATATGCGAATGTATATATGTATTCGATTTGAATTTAAATTGTTAATAAGTGGTTTAGAAATATAAATAAAAATCATAGTAAATAAATGTGATATTGAATAGTTAAGTTTAAAATAACAAAAGTAAATTATATATTGATAGTTTAAGTTTGAATATTATAAGCAAAATAGAATGAAACAACATACATATGCAAGTATAAACCAATAAAAACCTAAGTGCATACAAGAATGGGATATTAACAAGTGTAGGCTGAGAAAAGAGACCAACATATACATTAAGTATAAACAAAATATATACATGCATAGGCTTGAACAAGTATAAACAATATCTCATATTTTTTGGTACAGCCGAGACTAAAGAAAAGAAAAGAAAAAATTTATAAATGAGGTATGGTACAAAGCAAATAAAATAAGGTAATATAGTACATGGTAATTTAATGCAAGCCAAAGTTTTATCACTTCAGCCTCCAAACCAGAGAAAATATCCCTGCCTCTTGTACCAAATAACATTATCATCTGTAAATCCATTTTCTTTTATCAACCTCCTCACATCAGTTCGTTCCATTCAAAACTGAGAAAGAAAAAGAACTAAAGTAGATTTCACCCAAAGCTACAACTTGAACAACATCATTTTCTTCAACCTGGAATTGTTACTGCATGCAAATTTAAACAACAAAGCAACTCGAGTTTTATCAAAACAAAGAAGATTGGCAATTCAGTTTCAAGTTTTCAAAAACAGCCTTCAAAGTAAAGGCTTCTCTGTTCAATACTTTTGCCAGGTGAGCAAACTGACCCCTTTGAAATTCGAATCTATGATGCTTTGTGAAGTAGTTGTTGTGAAAAATGATAAATGAATATCTCTACATGTATATATATGTTTGTGTGGTTGGAAGTATACATGCCTGGGCATATATGTGTACTCTACTGTGATTCTAGACCCAAGAACAACCAAAGAAAAAATTCATATCTTCTGTCAAATCTCTTTCAAGCTATGATTCCTGAAAGTAAGATAATTGTAACAGAGTAATACGAATTTTAAAAATATTTTTAATATAGAAAAAAAATGAGAATGTTTTGTCTGGGAATGAAGTTTATAGTAAAACCCAAAATCATGTCGAAATTCAAGTATCACATCTTATTGATTTATCTACATCACCTTGTTCAACATCAAAAGCCATGATTTTTAAAATAAATTTCAGAATTTTTTGTTCGTTATTGGATGCGAAATCTCGAGATGAACGGAAATTGTATTTGGGTCAATTTCCGGCGATCCACGTCGAACTGGGTGTTGAAATTCATGGTGGAGGAAGCTGACGCACAGGAGATCATGGGAAAAATACTCGTAAAAATTTTTATGGATCGTAGTGATCAGACGAGATCGAATTAGGGTTTAAGCTGAGCATTTGTTCGGGCTTGGTCTCGTGGTAATTGCAGCCTCGTCGTCGCGACGTACTCAATCGCATATGGGGGAAGACGTGGCTGGAGTCGTGACGTCGCTCTGGGTACGATCGCGTGACTTATAATAGTCAGAGGTGGATGAACGTAGCGTTTCCGTGATGAACGTTTTTGGGCAGTTGGATCTGATGGCTCGATTTCCAGTTCGACGTCAATGCAGTTTTCTGGGCGAACGTGATGCTTGGGTAGGTCGTCGCCGACGTGTAGAAGGTCGGAGATAGGATCGTGGGTGGCCGGAGTACACGTGCACGTGTACGTGTGCACCTGAGTATCTGATACGATTTGGGGAAGACGAAGTCGCGTGAGTGTTCGAGAATTCGCGGAGTCGACTCGAAGCGTGGTAGGGGATTTTGGGGGTATAACTCGGGTATGTACTCGAGTGATTTACAGGAGATAAGCTCTGTTTTTAAACTTTAATTTTTAACTATGTTATCTGGAAATAGGGAGTAGCAGGGTAGTCTCGGGGAAGGCTCGAGCAGATCTTCGGTTTGACCCAAAATAAGTCTGACCAGATTTAAAAAGTCTTTATAAAGCAATTTTTTAAATTTAAATTAGTTTTAAAACTACTGGATTATGTTTAGTATTTAGGTAGTTCTGTTAACCTTAATTTATCAAGTTAATGATATCACTTTTTACTCAATTATTGATTTAATTAGGTAAAGTTAATTATAAGGTTATAATGATTTTAAATGTAAATGGTAATTAGTGTATTTACAAGATAATGTAGCTTAAGTTAAAAGGAGTTTTATTATCTTGGGAATTGCTTAAGTTAATTAGGAAATTAAGTATAATTGGTTGATTTAAATTAATTAAAGATAAAGGTTAATTAAATGGTTAATTTAAGAATAATTAAGTAATTTAATTAATTAATTGTTATAATTGATTAACTAATAAATTAGAGATTAATAAATTGAAAATTTATTAATTAAGAAAATTTAAGGTTAATTAATTTGTAATTAAGAAGTACTTAGTGAAATTGAGTGTATTGCTTAATAACTTGGTTTTATTAATTAATTAATGAATAAGAAATGATTGATCTATAGAGATTAATTAAGGATTAAGTGATTTGTTATCAAGTTTATTAATTGATAATTAAGGTTTATTAATTAATAATTAAAGATCAACTAATTCATGAATTAAGATCTGATTAGTTAATAATTAAGAGTTAACTAATGAATTTGAAAGAAGATTTATTCAAATAATTTGTAATTAAATTACAATAATTAACCTGGATTAATAAATTGATACATCTGATTTAAATTAATCAGTTGATTCATAAATTCACTTGTGAATATTTAGATTCTATTGGATGATTTGAATTATTTGATATTCCTGATATATGATGCTTTGTGATACCCTGATTTATGACGTGATCTGTGATTTCTATTTCTGCGATATATTACTATGTGAATATGAAACCCCATGGCCCGTAAAACGACACTTGAATTTCGATGCGACAGGGAGTCGGATTTCAGTTGGTTATCCGAAACCCACATCGAATTATAATTGTGAATCTTTGTGACTGATAAATTTATTTTATCTATGAATCTGTGAATGAAGATAAGCGTTATCGATTTTACCGCTTATCGATATATCTGTGATGATTGATGTTGTTGCACTATTGTGTGAAACCCCTGGACTACACTATTACACACACAAATATGGATTTCACGTGGAAATCGGTTAAGTCACAGATAATGTAAATTTGATGTTTTGAAATTGAAATTTTAATTTCAATTGATTTTGAAATTTGAAATTTGGGTTTAAAGTAAAAAGCTTTTGAAATGGAATTTCAAATATAAAAGTTATTTTGAATAACTTAATCGAGTTTTGGAAATTTAAATAATTTGATTTAAATTTGAATTCAAGTTTGAAGTGGAATCCTATGATTTGAAACTAGGGATTGAAAATGTTATAAACGTGTTTATATAAAATTGAACCATTTAAAAGTATAATTTTGAGAATTTGGATTTAACCCAAGGATTTCCACTCGTATGAATGAATCAGATTTTCTGAAATGAAACTGTTGTTTTAAAAGAATAAAAGCTTTCAGATAAGAAATAAAATTCCAGTTTAATTAAAGGAATTTCAAGTTTGAATTGAAAAATGGTTTTTCAAGCTATGAATGAAATTGTTTTTGAAAGCTATGAATTGAATCTGTTTATTTTTAACAGATTAAAAAAATAATGATTTGTTAAACCATTTGAAATTGAATTGTTTTGAAAGCTATAAGTTAAATCTTTGTTTTAGAGATTTAACGAGTTAATCAAATTGAAATGGAAATTAATTTGGAAAATCTGTGGATGAATCTTTTGTTTAAAAGATTAAAATGTGGAAATTGTTTAAACCATTGAAGGTTGTTTAAAATGAATCTTTTTGTTTAAAGATTTGAAAATGGTAATTTGTTTTAACCATTCAAATGGAAAGTTTGGGTTTTAAGTTGTGACTTAATTGAAATCCCATATCCATATGTTTTTAAATATTACGCTCACTATTCGGTTTAGCCGGGAGAGGACCTTTGGGTCGTATAACCCATTCCGAATAGGTGATACGTCGTTATGGATAGCATTTGAAGACCGGTGTTGAAGACCGGATATTTTTGAAAACGGAAGGATTACCGTCGAGTTACTCTGCATCGGCTGATCCCCGATATAGAGGTTTTATCACCCTTAGTGACGGGAAGTCCGGACGTGATTGGAAATTATCCGGAATTGCAAGGGCTTCGTGAGAAGTGCCTTCGGTTCTGTTCGATCCCGGAACAGACTTGTATGGATTGTGTGTCTGACATTACACTTTGAGATATAAAGCTGATTTCTTTCAAATACATATCTGTTGGTGGCGGAGAATTTATTCTCTTAGCTTAACACCCTTCTCTGAGACGTACGAGCTCAGAGGTTATGTAGTTGAAATTTATCAGCGATATATCCCAATTTGGTAATGTGGCATGCTGAGTGCTGCTGTGTGATGATCAGTGTTTGATCATTTGTGATATGATCATTTATATGATCATTTATCTTTGTGATCATAGGTTGATCATCTGTTGACCCAAAGCATGGCTTTGTGACAAAGCGTAGCTTTGTGGACGAGACTTCGTCAGGGCCTCACAACCCGGAAATGGTCGAAACAGGATCGTTGCGGCAAGGTTATGAGGGTCGCGCCCTTTAGGGTATGTCATTTCCTTCTGGAAAGGGGTGGTATCATGGTATGGAGCCCAGATACTTACTCATGTGGATACACCTTCTTTATGATGTGTGATGTTGGATATCGAGCGCTCGGATAAAGGTCCCAAAGGACCGGGAGGTGGCATATTCGTGAGTTACCTGTTACAGGGGTAACCCGGCCTTGTTTGGCAGAGAGCAGTTTGTCTCTCGGGACGTCCCGCCAGAGGCGTTCCCATGCGGCGGAAGGAAGTTCCTTAGCCTGACCATTTGTTGGAAATCCATTTCTCCAATACGGAACTTGTACGGTTTTAGTTGTAGAACCTGCCATTTACGTACGGTGGTCACCACTGTTTAGATGGTAGCTATAGTAGGCATACGATACTGGTCGTATGTTGGCTAAGATTAATATTATACTTTCAAAATGTTTTCTGCACTATGCACTAATAATAATATCAAGATGATTTTACGTAGTCAGCATCTTTGACTATCATAAGAAGAAATCTCCTCCAATTCTGCGTTTGCATTGTGTGTGTGGTGGGAGGTCTTATGGTAGTTTCATTTTCTAAAAAGCATTGCGGATTTCAATGTTTTAAATCCTTTTGTTGATTGTTTAAAGATAAACTATTTTTGTTGCTCACACCAGTCCCATGACTGATCCGGAGTTTATTGTTCCCTTCCTAAACTCTGGGTGCTCATAATTTTCCACACGAGCAGTCTAGAGTTGGGTTTCTTTTCAGATATTCAGGTTTAGTAGATTATCTGGAGCTAGTTCATTCATCGGAGTTGCTTATCTTGGAGTTGTGGATTCATTCTTGTCTGAAGATCATTTTGGAGTTATCACTTCTATTGATATTGTTCCGCTGCTGTTGTTATCTTTTCTTTTCCGCTGCTATTTGTTGTATCATATCTCTGATGTATATTGATATTCATTGTATCACTCTGTTGTATCAGATATTATATATCAATGTATTATTCTTTTCTTCCGCTGTGTTATTTACTTAATTGTGTTATAGCTCCGGCGAATCGGATTTGAACGGTCGAATCTGCGGCATTCTAGTACAATGTGAAGTACGGATGTTGATTTTCGAGCGGGCAAAACCCGAGTCGTCACATGTGGTATCAGAGCTAAGGTTGAACTTTAGCTCAGGAGTATAACACGTTAAGTAGCTCGTTAGAGATAGAGTGAAGTAAACTCTAGAATGAGTAATTCTCAGATATCCGTCCGAATGCCTCAGTAAATTCTCTTGCTATCCACTGATAGTAAGTATGAGTGCAAGAAGAGGATTGGATAGGGGACAGGAAATACGATTATAAATGGTCAATACCCTGTAACAATAGTGGAAACAAATTTTCTCTATCAGTCTCTTTTTGTTCAACATCTTTTTTCTAAATTCTTCGATAATTTCTGGTTGATCCAGGAAGAAATTCGATATATGAATATGGGACATAAACTCCGGAATGGCCAAAATTGTTTGTTTGGATGTATTGGTTGCCTTGGTTGCTTTGATTGCTATAGTTGATAGATATAATTTAGTTTCTAAACTAAAAATTTTGAAATTGTATCCATATATCTATCTATTCTTTGGGTCCCAATATATTCTACGAATGGTTAGTTATCACTTCGAACTGACCGATGCCACTCCATATTTCGTAGATCTGGATAACCCGAGTATTTTGTTGATTGTTAAACAGATTCGTTCTTGTATCTGTTATTGATATTCTGATTTGGTAAGCCGAATGCAGAATAAATGTTCAGTTTGAGTTGATGAAATATTCTTCATCTGTCTTTGTTTTCGTGCCTGTGAATTTCGAGGACGAAATTCTTTTAAGGGGGGAAGTCTGTAACGACCCCAGATTTTTATTTAATTTAAATTAATAATTCATTGAATTTTGAGTGAAAATTGTGAAATAAATCGATGAGGTGATGCGAGTTTCCCCGATATCTAAGTATATTTGTATAAATTGTTTTAAAATTTAAATTATTGTATACATGTGTATATATGCGAATGTATATATGTATTCGATTTGAATTTAAATTGTTAATAAGTGGTTTAGAAATATAAATAAAAATCATAGTAAATAAATGTGATATTGAATAGTTAAGTTTAAAATAACAAAAGTAAATTATATATTGATAGTTTAAGTTTGAATATTATAAGCAAAATAGAATGAAACAACATACATATGCAAGTATAAACCAATAAAAACCTAAGTGCATACAAGAATGGGATATTAACAAGTGTAGGCTGAGAAAAGAGACCAACATATACATTAAGTATAAACAAAATATATACATGCATAGGCTTGAACAAGTATAAACAATATCTCATATTTTTTGGTACAGCCGAGACTAAAGAAAAGAAAAGAAAAAATTTATAAATGAGGTATGGTACAAAGCAAATAAAATAAGGTAATATAGTACATGGTAATTTAATGCAAGCCAAAGTTTTATCACTTCAGCCTCCAAACCAGAGAAAATATCCCTGCCTCTTGTACCAAATAACATTATCATCTGTAAATCCATTTTCTTTTATCAACCTCCTCACATCAGTTCGTTCCATTCAAAACTGAGAAAGAAAAAGAACTAAAGTAGATTTCACCCAAAGCTACAACTTGAACAACATCATTTTCTTCAACCTGGAATTGTTACTGCATGCAAATTTAAACAACAAAGCAACTCGAGTTTTATCAAAACAAAGAAGATTGGCAATTCAGTTTCAAGTTTTCAAAAACAGCCTTCAAAGTAAAGGCTTCTCTGTTCAATACTTTTGCCAGGTGAGCAAACTGACCCCTTTGAAATTCGAATCTATGATGCTTTGTGAAGTAGTTGTTGTGAAAAATGATAAATGAATATCTCTACATGTATATATATGTTTGTGTGGTTGGAAGTATACATGCCTGGGCATATATGTGTACTCTACTGTGATTCTAGACCCAAGAACAACCAAAGAAAAAATTCATATCTTCTGTCAAATCTCTTTCAAGCTATGATTCCTGAAAGTAAGATAATTGTAACAGAGTAATACGAATTTTAAAAATATTTTTAATATAGAAAAAAAATGAGAATGTTTTGTCTGGGAATGAAGTTTATAGTAAAACCCAAAATCATGTCGAAATTCAAGTATCACATCTTATTGATTTATCTACATCACCTTGTTCAACATCAAAAGCCATGATTTTTAAAATAAATTTCAGAATTTTTTGTTCGTTATTGGATGCGAAATCTCGAGATGAACGGAAATTGTATTTGGGTCAATTTCCGGCGATCCACGTCGAACTGGGTGTTGAAATTCATGGTGGAGGAAGCTGACGCACAGGAGATCATGGGAAAAATACTCGTAAAAATTTTTATGGATCGTAGTGATCAGACGAGATCGAATTAGGGTTTAAGCTGAGCATTTGTTCGGGCTTGGTCTCGTGGTAATTGCAGCCTCGTCGTCGCGACGTACTCAATCGCATATGGGGGAAGACGTGGCTGGAGTCGTGACGTCGCTCTGGGTACGATCACGTGACTTATAATAGTCAGAGGTGGATGAACGTAGCGTTTCCGTGATGAACGTTTTTGGGCAGTTGGATCTGATGGCTCGATTTCCAGTTCGACGTCAATGCAGTTTTCTGGGCGAACGTGATGCTTGGGTAGGTCATCGCCGACGTGTAGAAGGTCGGAGATAGGATCGTGGGTGGCCGGAGTACACGTGCACGTGTACGTGTGCACCTGAGTATCTGATACGATTTGGGGAAGACGAAGTCGCGTGAGTGTTCGAGAATTCGCGGAGTCGACTCGAAGCGTGGTAGGGGATTTTGGGGGTATAACTCGGGTATGTACTCGAGTGATTTACAGGAGATAAGCTCTGTTTTTAAACTTTAATTTTTAACTATGTTATCTGGAAATAGGGAGTAGCAGGGTAGTCTCGGGGAAGGCTCGAGCAGATCTTCGGTTTGACCCAAAATAAGTCTGACCAGATTTAAAAAGTCTTTATAAAGCAATTTTTTAAATTTAAATTAGTTTTAAAACTACTGGATTATGTTTAGTATTTAGGTAGTTCTGTTAACCTTAATTTATCAAGTTAATGATATCACTTTTTACTCAATTATTGATTTAATTAGGTAAAGTTAATTATAAGGTTATAATGATTTTAAATGTAAATGGTAATTAGTGTATTTACAAGATAATGTAGCTTAAGTTAAAAGGAGTTTTATTATCTTGGAAATTGCTTAAGTTAATTAGGAAATTAAGTATAATTGGTTGATTTAAATTAATTAAAGATAAAGGTTAATTAAATGGTTAATTTAAGAATAATTAAGTAATTTAATTAATTAATTGTTATAATTGATTAACTAATAAATTAGAGATTAATAAATTGAAAATTTATTAATTAAGAAAATTTAAGGTTAATTAATTTGTAATTAAGAAGTACTTAGTGAAATTGAGTGTATTGCTTAATAACTTGGTTTTATTAATTAATTAATGAATAAGAAATGATTGATCTATAGAGATTAATTAAGGATTAAGTGATTTGTTATCAAGTTTATTAATTGATAATTAAGGTTTATTAATTAATAATTAAAGATCAACTAATTCATGAATTAAGATCTGATTAGTTAATAATTAAGAGTTAACTAATGAATTTGAAAGAAGATTTATTCAAATAATTTGTAATTAAATTACAATAATTAACCTGGATTAATAAATTGATACATCTGATTTAAATTAATCAGTTGATTCATAAATTCACTTGTGAATATTTAGATTCTATTGGATGATTTGAATTATTTGATATTCCTGATATATGATGCTTTGTGATACCCTGATTTATGACGTGATCTGTGATTTCTATTTCTGCGATATATTACTATGTGAATATGAAACCCCATGGCCCGTAAAACGACACTTGAATTTCGATGCGACAGGGAGTCGGATTTCAGTTGGTTATCCGAAACCCACATCGAATTATAATTGTGAATCTTTGTGACTGATAAATTTATTTTATCTATGAATCTGTGAATGAAGATAAGCGTTATCGATTTTACCGCTTATCGATATATCTGTGATGATTGATGTTGTTGCACTATTGTGTGAAACCCCTGGACTACACTATTACACACACAAATATGGATTTCACGTGGAAATCGGTTAAGTCACAGATAATGTAAATTTGATGTTTTCAAATTGAAATTTTAATTTCAATTGATTTTGAAATTTGAAATTTGGGTTTAAAGTAAAAAGCTTTTGAAATGGAATTTCAAATATAAAAGTTATTTTGAATAACTTAATCGAGTTTTGGAAATTTAAATAATTTGATTTAAATTTGAATTCAAGTTTGAAGTGGAATCCTATGATTTGAAACTAGGGATTGAAAATGTTATAAACGTGTTTATATAAAATTGAACCATTTAAAAGTATAATTTTGAGAATTTGGATTTAACCCAAGGATTTCCACTCGTATGAATGAATCAGATTTTCTGAAATGAAACTGTTGTTTTAAAAGAATAAAAGCTTTCAGATAAGAAATAAAATTCCAGTTTAATTAAAGGAATTTCAAGTTTGAATTGAAAAATGGTTTTTCAAGCTATGAATGAAATTGTTTTTGAAAGCTATGAATTGAATCTGTTTATTTTTAACAGATTAAAAAATAATGATTTGTTAAACCATTTAAAATTGAATTGTTTTGAAAGCTATAAGTTAAATCTTTGTTTTAGAGATTTAACGAGTTAATCAAATTGAAATGGAAATTAATTTGGAAAATCTGTGGATGAATCTTTTGTTTAAAAGATTAAAATGTGGAAATTGTTTAAACCATTGAAGGTTGTTTAAAATGAATCTTTTTGTTTAAAGATTTGAAAATGGTAATTTGTTTTAACCATTCAAATGGAATGTTTGGGTTTTAAGTTGTGACTTAATTGAAATCACATATCCATATGTTTTTAAATATTACGCTCACTATTCGGTTTAGCCGGGAGAGGACCTTTGGGTCGTATAACCCATTCCGAATAGGTGATACGTCGTTATGGATAGCATTTGAAGACCGGTGTTGAAGACCGGATATTTTTGAAAATGGAAGGATTACCGTCGAGTTACTCTGCATCGGCTGATCCCCGATATAGAGGTTTTATCACCCTTAGTGACGGGAAGTCCGGACGTGATTGGAAATTATCCGGAATTGCAAGGGCTTCGTGAGAAGTGCCTTCGGTTCTGTTCGATCCCGGAACAGACTTGTATGGATTGTGTGTCTGACATTACACTTTGAGATATAAAGCTGATTTCTTTCAAATACATATCTGTTGGTGGCGGAGAATTTATTCTCTTAGCTTAACACCCTTCTCTGAGACGTACGAGCTCAGAGGTTATGTAGTTGAAATTTATCAGCGATATATCCCAATTTGGTAATGTGGCATGCTGAGTGCTGCTGTGTGATGATCAGTGTTTGATCATTTGTGATATGATCATTTATCTGATCATTTATCTTTGTGATCATAGGTTGATCATCTGTTGACCCAAAGCATGGCTTTGTGACAAAGCGTAGCTTTGTGGATGAGACTTCGTCAGGGCCTCACAACCCGGAAATGGTCGAAACAGGATCGTTGCGGCAAGGTTATGAGGGTCGCGCCCTTTAGGGTATGTCATTTCCTTCTGGAAAGGGGTGGTATCATGGTATGGAGCCCAGATACTTACTCATGTGGATACACCTTCTTTATGATGTGTGATGTTGGATATCGAGCGCTCGGATAAAGGTCCCAAAGGACCGGGAGGTGGCATATTCGTGAGTTACCTGTTACAGGGGTAACCCGGCCTTGTTTGGCAGAGAGCAGTTTGTCTCTCGGGACGTCCCGCCAGAGGCGTTCCCATGCGGCGGAAGGAAGTTCCTTAGCCTGACCATTTGTTGGAAATCCATTTCTCCAATACGGAACTTGTACGGTTTTAGTTGTAGAACCTGCCATTTACGTACGGTGGTCACCACTGTTTAGATGGTAGCTATAGTAGGCATACGATACTGGTCGTATGTTGGCTAAGATTAATATTATACTTTCGAAATGTTTTCTGCACTATGCACTAATAATAATATCAAGATGATTTTACGTAGTCAGCATCTTTGACTATCATAAGAAGAAATCTCCTCCAATTCTGCGTTTGCATTGTGTGTGTGGTGGGAGGTCTTATGGTAGTTTCATTTTCTAAAAAGCATTGCGGATTTCAATGTTTTAAATCCTTTTGTTGATTGTTTAAAGATAAACTGTTTTTGTTGCTCACACCAGTCCCATGACTGATCCGGAGTTTATTGTTCCCTTCCTAAACTCTGGGTGCTCATAATTTTCCACACGAGCAGTCTAGAGTTGGGTTTCTTTTCAGATATTCAGGTTTAGTAGATTATCTGGAGCTAGTTCATTCATCGGAGTTGCTTATCTTGGAGTTGTGGATTCATTCTTGTCTGAAGATCATTTTGGAGTTATCACTTCTATTGATATTGTTCCGCTGCTGTTGTTATCTTTTCTTTTCCGCTGCTATTTGTTGTATCATATCTCTGATGTATATTGATATTCATTGTATCACTCTGTTGTATCAGATATTATATATCAATGTATTATTCTTTTCTTCCGCTGTGTTATTTACTTAATTGTGTTATAGCTCCGGCGAATCGGATTTGAACGGTCGAATCTGCGGCATTCTAGTACAATGTGAAGTACGGATGTTGATTTTCGAGCGGGCAAAACCCGAGTCGTCACAGAGGTGATCAAAGTCACCGCGCATGTGCACGGTGTACCTCGTTTCTGGTGAGGTAGTTTGTATAATGAGGTTTAGGTAAAGGAAGAGGAGGACACGCGAGTTTTACTCGTGATTTTGGGGAGTTTTCTCGGAGTTTTTAGCATGGTGACTCGAAGCAGAATTTGGGTAGGGTGGGTTTAGTATGGTAACAGGTTTAAACAGAAACCTGTTACTCTATTTAATTTAAAAAAAATGAAGTTTAAATTGTAAATAGGCTT
The DNA here is from genome assembly GCA_030737815.1 of Allium fistulosum. NCBI lineage: Eukaryota > Viridiplantae > Streptophyta > Magnoliopsida > Asparagales > Amaryllidaceae > Allium > Allium fistulosum. The sequence continues at coordinate 1,264,160,058 of CM060901.1, read as the reverse complement.
CTAAATTTAAAGATTAATCTGGAATCAAAGTAAGTATGCATTTCAATTTGGAAATAAATAGAAGTTTTTAAATTTGAAATGTTTTAAACAATTTGAATGTTAAAGTGTATTTTAAATTGATTTGAATTTAAAATGAATTTGGTTTTAAATTTCTTTAATTAAGTAAGTATTTCTTTAACATGTGTTTTTAAAGGGATTTAAATGGTTTTAAAAACTTTGTTAAAGTTAAATTTGAATTCATTTTAAATCTTAAAGTTTAAAATGAAAGTTAAAAGTAAATTTAAAAGTAAATTGTTTAAAAGTAATATTAATGATAATTTAATCATTAATAAGAATGAAGTTTATCTTAAAGTAAATTGAGATTTAATAATTTAGGATAAAATAAATTATTAAGGAAATTAAAAGTTAATTAATCAATTTAATTAATTTATGACTTGGGTTAATAAATTAGTAATTAAGGGTTTAAAATTGATTGATGAAGGATTAATTAAATTAATTTAAAGGTTAATTAATTTGAATTAAGGATCATTAATTTTATAAGTTAATGGTTAGAAATAAAATTATTAAGGTAATTAAGGTTTAATTAAGTTATTGTTAAGAACTTAATTAATTAAGTAATTAGAGATTAATTTATTGATAATTAGAATTAATTAAGTTGTAATTAATAATGGTTAATTAAAGTTTAATTATTTAAGAAAAATAATTAAAGAATAATTAATAGTTAATGTAGATCATTAACTTGGGTTTAATAATTAATGTGATTAATTTTGATAATTAAATAGATTAATTAATTAAGGTTAATCATTTGTGAAATTGTTTAATTACTTAATGGAAGTAATTAAGAAATTTATTACTCATTGTAATTAATTGAGTTTAAATTAATTAGTTAAGTTAATTAATTAAGTTTAATTAATTTAAGAATAATCATTTAATGATTTGTGAAGTATAATTACTTAATGTAATTTAATGAAGATTTATTTACTTAGGAAAGTAATTAATAGATAATTACTTATGTAATTAATGGAGTAATTAAGGGTAGTTAATTACTTAATGGAATTAATCAAGGGATTAATTAAGAAATTAATTAAGGAATAATTAATTTATTTTAAGAAGTAATTAAGGTTAGTTAATTACTGAATGTGATTAATCAATAGTGATAAATAAATTATGGTTTAATTAAAGATTAATTACTTAATGTAATTAAGTAATGATAAAATATAATTAAGGATCATTAATTAATATAATTAATGATGTAATTAAGAATTGATTTATTAAGAAATAATTAATAAATGGAGTGATTAATTAATGTAATTAATTAAGGAGTAATGTAATTAATTATAATTAATTAATAAATGTAGTAATTAAAGGTTAATTACTATAAGTGGTTAAGAATAATTAATTTGTGAAATTAATTTAAGTATTAATTACTTGAATGTAATTAAATGTTAATTAATCAAGGATGATTAATTAAAATGAATAATTGGATAAGGATTGATTAATTAATTGATAATTAATTAATAGTGACTTAAGCAAGATTGTTAATGATGAAAGAAATTAATTTAATTTACTTTAATTAATTAAAGATGAAGTAATTAATTTAATTCATTTTAAATTAATTATAGTATGATTAATAAATCATTGCTTATGAATGGATGATATTGTTTATCTTGAATGGTTTGAGATCTCAGATATGAGATAATTGATACCGTATGATTTGGATGCTTTGGTTGCATAGTGATGATGATATGGATTATCTGCTTATAATGATAATGTTGATTATCTATTGTGAATCTGTGAATTATCTATCTGTGTGTTAATAGATAGTAGAATTAAATTGTTTTAACCTTTAAAACAACTTGGCCTTAAAAGATACGCTTTGGATTTCGATGAGACCGGGATCGGGTTTCCGTATACCGGATTTCCAGGTCTGGAGACCCGAATACCACATCGATCCAAATTAACGATAGGTCGTGAATCTCAAGTGAAGATGAAGATTCAGAGTGCAAGGGTTATGGTCGTTAACTCTGAGGGTGATTCCAATACGAGTGTAACGAGATAATGCCTTCGGTTTCGTTCGAACCCGGAACGAACTTGTATGGATTGAATGCTTTCAGAACATCGTCAGGTGGACGATGAGCATTCTAAGTGATGTGTTCTGATTAAAGGTAATCGTAGCCTCAAGCCTCATCAAACCGGGAATGGCTAAAACAGGGGAGGTGCAGCAAGGTTAGTGGGTAGCACCCAAGTAGGACAAGATTATCCCTGTCTAGAGGTCCCTTCTTATTATTCGATTGAGTGGGCAGTTGAATTGCAACAACTGCTGGGATATCTTGTGCGGGAATTATCTAGTAAGGGATGTTCCGGCCTTGTGTTGCAGGGGATTGGGAGTGATCCTCGGTACGGTGATCTAAGCCACGTACTGTGACGGGCGGTACCCCGGTAGCCCTGCCATTGTATGGAATCCAAAATCCAATAAGTGCCGTACGTATTAGTTGTGCCCAACTATGTTGGAACGTGAGATGTAAGCATTCCAGCTATTTCATATTTATTTGAAAACCCTAGACCTATTTTAATACAATCGAATTTCCTATCAAATGTTTTGGTTAGCGTAAGGTAAAAACTTACCCATGTTTATTTGTGGGGAGTCTTACGTGATACCTTTTCTTTCGAAATGGTTTTTGAAGTTAAACAAGTTTAACCTGTTACTCACACCAGACCCATGTCTGACCCAAGTTGTTTATTTCTGTTTTATAAACTCTTGGGTACTCAAATTTTTACGAGTAGCCAAGGGATTCAGGTTAGCTTTGACGAGTTATCTGGAGGAGCAATGGAGCAGGAGGCTTCGGCGTTGTAGATATAGATAGTAGTTCCGCTGTGTTAATCTCTGAATAGAGTTTTGTGTTGAGTTGTAATAACTAGACAGATGTTTATAACTGTCTAGTATGTGTTGTATAATCTGTGTAACTCTGATAGTCGTTGTATATTATGTAATACTTTTGTTATTAATATAATTTATTCGTTCCGCTGTTGAGATTCTGTTGTTGTTCTTTCTTTCTTCTCTTCTTTTCTACTTTCTCACCTCTTTCTTTTCTTCAAAACGATGCGTCATTCTGTGGACGTAGGATGGCGGGTCGTGACATGTGTGGTTGGTCGCGCCAACTACGGGATTATCTTGTTCGGAATTATCCAGTAAGGGATGGTTCCGGCTTTGTGTTGCAGGGGAGCGGGCGTACTCCTCGGTACGGTGATCTAGGCCACGTACTGTGACGGGCGGTACCCCAGTAGCCCTGCCATTGTATGGAATCCAAACTCCAATAAGTGCCGTACGTATTAGTTGTGCCCAACTATGTTGGAATGTGAGATGTAAGCATTTCATCTATTTATGTATTTTACTTGAAAACCCTAGACCCTATTATAATACAATCAGATTTCCTATCAAATGTTTTGGTTAGCGTAAGGTAAAAACTTTTCCATGTTTATGTGTGGGAAGTCTTACGTGATACCTTTGTTTTCAAAAGGTTTTGAAGTTAAACAATTTTAACCCGTTTACTCACACCAGACCCATGTCTGACCCAAGTGTTTATTTCTGTTTTATAAACTCTTGGGTACTCAAATTTTTACGAGTAGCCAAGGGATTCAGGTTTAGCTTTGACGAATTGTGGAGGAGCAATGGAGAAGGAGGCTTCGGCGTTCGTAGATATAGTATTCCGCTGTGTTGATATCTGTGTTAGAGTCTTGTATTGTATTTGAGTTGTAATATCTAGACAGATGTTTTATAACTGTCTAGTATGTGTTGTATAGTTGTGTAAACTCTGATAAGTGTTGTATACTATGTAATAGTTTATGTTATTAATATAATTTATTCGTTCCGCTGTGAGATCGTTGTTGTTGTTTCTTTCTTTCTTCTCTTCTTTTCTATTTTCTACCCCTTTCTTTCTTCATAATGATGCGACTTTCTGGGCATAGAAAGTCGGGTCGTTACAGCTGTGCTCGGTGGTTGTCTCGCATGGAAGGTGGAGGCACGGATGACGAGGAGGGAAGTGCTGGGTGGAACGGAATTGTGAAAAGGTGAAGGAGAGAAGGAGGTTGGGTTGGGAAGGGGCATAGGCTTCAGGCAAAACGTAATTGAGCAAGCAAAAGATATGAACTAACATAAATATTTGAAACAGTGAAATGAAGTATAATTAAAAATGAACCAACACGAAATAAATTTTCACAGGGAATCGAAAAGTTAAAACGTAGATCGAGAAAATATTGAATGAAAAACTGTTGAGTTAAACACGGTGGAAATTGAAAGGACAAAGAATTCGAAGGGGTTGAAAAACAAACAAACGATACCGGTACGGTGAACCGTTTCACATATCCGGTTGTGCGCTGGATGTCAAAACACGGATTTGAATATACCGTAAAGATCAGCACGGGAAGACGATCACAACGGTATACAGATGTTAGCGGTACGATCGAATTATAAAAATTCGAATTTTCTAATAGCGGAAAATGCAAGAAAAACGCTGAAAAATAAGATCGACGGAGCCAAAGATGTCCGAATTTGGAAAAACGACAAACTGACATCTTGCTCAGAAGATGTTTTAGAATTTTTCTATGTAAAAATATTTAGGTTACGGAAACATTTTATTTTCATTGCTTTTTAACTGATTAAATTGAAGTGAATCTACGCGCGAAATAAACTTTCACATTTTCGGACGAAAATTTACCAGTTGCTATGTTTAACTAGACGTATTCCAAATATTAAATTTTTATTTCAAAATTTTATCGTTTAAAATTTTACAAAATTTCAACTAATTACGTTATTAAAACAGTTGAAATTTTACGGGTCGTTACACTCTCCCCCACTCAAAACTTTTCGTCCCCGAAAAGGAACGAGGTAGGAGAATAGAAACAACCAGAAAGAAAACAGATTTGAAATACAAAATAACAATTAATTTAAACCATATAAATTTAAATTTAAATTGATATTCAATAATTGATTTAATCCATTCGATTTCACTAAAATCAATCTCAACTATTTCTAAATTCATTATCTTATTATCCAATTATCCTCAATTTACAATTTCTAATACCATAAATTTGAATAATCTTTTAATATAATCATATTTTTTTCAGCAATTTAAATTCTTCTTTATTCCAAATTATTGTTAAATTTATTCTACTTAATATATTTAATCACATATATTTAGCCCGTATAAATTAATTTAAAACATAAAAGTTCGATTTAAATTAATTTACATCTATTAATTTCTTTTAAATTCAAGGTATTTTCATATGTTGATCAAATTTCAATTTATTAATTCTTTCAAAACAAAATTTATTTTTCAATTATCCTATTATTCTATTTATCTCTTTTAACATTTTATAATTAGAATTTAAGTGTATAACATTTTTTATAAACCCTCAAATTTTATTTATAAATTCAATTTATCTTATATATTATCCAATTACATATTCAACTCTGAATGATTAAGGTAAGTTGTATTAGAATGCAGTTGAACAATATACAAATAAAATTTTCCCAATTCAATTATTCAAGTTTAAATATTAATTCCAACTTTTTAGTTTTATTTATAATTAAAATCATCCTTTAACAAAATTTAAGAATTAGATTTCCGATTAACTTTAAACAATTTAGAGATATATATAATATATTTATATCAAATCAAATAATTTTTTTTAAAATAAGATACCCATATATATATATAAATCAAATTATACTGAAGAAATTTAAATCAAAATATTTTCAAAACAAAATTGTAGCAAAGCTACAGAATAGTATCCCACTTCGAAACTCGAAAATGAATGTCGATGATGCGGCCGCCATCACCGAAATTATTTTCCAGCGACAAAGAGAAGAGCACTGATTTCGACATTTTAAAATTCTTTGAAAACGGTTTCTATTTGAAAATACCTTCAATAATATACATTTTAAAATTTTAAAAACCAAAGCTTGAAATTACTGGAAATTAAATTCTCAAATTCTAAATGTTAAATTCATTTAAATTTCAAATCAGTTTATAACCCATGTTTAAAATTCATTTATAGAACAATAAGTGATAATCAATTATTATCATTTCAACAACCAATTTAATTAACTTATTAAATTTCAGAAAATTTTACTTATATATATCTATAATATATTCATACAAATTTATTCCATTTTCCAAATTTGAAAATAATATTGTGTCAGTTTGCTCTGTTCAAGTGTTTTGGAAATCCTATCGATAGCGTTGATCAGACGAATCGATCGAAAACCCAAATCAGCATCAACAACTCAAACAACACAATGTATAAAACAGTTTTAATATTAATTTACAAATACACTTCCTCGCTCGACGATACAAGGAAGGATTTCAAAGCAAGGATAGAGATTCAAATTTGATGGACTCAAATCAAAGAGAATTTCTGATTCGAAGACAAATTTGAAAGAAAAGATAAGATGATTCAATAAAAGAATTGAGAGATGGGTAAGCTTATTTAATTTACGGGCAACCTTAACCGGATTGACCGTGACTTCAAAAATAAGATCGATGTGGAATTCCGAGGTAAATCGACATTCGATCTCAAGAAATAGAATTCAGGTATAGCAGGAGAAAGATAGCATCGTAAACCGAGGATACAGAAATCTCTGGTAAATCAAAGCCTATTGTAAAGGAGTTTTGCTTTTTTACGAATCATTCAAAGATTGGCGAGACCGCCGATCTATTATAGATATCATTCATAATGGAGTTATGGGGTGCTCCAGAATTGAAAGAAGACGAATTATGAAGGACACGAATGAATTCCGGAACCGATGGGGAACGTTCCAAAATTCAAAGGAATTGAGTCAAAGGAAGAGATTGAAACTCGAATGAGAGTGATTCTGTAAATACATTTACCCTATATGCTTAGTTTTGCCTAGAGCTACCAAAGCTCTGATACCAACTGTAACGACCCGGAATTTTGAACCATTCGCATCCATTATAAGTGTATAGGTAGACACTCATGCCGGAGTTGAATTGCTCAAAATACCGCGTTATTAATTTAAATTTGGCAAAACTGAACATATACAGTAAATAAAATAATCACAGATCACAGACACAGAGTAATAAGTGCAGCGGAAATAAAAGAGATAGTAGTTCATGAAGCTACTATATAAATGTATAAGATACATCAGAGTTTACAACAGAAGAGTAATACAATACATCAGAGTTAAACCAGATACAACGGAAGAGTAACACGATACATCAGATACAAATCAGAATACATCACTGGAATCATCGAATACTGGAAGCAGAATAGATGGCTGGATCTTCAAGCAAAGCTCCAACTTCAAAGGTGAGTCTCGAATACTGGTACACTCAGTCTGACCCGAGCGTAAAGCAAAAACACAAGACACTCGAGTCAGGATTAACATTCTTATATTAATAAATCCAACTCAAGTGAAATAGCAATTGAAATACAAGTAACTCAAAGGATGTTTGGAATAACCATCCTTTAAGGATCCGTTAAACTATCTACTAGGTAGTAATGTACGATAAGTAGATAATGTCTATCAGTAATAATAAGATATCAAAATAGCGTTAAGTCATGGCCCATTCCACCCTTAACACGTTTTTATTCCCAAAAGCATATACAAGACCGTAGTTTCCCCAAAACCGGAAGTCACCAGAGGGCAATCCATATACTAAAGGTACAAATCAAAATCGTAGTGGTCGCGTATAAATGGAATACAAGTATGACAAGGCACATGAGGCAATACCCAAGGTAGTGATACTACTGTTCGCCTGATCCGGACTGGTGAGAATGCAACGCCGCAGCGCCCGCAACACCGTGAAACAACACTCCCAAAATCAAGGGTGCACCAATCAACAACATATAATGAGTAGTTCGAAGAAGTGTGTCCACTTGAGGTAGCTAATCCTCCATTGGCCCGGCACAGCTCCTGTTTTAGTCATTTCCAATTTGACACAAGTGTCAAGGCTATCCATCATCGTTCTCTTTCTTCAGTCATCACGAACATCATCCAACCACTTCATTCTGGATCATCACTCCGCGTATAGTTATTAAAGTGGTTTCGGTTCAGATAGAGAGTATATCCATTACCGATCCCGGTCTCTTTAATAACTTTCATAATTATTACATCGGTTGGTCATTTAATATATTTCAAAACCAAATCAATTTCAATTCAATTAGAATTCGTAAATCAACATTTCATTTGTCTTTCGAAATCAATTTCCAAAATTTTCGTTTCAAAACTTCCAATTTACCATTTCAAAATCTTATAAATCAAATTTCAATCTTTATTTTAAACCATTCAAATATTGATTCAAGTTCATATATACGTTTCATTCCGAAATCTTTTAAATAAATTTCATTTAACATTCAAATCAATTTAAACTCATTTATCGAATTCATTCAATATTCGTTAAGTTACTTTATCATTCAAAACAATTTCTATTAAATTTCCAAATCATTAAATCAGTTTCTTGAGTTCAACTTCATTAAATCAAAACTTACAATTTTGAATTAAATTAAATTCGTCAAATCAATTCTCTCAATTTCAGGTCTTACATTAATTCCAAAATATCACATTTCATTTCTTGTTAAAGAAAACCAATTTCACTTATTTACTTTCTTAAATAATTTTCCAAAACTTACTTAATAAAGAAAACTCAATTTCAATTATTTGCAAAGTAAAATTCACTTATTCAAAAGTTCAATTTTCTTATTAAAGAATTTCAATTCAATTTAATCATTAAATAATTTAACCTTATTTAATTATTAAATAATTCAAAACTTAATTATTAAATAATTTCAAAGTTTAATAATTTCAAACTTAATTATAATTTCAACTTAATTATTTAATCATTTCAACTTAATTCAATCATTTCTCAAAGTAAACATCGTTCTTTCATCAATTTCATTTTTAATATTTTGTTTCAGATTTTTTTAAATATTAACATTTTCCTTTCATTAAAAATTCAAATTTCAACTTCATTTCAAAACCATATTCTTTATTCAAATAAAATCTTCGTTTATTTTCAAATCAAATTATTGACCAATCGGGTTTTATTTAATTCTCTATCCTAGGTCAAAGTTCAATTTGGGTATTTATCATTTCAACCCGATTCCAATTCAATTCAAAATCATAGCATAGCAAAGGGAACTTGCAGTGTGATAACTGGGATGGTGTCAAAGTAAATAAACAAGCAATAACAAAAATCAATATCAATCCAATAATCAATTCAAATAATCCCGAAATAACCGTATTAATTCGCATTGTTATTTGTACGAATTAATATAATTATTCCTAGAATCTACACTATCATTTCATGTAGATTAAAGATTATTACATTACGGTTTTCACTTGTCATTCAATTCCAATTTTAACACTACAACAATTAATCCAATATACGTCGATGGTTCAAAGTGTAATTATCACTATTCTATATGTCAATTAATTTAACAATTAAAAAGGGTCATATTCACTAATCAAATTCAACATATATGTCCATTCAAATTTTTAATTATCCTACGTCAAATTTACTTGCATGATATTTATCACTTTATACATTACAATTTTAACGTACAATTGTAAACATCAAACAATCAGTCATTTAACAATCAAACTGGATTATCATTGCATATATAACAGATATTGGTGTCAGATGTCATAGGTGAACTAATACAATTAATAACAGTGTAAATATCTAACAGCAGCATATTTCAATTGTCGTTTCAATTGAAATCAAATTTAATAAATAAAAGAACGTTAATCGTGAGTGAGTGCTCACCTTTCGAGGCTAGAGATGGACGAGAATAAGGTGGGTTGCGAATCCAAGCATGAATTTCGGAACAAAGCACGATGACATGAGTTCGACGATCAAAGCTGATAAATAGGAATTGATGAAATAAATCAGAATCATCTAGATATGAACTGAGTATATATACATTATTATTATATAATTATTATTTTCATGAAATCTATATTAAATTTAAAACTAATATTCAAATACTATATATATTTACTGTGATATCCCGGAATTTTGGGCAATATCAATTTAATAATCTGTATTGAAAATTAAATTGATTTGTTAACCTTTGTTAATAAATTTGAATTAGTTTAATAATCTAATTTAATAAATATTTAACTGGTGAATTTTATCTTTTAAAAATTAATAAAATATTTTCTATATATAACTGTATATATTGTAAATAGATGAGCTTTGGTTTGAAATAAATAAATCTTGTTTTCTAATATATATTTTGGTAATTTGGGAATCATGATTAATTTAATATTAAGCCTTTCAAAGTTATTTAACAAATTACTATATGGTTTTAAAATACATAAAATAAATGTTTAATTGTTTAAATAGATTTAAGCTTAAGTTTAAATTTAAATAAAAGGTTTGTTTTATTTCTTTAAAAGTTATCTATATATATAAATAAGTATTTGTAAATTTATAAATTAAGTAAAAAGCTTTTAATTTTATATAATTGGTTTTATTTACATTTTCTTTAAAGTAATTTATATACATATATACATTTAGGTAAGTATTTATAAATAGTAAACTAGTATAAAAGTTTTATTAACATTTTAAAATAAATAAAAATTATGTATTAAATACTTAAAAGACAAATGTCACCATATTAAAACTTAAATAAAACATGTGTAATGTAAATAGCTAATGTATATGACAAGTGTCATTTAATCTTGTTTTTCTTTTATTTTTATTTTTAGATAATTTCAGCCTTTATATAAACATACATCTCCATTTTCTTTTCTTTTCTAACCTTCTTTCTAAACAAAGAAATGAAGCAAATCTCATATCAACAAAACCTGAAAACAAATAAAGTAAGAAACTCCTCAAAACATTTCCTCTAAATAAATCTGATATTTTATACCTCCTCAATTCAAAATCTGTAATCCTCCTCAAATCTGAAATGAATCAGACTCAAACCAAATTCTCAGAAATAAGCCTGAACTAAATTCTTTCAAAAATAAAGAACAACAAGCCTGTCTCTTCTTCAACCTGGAATCAAAGCAGAGATCAAACTTCTCTGTTTTGAAATCAAAGCCTGCATGTATTCTTCAAAAACAGAAGCAAGCAAATCTGGAATTAAAAAGCAAATCAAAAGCATGCAGTTTTAAAAACCAAAGATTTATCAAAATCAAAAGCCTGTTGTCTCAGTTTCAAAAATCTGGAGGCTCTGCTTCTTTTAAAATCTGTGAGTAACATTATTTTTGAAAGCATAAGTATGGGTTATTTGTTTGCATGTTGATTCCGGAATAAGTATGATTTACATGTATATATATTGTTGAATCCTCTGTGTGTATGTGAATGTATATATGTGTGGTTGATGTATGTCTGCTCTTGACTGTTTTGAGTTTAAAATTAGGAATTTGGTAAAAATCATATTATCACTTGATCTGACCTCATTTAGGATTTAAGATTAGAACCAAAATTGAATTGTTTCATTTCAAACTTTGGTTTAGGATTTTAAGTTAAGTCAAAATAATTTCATTTGGCTCTGGAAACCATAAGTGCTGGAATGCTTAAGATAAATCAAAATTCAAATTTAGTAATTCAGGGATTCATGATTATGAATCGAATCCTTAAACTAAATCATGTTTTTTCAAAACTAAATTAACAATTTTTAGATTAGAAATGTAAGTGCATTTCTGGGTTGCACTGTTTTTGGATTTTTGAGAAGTTCTGGTGATCTCGGGGTTCTAGGGTGTTGAAGTTTATTCTGGAGGAAGAGGAGTTAATGGTGAGGCCGGGAAAAATTCCAGAAAGATGGTCAGAGACCAGTGGTGGCAGGGGTTGTTTGTTTTTGTTTGTAGACCTAGTTTTGACGATGGCTGGAAGTTTGATCATCTCGAGTCCTAGAATTGATCGAGTGTCACTATACTTAGGGAAATGATAGCATGGGTGTTAGCAAAGGCGAGGCCGGAAGTTCAGCAACTCAGGTGGTCGGAGCGTCGAGATGTTTGTGTTGACAGGTTTGAAAGAGGACCTGATTTTAGTGTTACGGGTTTGGGAATGGAGTCTCGAATTCGATTTCGAGCTGGAGTTAATGTTCTGTTGGTTGGAATCATGTGTGAGGCTGGTCGTCGACTTGAAGGAAGCATCGCAGATGGTTGGAGTTGGCTGTGATGAAGGTACATGTGCACGGTGCACAAATTTCTCTGATGATGTCGATTTGGGTTACTCGCGAAAAAAAATTTATTTGTCTCGAAGCAATACTCGTGATTATGGGTTGGGAACTCGAAGTAATTATAGGAGTTTCTCGGGAAATTATTTGTAACGTTTTCTTTCCAGAGAACTGTTTCCAGTTTTTAAATTTTAAAATAAATTTAAAAACTGAGTTTAAGTATAAAGGAAAAGTTTAAATAAGTTAAATCTAGTTTTAAATCTGGAGTTAAGTTTAAATCTTAGTTTCAAATAAAATAAAGTTTTTTTTTAAATTTAAAATTGATTTAACTACTTTAAAAGGATAAAGTAGTTTAGATTTTTAAAAATGAAGTTTAAATTGTAAATAGGTTTCTAAATTTAAAGATTAATCTGGAATCAAAGTAAGTATGCATTTCAATTTGGAAATAAAAAGAAGTTTTTAAATTTGAAATGTTTTAAACAATTTGAATGTTAAAGTGTATTTTAAATTGATTTGAATTTAAAATGAATTTGGTTTAAAATTTCTTTAATTAAATAAATATTTCTTTAACATGTAATTTAAAAGGATTTAAATAGTTTCAAAACTTTGTTAAAGTTAAACTTGTCTTCATTTTAAATCTTAAATTAAAATGAAATTTAAATGTAAATTTAAAGGTAATTTGGTTCAAATACTTTATTAATGATATTTTAATCATTAATAAGAATAGAGTGTTATCTTAAAGATAATTAAGATTTAATAATGTGGGATAAAATAAATTAGTAAGGTGATTAAAAGATAATTAATCAAAATTAATTAATTTATGATTTAGGTTAATAAATTTAGGGTTTAATTTGATTAATTAAGGTTTAATTAAATTAATTAAAGGAATCATTAATTTGAGATTTATTAATTTATGGTTAGGAATAAATTATTGAAGTAATTAAGGATTAATTAAGTTATTGTTAGAAACTTAATTATTTAAGTAATTAGGGATTAATTTATTGGTAATTAGAATTAATTAATTTGTAAATAATAATGTTTAATTAAAGTTTAATTATTTAAGAAAGATAATTAAAGAATAGTTAATAGTTAATGTAGATCATTAATTAAGGATTATTTAATAATTAATTAATATGATTAATTTTAATAATTAATTAGATTAATTAATTTAAAGATAATCATTTGTGAAAATTGTTTAAATGTAATTACTTAATGGAAGTAATTAAGAAATTAATTACTCATTGTAATTAATTGAGTTTAATTTGATTAGTTAAGTTAATTAATTAAGTTTAATTAATTTAAGATAATCATTTAATGATTTGTGAAGTATAATTACTTAATGTAATTTAATGAAGTATAATTACTTAGGAAAGTAATTAATGGATAATTACTGATGTAATTAGTAGAGTAATTAAGGGAAGTTAATTACTTAATGGAATTAATCAAGAGATTAATTAAGAAATTAATTAAGGAATAATTAATTTATTTTAAGAAGTAATTAAGGATAGTTAATTACTGAATGTGATTAATCAATAGTGATTAATAATTATGGTTTAATTAATTTAAATAAAGTAATTAATTAAAATGTAATTAAGGATCATTAGTTAATAATTGATGATATAATTAAGAATTGATTAATTTAGGGATAATTAATAAAGGAAGTGATTAATTAATGTAATTAATTAAGGAGTAATGTAATTAATTATAGTTAATTAATAAATGAAGTAATTAAAGGTTAATTACTATAAGTGGTTAAGAATAATTAATTTGTATAATTAATTTAATACTAATTATTTGAATGTAATTAAATAATTAATCAAGGATGATTAATTAAATTGAATAATTGGATGATGATTGATTAATTGATTGATAATTAATTAATAATGATTTAAGTAGGATTTATAGATGTAGTAATTAATTTAATTACTTTAAATTAATTAAAGATGAAATAATTAATTTAATTCATTTTAAATTAATCGTAGATGGTGATAAATAAATCATTGCTTATGAATGGATGATATTGTGTACCTTGAATGGTTTGAAATCTCAGATATGAGATAATTGATACTGTATGATTTGGATGCTTTGGTTGCATAGTGATGGGTGATGATGATATGGATTATCTGCTTATAATGATAATGTTGATTATCTATTATGAATCTGTGAATTATCTATCTGTGTGTTAATAGATAGTAGAATTAAATTGTTTTAACCTTTAAAACAACTTGGCCTTAAAAGATACGCTTTGGATTTCGATGAGACCAGGATCGGGTTTCCGTATACCGGAATTCCAGGTCTGGAGACCCGAATACCACATCGATCCAAATTAACGATAGGTCGTGAATCTCAAGTGAAGATGAAGATTTAGAGTGCAAGGGTTATTGTCGTTAACTCTGAGGGTGATTCCAAAACGAGTGTAACGAGATAATGGCTTCGGTTTCGTTCGAACCCGGAACGAACTTATATGGATTGAATGCTTTCAGCACATCGTCAGGCGGACGATGAGCATTCTAAGTGATATGTTCTGATTAAAGGTAATCGTAACCTCAAGCCTCATCAACCGGGAATGGCTAAAACAGGGGAGGTGCAGCAAGGCTTCGTGGGTAGCACCCACTGAGAGCAAGATAGATCCCTGTCTAGAGGTCCCTTTTCTTTTTGTTCGGCTTAGTGTGTGGTTGGTCGCGCCAACTACGGGGTTATCTTGTTCGGAATTATCCAGTAAGGGATGGTTCCGGCTTTGTGTTGCAGGGGAGCGGGCGTACTCCTCGGTACGGTGATCTAGGCCACGTACTGTGACGGGCGGTACCCCAGTAGCCCTTCCATTGTATGGAATCCAAACTCCAATAAGTGTCGTACGTATTAGTTGTGCCCAACTATGTTGGAATGTGAGATGTAAGCATTTCAGCTATTTCTATATTTTACTTGAAAACCCTAGACCCTATTATAATATAACTGGATTTCCTATCAAATGTTTTGGTTAGCGTAAGGTAAAAACTTACCCATGTTTATTTGTGGGGAGTCTTACGTGATACTTTTTCTTTCTAAAGGTTTTGAAGTTAAGCAAGTTTAACCTGTTACTCACACCAGACCCATGTCTGACCCAAGTGTTTATTTCTGTTTTATAAACTCTTGGGTACTCAAATTTTTACGAGTAGCCAAGGGATTCAGGTTTAGCTTTGACGAATTGTGGAGGATCAATGGAGCAGGAGGCTTCAGCGTTGTAGATATATATAGTAGTTCCGCTGTGTCTGTATCTCTGTAGTGTATTGAGTTGTAATGTCTAGACAGATGTTTATAACTGTCTAGTATGTGTTGTATAGTTGTGTAAACTCTGATAATTGTTGTATACTATGTAAAAGTTTATGTTATTAATATAATTTATTCGTTCCGCTGTGAGATCGTTGTTGTTGTTTCTTTCTTTCTTCTCTTCTTTTCTATTTTCTACCCCTTTCTTTCTTCATAATGATGCGACTTTCTGGGCATAGGAAGTCGGGTCGTTACACTTGGTATCAGAGCATAGGTTGAGCGAATGCCTAAGCTTTTGGTTAAGTGAATATCAGAACACTAGGTTAAGTGAATACCTAGGTTCGGAAGGATTGTTCATTAGAGACAGAATCTGTAGCAACCTGTTTGAGTCTGAGTATATATATATACGAGAGCGCGTATTTGTTAGTTATATAAAATGGTTTTATATTGTGTTAATTGATCGGTTGAGTGGTATATGGATTCTGGTCAATACGAGTAGCTAACGTTATTGATAGGGATCTCTAAACACTTGTACCAGGCCAACGGACACAATATTGTTTTAAAAGGGAAGGTGAAATAATTTTACCCAGATATAATTTCTATATAAAAAAAATATATCATTTTAAATGTATATGGTATTTGTAATGATTGGTTGAGATGATAATAATTTATCATCTAGGATTAGGAGTCTGAGTGTTGAGGTTGGAAGAGTATCTGTCGAGACTGTAAACCTAATACCGTCTCGAGTGAACTTTACAGTTGTGTAAGGATTTCACAATCTCTGAAGGAAACCTGTTAAGGTTCGGAGTTCATCTTAGGAGTTGGATGAGTAGAGTTGGATCTGTCGGAGAACAGAAGCGAGTGATGGTATCTCAGGTAATAGTAGCTGTGTGATGAGATGCAGTGACTATGGATGTTCCCGAAGATGTTTTCTTTGGAACAAGTTAATGAAGTGTGTCTGCTTCGGTGTTGTGGTTGAGTTCAGCATGGTGTTTCTATTTGGTTTGGGTTCGAGTTTCTCGAAGAGCTTTGGTTAGGAAGTCCTTGGCATCAGTGTCAGCAGTGCAGCTCGGAGGTGTTCTCTGTGCCGACAAGGAAGTTTTCTGGCTGAGCAGTTTTCTAGAGGTGAAGTTCAGAAGCAGCAGAGTGGATCCATTTCTTCGATGGATTGGATAGATAAGTGTAAGCTGTTCTGATTGGTAAAGAGAGAGCAGTTTTTCTTTGGACTTAGGATGGGTTGATCGCAAAAGTGACTTGCGATTGCTGAGTGTTCTCTTGGGTTATCAGAGATTTGCTGGATGTCTTCAGGGAAGTCAGAAGTTGTTCGCATCTGGAGATTGAGTTTTCTTATCGACTGGATTCCAGGAGTGGTACCGGTGGTTCAGTCTAGTTGAAGGATAGTTCCTAGAGATAGAGTTTGGTGAAGCAGCTCAAGTTTTGATGGAGTATCTGAGTTTTCTTTATGGATCCGTTGAACCATATTTCTGGGATGTGTTGTCCAGTTGTGCTCGTGTTCTTCATCAGCATTCTTATCTACTTCAGATCAGAGTTGTGCAGCGGGAGCAGTTTGGAAGTGCTTTTGTTTTATCTTTTCCAGATAGGAGAAGTAAGTTTAGTCTTCTGATGTTTGAAGAGTAGAGATTGTATTCTTGATTTTGGATAAGTGTTTGATCTATCTCTAGTTTTGGAATCAGCAGTTCAGGAGGATTTGGTAGTTGAGTCAGACTCGTCTGTAGACTGATATCCTGTCTAGTTGTGTAGATCTGGTTGAGTAGGAGTTCTATAGCTTCGTAGTTTAGATTGTTTGTAGAGCGAGTATTCCGGTATATATATATACTTGGGGAAACTCGAGGAAATTCTATCCAGAATTTTGTCTGGATA
This sequence comes from Allium fistulosum, assembly GCA_030737815.1. Lineage (NCBI taxonomy): Eukaryota > Viridiplantae > Streptophyta > Magnoliopsida > Asparagales > Amaryllidaceae > Allium > Allium fistulosum. The sequence continues at coordinate 1,264,142,778 of CM060901.1, read as the reverse complement.
GTTAGAATTGTTTGTTTATTTGGATGATTGGTTGCTATGGTTGTTAGCATATGGTTGATAATATATGTTGTGGTTTAAGAATTAAAATCTTTAATTAGATTATTAAATTACCTTTGTTTTAAATTTCGGGGACGAAATTATTTTAAGGGGGGAGGAATGTGATATCCCGGAATTTTGGGCAATATCAATTTAATAATCTGTATTGAAAATTAAATTGATTTGTTAACCTTTGTTAATAAATTTGAATTAGTTTAATAATCTAATTTAATAAATATTTAACTGGTGAATTTTATCTTTTAAAAATTAATAAAATATTTTCTATATATAACTGTATATATTGTAAATAGATGAGCTTTGGTTTGAAATAAATAAATCTTGTTTTCTAATATATATTTTGGTAATTTGGGAATCATGATTAATTTAATATTAAGCCTTTCAAAGTTATTTAACAAATAACTATATGGTTTTAAAATACATAAAATAAATGTTTAATTGTTTAAATAGATTTAAGCTTAAGTTTAAATTTAAATAAAAGGTTTGTTTTATTTCTTTAAAAGTTATCTATATATATAAATAAGTATTTGTAAATTTATAAATTAAGTAAAAAGCTTTTAATTTTATATAATTGGTTTTATTTACGTTTTCTTTAAAGTAATTTATATACATATATACATTTAGGTAAGTATTTATAAATAGTAAACTAGTATAAAAGTTTTATTAACATTTTAAAATAAATAAAAATTATGTATTAAATACTTAAAAGACAAATGTCACCATATTAAAACTTAAATAAAACATGTGTAATGTAAATAGCTAATGTATATGACAAGTGTCATTTAATCTTGTTTTTCTTTTATTTTTATTTTTAGATAATTTCAGCCTTTATATAAACATACATCTCCATTTTCTTTTCTTTTCTAACCTTCTTTCTAAACAAAGAAATGAAGCAAATCTCATATCAACAAAACCTGAAAATAAATAAAGTAAGAAACTCCTCAAAACATTTCCTCTAAATAAATCTGATATTTTATACCTCCTCAATTCAAAATCTGTAATCCTCCTCAAATCTGAAATGAATCAGACTCAAACCAAATTCTCAGAAATAAGCCTGAACTAAATTCTTTCAAAAATAAAGAACAACAAGCATGTCACTTCTTCAACCTGGAATCAAAGCAGAGATCAAACTTCTCTGTTTTGAAATCAAAGCCTGCATGTATTCTTCAAAAACAGAAGCAAGCAAATCTGGAATTAAAAAGCAAATCAAAAGCATGCAGTTTTAAAAACCAAAGATTTATCAAAATCAAAAGCCTGTTGTCTCAGTTTCAAAAATCTGGAGGCTCTGCTTCTTTTAAAATCTGTGAGTAACATTATTTTTGAAAGCATAAGTATGGGTTATTTGTTTGCATGTTGATTCCGGAATAAGTATGATTTACATGTATATATATTGTTGAATCCTCTGTGTGTATGTGAATGTATATATGTGTGGTTGATGTATGTCTGCTCTTGACTGTTTTGAGTTTAAAATTAGGAATTTGGTAAAAATCATATTATCACTTGATCTGACCTTATTTAGGATTTAAGATTAGAACCAAAATTGAATTGTTTCATTTCAAACTTTGGTTTAGGATTTTAAGTTAAGTCAAAATAATTTCATTTGGCTCTGGAAACCATAAGTGCTGGAATGCTTAAGATAAATCAAAATTCAAATTTAGTAATTCAGGGATTCATGATTATGAATCGAATCCTTAAACTAAATCATGTTTTTTCAAAACTAAATTAACAATTTTTAAATTAGAAATGTAAGTGCATTTCTGGGTTGCACTGTTTTTGGATTTTTGAGAAGTTCTGGTGATCTCGGGGTTCTGGGGTGTTGAAGTTTATTCTGGAGGAAGAGGAGTTAATGGTGAGGCCGGGAAAAATTCCAGAAAGATGGTCAGAGACCAGTGGTGGCAGGGGTTGTTTGTTTTTGTTTGTAGACCTAGTTTTGACGATGGCTGGAAGTTTGATCATCTCGAGTCCTAGAATTGATCGAGTGTCACTATACTTAGGGAAATGATAGCATGGGTGTTAGCAAAGGCGAGGCCGGAAGTTCAGCAACTCAGGTGGTCGGAGCGTCGAGATGTTTGTGTTGACAGGTTTGAAAGAGGACCTGATTTTAGTGTTACAGGTTTGGGAATGGAGTCTCGAATTCGATTTCGAGCTGGAGTTAATGTTCTGTTGGTTGGAATCATGTGTGAGGCTGGTCGTCGACTTGAAGGAAGCATCGCAGATGGTCGGAGTTGGCTGTGATGAAGGTACATGTGCACGGTGCACAAATTTCTCTGATGATGTCGATTTGGGTTACTCGCGAAAAAAAAATTATTTGTCTCGAAGCAATACTCGTGATTATGGGTTGGGAACTCGAAGTATTTATAGGAGTTTCTCGGGAAATTATTTGTAACGTTTTCTTTCCAGAGAACTGTTTCCAGTTTTTAAATTTTAAAATAAATTTAAAAACTGAGTTTAAGTATAAAGGAAAAGTTTAAATAAGTTAAATCTAGTTTTAAATCTGGAGTTAAGTTTAAATCTTAGTTTCAAATAAAATAAAGTTTTTTTTTAAATTTAAAATTGATTTAGCTACTTTAAAAGGATAAAGTAGTTTAGATTTTTAAAAATGAAGTTTAAATTGTAAATAGGTTTCTAAATTTAAAGATTAATCTGGAATCAAAGTAAGTATGCATTTCAATTTGGAAATAAAAAGAAGTTTTTAAATTTGAAATGTTTTAAACAATTTGAATGTTAAAGTGTATTTTAAATTGATTTGAATTTAAAATGAATTTGGTTTAAAATTTCTTTAATTAAATAAATATTTCTTTAACATGTAATTTAAAAGGATTTAAATAGTTTCAAAACTTTGTTAAAGTTAAACTTGTCTTCATTTTAAATCTTAAATTAAAATGAAATTTAAATGTAAATTTAAAGGTAATTTGGTTCAAATACTTTATTAATGATATTTTAATCATTAATAAGAATAGATTGTTATCTTAAAGATAATTAAGATTTAATAATGTGGGATAAAATAAATTAGTAAGGTGATTAAAAGATAATTAATCAAAATTAATTAATTTATGATTTAGGTTAATAAATTTAGGGTTTAATTTGATTAATTAAGGTTTAATTAAATTAATTAAAGGAATCATTAATTTGAGATTTATTAATTTATGGTTAGGAATAAATTATTGAAGTAATTAAGGATTAATTAAGTTATTGTTAGAAACTTAATTATTTAAGTAATTAGGGATTAATTTATTGGTAATTAGAATTAATTAATTTGTAAATAATAATGTTTAATTAAAGTTTAATTATTTAAGAAAGATAATTAAAGAATAGTTAATAGTTAATGTAGATCATTAATTAAGGATTATTTAATAATTAATTAATATGATTAATTTTAATAATTAATTAGATTAATTAATTTAAAGATAATCATTTGTGAAAATTGTTTAAATGTAATTACTTAATGGAAGTAATTAAGAAATTAATTACTCATTGTAATTAATTGAGTTTAATTTGATTAGTTAAGTTAATTAATTAAGTTTAATTAATTTAAGATAATCATTTAATGATTTGTGAAGTATAATTACTTAATGTAATTTAATGAAGTATAATTACTTAGGAAAGTAATTAATGGATAATTACTGATGTAATTAGTAGAGTAATTAAGGGAAGTTAATTACTTAATGGAATTAATCAAGAGATTAATTAAGAAATTAATTAAGGAATAATTAATTTATTTTAAGAAGTAATTAAGGATAGTTAATTACTGAATGTGATTAATCAATAGTGATTAATAATTATGGTTTAATTAATTTAAATAAAGTAATTAATTAAAATGTAATTAAGGATCATTAGTTAATAATTGATGATATAATTAAGAATTGATTAATTTAGGGATAATTAATAAAGGAAGTGATTAATTAATGTAATTAATTAAGGAGTAATGTAATTAATTATAGTTAATTAATAAATGAAGTAATTAAAGGTTAATTACTATAAGTGGTTAAGAATAATTAATTTGTATAATTAATTTAATACTAATTATTTGAATGTAATTAAATAATTAATCAAGGATGATTAATTAAATTGAATAATTGGATGATGATTGATTAATTGATTGATAATTAATTAATAATGATTTAAGCAGGATTTATAGATGTAGTAATTAATTTAATTTACTTTAAATTAATTAAAGATGAAATAATTAATTTAATTCATTTTAAATTAATCGTAGATGGTGATAAATAAATCATTGCTTATGAATGGATGATATTGTGTACCTTGAATGGTTTGAAATCTCAGATATGAGATAATTGATACTGTATGATTTGGATGCTTTGGTTGCATAGTGATGGGTGATGATGATATGGATTATCTGCTTATAATGATAATGTTGATTATCTATTATGAATCTGTGAATTATCTATCTGTGTGTTAATAGATAGTAGAATTAAATTGTTTTAACCTTTAAAACAACTTGGCCTTAAAAGATACGCTTTGGATTTCGATGAGACCGGGATCGGGTTTCCGTATACCGGAATTCCAGGTCTGGAGACCCGAATACCACATCGATCCAAATTAACGATAGGTCGTGAATCTCAAGTGAAGATGAAGATTTAGAGTGCAAGGGTTATTGTCGTTAACTCTGAGGGTGATTCCAAAACGAGTGTAACGAGATAATGCCTTCGGTTTCGTTCGAACCCGGAACGAACTTATATGGATTGAATGCTTTCAGCACATCGTCAGGCGGACGATGAGCATTCTAAGTGATATGTTCTGATTAAAGGTAATCGTAACCTCAAGCCTCATCAACCGGGAATGGCTAAAACAGGGGAGGTGCAGCAAGGCTTCGTGGGTAGCACCCACTGAGAGCAAGATAGATCCCTGTCTAGAGGTCCCTTTTCTTTTTATTCGGCTTAGTGTGTGGTTGGTCGCGCCAACTACGGGGTTATCTTGTTCGGAATTATCCAGTAAGGGATGGTTCCGGCTTTGTGTTGCAGGGGAGCGGGCGTACTCCTCGGTACGGTGATCTAGGCCACGTACTGTGACGGGCGGTACCCTAGTAGCCCTGCCATTGTATGGAATCCAAACTCCAATAAGTGCCGTACGTATTAGTTGTGCCCAACTATGTTGGAATGTGAGATGTAAGCATTTCAGCTATTTCTATATTTTACTTGAAAACCCTAGACCCTATTATAATATAACTGGATTTCCTATCAAATGTTTTGGTTAGCGTAAGGTAAAAACTTACCCATGTTTATTTGTGGGGAGTCTTACGTGATACTTTTTCTTTCTAAAGGTTTTGAAGTTAAGCAAGTTTAACCTGTTACTCACACCAGACCCATGTCTGACCCAAGTGTTTATTTCTGTTTTATAAACTCTTGGGTACTCAAATTTTTACGAGTAGCCAAGGGATTCAGGTTTAGCTTTGATGAATTGTGGAGGATCAATGGAGCAGGAGGCTTCAGCGTTGTAGATATATATAGTAGTTCCGCTGTGTCTGTATCTCTGTAGTGTATTGAGTTGTAATGTCTAGACAGATGTTTATAACTGTCTAGTACATGTTGTATAGTTGTGTAAACTCTGATAATTGTTGTATACTATGTAATAGTTTATGTTATTAATATAATTTATTCGTTCCGCTGTGAGATCGTTGTTGTTGTTTCTTTCTTTCTTCTCTTCTTTTCTATTTTCTACCCCTTTCTTTCTTCATAATGATGCGACTTTCTGGGCATAGGAAGTCGGGTCGTTACATTTACACCCAAACCATACTCCTATATGAAAACTTAATATATTACTTTGAGGTCCACCCTTATTGTAAAACTAATGTTAAGTTTAAAACACAAACATATAAAATAACCACATGTATATCTCAAACTTCAAAAATGTAAATGTAACCATAAATAAATACATTGTATCAGCATAAGCAAGTTACATAACATATATATAAAATCGAATAGATTGTAGATAAACTTATATAAAATATAATCTAATATATACATATATAATGACCCATAATACAATACAACTTGTACTTTATTATTTACATGTGACAGTAAATCCCTTAATAAACTAACTAGTTTACATAACATATATAAATATGCATATATATCTAAACAATTTTTTTTTTGAAACAACTATCATACAAAATCAAACCAGGGTTGTTATAATTCAGATAATATAATTCATACATAATATATATAGCAAATGACTCACAGAAACAATGTATCTTATAATCCCGCATACTTATATACAATATTACTAATAAAATTCTTATATTATACTTGTATAATAGAATAGGAGTGCTGCACTGTAGCCTTATCAAATTATAAACGTAGATCAAAATATCACTTTAAACATATCTTACGTCGAAACACACTATACTGCTATATAATTTAAAACAAAAGCTATTGTGTGAAACATACCACAGCAAACACTCAACTAATATTCCCATATATAATACTTTACATCATTTAAACAGATGCAGTCATTCACATATACAAACGGCATACTGTAAGTACTATATTCAGCCACATATATATAGTATTATGTTAAGAACCTTTATATAAACACTAACGATATATATACATAACCTGTGAAATCTTTATGTACAACTAACTTATTATATATATATAACTTTTATATAAAAAAAATCTAACACATCAAAGTATGCTACTATTTACTGTTACTGTTTAAAACCATATATATATACTTATTGGTATACGGCAGATTACACTTTCCTAACAACATAATATATATGAACTATAAATATATAAATAATATACTTATACACTATATAAACAACACAGATCATATATATAATTATCATACAAACGCAAAACATATAAACATACTAATACATGTACTATGTAATTAAAACAATGTACTTACATAAATAAAGAGATGTTGGCTGCAAGGTTGTCAGAGAGGCTTGCGTGGGAAGCTAAGGGAAAGGAAGTTAGAGTTCATGCGTTGATGGGGAGCGGCTGTCGAAGGGTTTGGAGAGGGGAAGGAAGGTGTTCAAGGCGAGGTCTTCGGCTGGGCTAGGCAGTGGTAGTGAAAGGCTTTTGTATCGACTGTTTGGCAGTGCTTGCGTGGATGGGGAAACGAATGTTTGGAGGGTTGTATCGACTGGAGGAGAGAGAAACGATTTCGGGAAACTCGCGTGATGCCACCATGAAGGAGGAGCTTCGGTTATTGTGTGCGGCAGTGGGATGGGTGGTAGGGGAAGGAAGAAGACGTGTATGCAGGTGTGTAGATGGGCTGGGCTCGGTTTGATGATAACATAGGCGAGTGCAAGGGCAGGTGAAGTGATGTGGTGGTAGGAGTTGCACTCGGCTGTGCTCGGTGGTTGTCTCGCATGGAAGGTGGAGGCACGGATGACGAGGAGGGAAGTGCTGGGTGGAACGGAATTGTGAAAAGGTGAAGGAGAGAAGGAGGTTGGGTTGGGAAGGGGCATAGGCTTCAGGCAAAACGTAATTGAGCAAGCAAAAGATATGAACTAACATAAATATTTGAAACAGTGAAATGAAGTATAATTAAAAATGAACCAACACGAAATAAATTTTCACAGGGAATCGAAAAGTTAAAACGTAGATCGAGAAAATATTGAATGAAAAACTGTTGAGTTAAACACGGTGGAAATTGAAAGGACAAAGAATTCGAAGGGGTTGAAAAACAAACAAACGATACCGGTACGGTGAACCGTTTCACATATCCGGTTGTGCGCTGGATGTCAAAACACGGATTTGAATATACCGTAAAGATCAGCACGGGAAGACGATCACAACGGTATACAGATGTTAGCGGTACGATCGAATTATAAAAATTCGAATTTTCTAATAGCGGAAAATGCAAGAAAAACGCTGAAAAATAAGATCGACAGAGCCAAAGATGTCCGAATTTGGAAAAACGACAAACTGACATCTTGCTCAGAAGATGGTTTAGAATTTTTCTATGTAAAAATATTTAGGTTACGGAAACATTTTATTTTCATTGCTTTTTAACTGATTAAATTGAAGTGAATCTACGCGCGAAATAAACTTTCACATTTTCGGATGAAAATTTACCAGTTGCTATGTTTAACTAGACGTATTCCAAATATTAAATTTTTATTTCAAAATTTTATCGTTTAAAATTTTACAAAATTTCAACTAATTACGTTATTAAAACAGTTGAAATTTTATGGGTTATTACACTCTCCCCCACTCAAAACTTTTCGTCCCCGAAAAGGAACGAGGTAGGAGAATAGAAACAACCAGAAAGAAAACAGATTTGAAATACAAAATAACAATTAATTTAAACCATATAAATTTAAATTTAAATTGATATTTAATAATTGATTTAATCCATTCGATTTCACTAAAATCAATCTCAACTATTTCTAAATTCATTATCTTATTATCCAATTATCCTCAATTTACAATTTCTAATACCATAAATTTGAATAATCTTTTAATATAATCATATTTTTTTCAGCAATTTAAATTCTTCTTTATTCCAAATTATTGTTAAATTTATTCTACTTAATATATTTAATCACATATATTTAGCCCGTATAAATTAATTTAAAACATAAAAGTTCGATTTAAATTAATTTACATCTATTAATTTCTTTTAAATTCAAGGTATTTTCATATGTTGATCAAATTTCAATTTATTAATTCTTTCAAAACAAAATTTATTTTTCAATTATCCTATTATTCTATTTCTCTCTATTAACATTTTATAATTAGAATTTAAGTGTATAACATTTGTTATAAACCCTCAAATTTTATTTATAAATTCAATTTATCTTATATATTATCCAATTACATATTCAACTCTGAATGATTAAGGTAAGTTGTATTAGAATGCAGTTGAACAATATACAAATAAAATTTTCCCAATTCAATTATTCAAGTTTAAATATTAATTCCAACTTTTTGGTTTTATTTATAATTAAAATCATCCTTTAACAAAATTTAAGAATTAGATTTCCGATTAACTTTAAACAATTTAGAGATATATATAATATATTTATATCAAATCAAATAATTTTTTTTAAAATAAGATACCCATATATATATATATATATAAATCAAATTATACTGAAGAAATTTAAATCAAAATATTTTCAAAACAAAATTGTAGCAAAGCTACAGAATAGTATCCCACTTCGAAACTCGAAAATGAATGTCGATGATGCGGCCGCCATCACCGAAATTATTTTCCAGCGACAAAGAGAATAGCACTGATTTCGACATTTTAAAATTCTTTGAAAACGGTTTCTATTTGAAAATATCTTCAATAATATACATTTTAAAATTTTAAAAACCAAAGCTTGAAATTACTGGAAATTAAATTCTCAAATTCTAAATGTTAAATTCATTTAAATTTCAAATCAGTTTATAACCCATGTTTAAAATTCATTTATAGAACAATAAGTGATAATCAATTATTATCATTTCAACAACCAATTTAATTAACTTATTAAATTTCAGAAAATTTTACTTATATACATCTATAATATATTCATACAAATTTATTCCATTTTCCAAATTTGAAAATAATATTGTGTCAGTTTGCTCTGTTCAAGTGTTTTGGAAATCCTATCGATAGCGTTGATTAGACGAATCGATCGAAAACCCAAATCAGCATCAACAACTCAAACAACACAATGTATAAAACAGTTTTAATATTAATTTACAAATACACTTCCTCGCTCGACGATACAAGGAAGGATTTCAAAGCAAGGATAGAGATTCAAATTTGATGGACTCAAATCAAAGAGAATTTCTGATTCGAAGACAAATTTGAAAGAAAAGATAAGATGATTCAATAACAGAATTGAGAGATGGGTAAGCTTATTTAATTTACGGGCAACCTTAACCGGATTGACCGTGACTTCAAAAATAAGATCGATGTGGAATTCCGAGGTAAATCGACATTCGATCTCAAGAAATAGAATTCAGGTATAGCAGGAGAAAGATAGCATCGTAAACCGAGGATACAGAAATCTCTGGTAAATCAAAGCCTATTGTAAAGGAGTTTTGCTTTTTTACGAATCATTCAAAGATTGGCGAGACCGCCGATCTATTATAGATATCATTCATAATGGAGTTATGGGGTGCTCCAGAATTGAAAGAAGACGAATTATGAAGGACACGAATGAATTCCGGAACCGATGGGGAACGTTCCAAAATTCAAAGGAATTGAGTCAAAGGAAGAGATTGAAACTCGAATGAGAGTGATTCTGTAAATACATTTACCCTATATGCTTAGTTTTGCCTAGAGCTACCAAAGCTCTGATACCAACTGTAACGACCCGGAATTTTGAACCATTCGCATCCATTATAAGTGTATAGGTAGACACTCATGCCGGAGTTGAATTGCTCAAAATACCGCGTTGTTAATTTAAATTTGGCAAAACTGAACATATACAGTAAATAAAATAATCACAGATCACAGACACAGAGTAATAAGTGCAGCGGAAATAAAAGAGATAGTAGTTCATGAAGCTACTATATAAATGTATAAGATACATCAGAGTTTACAACAGAAGAGTAATACAATACATCAGAGTTAAACCAGATACAACGGAAGAGTAACACGATACATCAGATACAAATCAGAATACATCACTGGAATCATCGAATACTGGAAGCAGAATAGATGGCTGGATCTTCAAGCAAAGCTCCAACTTCAAAGGTGAGTCTCGAATACTGGTACACTCAGTCTGACCCGAGCGTAAAGCAAAAACACAAGACACTCAAGTCAGGATTAACAATCTTATATTAATAAATCCAACTCAAGTGAAATAGCAATTGAAATACAAGTAACTCAAAGGATGTTTGGAATAACCATCCTTTAAGGATCCGTTAAACTATCTACTAGGTAGTAATGTATGATAAGTAGATAATGTCTATCAGTAATAATAAGATATCAAAATAGCGTTAAGTCATGGCCCATTCCACCCTTAACACGTTTTTATTCCCAAAAGCATATACAAGACCGTAGTTTCCCCAAAACCGGAAGTCACCAGAGGGCAATCCATATACTAAAGGTACAAATCAAAATCGTAGTGGTCGCGTATAAATGGAATACAAGTATGACAAGGCACATGAGGCAATACCCAAGGTAGTGATACTACTGTTCGCCTGATCCGGACTGGTGAGAATGCAACGCCGCAGCGCCCGCAACACCGTGAAACAACACTCCCAAAATCAAGGGTGCACCAATCGACAACATATAATGAGTAGTTCGAAGAAGTGTGTCCACTTGAGGTAGCTAATCCTCCATTGGCCCGGCACAGCTCCTGTTTTAGTCATTTCCAATTTGACACAAGTGTCAAGGCTATCCATCATCGTTCTCTTTCTTCAGTCATCACGAACATCATCCAACCACTTCATTCTGGATCATCACTCCGCGTATAGTTATTAAAGTGGTTTCGGTTCAGATAGAGAGTATATCCATTACCGATCCCGGTCTCTTTAATAACTTTCATAATTATTACATCGGTTGGTCATTTAATATATTTCAAAACCAAATCAATTTCAATTCAATTAGAATTCGTAAATCAACATTTCATTTGTCTTTCGAAATCAATTTCCAAAATTTTCGTTTCAAAACTTCCAATTTACCATTTCAAAATCTTATAAATCAAATTTCAATCTTTATTTTAAACCATTCAAATATTGATTCAAGTTCATATATACGTTTCATTCCGAAATCTTTTAAATAAATTTCATTTAACATTCAAATCAATTTAAACTCATTTATCGAATTCATTCAATATTCGTTAAGTTACTTTATCATTCAAAACAATTTCTATTAAATTTCCAAATCATTAAATCAATTTCTTGAGTTCAACTTCATTAAATCAAAACTTACAATTTTGAATTAAATTAAATTCGTCAAATCAATTCTCTCAATTTCAGGTCTTACATTAATTCCAAAATATCACATTTCATTTCTTGTTAAAGAAAACCAATTTCACTTATTTACTTTCTTAAATAATTTTCCAAAACTTACTTAATAAAGAAAACTCAATTTCAATTATTTGCAAAGTAAAATTCACTTATTCAAAAGTTCAATTTTCTTATTAAAGAATTTCAATTCAATTTAATCATTAAATAATTTAACCTTATTTAATTATTAAATAATTCAAAACTTAATTATTAAATAATTTCAAAGTTTAATAATTTCAAACTTAATTATAATTTCAACTTAATTATTTAATCATTTCAACTTAATTCAATCATTTCTCAAATTAAACATCGTTCTTTCATCAATTTCATTTTTAATATTTTGTTTCAGATTTTTTTAAATATTAACATTTTCCTTTCATTAAAAATTCAAATTTCAACTTCATTTCAAAACCATATTCTTTATTCAAATAAAATCTTCGTTTATTTTCAAATCAAATTATTGACCAATCGGGTTTTATTTAATTCTCTATCCTAGGTCAAAGTTCAATTTGGGTATTTATCATTTCAACCCGATTCCAATTCAATTCAAAATCATAGCATAGCAAAGGGAACTTGCAGTGTGATAACTGGGATGGTGTCAAAGTAAATAAACAAGCAATAACAAAAATCAATATCAATCCAATAATCAATTCAAATAATCCCGAAATAACCGTATTAATTCGCATTGTTATTTGTACGAATTAATATAATTATTCCTAGAATCTACACTATCATTTCATGTAGATTAAAGATTATTACATTACGGTTTTCACTTGTCATTCAATTCCAATTTTAACACTACAACAATTAATCCAATATACGTCGATGGTTCAAAGTGTAATTATCACTATTCTATATGTCAATTAATTTAACAATTAAAAGGGGTCATATTCACTAATCAAATTCAACATATATGTCAATTCAAATTTTTAATTATCCTACGTCAAATTTACTTGCATGATATTTATCACTTTATACATTACAATTTTAACGTACAATTGTAAACATCAAACAATCAGTCATTTAACAATCAAACTGGATTATCATTGCATATATAACAGATATTGGTGTCAGATGTCATAGGTGAACTAATACAATTAATAACAGTGTAAATATCTAACAGCAGCATATTTCAATTGTCGTTTCAATTGAAATCAAATTTAATAAATAAAAGAACGTTAATCGTGAGTGAGTGCTCACCTTTCGAGGCTAGAGATGGACGAGAATAAGGTGGGTTGCGAATCCAAGCACGAATTTTGGAACAAAGCACGATGACATGAGTTCGACGATCAAAGCTGATAAATAGGAATTGATGAAATAAATCAGAATCATCTAGATATGAACTGAGTATATATACATTATTATTATATAATTATTATTTTCATGAAATCTATATTAAATTTAAAACTAATATTCAAATACTATATATATTTACACCCAAACCATACTCCTATATGAAAACTTAATATATTACTTTGAGGTCCACCCTTATTGTAAAACTAATGTTAAGTTTAAAACACAAACATATAAAATAACCACATGTATATCTCAAACTTCAAAAATGTAAATGTAACCATAAATAAATACATTGTATCAGCATAAGCAAGTTACATAACATATATATATAATCGAATAGATTGTAGATAAACTTATATAAAATATAATCTAATATATACATATATAATGACCCATAATACAATACAACTTGTACTTTATTATTTACACGTGACAGTAAATCCCTTAATAAACTAACTAGTTTACATAACATATATAAATATGCTTATATATCTAAACAATTTTTTTTTTTGAAACAACTATCATACAAAATCAAATCAGGGTTGTTATAATTCAGATAATATAATTCATACATAATATATATAGCAAATGACTCACAGAAACAATGTATCTTATAATCCCGCATACTTATATACAATATTACTAATAAAATTCTTATATTATACTTGTATAATAGAATAGGAGTGCTGCACTGTAGCCTTATCAAATTATAAACGTAGATCAAAATATCACTTTAAACATATCTTACGTCGAAACACACTATACTGCTATATAATTTAAAACAAAAGCTACTGTGTGAAACATACCACAGCAAACACTCAACTAATATTCCCATATATAATACTTTACATCATTTAAACAGATGCAGTCATTCACATATACAAACGGCATACTGTAAGTACTATATTCAGCCACATATATATAGTATTATGTTAAGAACCTTTATATAAACACTAACGATATATATACATAACCTGTGAAATCTTTATGTACAACTAACTTATTATATATATATAACTTTTATATAAAAAAAAATCTAACACATCAAAGTATGCTACTATTTACTGTTTAAAACCATATATATATACTTATTGGTATACGGCAGATTACACTTGCCTAACAACATAATATATATGAACTATAAATATATAAATAATATACTTATACACTATATAAACAACACAGATCATATATATAATTATCATACAAACGCAAAACATATAAACATACTAATACATGTACTATGTAATTAAAACAATGTACTTACATAAATAAAGAGATGTTGGCTGCAAGGTTGTCAGAGAGGCTTGCGTGGGAAGCTAAGGGAAAGGAAGTTGGAGTTCATGCGTTGATGGGGAGCGGCTGTCGAAGGGTTTGGAGAGGGGAAGGAAGGTGTTCAAGGCGAGGTCTTCGGCTGGGCTAGGCAAGGGTAGTGAAAGGCTTTTGTATCGACTGTTTGGCAGTGCTTGCGTGGATGGGGAAACGAATGTTTGGAGGGTTGTATCGACTGGAGGAGAGAGAAACGACTTCGGGAAACTCACGTGATGCCACCATGAAGGAGGAGCTTCGGTTATTGCGTGCGGCAGTGGGATGGGTGGCAGGGGAAGGAAGAAGACGTGTATGCAGGTGTGTAGATGGGCTGGGCTCGGTTTGATGACAACATAGGCGAGTGCAAGGGCAGGTGAAGTGATGTGGTGGTAGGAGTTGCACTCGGCTGTGCTCGGTGGTTGTCTCGCATGGAAGGTGGAGGCACGGATGACGAGGAGGGAAGTGCTGGGTGGAACGGAATTGTGAAAAGGTGAAGGAGAGAAGGAGGTTGGGTTGGGAAGGGGCATAGGCTTCAGGCAAAACGTAATTGAGCAAGCAAAAGATATGAACTAACATAAATATTTGAAACAGTGAAATGAAGTATAATTAAAAATGAACCAACACGAAATAAATTTTCACAGGGAATCGAAAAGTTAAAACGTAGATCGAGGAAATATTGAATGAAAAACTGTTGAGTTAAACACGGTGGAAATTGAAAGGACAAAGAATTCGAAGGGGTTGAAAAACAAACAAACGATACCGGTACGGTGAACCGTTTCACATATCCGGTTGTGCGCTGGATGTCAAAACTCGGATTTGAATATACCCTAAAGATCAGCACGGGAAGACGATCACAACGGTATACAGATGTTAGCGGTACGATCGAATTATAAAAATTCGAATTTTCTAATAGCGGAAAATGCAAGAAAAACGCTGAAAAATAAGATCGACGGAGCCAAAGATGTCCGAATTTGGAAAAACGACAAACTGACATCTTGCTCAGAAGATGGTTTAGAATTTTTCTATGTAAAAATATTTAGGTTACGGAAACATTTTATTTTCATTGCTTTTTAACTGATTAAATTGAAGTGAATGTACGCGTGAAATAAACTTTCACATTTTCGGACGAAAATTTACCAGTTGCTATGTTTAACTAGACGTATTCCAAATATCAAATTTTTATTTCAAAATTTTATCGTTTAAAATTTCACAAAATTTCAACTAATTACGTTATTAAAACAGTTGAAATTTTACGGGTCGTTACATTGAGTGTGTGTACAACACAACAATAATAGTTATACAATCAAAACTGCTAAGGTGTGTTCGCATAATTGTATAGGATTCCATGGAGGTGCTCTTAGTACTTCGAGAATGGTCCTCCTACACAAGGATCATAGACATTCTTCCGAGCATCGTATATCTCTAGATAACAAATACCATAGGAAAAAAATAGCTGGTCCACGACCGAACACGTAGCACCAGGTCACATCACTCCCGCATGCATATCCATAAGAACACTAGAATGGAGTGCCTGCACCCTTTAAGTCAGCTAAACCCCATAGGCTATGCCTCCATCTCTAGTTTCTATCATTACCGATGGTGAATCCACGTTTAACATCTCAACACACGCACCATAACTCGAACAGATCTCAACACACGAGCCCCAACTCGAACAGATCTCAAAACCACACATGGATTCGCATATCTCAACAGATCTCGAAACCACACATGGATTCCCATAGCTTGAATAGATCACGAACCTCTACATGGGTTCAAACATTTCAATCAGATCTTGAGTATCTATATAGAATCCGGCATCTCGAACAGATCATGAACCACTTCCAATGCATGGAATACGTATATGGTTTTGAAGTGGTTATGGTTTCGAGTGATCTCATATAAATACACTCCCCCACTTATTGGGCGCTCCAAAACCAATCGATAGATTTTCGATTAACTCAAACCCGGTTCTTTCAGAAATAAACAAACAATACATAAGGGTGGAGATCCTCTCCTATCAGAACAAATTTCCTTATCATTTGTCCTAGAAGAGAAAGATGAGTTTATACGTACAGTATAGCATCTCCGAAGATAACTGTACCATATAACCCTTTTATTTCTTCTAGATATTTCCTAAGTTGATTTTTGGTCAATTTTGATAGTCGACTAATCGACTATCAAGATGATCGCATATGGAAACCAAGTCTCATATACTTATGACGTTTCTAAGCTTTCAATGCTAAGTGCATGACTAAATACTTTCCATAAACGAGTAAACACATAAAGCATGATCAAGTCACATAAGCAACTTCTAATCCACTTTTTATTTAATTAATACTTCTATTAGTTAAAACCTCTTTTAGTTTTAAAACTTCTTTTATCTAATAAAAAATCATTTATCAATTTATACTATTCATTGTACTCTTTCAATACTTCAAAAAGTATTCATATATTTATCTCAAATGGTATAAGTATATTCACAAATCAATAACAAGATTTGTTACTTTAAACTTTCACTTTTTCTATCTTTTTCCAAAAGATTTCATACTTATAATTTCCTCCAAAATATCCATTTTAAGGGTCTAAGTACTTTCACAAAAAGGTTTAAGACTAATGTTACTTAAACATTGTCACTACAAATCAAAAACCATTTCACTTATGCTTATCTTTAAAACATTCTTTTAAAGATCTATTTACATTCATAAGTATAACCAAAAAGGGTTAAAGACGAATGTTATTAGCACATTGTAACAACAAATCAAAAACCTTCCATACTTATATTATCGATCTAAGTTAATAATTGGTTAAGTTCGATAGTCGAATAATCGACTATCTAGTTAAAAACTACCGCTTATAGAAATCACGGTTCGTATACTTAACTTGTTTTCGACATTCCAATTTATACTATCCCTTATTCAAGAGTGGAGCTAGGTAAGTTAGAGCACTGGTTATATATCAAAGCCTTGCCTAGACACTTCATTCTTAAATCTCATTGATAGATAAGTTTACCTCGTCGGCTTTTACTGTAAGTATAGTATGAATGACTTTCATAAATGAGTAATAAATCAACACAATTAACATGTTTTCGACATTCCCGACTTAGTTATTCCTCAATCAAAAGGGAAGGTGGTAGGTTAGATCACCATTGCTTTTATCCCTACTCAAACATCAACCTTAACACTCACAAATAGATAAGCCTACTTCGTTGGCTTTTAGTGTTAAGCATTGTTAATTTTCTTTTTCAAAACTTATATATATAAATACTTTAAAAATACTTATAAATAGGTTTTAAATATCTATGTAAAATATTTCTTGAAAATAAATAATTTATAATTTGATGAAAATAAATAAAATATGTTTTATAATATGAGACACCTTTACTTTCAAAATTCATAAATAAATATCAAAAATACATTTAAACTTCAAACCAACTTTAGAATACTGAAAAGTATGTTATAAAAAATTCCTAAAAAGATTAGGGATAAATACCAAATTTAAATATCATTTTTGAACAATTAAAACCATAAGCAACTTACCAGTATTTATAAATGCTGTTAAAAGTCTTGTACAAAGAACATCTTAGAAAAGTTGAGCTTTGCGACAAGCTTTCACCACTTTAACAAGAGATTTAAGACTTGAATTTTTTTAATTAAGTACTACCTTAGGGTAATTAAAAACCATATAAAGAAATCCTTAAGGATATCTTTCAATTTATTTATAAAAATCCCCAAAAATAGGACATTTCAAAGTGCTCATATGGCGACCTTTTTACTTCTAACTTTCACAACTTTGGTTCATAATTTCTATAACTTTCTAAACAATTTCTTTACTATCCAATACACCAAAATATGTGTAGAGAACAACCAAGTCAAATTGTTCTAAGATAAGATAACAAATCTTCCATTTATACAAGTTAAAGTTTAGGGATATCAAAATGCACTTATAGCGACAATTCTTACTTCAAACACTTTCAAACATACTTCAATTCAACACACAATCAAAACAACCATTATACATCAAGTTAAGGTCATGCGATATGTTTAAGAGGTAAATAGAAGTGACGTTATATAATATAAAGTTGTCGTCTTTTCAAAAGCAAGAGGGTTCCAAAGTTTGTGGCTTTAATTAGTTAATGTCACTTTAACTTTATATTACAAGCACACAATATATATAACACATTATGTAATCATTCAATGGTAATAAGCTCACCAAATCCATGCCATAACATTGAAAAATCACTCAAGGACAAATAATCACTTCCTACCATCTTCAAACACTCAAAGATCTAAATTTTAGCACTTCCAAGCCAAGTCACCACCTCCCTTTCCTTTCTCATGCTCATGGCCCTAGGTGGAAACAACATTTCCACTCACTTCTTCCACTTCAACTTGGCATTCATGCTTACTATGATGTTTTAAGCATATATCCAAAGTTTGGAGAATTTTGGACTTGATTTGAGTTAATAAGAGAAAGTTAGTGAAAAACAAAGTGGATTTATGCTAATCCACTTCCACCATTTTCATAATTGTAAAAAGTGATTAGTGAAACCCTTAGTGGTATATTTATAGGTTTGAAAAAGAGGTTATTACCACCTTCCATCTTCCATGAAAGGTTACAAAGGAGCATCCCTCTCACATTCCACCGTTACACCACATTTTCTTACTTAAGACTTTTCATAAAAGCTCATTTTCCAAATATCTTCTATGACATCACCCATAACATCACTTTATTTTTCATAAATAACAAAATATTTTTATTTCATATTATTGATTTCCTAAGCAATAAGTGTATGTAAAAATAATCTGAATAACTTTTGACGAGTAAAAAGATGTTTGTCGATAAAAGGATTTTCGGTCACATTATCGATATTTCTTCAAAGTATATATTTTTGTAAACATTTTTCCTAAACAAGGTTACCATCATTAGTTTTGATTTGAAAGGGGGTTAAGAAGGTTATTAAATCATTTTTAAAACATTTAATCCAGAATTCAAATGTTTAAATAATTTAGATATTTAAATACGAAGTGTTCGAAATTTACACTGCTGGTAGTGCACTGACCTGATAGTAATGCCCAGGTTAGGTGCCATTTAAGTGGGGGTTCTTCCCCTATTTCAGGTGCAAGTTCACGCGGAGCATTGTCGCAACTTAGGGGAAGACTATGGGCTACTCAGGGAGGAAGAATGCAAGGTGAAGCTTGAGATCCGTACACGAATGTGAAGGGATTACTATAGGATCAGCAACGATCTTAAGGGGCATTATGGTGATTAGTCACATGATCATGTCCGACGATCATGTATGATCGAACAGAGTGAATTTGTAACTTTGGGGGTTGACCTCGAGGTAGGTATAGTAGATGAGTTGTGTTGATCTTATATTAGAGACTGTACATAGTACTGACCTAAATTAGTGATCATACGCTATATTAGCCTTATATTAATGGTCATACATGTCGTTGATTCTTTAGTGATGACCATACGCGTTGTTATATTTGATGTGTGCATATATTTATATGGCATCGTTGTTCCTTCATGGTCCCGATAGCGTATTACATGATACATGAGCATCGTGCTCTTTTTGGATAGAGGGGTATGCAAGTTATTTGAGAAATATTTGATGTTCTAGAGGAGGATGATGATAATTATCTACTACAGGATCAAAGAACACATGCTCATTATAAGGCTACGGTGTGATCCGCAAAGGTCCTTGATATTTATAATATAATGAATAAAGTAGAGTGAATATCACTTATGCTCATTATAGGGGTACGGTGATTCAATTTACTGTTGGAACTAGGTTTCAACTATATAGGGTAGATCATATATCATTTATGCTCATTATAGGGGTACGGTGAGATCTACACAAGACTCATTCTTAAGGATGTAGCTCGGGGTCTATGGTACGATTAGGTGTTGACTCTATTTATCTTGAACCCTTGAAGGGAATCATTGGCTCACGGTATATGTCTGCAGTTGACTCCACCCATCAGTAATGATGGGTATTGATTTGTATTTCTAAGTTATCTTTCATTTTAATGTTGTGCGTGTTATTAGTTAGTTAATTGTTATTGCTGCTAAATTTACTATCATTATGTACTTTGCGATAGACTTATATTATGATCACCTAACTTTTGGATGTTGGCTTACCTTTATCATAGTATATTGTTACATTTCGGTCACATTATATTATTTGTATAGACTCGTTGATTATAAAAGAAGAGCAGGTTGTGTTATGATTTCCTATCTTTTGGACAGATTTATGTTACTTATTTATGGACAGTCCGGATTAACCTTAAGCCACGACTGTGGAGAGGACCGGCTGTGCCTTAGTAGTTCATGTTTATTTGCATATAGTTTTAATATAAAGTATTTTGAGATGGTTCCCTTCACACCAGGCTTTATATCTGATTCGCGCTTTGTCTTTGTCTATTTATACAACTCTCGAGTACTCTATTGAGTAGTTTGGGAGTAAGGTGCTTTTGAGGATACACTTTCAGGATAGTTGGAGCATTCTTGGAGGCGATGTCGATATTCCATATGTATACTTGATATTGTAGTAGTACATGATAGATATGTATTTATAAATGAGGCTCGATGCGTCAGATATTATATTCAGACCTTCATCTATATGGAGTTTGATGTATTCTAACTTTCAGTATTGATATTCATTTATTGGTTATTTCTACAGTCTCTTATATACACATTGTTGTCCTGTTCTATTCATGTATATTCAGTATATTATATGTCATCACTCCACTATGAGATTCTATCGATATGCCTTAGTATAATGTTTGTTTTAATTTTCTTTCCTGACAATTTGCCATTTGCGGTATTTGAAAATCAGACGTTTTCATTTGGTGTTGATTGCAGGATATTACGAAAGGTGGGTATTTACATTTGGTATCACAGCTTAGGCTCAACGCTTGGACTAAGTAGACCGGTTTGAGTTAATCAATCCAGTAGAACCAGATATGTTGAGAGAGCGTACTTGTGTTTTTCTATTATATTGTATTGTATATACACCGCTTATTTTCCGGACTATGATTTATTTCTACCGCTAGTTGCTAAAGTATCTTTGTTAGGTATCAGTATGAGCTGACGAAGTGCACGAGCGACCGCGGATAGGCGGTCTGAGATGCCTTATTAGTTCAGAGACTATTTAGCTACTACAAGGGATGTTCCACCGCTCGTGAGCATTCCTAGCAGATGCGATTGGCAAAGAGGTAGTGTGGCCCTTGAGCACTAGTATTTCTAGTTCCACCAGCTTTAGACTCTTCGAAGCTATGTCGGAATTTCTTTAGCCGTAGAGGAAGCCATATCTGAGTTCTGGAATTGTTGCTGAGATACAGCCTTGGACACATGCATGAGAGGGTTTCCATTATTATGGATTTGGAGAATGTTCTCAAAAGGAAGATCGTTTTTAGCATTTCGAAAGGGGAGTCTTTGGTCTGGCAGGATGTTGTGTTTATGTGGCAGATGAGCAGGCCCATGATTTGGAATTAATTCAGGCATCATTTTGGTTTTGTAACAACCCGCTCTGAAATGGACCTAAATTCTGATCCAGAAAAGGCCCATCGAAACTTAGACCCATTCCAAAACTGGCTATTGGTTGGTAAAAAGAACAATATAGAGCTATTTCTCTACAGAGCTCGCAGCGGAAGGATAAAATATAATAACAAAACCAGCACCCGTATCATTTAAAACTCAAATGTCATAAAAATCTGTAAGACAATATCAATAACTGCCATCACATATCCGTAATACAACAACAGCCATCACATATCCGTAGTACAACAATTTCACAATATAACATTGTTTTCAATAGGCACATTGGAAAATAACGTGAATTGATAAATAGATAACAGCCACAAGTTTCCTCCCTACCTCCACCTTCAGCATCGTCTTTACTAACCTATGTTGTAATAAGGAGGGTGTCAGAACAACATATGTTTGATGAATAAAAATCTCAAGCCTTACTATTATAGTACTTGGGCAGTATAATTTAAATAGGTTATGTCTTATGTATCTAACCATTTTATAAGTTTTTCAATAGTAAGCCCTAAGACTTTTCCAGTCCAATCCAATAACCCATATCCATCGTCAATAATGTCAAAACAATGTAAAAGATAGTACCTAGGCCACATAATACCTTTTTAACAGAAACTAGACAGACATCGACCATTTACCACCTTATTTAAGGCAGATCTCTGTCATTTACAACCTATCCCAAGGCGGACTCCTCTCCGATTCTATCTAGTTGACATTGCACAGAATTTCTTCAAGCCACTTACTACTTCAACCCTGAAGCGGACCCTCCCCAAAATATCCTCTACAGTGCCCACCAATTAATCCTAACCAATTAATGCTTCATATAGGGAAGAGGCAGGCCCTCAACTAGTCACTTACTACCTTCAATCCCCAAAGCAGGTCCTCGTATTATGACTCGTAACTCAACCGTGACATCTCACATTAGCCCGACTATTCGTAGGTACTACTAGCCATATTTACTAGACCGGTTTACCCTATAGAATAGAGAAAAAGTTTGTGTCCTCCATGGTTACTTATTATAGAAGATGTCTCACGTCAGCCCCAAAATCACACTGCTAGTAGCTAGATTAGCTGGATAGACTTCTGTGTGCTTTTGACTGACCTTGCATCCTTATAACTTAGTCATAATATAAAACAATCTCTTAATATATTATCCCACATCTCACTGCATTCCATATCAAGGCCTTACAAGAAAAACTATATTTCGTCTTTTCGATTAATTACTCTCCTAAGTGGGAGTTAATGATAATTAATATTATATTAACTCCGTAATTAATACGTTATAATTATATGTCATTTACGCTAATACACACATACACATATACACACGCACTTAGTAAATTATAAGCATGTAGAGTTTACGTCCTAAACTAATTTTTAAATGTCAAATCTTCAAAATTATACAAGTCTCATTTCCATATTAACACATATATCATAAACCAGATAGCCAAAATCAAATCAACATACTTGTACAAAAACAGAATCCAAACCCATTATTTTACATTAAAACAATGGAAAAAATCAATAATAGAAACTTACAAGTTACATACTTTTATGCTCTATTCAACTTCTTTTTACATGAAATTAGATAAAGGGAATTTCTATTCAAATTGTGGAAATAGATGGTGCATCATATGAATAAGAATTCGTACCTTATATGCCATTTCTTAATCAGAACCTTAATCGAATCCAAAGAAAAAGATAAGAAGAGGAATAGAAGGTAAAATATTGAATTTGCAAAATATACACAAATTCCATTATTTTAATATAAAACAATTGAGATTCCAACTTAAGAATTGACATTTCGCTTTGAGGGAATTTTTGGGGTTTTAATGTGATGTTTTCGTAAACCAAAATTCTCCAAGGCATATATCAAATCTAAACTACACTATTCAATTACTAAAATAGAAAGACTAAGATTTCCACTCACTATGGGTCCTTCGCTTTGCTCCCTTTTGGATTTGACACGCCTACAATAATCTTCTTCAGATCCTTTTTTTAAAAATATGCAACAAGGGTGTTAACTGAGTTTTTAACCCAACAGAATTCAAAGGAAGTCAGAATATCTATGACAATTCGAAACAACTCAAGAATCAACCAAGAGGACTAGAAGAAGGAATGAAGAAAGACTCAAGAGGAGGAAACCAAAATTTGGCCAAGATGATGGATCGCCAGCGATCCATAAGATTTGCTCGTGGATCCTCCAATCCTCTTGCATCATGATCTAATATGTTCCCTAGAGATGCTTGTCAAGTTTCATAGCATGCCCAACAATCTAGCTTGAGAAGTGAAGACTCATCTTATTCAAGTTGTTTGACCAAAAGCGGCTAACTTAAAATGGACCTATAGAACTCACACAAAGTCCGATTGACTTGAAATTTTGGGAGAACACTTAGAAGACAAAATATAAGGCTCACAAAAAAATAAGATCATTTGGAGTTGATTTGATGGATCGTTAGCGACCTAACTAGATGGATCCCACCACCTAAATTTTTTATGGTAGGTCCCACACACCTTAGAGAAAGTATTTGCAAAGTTTCGTCTGATTTCATTAAGTTTTGAGCGAGTTATGGACGATTCTTCTAGACCAGATGACCCATGAAGACGGATGATCAAACCAACTCCAAAACGACTTGATATTTGGCCAAGGTACTTAAATAGAATATAGGAAGACAACCAAACAAAGATCACTCAAAAATATGCTAAGTGGATGGATAGCTAGCAATCCATCCTTTATGGATAGCTAGCAATCCATCAAGGTAGGTCGGATAACCCTCAAACTTTCTGAGCTCCTTCATAGCACTAAGTAAAGGCTTCTGGTAGAAAAATATGCTAAGTTGATGGATAGCTAGCGATCTATCTTCTATGGATAGCTAGCGATCCATAGAAATGACTCGGATTGATTTGAGATTTTCGGTGGTGAATTGGCATAACAACTAGACTCTTCTGTACCTGGACTTCTGGCCCAATACTCACTGAATTTCCCCATAAATACTCACATGCCTGCAACTAGAGATGGATCTTTCCGGAGAGAGAGTCGTCATTACTCTACTGGAATTCCTTCACTTCTTCAACTTTCTTCTCCCTCACAAAGGTCATCAAGGGGTTTACTGTGATTATCCATTCAACCCTTATACTTGTGACTTATTCTAACTCATTGCAACTTGGATCTAAGGACTAACTAAATGATATCCAGAGAGATTCAACTAGGATAATCATAATAAAGATCGATTAAAGTGGACGTAGGCCAGAGTCAGCCGAGCCACTATAAAAATTATATGTTGCTTTTCTTACTTCTGTTTTTTATTTATTGCTTATCTGAGATTTGTGTTGTTGATTATCTGCACTAGTGCTTTCACACTTGGTCCAGGGTGTTGATCCATTTTTTGGGTTAACATTTTGGTGCTTTCACTAAGAGAAAAAGTAGATCTGGAAATTTGAAGCTTGAACCTTTTATTGGAAAAAATGAAGAGGTCTAACACCAGATCTAAAACTGGAACAAGTCAACCAGAGCCTAGGGGCAGTCAGGAAGTATCCTCAAATTCTCAATGTAGCTAGAGAAGAAATGGAAAGGCTGATGAAGGAGATGCGGGATGGAACCTTGGCTAGGCAACAAGAGAAGATGGAGGGATTCTTCCAAAGGACGGGACAACAAGGAATTGTAGGAGCTGCAGGAATTCACCATAGGGAACAATATAGGATCGGATCCTTAGGGGCAACACAAGAGTCAACCTGGGATCAAGGCCGATGATGGGATCAATATTGAAGCTGGCACCGAGAGGACCAACAATGGAGTGACTGTTGAAACTCCAAGAACTGGTGGTATAGGAGCTAATCTGAATACTAGGGTGTAACCAACGGAGCAATATGTGACAGAGCTACCCCGGAGGAGTGGAGGACAGAATGAGACTAGAAGAGTAGGGCAGAACACTGGTGTGCAACTAGTAGAGTATGTACTGGATTTCCCTTGCCAAGGCAGGGGGCAGAACATCGCTTTCGAATGAAGACCTTTGTTGGATGGTGAAAATCGAATTGCTAAATTGGTAAGGAAGTTAGTCAGAGGAGTACTCATAGATCAGGGTTTGGAAGATGTGAGCATAAACTGATCCAATGATTCATCTGATGATATACATTCGACATATGGAGGTGGTGGGTGCTTCTGAGGAAGTAATGGGGCGGTACTTCCCATTATACTCGACGAAGAGCGTAGGATCGGCCTACTCAGGTCGTCGAATATGGATTATGCTCGGCAAGGGTCCGAAGAGACCACGATCGGCCTAGGACTTAGGCCAAGACATCACTTAATGTTCAAGGACATTATACCGGGGTATAGGAAGTAACACCGCTTTGCTGGAGAGTGGCAGGATCGGATTACTCGGTCATCGAGTATGGATTGTGCTCGATAAGGACCCAGAGAGGTCACATATTTGGATATCAGCTTCGAACGGCTATGGATTTGGACATTACCCGGAGTGATCGTAGACTTGGATATGGGCTCGTAGTGGTCCCGGATTTGGCTAATGACCCGAAGAGGTCACTGATTTGTATATCAGCCTCGAACGACAATGGATGTGGCTTCAGATGGATACAGATTCAGATAAAATGATCTGGAGATATCATGAATTCAGAATTGGATATCGACACGGAATGGTCATGGATTTCACCAACGATCCGAAGAGTTCATGGATTTGGATTAGCAACGGATTGGATTTGGACTGGATAATATGGCTATCGATGGATTATGGACTTCGGATTTTGGATTTGTGGCAATTTGAAACACACCTTCCTATCGCAAGGCAAGTTTTGGGGGGCAAAGTGTAAATCCATCTTTTGACAAGGTAGTACACAGGCGGATTTAGCCCAACATACTTCATAATCATTAAGGCAGAAAGCCCGGAGTGATGCTTATCAGGAATGGAGATCGATTATGGATAAAACTATGAATGATAGTCATGCGGATTCATGCGAATAACATTCTGGAATTGGCTAAGTTTGAATTTCGCACTTCAACTGGAAAAAAAGATCCGATATGATCGTTTTTCACAATGGATTGGCTATGATCCTTCTCCAATATGGATCAACAATGATCCATCTCCACTCTGGATCGACTATGGTCCATCTCCAAAATGGATAGGCTATGACCCATCCTCAATATGGATCGGATATGGAACATCTTCATTATGGCTTAACGTGAATTGATATGGATACAAATAGCTTAGATTGACAGTACAAATCAACGATGATCGATCAATAACTCAAAATTCAAAAGTCAACTATGCACAAAACTTTGTGATTAGCAAGATATATTACATAGTGGGACCTACCATATCGATTGCACGTGAAAAGGAGCAAGAAAAACGATCGACGCCGGTCGTTATTTCGATGGAGGTGGGGCCCGCGATCGATAGGGTGACCTCGTCTAGATCTGGAGACTCCGCGCCGAAATTTCAGGAAGATATTTCACCGTCTTCCCCTATAAATACAAGCTTCATGGTTTATTTAAAGGATCTTTCTCCGGCCGGCTCATCTTCTCCACTATCTTCTCTTCCTCCATTACTTTTCTAAGGAAAAAATACAACTGTACTTGTAATCTTACAATATAAATAATGATTATTGAAGTGGACGTAAGCTAGAGTTTGCCGAACCACTATAAAACTTGCGTGTTCATTTACTTTTATGCAATTTATTCTATGATCTGTGTCCTTATCTCTATTTGGATATTGCTATTGGATATTGGTACTTTCACATTCAATCGAGTGTTGATGGCCATTTTTGATGTCTACAATATCTTTAGCCACATTATGTTAAATAAGATAAATTTGCATGTCATGAGAGTAGTGTGGTAATCATTTTGTATGTCTATATCTATAGCTACATTATGCATAGAAGCTGTCACAAGGGTGTATGTTATATTACCATATAAACATTATGTAAACAAATTTGAACTAAAATGTGTGGGACTATTCACATATGATGTATATTTACACAGTATGCAATAGGAGCGAATACATATCATCCGAAGAATCCAGGAAGTCCACTAAAGAAAGGAACACATATAACAACACCCATAGTGAAAGTTGTGTAAAACTAAAATATGAGACGCATTCATTTAACAAAATCTGAACACCAATATTATAGATCTACCATCTTCATCATCTATTAAGTATCAATTTTTTTCTTCCTCTACAAAAGACAAAATGAAAAAAAACCATCGGCTCATCTTCTAGAACAATATCAAACACTTTCAACTTATAAATTCAAAATCTTGCTTTTATTATTAATTTTGCAGCATTAATTGTTAACTACATGGATGTACAGGTAAGGGAGCCCATAATACAAGCCTTTGGTATGTATGTTTATTCAAGTAGAGAAATATAAATGTTACCATGAGAATGAACTATTAATTACCACTAATATTTACAAGTTTACAGTACATAAAGTATTCTACAATGTTTAATTTCATGCAACACTGAATTCGAGTGACATATGAAAGTATATAATTTTAGTTACAAATTTACATAACACAATGTATTCATACATAAATATTTATTATAAAAAAAATACTTTTTAGAATTTTTTGTCACATAATTTTGTGTTGATCCTAATTTGGCGCACACATAATTTATTTATACATATATATGTAATTAAACTGAAACAAATAGGTAGCATGCCGTTACACTATTTAAAGGTAAATTTCAAACTTTGCAGGGTCATTTTTTGATTATTTTTTTAACAATATTGGTAGTTAAGATTACATCTTCTCGTATTAAATATTTACTTATATAAAAACATAATCCAAAGGATAGATATACAATATATTGTAGGTGAATCTACAATAAGGGATCTAAACAAATTGATGTTATAGGAATAGCAAACAACTGACTATATGGAAACCTATAAGCTAAAAAAAATAGATAATAGCCATTGAAATAGAACAAAGCCATAGGACTACGAATATGTGGCATTTCATTAGTCGAATGCATAGATATGATGCGAATTTGAAACTCTCAAGCTATCTGATCAAACCTGAGATGTGCATTCATTTAGGGTCGAACCACATTATGAGTTCTCTAAATATAAATTAGCATTTTACAAGGCTGATAATTGAAGCACATTAGAGATACAATAATCAACTAATATAGATAGGTTGTGGGAAAGTTAGATTGACTAGGAGAACTGAAATAAGTTGCTTGATATATTTGGCTAGTTAAACACAAGGAAATCAACCAGTCAGGCAAGGAACACGTCTGTTACCCGGTGCCTTGACCCGGCTACATAGGGTTGATTACGAAGGCCAAACTCGACTAATGATGAGAAGGATGATCACGAGACAACAGCCACATGACCAAAATATAATGACTGGGCAGTTGTATCCAGCCCAGGGTGAATAGGGTTAATAGATAGACAACGCATGATGTTGGAACTATGGAGTTTAGTTTGGTTGGAATAGGGATCGGCATGGACATTGGTCGAATTGGATGAGATAGTGGAGGGATCAGTATACATTTAATATGATAGGAGGTTGGCATAGTTACTTGGCAAGATGGTTGGTTTGGGTGAGAATGTAGAGGGATCGGCATGACTTATAAAGCTAAAGGGTTCGATGTGATGCCCTTGTGAGAGTGGGATCGGCATGACACACTTATGGGACATGAATCGACATATTATATTCAAGAGGTATGGGTCGACATAATGTATTTGGAAGGAATGGATTGGCATGGTATCCTCAAAGGATAAGGATCGGCATGATATGGTTCGTATGATATGGATCGGCACGGCATCACTCATGGAGTATGAATCGACATATATATGGGGGGAATCAGGAGGGACCGACATTACCTAGACCAAGTCAAGATTCGAGTCGAAATATTGCAAGAACTTAAGCTCCATAGGTCCAAGCACTATGATATTTGAAGCACCATCATTATAGACCATAAGAGAGCTACTATAAGGATTGCTAGCCCAAACTCGACTCATGGAGGGATCAGTACCGATCCCTATCCATTGGGAGTAGGGCCCAGCCCTTCCTATGGTGGGCCCATATGGTGGAGGAGGTCCTGTTGCTGAAGTTTGAGTCAGATTGGAGGCCGCCTTCATCTATAAATACAGGCACAAGGGGCCATTCTAGGGACTCTTACGCTGTTAGTTAAACTCTACCATTATTATAACTAACTTCCTCCATTCTTTTCTGATCTCTTGCTATTTCTTGCTGTTTGCAATTGTAATCAAGTGAATTGAGAAATCATAAAGAGAATATTCAAAGTGGACGTAGGCAATCAACGCCGAACCACTATAAATCTTATTGTTTTTTCTTTCTGTTGTGTTTTCTATGATATTTTGTGATTCTCCTCTATTTTCACTTAATTTCTTCATTTATTCCACTACTTAAATCTGTTCTTGGGTGTTTGTGGCTAATTTGGTTGCAAACATTTACTGAGAACGTTGATTCTCAGGCTGGATCACCTTTGTTGCTACAGGATTGAGAAAATCCCCCGAAGGAGATCCAGGTTCATCTTCAAAAGCTTGCAAATACTATTCAGATTTATCAAGATCTAAGCAAAGAAATTCAGAATGGTAAGGCGCACCAGATCTACTTCCCAGAATGTTGATGCCCACGAAACCGCCAGTGTCCAACAAGGGGGTCCAAGCAACCAACCTGCTAATGTGAATGTGGAGCCTGTTGCAGTCCAGAACTCTGCTGATTCCATAACTAGAGCTGAATTCAATGACTTGATAAGAGAGCTGATGGAAAGTCTTAGGCAGCTAAATGAGCAAATCCAAGCTAATGCCAACTTGATGAACCAGATTGCTCAACAGCAACGTCAAAGCGCCAGAAGGGATCTTGCTTCTTACTCGGCGTCAGATAGTTCAACTTCATCAGACGAACATCACATACGAAGGCGTTGCAGAGTTGAAGCAGAACGAGCATGGACATCGGAGAAACATTGGTAGACCACCACGGCCTGTCAAGACGGGTCGGCACCGATCCGTCAACCAGGGGGACAACACCTTAACTACAGCTAGGGGGTCATGCTCGACTTGGATCCGGGAATTTGGACGTTGGAGTACGTTTGGATGCTGACCAACTACCTTTCCAGGATGATAATGAAGTGAATGCTCAGAATGCACATTAGGAGGATGATAGGCCAAGGAGGCGTGAAATGTCCCGGAGACACTGACCAGAACATTCACGCAATGCGGAGGACGACCACCACTTTGCGCCACCTATCCAGACACTGGACTTATCCGCAATGGTCAGACAGCTGGTGAGGGAGAACCAGAGCTTGACAAATGATGATTGGGGAGTCTTTAGGAGCCACACCCCATTTACCGATAGTATTTTACATACGGAATACTCTAGAAAGTTTAACACGCCTACGATGTCTGCTTATGAAGGGAAAACCGAACCCCAGGCAGCATATCATGAGGTATGAATGGTTGATGGACTCAGCAAGGGCGAACGATGCCACCAAATGTAGATGCTTCCCTATAGCTCTCTCGGGGATCGCCATGATGTGGTTCACAAGATTGCCCCCACGATCAATCTCAAGATTCGACGAACTGGTAACAAGGTTTGTGGAGTGGTTCCGGATCTATGCTACTTGACCTAAAGATGTGATGTCATTGTCGAGTGTAATCCAGGCTCCGGGGGAATCACTAAAGGACTATTTGCAGAGATTTCATGTTGCAGCCACTGAAATAGTAACATAAATGATCTTGCGATACTCATGGCTGTGACAAGACGGGTCGACCCGGAATCCGAATTCGGTGACTAGCTAGTTGGAAAACCGCCGGCCATGCTGGAATGTTTCTATTCAAAGGCGGTCCAGTTCATGAGAAAGGAGGAAGCCGGGTTGTCAAGGAAGAGTAATGCCCCATGGTCCAGTGGGGAAGCGGTGCAAAGCAATATCGCGATAAAGCAGTCTGACGAGAGTACTGGGAAGGTACAGGTCAATGTTTAAAGCAAGTCGAATCAACAGAAAAGAAGTGGAGAAATGAATCGTGACCGAAAGAGGAAGCCTGGAAGGCCGAGGTCCAAATTTCCTAGGTATGACAGCTATACACCGTTGAATGCATCCCTGGAGAACATTTATTTGTCTACCTATAATACTTTCCAATATAAGAAGCCGCATCCGAAAGAATCGATGGGGGCAAAAAAGCAAACCGGGAAGTACTGTCGGTTTCATGAATGTTATGGGCACAATACGGACGAGTGTAGGCATCTCCAGGATGCCACTGAGAAATTGATGCGGGAGAAAAGGTTGCGGCAGTTTGTGAAAAATCCGCAGGATGGCGGACAGTGGACGCCTGACCCCAATCGAGGGCAGGCTTCGAGCAGGGCTAAGGAGCATGCACAGACCGGTGGAAGGTTGGTAATAAACATGAAAGTTGGTGGACCACATCCTACGGACAGAAGTTGGCAGGAAATGGAGCGTTATGCTAGTTCAATGAGACATGTGGATTTCAAATGTTTTTCAAATACGGAGGACAGAACTCCAGCCAAGCAACAGCGTACAATGACGGGTGATATATTATTCAGAAGCAGGGATGCCGATAGAGTAGAGGCCCCTACTATTGATCCGATGGTTATCTCCGCCATGATTGGCCCCGCTCTGGTGAGAAGAATTTTGATTGATTGTGGAAGCTCTGTAAACATTATCTTCAAGAAGGCATACGATCAAATGAGGAAAGGATTTGAAATCGTCTAAAGCTCGTATACACGGTTTCAATTGTGTGGCTACCGAAGCAGTTGGTTATGTAGAATTGTCGGTCGAATTGGGGGAAGGTGAATGTAGAAGGGTGCGGATCCTACCGTTCATTGTTTTGGATGTTAATTCACCATACAATGTTTTTCTAGGCCGTCCGGCCCTGGCCGAATTCCGGGCAGCTCTTGCCCCATAGTGTTTGACATTGAAATTTACGACTGATAACGGAGTAGGTGTTATGCATGGTGATCAGGTGACTAGACATGCCTATTATGTGGCTGAGTTGAGAGAGGCTCGGCGAAAAGAGAAGGGAAAGGGTGTGGACAAGTCTGTTCGAATCCAAGTTACTAAAGATTGACAAATGGCGCCTAAGCCTTGGTTTGGGCACCACAATCGGTTCTATAGAGATATAGATCCGAGGGATGATGAGGAGGAACCCAAGGAGGCCAAGGCAGCGCTGGCTGAGTTGACGATTGATATCACAGTCAGCCATGATGACCCATCGCGGGTGTTGAAGATAGGATCGCAACTCAGCCCTTCGATGATGAGAGAACTTAGTGATTTCCTCCGAGCGAATCTGGATGTATTCGCTTGGACTCATTCTGACATGTGTAGGATCTGCCCGCCATCGCGAGCCATGCATTAAATATTGATCTGAAATATGTCCCAGTGAAACAGAAAAGACGGGGCATGAATCCAGAAAGATCTGTCGCTCTTAAAGAGGAGGTGGATAAACTTAAAGTCAATGGGTTTATTCGCGACGCCCTCTATCCCAAATGGATATCCAACCCCATGCTGGTGAAGAAGGAAAATGGGAAGTGGAGAACGTGTATTGACTATTCGGACCTGAACAAGGCGTGCCCTAAAGATAGTTTTCCCCTGCCAAGAATTGATCAGCTAGTTGATTCAACTGCAGGGCACGAATTGTTGTCGTTTATGGATGTGTACTCGGGGTATAACCAAATCCCGATGCACGTCTCAGATCAGAAACATACCGGTTTTGTCACGGGTGTTGGGCTATACTGTTATGTAGTGATGTCGTTCGGATTAAAGAACGCTGGAATGATCTATCAGCGTCTGGTTAACCGAATGTTTAAGGATCAGATTGGGAGGACGATGGAAGTCTATGTGGATGATATGCTCGTGAAGTCAAGACAATCAAACGAACACATTCGAGACTTAGCAGAGATGTTCGATATCCTTCGATTCTATAACATGAAAATCAATCCTTTGAAGTGCTCATTCGGTGTTGCGTCGGGGAAGTTCTTGGGCTTTATTGTCAACGCTCGAAGAATTGAACTTAATCCAGAAAAGATTCAAGCCATTCGGGAAATACAAGCGCCTAGAACCATTAAGAAAATGCAAAGTTTGAACGGGAAGGTCACTGCTTTGAGTCGGTTCATCTCCAGGGCGATCGATAAATGCATTCCTTTTTTCGATTTGATAAGGAAAGGGAAGAGGAATTTCGAGTGGACGCAAGATTGTAAAGGCGCATTCCGAGCTTTGGTGGAACATTTGGAGAGACCCCCTGTTTTATCAAAGCCGATAGACCGTGAGGAGTTGTATATTTACTTAGTTGTATCGCCACATGCCATAAGTGCCGCCTTGATTCATGAGGAGAACCGGATTCAGAGACCGGTGTACTACGTCAGTAAACGATTAATGAGGGCAGAAAGAAACTACCCGAAGATAGAGAAACTGGCGTACTGCTTGGTGATCGCGTCGCGCAAGCTTCGCCCGTATTTCCAGGCCCATCCTATCAACGTGTATACCGACCAGCCGTTGCGACAGGTCCTGCAACGACCTGAGACGTCTGGAAGATTACTTAAATGGAATATTGAACTCAGCCAGTTCGACAATACATATTTGCCACGAAGAGCTATTCAGGGACAAGCATTGGCAGACTTCATAGCGGAGTTTACCATGCAGGACGAGCCCCCAAAGAACGGAGTGATCCCTACTGTACGATGGAAGATGTACACCGAGGGAGCATCTAATGACCATTGTCCGGAGCTGGAATTGTTCTCGTAAACCCTGAAAACTAGTCAATTTGTTATGCTCTAAAGCTTGATTTTCCTACTACAAATAACAAAGCTGAATATGAAGCGTTGATCGCCGGGCTAAAACTCGCTAAGGAGCTCCGAGTAAAGTCTCTTGAAATCTTTTGTGACTCACAACTGGTGGTATATCAGGTAAGGGGAGATTATCAGGCTAAGGGACAACGACTTGTCCCGTATCTTACCCATGTTCAGGAGCTGTTGGCGGATATCGAATACTAAGACATTTTGCATATCCCGCGTGAGCGGAACGGAGAAGCCGATTCATTGGCAAAGCTCGCGAGTACTGGTGATGCACAACAGATGGGCTTGGTTCCAGTCGAGACATTGCACACCCCAAGTATAGATGATGGAAGTTGACCGAATACTAGAAATGAAGCCCGAAAATCATAGATGACTCCATTTAAAGAATACATGTTGCATGGAATCTTGCCGGAGAAGAGAAACGAAAAACGGCAAGTCCTTCGCAAAGCTTCACGGTATATTATGCAGGAAGGAACTATGTACAGAAAGGGGTTTTCCGTTCCCTTATTCCGGTGTATCGCCCACGACGAGATAAAGCGTGTCTTATAAGAAATCCATGAGGGGGAATATGGCGATCACACTAGGGGGCAAACTTTAGCAAAAAAGATACACCGTTATGGATACTACTGGCCGAATGTGAACTGAGATGCTGCTGATTATGTTAGAAGATGCGACAAATGCCAGATATATGCAAAAATGCCAAGAGCCTCATCGACGGAGATCACACAAATGGTCAGTCCATGGCCATACGCTATGTGGGGGTATCGACGTCATCGGCTCTCTACCGATCTCCAAAAGTGGCGCGAAGTACGCGATTGTCGCGGTTGACTACATCACCAAATGGGCCGAGGTGGAGCCGTTAGCCACGATTACAACCAAAAAAGTTATTAACTTCGTTGTTCGAAACATCATATTTCGTTTCGGTCTTCCACGGACTATCGCGACTGACAATGAGACTCAATTCGATAGCGCTGAATTTAAAGAGTTTTGTCGAAGGTATCGTATTGAGAAGAGGTTTGCGGCGGTCGCTCACCCTCAAGCGAATGGACAGGTCGAAGCTGTAAACAAGATTATCAAATATATTTTGAAAAAGTGTTTGAAGAAGGCTAGAGGAAAGTGGATGGATGAGCTTCCTACTGCACTTTGGGTCCACAGGACCACTCATAAGTCCGCGATCGGCATACTCCGTTTGCTCTTGCTTATGGAGCCGAAGCAGTTATTCCAATAGAACTCGAAACCCCTTCTCATCGAGTGAATTACTACGATCCCAAAACAAACCAAAATCTCTTATTGGAGTCATTGGACTTTATCGATAAGGAGCGCGAGGAGGCCGATTTGAGAGCAGTCGCACACCGACATCGAATAGCCCGGTACTATAATACAAAAGTCTGATCGAGAACCTTTGAAGTTGGCGATCTTGTCCTGAAACGGGTTTTCCCGGTCCCGTCACACATGAACCCGACATGGGAAGGACCATACGTCATTGAACAGAGGCTTGGAGAAGGGACTTTCAAGCCAGCGACTGTTGATGGCGCAATACTTCCAAGAGCATGGAATAGCGAGCATTTACGGCACTATTTCACCTAGACTATTTCTTTTACATCTCAGTACTGGTTACTTTCGACATTTGCTTTGGTGTTTGATCTTTTTAATGTGTAAGGAGACAAGTTATTTTGTTCCCTTTCATATGATGAATAAAATTTTGAAGCTTCCTTTGCATAAGCTACTGTTATTACATTTTATGCTAAGTATGCATTGGAACTAATTGATGTCGATATCTGTGATGTGTGAACAGATTCACGAAGTTTACAGTCGATCAATCGTACCAATCCCTGATGGGATCGAACAAGGTGAGCTTTGTAAGTTTGCTCGGTTGGCGATTCCCGTAGACGAATCAAAGAGCGAAGCTTGCAATAAGGAACAAAGGTTGTCGACGATGAGAGAACGAAAAAAACTCTATAAACCATTCGGGTGGAAACACGACTGCCCACGAATAAAATTCTAAGTCCCTGACTGCAGACTAGAAAATTCCAAGTCCCCTACCGCGGGCTAGAAAACTTCCCCGACTGCGGACTTGAGTATAAACCATTCGGGCGGAAACACGACTGCCCATGACAAAAATTCTAGGTCCTCGACTGTGGACTAGAAAATTCCAAGTCCATGACTACGGACTAGAAAATTTTAAGTCCTCGACTACGGACTAGAAAATTCTAAGTGCCCGACTGCGGACTAGAGTATAAACCATTCGGGCAGAAACACGACTGCCCACGACGAAAATTCCAAGTCCCCGACTGCGGACTAGAAAATTCCAAGTTCCCGACTTCGGCCTGGAAAACTCCAAGTCCCCGACTACGACCTAGAAAACTCTAAGTACCCGACTGCGGCCTGGAAAACTCCAAGTCCCCGACTGTGGCCTAGAAAACTCTAAGTCCCCGACTGCGGACTAGGGTATAAACCATTCGGGCGAAAACACGATTGCCCACGACAAAAATTCTAAGTCCCTGACTACAGACTAGACAAAAATTCCAAGTCCCCGACTGCGGACTAGAAAACTCTAAGTCCCCGACAACGGACTAGAGTATAAACCATTCCGGCGTAAACACGACTGCCACGACAAAAATTCCAAGTCCCCGACTGCGGAATAGAAAATTCCAAGTCCCCGACCGTGGACTAGAAAACTCTAAGTCCCCGACTACAAACTATAGCATAAATCATTCGGGCGGAAACACGACTACCCACGACAAAAATTCGAAGTCCCCGACTGTGGACTAGAAAATTCCAAGTCCCCGACTGCGGACTAAAAAACTCTAAGTCCCCGACTGCGGATTAAAGTATAAACCATTCGAGCGAAAACACGACTGCCCACGATGAAAATTCTAAGTCCTCGACTGCGGACTAGAAAATTCCAAGTCCCCGACTGCAGACTAGAAAACTCTAAGTCCCCGACTGCAGACTAAAGTATAAACCATTCGGGCGGAAACACGACTGCCGACGACGAAAATTCTAAGTCCCCGACTGCGGACTAGAAAATTCCAAGTCCCCGACTACGGACTAGAAAACTCTAAATCCCCGACTGCGGACTAGAGTACAAACCATTCAGGTGGAAACACGACTGCCCACAACAATTATAAGTATCTGACTGCGGACTAGAAAATTCTAAGTCCCCGACTGCGGACTAGAAAACTCTAAGCCCAACTTCAGACTAGAAAATTCTAAGCCCCCGACTACGGACTAGAAAACTTTAAGTCCCCGACTGCGGACTGGAGTATAAATCATTCGACAGAAAAACGACTACCACGGGCGGAAACACGACTTCCCGCGATGAAAACTCTAAGTCTCTGAAGCACGGATTAGATTATGAGCGATTGAAATATAGCTGACCACCTACGAAAAATTCTTAGTCCCTAGATCGTATGCTAACTCGAAAACCTAATGGGTGGACGGACGAATTTCGACTGTTCTCTATCCCACGAATTCTAATCTCAAATCGACGAAAGAGACTCGAACTGTTAGCGACAAGACATAATCGTTCGTTACAGTTCCGACTTGGCATTGCTTACGACTTAAGATGGCGTCTACGGAGAGGCTTTGAGATGGAGATAGTGAATCATTAACGAGACTTGTGAAAATTATTACAAGTACATGAAAGGAGAAGTAATTACTCTACTG
Source organism: Allium fistulosum (assembly GCA_030737815.1). NCBI lineage: Eukaryota > Viridiplantae > Streptophyta > Magnoliopsida > Asparagales > Amaryllidaceae > Allium > Allium fistulosum. The sequence continues at coordinate 1,264,104,189 of CM060901.1, read as the reverse complement.
TTGAAGTAATAATTCACATGATGATTAATCAAAAAACAAAAAAATTTATTCGCTCTCAAAAATTCATGACAAATTATTCAAAAGTTCAGGATCCACGCCTGTACGCCTACTACTAAGAAAAGAAACACACGTCTAGCTTATCCAAACTATAAACGATAACACAAAACACTAACTATTTCTTCGACTTCTTCTCCTTCTTCGGTTTTACAGGAGTTGAATCAGTCGAGCGTCTTTTTCGGAACCCTTTGCTGCCCTTGGTGGAGACACTTGAAGAAGGACGAATTTCAATAGGAATTGTCCTGCCAGGTGGAATGACCTGCAAAGGTGCAGGAATGGGATCTTCGGCTGCGACCTCAACGGGCTCTGTTTTAACTTTGTGCTTCGATCTCTCTTCCTCTTCAATTTGCTCCTTCATACTGCTTTTGGCAATGTGCTCCGAGGCACCCATGATCACTACATCATCCCATTCCTTGCCAAGGGACGGGTCCTTAGGCTTATCCTCCTCAAGTGCATCGATGACTCGGGCATCGGGCCCCGAAATATCTACAACAGCCGGAGCCTCGGCCACTTTCTCTTGTTGCTCCGTGGCGACATCGCTCCTAAGAGTTCTGGACCGGGTTGACCTGCAAAAGTTAGTTAAAGCACAGGTGTTAGTTAATGACCGTTATGCGCCAAAAACAACAAATGGCTGAATTCAAGGAAATTCTATGCTATACCAGCATCAAGCTGGCTCTCAATGGTCATTGGAGTGCTCCCTTCGAGAATGGGAGATAGCATTTGTGGACCGAGGCTAGGTCTGTCCGGATCGTAGTCGATATGTTGCTCTGTAGGCTGAGAAGACGATGTTCTGACCATCTGCGTAGGAGAAGGACCCTTGAGATCAGTTCCAGAGGACCCAGCGATGTCCTCTCCTTTGTTGTTAGGGGCAGGAGCCTTAGAGAACTGAAGCTTCACGGTGGCCAGGTCGGACGGCTCATTTCCTCGGAGCACTTCTTGCACGAGTGCCTCTTCATTAAGCTCTGCCACTCCCAGATCTTCCCTCTTGATTTTGGTAGTAACCTCCCAGTCTTCGGCGAGCGATTCAAGATAGCCTTCGCCTAGAAAAGTCAGGTCACGATGAAGAAGAACTTGGCATTATATTCGGCGATGAGCAGATTGAACAAATTCTTGATTTCTTCTCTACCGAACTCGGCGGCAGCTTTCACTCGGAAGTTGGCTTCTTCCAGCACTTCATTTCTACCCTCTTCGCGGGCTATTTCTTTCAAGGCTTCGATCTGGGCAAGTTGTTCGTCAAGTTTCGTTTTTAAGTTTCTCGCCTCAATGATCTCGCAGTATCTCTACGGTTCTTCGTGTGCCTCGATTTTTTCCTCCCTCTCTTTGTACAATAATTTTTCAAGCTCCTCAACACAGCAAGCTAAGACATCTTTCTCCTTTTGTAAGGAGTCCTTCTCTAAGGCTAGAGTGCCACTGCAATGGAGCGATGCATCCAGTTCCTTTTTGTGCGAGGTCTTCAGACGACTTACGGCCTCTGTTGTTTCTTTCGCGTTCTTCTCTACCGCGGCAAAATGGGTTTTATATTCAAGTAGCTTGGCATCTTGATGTTTGATGATATCTTTGTCATGAATAGCCTCCAACTTGAGGCGGTCAATTTCATGCCAGCGCTCGATGGAAACTTCGGAGATTCTCTCGGCTAAGTGAATGAACGATTCATGCTGGACGTACACATCATTCATACATGCTAATGAGCTCTTTTTGGCACTTCCAGGGATGACATGTAGGGAGGGGAGGAACTTGAGTCCATCAAAGCAGATTTTTGGAAAAGCGGCTTTAAGTTCAACCAACTTTTCCGCTATGGTATGATCATGAGCGGGAACCGGCAAAAGCGGATCAGAAGTAGCAAGCGGATGCTTGTTGGAACAACGCTCACGTGATTGCCTTGAACTGGATGACCCGAAAAGTTGGTCGTGAGACGCAGTAGCTTGAGAACCCCGACGTGAGGACTTATCTCCGCCATGAGCGGGAAGGTTTGATGGATCATCATGGCGGGGAGCGAGTGCTTGAGATTTCTGTCTAGAGGAAGAAGAAGATTCTCAAGAATAATAGTCTTTGTCTCGCTCTTCGTCTCTGTCTTTGCGTCTTCCAGATTCGGAGTCTCGGCTAGAGCGATAGTAAGTGGAAGAACCCCAGAGACGGTCAAAAGCATGAGAATGTGACATTGCACCTATAAAAGAGCCAAATAGGAGCATATTAGAAGTTGTAACACGAGGAGTTAATCGCGAGTGTATAGTGGAGGGCAGGTGTTTGTGTGTGTCCTAGTGTTTTCCCCCGATGGACCGTTAACATTCGCTTTACTCATTAGAGTTTCCTCCCCTCTGTTGGAAGGTTGCACGCCTTCGCCGCTTCTCGCGGGAGAGTTAAGCCCTTCGACGTCAATGTTGGCAAAGCTGTAATTTAATATATCGTCCGGAATCGGAATGTCGGAGAGTCCCTTCAGCAAACTTTCCATTTGTTGGGAAGACGACTCCTTTTCGATTGGGGTTATGACGAATTCTAGATGTGCCCCAGCCTTGCTCTTTCGTAGCTTGTACACCAACCTTTTTCTTCTCTTCGGGGGAGTTTGCATTTGGTTGGTCGGTGGCGCTTCAACTACCGGCGCTTTTCCAGGGCTTACATCCTCGCCTCTCAGCCCCGCATCTTGAGATTCCCTTATCTCTCCCTCTTCGATGTCCTCCTGGATTCCCTCAACGTGGGGCACCGCGGGGTCGCTCATTTCTATCCTTCTTTCGACAGCAATTCTTGGGACCGCTTTACTACTGAGAAGTCCGATCTTGCGGTGGTCTTCCAACGGCCCAAATAATGAGAGCAGCTCATCCGTGACAAGGAGTTTGATGTCTCGATCCACGACGGGAGTAGCACGAATGGCCGCAACGACCCTGGAATACTCGATGCCTTCAGGTCGAGGGCAGACACCTGAAAGAATTGGAGATATTAGTATGTTTAAGAAAGAAGTTGCGACTTGAATCTTTGAACTAAAAACGAAGACAGAAGTAGCACTTACGTCCTTCCAACCATCTCCTGGCGAAGCCGGGAGGACACCGTACATAAACCACTTGTGTTTGAATAGAGAGCTTGTTCCATGCGCCTGTTAAGACTTGGCATTTGGGCGAGGGCTCAAGAAAGACATATGAAGGACTCTCGGTCCGTCTTTTGAAATTGTAGATGAATCTAATGTCCTCAGTTGGCAGACGGAATAGGTCATTCATAAAGAGAAGAAAGGTGCCATGGATGAAGGCATAACTGTTAGGATGCAGTTGGGTAGGAGCAATCCCCAGGTATCTCAACATTTCCCGAACGAAGGAGTTGAAGGGTGGCACACATCTGGCCCAGCACATGAACTTGTTACAAGCAGTATATCCGGCTGGGGCCAAGTGAGGTCTGTCTTGCCTCGATGGAACTAGAACGTCTTCGAAAGGAATTCCATAGATGGAACATAATGACGAAGAGCGGCTTCGCCGATTCTAGACGCTAGTGAGTCAACCAGATTGTTTAGGATGATGGCACCCCGAACGGCATCGGGATCCGGGTTAATAACATCTGTAGGAAAGACTGGAATGTCGGAAAGAGATTTGTTTGCGGGTCAGATGCCCCTACTTGTTCTGTTTGATGACTAGGAGCGGGTTTATCAGATAGGATGGCGGAGCTTGATCTCGCGGCCGATTCAGAAGACATTATGGTTGAGTGCCTCGTGTAACTTGAGATCTATGTCAACTATGCTCAGTAGACAATCAATATTAGAAATAATAACATGGTCCCCCCGTGTTGTGTGTGAACTAGTGCAGTGCAATGTGAAACAAACATAAACAGTTTGAAATCAGAGAAGCGAAAGTAAAATGTCGAAACTTGGGGATTTCGTCTAGAGAGACCATCATCGCTGACTGTCTCACTCGACGGGAAAGTTGATCGGTAACCAAAGCTTTAGGATCGGATGCTGACATTCTGAATTATGAAGTCCATTGTTTAAGTTCGTTTAGCCAGTTTTTTGCTTAGTTCATGTTGGGCAGTCCAAAAGTTTGTTCGTTCAAGCTTGAGTCCATCGATCCAAGTATGCAAGTCGCGTTGTTTTAGGCCATTTTATGTTCGGGCAAGGCAGTATGCAGTTAAACGTTTGAATGACTTGAGTTAAACTATTTTTTATAGTCAACATCGATCCCTACTTTATATGCCGATCCTTATGCCCCAGCCTCATAACTGATCCCTACACTTCAACTTATATGGGAACACCGATCCCTTCCTTTTGGCTCGTCACCGATCCCTATGTTTTAACTCTCATTACTGATCCCTTCCTTCTAGCCTATATGCCGATCCTTATACTTAAACTTTCAAGACGATCCCTACTTTTTAATTCCTAAGCCGATTCCTATGTATAAACCTCTACACCGACCCCTCGTAAGGCCCTTATCTACGCCGATCCCTAATGTCGGCTATTCCCCATTCCATCACCAAGTAGCCAGGTACCGAACCCTACTTCTACCTCCTTTTTTCCTCATCCCTCTTTCTTCCACCTTCCCTATGCCTCTTTCTTCCTTCTCTAGTGCCCTCTTCTCCTCCCTCAATCTCGCCTAACCTAACGAAGCCCACTAATTCACTCGCCTAGGGTCGAACGTACGTAAACCCATAAATCTGTGATTCAACTAATGCGATTGTGAGAGGAAATCATACCTATTTGATATAATGTCCGAGGTCGAAACTTGGATTAAGGACGAATTGATGGTGATGGAAATCAGAGATGAGGTCTCACGCTCGAATTTGAGTTTAAGGGAGAAGCTTATCTTCTTTCAAACCTTTCAGCTAGGTGAAGAGCAAGGGGAAAAAGGGTTTAAGTGCTGGGGAATGTAAAGTGAAGAGAGAAGGGAAGGAGGTGCGAGTTTTTACATGGGCGATGGAAGGGAAAGAGGAATCGGTCATCCCAAATGACTCGGTCACGAGATTGAAAAGGGGATCGGCCTCAAGGCTCGCCGATCCCTATCCACACAGACTCACCAAGGGATCGACATACCAAATACCGATCCTTCCCATATATAAAAAATATATGTAATAATGTAATATAAAAACAAAAAAAAGGAGAGAGATGCGTGAATGATGGATATGAGTGAAATAAAAAAGGAAGTAGAAGAAAATGGTAGATAACTAGAAACCAAATGGCGACCGATATCGTGAAAGTTAGATAGCAAACGTAAGCATACAGAATAAAACAGCTTAGCAAAGGCCAATGGACGTCCGAACACGTCCGGGAGTCAACAACAGAAATGTGTATGTGAACACGCACGAAAGAGACTCAAGGATTCAACCTTTTGAAATTAACTGAAATGGCGGTTTAGCTTGAAACAGTCAAATTAGAAGAAAGCCTGTAAATCTCACATGATCAAATTTGTGCATACTAATGGAATACGACATCGGACTTATATCATCGAAGATTAATAAACGAACAGTGATCAACCAGAAAGTTGGATAGACATATTCCCGGGAGCCTGGGTTTTTCGAATTCAAAGCATGTCGTGTTACTCACAAGACGTACTTTGGGGGGCAACTGTTACCCGGTGCCTTGACCCAGCTACATAGGGCTAATTATGAAGGCCAGACTCGACTAATGGTGAGAAAGACGATCATGAGACAACAACCACATGACCAAAATATAATGACCGGGCAGTTGTATCTAGCTTAGGGTGAATAGGGTTAATAGATAGGCAACGCAGGATGTCAGAACTATGGAGCTTAGTTTGGTTGGAATAGGGATCGGCATGGATATTGGTCGAATTGGATGAGATAGTGAAGGGATCAGTATACATTTAATATGGTAGGAGGTCGGCATAGTTACTTGGCAAGATGGTTGGTTTGGGTGAGAATGTAGAGGGATCAGCATGACTTATAAAGCTAAAGGGTTCGGTGTGATGCGCTTGTGAGAGTGAGATCGGCATGACGCACTTGTGGGACATGGATCGGCATATTATATTCAAGAGGTATGGGTCGGCATAATGTATTTGGAAGGAATGGATCGGCATGGTATCCTCAAAGGATAAGGATCAGCATGATATGGTTCGTATGATATGGATCGATAGGGCATAACTCGTGGAGTATGGATTGGCATATATATAGGGGGAATCAGGAGGGATCAGCATTACCTAGACCATGTCAAGATTCGAGTCGAAATATTGCAAGAACTTAAGCTCCACAAGTCCAAGCACTATGATATCGAAGCACCATCATTATAGACCATAAGAGAGCTACCATAGGGATCGCTAGCCCAAACTCGACTCATGGAGGGATCGGTACCGATCCCTATCCATTGAGAGTTGGGCCTAGCCCTTCCTATGGTGGGCCCATATGGTGGAGGTCTTGTTGCCGAAGTTTTAGTCAGATTGGAGGCCGCCTTCATTTATAAATACAGGCATAGGGGGTCATTCTAGGGACTCTTACGCTGCCATTTAGTTAAACTCTGCCATTATTGTAACTAACTTCCTCCATTCTTTTCTGATCCCTTGCTATTTCTTGCTGTTTGTAATTGTAATCAAGTGAATTAAGAAGCAATAAAGAGAATATTCAAAGTGGACGTAAGCAATCAACGCCAAACCACTATAAATCTTGTTGTTTTTGCTTTCTGCTGTGTTTTCTTTGGTATTTTGTGATTCTCCTCTATTTTTATGTAATTTCTTCATTTATTCCACTACTTAATCTGTTCTTGGATGTTTGTGGCCAATTTGGTTGCAAACAACATCATAGAGGATAATTTACTAAAATAAGTTTCTTGAACTGTCAACTGCATTCGCCTATTTCTGCAGCCAAAGTTGGACAGAATCAGGTCAGATTGAGCATGGGAACAGAACCACGTCATCCAATTATTTAGAACACATATCACACTGAGCATGGAAGAACATCAGATTTGGATTGATATTTATTTTTTGATAAGAGTGTTAGGGAGGAAGATATAGACCCAGTCAAGTGATCACAAAGCTTGTCGAATTACTAGAGATGTTAGCGATCGGATGAAACAATATGTTGTGCATCTCGAACTGAGATCTAATGATATGTACATGCTGAGGCCTTATGATATATAACTGAGAAGATTACACTACGCTTGAGATCAACATGACCTATGTGGTTGAAACTAAGAAAAGATTTACATATCAAAAGAGAAGATTTGCAAGGCTAGCGCTAAACTTGAGTTCGATAAGGGATAATGTGATTTCATGAGTGTATCATTGTTGAGCACACAATGGTTGTAACAAAGCTTCTGATTTGTATTACTTGTTTAGGGAAAGAAATAACAAGTAGTAGAAAGTTGTATAGAATCAACATTTCTACTTGTGTCATAGAAGATGCATTAATTCTTTTTGGTCAATAAACACCAAGTAGTGATAGTGTATATGATATCTATCAGATGTCTGTGTTTGTAGATAGACAGGTTTAAAAATCATCCAATAATCATATGGTGAGGGGATAGTTTAGTTCGATTGAATACTTAAAAGGGAAGTTAACCTATTGATGACAAATTATTTGAATTGGCACTTATAATACATAGGTTATGTTGTTTGCGGAAATGAATCGCTGAAGTAACACATGTTATTTATATTGTAATTTGAAAATTTTAAATTTAATATTTAAGTAATATTTAATTTATCATGAATACTAATCATACTTAATATTCGCATTAAACAACATGTCGTGAGGCATTTGGGATAAGAAATACATTTGACAGCCGATGCTCTCTCTGCGACTTAAACTAGATTTGAAACAATGCTGAGATTATTTAAGAACTGGAAAATTTCCTCATGTTCCCTACTTTTTCAAACTTATAATAGAAATAGTCACGTCCAAAACAAATTATAGAAACAAGCATGTTTTTATAATCTTAGATAATAACATAACCTGCATTATTCACTTCATTAATTAGTCCAGCGACTCTAGATTTCAATTCTCCTCTCTCCATTGCTCCTGCCATTAGCAAACCAACATCAAGTGACATTATATGTTTTGCCTACATTTTAAAAGTTCACTTAATTTGAAGTGAAAGCAAGTGAACGTGCAAAATTTCAGTGAAAGATCAAGAGTAAAACCTGACCACAAAGAATATAGGAATAATTCCATTAGCAATGCGAAGGGCTAATCCTCCAACTATTGTTGTCTTAACAACCCCTGGATCTCCTAATAAAATTGGATTGTTTTTTGTTCTTCGGCATACAACTTGAACAATTCTCTGTACTTCGGCTTGTTCTTCGGCATACAGCTTGAACAATTCTCTATACTTCAACATCTCTGCCAATTGCAGGATCAATCAGTCCTTCAACAGCATGTGCAGTCAAATCCACGCAGAATTCAATCAACATGCTTTTTCCTGTAAAACATCTCTAAGTGTTTGATATTAGAGAAGTGTGCAGACCTTTTGTTTTTTCTGAATCTTTAGAAAGTGAAGGGCCCGTTTGGTTTCGTTTTGAGTTTTGTGTTTTCAACGTACACTACAAAATACAAGAAAACATGAGAATTTTTTTAACAATTCTTAGCCATTACAACGATGGATGGAAAATGGAGGGTAGGAATTGTTTTCCGTCCTTTTGTTATGTCTCAAAACACGAAAAATCAAATAAACTTGTTTTCTATTTTCTATGTTAATTTCATTTTTCAAAATTGGGTGTTTTCCAACAATGCATAAGAAATGCGCATTTTTATTTAGACGAAAACACAAAACTAAAAACAGCAAACCAATCGGGCCCGAAGACTTTCTACTTGAAGATTCCTCATGCATTTCTTTAGATACTTTTGATGAATCCCTACCATCTTTCGCAAGTTCACCTTGAAGTCTTGTAAGTGCAAATGTTGCTAACTTATTCACATCAGCACCCAAGCTACAACCATAATCATATCCAAATGAGATATGATTGTAATATTGAAGAGAATCAATTTGTAAATAATAATTATTAAATGTGTCAGTGAGATCTAATGTATATATGCATGAACTACTTGGTTCTATTCTTAATTCTTGACATAGTCTAACAATAATACGTGCAATCATCATTTTGTGTAAACTGTGGTGTGATGGTATTAAATGCATTTATCACTTTTTCCAGAAATCAATTTTAGTGTAATGTTATATATTTTAAAAGTGTTTTCATACAATACATAAAACCTCCAACGATGGAGAGATATACGCAAAATTACCTTAACATCGGACTGTATAAAACAAACCTGATGTGTAACGACCCGGAATTTTTGGATATTTGAAATTGGAATATTTAATTGATTTTAAATATTTAAAAGTTAATTTTTAACTTGAATTTCAAATATCACTATTTATTGGGTGATTTAAATGATTGAGATTAAATAATTGGAAATTGGGTAAATTGCTGAATCGGGAATTTTAAGCTTGTTAAAAATAATTGGAAGGCTTATAAAATTTATGTTAATAATACTGAGGATAATAGAAAGCTTTAAAATTGAATTTAAAGGTGATTTGTTCAGTTTTAAAAATATATCATTTAAATTAACATATAAAAATAGCCTTCCAAGGCACAGTCTCGGAATTCAACGAAACCAGTTTCATTGGATCCGTAATAGTGTATTATTATCGAATTTCAAATTTTATAGTGTTTGGAGTTATCGCTTGGTCGTACGGTATTTAAACGCGCTGAAAGTTATATCGAAAATTCAATATAATAACTAGGTTCAAAAAGCTATCTTCTCCATACGATCGAATTAGGACTCGAAACCTTTTCCATTGCGTTCGGAATAGGGGTATAACATTATAAACGCCTAGCGGCATGCCTTGATAGGAGGTCGAGATTTTAAGTTGCAAATTCGAGACGATTTGAATTTAAATATATACATATAGTTGACTGGTCAAAATTCCATTCACATCAGTTGTTTGCTTTTTTTTCAAATCACTGTAGCTTCCCTCTTGCATACAACCCCCTTTTCAAATCACGTTGCCTCCTTATATCATGTCTCCTTTTCATTTCAAATGGTCGAACATCAATGAAAAGAAATAAAAGCATTTCGAAAAGAATATATACATATAACAGTTCAAATCGCGACTCACCCCTTCAAATCTGCAGAAAAGAAAAATAATGGACGAACAAATTCGCGAACTCCCTCCTTTTTCTCTTACCTCGATTCAAATTCGCGAAGTCGTCTCAAAAAAAACAGAGAGCGAGCTTCCCTGTCTTTTGTTCTGGCGAAATCGAACTCGAAAAAGGGAAAAGAAGGGAAGTGTAACGAACTCGATTTTTCGTCGCTCGAAAATCGACATTAATACATTCACTGTATCAACTGCCGAGCAATCGAATGCCGGAAAACCGAATTGTTATGTAGAAAAAGAAGAGGTAGAAGAAGACAGAAGGAAAAGAAAGAAGAAACAACAGAAAAACTCAGAAACAGAAACAATATTAGAATCTCACATTCGCAGCGAAACAATATATAATAGATAAATGAAAAATCTTTAAATCAAAGAACTATGTCATTTTATACATTATATCATCATCAGAGTTTACAACAACAATATACAACACACTGGACAGTTATATAAACTTGTCCATATACAGAATACACAGCGGAATAAATAATATCATATACAAGTGATACGTCTCGCCATCCAGCTCGTCACTGAGCTCCACAGCATCTCCTGAATCCAGAATGACCTGATAACCTGACTCTAGACTGCCCGTGTGGAAAATGGTGGACACCCAGAGTTTAGGAAGGAAATAATAAACTCCAGGTCAGTCATGGTGACTGGTGTGAGAACTAAAACAGTTTATCTTTAGAAACAAACAACAATAGAATTTTAACATTAAAACCCGCAATGCTTTTGGAAAATGAAACTACCATAAGACCTCCCGCCACACACACAATGCAAACGCAGAATTGGAGGAGATTTCTTCTTATGATAGTTAAAGATGCTTACTATGCAAATCATTGGATTATTATTATTAATGTCTAGTGTGGAAAACATTTCGAAAATATAATATTAATCTTAGCCAGCATAGACATTTCGAACTATGCCTACTATAGCTACCATCTAAACAGTGGGGCGCCACCACAAGTAAATGGCAGGTTCTACAACTAAAACCGTACAAGTTTCGTATTGGGAATTGGATTTCCAACAAATGGTCAGGCTAAGGAACTTCCTATGCCACGTAGGAAACGCCTCTGGCTGGACGCTCCGAGAGACAAACTGCTCTCTGCCAACAAGGCCGGGTTACCCCTGTAACTAGGTAACTCGCGAATATGCCATCCCCCGGTCCTTTCGGACCTTTATCCGAGTGCTCGGTAACCAACATCACACATAATAAATAAAGTGTGTCCACATGAGTAAGTATCTGGGCTCCATACCATGATACCACCCCTTTCCAGAAGGAAATGACATACCCTAAAGGGCGCGACCCTCATAACCTTGCCGCAACATTCCTGTTTCGACTATTTCCGGGTTGTGAGGCCCTGACGAAGTCTCGTCCACAAAGCCATGCTTTGGGTCAAACAAATGATCAAAGTAATGATCACAAAGATAAATGATCAAACAAATGATCATATCACAAATGATCAAACAATGATCATTTCACAGCAACACTCAGCATGTCACATTACCAAATTAGGAATATATCGCTGATAAATTACAACTACATAACCTCTGAGCTCGTACGTCTCAGAGAAGGGTGTTAAGCTAAGAGAATAAATTCTCTGCCACCAACAGAAATGTATTTGAAAGAAATCATCTTTACATCTCAAAATGTAATGTCATACACGTAACCATACAAGTCTGTTCCGGGTTCGAACAGAACCGAAGGCACTTCCAAAGAAGCCCTTGCAATCCGGATATTCACAATCCCGATAAAACTTCCCATCACAAAGGAAATCTCTATACCGTAGCTAACGGTGCAGAGACAATCGATAGGTCATCCTATCGTTTTCACAAACACCCAGTCTTCACCACCGGTCTTCAATACGATCGATATCGTCGTATCACTAATTCGGAATGGGTTATACGACACAAAGGTCCTTTGCCGGCTAACCCAAATAGTGAGCGCTTATTCAAAAATAAGTGTGGCATTCAAATTCAAGCAAATCCCAACAAATACCCGTTCAAGGTAATTCTTGATAGTCGGTTATTTAACTATCAATAGGTCTGCACAGCATCATCAGATTCCAAATTATTTATCTTCCAAAAATATCTTTACAAGATATATAATTTTCCACACTTCAAAAATAAATCAATGTTTATTTTTAAACAAATTCCCCTTTCCTTTATAAATTCCATAGTGAATTTAAATTTCCAATATCCACTGAAATACGATTTTCAAATCGATTTCAAATATTCAATTTCAATTTATCTTTAAAAGATAAAATTTCAAACCTTTCATTTCATATTGGAAAACATTTCCATACTTATTTAATAATAAGTAATTCACAAATCATTTATTTTCAACACTTGGAAAATATTCGATATACTTAAATCATAATTAAGTATATATTTCATTCTTTAAGGAAAACGTTCTCTTAGAACCATTTATTTGAGTCAAAACGAATGTTACGTAAAACATCGTTACGACAACTCAAAATCACTAGTATAGGGATTCGAAATTTAGATAGATATATAAAAATCCCAATACTATATAAAACATTTCCTTTCGGAAACCATTTACTATAACAACAGTGTTATAGTCCACCATTTCCTTATTTCTCGAAACGTCTATTTCAACAATAAATGTTGAAATCTATGTTTCGATACTTAACACGTTTTAAAACATCTTTTTAAAACAATTACTTCATTTCGTAATATCACTTCTCCAAAACATATCCATTTTATCTAATAATATATTCACTGTCCAAAATCGTGAATATACTTCGTTATCCAAACTCAACATTTCTACACATTTTATTTAAAGGATTATCCACTGTCCAAAATCGTGAATATACTTCCTTTAATAAGCTATATAAACTTAACTTATCAAAATAAGTCGTTTCTCGGATTTACAAATCTATTTATAAAACTTCGATTTATAAATCTCCTTTATTATCCAATTCAAATTATATAACTCAATTATATACCGGAAATCCATATTATAAGTTAAGAACTTATAATCCATTTATTTACAAAATCGTTCTTTTAAAACTTCACAAATTATAAATCTTATTACTTATAAGATTTTATTTATAACCTTATTTTTAACATTAACAGAACTCCTTTTAGAATTCCATTATTTTGATTTTAACACTTATAAAAAAACTCGTTTTATAATTCCGGTATTCTTAATTTATAAAATATCAATTTTGTACATCTTTTATATAAATCATTCATAATAATTCAAAAATTCCAATTTAAAATCAAAATTGTTATTTTTAAACTTCAAAAATGGATCCGATGATGCAACAACACCAATCATCAATCACAACATCCAAACATCATATATCATCATATGATAACAGAATATACAACAATATCTGTAAATAAATCACTACAGTGAGGAATCCAGTCGGATCTCTCCAACCTGTTTCCCTGCATCCACAGATGTTAGCATAATACCAATTCCGTTCCAATACGAAATATCGCGGTATATGGGATTTATAAATATTATCCGCTATTATGCGGCGCAATAGGGTCTCATCCGCTATACAATGCGGGAAATCAACTCCAATATATACATATTCCAATATATATATTGCTATATACATATATAATACCAATTCCACTTCAATGTGAAATTATCGCGGTATATGTTTTTAATAAATAACATCCGCTTAATATACGGCGTATAATGTCTATTTATCACAATAAATAGCAATCATCATTCAATCATCACAATTAACACTATCAATAATTTTAAATCTCAATTATTTAAAATTTAAATCGAAACAAAACATTCGATTGAGTGAGAAGTTCTCACCTTTGCTTTTAAAATGGCCGCAGCGTTTTATTTCGAATAAAATTAAACAGACGTTTGATTTTACCCAAAATTTTCACTAACTCCAAACAACTCCAATCCAGTTCCATAGCGTAGTGCTCGACAAAATGAAGCCAACGCAATACGTTTCGTCCAAAACGGACCTAGTATGACAAAGTTATGGCTTTTTAAAGTTTGTACACATTTTAATAAAATCAATTTACAACTTTTATTTTATTTTTATACCCAGAACATCATGGCCGTTCATCTTTGCTTCAGGAAATCTGGGCCGCTCACGCAAGCTTCTTCCCTTCACGTTCTCTTCCAGACAATGAAACCCATAGCCGCCGTTTGTTTTTTGAATTTTCACGACCAAACCGAGCAACTTGAAGACGATCAACAACCTCCACTTCGACGCCCATCACCACGCCTACCTTCGGCTGCAATATGGTGGAGCTCGGCCACCCCCTGATGTTGGTAAACGTGCATGAGCTGATGCCGAACGCGGCCACTTTCCCGATGATTGGTAGCTCCGTTTTCGATCTCCACCGTTGAGATCGTAGATCTCGACAAGCTCTCCGACTTTCGTGTTGGAAGTTTTTTCTAATTGTTGATGGATTGAGAGATTTGGAGGGAAGAAGATGAACGTTTTCTGGCCATTAAAACGTTTCTGGCGGCTAGGGTTAAGAGAATTAGGGTTTCTTTTGTTAACGTGTATATATATACGTATATAATAATATTAAATTCATTTTAAAACAACTTTTTCAAACGATCTCCAAATCACACATGCCTCCTGGCGTTCGTAAGGTTTACCCCGCGTTCCGAACACAATGGAACGTATTTCGGAAGCTAATTCGGTCATCTGTGCAAGTTACGGAATTAAACGATCGATTTTAAATTAAACCGATTTCGATGCATTTTCGCTTGGCCCGGACAAACGGTACATCCGATTGACACGAAATTTGAAACCATACAATAATATCACATTACGGATCCGATGAAACTGGTTTCGTCGAAATCCGACACTGTTTGAAAAATGACTATTTTAACTCGCCAAATTAATATTAAAACAATTTCGATGCGTTTCGAGCTGCCACGGTCACACGACAACTCCGATTGCTATGAAAATTGAAATCCGATAACAACAAACTATTACGGATCCAATGGAACTAGATTCATCCAATTCTCAGACTGTCCCAAAAATGGTTAATTTCACTAGTCGATTAAATATTAAAATATTCAATTTTCACAATTTAACTATAATTTCAATTTTAAAAGTTCTATAACATCACTATAACTTCAACATGATTTAACATAACTTTATAAATCATTTTTAATCACATTAACCCAATTTTCAATTATTTCTGAAATTCCAAATATTAAATTATCGATTTAATTATCCAAATTAAATCCAGATATTCGAAAAATAAATTATTCGACTTATTTAATTCCACTTGTTAATATTTAAAATCTATTAAATATTCGAATTTCAAATATCAGAAATTCTGGGTCGTTACAGGAAGGGAGAGCTCTATTGATCTCGTGCTCGAGCACGTCGACTCGAGGAAGGAGGTAGGCAGTCGTCGCAAAGTCGCGACTGCGACTGGATAGGGGCGAATCGAGTTTGGCGAAGCCGGTCGCTCCTAGTGGCCGCGATGCTTTAGGGTTGGGAGTTGTTGAGGGCGCACGTGGGGTCGGCTTTGGTGATGGCGATGTCAGGATGTGGGTTGCCTGATGGGAGTTCGAGCTGGAGTGTGGTGATGTGAGTCGGGCGATGGTGTTGAGCAAAGGGAAGGGAACGACTTGGGGTTTCAACGTGATTTTGCTGTGTGCGATACTGGAAGCAGTGAGGTATATACGATTCATTTTTTTTCAATTTAAATTTGATAACATATATATATTATACAGAGAAAGGAATTATTGTTTTTACAAATACATACAGAGAAAGGAAAAGGAAAAATTTTAAAGCCAAATTTTTAGTTTTACAGATATACATATATTAAAGAAGAAAAGTTTTTACAGTAAAGCAGATTACTTTTTTTGTTATTTACAGAAAAAGAAAAAAAATTATAAATATAAATATATATCTATATAAAAATATACATACATATTTTCACTTACTAGTTTATTTTAAAATAATGTATTATGATGATTAATTTGTTTAATTAACTTATTTAATTATTTTAGTCACTAAAAATAATTTACTAAAGGAAAATTAGTTTTAATTAAATTATTAAATGGTAATTAATTGTCCGGTTATTTAAAATGTTAATAAACCGTATAATGTTTATACAAGGTCAAAAATCGTGAAACCAAGTCAAGATTGTAGTGGATTAAGAACAAAAAAATAAAGGTGAGATTTTCTCACTCATTTGGATTACTCTGTTTAAAATTAAATGTTAAATTTAAATTATTGCATGCCTGACTTGATTGATAAATTTATAATTTATCTGTTGGATGTATATATATATATATAGTATATATATTAGTATTAGAGTGATTGATATTCCCGCATTATATAGCGGATGAGACCCTATGTGCCCCGTATAATAGCGGATGACCCTATATACCGCGATATCCCCCTCGAAGTGGGATTGGTATTTTTATATTGTGCTAACATCTGTGTATGCAGGGAAACAGGTTGGAGGGATCCAACTGGATTCCTCAAAAATATTGAAATTTATTCTCATATTCATTGATATGATTTATTTGATAATATGTGATAGATTATAGTGTAAATTGAAATTATTGAATGCTATGGTTTGACTGAATATATTTTGATATTTTAAGATGTCAAAAATATAAAGATTGGATTTTTGAAGGAAAATAAAGATAAAATTTTAAGTAAAATATTATAGCGAAGTGGATAAATTAAAAATAATGAATTTAGGAAAAATGTAAAGGGTTTGATTTTAAAGTCCTATTAAATAAATTCCGAGTATGGAAAAATAGGGATTTTGAATAAATGGGAAATAAAGAGTTGTGAGGACTTAAACGATATTGTTTAAGAATTAAAGAATTTATTTTTAAATACAAGATTTAAATGGTTTGGGAGAAATAAAAGGAGAATTTTGAAATAAAGTGTGGAATTGATGTTCCAGATTTAAATAAGATTTTAAATCATGATAAAGGAGTGAATATGGAATTGATGGATTTTGGAATAAATTTGAGTAAATCAAGAAATAAAATTCAAATGGAATTAATTCTAAAAATCGATTTGAAATTGATTAAATGTTTTGAAACGGTGATTATAAAGGGAAATGAGACTATGAGATTTATAAATTGGGTTTATAAATAAAGTGAATATTTATCGGTGGATAATTTGAATGGATAAATTCACGATGGGAATTTACAAGGAGATGGTAATTTGTTTTAAAAATAAATAGTGGTTTTATTTTTAAAATGCGAGAAAAGAAATTTACGGAGTTGGAACGTAAATTTAAACCGGAGATAAATCGTGAAGGATTTATAAATGAAAAGACAGGTTTTATTGGAGTGGAAAGTGTATTTTCCTGAAAAGCTAAGTATATTTTCAAAGAAAGTTTTTTAAGTATAAATTAGAAGTTTTAAAAGTGTTTTAAAAGATATTTTAGAAAAATTTATTATTTAGTTGTTTTAAAATTGTTAAAGTAAATATTAATTAAGTTAATTATAGTAGTTAATTATTTTTAAAGGTTAAATTGGTATTAGGATTTTAAAAGGATAATTATTAAATATTTATATTTTATATAAT
Organism: Allium fistulosum; assembly: GCA_030737815.1. NCBI lineage: Eukaryota > Viridiplantae > Streptophyta > Magnoliopsida > Asparagales > Amaryllidaceae > Allium > Allium fistulosum. The sequence continues at coordinate 1,264,086,534 of CM060901.1, read as the reverse complement.
AGCTTTATTTTAAAAGTAGTTTTTGGCTAAAGTTTTGCTTGGAAATTTATTATAGAATTTCATAACTATTATTTTGAATAAAGTGATCTAAGTAGCTTTATTTTAAATATTTTAAGCATATATTTTTGGATGAAGTAATTTAATTTATTTAAAATCTAAATTAAATAAGACTTGATGTTTTTCAGTGAAAATAAAATATTTGGTTGAATGATTGTTTATTTGATAGTTAAATAACCGACTATCAAATCTGGACCCAGATATAACTTTGGAAATATCTAGAAGAAGTACGGGAATTATATGGTACAGTTACCGTTCGAGGTGTTATACTTTACGTATAAACTCGTTTCGTTCTTCTAGGACGTTTATAAGGAAATCCGTCCACTAACGGTTAGAAGGTGATCTCCGATCTTATTTTCGTCTGTTTATTTCCTAGAGAACCGGGGTTGAGTTTATCGGAAATAGCGAACGTTGCTTCGAAGAGACCGGGATCGGATTTCCGATCCGAAAACCACTTCAATCCAATGAGTACGTTTTCGTAAGGAAGGCAAGAGCTTGGAGTCGAAGATGGAGCAGTGAAGTGCAAGGGCTAATCGCTACTAATCCTGAGGGTGATTCCAAAATGGATGTAGTAGGAGTAGTGCCTTCGGTTCCGTTCGGACCGGGAACAGACTTGTATGGATGAATGCTATCAGTACATCGCCATTGGAGGACGGTGAGCATTCTAAGTAAATGTGTGCTAAAAAGGTAATTGTAGCCTCAAGCCTCATCAACCGGGATGACTAAAACAGGGGAGGTGCAACAAGGCTAAGTGGGTAGCACCCAAGTATGGTAAGATTTCCCCTGTCTAGAGTCCCTTTACTTTGGCTGTGTGGCGGTTGCTGATCCCAACCGCGGGGTGATCTTATTCGGACTATCCATTAAGGGATAGCTCCGGTCTTGTGTTGCAGGGGATCGGGAGTGGTCCTCGGTACGCTGATCTAGGCTAGATACTGTGGCGGGCGATACCCCAGTAGCCCTGCCATTGTATGGAAATCCAATCTCCAATAAGCGCCGTACGGTTTTGATTGTGCCCAACTACGCTGGAACGTGAGATGCAAGCATTTCAACTATTTGAATAAGTATTTGTACTTAGACACTATTATAATATCAGAGGATTTTGATATAAAATGTTTTGGTTATTGTAAGGTAAAAACCCGGCATGTTTATTTGTTGGTCTTACGAGATACCTTTGATTTTCAAAGGATTTTGAAAACTTTAGTAATTCAATTGAGTGTGTTTTATCACGCTGGTTTTCCAGACTGACTCGGGTGTTATTTTATTATAATGCTCGGGTCAGACCGAGTATTACAGATACATGATAGGATGCTATGGAGCTCAGAAGATGAGCTGGATGACGGAGACGTATATCACGTATTTGACTTATATTCCACTATGTATGGTATGCTGTATATTCAGCTTTGTGAGAACAAGTTATTATAACCGTCCAGTATTGGGTTATTGATTGTGTTGTATTCTGATGATGTAATGTATAAAAACAGTTATAGTTTCTTTTGTATAAAGATTTGTTGTTATCTATTATATATTGTTCCGCTGCGATTGTGAGATTCTGATGTTGTTTTCTATTTTATTTTTCTACCTCTTTCTTCTATTCCCTAACGATTTGGTATTTCCGGCATTCGATTGTTCGGCATGTAATACAGTGAACGTATTGATGTCGACTTTCGAAAGTCGAAAAAACCGGATCGTGACATGATGTGTAATATGGAGATGTATATTAGGGGCAGATATATATCCCAAAATGTTTATTGCAACCGTGATCTCTTTATTTCTTATTATGATTATACATAACAAAAATTATCCAAATGTTGCAAAAAATTACATACATGTTATCGCCATAAACACAACCAGTTTAATGTCACTACTTAACAATCACTCATGTGCATTGTGTACTTTCTTGTGCATGTCTCAACTATGTGCATAATGCATAATTCCCTGATTTCATCTTATAGTTGTGTTCAAGATAGATCAAAATGGAAATGTTCACCTAATTTTAGAACTGAAGAAGAAAATCCACCATGCACATCTTTTCTTGTTGGCCTTCCTTCCCATCAATGAATTCTCCTTTCTCCTACAAAGTTGATGAATATACTGTTGGAAATGTTTTCAAATATGTGAATTATTAAAAAATTGATTAAGTGAATGGATGGCTCATATATGTGAATAGTCCCACATTGTAGGACTATATGAAAGAATCAAGTATTTATACTTGATTCTTTGAAGCTAAGTTGGGCCCTTTGGGCATCCAATGATGCTCTTTTGTGAGGAGGGAGACCATGCTTGACCACCACACGCGCGCCGACCGACTCGACCCGACCCGGGCTTGTAGTGGTGTTACACTTATATTTTTTGTGCAAATTTCTTAACCGTTTTTTTGACCGGGCTGGAACGGTCAATTCAGACCGTATTAGAGAACGTTATGCAACGTTCACAATGACCCGTTATTTTCTCAGATCCGTTTTTCGAGACCACGTTCCCCATCCAGTAACGTTCTTTTGGCTACTCCGTCTTCTTAACCAATTAGAAGACGAAACAACAAAAAAGAACGACATTTTTAATTCGTATTCTTCTTCATAAATTCGAGCAAAATTTTGAGTGCAAAATAGAATCGGTTCGTACGTGCAAACGAATCGATACCACAAAACTTGAGAGGTTGTTTTATCCCAGAGGCGGCGGCGATTGAATCCGAACTGCTTTGCATAACATAGCAGATCGCCGAAACGTCTTCAAGAGAGTGACGTAGTCCACGACTTAGCCAAGCCATTGTTTCCAACATATACAATAATATTTCTTATAAATATGTTACAGGCAACATAAAGATACAGAAGTTACGCAAAACTATGCGGTACCATATTTGAAACAGAAGTAGTTGTGGTTCGAGAAGTGTGAATTGATGAAGAGCTGTGCTATGTTATTATATTGGCGCCATAGGAATTTTGCAGGCTAAAATTAATACTTGAAGCAATTGGCCCTTTCTGTAAACATAAAACGAACAAGACACCCTATATTTAAAGCACAGGATCAACTAAATGGCGAACTCAGGCATAGAATTATGCACCATATTCCATCAAAACATAAAGTATAATTTTCTTACCGCCAAGTTGCTGATTACATATATCCAATAAGCAAGAAATTACTAAAACTGAACTGATATTCTTAATGGATGTGGGCAATGTGCTATTTCTAAACCAAGCTAGCGTGTTATATTTTTGGTACTGTTATTAACTTTAGTTAAATCCAAGTATCATGACCCACAAAATCTATCTTCATGAAAAGACGCAAACTGTGCTCATACAAGCTCATTCCCTTGATATTCTCCATTGATTTTCAATTTGAAAAGTAAAATTAATGGTGGCCAAGGGATTACCAAGAAAACTACACCTATACAAGCTGCCACTTCTATTAACTTCAAATTATAAATTACTGAATCTTTCTAATTATATAGGCTATCTTCACTAATACAGAAACGCCGGTTTCTGATTTCAAACCTTCGTATACAATTCAATTGGAAATTCAAAAGTGAATTTTTGAATATCAAAGTTTGTCTGAGAAAAATTAAATATAAAATAAATTTGTAGTAGTCACAAAATCAAAATGTCCTTTATTGGAATGACTCAGAGAACCGGCTGCGTATATATCAAAGTGTATAAAGCATCATGTGATCTCAGCACTTCATCAACGATCTCAACGGCTACAAATAAGGTTTTCTTAAAAAAAGCGGTTACAGGTCTGGGCCTTAGAGCCCGAAGCCCAATAGCTTAATTTCTGTATATATAGCAATGTATCAGTTGTACAAAATGTATGTATCATTGTATTCAGTGATTTGATCATCTGTATGAATCAGATTTATCAATAAAACAAAATTATACTTTCAGATTCAAATACAATACCATTTCATCATAAATTTGCATATGGTATCAGAGCCAAAATTCGCCTAACAGCATCAAGAGGAATCAACTCATCAAAAAAAAACAAGAAATCGTCATTTGAGTTTATTTTCTTCTCATCAGATTTTAGTATCATCGTTTGAGCAGAAGATTCAACAAAGAAATACTACTGCCTCGCCGGTTTTCATCAATCTGGCTGCAATAGTATTCATCATTGAATTTGAGAGAAGATCAGCAATCAAATTTCAGAAAAACAGAATCAACAATTCAGAAATCATCAACACAACTTCAAAGAAAGTGTCATCTTAAGAAAAACCCATCGGAAATCATCATCGCCTGGGTTCTTCTGGTTGCAACAAACCTGATTGTGTTCTGATTACAGTTCTTGATCCAGTTATCTTTTCAAAAATTGCAGTCTTCTGATTTCCTTCATCTTTTCTTCTTCTGTTGGATACAAAGATCATCATGACAGACGAAGCCCACTCTGAAACCCCAATAGGTGGCAGTGAATCTCAGCACACCACATCAAATGTTGAAAAGCTTGTGAAGACTGTAATCAGTCCTCAAAGTCAACTGGTTACAGTCCACCTTAATGAAGAAAATTATCTACTCTGGAAGCTACAGGTTGAAACTGCCCTCCAAGGATATGGTCTTGAAGGTTTTATTCAAGAAACCATTCACTACAACAAAATAGCCTTTTTACAATAGACAAAACCCGTTGTAATAGGTGTTTCATAACGAGCCAGCACCTGTCTTATTATACGGTGTTGTAATAGATTTAGAATATTTTACAACGGTCATAAACCGTTGTTTTGGACCATTGTAAATAAGTTTCAATTTCTTTGAAAAACATGATATTCAACCAGCACGGACCGTTGTAGTAGAGCATAATACAACTGACCCAACCCGTTGTAATAGGTCTCAACTACAACATCCACTGCACGTTGTAATTGGTCTCAGCTACAACATCCATAGCCCGTGTCCTTTTATCTTTCGCAACTATTTTGGCCCGTTGTAAAATAAATGCAAAATAAAAATAATTAGCTACAACTTCCATATAGTACACCAATAGCAATATTTAATAATTAATATATATTATTATAAAACAATCAAAATCACACATAATATAAAGCTACATGTATAAAGTTCCAACACATTCCAAAAGGAATAAATAAGTTTTTACATTCACAAAGGTATAACACGTAACAATAACACGTAACAACTAGTTACGAATACATAATAACTAGTTACAAAATACATATCGAGTTCCAAGTACTAACACATAACCCATAAAACCAAAATGCACATTACTATTGTTATATTAGTAAACAATTATTAACTAAAGATAAATATCGCATAAATATCAGTGTACTCTTTGTTTTACTTATCAAAACCGATCGCTCTAATTAATATGCTCAGATTTCAGAGGCATGCCTCAGCATTTTTTGAGGCAACTGCCTCATTTTTGGCAGATGCCCCACGAAATCTGAGGCATTTGCCTCAGAAAATTCAAAGGGAAATTCCTCAGATTTTTGGTGCATTTGCCTCAGAAAATTCTAAGGCAAATGCCTCAATACCAAGTTCATCTTTAATGCCTCAGAAAATGATACGTGCTTAAACAGGGAAAACATGCCCATAAACAGGAACTCACTTAATGGAAATTTGTGCCAGTGATATCTCAATTTTAGGACCATACTGAATTCACTCAGTACACAGATCATACTTCAAAAGCAAATCAACGTGACAGATGATCACAATTTAAGTTGAAAAATATTAAGTCTTTGATCAACATAAACTCAATCATAACTCATAACCACATATATCCAAACTTCGTCTGGCACTGTTTCATGTATAGTTAAGAGAAGCTTTTTTTATGGTCAATGTAGCTAAGTCAGTTCCTTCAAAAGCAACTATTTATGTGCATCTTGACTATAGAGAAAAAAACCTTAAAAGAACACGTGATACATTGTATTTCTCTTCTTTATTTATCTTTTATTAACAAGTATTGATCATAGGCAATTATCTATTACTACTGTAACAAATAGAGACCTGCTGCGCATAAATATATACAGAGCTAGTTTGTACAATTTTATGGAAATTTTAACAATATAGGTCAGTTTCAGAAAGAAATAGCCACCTTGGCCTACTTTCAAACTTATTTACAGAAATCGGCCACTTTTTTTTTGCTGGTATATTCCAACGGGCAATTTTCGAAAAATCGCACAAAGGAAATAACATATTTCCTAGTTGGCGACTTTTCGAAAATCGCCAACGTTACAAAGCATTTTGCTTTGGACGATTTTTGAAAAATGGCCAAAAAGCTGAATGAAACCAATCGGCACCCAACCTTCCTTTCTCACTTCCACCTCTACCAAAAAAATAAAAAAAAGATCTCTAATAGCAGCTCTATTCTGAAATCAATATTTATACTCTTTAAAACTTTGGTTTATTGCTAAATCTATAGATCTAGTCGACGTTGCTCAGCAAAGTTCATCAAGTTGAAGGTATAATCACTAAACCTTAGTTTTTTGTGTAGTTTCTGAAGTTTGATAAACTTAGTAATGGGTTAAAGTTAGGTAACAAATTGTTTAAATGCGTACATACTAAAAGATTTGTATATTAATTTGTAGGTGGCGAAAAATATGGTTCATACGCTTTGCTACTACGACGGTGAACTAATTGTCGATGATCAAAGAAATGGTAAATACATTGGCGGTATTTGTAAACCAGGAAGAGTGCGGAAAGGTTGCAAATTGACGGAATTAAAGAAGCTGTGTACAAAACGACGAAGATTAATAAAGAAAAATTTGAAATTGAACTAGTGGTTAACTGACCTACGGACTCGGGTTCTAAAGCAATAGCATTAGCGGACGATGATGATATAGAAGTAATATTTTCTGCTGTTGCAAAATCTATTGAGTTATACGTAGGGAAAGTTGCAAAACAACAACAAGAACAGCAGGTGACATCTCCTGTTGCGAGTACTGGAATTGGATACTATACACAAGGTTTTAAATCTCGGATATCGGGCATATTTCGTCTCGGCGATTTTAGCGACTCGGTATCGTATCGGAGGAGATCTCGGACGAGATGAGTGCATCTCGGGCGCCAATATTAGATTTACATCTCGGACCTAAAGTTCATCTCGGAACCATATCGGAGTATCACACATCACATAATTTATAGCAAAAAATGCATGATATCGGTTTATTTAACATTTACTGAATTACCACAACTAATCTCAATTATTCTAACTGAAAAAATAATGCAATTATACTTCAACTATATGAAATTGTTCAACAAAAGTTACAAAACATTATCAGTTTTAGCAATTACATATAAGTAGATGAAAAGCGACAAATTAATTTAAAAAAGCGGGTTCTATACAATTACATATATGTAGTAAGAATAACATAACATTATCAGGAACTTATGCAAATAAAAGCAAATGCATATAAGAGATATCAGGAATCGAAGGGTTTTAATCAATACAAATCTATTTGCAGAAGGTTATGCAGTAAAAATAACAAACTAAATCTACTTGCAAATCTACTCTAAATTATACTGTATATTCAATTTTTTGAAAAATTGAATTTCATTAAAATAGAAACAACCCTAATTTATATACATGTAGAGAGTAGAGAGACTGATCGAAGACGAAGCTGCAGACTGTCAAAAGCGAGATCGAGTAGTCGAAAATTGAAAGCAACGGCGAGCTGTCGGATGTTAGAAGAGGGAGTTCAATTTTTTTCTCTGGAGAAGAGGGAGTTCAATATTTTGACGAGAAACATGATCTTTTTAGAAGTTGAATCATAAAGAAAAGGACTTTGTTCAATTTTTTTTATGATAGACTGAGATGGCCTATTTTTTTTGAAAAAAAACAATATATCGGGGATATCTCGGAATATCGTTTCACTCCAAATATCGGCCGATATATGTAAATTTCGGCCAATATAATCGAAACGAGATATCAACCGATATCTTATGTTTCGTTTCGCCCAAGCCTTCAACCGAGATCTCGGCCGAGATAGCCGAGATTTAAAACAGTGACTATACACAGATGATGGAGACTGTGGATCCATCTATTGGCTACGTATCTCCTAGTTATAGTAATTCTTATGCAACAGATGCAAGATATTGTCCTTCATCTATGCAGTACGGGTTCATCTCGTACGCAAACTCTCAGCCATTTACGCAACAAAGCAACATTTATTGCAACCCGCCTATGGATGCAAATACGAGTGCGAGATAACATTTTTTTGATGAATTGGTAGATATAATGTTATGTAGTTATATTTTTTATGCTTTGCTGTAATTTAAACAACTTCCAACAGCAAGACATTCAGCACGACGAAAGTGATGAACCTGTTAATGCAAATATGTCGCAATCAATGTATCCTAATCCATCTGAACTATATGATATGAGTCAAATGTATGTTTACAGGTTAAGCTATATTTTTCGTCTCTTTTGGTATGTATTGTTGGTTAGTTGACTTCTATATTTCAATCAGGTATATGACAGTCGATTCTGGTGCACAGTAGAGTGCTGGACCATCCATCCATTCTTCGTATGCAAATTTTGATAATGATATGGACGTTGGTGGGAATGAAGCAGTGGGTGAAGAACCTCATGTAGATAGCATGGTCGTTGCTTCTATGAATGTTAATGAAGACTCTTGGATACAAAGAATGCAAGTTAACAACGAGACGTTGAACTATGACTTTCCTACAGCAGATGACAATAATGCAGATAGTGATGAACCAAAGATGGAAGTGCCTTTGGATGATGATCTTTACACCACTCAAATGTTGGCAAGATCTGTTGTTGCTAATCTTCAATTTCCGATGAACGATTTTCAACTGCTTGCATTCAATGTGGTTTTAGTGTTGGAATGGTGTTTGAGACAAAAGAGAAGTTTCTCCAATTACTAACGGAATGGTCAATTCTTCATGCTGTTTCATACAAGTCAATAAAGTCAAATAAAATAAAATACACCGCTATATGCAACGTTGAAGGTAATTGCTATTGGAGGATACATGCCATAGTTTCGAAAAAATCTAAGTCAGGATGGTGGAAAATTCAGTAGTATCCAAGCGAACACACTTATGTCAACCCAATAGTTAACTCCAACCATAAGCAAGCAACTTCGAAATTTCTTATGACAAAAATCATGTATTTTGTCAAAACCGATTTGGATATTTCAGCTGGTACAGTTCAAGTGCTTGTGCACGATCAATTGTTCATCAACATAAGTTACATGAAAGCATGACGAGCATTAAGCAAAACAATAAAGGGAATTTATGGTGATTGGGCAAAATCTTATTCGACTTTACCACAATTCTTTGATGAGATATAGAGAACGAACCCTGGCTCTATAGATCATGTGACACATGATGAAGTGGGAGTGTTTGATTGTACATTTTGAGCATTTGGGCGTTGCATTACAGGTTTTTTGCATTGTCGGCCTTTGTTATGTATTGACGGGACACACTTGTATGGTAAATACAAAGAAACATTGCTTGTTGCAGCCGCGGTAGATGCAGATGATTGTCTTTTTCCTTTGGCATTCGCAGTAGTTGAATCGGAGTCATGTGATTCTTAGGGTTGATTTTTTTCTTGCATGCTTGAATTTATACAGTGTACGCGTTCGTTGTATTATTTTCATATCAGATAGGATGAAAGGAATTCCAAAAGCTTTACACGGAAAATGACGACAACCGCACAAACATCATTATTGTGCAAGGCATATAAAAGCCAACCTTCAAGCGGCAGGATTCAGATATAAGTGGTTGATGGGGTTATTTTATTCAGCAGCGTATGCGTCCGAGGTAGTTGAGTACATGAAAATTAGAGAAGGGATCAAAGCAACAAACAGGCACGCGCATGAATGAATTGAGCGGAGTTTGGGAAATTTTGAAGAAAACTGGTCTTTATGCAAAGACGATGGAGGACGCTTTCATGTTATGACAACTAATGCATCTGAAAGTTTTAATGGTGTATTGAAAGGAGCTAGATCGTTACCTATAAAGGCTTTGGTTGCACGAACATTCTATCGCTTGGTAGAATATTTCTACAAGCGTCGTCAAATTGCAGATGAACTAGCGACACGCTTGACTCCAAAATGGAAAGCCAAAATAGCAGAAAGGGCCAGTGAAGCGCGCCGCTGCAGACCTGTACGATTTAGCAAAACTGAATGGCAGGTAATTCACTACTTTGGTGATGAATACAAAGTTATAATCGACAGCAACAACCGCTCGTGCACATGCAACATTCCGATACTGCAAAAGATATCATGTGTTCATGTAATGGTTGCTTGTTCGGCGCAAACAAGTGGTGCTAATAGAGCACACCATGACTTAGCGTCAAGCTGGTACTCTGTTGACGACTACAAAGCTGCTCATAAGCCCGAATTTCATTCCGTGCGTGATAGGAGATATTGGAGCGCATATAACAGTCCTCGGATATTGCCACCCACTGTGAGATGACAACCGGGGAGGCCACGGTCTACAAGGATCAAAGGTGTGATGGATGAGGGCCAGTCATCCAAATCAAATAAATGTAGCAAATGCGGTGTGCAGGGCCATAATCATAAGCAAAGTACTACTGTTGTCTAGTTGTGTTTGTATAATTTAACTTCTATGTAATTGAACTCTACTTTCTTATTTGTATGCTAAATCCGACTTTAAAAACAGATAATGTGCCTTTGTGTTTTGCATTTGTGTTGTATGTTTCATGTTGTATGTTGTTGTTGGACAAATTGTCGAATGCTATTTATTACAAGTCATGTTGTATGCTGCCGTTTGACAAATTGTGTGCTGCTGTCTCTGTGTTTTATGTGTGTTATAGGCAACAACTTGTTGCTGTCTGTTAATAGCAGGTTGAAATTAGTGATTTTCCAAAAGTCTTATGTTGGCGATTTCTCAAAAATCGCTTTTCAGAAATTGCCAATAGGCGACTTTTGGAAAATCGCCAGTGTCAACTTGTTGTTAACAGACAGCAGCAGGTTGTACATGTAACACACATATCACACACATATAGCAAACTGAAATGACACAGCAATTGTATTTCAAGCATGGCACAATAACAATTTAAATTCACATTCCAATGTACACGTCTACGACAATAACAACCATACACAACACCCTTAAATAACAACGAAGGCAAAAGTGCATGTCGCAAAGTACATAGCCATATCCAATAAAATGCACGCATCATCTACGCAAGCAAAGAAGTTCCATAGGCGTACGACGACGACGTTCCGGCCGTTGGAACGTGTACTCTTCTTCTTCGATCTTGATGGAAGGATCAATTGTACATGGGGGTGAGAAGGTCCATGGGTGAAATATTCCTGTTGTTGTGATGTCGAAGGTCCTCCTTCGAACGAAGTTCCTTCACCTCTTTTGCTTCGCCAAGTGTAAGTAGGAGCGGCGGTGTTTCCGCGTGAGCTAGAGGTACGTCTGCTGGAGGTAGAGGTATAGAGGAGAAGGACGTCTCGGCCTTTCTAATTTGTTCATTTCCAACCTTGCGCGTAGAATATTTTTTATGTTCATGCAGATCCCCTTCGACTGCGCATCGTGTTCTAGACGTTATTCGAGCCTTTCGGCCGTTTCCAACGCCTTGTAAATGCCATCAGCCTGTAGAACGAAACGAGAATTAATTATCTTTATTTCAGAATATATTTAAATTAACGGACTTGAGTATACTTACAACGTTTCTCTCAAGTAGGGCACGGGGGGTGCATGGATGGCTGGGAACTGCTTGTATTGGCGTCCGAAGAACATATCTACACGTGATGTGTCAATACCACCTCATATATGTCTCCAGATGGATGATCAGCTCTCTCTCAAATTGCGTAAAGAAATGGCGCCGATTCCATATCTCCATAGTATTTGCAATTTCCCCCTCCTGATACTCGTCGGTATAAACTAGAGCATTTTCTGTTATATGTTGCGCCATGCCAAACTGGCGCATTACCCGATCGGGTAGGTGGTGTGCAGAACGAGTAGTTCAAATGAGTGGAAGCCTAGCAGTCCACAGATATATAGCGGTTGTACAAATAGCCGGAAGTCCTTCCAACACATCCTGCGTGTATGGAGTCTAGGTCACCGCAGCTGGGTCTAGCACATCTAGCTCATTGCGGTAAAAGCGTACATTCCCTCGGGGAGTTTGAGAGGTCTTTTTTGGACCAATCCATCTATCAATAGGCGAACACATATTATTTTAGCACAAAAAAAAATATCAAATTAGAAAATTAGTTTTCAAAGCACAAGATGTTATACCGAGATCCAAGAGGTTGTGTGATCAACGACAACATTTCGGACTTGGATCCATCCGACAGGTAGATATATCCATGACCAAAGCTATAGGAAAAATCCAAATTAGAAACAAAAAACAATGTAAAAAATGGTCTAGCCAATAATTAACAAGCTACAGTAGACGCGTACTTGAACGAATGTCAAACATCCGCCTATAAGCTTAGTCAGCATAAGAGCGAGATTAGAGAGCTTCGTATATGTGTAAGACAAAACAGCACTGCCCCATGAGTACTAGAAGCACTGATCAAGATCGGCTAAATATGGTAGCCAATTCAAGTCCACGCGATTTTTTGAATGATCGCACATCAAACGGTTGTAATGAGGTGTAGAATAATCGCTCTAGCACGTTGTTGGATCTGAACTTCTGTAGCATCGGCAGCTATATCATCAGCTAAAGCGTGACTAAACCATTTCACTTCCACCATGTCGTTACCCCTAACTTGTTGCGGAGGAGTAATACCCAGCAAATCCGTGCACAACTCTATATAATCATGATGGTCATCATCCATCAGTGGATTGCCTTCTATAGGCAAACCTAAAAGCACGGCCACATCTCCTAATGTGATCGTCATCTCTCCGACAGGTGGATGAAATGTAGACGTCTCCGGTCTCCATCTATCGACAAGAGTTGTGATGAGATGATGATTTAACTGAAGATATCCTAACCACGGTACTGTCGAAAAGCCCGCTCGATCAATCTCCTCTAAAACTCTAGGATGATGTGAAGTGACTTTCTTGAGAGAAATTAAGTGATCGGTTATGAAAGCTGCTTCTTCGCTCTGTTTAACATTACATGTACATATATTATTGTTTTCACAATTTGTGAAACGAAAATCACAGGAAATTACCATCATATACGCTTCACTGGACCTGCGGTGTCTAGGTAGTAGGTACAGCACGCTCGGGTCTACTGGACTGGGCTCCATCTCGATGTAATCTACAATACAAAGATTAATGTACTCAATCCTTAATTATCAAAAAAATTATTTTCTTCAATCTACACCAAGTTCTACGCAATTGAATGAACATACACTAGCAACAACCCCCTAATGCAATCTACAACATATAACTTTCACAAAATCTTGCAAAACTATCAAATCTAAAAAACCCTAAAATTGTCCTAAATCATCAAATTGGAGAAGAGATCATTACCAAAATCCTCCACGATTCCGGATGTAGTAGTCATGGTCCGAATGAGCTTCGAATTTGATAAAAAAACAAGGAAAATGAAAATTTGGGAGGAGCTAAAGGCCGAAATGGGTTTTTTGAGTAAGTTGAAATGTTTATGAATGAGGAAAGGAAGGGGGATCGGCTGTCTGTTTTGTTACAGGAAAAAATCGCCCAAGGCGATTTTTGAAAAATCGCAAACAAGTTTACCTGCAACAGAACATCCTACAACATATCGCAAACTAACTTACCGTGCATGCTCGATAGGTGCCTCCAAACAACTCTACAAGACCATGCAAATTCAACTGACGGCAATTACATGGATATAACCATCAATTTCAAAGAAAATCAAACATACATTCATTCAACAAAACATCCGTACCGTTTCTAACGAAATTGCAGAGAATTAATAACATACATTCTACGAAACATGAAAATATGCAATAATTACAAGAAAATAAATAAACTACCCAACACAGGATTCTTGATCAGAAACGGTTCGACAAACGTATACATTGCGAACATAAGCTAAAGATGACATTTTCTTCTCTATCAACATTTTCTATTCTTTTCTTCAACTAAAATTTTCAAACGCCTTACTTCAGCTTGCATCTCGAGTGTGTATTCCACTCCCCAAGCACACAATGGAGGATCGATCCACTTCATAAAATTACAGCACTGCACTTCGTCGGGATTCATCATGTGATCTTCGTACGAAACACAACCGTAAAATCTTCGTTCGGCGTTAGTTTCGATTTTGGCTATGACAACCACGTATTCATCTCCATATCGGCAAACTGAATAAGCAACGGACGGTAGCGTAGGACCTACACGATGTAGAGGATTTAGTATTTTTCCATCAATGGAAATTTACTTGCCCGGTCTTTGGTTCACTACAACTTCGCGTAAGCGATTATTGAGAGATGATGTTCCGGAATGGAACTTTTGCTGTATCGGCTCAAATTGCGTTTCTGGAACAAATTCTACACATCACTTAGATGCGTAATGCCCCTTTGAGCTTCAAAATCATCGTAACATTTCTTCATCGTCTTGTCGTCAATCTCCCAATCATCCATGTCTAGTTCAACTGCTAGTACGTCAACATTGATTAGAGTACACAACAATTCTGATTTAGGATTTTAGTTAGCATAAACAAGTTATAAATCGACAAACATTACCTTGTACCGAATATTACGCCTAGTTGTTGAGAAGCTTTGATTCTATCTTGCGAGAATCAGACTTTATTTGGGTTTTCTATGAAGAAGTAGGGTTAGAAAGGCTTCAGAAATTTAGTGATGAGTTTGGTAAAGTTGATAGTGAAGAAGAAGGGTGGGTCTTACTGGTTATAAAGCAGGCTTTTTGGCGATTTTTCAAAAATCGCCCAAAGCAAAATGTTGTGTAACGTTGGCGATTTTCGAAAAGTCGCCAACTAGGAAATATGTTATTTCCTTTGGACGATTTTTCGAAAATCGCCCGTTAGCGATTTTTCAAAATCGCCAACATAATAGACCGAAAAAAAAATGGTCTATTTCTATAAATAAGTTTGAAAGTGGGCTAAGGTTGTTATTTCTTTCTGAAACTGGCCTATATTTTTAAAATTTCCTAATTTTATCTCTCTCTGTGTGTGTAATGTAGAAACCTTTGTTAAGTATAGAAATTAAGAGCACATTGGCCCAAAAATTGTTATAACCGGTAATTAATTTGGTAGCTAATAGTCAATAAGTATGCCATTTATATTTTACCTTAGTGCCTTCCCACAAAGGTTTTATATGACTTTCTAACTAGGAAATCGCATCTTTTTCATTCTTCGTAAAGTTGCTTACCTTTGTATAGAAACCTAATATTTGCATCTCTTATAATCCATTAAAACCATCAGTGCTTCATGGTAGACTGAGATAATCAATCAAGAAAAATAAATTGATCAGTATATATCAATCAAGAAAAATAAATTGATCAGCATATATAAAAAACAAAACATGCCATCCAATATGAAATCATTAGCATTAACTCATCACTATGCATTATCAATAACCCTCTAATTATACAGACCTCCATATTGATTATAAAGTATTATTATGTCATTATTCATCACTAATTTTACACACGGTTTTAACTAACAAATATTATTCATAATCAAAGCATGCCATCCATATTGGAGATCTTAGATTTCAATTAAAATAAATTGATCAGGAAAAATTCCCATTAACTCGTCACTATTCATTATCAATAACTAACTTCTTGTTAGTTGCTATTGTAACAAAATAGCATATGACATGAAAACTTGTATTTTACTATAAAAATATTTTCTTATTGCTCAGTTAACTTGACTACATAATATTAATATCAATAGTGTTAAAGAATACAATACATTCCATAGAAGATATTTGATTACCTCTGAAGTGAAGTTATGGAGCTTCAAAGGAGAGATCCCCGAGTAATACTCTTTCAGTGTTACTTCCCCTTCATTTGATCCTATGGGTGACTTTCATGCAAAAAATGACAATTCTGAATCAAGGTTTATACAAAAATCATGTACTCAATTCAACACACCTGGCAGTGAACCTCCACTGCATTTTTCCTTGAACGCTGCATTTAGGTTGGTGTCATCATCTTCAGTGAAATGGTGATCGCAAGCCATGTTGTTGACCATTTTGATTCCTATTTTAGTGGTAACATAGAACAACAATTCTGCTGCATAAACAGAACAATCATAACTAGTGATATCTTATATACAAAAGCTTTGCAGTTGTGGATATACCTCAAACTTCTCTGCCAAATTATGTGATATCCATGATGACTATCTCAGCTGCAAAAGGAAAAAAATAATTATTATCAAAAAGACAAGAATTAA
Source organism: Allium fistulosum (assembly GCA_030737815.1). Classification (NCBI taxonomy): domain Eukaryota; kingdom Viridiplantae; phylum Streptophyta; class Magnoliopsida; order Asparagales; family Amaryllidaceae; genus Allium; species Allium fistulosum. The sequence continues at coordinate 1,264,070,256 of CM060901.1, read as the reverse complement.
TACTTAAAAGCATTTATGGTTGTAATTTTTATAATATAGTTTAATTTTCAAAAAACAAAGGGAACTTATTTAAATTTTATAAACTTGATTATTTTTATAAACTTATTTAATTTTTATAAGACTTGGTTAACTTGGTTAATGTTTAAAAGTTTTGTTATATTTTTGTAAAACTTAGTCTACTTGGTTATTTTTAATCTAGTTAATTTATTTTATAAAACTTAGTTAACTCTATTCATTTTTTATAAAGTTATATAATTTATTTAACTTTTTAAACTTAATTAGTTTTTATAAACTTGGTTATTTCTATTAACTTATTTAATTTTTATAAAACATATTTAACTTAATTAATTTTTTAAAATTTAGTTATTTTTTATAAAACTTATATAGGAGCATACATGTTGTAATTGAAGTCTCTTCATGATGAGCACCTACATACGCTCCCAGTCTAGTTGATTTTCAAATCTCTTGGTATGCATACCTGCACCAACAGAGACAAATGTAATGGATCTGTAATTAAGGAGTAATTGAGTGGATAATAACTATTGTATATGACTTGAATAGATAGTTAATGTAGTGGTAAAGATACCACTTAAAGTTTTGTACTTGGATGTTATAAAATATAAACCATGAACCCTTCGAGATTTACTGGTGGCAACCGTATGCCCAGTAGCTTGTGAAATCAGTTAATTATATTTGACGTTGAGGTTAGGCTTTTCACTTTCTAACTGGTGTGGATGATGACCATTAGTCCAGGATTAAACGTGGAGATGTGACGATTACAGTGATATTAAAATATGAGTAATGGAGCAGTAAATGTTAATTTTGTACTATCATAATTGTTTTAATATTATAATATCATAATTATATTTCAATTTCAATGTCATCTATATAAACTAGGTACGTTGATGCTATCACAATTAGAGCAAAGAAACAAACCAAATTAAAATTATACAGAACACTGTAAAGAAGAATGTATCTAGCACTTAGCCTACAAACAGTAGTTCGCAAATACAAATTTAGATGCCAAAGGACACATTAAAACCACATTTAAAACTTATCTCTTATAAAAGTAGTATATGCTAAAGTGCCTCTTGGAATTTCTGTGTAGATCTACAAATCTACAAATTCAAATATTCAGACTCTATTCGTTATTTAATCACTATCATTAAATTTCATATTCAGTGTTAGTTTCCAAAACTTAGAATGGTTTTTGATAAAAGAATACATATGATATAGCAAAAAAAGCTGAAAAGCCTATGCCACCCTCCTCGGTGCTTAATAATCATCCTTAAGAGGAAACTTAACAAAACCATTTTAAAGCATATTTAAAACCTGAAGATACTAAATGGGATAACTTGTCGCCAAACTGCCTTAACAGACAAAAAAAATAGAAGAGCCAAACAATTCCATCATCCGGCATTTGAGCAGCATACCATAGTTAGCTAAGAAACAATGTACGGGAACATTACAAAACAGTAGTAGATTTGACGCAGCGGATAATTCAAAACGATCTTCAATCGACGTAAATAGCAATCTGTGGATTGATGGATACTGAAATGCCCGAATTCGTTGATCCGAAGATGCCGAACTCTAGCTATCTCTGACTCGTTGATCCGAAGATACCGGGAAAGAGATCTACGATTCTTCGACGTTGATCTTGCGCACAAGATACCGTGAATCGGCTTCAACAAACGATGATCCGAGCGCACTCGAATGACGTAAGTGGAGATAGGAGATACACTCGACTACCAATTGAAATTGAAAGCAACAAGCTAACAAAAGGGAATTTTATTCAATATTCAACAACCCTTTACAAATGAAACAACTCGCCTATTTATAGGCTACAACACACAATAGCAGAGAAAAAAATACAACTCCTAAGTCGGCAACCGACTTAACAACATCTGACGACCTAAAGAAACAGAAGTCTTCCGACTTAAAGAAATTCACGCGACTTAAAGAAACACTCTCGACTTATCATCTTTGATTCGCGACTTATCAGAATCTCCTCACGAGTTATCATCTTCGCTTCCGACTTATCAAGTCTCGCGAGTTAAGGTAGTTTGTTCGCGACCTTCAGTCATGCGGTGATTTATCTGGCAATGATTCAGGGTTAGGTCGAAGATAGTTTTCGGTTGGTGGTTGGGGATTGGGAGCAATCGGAGTTAAGTCGTGGAATTGGCGATGAGTCGTAGGTCGTAATGGAGATTGGAGATAGGTCGGAACATGACTGCGAGCTACCGTTAGGTCGGCGATTGACTGCGAGCTATCGTTAGGTCGGCGATTGTTGGGTGGTGCCAGTGACAAGAGTTTAGGTCGTAAATCGTCACCGACATAGGGCGTAGGTCGTAAGTCGTCACTGACATAGAGATTAGGTCGGAATTTGTGGTTTAGGTCGTAGGTCGGTATGGAAGTTGGAGATAGGTCGTAGGTCGGCATTGAGGTGGGAGTTAGGTCGGAGCTTCTGGTCTTCGAACCTAGGTATGCTGCTTCATCAAGATTACAGTATGTGAGTAGCCAATTGAACAAATTCAAAGTTGCATTAAAGAAATAAGCATCTGGCTAATATAAACGCCATGGTAAAAAAAAATTAAGGAGCAAATACAAGCAAAAGCAATTGCAATTAGGATAAAGTTAATTGATGAACATCATAAATTTATAATTTGGATTGCCCAGCAATCATGGAGTAAACTATTAGTATATAGTTTAATACATTCAACCAGATAATATATTTTTCTCATAATTTTTTAGACATACACTACAGGAAAAGATAAATTCTTAATGGTTTCTTTGTATTCCTAATAAGCATATGGACTTATATAAATTAAAGTAACTCATCGAACCTTTAGTGGTAAGAATAAATGCTGCTAAGCTAACTGGCATGAAGACTAGCTTTATCTTTTCGTAAAAACATAAAAGTAAATCACTGCACTTGTAATTGATTGTCATAATAATCGCTAGAACTCGGTAAATATGAACAATGCCAATATACAATGTATGAACATATTACACATCTTTTGAGACCAATCATGAAAAGCATGAGCTGGAAAAACTCGCTAAATTTAGCACTGGGTCTCTTCATCACCAACATGTTTATATGCAAATCAAATATGAACGTACAGGAATAAATCAAATAATCACCAACAGGTAACGTACAAAAAAAGGTAGTAAACAAAATATGTTTTGCATGAAAGTACTAGACATTATTTTTCAAACCAACATTGCTTCAACCGTAAAAAATACCGATTGGGGGTTTCCAAATAGTCAAGTCATAGTGAATTCGACAAAAATGAACAAAGTCAGGAAACTGAAGTAAAATTAAGACTTTAAGAATAATATGAACCTTATGATACGCACAACACTACACCTGTATTTCTTTTTCTGCAAGTTTATTTTGGTTATTCCTTTTTCTGCAAAGTTGTTATATAGAATGGTCCCTATAATGGCCAGGCAAGAAAAGTTGTTAGAAATATTTCTTTTGTATTTCTTTTGCTGCAAGTTGCGTAACCGTATATGGCCACCTAGGAAAGTTTGTTAGCAGCTGGCTATATATGCTACTGTAGAAACAATATTTGGGGAGGAAGAAAACAATATTTCTAGCATTCTTCTTTCTTGCATTCTTTCTTCTCCTTTAATGACCTTCTGCTCATTCTCTTATCCATAGTATCATATCACCTTACCAATTAATCATTAGGTTCTATCAATCCACTTTCGCTGTGGAAGCCCAAAAAATACAAAACTATTTCAAATAAACCCAATGAATCGGCAAAGTGGGAGAAAGTTGAGAACGGAGGTAAGCAACTGATGTTGCTTGATCCTCATCCTTGCAGACCTCACCGAAGCTAGGTTCAGCTACAAGAACTAGGAAGAGGCGCAACTTGGCAATGGGGTTTCGGTTGTCGGCAAGCAGCGGAGTCATTCAAGGATAAGGCCACAACGAGTAAACAATAAACAATTTCGTCGGGGAGACAACAGCGAAATCGAAGGATGGAAAAAAAAATTTGGGAAAACGAAATTAAATTTACAGACGGAAATTAAGGCACGTTTTTTGTGTTTTCGTCTAAACAATTTCAAAAAATGAAATTAACATAATAAATAGAAAATAAATTTATCTGAGTAAGGACGGAAAATAATTCATCTCCCTCATTTCCCGTCCATCGTCACAATGAGTAAGAATTGTAAAAAAATTCCTCCATTTTCTTGTATGTTGCAGTGTGGGTTGAAAACACAAAACCCAAAACGAAACCAAACAAGCCCTAAATTTTCGATGAAATAACGAATGAAGTGGCGGGCTGCAATTGTTTGGGTCCTTTGGGAAGTGTTTAGCAGCGGTTCCATAAAGAAATTTATATTTGTTAAAGGCTGAGATTAAACGCGTATTATTAATGCTATAAATAACAATATTTCTTATAATGTTTACATAGTATTAATTTCCAAAAAATTTGTAAACTTTTTAGTTTCCGCTAACTAATGTGCTTATAATTAAATAATAAACATTAAACATTAATTATTAAACATTAAATGTTAAATATTAAACTTTAACATTAAATATTCAACATTAATTATTTGATATTAATTAAATTTATTAGTTATTAACTGTAACTAATAAGTATTAAGGATAATTTACTAATTATTAATAATTAACTATAATATATTATTAAATATTAAAAATAAATATTGAATAGATAATAATTAGTAATCAATTAATTATAATAAATTAGAAGTAATGACTTATATAAGTTGTAAACGTAAAGACATAGTAAACATTTTGTTATCAATTATAAATTACTAATTGTTAATTATTATTATATTTAAAGCAACATTTTATGAAATTTTTAAAATTTATTATAGAAATTTTCAAATTTTCAAATTTTTTGAAATATTACTTCTTATTATTAATTATTTAATATTAATTATTACTTCTTATTTATTAGTTATTAATTATTACTTATTACTTCTTAATTATAATTGAATATTAGTTACAGGAAAATAAACACAAGGAAAAAGTTGCAAAAAAAATTAGTCTCAGGGACAACAAGTTTGCTTTTTAGTCTGAAGGACACTTTTTAGTTAGGGGTTTTGGACCAAAGGTCCCTATTCTTAAAGCTCATGCACAAAAAGTCCATACCCATAAATACATGTAAATTAGGTTTCTGTTTTGTTAATTTTTACCAAACTGTCCCTTGCTAGAAAATTGGTCCAACGTGGAAATCAGGGGCAAAAGTGACATAAATTAGCCAAAACCTAAAAATAGGGACCTAATTTTCATAACTTTTTCAAGAGGGACTATTCTTCCATCATCTTTTAATTCTAGGAAGTTGACAGCCATTCCTTGTATTAGTTATTTGATATTAATTATTCAATGGTAGTTATTTAATATTAATTATTGATTATATCTATTAAATATTAAATGTAATTAATAAATATTAACTATAATTTACTAATTATTAACAATTAATTATAATAGATTATTAAATACAAAAAATAATTATTGATTATATATAATAAATAGTATAATTAGTAATTATAAATTATTTATTAATAATCATTGGGTATAAATTATAAATGATTATCTTTCGAAGTTTTCATTTATAAATAATTACCTATCTAAGTTTTCATTTGAAAATTGGCATTTATTACAATTGGTAAACTAGAAAGGTTGGATATGCATCTATTACAACTAGCAGAAAAAAGAGTTATGAAAATTGTCATCTATTATAATGGATAAAAGAAAATGATTGTAATAGGCACCTATTACAACAGGCAAACAGGGAAGAGGTATTGATGAAAATTGGTATATATTACAACAGGCAAAAAACAGTTGTAATAGGCATCTACTAGGATGCTAGGATGCATTTTCTAACTAATTTAATAAAAATACTCATAAATTTTAGAAAATATTCCTGTCAAAACTTTAGTAATTATATTATCCTATTAAATAAAATTATTGTAAGTGTTACCTAATAACACTGCTAAATTATTACGTAAACATAATGTTTAACAAAACATGAGTTTCTCAATTTTGTATTTTATTTTGAAAATTTTTGTATATAGTTACGTACTAATAAGTGGAAAGTAAAATTAAGTCTATTGAATACTGATTAAATCCTAATACGACGTCTAAAATAATTGAAGGTAACAACGATAAGCAGATAAGAGTTGTTGAAAATTGGGATTTATTACAACGGACAAAAGAAAATAGTTGTAATAGATCCTGTTACAACGGGCAAATAGAGATGAAAACTGGTATCTAGTACAACGGGTCGAAAACCATTGTAATAGGACTATATTACAATGGGCAAAAAATCATTGTAATGGAACTATATTACAACGGGCCAAAACCGTTATAATAGAACTGAAAACTGGTATCTATTACAATGAGCCGAAAATCGTTGTAATAAGACATATTACAACGGGCAAGCTGACAACGTTGTAATAGGTGTATTGGATGATGAAAAGTTGCACTTATTACAACGGGCTTAATAAAACCGTTGTAAAAGGTTTCTATTACAATTGTTGTTTACGGCCCGTTGTAAAACAGGCGTTGTAAAAGGATAGTTTTGTTGTAGTGATTCCAGTCCCCCCAAAGTGTATCACTGATCAAGAAAACAAGATTATTACTAATGAAGAATATGTGCAACATCATAGACAAGACAGACTTATATGCTCATGGTTGCTATCATCAATAAATGCAAATCTACCCACTCATATAATAGGTTGCAAAACTGCAAGTGAGATCTGGACAATAGTAGAAAAAGTTTTCAACTCACAATCTGCTACAAAAGTAATGTTTCATAAAAGACAACTTCATAATATCAAGAAAGACAACCACAGCATGAGAGAGTATCTATTCAAGATTAAGTCAATATGTGACACTTTAGAGGCAGCAAATTAGAAAGTCTCTGACTCAGAACAAATTATGACTATTCAAAATGGGCTAGGTGATGATATGAAGCGGTGGTAGCAATCATAACATCTCAGAGAAATTTACCATCAATCGATGATATGCATTCTATTCTATTGTCACATGAAGCAAGAATTGATATCAAGAAACCACAAGAATCTTATTCTTTGTTGCTAACTATAGGGGTAAGAGTCAAAATAATAATAGAGGAGATCAATCTACTCAAAGAAGGGGATATGCAAATAGATTAAGAGAGAGAGGCAGATGGAATAACAACAACAGACTCAAATGCCAAATATGTGAAAAACTTGGGTATACAGCAGCAAAATGCTATTTTAGGCTAAACCTTAACTATGTTCCAGGCCAAGGGTCAAATACTCAAAGGAACTCAAGTTACAGTGCTAACATGGCACATATACACCAAGAAGCAAGCAATCTGTCAGATGCAAAAAATTCTCAAATTGAAATAGCAAAAACAGATCATATTCAAGATGAAGACTGGTATCCTGATTCGAAAGCAACCAATCACATCACCAATAATTTGAGCAATCTAAATATTGGAAACAAGGAGTAAAAAGGTATGAGTGCAATACATATGGGTAATGGTAAATCTGTTGCAATTACACGCACTGGTAAATCATATATTATGGGTAAAAAACAATTATATTTGAATAATCTTTTGAGAGTTCCACTCATTAGAAAGAACTTACTAAGTGTGCCACAATTTGCTAGAGATAACAATGTTTACTTTGAGTTTTACCCAAACTATTGCTTAGTTAAGTACATCCTAACTAAGGAAATACTTTTGCAGGGTAAATAGTGTAGGCGACTATACAAGTTCAGTGTGGATAACTCAAGAAATCCAGATTTTAAAAGAAATTGGTGTAATAATTCTGAATTCAAACAGCAAGAAACCAGTGAGATATTTGATAAGTGGCATTGTAAACTTGGGCATCCAGATGCCACAATTGTTAAACATGTATTGAATAAAAACAATATTTCTTTTAATGATATCTCTTTACCATACATATGCACATATTGTCAGATGGGTAATGTGACAACCCACATTTCGGAAAGTTTAAATCGACAATAATCCACACATGTCCAACTTAAACAATCCGGAATATAGATAATCAATGGAGTTAATTTAAGAAAAGAAGAAAAGAAGAAGAAAACAACCACAGAATCTCACAGCGAACGACAAAATATAATAATCAAATAAACAGTTCATGAAGTTGTTTATATTATGCATTTGATTATTTATACACTAGAGTTGTATATACAACAAGGATAAACAAATAATGCAGCAGAACAACACGATGCAGGGAATAATAATAGTAATAATATACTAAATCATCGTCTTCGTCCTCTAGAAAATGATCTTCAATGCACTGAAATACTCAGGGCTGACCCGAGCGTAATGAAAAGACAAAACACTCGAGTCAGGACTAAAATATTCTTATGTGAGTCAAATCGATATAGCATTTAACATGAGTGTCGTGGCGTCAGAGATGTTTACGGGGTTTCACATCTCTTATCCAGTGTATAACGTGCGTGCAATAACTCAAGAGATGTTATAGGATTTTTCATCTTTTAAGGATCCGTCAAAATATTTATATGTAGTGGAATACGCTACATATATAATGTCTAATCATTAAAATAAATATTTTTCTTAGCATTAAGGCTTTACATTAATCTCCCTTAACGCATTTTTAAGCATTGTCGTACAGTTTGCATTTGACACAACCAGTAGCACGTCGGTAGTCAGTGATGCGCCGTGATACGACAACACTAAACCAAAATCTTAGGGGTCTCGTATATAGATAAAAGTATGACAAGGCACGTGAGGCAATGCCCATGGTAGGATACTACCAGTTCGAGTCGCAGGGCTGGTGGTAACGCATCGTAGCCACTACCGCCCACCTTTTATTTGAAACTGAAAAATATTTTCAGCTTCAAATAATTACCACTTCGATTCCAAGTCGTAAATGACTTCGATACGAATTCGCTGCAACTCGTTTCGTCCGAAACAGACCTCGTTTGAAAGATTTTCGATTATATTAATATAACAATTTAATTTAAAACTAAATTAACTTAATAATATATATATATATATATAACAAAACTTTAGCCGCACGTTCCTTCCCTCTCCCTCTCGCGTACACAGCCTTCCTTCTTCCAGGCAACACGGTCTTCATTTTTTTTTACAAAACGCGAAAGCCAATTGCGCTGCCATGTACACAACTGGCCCGCCGTCGATGCGCCGCTCCACCATCGAGATGCACCACTGCGATCGCCGTCCTCCAGCCTCTAACTCGCGCGCGCTCGCGTTACCATAAGACGGCTAATGTTAAGAGTTGACATTATTATAAATTATTTAAATAAGAAAATATCTCGCTCAAATGGCCTGCGAAATTCCGAACTCCAAACAAAGCGTGCCACCTGGCATTCATAATGTTTTACCCCCATTCCGGACACAATGGAACTAGTCTCGAGACCTAATTCGATTGTATGCGGAAGATGGCTTTTCAAAATCAATTAATTTTAATCGAATTCCTTAAATTAATTTCTATGCGTTTCAAGCTCGCATGGCCAAACGATAAGTTCGATCACTACGAATCTTGAAATCCTATAATAATTTGCTATTACGAATTCGATAAAACTGGTTTCGTTGAAATCTGAGACAGTAGCCAAAATGGCTATTTTAACTCGTTAAATAAAATATACCATTTCCAATTTCTAATTATTCACTTTTAAATCCAATTTTAAATGTTAACAATCTTCTTTCATATTTAAATAAAATTTAAATCAGCTTTCGATACCATTTTCATTCACATTAAATTCAGAATTCAACTATTCAAATAATTTGCAATATTAAATTTAAACAATTTAATTATCCAATAAATTACTATAATTGAAATATAAGTCATTTAACTTATAAAATTTACTTTTAAAACAAATCCCAATAATAAAACAACTATTTCCATTTCACAGTAATTCAACATTATTATTCAATTCAAGTTAGTGATTACAACACATTAAATACATAGAATTTCATTTCAATATTTATTATTGCCTAAATCTTCAAAATTGTTTATTTCAAAATTTTATCTAAGTTCATATCAAATAAATTACATAAATAAACATTAAATTTTTATTTCTAAACATTTTTATTCAATAAGCATATTAAATTTCATAATTTAAAATAGTTAAAAGTACAGGTCGTTACAGGTAAGAGTCATAAACTGCCTTTCATATATTCTAAACCTCAATATAATAAACCACTTGAATTAATTGCTATTGACTTATAGGGACCTGCTCTTATATATACTGACTATGGATATAAATATTATATATCTTGTGTTGATGCCTTCTCTAGATACGTGTGGATATATTTTTAAAGTAGTATGGATATATTTTCAAAGTCGGAAACTCACAATGCAGTTCTACAATTCATAGCACATGTAGAAAATCAAAAAAATTGCAAGGTTAAAGTCATCCAAAAAGATGGTGGAACAGAGTACTTACTATGTGAAATGTGGATTACGGATCTTAAGGCTAGAATTAACACTAGAGGGGGTGAATAGTGTTTTAAGGAATTACTAATTCTTTTTGAGTTTATATTAATTTGAACACAAATGTATGCAATATTCAGACATAGATATGATCACTGAATCAAACACAGATGCAAATATAAAGTAAAAGCAATAAAGGAAAGAACACACCGGATTTTATACTGGTTCGGAGTTACCCTATATCCAGTCCCGCAACACAAGTATGGATTTCCTTTCAAAATCAATTCTTACAATTACACCCTCGATTTCAAGGCCACGAAGTACACCACTCCAGATTCACAATCCTCTGGGTAGAGATACTTGATTTTACGGGCAACAAGTTCACCCAATTGATTTCATAGGCTACAATCACACCTTTTCTCACTTGATTGATTTTCCAGGCTACAATCACACCTTTTCTCGCTCGATTGATTACAAAGAAGCCTATAACTCTGAGTAGCACTGGGATCTTGTTGAGATAGTGATAGAGAATCAAACCAGAGATGATCTAGTTAGATTCAATAGAGATTTCGGCAGAGTAATAGTAAAAATGTATATAAAGAAATGTGGAAGAAGAAGAGAAGTGAAATCAGAAAATTATGAATATAAATTTGTTAAAAACATCCCCTATTTATAAAAAAACAACAACCATGTCTATTCGTAAAAGGTTATGACGAATAGACACTTCTTTTGAAATTCAAACTTTTGAAGTTAACTGACACCATGTTGACAAGGGTCCCTAGGGGTTGTCGACATGCCTAAGGAATTTTTGATAATTTGTTTTTCTTTGAAAATAACTTTTATCTTGTATTAACACTATTTTAAACTTTATAAATATACTTTACTATAGTTAAAATACATAAATAAGTATAGAGAATATATTTTGATATATATAAAATTTTACTATAATTTCATATTTAAATCTAAGTATAAATATTAAAAGTTAAATATATAATAGTTAAAAGATAGTTTAAAATCAAGGATAATTTGATATTGAAAATAAAGATTATTTCGAGGCTAAAATATTTAAAACCAGGATAGATGTTTTTTGGATTTAAAAAAGGAAGATTTAAAAATTAATTTGAAAACAAGATATAATTTTGGTAAAAACATTTGAATAAAAAGTTAGTGGATACAGAACAATGTTCCACTAGATTTTTCGTAGGTTCCATCCTACTTAGGGTTCCATCCCTTTAACAGGCTCGAAGTGGATTCCATTCCACGAATAAAATGGATTTTAAGATGGCAGTGCTTTTCTAGGAGTTTTAACATAATTCTAGACTCGATACTTGGCTTGTACTATTGAAATCTTGAACTCTTGATACTCATAAGTCTTGAATCTTGATGTCTTCGATCTTGAGTCTCTATACTGTACAATCTTCATTCTCAGTACCTGCATGTTTATATCCTGCATATACATATATATCTAAACTATAATGTTAGTATTTATATTTTATAACAAGTCCTAAGGTTGTTGTCATCAAAACCATTCTTCTAAGGACTAACAATCTCCCCCTTTTTGATGATGACAACCTTTGTTTATAAAATATTACTTCTATCCTAATAACTCTCTAATAACTCCCCCTAAAACTAATAACTCCCCTTTAATCTATGCCTAACTATCCTATTTTATACTTCTCCCCCTTTGTCATTAACAAAAACTAACTTCTGACTATATAACTTCCCCTTATTCTTGTACTAAAGTACATGCATAAAATATTTGGTGAAGTATATAATAGATAGATTAAGAATTATTTATACTTATTAGACATGATAACTAATCAAAGATCATATAATATATATACGTATTATGTTTTTCACATCAATCCACACCTAATCAAATCAAATCAAATTAAAAAAATCCAAGCAATCAATTTTTAAAACAACGCAAACAAGTAAAATCAAACATTACGAGGAACTTCCACCCATCCTTCTTCTCCAAATATTGGATCTGCTTTAAAGGCATCCCAATTTTCATTGTATTTGGTGAGAGAGACTGAAGGATGTGCTTCATTATCATCTTTGTGCAGGGAGGAAATCATCCATCGAATCGCATCGAAATGCTTTTCTTGTTCCTTGATCATCTGCATTTGACTCAACTCTGAGTGCCACTGATTTCGAAGAATAAAGAAAGAATATTCTTGAAAGAATTAAGGGTTTCTTCAAGATTTTCAGTCAAATTATGAATTGGATTGGCCATTTTTGAATTTGTGAGAAGAAGTATAGATAAAGTAGATAAGAAATGATTTTGAGTGATGAATTCTGGAAGAAATATATATTTATAGATGTAGGAATTCGTTTGAAATGAATAGACATAAGGTAGTTATTCAAATTTCAAATTTAAAATGAGAAGTCATTTCTGACCAGTGTATGTCGACATGGGGTATATGAGGTTGTCGACAGGGGTCAGTTCAATTTTATGACTTATTTTGATTTTGTGAATAATTGTGTATTTGTATATATATATATATATAGTATACTAACATTTATTCTGACGATAAGATAAGCTAGATAACAGAACTGTAAGTCAATTTCATTTCATAGTAGATCGATAAAACGATTAAACATTAAGAAATACTAGAACATTCAAATTGGAAACAAACTAAAACAAATACAACAATATGTAGAACTAGTTAGAGGATGATGAGGATGAAGATAATCCAAGTTTCTTGCTGACTTTGGAGAAAAACTTGTTCATCTTGGATGACATTTTTTCCAATTTCTTACAACGGATTTTTAAGAATCCGTTGATTCTCAACAATAGTCTTTTGATTTTTGAGTAAGGTTTTGTTGGTTGGATTAGAGGGATAATCAATACTTTCCAAGGATGTTTCACCTTCTTCTTCTTCTATTTCCATTTCATCCCCTTCTTCTTCTTCTTCCATCTCCTCATGAGCCAAACGCTCTTCCTTTTCAGCAAGAGTCTCATATGGTTGAAAAACATATGGAATTTTCATAAGAGAAATGTTTGAGAGATTAAAAACTTTTCTTGAAACAAATTCTTCTCCTTTGAAATCTACTCCAAAATAATTAAAAATCCGAGTGAGATAGATTCCATGATACAAATTATTTTCACCCATTTCAAGATTTTTGGGACGAAGTTCATCCAAAATAACTTGCGTCCAATTAATATCATAATTTCCAAAAATAGCAAAAAGTGCTTTGCAAACTTTTGAAGTTGGATTGTTAAAACTTCCCGATCTTGGGGTCAAAGTATGTTGTAAAAGAAGATTAACAATTCTTGCTTTTGGTCGAAAATTTCGATTTTTGAATTCAAAGTTTTCATCTCCTTCAAAAATGTGATGAAATGTCTCACGATCATTTTCATCGATTTTAAAATTAGAAAGATCCATTCCCATGCTTTTGCAATTGAGAATGGTACCCAAAATATCACAATTTAAAATAATTCTAGTGCCTTTGACACTACTCCAAATTTCATCATCATTTCCATTATAAAATCCACGGTTGAGATTTGCATAGAAAATTTTAACAAGATTTGGATAACAAACAAAATATTTTGTGAAGCATCAACAAGACTAAGAATTTGGTTGTTTGCAAAAAGTGAATCGATTTCATAAGAAGAGAAATCTTGAAATATAGCAAGCTTTCCGGGATGGACTTTTCCATAGTTAGCATAGTTGATATATGCTTTTATAGCCTTCGGATCATTGAAGAGTTGCTCTTTCATGTTTCTGGAAAGTCTCATTGTGGAGGGGTTGCTTGAAGAAGCCATTAGAGTAGAGAGTAGAGAGCTTGATATTTTGAAATAAGAGTTTGAATTTGAAAATGAAAGTGAAAAGTTGTGATAAGAGATAGTAAATAAATAGATTCTCAAAGGACAGGTTCTCTGGTCAAAAGGTAGCTTTTCAGAGTTTTGAAAGAAGGGAAAAGATGGATGGATATTCAAACATTTGAATTCAAATTTGAATTTCAAACTTCTGTACCCTTGTCGACAACATGGAGGGGATCATGTCGACAGGTGTCCTTGAATTTTCATGCTTTATTTCTTTTAAGAATTCTAATATATATATATATATTTATTATTTTTAATATCTATATATATATCTGGAATATTACTAGAATTATAGTATATTACATAATATTATAAATAATAATAATAATAAAGTAATAATAAAATAATAGTAAAAATATAATAATATAATAAAATAATAATAAAAATTTAAAATTCAAATGACACACCAATTCAAAATCAATCATTCAATCCTAAGCATGCAATTTCAACCAATGTATTGTAAACGTGTACCTTTTTCTGAGTCCGTTTTTCTAAATTCATCGGAGTCGTGAACTACCGTGAAACACATATTTGAATTATCTATCTTATGGTCATCATCGCTCGAGGATGAGTCTGAGTCATCTAGAGTGGCGGTAAATGCACGTTTTCGTTTCTTTGCGGAATCATTGTTTATAGGAAGATTTTGCTTATCTGGATGCGGACAGTCTCTTTTGATATGGCCTGGTTCGTCACAATTGAAACATTTGATATAGTTTGGCACTACATTCTGATTACCAGAGTTCTTATAGTTGTTTCTCTTGAGATTATTCATCTTTCTGTATTTCAGGAATTTCTGAAAGTTCTTGGTCATAAAGGCTATCTCTTCATCATTATCGTTGTTTGAGTCTGATCCATCGGTCAATGCATTGAATGCAATTGATTTCTTTTCAGATGCTTTGCTTTCTCTTCTCTCAATCATTTGAACTTCAAACGACATTAGATTTCCAATTAATTCTTCTATCTTTAAGGTACTGATGTAATTTGCCTCTTCGATCGCAAGTGTCTTTTGATCCCATTCTGGAGTAAGAGAATTTAAGATTTTTCTGACTTGATCTTCTTCCGAAAATACCTTTCCCAAGGATATTAGAGAATGCACAATATCCTGAAATCTACTATACATATCTGGAATAGACTCATTAGGATTCATTTTAAATAATTGAAACTGATTTGTGAGCATGGAAATTTTGGTCTGTTTAACTTTGCTTGTTCCTTCGTGGGTAACTTGCAAAGTTTTCCTGATTTCATATGCAGACTTACAAACTGACATTCTATTAAATTCATTCCTATCAAGTGAACAAAACATAATATTCATAGCTTTAGAGTTATTTTGTGCGACCGTCTTTTGCTAAACAGTCCACTGTGCAAAATCAGTTGTGGGTTCAAAATATTCAGCCTGTGTGATATTCCAAGTGTCTAGTCCTACTGATTGTAAATATATTTTCATCCTACATGCCCAATATGCATAGTTACTACCATTAAAAAGTGGTGGTCTGGCAGTAGACTGACCTTCTACAAATGAACTAGTGTTGGTAGTAACAGCAGTACCAGTGTTGGTAGCCATTTTGAAAATTTTCAAAATTCAGATTATGAAAATTTGAAAACCTGGCTCTGATACCAAATGTGAGAAATGCGGATTATGGATCTTAAGGTTAGAATTAACACTAGAGGGGGGGTGAATAGTGTTTTAAGGAATTACTATTTTTTGAGTTTATATTAATTTGAACACAAATGTATGCAATATTCAGACACGGATATGATCACAGAATCAAACACAGATGCAAATATAAAGTAAAAGCAATAAAGGAAAGAACACACCGGATTTTATACTGGTTCGGAGTTACCCTACATCCAGTCCCGCAACACAAGTACGGATTTCCTTTCAAAATCAATTCTTACAATTACACCCTCGATTTCAAGGCCACGAGTTACACCACTCCAGATTCACAATCCTATGGGTAGAGATACTTGATTTTACGGGCAACAAGTTCATCCAATTGATTTCCTAGGCTACAATCACACCTTTTCTCACTTGATTGATTTTCCAGGCTACAATCACACCTTTTCTCGCTCGATTGATTACAAAGAAGCCTATAACTCTGAATAGCACTGGGATCTTGTTGAGATAATGATAGAGAATCAAACCAGAGATGATCTAGTTAGATTCAATGGAGATTTCGGCAGAGTAATAGTAAAAATGTATATAAAGAAATGTGGAAGAAGAAGAGAAGTGAAATCAGAAAATTATGAATATAAATTTGTTAAAAACATCCCCTATTTATAGTAGAACAACAGCCATGTCTATTCGTAAAAGGTTATGACGAATAGACACTTCTTTTGAAATTCAAACTTTTGAAGTTAACTGACACCATGTCGACAAGGGTCCCTAGGGGTTGTCGACATGCCTAAGGAATTTTTGATAATTTGTTTTTCTTTGAAAATAACTTTTATCTTGTATTAACACTATTTTAAACTTTATAAATATACTTTACTATAGTTAAAATACATAAATAAGTATAGAGAATATATTTTGATATATATAAAATTTTACTATAATTTCATATTTAAATCTAAGTATAAATATTAAAAGTTAAATATATAATAGTTAAAAGGTAGTTTAAAATCAAGGATAATTTGATATTGAAAATAAAGATTATTTTGAGGCTAAAATATTTAAAACCAGGATAGATGTTTTTTGGATTTAAAAAAGGAAAATTTAAAAATCATTTTGAAAACAAGATATAATTTTGGTAAAAACATTTGAATAAAAAGTTAGTGGATACAAAACAATGTTCCACTAGATTTTTCGTAGGTTCCATCATACTTAGGGTTCCATCCCTTTAATAGGCTCGAAGTGGATTCCATTCCATGAATAAAATGGATTTTAAGATGTCAGTGCTTTTCTAGGAGTTTTAACATAATTCTAGACTCGATACTTGTCTTGTACGATTGAAATCTTGAACTCTTGATATCTTGATACTCATGAGTCTTGAATCTTGATGTCTTCGATCTTGAGTCTCTATACTGTACAGTCTTCATTCTCAGTACCTGCATGTTTATATCCTGCATATACATATATATCTAAACTATAATGTTAGTATTTATATTTTATAACAAGTCTAAGGTTGTTGTCATCAAAACCATTCTTTTCAAGGACTAACACTTACCACTAAAGGAGTATTTTCGAAAAAGAGGAATTGATCATAGAACAACATGTCCCTATACCTCTAAGCAAAATGGGCTTATTGGAAAAGGACATAGGCAGATTGTTGAAACTGGGCTCACTTTACTGGCTCAAGCATCCATGCCACCAAAAATTTGGCCATATGCTTTTGCTACAATAGTCTACTTAGTTAGTAGACTGCCATCAAAAGTTTTAAATTTAAAATGTCCAATAGAAATGTTATTTGATATCAGTCCAGATTATCATAATCTCAAGGTGTTTGGGTGTTTATGTTTTCCATATATTAGACCCTATAATGCTCATAAATTAAATTTTAGGTCATCTCCATGTACCTTCTTAGGCTATGCTGCTAATAAAAAGGGATATAAATGCTTAGACAAAAATGACAAAATATTTATTTCAAGACACGTGGTTTTCAATGAAAAGATTTTCCCCTTTAAAGAAACAAATATTAAATCCACTAGTAAAGTGTATAACACAAAAGAATCTTTGCCACCAATACATATTCCACCATTTGAGATGTTACAACCTCAGGGAGAATCTATTCTGGGCAGTATCAATCATCAAGTAGCCAATTCTAACTCTCAGTGCACTGAATTCAGACTTGAACCAGCTGATGATCAAACTGAGTCACCTAGTGTACCTGATCAATCATCTCAACAAAGAGCAAGTGTACAACTTACTTCTCATCAAAGACAAGATAGCTCACAAAGCACTGATATGGATACTCAATCAGAAATAGAGAGAACCAGTTAACGACAAACTACAAATAGAACTAGACATCACATGGTGACCAGATCAAAAAGTGGCATATTCAAACCAAAGATTTTTAATGCAGTTCTAGATGCAAAAGAACCAAACACACATGATCAGGCCATGCAAAAAAAGGAAAGTGGCCATGATTGAAGAATATGAGGCCCTGATGAGAAATAAGACATGGAATCTTGTTCCCAAGCCAAGAAGCAAAAATATTGTTGGCTACAAGTGGACTTACAAGTTAAAAAGGAATGCAGATGGTTCAATTTCTAAGTATAAGGCAAGATTAGTAGCTAAAGGCCATTCACAACAGAGTTGTTTTGATTTTAATGGAACTTTTTCACATGTTGTGAAGCCTACTACCATTACAATTGTTATTACAATTGCCTTATACAGAAATTGGAGCATAAAACAATTAGATGTAAATAATGCCTTTTTAAATGGTGTTTTACGGGAAGAATTTTACATGGAGCAGCCACATGGTTTCAAGCAAAAAGGGAAGGAGGATCATGTGTGCAAATTACATAAAGCAATCTATGGTTTGAAACAAGCACCAAGAGTATGGTTTGAAAAGCTAAAGGAAAAATGATCAGATTGGGTTACTACCCAATGAATCTGGTAACTCTCTATTTACAAAATTCAATAATAATATAATAATGTATGTGTTAATATATGGTTGATGACTTTGTTATTACAGGTAACAGTGAGCTGGAAATCAATAATTTGATAAAGCATTTAAATCAGGAATTCACAATCAAGGATCTTGGCAATCTAAATTATTTCCTGGGCATAGAAGTAAAAAGGATATCCAACACATCAATTCAACTGAATCAAAGGAAGTATATATCAAAAATTCTGCATAAAGCCAAAATGAACCAAGCTAATCCAATTTCCACTCCAATGATCAGTAATATACATCTTTCTAAATATAATGGGGAAGCTAGACAAAATGATAGTTGGTACAGAAGCATTGTTGGTGCACTTCAATATGCAACTATCACTAGACCAGATATCAGTTATAGTGTAAATAAAGCAAGTCAGTGTATGCAAAATCCAACAGATGTTCACTGGAAAGTAGTGAAAAGAATATTAAGATATCTCAATGGAACTCAAAATTTTGGTCTAACACTTGAAGCAAGCAAGACTATCAGTATCAATGGCTATGCTGATGAAGACTGGGCTATAAATCCAGATGATAGAAGGTCAACAATAGGATACTGCATATACTTAGGATAGAACCCTATATCTTGGTGTTCAAAAAATCAAGCTGCAGTCTCAAGGTTGAGCATAGAGGCTGAATTTAGAAGTGTAGCAAACGCTACAGCTGAGATTATGTAGATTAAGTCCCTACTGGGTGAACTACAAGTCAAAACAGAGAGAAAAACAACTATTTGGTGTGATAATTTAAGCACAACACACCTTACAGCTAACCCCATATTACATGCAAGAACAAAGCATATTGAATTGGACCTTTATTTTGTTCGTGTGCAAGTAACCAGAGGAAAATTAAACGTAAACCACATACCTTCTACTTACCAGACTGCAGATATTCTGACCAAACCTCTTTCAAAGGCAAGCTTCACCCGGTTCAGAGAAAGACTGAAAGTTGAAAGCTTTGACAATAGTCCTCAAACTACGAAGCAGAAGATCAGCAAAGATAATAACTTTCAGGAAGATTCCAAGCTTTCAAGCAAGAATAACTAATGAGGAAAGATTGCAGTCGAAATCTCTGCTCAAAGCCTAAATCAAAATTTTCTAGTGCTCCTCAGCCTGAGATCTCTTATTAGAGTGATGTGCCCTCAGATTCATACTTATTTTCAAATTATTCAGCCGAATTTCAAAGAATTAATGCTCGAATTGATCTAATGAGAATTTGGGAATGAATCGCCACAATCCTAGTCGAAGTAGGGTTTGAGGGGGAGTATTGGAATGACTCAGAGAACCGGCTACGTATATATCAATGTGTATAAAGCATCATGTGATCTCAGCCCTTCATTATCGATCTCAACGGCTGCAAATAAGGTTTTCTTAATAAAAGGGGTTACGGGTATGGGCCTTAGAGACCGAAGCCCAATAGCTTAATTTCTATATAAATAGCAATGTATCGGTTGTACAAAATGTACGTATCATTGTATTTAGTAATTTGATCATCTGTATGAATCAGATTTATCAATAAAACAAAATTTTACTTTTAGATTCAAATACAATATCATTTCATCATAAATTTGCATATCCTTCATACAAGTCTGTTTTCAATACTAAAAAACTAGCACACAAAACTTGCCCTTCAATTCCACTCTCAGCTAGAGATCAAAATTCCCAGCACTAGAAACAAACAATTCATTAACACTGAAGATGCATATACATACAAAACACTGACCAAAGGGATGCCACGAAAAATGAAAGGTCACTTAAATGCAATTACAATAAATTGTAAACACATCAAAGTATTTAAAGCGAAAATTGAAGGGTAATGCAGATGCGGTGTAGATGCGATTACAAAACACTGACCAAAGGCATACACCTTCCCATCGCCATCGTTTCTGCCTTCAACCTTAATGTCACCGTCGTTGAGTCGAATCACGATTTTGTTTTTTTAATCTGTGGCTGCGCATTGGTATAGTGGCGAGTGGAAGACGGTGCCTAAATTTTGACGAGGCCAAAGCCATTGCTTTTGCCTTTGGTAAAGGGTCGACGCTATGTATAGAGATCGCAAAGGTCTAAAGGAGTGATTTGGGGATGTGGAAGAGAGAGAATCGAGGAAGAGGGAAAAAATGGAACGAAAGGAAGAGGAAAATAATTTGGGGATAAAGCAGAATGAATATAAATGTAGAAGCCCGCTTATTTTTTTAAACATAACAGAGCCAGTTCTAATCTAAATAAAAGAAACTAAAACAAACAATAACACACTTTAATAAAGTGTTAACTGTTAGCGTTATAAAAAGCAACTTTTCTTGTATGTAGATATGTAAAAAAACATTAATACATACTTATATACATATAAAATTAACATTAAACGAACATATAAATTTGTGATATAATTCTAACATACTCGCATATAATGGCATAATTGAATACATATATTAATTGATATAAATTGGATGTTACCTAAATCATGGTTCTGGTGTAACACCTTGAATGTTGAGTCGAAGAACCTCTTTGAATTAGATCCAATCTCTTCCAAAAAGCTACTAATTAAAGAGATCACCACACTTTTAATTTAATTCGATTTGATTTGATTTTGGTTGAAAATGAAGAGGAGAAAGTGCCTATAATTTGAGGACAAAATGGGGATATGGAGGCCACAGAGGTAAAAATTTAAAATGAAGGAGGATTGGTTTATATAAGAAAAGAAAAGGAGATAAAGGAGGAGATACAGATTTCGTGTTTACCTTTACTTTCTCCACCAATTCAAACCCATATTTCTAAAAATATCACTCCCCTTCTACATGCATTTCCAAACCCAATCAGTAATTGGATATTTTAAATCCAATTCAAATGTATATCATCATATATCAGTACCTACAACATGAATTTTATATACACACTATATTCGATACTAAGTTAGATATGTCAAATAAAATTTTATAATTAATATTTCATAAATATTAATTAATATAATTAATTTATAACAAGTACAGTTCAATTAATTCATGTGGTATTCAGAGTATTCAGCATTGCGGTTGTGTGATTCATAGGTGTAAAATAAGTCAGCAATTAATATCGAACAATTCGAATATTAACGTTCACGTGTAATATTAGCTAGTGGCCAAATTTATCTCTTATACAATTTTGGTAAAATCCAAATTTACTATTTTAAGCAATCACTAATAGTGATACTTATTACGCTAATTTTCTTTATCAAACTATATCACGTTAGGACTTATGGAATTTTTATTGATCAAAATTTCAATATTGTCCACATTCAACTTGCATAATCCAAACACAAAGTCCTTAGTTTAATAATAACAATTATTATTGAACAAGCTGCTCTGGGTGAAGACTTTGAATTTGAGTTAACTACAATTGACCGTGACACTAACCCCATATAATTGGGAAGAAAAATTCTCTACTGAATAGTGTTTCACTTCCAATACTTCACTCAGACCCAACTATAGTCGTTCAATGGACGTTGCGCTATGATTTAACTATAATCAAAGTGAAGTGTCCATATGGAAGGTCAATAGTGTTCTCAAGTTTCGAGAACTATGTAATATTGTTACTTAGATATTCTCTATTTGATCTTAGTTATATTAAACGACGGGAAACAATCGAGTGAGTCATTACATAGTTATCCAATAAATATCGTATATAACCCCTTGGTGCTCCAGTAGCAATGAGAAATAGACAACCAACCATTTGGAGAGCGTTACGTACTCTAGTCTAAAAGGATGTATCGATATCCAGTCTCGATACATCTTAACTAGGAATATTTAAAACAATACGTTTAGTTCTATTGTGATCTCATGCTTATAACATATTGTAATTACTATCACAAGACATACCATTGATGGATTTTCTATTAAATATACTTAAATTATTTATGTAACACATTATAACAAGTATATAATAGAAAGGAAAACATCTTTTATTTCGAACGAGATTTGATTACAGAGTTAATAATTTACAATAAATTACAGAATTGCCCTCTGACATACCCCTAACTCCATTAGTCTCCCACTTGCACTTAAAGCCAATTATGGAATCTCAGTCTTATTCTTTCGATCAGTTTGATGAGAACTGATGGAATTGGACCCTTCGTAAATGAATCTGCCGTGTTGTTTTAATTATCTACTATGTCAATCAACTCTCTCCGATGTTGATAAATTACCTTTATCATGTAGAACTATTCGGTGTGTGTTTCTCGACTTCTAATGAGCTCTTACCATGACATTGTTACCTTATAACAATGATGTGGTATTCTCAATACTTGGAATCGTCTCTAGTTCAGTTATAAATTTGCGCAATTATATTTATACATTGCTTTTATTATGGCGATATTAAAGACGGCGTACTTTGCCTTTTCGTCAAATTAACCACAACCTTTTCATTTGGAACATTTATAATTTAAAGCTCCTTAACTAAGGTTTGAACATGAATTTAATATTGGTACATTGTACTCGATGTCTCTTATGAAGTACGAGTCTGAATACTTCTTCATAAGAACATTGTTTTCTATAAACAATTGTTTAGTATTTTGTAATACTCAAGAATACGCTTAATTACCATTTAGCAACCCTAATTCGAATCTTTTATTTTCTTTGTGAATCAAATACATAATCTAAATACAATAATGTAAACAATTCAACATGTATGATAATTCTTATTGCTAATGCATAAGGAATCTATATTACACATTCCATATTAACCATTTTTGTAACAACTCACTTTTCTAAACAGTTTAAATGGACAATTAACCACACATGATCCACTCAAATTGAACGGAAAGGCGGATAGTTTGGGGAAAGATAGAAGAAAGAAAGAAGAAGTAAGAAGAGAGAGAAGGTAAGAAGAAAACTAAACAACACAGAATCTCACAGTGGAACGAACAATCTATAATATACAACAAATCTTTACACAAAACAAAATTTTAATGTATGCATATACAGACATCAATCAGAGTATACTAACATATTTCAGCCCAAACAATTATAACAGCATGTCCTTACAATTGCTGATATATACAAAAATGAATGCAGCAGAAAATAACCATATACGTGAATATGTCTCTAGGCCTCCAGCTCGTCTCCTGAAGCTCCAAGCATCCAATCTAAATCTGTAATATGCTCGATCTGACCTAAGCATTATAATAAAATAATACCCGAGTCAGTCTGGAAAACCAATGTGAGATAAAACACCTAACTAGATTTTAAAGTTATAAAAAGCCTTTGAAAATCAAAAGTATCTCGTAAGACCGCGTCGCTCATAAACACGGACAAGTTTTTACCTTACGATAACCAAACCATTTCATATGAAAATCCAGTGATATTATAATAGTGTCTAAGATACAAATACATATTAATCATAGCCGAAATTGTAACATTAATTAAATTCCAACATAATAGGTATAAAACTAAAACCGTAAAGGCACTTATTTGAGAATGGATTCCATATAATGACTGGGCTATTGGG
Source organism: Allium fistulosum (assembly GCA_030737815.1). Lineage (NCBI taxonomy): Eukaryota > Viridiplantae > Streptophyta > Magnoliopsida > Asparagales > Amaryllidaceae > Allium > Allium fistulosum. The sequence continues at coordinate 1,264,045,936 of CM060901.1, read as the reverse complement.
TACCACCGTCACGGTGCATCTCTAGATAAAATAACACCGATGACCTCGTCAGGATCCCCTGCCAACACAGAACCGGCCTACCACTTGACTAGTAGTACCGAATATGATCACCCCTCCGTTAATGGGCCCCGAAGCATACAAATGAGAGATAATATCGACTCTAGATAGGAATGATCATACCATACTTGGGAGCGACCCACTTAGCCCTGCTACATCTCCCCTGTATTAGTCATTCTCGATTGATGAGGCTTGAGGCTACGTTTTACCTTTTATATAGCACTTCCCACTTGGAATGCTAACACTTCCCTCTAGGCAACGCTACAATGCAGCATTCATCCATACAAGTTCATTCTAGGACTAAACGAAACACTTGAGAGCTCCGTCTTCAATTCCATCATCTTCAAGATGTCTTCACTTTGAAACACTTAGGTTTGATCGAAGTGGTTTTCGGATAACATATCTGATCCTGGTCTTTTCGAAACAACATTCGATAATTTTCAGTAAACTCGATCTCGGTTCTGTAGGAAATAAAAAGTCAAAGATAAGAGCATAGATCACCTTCTAATCATTAGTGGGCGGATTTCCTTATGATTTATCCTAGGAGAACGAAACGAGATTTATATGCACAGTACAACATTATCGGAGATGACTATGCCATATAACTCAAGTGTTTCTCCTAGATATTTCCAAAGTTACGGTTTGGGTCCATATTTGATAGTCGATTATTTAATTATCAAATAAACAAATATTCATATCAGGGATTTATTTCAAAACGAAAAAAACCCACATTGGTTAAGCACATAAATAACCACTAGCCTCCTTAATTAATCTTTTCATCAATTAAAATCACTTTGTAATATTTGTATCAAAATCCTTTTACAAAGATATATATCCACAATCCCTATTTTTCAATACTTGGAAAATATCTATATACTTATCTTAACGGTATAAGTATATTCACAAAACGGAGGAAAAATATTCTCTTTTTACACATTTCCAAGGCCCTTTGTAAATTCCTTTATAATCTCTAAAAACCATTTATACACGTGTCTAAATCATTTCTCAAATCATTTATTATAAATCCATAAAACTAATTATAAACTCCTCTTATTAAACAATAAACCCATTTCTAAAATTCGTTTATAAATATCTAATCATTTACAAAACTCTTTTTACACATTGTAAACAATTTCTTTTTGTCTCCCAAACCTTTTGATTCCTTTTTTACCAAATTCTATAACCATTTATAAACTTCTTTCTATACATTGTAAATATTCTTCCTTGTTATTACTTTGTAAATAGTATTAATTACTTTCTAAAACATTATTAATAAATCCTTATTATTAATTTCAAGCCATATTTATTTTTAGAATAATTAACTTTCCAAAATATTGATAAATAACTTTTAAACAACATTAAGTATAAATGAAAAACCTTTTACAATATTAAAATAAAAATAATCTTAAAATAATATAAGGTATAAAAATTCTTAAAACAATATTAAATATAAGTAAATAACTTTAAGACTATATTAAATATAAATAAATAACTTTAAAACAATATTAAATATAATAAATAATCTTTAAAACAATATTAAATATAACCTTTAAAAATATTTCTACTAGCTTAGAAATGCAAGATAATAAGGTTGGAGTAAAATAGAAATTTAATCCCTTTTAAAACAAAATATTTTCGAAACCCAAATTCAGATTTTAATATCATCTCCTGTCTCAAAATTTAACTCCAACTCCAATAACAATTTATAGTATTTTTAGAATACTACTTTGAGGCCAATAGCTAACTAACTCTTAACCAATATCGATATTGATTTTCTATTACTACTGGGTTTCAGTTTTGAACATAAACAATGTCATAACCAATAGTGTCCATAAATTAAGTTTCATATCCAATAATTCATATAACATGAATTTTATTGGAAATAATCAACAGTGGTGAGGAATCTTGTTGGATCCCTCCAACCTACTCCCCTACATCACAAACAATATATATAAATTATATAATCCGGGTATCCGCTATTAGGCGAGAATATATAAAAGGTCATCCGCTCTAGGGGCGGGAATAAATCCAAACCAACCGATAAAAACAAGAAATCATCCAAACATCCAATCAACAACTTTTATCGACTATATAATATTTCTAGTTAACCAAAAAGGTGAGATTAACTCACCGAAATTTCTGTTGTTGCTGAGGCGTTTCTGAGTCGTCTGAATTCGAACGACATTCGAATTTAGCATAAAATTCAACATGCTCCAATTGTCACCAATTCAATTCCAAAGAGTAGTATTCTTCGGTACAAACGTAACGCAAAAATCCGCGTTTAATTTGGACCTAAAACGAATAAGATATTCAAGTTTTTAAGTCATCGATTTTAAAATTATAACTAAACAAAATAATTACAATTTAATTACCAATTACCCCTTTAATTAAACACTTACCCTCTCTTCCTCACTCGTACTCGAACAGGAGCACAACAAGCACAAACCATGGCCGCGAGTTCCTTCATGCCGTCGCGACCTTCTGCACGCCGCCGCCACCATCGCCGATCGCACATTGCTCCCAGCTCGGCGCCGCCACACCAAGTACGTTCGCCCGAACAAACAAACCCAACGCCCACGTCCACCTCACAACTGTCGCTGCCACAGGCCTCACTACGCCACCAAACTTCACCAGCACAGAGCCCTCGACACGCTATACGCTTTCTCTTCAGAACCCCTCGCCTGCAAGCACCTAGAATCATCGCAATAACCAAAAGTTGTTACCGACATTCAACTATGAACTGCGACCACCACGCGATGATTGAGGACGATCTAATTGTCCAATAGGTCGAGCTCGATGTCCGCAACATTTCTCTAGTTGACGACGTGACTTGAAACTACCTCGAGTGGCTCCGATGGACGAGAGCCGTAGGATGAGGGGAAGTTTAAATTTGAAACATTTGAACCAATTTTTCTGATTTGGGCGCAATTTTTAAATGGGGATGGGTATGGCTTAGGTATAGGAAAGGTATGGTGTGGATAGTGGGAAGGTATGGGTTGGTTATGGTGTGTGTGTGTGTCTATATATATATATATATATATATATATATATATATATATATAAATGAAAATATCCAACTTTAAATGTCCGAAAATCTTGAACTCCAAACGAGGCATGCCACCTGGCGACCTATATGTAACATCTCTATTTCGAACACAATGGAACTAGTCTCGAGACCTAATTCGATCATATGGAAGATAGCTTTTCAAACCCAATCATATTATATAAATTTCTATAATTAATTTCTAACCGTTTCGAGCTCGCATGACCAAATTATACATCCGATCGCCATGAAAATCGTTGGCATACAATAACTCGTTATTGTATGCCCAATAAAACTAGTTCGTCGAAATCCAAGACAATGCCTCGGAAGGCTATTTTCAAAGGTTAAATTAAACGAACTATTATTAAAACAAATTTAGTCACTTCAATATTATAACTTAAAGTTTACTATCTTCATTCCTATTTAAATAGAATTTAAATCAACCTTCGAAATCATTTTTATTCATATTTATAATCACTCAACAACCAATGAGAACATGTATGTAAAAAGTAATATCAATATATAATATAGCCTATACAATAACCATATGCAAATGTAGCAAATGCAATCATAGAACCACCAAATATGTACCCATTCAATTAATTCATAGCCATATCAATTTTACATTTTTAGTGTCAACATTTAATTTATTAAAGCCCGTACGATGTACATATATCATTCGTACGCAAAACCATACCTAATAGCTCGCTCGATCACACAATTTCACTTTCAAACTAGTATCGTTCAGAAGACCACTCTAGTGCAGACTCAGATCCGGTTCCTTGATTAGAAACCACCAATCTCCTTGCATAGCCATATACTTTGATAAAGAATTCTAGAATCAATCAGAAATCCATATCCAATGTCCGCCGTCGAGAATCGAGTGAAAAATTCTAACTCGAACCGATGTAAATCATCTTGAAATCATGTACTTAAATCTTGATCAACAGTTATGCGAATAAAATAATATACGTGCAACTTATGCATTTATTTCAATTGGTTTCTCATTATTCAGATTCTTTTATTTACATTCATTTATTACTTAGTATATTTCTTTCAATTCTAATGTCACTTAAGAACCATTCCATCAAATTTTATGTTTAACAACATTTCATTCCATACTAAATTCATGTATGAATCATTTCATAAAATTTTACTTAAGTTATAAACATTTTATACAACACTTCTCATGTTCGTCATCACTTCACAACTTAAGTTCATATTCGTTTTAAATCAAAGTCAATTTCATTATTCAATTTTATCAACAACATTCTAAACCATATTCAATTCACTAACTTATTTAATTAGTCCATACCATTGATTCATTTCAAATCACAATCAATTCCATTTCCAAAAATTATTTCATTTAACCTAACTTAGGTTAATTTCTTTCCAAAATTCATTTTATTCAACTTAGGTTAAATTACATCTAAATTTAGCATTTCTTAATAATTTATATTCAATAAATCTAAAAATTTGCTTTAACTTACTAATTCTCAAAATTTATAAGTTATAAAACTTATTTTCTCATATTTTCATAAAACACTTAAATGAAAATTACCTTGTTCTTATTTATTTCAAATTATTTTGAAACAATAATACAAATAATTTCTTTGTATTCCAAATCATACTTTTGAATTTTAAATCAAAACTAGTTTTACCAAAACAAAATTCCAATGGTAGCAATTCCTCTCTTGGAAACCTGAAAGAATGTTGATGATGCTGCAGTCATCATCGAAATTATTTTCCAGTGACCGAAGTGAGTTCAATGCTTTCTATCTCTTTTAAATTCCATTTTAAATTATTTTCATTCAAAAATATTTTCCAAATAATATTATTATTATTCCAAAACTTTGAAAAACAATTTTCAAAACCAACGGGATTTAAATTCTCAAATTCTCAGCTTCTAAATCCTTTTTATTTACAAATCATATTTATCAATTTTCTTTATAATTTCACCATGGTTATATAAAACCATTTCTTAATTGTTTATCTTTGTTTACATTACAGTAATAACAATTTTTATCAGAGCACAACAACAACAAATGATAATAATAAAATGTTATCATTCTCTAACAACCAAACACTCCATATACACTATAATAACTTCTGAAAAGTTATTTCTTTATATATGAAATATAATCAAAGTAAATTATTTCATTTACCTAATTTCAAAACAATACCGTGTCAAATTGCTCTATTTAAGTGTTTAGAGATCGCTATCAATAAAGTTAATTACTCGTATTGACCAGAATCCATAAGCCACTCAACAGATCAACCAACACAATATAAAACATTTTTATATTAATAAAAAATACATGCTCATATATATACACTCAAACTCATTCTAGGGTGCTACTGACCCCATCTTTAATGAGTTACCCCACCAAAGCCAAGGTTCTCGCTTAAACTTACGCTTTGATACCAAGCCGCAACAACCCACTTTTCCGAACAGTTTAAGTGGGCAATTAACCACCCATGATCCACTCAAATTGAACGGAAAGGCGGATGTTTAGGGGAAAGAAAGAAGAAAGAAAGAAGAAGAAAGAAGAGAGAGAAGATAAGAAGAAAACCAAACAACACAGAATCGTACAGCGGAACGAATAATCTATAATATACAACAAATCTTTACATAAAACAAAACTATATTGTATGTATATACGGACCTCAATAAGAGTATATTAACCTATTTCAGCCCGAACAGTTATAACATCCTGTCCTTACAATTGCTGATAAATACAAAAACGAATATAGCGGAAAATAACCATATACGTGAATACGTCTCTAGGCCTCTAGCTCGTCTCCTGAAGCTCTAAGCATCCAATCTAAATATGTAATATGCTCAATCTGACCCTAGCATAATAATAAAATAACACCCGAGTCAGTCTGGAAAACTAGAAACTAGATTTTAAAGTTATAAAAAGCCTATGAAAATCGAAAGTATCTCGTAAGACCACGCCGCTCATAAACACGAACGGGTTTTTACCTTACGATAACCAAACCATTTCATATGAAAATCCAATGATATTATAATAGTGTCTAAGATACATATATTTATTAATCATAGCTGAAATTGTTACATTAATTAAATTTCAGCATAATAGGTATACAAATAAAACCGTAAAGGCACATATTTGAGAATGAATTCCATATAATGGTTGGGCTACCGGGGTACCGCCCGTCATGGTGCATCTCTAGATAAATAATACAAAGGACCTCGCCAAGATCCCCTGCCAACGTAGAACCGGCCTATCACTTGACTAGTAGTACCGACTATGATCACCCCTCCATTAATGGGTCCTAAAGCATACAAATGAGAGATAATATCCACTTTAGACAGGGATGATCATACCCTACTTAGGAGCGACCCACTTAGTCATGTTGCATCTCGCTTGTTTTAGTCATTCCCCATTGATGAGGCTTGAGTCTACGTTTTACCTTTTATATAGCACTTCCCACTTGGAATACTAACACTGCCATCTAGGCAACACTACAATGCCAGCATTCATCCATACAAGTTCATTCTGGGACTGAACGAAACACCTGAGAGCTCCGTCTTCAATTACATCATCTTTAAGATGTCCTCACTTCGAAATGCGTAGGTAGATCGAAGTGGTTTTCGAATAACATATCTGATCTCGGTCTCTTCGAAACAACATTCGATAATTTCCAGTAAACTCAATGCCGGTTTTGTAGGAAATAAATAGTCAAAGGTAAAAACGGAGATCACCTCGTAACTATTAGTGGGCGGATTTCCTTATCATTTGTCCTAGGAGAACGAAACAAGATTTATATGCATAGTACAACATCATCGGAGATGACTATGCCATATAAATCGCGTATTTCTCCTAGATATTTCCAAAGTTATGTCTTAGATCCGTATTTGGTAGTCGGTTATATAACTATCAAATAAACAAATATTCAAATCAGGGTTATTTCAAACGGAAAACAAACCGCATTGGTTAAGCACATAAATAACCACTAGCCTCCTTAATTAATATTTTCATTAATTAAAATTACTTTGTAATATTTGTATCAAAATCCTTTTTCAAAGATATATATCCACAATCCCTATTTTTCAATACTTGAAAAATATTTATATACTTATCTTAACGGTATAAGTATATTCACAAAACGAAGGAAAAATATTCTCTTTTTACACATTTCTAAGGCCCTTATAAATTCCTTTATAATCTCAAAAGCCATTTATACATGTCTCTAAATCATTTATAAATTCTTTATAAATCCATAAAACCAATTATAATCTCCTCTTATTAAAATATAAACTCATTTCTAAAATTCGTTTATAAATATCTAATCATTTACAAAATTCTCTTTACACGTTGTAAACAATTTCTCTTTAAATCTCCCAAACATTTTGATTCCCTTTTTACCAAATTCTAAAACCATTTATAAACTTCTTTCTATACATTGCAAATATTCTTCCTTTAAGCCTCCAACGGTTTTTTAAAACTCTTCTTATAAACCTAAGTTCGTTAATAAAACTCTATTTATAAATCTACAAATATTTATAAATTAAAAACTAACCATTTACTTATAAACCACTATTATATAAGAATATTTAAGAATAATAAACATTTTAAATAAATAATTATTATTAACTTCAAAACTTCTTAAAAATAACATTAAATAATTTCAAGACATTATTAAATAACGATAATAATTAAGCTTTACCATTATTATAAATAGTAGTAACTAATTTCCAAAACATTATTAATAAATCCTTATTTTTAATTTTAAGACATATTTATTTTTAAAGTAATTAACTTTCCAAAATATTAAAATATTGATAAATAACTTTTAAACAACATTAAGTATAAATGAAAATCTTTTACAATATAAAATAAAAACAATCTTAAAATAATATTAAATACAAGTAAATAACTTTAAGACCATATTAAATATAAATAACTAACTTTAAAAATTATTAAATATAATAAATAATCTTTTAACAATATTAAATATAACTTTTAAAAATATTTCTACTGGCTTAGAAAAGCCAGATAATAAGGTTGGAGTAAAATAGAAATTTAATCCCTTTTAAAAACAAAATATTTATGAAACCCAAATTCAGATTTTAAAATCATCTCCTATCTCAAAATTTAACTCCAACTCTAAGGATATATTTTTAAAATACTAATTTGAGGCCAATAGCTAATAAACGCTTAACCAATATCGATATTGATTTTCTATTACTACTGGGTTTCAGTTTTGAACATAAACAATGTCATAACCAATATTGTCTGTAAATCAGGTTTCATATCCAATAATTCATATAACAGAATTTTATTGGAAATAATCAACATTAGCGAGGAATCCCGTTAGATCCCTCCAACCTATCCCCATACATCACAGCGCATATATATTAGCACATATATATGTAAATAAAATCAACAGTGGTGAGGAATCCTGTTGGATCCCTCTAACCCGCCCCCTGCATCACAAACAATATATATATTCATATAATCTGGGTCATCCACTACTAGGTGAGAATATATAAAAGGTCATCCGCTCTAGGGGCGGGAATAAATCCAAACGAACTGATAAAAACAGTAAATCATCCAAACATCCAATCAACAATTTTTATCGACTATATAATATTTCTGGTTAACCAAAAATGTGATATTAACTCACCGAAATTTTCGTTGTTGCCAAGGCGTTTTCGATTCGTCTAAATTCAAACGACGTTCGAATTTAGCGTAAAATTCAACAAGCTCCAATTGTCACCAATTCAATTCCAAAGTGTAGTATTCGTCATCATGAACGTAACACAAAAATCCGGGTTTAATTTGGACCTAAAACGATTAAGATATTCAAGTTTTTAAGTCATCGATTTTAAAATAATTAAATAAACTAATTACAACTTAATTACTAATTACCCCTTTAATTAAACATTTACCCTCTCTTCCTCACTCGTACGCGAACAGGAGCACAGCTAGCACGAACCATAGCCGTGAGTTCCTTCATGCCGTCGCGAGTTCCTTCATGCCGCCGCGAGTTCCTTCTACATGCTGCCGCCATCGCCGATTGCACGTCGCCCCCTGCTCGGCGTCGCCACGCCAAATGCCGCCGCCGCTTGCCCAAACAACCAAACCCAACGCCCACGTCCACCTCATAACTACCGCTGCTACAGGCCACGCCGCACCACCAAACTTCACCAGCGCAGAGCCCTTGGCGCCCTCTATCCTTTCTCTTTAAAACTTCTCTCCTACAAGAGCCTAGAATCGCCGCAGTAACCCAAAGTTGATGTCGACGTTCAACTATGAACTGCGGCCACCACGCGATGGTTGAGGACCATCCAACCGTCCAATAGGTCGAGATCGACGTTCGCAACATTTCTCTAGTTGACAACGTGACCTAAAATTGCCTCGAGTGGCTCCGATGGACGAGAGCCGTAGGATGAGGGAAAGTTTAAATTTGAAACATTTGAACCAATTTTTCTGATTTGGGTGCAAATTTTAAATAGGGACAGGTATGGGAAAGGTATGGTGTGAATAGTGGAAAGGTATGGGTTGGTTATGGTATATATGTATGTATGTATATAAATATATAGGTGTGTGTGTGTGTGTCTTTGTGTGTAAGTGTGTGTATGTGTGTGTGTATATATATATGTATGTATATATATGTATATATATATATATGTATATATGTATATTATATTCGAAAATATCCAACGTTAAACGTCCAAAAATCTCGAACTCCAAACGAGGCATGCTGCCTGACGTCTTATATGTAATACCCCTATTTTGAACACAATGGAACTAGTCTTGAGACCTAATTCAATCATATATTGAAGATAGCTTTTCAAACCCAATCATATTATATAAATTCCTATAATTTATTTCTAAGCGTTTCGAGCTCGCACGACCAAATGATACGTCCGATCGCCATGAAAATCGTTGACATACAATAACTCGCTATTACAGTTCCAATGAAACTGGTTTCGTCAAAATTCGAGACAGTGCTCCAAAGGCTATTTTCACACACTAAATTAAACGAACTATTATAAAATCCAATTTAATAACTTCAATATTATAAATTAAAGTTTACCATCTTCATTCCTATTTAAATAGAATTTAAATCAACCTTCGAAATCGTTTTTATTCATATTAAATTCAGAATTTAATCATTTAAACAGTTCTAAATATTAAATCTAACAATTTAATTATCAAATAAATCACCATATCTGAAATTCAAATTATTCAACTTATAAAATAAAGTTTTCAATATTTAAAACCAATTCAATATTCCAAATTCAAATGACTAAAATTCTGAGTCGTTACAATTTTAATATGGTGTTTGTGCATATCATTTGGGACATTCCCAACACCCTTTTATACTGATTATAAAAGACATTATTTACAAATCTGGGGTCGAGTATTAAAAAACCAAACTAAAATGATTTTAACTTAAGTACGTCATTAGAAATCATAAGTTTGGTGTTTATCTTTGTCGAAATATTCTAGTACCTTTATAGTTCTTCCTTACAGGCACATGTTTCCTCTACATTTTGACTGGAAATCAAACTAATTGATATTTAAGTACTTGTACAACTCCGTTGCTTATCGAACGATACTTTCGTATTAGTTCTTGATCCTATCCGAAACTCACAAACTCAATATCGCACCCATTAACTTCGAGAAAGTTTGGTTTTTATGTGTAAACAGTCTATTCTAAAATTTATAAAAGCGCCCTTTAAGTGAAAATACTTACAAATAAAATTGCTTTCCAAACAAAAAAATTTCTAAAATAAAATACACTACCTTGATAAAAAATTCTCTTAAATAAATGTTTTATTGCATTCTTTACTTCAAAATGACACTTATTTTGAGAAAATAATTCCTTTAAAATAAAATAAAATATCTCTTTGTGGGAATGACCTTCCTATACAGTATCCTTATCCTTAAAATAAACCTTCTCTGAACAATACAATATTCACTGTAAATAATGTTTCAATAAAATGTTTTTTCTTTAAAATAAGGGTTCTCACTAGATATTCCTCAACAAAGTACTTTTAACAAAAACACTTTGAATCTTTTAATATCATTAAAATAGTTTTCTTAAAATAGTTTTCTCCCTCAAAACATCTTTTCAAACAAATACTCCTCAAACCTTTCGGTATATATTTTAAAATATCTATTAACCAAAAATATTCTCTTCCAAAATGTCCTTAACAAAATATTTTTTCAAAGTACTCCAAATCATATTGAGGATACAAAAATACTTTTAGCATATACCATTTTCAAAGGATGTTCTTAATAAAAACAATTTTAGGTAAGATGTTCTTATTAAATTGTTTCATTCAAAGCATTTCTAAATCATAATGGTACAACGAAAAACATTCCAAAAGATGTTTTAAAAAAACAAGCAAATCTTCCCATGCTAATATGTTTTTTAAACATTGAATTCAACTTCCAATATCTAACTAAAGCACATTTTTACTAAATTACTTCCAAATAAAATACTTTTACAATATTTATTCTTTATTACAATAATATCTTCATATAAATATTTTATTTCCCCAAATCAAACACTTTATTTCTCAAAAGGAATTCAACAAATAACTTTTTGTTCAAAAGTAAACATTTTCCCCTTTTAATAAAATATCTTTAAAATCATAAATGTACACTTCATAAATTTTCCAAATAAACATTATTCACATAAAAATAAAACTGGTTTCATCTTATTAAGATCAGGTTTTAATTAATTTAACATCGAGTGTGTGCCACTCGGATTATAAACAGCACTTAACCCCTTTTATAAGTGTTCATCCTACCATACTCCTACTTTATTTATTTTCCACAGAAAGGCCATCATAATAAACATCGTTTTAAGGTGAGGTAGCAGTGGTTAAACAATCAACCTATATGCACAAAGCATATAATTGTCAATCAAAATGCTCTCTCTTTTATTCTGACCAAACCTAAAGTATGAATTGAACTACCCTAACTGGTTTAAACCTACCTATGGCTTAGGGAATCGCTAAACCTAAGCTTCGATACCAATTGTGATGATCCGCTATTTTTAACATCTAAAAATAATTGTAAATGTCGACAAAAGACGCTTACAACTAATTTCAAATGTTAAAGATAATGGACCATGGGTATATAAAAACTAAAAAGTCCAAAATAATGAACATAAAGAGGGAAATCTCATAGTGCAATTTAAAAATCAACACACACACTCACTTCAATAATTAAAAAATTCTCAAATAAAATACATCACATAATTTATACATTTCATTACATCAATTATTAAACAACATCTTTACGCAAACTTTTGGTTCGACCGTGAACTTCCAAAATTTCCATTTATATGGGACGTGGAAAAAAAATGTTAATATATAATTAATTTAAACAAATGAATATATCTTAATTTATTGTATATCATATCTAGAGATTTATGAATTTTAAGATTATGATTAAACTATGAATAAATGATACAAATATCAAAACGAAAATGGCTTTACATGTTGGAAACAAATTAATTAGTGGATTTTGATCAATTAATTTATACAAATGAATATATCTTGATTTATTGTATACCATATCTGGAGATTTATGAATTTCAAGGTTATGCATTAAACTGTGAATAAATGAAACAAATATCAAAACGTATATGAATGAGAAACTTAATGAGTGCAAAAATAGATTTAAGGGAAGAGGAATGAAATGTTGGAAAGTGGAATTAATAAGCATTAATTTGCATTAATTCAATAACGCCGTTATTATATCAATTCACTACACCATCAGGCAAGTGGCTGATATAACATTATACAATTATAAGAATAAACGCATAGCAAAATTAAGGGCATCAACCATACAACATTATACAATAATTGGTAGCAACCATATAACGTTATACAATTCTGTTTATAAATTGAAAAATATAACATGTTATATGTATTGCAATGATATCGCTCAATTAACTTTTCAATAAAAAACCTATTAGAGTATTTATGGCCATTAGATATCACTTGGTAGCATATACTATGTATAACGTTACATGATATTTGACCATATTAGTCGGCTAAGATTTCTCTATACTATAACTTTTTTCCCACCCTAATCCAAAAATTTCTAAATCAACGAATGAGTTAAGATACTACAAATGAGTTAAAATAGACGTGGCATGCTTATCCATAACCCTTAATCGGTCCAACATAGAAATATTCAAACTTCATAACATAAATATAACATTATAGAAATATATATCAAATCCTATGAATGCCACTCACTCTATCCATCCACATTCACATCTCTTTCCACCCCTATTCCTTTTCACTTCTCTCTCCTGTCATCTCCATTCAGATCTCTCACCATCCCGTTTCTTTTTGGACATGCTTCATTGAGTTGCTCGCCATCATTAATCTCCGATATCATAGCTTCAGGTTTGTGTAATTATACCACTAAAACTATGTTTTACACTATAGCCTTATCTTGCACTTATATATTTAAATCTTATTCTACATGAACAAAAAAATCGCCTCTGCAAATGCAACTTCTACACTTCTGTTTTATATTAAAAAGGTAAATCACATGTTATTTACGGACATAAAAATCAATTAATCGATGAAAATTTATTCTTTTTCCATGTTATTTTTTATTTTTAAATATATTTCCATCTTATTCTACAGAGAAAAAAAATCATTTCTATGACTGCAACTTCTATACTTTTGTTTTATATTAAAAAGGCAATTTGCACTTTTTAGAATCTGTTTGTATTGCTTTTTTAAGTGCATTGCTCTATGTATTCTCAAAATAATGTCATGATTACATGTTATTTACGGATATAAAATCAACTGATCGATGAAAATTTATTCTTTTTTTATGTTGTTTTTTATTTTTATATATGCATAAAGATTACGCTTCTTATAAAAAATGTTCAAAAGTACATGTCAGCCATCACATTATTATGACTTTAATCTATATATTAAACAATAAATTTCAGCATACAACATAATTTATCAGCCAACCATTTGATATCAAACACTCTGACAAGCAAAGATCGACTCAAAAAGACGATATATCTTTAAAAGCATCTTCAACGAAAGATGGTGTACATGTCCAGAAATCAACAAATGATGATAAAAAATCCTCCTCAAAAGGTGATTATGGCTGGGATGATAAATTTACTTCTGAAGTGGTAAGTGATGTATCATTCAAAAAATTTGAAAAAATAATATACAGAAATTTTATTATCTAATCGGTTTTCTTTTCCTGTTTTTGCTATCAGCGTAAACTTCCATAAAAGCGTCTCTATAGATATTACCAAATGTTACTATCACTTAAAAAATATGATCTACCAACTATACTTTTTTACAAATTCAATACGCTCTCCTACATATATTACCAAACTTAGTACCACTTAAATATATGATCTAACAATTAAACTTCCTATACATTATTGCTTTTTATTAATGGATAAAAGAAACAAAAATTCAATCTAACAAAAAATTAAATGTTCCAACTTAGAAGTGAAATTCAAATTGACTACACATGATTCCAATGCAAAAACATAGCTACATATTTAAGAAAATTATTTCTTTTAAATCTGTTAAACACATATAATTTGTAAAAAAATCAATTCGCGAAGCATGTGCCATCGTGATGTAAAATAAAATACATCACATAATTTATACATTTCATTGCATCAATTATTAAACAACAACTTTATAACTATTATGAAAAATGTATATTGGACCATCCCGTGGATATGACTCATTCTAGACCCTTTGCTCCCTCCTTTGCTTCCACCTACAAACCTATAAATCACATATATACATAAAACAAAGGGACAAGGTTTCAACTATGTTTAGAGCCGTGCTAATTTCTATACATCCAAACCCCAAGGAAACCATGGGCTATTGCATAGAAAAAGACTGCCAACGTGACCCTTTAGGGGATCAAGCCCACGTAGCTCTATTTCCTCCTTTTCTCGTACATCCAAGTACTTGTTAGCACATAACAACCATTGCACTCATGCAACCATCGCAATCATCACAACTATTTTAACCATTTCAACCATCACAACCAATGCAACAAGCAGATAGTGGAAGCATAAAACAATATTCGTACTCATACATCAGAATAAATCATTATATGGGCAACAATAACAACAACAACACATTAACCATTAAACATCACAAATAGTTGACAGCAGTCAATGTCAACCCCAATCATTAAATAAGAGAGTAACCATAATACAAATATACTTACATGCATACTAATCATCCATTATAGCAAAGCATCACTAATGTAAGTATAAATCATTAAATGTGTGATAATCACCTCATAATAGTAACACAACATTGATAATAGTTAACCATAATCAACCACCCATCGTCTAGTAGTAAAAATGGTAAATATCGCATCCACGTCCTAATGTCATTCTATCATTGTAAAACAAACAAATATAAAACTCTTAAGTAAATAATTAACTACATACTACATCCATCCAAAACATTATTTTTACAACCATTGTTTTTCACTTACATACAAAATCATCTTATTATTGCTTATTATAAAATAACGTTTACATACACACATACACACACCCCCCCCCCAAAATAATAATTAATCTTTATATAAGTAATAATATACTTTAGGAACAATTTGTATACTTCAATTTCTTTAAATACTTCTAAAGATTGTATTTTAAATCTAAAAAGCAATCTTTGCCAATTGCTTTTCGAAATGATAGTATTGTTATTTACATCAAATATAATATATATTAAAACTTCTTTAATACTTTCCATAACCAATTTATTGCATTTATTCCAAAACAACGGTATTTATTTTAAATCGCCGAAATTCTCTTTTATTTCTATTTACCTCAAAATAGTAGCTATTTTATCCAAAAGCACTCTTGGAAAACATTTCCTTATTATAATCCATAAAATGCCTTTTCATTTTAAAAATAAGACAATAATAATATTTCTTACCATAAACGCCTTAAAAACGATCATTTCGTCATTTATAGAAAACAATACTATTTTCACTGAAATTCATATTATTATTATTTAAGATCTCATTCTACTTTATAAATAATAAACATCCCAAATATCAATTTAAAATTAATTATAGTTATTATTAATGAATTTCCCTAAAAATTCATAAATAATAACCTTACTAAGATCTGTACTTTAATTTTAGTAAAGTTTCTAAATTATCATTATTTATGAAAACCATCCAAAATCTGTACATAACATTATTTCTCATTTATTTATCTAATTTTCTCATTATTATCAAATTATCCCAATTAATTATTTTTCAATCCAAACCAATTATTTAATTCAACTCCCAAAAATACTATAATCAACAATAATTATCCAATCAAGGCACAACATCCAAATATTATAATAACGAAACAATCATCCTTAGAATATGACTTATATCAATAAATATGATTCTCCGTCAACATATATGTATTTTATATTTTGAAATTCAATTAATTAAATTAACCATACCAACGCGCTTTAGCTAAAAGACTCTAAACTCAGCAAACCAAGCACCAAATTGCCAGGAATTCCTCTATGAGTACATGGGAAGAAATCGCATATGAACTAGAGTTTGTATATAAAAGATACTAAGGTTAGAAGATTCAAGGTTTAATTTGAAAATAAAGATAATATTGGGGCCAAAATGGAAAAATTACCTTCTCCTTCTATTGTTCAATCGCAGCTGTATATTTCTGAATGCTAACACCGTCGAAGCAACTTGATATGCCATCGCCTAACCCAAGAGTCGTTTGCCAGCTCCTCCCCTGCTTTGCAACGCCAGCAAGGCCACCTCACTCCAAGCTACGTTGAAAAAAATCACTCATCCCCACCGCAATTAACCCAAACCCTAGTCAAAACTTTTATTGTCACCTTGTTATGAATTAGTCCAGTCCGACTATATGGACCCGGTCATCTTTATCTCGCCTCCATTCTAATGCTATCCATATCGGCCATTGTCACCTCTTTGTCGCTAGTCACTTTGGACGGTTGTGGTTCGTCCATCAATTCCATAACTTCAAGATGATATTCCAGCCAATCACGACTGAATTTTTCCAAACAAATAGCACTATTGCATTCATATCGTCGTGCCGTATTAAATGATACATCGTAAGACATACTTTCGAGCTGATTTGTATTTGTTATATTTTGTGTTTTATAATTAGCAAAGATAATTATAGATTATCTCCATTAGAAGAAGATTATAGGAGGATTTTGGGATTAGTGAAGGAGAAGATGGCTGCCTCGTAGGGTTTTCAAGCATTACTTATATAAGTAATAAGGCAGGTTCAATTGTATGTAACCATTTTGTCCAAAAGTGGTTGTGCACTATACTTAAACACTGCATTGCCTTTATTTCGCAACTCTAACTCTAAATCCATCAAAATTTTATATTAAACTAGTCAGCTTGGAAAGAACTTCGTAACGATTATAAACAAGATACTCAATTCAACCTTTATTAAAAATTCATTTCTAGTTGCTTTAACACTAAAAGTGTCAAATTTGTGAGTCATTATACTCTTCCCCTTAAAAGAATTGTTCTCTCGCAGTTCCCTAAATACAACTTCAGTGGGATTAATAAATCATAATTATTGTTCCAATAACAAAAAATGGAGACATACATCAATCATAAGTTGATTGCTTATCCAGTAATATGTAACGACCATATAACATTAACCATGGTACAATCAAATTCATCCATAAACTAAATTTAAACTCCTATACACACATACTATGGTAACACATACACTTCCTCACTCATGCCACCCATACCATAGTACGTAAAATAACACTTCTTTAATAAGGGTGAGACAATTTAAATACAGATTAATTCATATCGTGCATCTCAATAACTCAACCATAATTGACCGTAACAAAGCTTAGATTGATCAAAACATGCATGTACCAATAAATGAATATACATAATTTAATAATTAGCATAGTTTGTCAATATAAACACACATAATCAAAATAATGTGGTACCATCACCATACTAACCTATCAACTAATAACATGTGTATGTTAATTTCTATGCTAACTACACATCCATCGTAATATGTGTATCCTAAAAACTATTGATGAACCTCCTCATAGTCTCGTCTTTAAGATAACTGGTTACCATCTCATATCTATACCATCCAAAATATCATGTGCGCCTACTTATGGATACATCCTTAAAAAAAGTATGTGAATTCATGGTTACATTCTTCAAATGATTTGTTTGTCCACTTGTGCTACAGCAGCATTGATCCTTGCATCACTTGCGTGTGTTGGATATATGATAACTGTAAGGTCATCTTCTACCACAGATTAATGAAACAATCTTGGTTCTAGGTGATCGAACCCAAGCTACACATATGCTTATAAATTAGATCTTTTCCATGATCCAGGTACATGGATCCCTTCCTCGATCAGGGGTACATGCCCTAATACCTAAATGAGTTTCCTTACATACTTTACTTTACGAGTATACTTCGAAACACTTTGAGCATCAATGTTTACTTTGCATGCATCTTCGAGTCCTTCCTCACTCCATGTGTTTCCAATTCCCATAATAGATTCCATACTCGTTATATTTGCCATAGTAGAAGCCTTCCTCGTTCCACTTTCCATGGTATAACCCATCCTCATTCCACTTTCCATTGTAGAACCCTTCCTTGTATTACTCATGAGCTTCCTTCCTCGAAATCATCCTCGTTTCATTTTCCACACAAGAACCCTTTCTCTCATGCTCATGAGCTCCCTTGCTTGAAATCGTCCTCATTCCATTTTCTATAGTAACTTCTCCATCTATTGACCGAGATAACCCACCCAATATACCAAAGATGGACCTGCTAGCAAGGAGAGTTCCAATACATCTTACAAGCAAAACATTTTTATTTTCAAACCAAAGCTTCCATCTTCCTTTAAAACAAATGATTTTTTTCGTAAAAATACACCAATGATTTATGAGACAATTTCTCCATATATTTCCCATCGTTTTAAAACTATCAAAAATAATTTTTTTGAGAAAACATCGTTTTATTTAAGATACCAGATCGTTCTTTGAAATAGAAACTTTTTGTTTTAATACATTTATGGAAGACAAAAAAATAGGTTTTGAAATACATATTTTAAAATTCTGTATAATGGACCACTCGCCTATCCTTGATTTCTCAGTGGTGTCCATCAAGCCTTCAGTCACTATAAACCTCCATTACTTGTCTTCATGAAACATCTTCACATTTCTTAGTTAAACACGGTATATTCAATTACAATATGTCAAAAAAGTAACCAAGTGAACATGTAAACAACCAAACATGCAGCATCTAATCAAAACAAACAAGCAACAAGCAAACAAACAAATAACTAATCAGCCATAGTATAACAAACAATCAACAACATAATGCAATTAAGAGAAAATGATCCAAACCAGCACGACATATATTAATTAAATAAATAGTCAACAAGTAATAGTTAAAACTAATCATAGTGAAACCGATTATCAATGGCAAACAATAAAAGCAAAAGAAATTAAACCAAATAAGCATTACATTAATCAATAAGTGAACACAAAATAAACAATATAATTCAACAAGGTGTATGCTTTACAAATAACATATCAATGCTAACAACTAAAGCAAAGTAACAACTAAAACAAAAGCAGTCATTGTCCCAATCATCAAAATTGGCAGCCCCTTCTCCGTATCCTAACTCTCTTCATGGAAGGAAATAATAAACAGACGTCCCTACAACTCATTAGGGAAAATCGCACACAATAATCATAAGGGTAACATTGCCATAATGGGTGTAGAGCAAACTCAAAATTCATCTTACCTCGTCTTACACTGCATGTTACAAAGTTTAGTTTTATAGTTCTTAGTTAGAATTTCAAATAAATCATCTTTTTAAAAATTATCTTTTTAACAAACACCTTCAAAGTTTGTTACTAATTCAAATATTTTACATTTTCAACCATTTACTTTTCGAATCAAATCATCCTCATTTTAACAAAATATTCTCCCAAGGTATTATAAACTAGATATTTTATAATACATCATTACTTAATAATATATCTCCAGATATATTCTCAAATAATAATATTCAAATCAGGCCCATTTCAACCAAAACTCTTTACCCAAAAATATTTTTCTTTTCAAAATAAAATTTATCAAAGCATCCTTTAAGTGAAAATTCTTACAACTGAAATCAATTTCGTTTACTCTCGGATTAATGTTTTATCACATTCTTTACTCCAAAAAGAAACTTCTTTTAAGAGAATAATTCCTTTAAAATAAAACATCTCTTTATGGGAATAACCTTCTCGTAAAGTATCTTTAAAATAAACCTTCTCCAAATCACATAATATTCATTATGAAGAATGTCTCAAGAAAATATTCGTTTCTTTAAAATAAAGGTACTCACTAGATATTCCCCAACAAGGTAACAAAAACACTTTAAATCTTTTACTATCATTAAAATAGTTTCCTCCCTCAAAACATCTTTTAACAAATATCCATCAAATCTTTCAGTATATATTTTAGCGTAACTATTAACCAAAAATATTCTCTTCCAAAATGCCTGTCGACGAAATATTTTTACAAAGTACTCCAAATCATAATGAGCATAAAAATAATTTTCAATATATACCTTTTTCAAAGGATGCTCCCCAGTAAAAACAATTTTAGCTAAGATGTTATCATCGAAAATTTCTTTCAAAATAAAATATTTTAAACCAAAACAATCTTTCATAAAAGATTCCTAAATAGAATATTTATGAACAAAAACTTTCTTAAAATCTTCCACTTTTAACAAACATTTCTAAATCATGATGCTATTATAAAAATACATTTTAAAATATGCATTAAATAACTAATTGTTGTGGGCGTTTACGCCCAAGGAGTTTAGCCTTAATAGAATAGTTAGATGAAGGCAAGAGAAGGGTGGAAAGGAACAGAAGCAAGAAGTAAGAAGTTAAGGAAGACAAAGAGGTTGAAAGAGCAGTACCCTCATGATCGGTAGCCTAGATGAACCGAACAATATTCGGTAGTTTAAACACCAATCGGAAGATCCTGTTTGATAGCTTAAACCCCCGAATAGAAGATCCTATTCGGTAGTTTAACCACCAAACAACATTTCCTGCTCAGTGGTCTAATCACCAAACATAATTCCTATTCAGTGGTTTAGGTACCAAACATGAAATGCTGTCAAGTGGAAGCTACCGATCAAGGATACTTGATGTGAGGACCAAACCAGCAGAAGCCAGAGGAGGCCGAACCAAGGAATGAGGTGCAGGAACATGGCCGCCAAGGTGTCCACGTGCATTTCACCTAATCCATCAACCCTGAACAAAGCTTTCTAAGCCAAACCAAACAAGTTATATATGGAATAAAATCTGGATATATTTGAAAATTAATAATCATATCTTTTATGTATGGAAATATCCAAACCGAGCAAGTTATACATGAAATTTTCATGATTTTCCTGAATAACCATGCAACCTCCATACTCCTATAAATATCCAAGCTTCTAGCAGCCATGGGGACAATTTTTGAAAACCTTGACTTCTGCCAAATAGAAACCACTGAACCAAGCTCATAGATTTAAATATATAGCATAAAGTCATTATATTTCACATGGAAACATTTATAGAGGCTCAAATATAAGAAAATGAGTAAAAATGAACAGTGGACATAGGCTTATTGCGGCCGAACCACTATAAGTCTGCGTGTATTTTACTCTTTCTGCATTATATTTCTACTGCATCTGTTATTATAAATTCGATTAGAGGTGTTTGCCCAATTTTTATGCAAACACAAACCAGTTTTTCTACACTAAAATAATTCTTCAAATAATGGATTTAACTTCCAATATCTAATTAAAGCACCTTTTTACTAAAATATTTCCAAATAAAATATTTTGTACAATATTCATCCTTGCAAAAATATCTTCGTAAAAATATTTTATTTCCTCAAATTAAGTACTCTATTTCTCAACAAAAAATTTAACAAATCACCTTTTGTTCTAAAATAAACACTTCCCTTTTTTAATAAATTATCTATAAATAAAAAATGTGTACTTTATAAAATTTTCAAATAAACATTATTCACAAGAAAATAAAATCGATTCCATCTTATTAAGATCGGGCTTTAATTAATTTAACATCGGATGTGTCACTCGGGTTATAACCAATGCTTAACCCCTTTGATAAGTGTTTATCCTACCCCTCTCATGCTTTATTTATTTCCATACAATGGCATCATAAATAAAAATAATTTTAAGGTAAGGTAACAGTGGTTAAACAAGGAACCTATACACATAAAGCATATAATTATCAATCAAAACGCCCTCATTTATTCTAACCCAACCTAAGTTATGAATTAAACTGCCCTAATTGGTTTAAACCTACCCAAGGCTCATTGAATCACTAAACCTAAGCTTTGATACCAATTGTGACGACCTACTATTTTTAACATCTAAAAATAATTATAAACGCTGACAACACTTACAACTATTTCAAATGTTAAAGACAGTGGACCATGGGTATATAAAAATTGAAATTTTTGAAACAATGAACTTAGAAAGGGAAACCTTATGTCAGAATTTAAACACCAACGTATATACAAATATATATACTTCAGCAATGAAATATTTCTCAAATAAAATACATCACATAATTTTTACATTTCCTTACATCAATTATTAAATAACATCTTTATAAATATGATGCAAGAGATATACTGGACCGTCCTGCTGAATGGCTCACTCCAGACCTTTTCTCCTTCATTTGCTTCCACATGCAAAACTTACAAATATACATATATACATATTACAAAAAGAAAAGGTGTCAACTATGCTTTGAGCTGCATCAATTTCTATACAGGAACCGTTGGCTGTTGCATAGAAAAAGAGTACCTACATAGCCTTTTTGGGAGATTAAGCCCATATGGTTCTATTTCATGATCTTCTCCTACATCCAAATACTTATTAGTACATAACAACCATTGTAACCATCGCAACCAATGCAACTATCATAACCAATACAACCAATACAACCAATCCAACAATGCAAATAGATGAAGCAGAAAATAATATTCCTCCTCATCCATCATAGTAAATAATCATATGGGTAATAGCAACAGTAACACACTTAACCATTAAACATCACAAATAGCTGACAGTACTCAATGTCAACCCCAATCATTAAATAAGAAAGTAACAACAATACAAATATACATACATACATACTAATCATCTATTATAGTAATGCATCACTAATGTAAATATAAATCATCAAATGTGTACTAATCACATCATAATAGCCCAAAAAAATAGTCATCAATTAACCAAAATCAACTGACAATACAAATATACATACATACTAATCATCTATTATAGTAATGCATCACTAATGTAAATATAAATCATAAAATGTGTACTAATCACATCATAATAGCCAAAAAATAGTCATCAATTAACCAAAATCAACTGCCCGTCGTCTCGTAGTAAAAAGGGTAAAATATTGTAGTTACATCCTAATGTAATTCCAATGTAGTAAAAAGCATATGTGATAATTTAAATGAATAATTAACTACGTAAAACAGTCATTAAAAAAATTATTTTTACGACCATTGTTTTCCTCTTATGTATAAAATCATCTTATTATTGCTTATTACAAATTCCCCTTTATTTATATATATCGAAACAATAATAAATTCCCAAAAGTGATAATATGCTTTAGAAACCCTATATGTACTTATATTTCTTTAAATACTTCTAAATATTGTATTTTAAATCAGAAATAGTAATTTTCATCAAATTGCTTTTTGAAACAAAAGTATTATTATTTTAAATCAAAAATAGTAATCTTTAATACTTTCCAAAACCAATTTATTACTGTTTATTCCATAACAACAATATTTTATTTTAAATCACTGAAACCCTCTTTATTTCTATTTATCTCAAAATAGTAACTATTTTATCCAAAAACACTCTTGAGAAACATTTCTTTATTATAATTATAATTGTCCAGAAAATGCCTTTTATTTTATAAATTAGGCAATAATAATATTTCTTATCAAAAATACTATAAAATCAACTATTCATCATTTACACAAAATAATTCTATTTTTACTGAAATTCATATTATTATTATTTACGGTCTCATTCTATTTATAAATAATAAACATCTTAAATATCAATTTAAACTATAATTATAGTTATTTTTTACAAATTTCCCTATAAATTTATAAATAATAACGTTACTAAGTTCCATACTTTAATTTCAATAAAGTTTTTAAATATTGGTTATTTACATAAACCATCCAAAATCCATAAATAACCTTATATCTCATTTATTGATCTAACTTCCTTGTATTATCCAATTTATCCTAATTAATTATTATCAAAATAAAATATTTAATTAAACTCCAAAAAATACTACAATCAACAATAAATATCCAATCAAGACACAATACATCCAAAATACTATAATAACCAAATAGTCATCCATATAATACAAGGTACATCAATAAATATGATTCACTATCAATAAATTTATATTATATATTTTAAATTTAGTTAATTAAATTAAATAAACTATACCAACATGCCTTAGGTAACAGCCTCCAAATTCAGGATACTCTACGCTAAATTGCTCGGAATTCTACCACGAGTCGAAGGGAAGAAAACTGTAAGAACCGCCTAGAAACGAGCCTAATTTTTGACCCAGAAAAGGCCCATCGAACCTTGACCCATTCCTAAGCTGGCTGTTGGTTGGTAAAATTGATATAAAGAACAATACACAGAGCTATCTATCTACACATTCAGAATTTCATAGCGGAAGGATAAAATATAGTATTAGAAACAGTACCTATTTTATTTAAAATTCAAGTGTCAGAAAACTATAACATAATACCATATAACAATGCCAAATATAGTACAATATCTCAAAATACATCATGTTTCAATGGGTACATCAGAAATATAGAAATAACATAAATAGATATATAAGTAATTGCTACCAGTCTGCGTCTCTACCAATGTCTACAAAAATATATGTCATCTTCTCTAACCTGTGTTGTATTGAGGATGGAGTCAGAACAACAATGTTCGGTGAATAAAAATCCCTTGCCTTTCTATAATAGTACTTGGGTAGTATAATTTAAATAAGAATATGTCATATGCATCCTAACCATACCAAAAGTTTTCCAACTACAGGCCTTAAGGCTTTTCCAGTCCAATTCTATAACCATTACCCTTTTTTCAACCCAATAACCCATCTTCAATTGTACGCCAAAGGTCACTCCCAATTCCATGCATCTATCGTCGGTAATGTCCTAACAATGTAAGAGATAGTACCTAAGCCACTTAATACCTTTTTCAATGGGAACTAAGCAGACTTTGACCATTTAGTACCTCATTCTAGGCAGGTCTTCATCGTTTAATACTTATCCTAAGGAGGACTCCTCTCCGGTACTATCTAGTTGACATTGCATAGAATTTGTCCAGGCCATTTAATACTTCTTTGTAGAAATGATGGACCCTACAATATCCACTTAATACCTCAAACCTAAAGTGGACCCTCCTCGAGATATCCTTTATCGTGCCTAACTGCTAACCCTATTCATTTAATACTTACTACATATGAAGGAGGCGGGCCCTCAATCAGCCACTTAATACCTTCAACCCCGAAGTAGGTCCTTCGTATTATGACCCGTAACCCAAACTGTGACTCTCACATTAGTTCAACTATTTCTAGGTACCGGTAGCCAGATTAGCTGGTCAGGTTTACCCTACAGAACTTAGGACTAACCTCACGTTCTCCGTGGGTACTTCTTATAGGTGATGTCTGACATCAGCTCCAAAGTCATAATGCCGGTAGCCAGATTAGCTAGGCAGACTTTGTGTACTTTTGACCAACCTTACATCCCTTTAACTCAGTTGTAATCTACACTCTCTTAACATATTATCACACATCTCACTGCATTCCCTATTAAGGCCACATTAGGAAAAACTCTTATTTCGCCTTAACTATCAATTTCTATCCTAAGGGTGATTTAATACTAATTAATAACTTATTTGCTACGCAATTAATACGCTATTAATTATATATTATTTGTATGGTAATATATAGATATACATAATGTAACGGCCTGCCTTTTCGACCCTTAAAAGTCGACACTAATACATCCATGGTATTCACGTGCCGAGCTTCCAAGTGCCAGAAAGACAGATTGTTGGAGAAAAAGAAGAAAAGACCGAACATAATCTCATAACGTGACGAGTAACATATAATATACAACAAATCTTTACAAAGAGTAAATTGAACTTTATTATACATATATCAATCAGAGTCAATCAATTAATCAATAACCTAGACAGTTATAACGATCCGCCCTTACAAATGTTGGTAAATAAAACAACTAATGCAGCGGAAATAAAATATATGAATACGACTTGGAGGCATCCAACTAATCTCCTAAAGCTTCAAGTATCCAACTGAATATGTAAATATGCTCGGTCTGACCCGAGCATTATAAGAAAAATAACTTCTGGATCAGTCTAGTAAACCAACGTGAGAAACACACCTCAGTTAAATTTTAATGTTATAAAAATCTTTTTGAAAATAAAGGTATCTCGTAAGACCATGCCGCACACAAACACGGACATGTTTTTACCTTACGATGAACAAAATATTTCTATAGAAAATCCAGTGATATTATAATAACGTCTAGGATACAAATACATATTAATCATAGCCGAAATTGTTATATTATTAAATTCCAACATAATAGGTATACAATCAAATCCGAAGGCTCGTATTGGAGAATGCATTCCAACTATGAAACGGTAAGGGTCTACCCAACGAATCCGTACACCTTTAGATAAAATGTACGGGAGGCTACAACACCTTGCACCTCTGCTACTCAGGACCGGTCCTACCCCTTATTGGATAGCGCCAAATATGATCACCCTATGGTTGATAAACAACCATAATAGGCCCTGAAGCATACATAAATATCGACATTAGATGTGGAATAATCATACCCTAATAGAAGCGACCCATATAGCCCTATGGCACGTCCCTGCTTCAATCATTTTCCCGGTTGATGAGGCATGAGGCTATGATTACCTTTTTATAAAGCAAAACATTTTGGAATGCTAACACTGCCCTCCAGGCAGAAATGCAATGCCAGCATTCATCCATACAAGTTCGTTTTGGGTATGAACGAAACCGAAGGCACTACCTTCACTACATCCATTTTTGAATCACCCTCAGGATTAGTAGCAAGTAGCCCTTGCACTTCAAAATCTCCATCTTTAATCATCTTTAAGATGTTCCAATTTGAGTGCTTATACGGCTTCGAACTAGTTTTTGGATAATATATCTGATCCTGGTCTTTCCGAATCGACAATAATAATTTAAAACAGGCCAAATTTGCTAGTCGGTTATTTAACTACCAAATATACAATAATCACATCAGAGATTTATTTCCATAAGGAAACCAACATTGGTTCAGCGCATAAGCAAACAAAAAGCCATTTTTTTTAAATAAATCATTTATTTAACCTCTTCATAAATACTTGTTTTAAATATCTTTACAAAACGATATATTCACAAAACAGCTTTTAATACTTGGAAGATATCCATATACTTATTTCATCGATATAAGTATATTCACAAAACACTGAGAAAGATTTCCAAGTTGGTGTTAAGTATGGAAAGATGTTCCGTACCACCATAATTCTTAACTTATAGAAATCAATTCTTGTCTCCTTTTATAAATTCCTTTTATACAACACAAAAATCATTTTTATAAACTCCTTTTATAAATCTCTAAAACCATGTATAAAAATCCTTTATAAATCTCTAAAACCATGTATAAAAATCCTTTATAAATCTCTAAAACAGTTTATAAAATTCTTTTTATTAACTTCTAAAGCCATTGATAAAACTCATTTTATAAATTTGTAAAACTATTTATAAAGCTCTTTTATAAATCCATAAAACTAATTATAAAACTTCTTTTAAAAATTTATAAACCCATTTATAAAACTTTATTGTTTTATAAAGAACCTTTATAAAAATTCTTACCAAAACCCCTTTACAAATACCCTTTATAAAAATTCATTACTAAGCTTGTTTAATAATCCTTATAAACTCAAACCCCATTTTCATTTATAAACTCTTTAATAAATTACATTATTTAAATGAGATTTCCTTTTTATAAATCAATTTATTATTTATAAATATAATTAATTGGATAAATTAATTTACTTTAAAAACCCTTAATAAAAAATAAATTAACTTTCCAACATCATTAATTACATAATTTATTAACTCCAAAACATTTATAATATAAAAATTACTAACTTCAAAACATTATAAATAAATAAAATAATTATTTACTTCAAAACATTATTATATAATAATAATTATTAACAACAAAACATTACTAATAAATAATTATTATTAACTTCAAAACATTTTAAATATAATAGTTAATAATTCCAAGCCTTATTAATGAAACAATAATAATTAATCTTCAAACATTATTATATAAATAATAATTATCTTCCAAAACATTATTATATAAATAATAATTATCTTCCAAAACATGATTATAAATAACAATTAAATTCAGCAACGTTATTAATAAATAACTATTATAACTTCCAGCACATTGTTAGTAAATAATTATTAACTCTAAACAATACTGATTATTTAATCAATAACTTTTCACAATGTAAAATATTAATAAATAACTTTAAAACAATATTAAATATATATAAAAAACTTTTAAAATACTATGAAACAATAGTTAAACCGTTTAAAATCACTATTAAATAATATTTAAACAACTTTAAAACATTTCTAAATGATTTAGAAAAGACAAATAAAAAGGTTGATGTAAAATAGAGAAGTTCAAAATTTTCTTAAATAAAAATATTCTAGAAAACCCAAAGGATAGATTTAAAATTTTCCCCGAATCAAAACCCTTTTCAAACCAAAATTGGAAACTAATAGAATTTCAAAATACTAAATTGAAGCCAACAACCACCACATCGCTCAACAAAATGTTGATATTGACTTTTATCACCATAGAGGTTAGTTTTCAACATATAACAATATCATATCTCATAGGACCAAACAATCAGTTTTCATATATCAATAATCCATATAACATGAATATTATTGAAAATAATACAACAATGGCAAGGAATCTCGTTGGATCCCTCTACAAATTTCTTCTACATAAGTTAAGTCCCTCCAATTAATTTCATATATTAACCGCTTTAAAAGTGACAATTCATCAAAATCAAAAATGAACCAAATAAAGCATCCAAGCAAATAATCAATAATTTTTATCTACTATAAAACATTACTAGTTAACCAAAAGCGTGTTAAACTCACCGAAATTTCAATTATCGCTGAAGCGTTTCAGTTTCGACTAAAATCGAACGACATTCGATTTTAGCGTGAAATTCTACAAGCTCCAATATCTACCAATCCAATTTTGTAATGTAGGTATTGTTGATATGAGTCCAATGTGACTAACCGCGTTCGATTTGGACCTTGCATGAATGAGTTATGGATTTTATAAGCTTTACTAATTATATAATAAAATTAACTTCATAATTACATCATTAGTCAACCTTAATAATGTTCTGCCCTAACCCGCTTCGTTCAAAACAACCAAACATAATACCCACACAACCGCCGCCTTCACTTGCTCACCGCCGCAGCTTCAGGCGTTTGTACGCCACCGCATGCCCATCCCAGACCTGCCTAACCTCCATGAGCTCAACGACCTAGCCTCAACGCCTAAAACTCCACCGTCGACGAGAAAAAGCTTTGAATCTCTGCACCGTTCAACTCGAGACGCACGACGCCCTGCTCCGCCTTGGCTCCATCCACCTCCATCGATCAACTCCCCTGGCCACCCCGCTCCCTTTCCATGTTGACACCCTCGGCTAATACAACCTCTAGTGGTCGGAGCAACTACGGTGGTTGGATGAAGATTTTGATTTCTTCAGCTAGGATTTTTTCTAGGATTTGGAAAGAAATGAGGGGGTAAGGGTCCTTATATAGGAAAATATTCTGCACTATTCATGCTCCTAAACACACGAACTCCAATCGAAGCGTGCTCACCGACGTTTCTAGTTATATACCCCTATTCTGAATTCAATGGAACTATTATCGAGACGCAATTCTATCATATACAGAAGTTAGTTATAAATTCAAATTACATTACAATTAATTCCTGAAATTAATCGCTACGCGCTTCGAGCTCGCACGACCACAGAACACGTCCGATCGCCATGAAACTCGTTGGCATACAACAATTTATTATTCCGGATCTAATGGCACTAGTTTCGTCAAAATTGGAGACAGTGCCTCAGAATGACAATTTCACATTAATTAAAACGAATTATTATTAAAACAACTTCAATCACTATAATTATAAATTACAGTTTACCCAAACCATTTATTATTTAAAATGAACTTAAATAAGCTTTTGAAATCAATTTACTCAAATTAAATTCAAGATTCAATTATTTAAATAATTCTAATATTTAAATCACTATTCCCATATTAAGTTCACAATTCACATACTTTAAACAATCCCTATATTTGAATTCATGTTTTTAAACTTTAAAAACCAATTATTCTAATATTATAATTAATTAAATATTCAAAATCAAATGACCAAAATTTTGGGTTATTACATTCTCCCCATTGAGAAGAATTCCGTCCCCGAAATTGCCAAGGTAAGGAAAATGCCTCCAAACCTATTAACTTTTCAAAATCCATTAGTTGGAATAGGTTATTAAAATTTTCTAAGTCCTAAAATTATGAAAAATTTCGATTGCGTCTCCTTTGCACGGCTCGATCAGAAAAACTACAAATCACCATTACGGGCCCAACAAAAGAAAACAAAAGCCAAGTGGCCTCCCATATCTGGGGCATAAAACCATTAACCAAACCAAAAATATAAATGCGTACCTATTTGTCGGGAAAGCAAACTCAACTTATGAGACTAAAAGATCAAACTAGCATTTGCTTCCATATACACGCATCTCATTTACAAATATATCCAACTAAATAATTTGCATTTCTAATGTCAAAACATATAATTTAATAAAGCCCGTACGATGTACATATAAACACTAAATTCGATCGCTCGCTCGATCACACAATTCCATTTTCGAACTAGTATCGCTCACTCAACTTCCCTAGCACGGACTCCGATTCAGTTTTTTGATTAGAAACCTCCGTTCTCCTGCATAGCCATATGCTATGATAGAAAACTTTAGATTCAAATCAAAAATCTATATCCAGTGTTCGCCATTAAGAATCGAGTGAAAAACCCTAACTCGGACCGATGTACATCACCTCGAAATCATGGGCTCGAATCTGGATCAAATTAGTTATGAACAGAATGATCTACGTACAACATACGTATTTATTTCATTGGTTCCTAAATTATACCAAATTCTTTTCATTCACATTCAATTTAACTCACACATAATTTTCCAATAGTATTTCCTTTAATACTAAAATTCCTTTACACCATTTCATAAATCATTTTATTTAACTTTATTTTACTTAAGTTAAATTTCATCTTATAGCTCAAATTTCAAATTTAATTTTCTTAACTATACCAATTATCTTAATTTTACATTATTATTTCTTAGTATACTCCTTTTAATACTAACATTATTTATGAACTATTTCATAAATCCATTACTTAAGTTCACAAACATCTTATAACGCCACTTATGCAAATCAGTCACTTTAAAACTCAAGTTTATTCACATTTCAAAAGCCACCACTTCATCTTAAAGCTCCTTCATAGTTAAATTTATTATAAGCATTTTATAAAGCACACGTAGGTTTATTATCCACTTTAAACTTAAGTTTATATTTTTAATTAATACTAGAATTCATTTTCTAAGTTATTTTATAACATATCACTCCAAGCCTACAAATACTTTATAAAGATTTATCTTCACTAATAAAACATTTCCAAAGATTTTAATTACCTTTGTAAGGAATTATTATCTTACTTAAGAAACATTACTTAAGTCTATTAACATTCTATAATTCAAGTTTATAATTGCCAAATACTCTTCTATTTCCTAAGAGTATATATATACAATATTCAGAATTGTTTTACTTAACTAGAATATTGAACAAATTTAAAACCTATCTTAAAATTTCTATCTCTTCAAATTTATAAGTTACAAAAACTTATGTTCTTATGTTTTCACAAAACACTTAGCTAATTTTTGTTTCCAATTTAACTTGGAAGGTTCGACTGTTCAAATCGTCGAAAATTCCACTTCATTTTATTATATGAAAATTACCAAACAACCTTTCAAAACCAGACGCATAAATTAGACTATCAAAATGGTTAAGATACATTAGTCTATAATATTACTTAAATGAAATTTTTAGAACCAAACACTCGGTTTGATTTCAGATCCCCCTTTTGAAATATTAATAATAATATACATATAATTCCTTTGTATATCAAATCATACTTTTAGAAATTTAAAGCAAAACTTGTATTACCCAAAACAATTTTTGAAACAAAACTACCATGGTAGTAATCCGTCACATAGAAACTCGAAAATGAATGCCGATGATGTTGCAGTCATCATCAGAATTATTTTCTACTGAAAAAAGTGAGTTCGGTGTTTTCAACTCTTCCAAATCCATTTACAATATTTCTATTAATCGATATTTACAAAATAATACCATTATTATTTTCCTAAAAATTTGAAAACAATTTCCAATTTTCCAAACAACGGCTTTGAGTTCTAAATTTCTCGGTTTAAATCCATTTTTATTTATAAACCATATTTAAAAAACAATTCTATTCCAAAATACTCTCCAATAATACTATTATTATTCCTTACAACACTTTGAAAAACAATTTTATGTCTCTTGGATTTAAGTACTCAAATTCTCAGTTTTTAAATCCTTATTTATAAACTATATTTATAAATCCTACTTATATAATTTCACTTCTTATATAAGGCCATTTCATAATTTTTTTTCTTTATATAGGTTATAATAAATAACTTTTATTATAATTGAAATTCAACACAATATTATCATCGAACACCTTATAGTTAAACTATGAAACTGAATTAACAAGGTGTTCAAACTTAATTTAACCAAACAAAATGCCATAAACTATCTGAATACAACTAATTAACAATAAATGATAATAATTGAATATTGTCATTCTCTAACAACCAAACACACCATATATAACTATAATAATTTCTAAAAAATTATTCATTTATATAGAAAATATAATTTAGGTAAAATTATCTCACTTACCCAATTTCAAACAATACCGTGTCAATTTGCCTTTTCAAGTGTTTAAAAACCCCTATCGATACAGTTGTTCCTTCTGCATCGACCAAAATTCATAACTACTCAACCGATAAATCAACACTATATAAAACTTTTTTATATCACTAACAAATATGCGCACACATATATACACATACACTCAAACTCATCCTAGGGTCTCACTCACCCTATCTCAAATGAGTTAACCTTACCAAAGCCTAGGTATTCGCTCAACCTAAGCTCTGATACCACATGTAATGGCCTGCCTTTTCGACCCTTATAAGTCAATACTAATACATCCACGGTATCACGTGCCGAGCTTCCAAAATAATATACAACTGATCTTTACAAAAGAAAATTTGAACTCTATTATCCATATATCAATCAAAGTCAAGTCAATTAATTAATAGCCTGGACAATTTTAATGACCTATCCTCACAAATGCTGTTAAATAAAACAATTAATGCAGCAGAAATAAAATATACGTGAATACGACTTAGAGGCATCCAGCTCGTCTCTTGAAGCTTCAAGTATCCCAAATGAATCTGTAAATATGATCGGTTTGACCCGAGCATTATAAGAAAAATAACGCCCAAATCAGTCTGGTAAACCAGCATGAGAAATACACTTCAACTGAATTTTAATGTTATAAAAATCTTTTTTAATATAAAGGTATCTCGTAAAACCATGCCGCACATAAATACAAACAGGTTTTTGCCTTACGATGACCAAAAAATTTATATAGAAAATCCAGTGATATTATAATAATGTCTAGGATATAAATACATATTAATCATAGCCGAAATTGTTACATTATTAAATTCCAACATAATAGGTAAACAATCAAATCCAAAGGCTCGTGTAACAACCCAAAATTTAAGCTATAATAATTAATTAATGAATTAATAAAATAAGTTTGTAAAATTGTCAGAATTGAGCTACTGGAGTTGCACCATTGTGTCCATGATGATTTTCTGATCAATTTCCATATATAACTTGTCGAAATCCGAGTCAGCATGGAGAAGATATGAGAGAAATAAGAAATCGAAAATAAAAGGAAAAATAATAATATAACAAGGGGTTAGGTCGACCCAAACCTAGGCCAGGTCGACCCTAGGGTCGACCCCCAAAGGCCATAGGTCAACCGGTAGGTCGACCCCCTTAGGAGTTTGGTCGACCCGCTTAATTCTTGAACGCTATTTCGTTCATACACGTCATATTTTGATTTTTCTTCAATCCTGTGCGTTCGTGCTTCCATCCGCCGGTTCCTAGCGAGCCTATAATGTGGTTGCACCAGATTTAATCTTCAAATCTAATGGCTTGAGATTCCTAAGCTACACTATAAATAAGACCCTAGACCTAGCTATTCTTCTCATTCAAATTTTCTCCCAATTGGGTTCATTACTTGAGGCTGGACCCTAAAAAGAAATTTTTTCTTAGGAGGAGATCTTTTTAATAAAAATGTTCTACGCCCGAGAAGTGGATTCGGGAAGGCCGAGAAATAGAGCTAAGGACCACAAGTTAGTGTTTTTTAATTATTTTAGATTTTTGAGTAATTTAAAATAATAGGGTTCTCAATAGTTGTAGTTTTTCTGCAATTTTGAGACAATTTTTATAGTTATTTACAATTAGTTTTTAAAGTCCTTTTTCAGTCTATTTTATTCAGCTATTTTTATTCGGCTATTTCATTCAGTTATTTACAGTTATTTGTATTTATTTACATCTGTTTTACGTTAGAATTTAGCCTGTAAATGTTAGTTACTTTTTATCCCTTTTATGCGAATAAAATATAAGAATATTAAAAAGAGGAGAATTCGCTAATATGGATTAATAGAAATAAGCACTGAATTTACATAAATTAGACGTAAAATAAGAAAGAACGGTAATAAAAAGAAGATAGACTGAAATAGGCTAATTTGAGACATTTGCAAGCATGTTTATAACTAAAAAGATAGAATAGAAGAGTAATACTTATAACATATGTTATAATTAAGCAGAAAGAACAGAAAAGGCTTATTTTAAAACTTAGATTAAATTAATAAGCAAATATAGCAGAAATAACTGAAGAGGCTTATTTTAAAACTTACACTAAGTTAATAAGCAAACATAGAAGAAGGACTCGTACCAACAACATTCCCTTCCAGTCAGGAACTGATGGTCTCACAGTAGTTAGGTGAGGCTGGGACATGCTTATGCTAATTAAGGTACATAAGTGGCCAATAGATAGAAGCTCAAATCTGAGGATTTGGGCAAGGGGCACAAACTAGAATTTGTTTGTTAGGACCAGTACCTGCAGCATTCCCTTTCAGACTAGGACTGATGGCCT
This sequence comes from Allium fistulosum, assembly GCA_030737815.1. Lineage (NCBI taxonomy): Eukaryota > Viridiplantae > Streptophyta > Magnoliopsida > Asparagales > Amaryllidaceae > Allium > Allium fistulosum. The sequence continues at coordinate 1,264,010,139 of CM060901.1, read as the reverse complement.
CACAACACTTAGGTGAGGCTGGACAACATTCCCTTTTAGACTAGGACTGATGGTCTCACAACAGTTTGGTGAGGCTAGGCACGATTATGCTGATTAGGGTAAATAAGAGGTCACAACAGGGGGCGACAGTTAGTGTGTACCGGCGATGACCGAGTGTGCGACATCGATTAGGGTAAATAATTCGCTACTGCGTTCTAAGCGCTAAGAGGTGTCTTTTCCTATGACCAATAGGATTGGTGCACAGTGGCACAACAGAGATAGAAGGCCGATCAACGGGTAGAATTAGGATTTCAGCCTAATCAAATTAGCAATTGAAATAGGATTAGGGTTTCAGCCTAATCACAGCAGTTAAAGACAAGTGCAATCAAATCAAACAATCAAAGCAAACAGTCAAATAGAATCAGAAACAGTATTTTATCCGAGATTTATCCTTTCTGTATTTTCCTTTCAAGCTAGAACTATTGCTTAGTCTATTATCTTTACCTTGCTTAGAAATGCTAGTAATTACTTTCACTCGCCAGATTTATTGTCTGACACACTCCTCTATCTTTTCCCTTTTCCCCCAATAGGCCAGCAGAGTTGAGGATAGTTGATTCAGGTTGCTTGGAGATTCATTTTTGGAGTTTTCTCATTTCAGATGTATTCTTCTATTTTTCATCCTTTTCATTTGGCTTATGATGGATTGGCATTTCTGAGAGGGATTATGATTATTATTGTTACTTTTGTACTCTAATTTTATGAGACCGAGATGTATTTTCATGAGACATGAATTTGAGATATTTTGAGTTTTTGAGACATGTTATGTTTTTATGACTTATTTTTGAAGTTTAATGATAAGTTATTATTTAAATGTTTCCGCTATTTTTATTTATTTGTCCTGTAAATCTTGGTCTCTGTGATGCTTTAGCTATACCTATAACGCACCACATTCTTTGATGTGCCCTTTATGGGTATATTAAGGGGTGTGGAGTGTTTCAGCTCGTATTAGAGAATGGATTCCAACTATCAAACCGTAAGGGTCTACCCACCAATTCCGTACACCTCTAGATAAAATGTATGGGAAGCTACAACACGTTGCACCTCTTCTACTCAGGACCGACCCTACCCCTTATTGGATAGCACCGAATATAATCACCCTATGGTTGATAAACAACCATAATGGGCCCCGAAGCGTACATAAATATCGACACTAGATGTGGAATGATCATACCCTAATGGGAGCGACCCCCTACGGCACATTTGTGCTTTATTCATTTCCCCGGTTGATGACGCATGAGACTATGATTACCTTTTTATATAGCAAACCATTTTGGAATGCTAAAACTGCCCTCCAGGCAGAAATGCAATGCCAGCATTCATCCATACAAGTTCATTTTGGGTTTGAACGAAATCGAAGGTACTAAATCACTCTCAGGATTAGTAGCAAGTAGCCCTTGCACTTTAAAATCACCATCTTCAAGTATCTTCAAGATATTCTAATTCGAAAGCTTATGTCGGTTCGAAGTGGTTTTCAGATAATATATATGATCCCTACCTTTCCGAACCGACAACGTTAATTTATAACATGCAAAATTTGATAGTCGGTTTTTTAACTATCAAATATACAACAATCACATCATAGGTTTATTTCCATAAGGAAACCAATATTGGTCCAACGCATAAGCAACCATTAAGCCCTTTTTTAAATAAACCATTTATTTAACCTCTTCATAAATACTTGATTTAAATATCCTTACAAAAGATATATTCACAAAACAACTTTTAATACTTGGAAGATATCCATATACTTATTTCATCGATATAAGTATATTCACAAAACACTAAGAAAGATTTCCTAGTTGGTGTTAAGTATGGAAAGATGTTCCATACCGCTATAATTATTAAAAGACCACTTATAGAAATCAAATCTCACCCCCTTTTATAAATTTCATTTTATACAACTCAAATTTCGTTTTTATAAACTCCATTTTTAAATCCCTAAAACCATTTATTGAACTCCTTTATAAATCTCCAAACAATTTATAAAACTATTTTTATTAACTTCTAAAGCCATTGATAAAACTTATTTTATAAATTTCTAAAATTATTTATAAAGCTCTTTTATAAATCCATAAGATTATTTATAAAACTTCTTTTATAAAACTATTAACCAATTTATAAAAATTTATTATTTTATAAAAGCCTTTTATAAATAACCTTTATAAAAATTCTTACCAAAACCCCTTTACAAATGTCCTATATAAAAAAATTTTGCTAAGCCTTTTTAATAATTCTTATAAACTCAAACCCCATTTTCATTTATGAACTCTTTAATAAATCTCATTATTTAAATGAGATTTCCTTTTTATAAATCAATTTATTATTTATAAATACAATTAATCGGATAAATTGATTTACTTTAAAACCCCTTAATAAAAAATAAATTAACTTTCTAACACCATTAATAACATACTTTATTAATGCCAAAACATTTATAATATAAAAATTACTAACTTCAAAACATTATAAATAAATAAAATAATTATTTACTTCAAAACATTGTTATATAATAATAATTATTAACAACAAAAAATTACTAATAATAATAATTATTAACTTCAAAACATTATATGTAATAGTTAATAATTCCAACCCTTACTAATGAAACGATAATAATTAATGTTCAAACATTATTATATAAATAATGTTTATCTTCCAAAACATGATTACAAATAATAATTAAACTCTGTAACGTTATTAATAAATAACTATTATAACTTCCAAAACATTGTTAATAATTAAGTATTAACTTCAAACAATATTGATTATTTAACCAATAACTTTCCACAATGTAAAATATTGATAAATAAATTTAAAACAGTATTAAATATAAATAAACAACTTTTAAAATACTATTAAACAATAGTTAAACCACTTAAAATCAATAACAGTTAAACAACTTTAAAACATTTCTAAATGATTTAGAAAAGATAAATAAAAAGGTTAGGGTTCAGAAGTTCAAATTTTGCTTAAATAAAAATATTCCAAAAAACCGAAAGAATAGATTTAAAATTATTCCCCAGATCAAAACCCTTTTTAAACCAATACTAGAAATCAATAGTATTTCAAAATACTAAATTAAAGCCAACACCCACCACATCGCTTAACAAAACGTTGATATTGATTTTTATCCCTATAGAGGTTAACTTTTCAATATATAACAATATAATATGGCCGAGGGCCAAACAATCAGTTTTGATATTTCAATAATTCATATAACAGGAATATATTGAAATTTATACAACAATGGTGAGGAATCCCGTTGGATCCCTCTACAAATTTCCTATGTATTAGTTAGGTCCCTGCAATTAATTTCATATATTAACTGCTTTAAAAGTGACAATTCATTAAAATCAAACAATCAACCAAATAAAGCATCCAAGTAAATAATCAACAAAATTTATCTACTATAAACATTATTGGTTAACCAAAAGGGTGAGTTAAACTCACCGAAATTTCAATTATCGCCGAAGCGTTTCAATTCCGACTATTCGATTTTAGCTTGAAATTCTACAAGCTCCAATATCTACCGATCCAATTCTGTAATGTAGATATCGTTGATATGAGTCCAATGCAACTGACCGCATTTGATTTGGACCTATATGAATGAGTTATGGATTTTATAAGATTTACTAATTAAATAACAAAATTAACTTCTTAATTACATAATTAGTCAACCTTAATCATGCTCTGCCCTAACCCGCTTTGTTCAAACCAACCAAACACAATATCCACACAGCCAGTGCCTTCATTTGCTCGCCGCTGCCTTCATTTGCTTACCGCCACCACTTCAAGCATTCGTACGCCATCGTACGCCCCTCCAAAACTACCTGACCTCTACGAACTCAACGACCTTAGCCTCGGCACCTAAAACTCCATCGTCGACGAGAAAAAGCTTCGAATCTCTGCACTATTCAACTCAAGATGTACGACACCCCATTCCGCCTTGGCTTCGTCCATTGCCACCGATCAACTCCCCTGGTCACCCCGCTCCCTTTCCATGTTGACACCCTCGGCTAATACGACCTCTAGTGGTCGGAGCAACTGTGGCTGTTGGATGAAGATTTTGATTTCGAGGGCTAGGTTTTTTGTCTAGGGTTTGGAAAGAAATGAGGGGGTAAGGGTCCTTATATAGGAAAATATTCGGCACTATTCACGCTCCTAAATACATGAACTCCAATCAAGGCATACACATTGGCGTTCTTAGCTAAATACCCCTATTCCGAACTCAATGAAACTATTATCGGGACTCAATTCGATCATATATAGAAGTTAGCTTTTAAAATCAAATTACATTATAATCAATTCCTGAAATTAATCGCTACACGTTTCGAGCTCGCACGACCACACAGCATGTCCGATCACCATGAAACTCGTCAGCGTACAACAATTTATTATTTCAAATCTAATGGCACTAGTTTCATCAAAATCCGAGATAGTGCTCCGGAATGACGATTTCACATTAATTAAGATGAATTATTATTAAAACAAACTCAATCACTTTAATTATAAATTACAGCTTACCCTAACCATTTATTATTTAAAATGAACTTAAATAAGCTTTCAAAATCAATTTATTCAAATTAAATTGAAGATTCGATTATTTAAATAATTCCGATATTTAAATCACCATTCCCATATTAAGTTCACAATTCACATACTTTAAACAATCCCTATATTTGAGTTCAAGTTTTAAAACTTTAAAAACCAATTATTCTAATATTAAAATTAACTAAATATTCAAAATCAAATAACCAAAATTTCGGAGCATTACACATAATTACGTGCCTAAAACATTTCTAAGCATACGAAGATTACACCCTAAACTAATCGTATAAATGTCAAAACTCCAAATTTATACAAGTCCAATTCCATATCAACAAATATACCATATATCCAATATTCCCAATTCAATAACAGACTTGTATAAAAATATAACCCATACCAAACTTGTTTTATACTAAAATAGCAGAATCAACATTAAAGAAATTTACAATTTAAATCCTTTTATGCTCTATTCAACTTCTTTGCATAAAAAATTGAAAAAGGGAACTCCTGTTTGAATTGTGGAAATGGGCAGTGCAAACTACGGATAAAGGAATCCATACCTTATACATTATTTTCCAACTTTTTTCTTTTCAAAACCCTTAACCAGTTCCAAAGAAAAAGATAAGAAGTGGAATAGAATCTAAAACATTAAAATTCCAATAACTATACAATTCCATTATTTTAATATAGAATAATTGAGATTCTAGCTTAGGAATTGACATTTCGCTTTAGACGAAAATTTGGGGTTTTAGTGTGATGTTTTCATAAACAAAATACCCCAAGGTATATATCAAATCCAAGTTATATTATACAATTACTAAAATATAAAAAGTAAGACTTTCACTCATAACATGTCCTTAGCTCTTCCCCTTGGATTTGTTTACGCCTACTTTAAATCTCTTTCACATCTCTCCTTTTAGAAATATACAACAAGGGGATTGCATATGAATTAGATTTAGAAATTTAGGGATCAGAGCAGAATTGAATTAGAAATTAAATAATAAACACCTAAAATTTCTTACATGAAACCTTAGAGAATTTTCCGAATTTTAAAGAGAGAGACTGACAGAGCTTCGCTTAGTTCCTAAAATAATTTGTCAACAAACGTGAGGGGGTTAGGCTCTTATTTATAGTGGTTAGAAAGCACCAAAACCGTTGAATTTAATTCGGTTTAAAATAATAAATTCAGACCGTTAATGGTGTGAAAAAACCCTAGCCGCCACCACGACTATGATGACCCACATTTTGGAAGGTTTAAATCGACAATAATCCACACATGTCAAACTTAAACAATCTGGAACGTTGATAATCAATGGGGATAATTAAGAAAAATAAGGAAAGAAGAAGAAAACAAACATAGAATCTCGCAACGGAATGACAAAATATAATAATCAAATAACAGTTCATGAAGCTGTTTATATTATACAATTGATTATAATATATATAACATTTATTAGAGTTATATACATCAGGGATAAATAAACAATGCAGCAGAATAGCATGATGCAGAGAATAATAACAGTAATGATATACCAAATCTTCGTCTTCGTCCTCCGGAAAATGATCTTTAATGCGCTGAAAACTCAGGGCTGACCCGAGCGTAATGGAAAACAAAACACTCGAGTTAGGACTAAAATACTCTTATGTAAGTCAAATCGATATCACAAAATATGAGTGTAACAGCGTCAGAGATGTTTACGGGATTTTACATCTCCTATCCAGTGTATAACATGCGTGCAATAAATTAAGAGATGTTACAGGATTTCCCATCTCCTAAGGATCCGTTAAACTATTTATATATAATAGTATACGCTATAGTAGGTGTTACCTGATACCTTGGCCCGGCTACAAGACGATAGTTGCAGACGCTACGGTAGAACGTTGATGGGGCACAAGTCAAGAAATAATCTACTTCGGGTCATTGAGGAGGCTACTTCGAGTCTGGGGAATGTTTATTCCGAGTCATCCCATCAATAACTTCGAGTCGGTATGGGTCGTTTACTAGGGGTCGGCAAGGAAAAGAGTGGAACACAATGGGGTCGATGCAATTTGATTGGGTCGGCATGTTGGTGTGCGTTCGGTGCATGTGGATAAGTCGACAACGTTGGATCGGTCTACTTAAGAGGCTTCAGTGTAGGAAGTGGTCGGTAGTGGAGGACTGCTACGGTCTCGGTCATTCCAAATCGACACCCCTTATGGGGTCGGTATACCATGTTCGGATCTGCTATGGGTGTCGGCAGAAGCAGGTCATCACATTATAGTTGCTTTGTTCGGCAGAGTAACTTGGGTCGGCAAGTCTTTATGGGGTTGGTGCATGTTGGGATTGGCCATCCTGGATCGGCATAGTATGTTGGGATAGGCGTAGTATGTTAGGATCGGCCATCCTGGGTCGGCATTGAGTATTGGTATCGGTTGCTTGGGTTCGGCATCGAGTATTGGTATCTTGGGTCGATATTTTAGCAAAGAGGAGCGGTTTAGCATAAGCATAGGAGTGAATTGCTTCAGGCTAAAGTGGGAATCACTTCGAGTTAAAACCTGGGGAACCTCGGGTCGCCTAAAGGGGTTCGGCATACTTGGAGTTGGTCTTCGTGACTTATCAATTGTGGGCCGAGCTCCTTTGGTTATGGGCCTGAAGGAATAAAAGGGGATGCAAGCTCAGGGAAGCCAGGCTATCTCCATCTATAAATAGTGGGGCAGGGTTCCAGTTTTGGGGATCTTTTTGGAGAGAAACTAAGGAGAGACTCTGCCATTTTTTGTACTCATTTCCTTTTCATTCTAAACTGAATTCAAGTTGTTCTTTGTGGATTGTATATGTATTCAAGAAATTGGAAAGCAATAAAGATTACATTCAAAGGGGACGTAGGCAGTTACGCCGAACCACTATAATTCTGTTGTTCTTGCTTTTTACTATTATTTTTACATTATATTGTGCAACTCTTCTATTTCAATTTACTGTCTTCATTTATCTCTCTACACAAATCTATTATAGGGTGCTAATGACCAATTCTGGTGCTAACATTTTGGTGCTTTCACTGAGAACGATTCATTCTCAGGCTATTAGGATCTACTTTGTTGCTACTGGATTGAGGAAATCCCCCGAAGGAGATCCAAGTTCGTTCTCAAGAGTTTATAGAATTCTATTCAGAGTTTCCACAAATAACTCTAAGATGGCAAGGCCACGCACCAGATCCGCCTCCCACAACGCCGATGCTAATGAAACTGATAGTGTCCAGCAAGTAGGGCCAAGCAATCAACCGGCTAATGCAGGGACAGAACCCGTGGCCATTCAGAACCATGCGGAAGCTGTCACCAGGGCTGAGTTCAATGATCTGATGAGGGAGCTCATGGAAAGCAGGAGATAGCTTAATGAGCAGATTCAAGCAAATGCCAACCTGATGAACCAGATTGCTCAGCATCAACGTCGGAATGTTGGAGGAAGCCCCGCTTCCTACTCATCATCCGACAGCTCAGCTTCGTCAGATGAACACCATAGGCGTAGACGCCGTAGGATAGAAACGACGCAAACTAGAGTGATAGAACAATTTGTGATAAGTCGCCGCAGACAATCCATCAGAGCTGATCCAGACCCCTTGATTAGGATAGTGGCTCCTCAACTACACCTAGGAAGTCACACTCAACCTAGAGTGAGAAACTTAGACTCTGGAGCATGCATGGAAGCTAGTCAACCACCTCACCGTGATGTTAATGAAGCGGGTCCTTGGGATGCCCACTTGTATGATCGCCGACCGAGAAGGCACCAACCGGGGCAATCACGCAGGACGAATACTGACATGGCACCTCCCATTCAAACTCCGGATTTATCAGCTATGGTCAGGCAATTGATGAGGGAGAATCAAGGTTTGACTAACGATGACTGGGGAGTATCAAGGAGTCATACTCCGTTTACTGATAACATCTTACAAGCCGAGTAGCCCAGGAAGTTTAGCATGCCAACTGTACCCGCGTATGAAGGGAAGACCAACCCTCGACAACACATAATAAGATACGAGTGGATGATGGACTCGACTAGGGCGAATGATGCGACCAAATGCAAGTGCTTCCCAATAACTCTGTCAGTAATCGCTACCTTGTGGTTCACAAGACTTCCCCTGCGGTTAATCTCCAGATTTGATGAGCTAGCGACGAAATTCGTGGAGCAATTCAGGATCCATGCTACTCGCCCGAAATACATGATGTCATTATCCAGTGTGATTCAGGCTCCAGGTGAGTCGCTGAAGGACTATTTGCAGAGATTCTATGTTGCTGCTACCAAAGTCAGTAATCCAAATGACCACCCCATTCTTATGGCCGTGATGTGAGGTGTTGATCTAGAATCTGAGTTTGGTGACTGGCTAGCAGGAAAACCACCAACCACCCTGGTATGCTTTTATTCAAAGGCGAGTCAGTTTATGAGAAAGGAGGAGGTCAAATTGTCGAGAAGGGGCAGCGCTGCAGGATCCAACAGGGAAGAGGTGCAAATGAATATTGAAGTGAAGCAATCTGGCAAGGCCTCGAGAAAGGTCCAAGTTAACATTCAAAATAAACTGGAACAACCTAAAGGACCCGGAGGAGGAAATCACAGACGTAAGGGGAAGCAGGAAAGTGGAAGCCAATGATCCCGACTTATAATGAATATACGCCACAGAACACATCCTTGGAGAATATTTATCTGTCCACTTGTAATAATTTACAATACCGAAAGCCATGCCCAAAAGAATCGATTGAAGAACAAAAGCAAACCGGAAAGTACTGCAGGTTTCACGAGACCTATGGGCACAACACTGATGAGTGTAGGCACCTTCACGATGTTATAGGAAAGTTGATTCGCCAGAAGAAGTTGCAGCAATTTGTTAAGAATCTGCAGAAAGGCGGACAGAGGACGTCCGATCCCAGTCGAGGACAAGCTCCACGTCGACCCGAGGACCCCGCTCAAACCGGTGGAAGATTGGTGATAAACACTATAGTTGGTGGGATTCATCCTGCAAATAAGAGTTGGCAGGAAATGAAGCGTTATGCTAGTTCTTTGAGACATGCGAGTTATGAGTGTTGCTCGAACATGGAGGATGGGACTTCGGCAAAACAGCAGCGAATGATGACGGATGATATAGTATTAGGAGTAGGGATGTCGATCAGGTGGAGGCACCTACCATTGATCCGATGGTTATCTCAGCTACGATCGGACCGACGCTTGTGAGGAGAATATTGATCGATTGTGGGAGTTCTGTTAAAATTATCTTTAAGAAGGCTTATGACCAAGTGAAGATGGAGGCTAAGGACCTGAAACCATCTAAGGCCCGTATGGTGTGGCTACTGAAGCGGTAGGCTTTGTTGAGTTGCCAATCGAGTTAGGTGAAGGTGAACGTATGAGAGTGCGAATCCTACCGTTCATGGTTTTGGACGTTGATTCCCCGTATAATGTTTTTCTAGGCCGATCGGCCCTGGTAGAGTTTAGGGCAGCCTTGGCCCCGTGGTGCTTGACTTTGAAATTTCCGACTGATAATGGAGTTGGTGTAGTGCATGGCGATCAAGCGACTGGTCGTGCTTGTTATGTGGTTGAGCTGAGAGAGGCCCTGCGAAGAGAGAAGGGAAAGGGTGTGGACAAATTCGTCTGCATCCATGTTGCTGAAAATTAACAAATAGCGCCTGAGCCTTGGCTTAGGCAACACAGTCGGATCCATAGAGACATAGATCCGAGAGATGATGATGAAGAACCCAAGGAGGCCAAGGCAGCGCCGACGGAACTGACAATTGATATCATAGTCAGCCACAATGACTCGTCATGGGTATTTAAGATAGGATCACAACTCAACACCTCGATGATGAGGGATCTTACGGATTTCCTCCAAGCGAATCTCGATGTTTTTGCTTGGACCCATTCTGATATGTGTGGGATTTCACCCGCCGTTACAAGTCATATGTTGAACATTGATCCAAAGTATGTACCGATAAAACAAAAGAGACGAGGTATGGATCCGGAAAGGTCTGTTGCTCTTAAGGAGGAGGTGGATAAACTCAAAGCCAACGGGTTTATTCGTGACGCCCTTTATCCTGAATGGATATCCAACCCTGTACTAGTGAGGAAAGCAAATGGGAAGTGGAGGACCTATGTTGATTATTCGGACCTGAACAAGGTATGCCCTAAGGATACTTTTCCTTTGCCCATAATTGATCATCTGTTTGACTCGACAACGGGGCATGAGTTGTTGTCATTTATGGATGCGTATTCGGGATACAATCAAATCCTGATGCGCATCCTAGATCAGGAGCACACCAGTTTTGTCACAGTTGTTGGATTGTACTGTTATGTGGTAATGCCTTTCGGGTTGAAGAATGCAGGAGCGACCTATCAGCATCTAGTGAATCAGATGTTTATGGACCAGATTGGCAGAACGATGGAAGTATATGTGGATGATATGCTCGTGAAGTCACGACAATCAAACGACCACATTCAAGACTTGGCAAAGATGTTTGATATACTCAGATTTTATGGCATGAAGATCAATCCATTGAAGTGCTCCTTTGGGGTTGCGTCGGGAAAGTTTTCGGGCTTCATTGTCAACTCACGAGGAATTGAAGTGAACCTGGAAAAGATTCAAGCCATTCAGGACATACGGGCACCCAGAACTATAAAACAAGTGTAGAGCCTGAATGGGAAGGTCGCTGCATTGATTCGATTTATATCCAGAGCAACCGACAAATGTATTCCCTTCTTCGATTTGATAAGGAAAGGGAAAAGAAAGTTTGAATGGACACCGGACTGTGAAGACGTGTCCCGAGCTCTGGTAAATCACTTGGAGAAGCCCCCTATTCTATCGAAGCCCGTAGATTACGAGGAGTTATACATTTACTTAGTCGTATCCCAGCATGCCATCAGTGAAGCTTTGATCTATGAGGAGGACCGAATACAAAAGCCGGTGTACTATGTTAGTAAGCATTTAACAGGGGAAGAGAGAAATTATCCCAAAATAGAAAAGCTGGCTTACTGTTTGGTGATCGCGTCGTGCAAACTCCGCCCATATTTCCAGGCGCATCCGGTCGGTATCTATACCGATCAACCTTTACGGCAGGTGCTCCAACGACCAGAGACTTCTGGAAGGTTGCTTAAATGGAATATCGAGCTCAGTCAGTTCGACATCACCTACTTGCCCCAAAGAGCTATCCAAGGACAAGCGTTGGTGGATTTTAGTGCAGAGTTCATTGTGCAGGACGAATTGAATGGATGTGATGTGATTCCTGTTGCACGATGGAAAGTGTATACTGATGGATCATCCAGTGACCATTTTTCTGGGGCTGGTGTTATTCTTGTAACTCCCGAGAACCGATCGATTTATTATGCTTTGAAGCTTGATTTCCCCGATATGAACAACGAAGCTGAGTATGAAGCGTTGATCGCTGGATTGAAACTTTCCAAAGAATTTGGAGTGAAATCGGTTGAAATCTTCTATGACTCATAGCTAGTGGTATACCAAGTCCGGGGAGACTACCAGGCAAAGGGACAAAGGCTTGCTCCATACCTCACTCGGATCCAGGAATTATTGGCGGACCTCGAATACTATGATATTTCACACATCCCACGCGAGCAAAATGGGGAAGCCAATTCCTTGGTAAAATTTGCGAGCACTGGCAATGCACAACATATGGGCCTAGTTCCCGTCGAAACTCTACATGCCCCGAGTATAAATGCAATGGAAGTTGATCTTGTGTCAGAAACGGAAACTGAAAGGGAGTCGTGGATGTCCCCATTCAAAGAATACTTGTTGCACGGGACCTTGCCTGAAAGAAGAAACGAGAGACGACAAGTCCTTCGCAAGGCCTCGCGGTATGTTAATCAAGACGGGATTATGTATCAAAAGGGATTCTCTGTTCCCTTGCTTAAGTGCATCACCCATGACGAGATAAAACGAGTTTTGAAAGAAGTCCATGAAGGAGAATGTAGCGACCATAATGGGGGGGTAGACACTAGCCAAAAAGATACTCCGCTATGGATACTATTGGCCGACCGTAAATCGAAATGCCGCAGACTATGTGAGGAGATGCGATAAATGCCAGAAATATGCAAAAATCCCAAGAGCACCGACATAAATCACGCAAATGGTCAGCCCATGGCCATTTGCAATATGGGGAATCGACATTATCGGCTCGTTGCTAATCTCCAAAGGTGGTGCAAGATACGTAATTGTCGCAGTCAACTACTTCACCAAATGGGCAGAAGCAGAGCCGTTAGCTACGATCACCACCAAAAAGGTCATTAATTTTGTTGTGCAGAACATTATGTGCCGATTTGGTCTCCCGCGGACTATCATTACTGACAACAGAACTCAATTTGAGAGTAAGGAATTCAAAGAGTTTTGTTGGAAACATCACATTGAGAAGAGGTTTGCAGCAGTCGCTCACCCTAAAGCGAATGGGCAAGTTGAAGCCGTAAATAAGATAATCAAGTCCATCTTGAAAAAACATTTGGAGAAGGCTAGAGGCAAGTGGGTGGATGATCTTCCAACGGCACTCTGGGCATACAAAACCACCCATAAGTCCGCGACTAGCCATACTTCCTTCGCCTTGGCACACGGCACTAAAGCAGTTATACCCATGGAACTTGAAGTCCCTTCCCACCGGGTAACTTATTATGATCCCAGAACAAACCAAGATCTTTTACTGAATCATTGGACTTTGTCGACGAGAAGCGCGAGGAAGCTGATTAAAGGGCGATCAAGAGCTTTCGATGTGGGCGAACTTGTTTTGAAGCGAGTTTTTCCGGCCCATCACATATGAGTCCCACATGGGAAGTTCCCTACGTCATCGTGTGGAGGCTTAGAGAAGGAACCTTCAAGTTAGCGACTGTTGATGTCGTGACATTCCCTGGAGCATGGATTAGCGAGCGACGTTATTTTACTTAGTTTATTTCTTTTTCATTTCAGTAGTTGTTGTTTACAGTATTTGTTTCCTTTGTTGTTCTTTGTTTTCGATGTGTAATAAGACAATTTAGTTTGTCCCTATTTTCTATAATCAATAAAAGCTTGAAGCTATTTTTCTGTGAACTGTTGATGTTCCGTGTTGTATAATTACATAACAAGGTTGGTTAACACTAATCTATGTGCCGTATGAATGCACACACAAAACTAAAAGTTGACCAGCTATGCACATAAAATCTCTACGTCCCTGAAGCGGATTAGAGTACTCTGAGTCCCCAGAGCATGGACTAGAGTATAAACGATTTCAAAAATCTCTACACCCCTAAAGCAGATTAGAGTACTCTAAGTCCCTAGAGCACGGACTATAGTATAAATGATTTCAAAAATCTCTAAGTCCCTGAAGCAGATTAGAGTACTCTGAGTCCCTAGAGCACGGACTAGAGTATAAACGATTTCAAAAATCTCTAAGTCCCTGAAGCGGATTAGAGTACTCTAAGTCCCCAGAGTGCGGACTAGAGTATAAATGATTTCAAAAATCTCTAAGTCCCTGAAGCGGATTAGAGTACTCTGAGTCCTCAGAGCGCAGACTAGAGTATAAACGATTTCAAGAATCTCTAAGTCCCTGAAGCGGATTAGAGTACTCTGAGTCCCAGAGCGCATACTAGAGTATAAACGATTTCAAGAATCTCTAAGTCCCCAGAGTGCGGATTAGAGTGCTCTAAGCCCCCGGAGCGGGGACTAGAGTGTTAACAATTTTGAAGAAAATTTAGGTCCCCAGAATGTTGATAGAAGTACTCTAAGTCCTTCAAAAGCGAATTAGAGTTTAAATGACTCACGAATCCTCGAATCTCAGTTGCAGATTGAATTATAAGTGATGTAATGAAAATCCGTAAATACAAAGGAACAAAATTTTATTTACTTCTCAAACAATTTCCTTACAGCTCCTCCGAAAGTTCGGAGGCCAAGTCTATCTACAACGACTACTGACAAAAGAAAGAAAAAAGAAAAGGAAAATAACTACATGATTCTAACTTATTTGAGCTAAGCAAGATATTGCAAGATGACAACTATTTCTTTAGTTTTCTCTCCTTCTTTGGTTTTTCTGGAGTCCCCTCAGCTAAGCGTTTTTTCCTAGACCATTTACTTCCTTGCGATGTGGTACCTGAGGGAGGTAAAGGAACCTCCAAGGGTATGGTCCCGCCAGGGAGAATGACCTTCAGCGGCATATTTAGGGGATCCTCTATCTCCACCACCTTGGGTTCAGTCTTCACCTTGGTTTTCTCCTTTTCTTCCTCCTCGAATTGCTCCTTCATACTAAGCTTGGCGGTGTGCTCGGAAGCACCCGTGATTACAACATCGTCATGTTCCTCAGCAGGTGAAGGATCTTTGGGCTTATCCTTATCTAGTGCTCTGATTACTTGAGCATCAAGGCCCGGTATATCTTCGACTGATGGAGCCCCAACGTCTTTCTCTTCCGGCTCCGTAGCGACATCGCTCCTAGGAGTCCTTTCGGGATTAGAATGACCTGCATGATCCCATAAAAACCAGATATTAGAGTACATCCGTTATTCGCCAAGAATGGTGACTTCTCGAACTTTAGAAAGTGAAATTAAGTACTAGCATCCGGTTGACTTTCAGTAGTCATCATAGTATCCCTCTCAATGATCAGAGACAGTGTATGAATGCCAAATCCGGGTTTCTCCGGATCGTAACCGTCATGCTGATCGACAGGATCGAGAGATGAAGCCTTGGCCAACTGTACGAAAGGGGGAACTTGAGATTCAATGCCTGATGGACCGACGATATCTTCCTTTTCCTTTGACGTTGGGGAAGCTCCGCCAAAAAGAAGCTTTGCCGCAGCTAAGTTGGAGGGTTCAATTCCTCGGAGCACTTTTTTTGCCAATGCCTCCTCATTGATCTCCTCAACACCCGTCTCCAATTTCTTAATCATAATCAGAGTATCCCATGCTTCGGCAAGCGACTCGAGGTAGCTACCGCCCAAAAAAGATAAATCGCGGTGCATGAGGACCCTTGAATTAAATTCGACGATGAGTGGGTCAAATAAGCTTTTAATGTCCTCCCTACAGGATTCAGTCGCTACCTCTATCCGGGAATCGGCCTCAACTAGTGCAGCTTTTTTGCCCTCTTCGTGGGCCGCATCCTTCAATACTTCAATCTAAGACAGTTCTTCGTCAAGCTTTGACTTTAAGTTTCTGGTCTCGACAATTTCTTCGCAGTACTTCTGTGATTCCTCCTACACTGCTATTTTCTCTTCTTTTTCTTTAGAAAGCAGCTCCTCCAACTCTTTAACTCGACGAGCTAGGATTTCCTTCTCTTTTTGAAAAGAATCCATTTCCAAAGCTAAAGCGCCACTGCGTTGGAGTGCTTCGTTCAATTCCTTTTTGTGGCTTGTCTCTAAGCGGCTGACCGCCTCAACTGTATCTTTAGGATTCTTCTTGGCGGTCTCGAGTTGGGCTTTATAAGAGAACAACTCTTCATCCAAACTTTTTATAATGTATTTGTCATGGACAGCTTCAAGCTTGAGGCGGTCGATCTCATATTGATGCTCAGTGGAGACCTCTGAAACTTTTTCGACCAAGTGCACAAACACATCGTGTTGAACGTACACATCGTTCATGCATGCGAGTGCATCTGCTTTTACATTCCTGGGGATAGGATGTATGGCGAGAAGGAATTTCAGCCCGTCGAAGCAGATCTTTGGGAACATGGCTTTAAGCTCAGCTAATTTCTCTGTCGTGGTTGGTTCATAAGCGGGAGATGGAGGAGTTGGTCTTGTCAGAGTTAGTGATTTCTTATGATGCTCATGAGATTGCCTAGTGCTCCAAGAGACGGAGTATTGATCGACAGGAGCTTTTGATTGGGAGTCTCGATGAGTAGATTTATCTCTGCCATGAGCTGGGGGATTTGTGGGTTCACATGGATGCGAAGAGTGCCCATGGGTTATCCTTCTAGAGGATGAAGACGATTCCCTAGAATGATAATCTCTATCTCCGCCTTCGTCTCTATCTCTCCGTTTACTAGATCCCGAATCTCGACTTGAGTGATGAAAGATGGAGGATCCTCGAAGGCGGTCGAAGCCATGCAAGCGAGTCATCTCACTTGTACATAAGGTTAAACAAGAACAAATTAGTAGAAATCACACGGCAAATTGAATGCAAGTTGGTGGTGGAGTGTAAGTGTTCGTGTGTGTCCTAGTGCATCCCCCCAACGAACCAGTGGTTTTCGCTTTACTCATTGGAGTTTTTTCTCCTTGATTATGAAGTTGTACGCCTTCACCGCTTCCCACAGGCGAGTTGAACCCCATGGCACCAGGATTAGTGAAGTCATAGTTCAATAAATCATCAGGGATAGATAAGTCGAAAAGCCCTTTCACCGAGCTTTCCATTTTCTGGGAAGACGATCCCTTCTCGATAAGAGTTATCACAAAATTTTGAGTCACCCTAGCTTTACTCTTTTTAAGTTTATATGCTAAACTCTTTTTCTTTTTTGAAGGAGGTTGTGGTTGGTTGGTACCGGGAGCGTCAGTTACTGGTGCTTGTCCAGGGCTTATATTCTCATCGATTGGCATTGGGACCTCCATTTCTTTAATCTCTCCTTCCTCGGTGGTGTCGTGAGCTCCTTCGATAGGGGGCACCGAGGAACCGGCTTTTTCTCTCCTCACTTCAGTAGTTGCCCTTAAATAGGTTGTACTTCTTGGGAGGCCGATCCTGCGACCATTTTCTAATAATCCGAATAACGAGCACAATTCATCGGTAACTATTAGTTTGATGTCCCGATCTTCTACTAGAGTAGCTCAAATAGCCTCGACTACTTCAGAGTACCTAGTACCTTTGGGCCGTAGGCGAATATCTGGAAGGATTAAAAAGTTCAAACTTTCAAAAATATGTGACTTAAGTCCTAGAATGAAAAGTGAAACGAGAATGAAACCTACATCCTTCCAGCCATCTTCTCGCAAAGCCAAGAGGACAGCGTACGTAGAACCACTCCTACTTGAATTGAGAGAGCTTGTTCCACGCGCCCATAAGAACCTGGCATTTAGGAAACAGTTTGAGAAATATGTAAGACGGGCTATCGGCGCGGCTTTTGAATTGGTAAATGTAACGAATGTTCTCGGGAGTTGGAGGTCTGAACATGATGCTCATGAAGAGTGGAAAGGTGCCATGGATAAATGCATAGCTTTTGGGATGCAGTTGTGTGGGAGCGATCCCTATGTACTTTAACACCTCGCGAGTGAACGAATTGAAGGGTGGCACGCATCCGGCCCAGCACATGAACTTATTGACCGTCGTGTATCCGAATGGGGGCAGATGGGGCCGGTCTTACCTCGATTGAACCAAAATGTCTTCGAAGGGTATCCCGTGAATGGAACAAAATCGATGAAGGGGAGCTTTGCCGATCTTTAAGGCTTGCGAATCGACCGAGTTATCCAAGATAATAGCTCCATCTACGGCATCGGGAGCCAGATCTATAACTTCAGTAGGGAAGATCAGAATGTTGAAAATGGGGCCAAACAGCAGACTCGACGTCTCTACTACCACTTGCCGTAGACTTGGTCCAGGCTTGTCAAATAGAGTGGCAGAACTTGATTTCTCAGACGTTGCAAGAAGGCACCATATGCGAATAAATACATGTTCAAGCAATACTCGAAAGGTAATCTATATTCGATGTAATGATAATATATTCCCCTGTGTCATGTGTGAACTAGTGCGACGATTCTAGCATAAGTACAAGAAACTTGAGATATAAAAGACAAGTATGACAGAATGAAGTTTTGAGTTATTGTCCTGGAGACTGTCATCGCTAACTGTCTCCAGCAGCGTAGCATGTGGTCGGTACCGGAAGTCTTGAAATCAAGCATTGGCATTATAGATTGTAAAGGCTGTTACTTGCCTTTGTTGGGCTAGATTCACGTTTAGAGTTGCTTAAGCTGTGAATTTGTTGCTCCGAGTTAAGTCCATAGGCTTGTGCATCATGGTCCATGTCAATTGTTCATCATTTTATGCTCAGGCATGAAAGTGTATAGTCATAACATTTGCATCAATTAAGTTAAAGTGATTTTGATTGCCAATGTCGACCCGTTCCTCTCGATACCGACCCTTACGCCTTAGTTCTAATATCAAACCGACCTCATAACAACCTATACCGATCCCTCAACCCTTTTTAGAATACCGATCCCCCCACTATACTAAACAACACCGTCCTAGACCTCCCTAGAGAACCTACCGACCCGTCTTTCCCTCATTACAATACCGATCCCTCGACTCTGCATAATTAACCGATTCGAACTACCAACAAATTATATCGATCACTCACTCGCAACACCAACCGAGCCCACTTCCATTAAAACCCACCGACCCGTGCACTCTCAGAAAACAACCGACCGATACTCCCTCTAGTAAATACCAACCTCTCCATATTTCCTAGACACCGAACCCTCCGTAGAACAATGTACCGAACCCTATCCTTAGACCTATGTGCCGAACTCCCACAAGTCGACTCCGACCCACACCAAAGCTTCTTCTTCCATACCTGCCTTCTCTCTTTCTCTCTCTCTCTCTCTCTCTCTCTCTCTCTTTTCCCTCTTCTTCCTCTCAATGTGGAAGCTGCATACGCCTATAAAACCCTAAGGCTAAGTCAAGATTAGAGGGCACGGTTTAGCAGTTCAAAAATGAGCGTGAATTCACACCTATGATGCGAATCTTGGACTGGGAGCGGCTATAGGGTTCGAGCATAGATTAATTTAAGTAACGTTTAGTTGAGAATTGAAGACTAGACAGGTTGGATCTAGAAGGGGAAGATTGTTTAAGTTTTGGGAAGTTCGATTGAGAAAGCTTGGAGGGGAAATACACTTAGGAGAATAAAGGTAGAGAGGAAGTGATGTAAAGCCATGGCTTTTATACGTGGGTTGGAATGCGAACCGGTCTACCCTAGAGACCGGTTGTATTCCAAAGGGTTGGCTATTCGACATGTCGACCCTAGCCCACGTAAAACAATCGAGGGATCGGCATCCGTATGCCGACCCCTCCCCTTCTTTTTAAAAATAATAATATGATGGATAATGAGTAATGATAAATAATGGTTGTAAAATAGACAAGACGAAGAAATGCTTAATTGGGAAGAAGTCATCGCTATGAGTCAAACCTTTGAAAGGTTATATGCAATCAGCTTTTGAAAAGTCGCACGAAGAATCCTGAGATTTTCTCAAGGCTAAGCTAATGCGTTCGAACGGCACATGATTTCATTGAAGGTTAATAAGTAACTACAATCAGTTATTGGCTAAAACGAAATAACCTTTGGGAACGTGGATTACTTGCTGATTCAAAGCGTGTCATGTTGTTCACAAGACACACTTTGGGGGGCAAATGTTACCTGACACCTTGGCCCAGCCACAAGACGATAGCTCCAGACGCTATGGTAGAACGTTGATGGGGCACAAGTCAAAAAATAATCTACTTCGGGTCCTTGAGGAGGCTACTTAGAGTTAGGGAAATGTTTACTCCAAGTCATCCCATCAACAACTTTGAATCGGTATGGGTCGTTTACTAGGGGTCGGCATAGAAAAGAGTGGAACATAATGGGATTGGTGCAATTTGATTGGGTCGACATGTTGGTGTGCATTCGGTGCATGTGGACAGGTCGGCAACCTTGGATCGGTCTACTTAAGAGGCTTTGGTGTAGGAAGTGGTTGGTAGCGGAGGACCGCTATGGTCTCGGTCATTCCAGATCGGCACACCCTTATGGGGTTGGTATAGCATGTTCGGATCGGCTATGGGGGGTCGGTAGAAGCAGGTCATCACAATATAGTTGCTTTGTTTGGTAGAGTAACTTGGGTCGGCAAGTCTTTATGGGGTCGGTGCATGTTGGGATCGGCCATCCTGGATCGGCATAGTATGATGGGATCGGCCATCCTAGATCGGCGTAGTATGTTGGGGTCGACCATCCTGGATCGGCATAGTATGTTGGGATCGGCCATCCTAGCTCGACATCGAGTATTGGTATTGGTTGCTTGGGTTCAACTATTTCAGCTCGGACATCTTGGGTCGGTATTGCAGCAAAGGGGAGCGGTTTAGCATAAGCAAAGGAGTGAATTGCTTCAGGCCAGAGTGGGAATCACTTCGAGTTAAAACCCAGGGAACCCCGGGTCAGCTAAAGGGGTTTGGCATACTTGGGGTAGGTCTTCGTGACTTATCAATTGTGGACCGAGCTCCCTTGATTATGGGCCTGAAGGACTGAAAGGAGATGCAAGCTCAGGGAAGCCAGGCTATCTCCATCTATAAATAGAGGGGTAGGGTTCCGGTTTTGGGGACCTTTTCAGGGAGAAACTAAGGAGAGACTCTGCCATTTTTTGTACTCATTTCCTTTTCATTCTAAACTGAATTCAAGTTGTTCTTTGTGGATTGTATCTGTATTCAAGCAATTGGAAAAGCAATAAAGATTACATTCAAAGTGGACGTAGGCAGTTACGCCGAACCACTATAATTCTGTTGTTCTTGCGTTTTATTGTTATTTTTGCATTCTACCGTGCAACTCCTCTATTTCAATTTATTGTCTTCATTTATCTCTCTACACAAATCTATTCTAGGGTGTTAGTCGCCAATTCTGGTACTAATAGTAGGTAATTTCTATCAGTAAAATAAATATCAAAATAGCGTTAAGGCTTTACATTGATCCACCGTAACACATTTTTATAGGTACAATACTAAACTAAAGTCGTAATGGGCTCGCATAAGGATAAATATGACAAGGCATGGGAGGCAATGCCCAAGGTAGGATTCTACCAGTTTACCATTTTTGGCTGGTCGTAATCCATCTATGGCCGACCGCGACCATCAATCCAAACAAAAGGGTGCACCCATCGAGTACGAAATCACAATAGTAATACGAGGGATCAACGTCGCTAGAGGTAGCTAACCTCATTGGCCAGTCATAGGCTCCTATTTTAGTCATTTTAATTATGACACAAATGTCAAGGCTATCCATCATCGTTTTGTTACTTCATTCCAGTAAACGTTCGCCAATTCAACCACTACAATCTGGATATCATCCACCGCGTATACGGTTGTCAAAGTGGTTCCAATATTGACAGAGAGTATGCCAATAAGAGACCCCGGTCTCATTAACAACCAAACATCGATTTGCACACCGGTTGGTATTTTATATTTCGAAAACAATTCGTACTTGATGTCAAAATATCATATTCACTTCAAAATCAAATCCATTTTGAAATCATCATATTTACTCAAAATATACCGTATCATTTTTTGCCTTAATATCTCGATTTTGCTTCCAAAATTGTTTCGAAATTCAATTTAGGTTATAACTTCATTTTAACCTATTTCGCATTTAAATCCAAGATTTAATATAAACATTCCACTCTTTGACCAGTTTGAATTTTAAGAAAATAGTTTGAATAGTTTTAAAATAGCTTAAATAGTTAAAATAGTTTAATAGAAAACAGTTTGAGTATTAAAAATGGTTTATATAGTAAAATAGTTTGGAAAATCAAAATAATTTGAATATTTAATAAGATGTATTTTAAATAGTTTATACTACAATAAATTATTTGAAAATAGTTTCAAAGTCAAACTGATTCAATTCCAAATTTTCCAATTCAAATCAATTTCACTTTCCATTTGGATTTAATCGATTCAATTTCGATTTCAAGTCGAATTTTACTTCGATTCCAATTACAATTCAAATAAATTCGATTTCGAATTCAATTATAATTCAAATAAATTCGTTTTCGAATTCAATTTCAATTCCAAATACATTTGAATTTCAATTTCAACTATCTGATTCAATGATTAAATTCCAACTCAATTCTCAAATTTAAACCATTTCGATTGATATCAATTCCGAATTCGATTTTTAAAATGTCGATTCAAATCACTTAAATCAAATTAACATTTAATATTCAATTTAAGATCAAAATCTTCAAATATAATTCAATTCCAATCTCAATTTTGAAATATCGTTTTATATTACTTTTACTTAGCAATATTCAAAGTTCGAATAGAAGTCCAATCTTTTAAAATAAATCAATTTCTGAAATTCAAATCATATTTCGATTATAACTTCAAAATCTCAACTTCGATTATTTAAACAATTCCTGTTATCAAATTTAAATTTCAACATTTCGAGCTCAAGTTCGAAAATAATTCGATTTCGATAAATTCGATTATTTTTTCTTTAAATCAAATCATTTAAATAATTTTAAATCTAAATCTTTAAATCATTTAATTTAACCAATCCAGTGTCCGTATATAATTTTTTATCCTATGGCCAAGTGAATTAGTCATTTTAATTTTAATTCAGGAAATGGATATATATCATTTCAACCCAAATAAATGTCATGGGTATATATCATTTCAACCTATTTCTTAATTTTTTCGAAATAATTCAATTTACAGTTTTATATACTGTAAATAATATACGGGATGATAACATGATATATCAAAATAAATAAACATCCAAATCATCCAAAACATCAATCAGTTAGCATCTATCACAATCAACCGTCCAACGGTCAATATAATTAACAACAATTTCATAGTTATCAATATCGGGTATTTTACAGGCAATTAATTTCCAATCTCAAATTTAACCTTCAATTTTAATTTTTAACAGTCAATTAAAATGACAATTTAGATGATAATTAAATTTATTAAACAACAGTCAATAAATTTATATCACTTCATAATTTCAAATTTAAATAGCATAAAAATATACTAGTACTTCGTGAGCGTATAAACACTCACCTTTTTACTTGAAACTGAAAATATTTTCAGCTCTAAATAAATACCACTTTGATTCCACGTCAAAGCCCCCGTCGATACGATTCCAGCGTCTCTTGTTCCTTTCAAATCGGATCTCATACGGAAGAATTACGATAATTAGCGTTAACGATATAATTGACAATTTAATTAACAAAACCAATTAAACTAATAATCTCAAATAACCTTATTGTTCAGCTACTCTCACGTTCTTCGCCAAACCGAAGCTTCTCCTATCCAGTCGCGACCTGCTTTGTACATTTTTTTTAAATCAATCGAAGCCTCCACAGCTCGCCGCCGATCAGACCTCCACGCCTTCGCCGCCGCCAATCGTGGTGCCTCCAACTACACGCTCATGACTCCACAGCCCAAGTCGAGACCAAACCTTAAACCCTAGAACGCGACTGCAACGAACTCGAGATCTATTAGAGCTGTCGCTCCCTCCCATCGCGCCATGCTCCTCCGGTTCTCGAGGCTTCGTTCGTATATATATATATATATTTATATATATATATATATATTGATCGATTCATTTTTTTTTCGTATGAAGCTGTGATTTGAAATAAAAGGGGAGAGGTAGGTATGGGCTGAAACGTGTACGAGATAAAGGTAGTTTGATCTTTCATTATATTATTTAAATAAGAAAATATCTCGCCCGATTGGCCCGCACAAACCCGAACTCCAAACGAAGCGTGCCGCTTGGCATCCATAATGTTTTACCTCCATTCCGAACACAATGGAACTAGTCTTGAGGCCTAATTTGATGGTATGCGGAAGATAGATTTCAAAATCAATTTATTTTATCGAATTCCGAAATACATTTCTACACGTTTCAAGCTCGTACGGCCAAACGACAAGTCTGATTGCTACGAAACTTGAAATCCTACGATAATTCACTATTACGGATATGATGAAACTGGTTTCGTCGAAATCCGAGACAGTGGCCAAAATGGCTATTTTTACTCGTCAATTAAAATATAAAATTTCCAATTTCTAATTATTCACTTTTAAATCCAATTTAAAATGTTAACAATCTTCATTCATATTTAAATAAAATTTAAATCAATTTTCTATATCATTTTCATTCACATTAAATCTAGAATTCAATTATTCAAATAATTTCCAATATTAAATTTAAACAATTTAATTATCCAATAAATCACTATAATTGAAATATAAGTCATTTAACTTATAAAATTAACTTTTAAAACAAATTCAAATAATTGAACAACTATTTCCATTTCTCGGTAATTCAACATTATTATTCAATTTAAGTTGTTGATTACACCTCATTAAATACATAAAATTTTGTTTCAATATTTATTATTGCCTAAAGCTTCGGAATTTATTATTTCAAATTTTTATTCAAGTTCATATTCAGTAAATTACATAAATAACAATTAAATTTTTATTTTTACCCATTTTTATCCAATAACCCTATTAAATTTAATAATTTAAAATGGTTAAAAATCACGGGTCGTTAAAACGACCACTGGTGTAACAACCCGCATATCTATCGATTTTATATTTAAATATTTTATCGTTAGTCGGATGTTAGTCCGAAAAGCTACTTTTTGCATACGGTCAAATTAGGACTCGAGACCACCCCCATTGAGTTCAAAATGACGTTTGCGATCTTTTTGAGTGTAAACTTCGATATGTTTGGAGATAGTGAAATTTTCGTCACTTTTCCCGCGTGTGACTTTGGTTTGGACTGCACTTCCTTAGTTCAGCCCAACCCCCTTCCTCACTTCATTCACCATTTGTTTTAACATTCAAGCTTCATCAAAAATGGTGGTGGGAAGTGGAAATTGAAACTCCAAACTCTAATTCTATTGCAAATCCGAGATTCAACATCAAATTCACGTGAAGAACATTGATTCAAGCTTGTTGGTGTTCTTGCTTTGCCTTCAAATCTCCATCTTCATCAAATTCCGTGAAAAGGTGAGATTTTTAATCTCACATCTTGCCTATATTGTCATTGGGCTGTTGGGAATGATCCCCTATTGCATTTGTATGAATATCTGCATTTGGTTTGGATTGGATTGGCGAAAAACTTCAATTTTTGGTGTTTTGATGATTTTCTGGCTCTAGGTCGTCTGGCCTTCACTAGGTCGTATACAAGTTAAAACCTTAGGTCGCTACGTTGAAAAGTCTCCTGGGGATAGGTCGTTCCAGCCTTAAGAATTCATTCTGAATCACTAGGTCGCGCGGCGCTAAGTCATAGGTCGTTTCCGACCTATAATCTCCAGGCAAATCTTAGGTCGGTTACGAGTTAAGTGTTAGGTCGTTCGCGAGTTAACGCCTTAGGTCGTTCGCGAGTTAACGCCTTAGGTCGTTCGCGAGTTAACTCCTTGAGTCGTTCAAAGCTTAAGTCGTTAGGTCGCGTGCCTTGCTAACTCGTTAGATCGCATGCCCAGTTAAGTCGTTAGGTCGCATGCCTAGTCAAGTTGTTAGGTCGCGAATTCTCTTAGGTCGTGCACCTTTAAGTCGAAGCATTTTAGGTCGCTTCCCCTGGACCTCGTTAGGTCGTTCACCTCTAAGTCGCGTGGCACTTTAGGTCGCATGGTCTTGTTCTCCTCTAGGTCGTAGGACCTTTTAACTGTTAGGTCGAAGACCTTTTTCCATTAGGTCGCAAGACCTTAGGTCGCACCTTGTTAGGTCGCGAACCCAGTTAGGTCATTCGCCTATCTTAGGTCGCGAACCCTGTTAGGTCGCGCATTCTCTTAGATCGTGAACACTTAGGTCGCGCCTCACTGTTAGGTCGCGCACTTCGATAGGTCGCTCGCATTTAGGTCGCTCGCGAGTTAGCACTTAGGTCATTTAACCTGTTTTCTCCTAGGTCGTTCGACCTGTTCTTCAGCTAGGTCGCACGGCAGTCTTCCCTTAGGTCGTATGACCTACTTTTCCTTAGGTCGAACCCCGTATTACTCTGCGTAGGCAATCTTATCTGAAAAACATTCATCAGAACTTCCACTTTGATGCATTTTGAGCTGATTTCCTTGGATTTTATTCACGTCTCCGAATGTGAATTTTTGTGATAGATTGTTCCAACAATCGTTTTATGACTTGTCACTTTAAAGATATGAAGGTTTTAATACTAGTAGTAAATATCAAAACTCTTTCATCAAATCGATTTCAATACTATTTTTAATATCAAAAGTTCGTTTTCTCAAACCGATTTCCAATCTACTAATATATATAAGCCTTTACTTCA
Organism: Allium fistulosum; assembly: GCA_030737815.1. Taxonomy (NCBI): domain Eukaryota; kingdom Viridiplantae; phylum Streptophyta; class Magnoliopsida; order Asparagales; family Amaryllidaceae; genus Allium; species Allium fistulosum. The sequence goes on along the minus strand of CM060901.1, from coordinate 1,263,983,632 downwards.
CTCGAATGAGAAATCGACTTAAACGACTTAGTAAAACGAGTGGTATGAAACGCTTGCGTTCACTTCGTCGATTAGCTCTTGGACTTGTTCGATTGAACCCTTTTCGTGACAATTTCCTAGTGAAGATTTACAGCTTGTTCGTAAATATTTAAGTTAAGCCAGTGGTTATGGGACATGAAGCTAAACTCATATATTTACTAGCTTGGTGTGATTGACACTTCTCGCTGATCATGATGATCATTTTATGATTTAGACTAGCAATTGTGCGATGTCTCTTTGTTTGCAAGGTTAGACTAGACCGCAGTAGTGTGATTCCGACTCACACATATCTCTTTGTCCGCAAGGTTAGTCTAGACCGCAGTAGTGTGATTCCGACTCACACATATCTTTTTGTTTGCGAGGTTAGGCTAGACACCACTTGTGTGATTCCATTCACACATACCTTTTTGCTTTTTGGTTAGCCTAGGCCTCAATCAGTGTGATTCCGATTCACACATATGGGGTAGCGCCCCATGGTCTTCGGACCATCATGTGATAGGCCTCTTTCTCTTTTTATGATTTCTGGATTTCTTGTTTGATTTCTGGATTTTTATGTCATTGACTTGTTATGAGTACAAGTTTAGGGTATGATGCCCTCTTTGGATCTTTGAGAAGATTCTCGTGATATTGATCATTTCTCATCGGTTGATCTCCTGTTGATCATCATTTTCATACTTATAGTAGTATGTCAGTATGGATATTTTACGTTTATGCCATATCTCTTATTTTATATCATGTCATCTGATATTTATAGTTAGACTGATCCGTTTATTATTTTCTTAAATAATACTCGGGTCAGACCGAGATGTTACAGGTGCTTCTGCTTGACTTCCTTCCGGGATTTGCTACTCTGACTTTTGGCTGACTATTTAGTTTAGCAGTTTTTGTTGTATACACTTGAGATATGGACTCATAGTTGTATTCTTTTGGTATAGCACATGTTGCTATTATTTTGTATTATTGTGGAACTTTTTGACCACTACTCTGATGTACACTTTCATGTGTTAGTTATATATTCATATCTTCTTCCGCCTTTGTGATATGGATGTCTGTGACTGCTTTGTGTTATGTTTATTTCTATGTTTGTTTCCGAAGATTATTTTATAGCCACCGTGTGATAATCAATTACATGGATGGTCGCTCCTCAACAGCCTTATTCTCCGTGCTAGTTGACAGCACTACATCGTAGTGTCCTTGGCTAGCGTGGGTATTGAGGTGGGGCGTCACAACTGGCCAACTGGTCCTACCAAGCCGGTCGACCGGTTGGTCTACTTTGGGAACGATATTTTTGTTGTCGTTTAATTTTATATTTAATTTCTTAATTAATATTACAATAACTTTACCATTTACATAACCACTAAGTCTGCCAATTCTACATTTTGAATTTCAAATTTTGGAATTAAATATTAATTTGAATTTGAATTCCGTTTAAATTATTTTGAATTCGAAAACTTTAAACGTCGCTAACTTTTTCGTTTGAGCTCTGTTTTAGAACTTTGTACATGGAAATTGATCAGAAAATCGCCATGAACGTATCGGCACAACTTTCGTGGCCAAATTCTGACATTTACAAAATTTCCATTTTTACCTTTATAATTTATTTATTAATTAATTCATTTCTTATTAGTTAATTTCTAATTGACTTTTACGGGATGCTACATTCTCCCGCCCTTAAAAAAGGATTTCTTCTTCGAAATCCCTAAGGGACAGACGATGTAACGCATATTAAGCATCCATATTATGCTACCAAGTTATCCACACAACCATCTACTCAACCAAAAATGCAATGTGATTATGTATGATGACCTACTATAAGTGAGCCCAATCCTAACGTGAATGCAAGTGTCATGACATATAGGCATGTATGCAAACATCCTAAACATGAAAAAAGTTTTCTATAAGCACAAATGTTATAGCGAAAATCATGGCAACCATATCCTAACATCCAATCTAGCAACCACGCTACAACCAAAACCTAGTTTTGTAGAGAGAAAGTTTACTTGCAAAAAATATAGGATGGGAAGTTCTCGTCTTCTCTTTAGTTTTTGATGTGCTTTCTATCGGGTCATCTCCCCATTGTAGTCGAACCAGCCTAATTTCTCTATTGCGGAGCTTCGTAATTCCATGCTTTACAATGTGTGTTGTGGCATAGAGTGCTATCGGCTCCGTCTTAATGTTTCCTAGTTGATCAGGCTCTACCATGGTGGTAGTGCTATGAAATGATTTTTGTAATAAAATAGCTTTCAAAAGAAATATTTTACAACATTTATGATTGTTTTTGAAGCTATTAAAAATATATATTCTCTATAATAAAGGGAATTTCAAAGCCATAATTTCCAAACGATTTCAGAAAAATTATTTTAAAACTAGTTTTCTCGAAGCAAAGTATTTTCTATATAAAATACACATTTTTGCACTCTTCGAGAGAACGAGGAAGTGATATAACGATTTAGTAAAACATGTGGTATGGGACATATGCGTTTACTTTTTCGGTTAATTCCGGACTTGTTCGTCTGAAGCTATACACATTTCATGGACCTTCGGGTTGTTTGCCAGTACTGGACCTTCGGGTCATTTGGGCTTTTTAGCTTTCTGTCCTTCGGGATGTTTGTCCTTCAGAATGTTTGTCCTTCGGGTTGTTTGGCCTTCGAGTCGTATTAGGCGTCATATTCGTACTTGGCAGGCTTCAGCCATTTTGTTGAGCACGTGCATCTTTTGTGATATGTATCCATCTTTTGTGATATTTATTGATTTATTTTGATTTTGAATGTTTTCGCCATTTCGAGATTATTGGGCCATTGAGCCGTTTGAGGATTTATTATATGGTGATTACATTTTGGAGTTTTGAACTCTTAACCGAGTTCTACATATTGGGATTTGTGGTTGCCATCCTTTGGCGTTTATTTGAGGTTTGTGATTTCCTATTTAGGAGTTATGGTGTTAATGGACGCCATTATATTGGTTGTTGTTAATGCCGATGATATGAGGCGAACATTTGTGACTAATTGATGTTGTAGTTGAACTTGCCTCTTTCGAGAAACCCTTATATGATATTTTGGTAGTTGATATGTATTTTTAGTGTTGCTTCTTCTCTTTTGAGAAGAAATATTATCATTTATCCCTATACTTCATTTATCTTGTGCTAATCAGTTTATTTAAGCTAGACTGACCCAGGTATTTTATATACTTGGGTCACACCGAGTTGTTTCAAGTTAGTCACCTGCTGTAGATTTCTGCTATGTAGCTTCCGCTATGGATTTTCTTGCTTTCTTTTGATGTTAGTCATCTTTTGTGTAGCCTTGTAGTTATTTTGGGAACTCTGACATGTACATATTATTTTTGACTCGATGTATATATTGTGGCCTATGTACCACCACTGTTGTATCACTATGTATTGTACTATGATGTATTTATATATATGTATATATATGTGTGACTGCTGTTCTGTGATCTGTTGTATTTGTTGTTGTTATATTTTGTTCTGATAGATCCATTAGCCACCGTAGATTTGTGTTAAACATTTATTGAGTATGTCGATCCACTTGAGAAATGTATAATAAAAAAATTAGAGCACCCAATCGACGCATTCAATACTTTTTTAAGACAAAGCTTACGGATGGTCGCTCCTAACCAGCCATATTCTCTGCATTAACAAACAATATTACTCAGTAATGCTCTTTGCTAATGTAGGTCTCGGGGCGGGGCGTCACAGCTTGGTACCAGAGCAGAGTTCAGAACAAAATATGATAAACACAAAACATAACATGTATTACAGTACATCAGAGTACAGTATAAGTGTTACATATTCCCTAATCATCATGTCCTTAATCTCTTCATGTCCTTGGGATAGATATAAGTTGGGAATACGTCTAGGAATGCATTTTAAATATGTAATATTCCATAATTGAAATGATGATACCTTATCCCATGAATAATCCTTATCTTATCTTATACTTTCAGCATATGACTGGAAGAGGCAGAGGTCGTCGTTCTGATGCTGGCTCGTCCAGTGGCTCACATCCGGACGGTGTTTACATGTCTGTTGATCAGTTCATGGAGTTATTCAGGATCACTCTGCCTCCAGCTCCTACACCTTCATCCCCTTCGCGCAAGTCTGCTTTTGCGCGTATGTGCAGTGATTTCTCTCATCTTGAAGGCAAGCCTTTCAAAGGCTCAGAGTCTATTCTTGAGGTCCAAGCATGGCTTCGTACATGCGAGCGTATTTTTACTCGCATGGATCTCTCCGACCACCACCGAGTTCTTTTAGCATCAAGTATGTTGCAAGAGCGTGCTCTTGATTAGTATGAGCTTCTTATTACTGAGCTTGATGAGTCTACTCTTACTTGGATCCAGGTTAGGGAGCAGTTCGAACTTAAGTTCGTTCCTGAGTCCGAGAAATCCCTCTTAGCTCGTCGCTTTCTTGAGTTGAAGCAAGGGAAGTCTTCAGTTTCCGAGTATGTTTCTTCATTCGAGGCCTTGTCCAAGTATGGTCTCGACTATATTAGCACTTCTTATAAGAAGAATCTCAAGTTTATTTCTGGCCTCAAGAAATATTTGAAGAAATCTTTAATGCTTCAGCTTAAGGTTTCATTTGAGGAGTTGGTTGACTCGGCGCTTCACCTTAAAGCAGTAGAGAAGGAGAGAGATAGTAGTGATGAGACTGAGGTTCGTAAGAACCCCAACAAGAAGAAGTTTCCTTTTCATAAGGCCAAGTCTTTTCCTCATAACAAGAAGAAGAAGTCTGTTGGTTCTAGCTCTCAGCCTAGTGGAGTACCTCCTAGTCAGAAGGGGTGTTTCAATTGTGGATCCTCTGATCATTTGATTTGAGATTGTCCCAAGCCTCATGTATGTCGTTATTGCAAGAAAGAGTGATATCGGGTTTCATCTTGTCCCATTGCTCCTAGTAATGCTAAGTCGTGCAAGCTTAATGTGATGGATGCTTCTGGTGGTTCTTCTCAGCCCAGAGGTACTTCTCCTTCTATTCCTGAAGGTTTTATATTATTTCATGATCGTTCTATTCGAGTTCTCTTCGATACGGGTGCTTCACACTTATTCGTATCGAAGGAGCTTGTTGATGTTATACCGTTGGATGTTTCTTGCCTTGTTACTTCTTTGAGGATTGCGAATCCTATTGGGGGATCTGCAACACTTAGCATGATTTGTAGTGATGTTGAGATTATTCTTTGTGGTTTTTCTTTCCATGCGAATATGCACGTTATTCACTATCTTGGATTTGATATGATTTTGGGGATGGATTGGCTTGCATGTTATCAAGCCCGAATCCTATGTTCTGAAAGGATCCTATATCTTAGGCATCTTGATTTGGCTGATCAGTTTTCTCTTGTTCTTCGGAATGTTGATGATGATTCCGAAGCATCTTTATTTTCTCTTAAGTCTCGATATGATGATGATGTATCTCGAATTCTAGTCATTTGTGATTTTGCTGATGTATTTGAGCCTGGTTCGGGTTTGCCACCCAAGTAGGTAATTGAGTTCCATATTGACCTCATTCCTGGTGCTCAACCTGTTAGTCATCCTCCCATGAGGATGTCCACCAAGGAAAATGGGGAACTCAAAAAGCAATTGTTGGAGCTTGAAGCCAAGCAATTTATTCAGTCCAATTCTTCACCGTGGGGTGCCGCGATCATCTTTGTTAAGAAATCTGATGGTACTCTTAGGTTTTGCATCGATTACCGCAAGCTTAATGAGTTAACCATTAAGAATAAGTATCCATTGCCCAGTATCGATGACATGTTCGATAAGTTGAGTGGTGCTAAGGTCTTTTCTCAGCTTGACCTTGCCATCGGTTTTCATCAGCTATGAGTAGCGGAGAACAACATTCCTCTTACCACATTCCGCACTCGTTATGGTTCTTATGAGTGGCTCGTTATGCCGTTTGGTTTGACGAACGCTCTAGCTTATTTCGTTGATCTTATGAATCGAATATTCCTGGAATATCTCGATAAGTTCGTCCTTGTATTCATTAATGACATCCTTGTCTATTCTAAGTCTGAAGCCGATTATGCTCATCATTTGAGGATTGTTTTGAATACTCTTCGTCAGCATCAACTTAAAGCCAAATTCTCCAAGTGCCACTTTTGGGAGAATAAGGTGAAGTTCCTTGGCCATGTTGTATCCTCTGATGGCATTTCTGTCGATCCATCGAAGATAGAAGCCATTCGGAATTGGAAAAGGCCAGAGAACGTTTCTGAGATTCACAGTTTCCTTGGATTGGCGGGTTATTATCATCGATTCATCAAGTATTTTTCCCATATTGTTCTTTCTCTCACTAGCCTTACTAGAAAAGGTGTTCGATTTATTTGGTCTGATAAGTGCGAAGCTTCTTTTCAGAAATTGAAAGAACTTATCACTAATGCTTTTATCCTTGTGGTTCCCGAAGGGAATCAAGATCTTGTTGTCTACACCGATCCTAGTCGATGTGGTCTCGGTGTCGTGCTTATGTAGAGAGATCGGGTAGTTGCCTATGTTTCTAGGCAATTATGCCTGAATGAGGTTCGCTATGCCACCCACGACTTAGAGTTAGCCACCATAGTCTTTGCCTTAAAGATTGTCTACAGGGTTCAAAACTACTCCTCTTACTACAGGACGCTTACCTATCCAACACTTTGATCCGGCTCTACCCAAACTTTGTTGATTCACCCCAACATTACCCACTTGTCCGACTGTTGCTAAGCAGTTTTTGGATATCAAACGGACCTCCCTAGAAAAGATAAAATCTTTGATGATTCCATCATACATGATTGAGTTGCGAAAACTTCTGGATAGGTATCCTACATTTGAACTGAATTCTTTTTGGTGGCGTCATTATCTTTTAGGTGAGCGCTTCATTCTTTACACCGATCATAAATCGTTGAAATATCTGTTCACCCAGAAAGAGCTTAATATGCGACAACAGCATTGGCTTGAGTTCCTAGCCTCTTACGACTTTGATATCGAGTACACTTCTGGAATGGGGAACCGAGTTGCAGATGCGCTAAGTCGCAAGCACGCAGTTGTTGTTTCTTTGATGTTAGCCGAGTGGGATGTGTTGGATACCTTATCTCTTTGTGATATTTGTGATCGTGCTCCAACTTTAGATTCTCTTATCTTGTTATTTAGTTTGGAAGCTCGTCCTAGCTTATTGGATCGTATTGCCGATGCTCAGCGGCAAGATCCAGATCTTGTGTGCCTTATTCAGCTTTGTAAGTATGAATCCCGTGATGATGAGTTGAGGGATTTCAGCATTGATATTCATGGTTGTCTTCGTAAGAAGAATCGGTTGACCGTGCCTTGTGTTTCTGATCTTAGGCGGGACATTCTTGATGATCATCACCGTTCTAAGTATACTATTCATCCCGGCAGTAGCAAGATGTATGCCGATATGAGACGCTCGTATTATTGGGAAGGCATGAAGCATGATGTTGCAAGTTATGTAAGTAATTGCATGACTTGTCAACTCATTAAAGCCAAACATCAGCATCCCAGTGGATTTCTTCAGCCTCTTGAGGTCCCGTTGTGGAAATGGGATCAAATCTCTATGGACTTTATTGATGGCCTACCTCGTTCGAGATCGAGCCATAATAGTGTTTGGGTTATCGTGGATCGCTTGACTAAATCCGCTCATTTCATTCCTATTAAATCTAATAAGACAACTTCTCATCTATCTAAGCTATATATTAAGGAGATCGTGAGACTTCATGGTGTTCCTAGTTCGATCGTTTGTGATAGAGATCCACTTTTCACCAGTAATTTCTGGCAGAGTCTTCAAAAAGCTTTGGGTATAAAGCTTAACTTTAGCACAACTTATCATCTGCAGTCTAATGGACAGACTGAACGGGTGAATCGTATTATTGAGGATCTACTTCGTGCATGCATTCTTGATTTTTGTACTAGTTGGGAAGACCACCTACCGCTTGTTGAGTTCTCTTATAACAACAGTTTTCAATACAGTATGGCTCCTTTCGATGCCCTATACAGAAGGCCATGTCAATCACCTTCTTGTTGGTTGCAATCCGGGGAGAAGTTGATTTTAGGCCCCGATTCTATTCATGAAGCCTCTAAGAAGCTCGATCTTATTCGTCAGAGAATGAAAGGGCATAGAGTCGTTAGAGAAACCCTATACAAAAGGCCATGTCGATCACCTTCTTGTTGGTTGTAATCCGGGGAGAAGTTGATTTTAGGCCCCAATTCTATTCGTGAAGCCTTTGAGAAGATCGATCTTATCCGTCAGAGAATGAAAGGGCGTAGAGTCGTCAGAAATTCTATGTGGGCAACCATAAGAAGCCTCTTGAGTTCCCCATTGGTGATCTTGTTTTTATTCGTGTATCTCCATTGAAGGGGGTAATGCGTTTCAGTAGGACCGGGAAATTGGCTCCTCGATTCATAGGACCATTTCCTATTACTGAGCGTATTGGCCCAGTTGCTTATAGGGTATCACTTCCGGCTCATTTAACTGGTATTCATGATGTGTTTCACGTCTCCCGACTTCTGAAGTGCCTTCGTGATTCCGATTCTGTTATTGATCCTCCTATTTTGCAAAAGCTTGAGATCTCACCTGATTTGACTATTGTGCAACATCCCGTCCGTATTCTTGTTTTGGAGGTGAAACGCCTTCGAAATAAGGATGTATCGCTCATGAAGATTCAATGGTCCGCTGATCCCAGTGACTGTACATGGGAAAATAGAGAATTTATTGAGCGATCTTATCCTGGTTTTCTATCTTCTTGTATTGAGGGTGAGAATTTTAAACTCAAGCTTATTTATTTTCCTTTGCTAGATGAAATAAATCGTGTTGAATACAACTCTACTCTAGGAAATTGCGAGGACGTAATTTTATAAGGGGGGAGTCTGTAACAACCATAGTTTTGGTGATTACCTGTGAAATTAAATTATAACGGTGGTTATAATTTAATAATGGAGGAATAAAATAAATTGGAAATGTAAATTTTTTTTAAATTGTTTATTTCAAGTAAACAATGGATTTTTGGATAAATAAAATGGAGTTAAGTTGGTTTGGTTGGAAATTAAGTTTGAATAGAGGCAATATGTTGATTTCGTGATTAATTGAATTAGATAAAGATAAAAGAATTTAATTCAACATTAATTTGTTGAAATAAATGTGAAATGTTGAAAATAAAGTTTTAAAAACTTTATTATGTCAGTTTGGGGTAAAAATGAGCATTATATGGTTTTAATTTGATAAAATGCAATAATTAGGAAATTATTGCCAAAAGGTGATTTTTGTTAATTTTAATGAAGTTTAGAATTTAAAATGGTAAATATTGTAAATAAAAAGGTGGAATTTTGTTCAAAAATAATATTTGGATGTAAAAATATTTTTTTACATGGTTTGTTAGGATAATATAAACCAGAGAAATAATTTTATGAAATTTTGTTGTTAAAAATATTGATTTGTTAAAATAAAAAGGGGAAATTAAAGCATTTAAATAAAAATAAGAATTTAATGGTGGAAAATAGTTTTTAATGGCTAAACTAATTTTTATATAATTGGAAAACGTTTTTGGAAACATAGAAATATGTTGTGTAAATTTATTTGGTTAAAATATGTGTAAATATGGTGAAATTAAAGTGTTAACATAAAATTAACTTAGTTAAATTTAAATATGTATTATCATTTAGGCTATTGGGTAATAGGTTAGCCCAAAACCCATTTCTGAAATGATCGGAAGAGGCTGTACGTTCATTTCTTCTTTCTCATTTCTGGCTTCTTCTGTAAAACCTGAGAAATTGCAAAAATGAACTCCTCTCCAACTCCTTAGATTAAAATCTCTTCAAAATTAAAGAAATCAAAGAGTGAAATAAGATAAATCCTAATTTAATATAGGTAATCTCACCAAAATCTTTGTTTCATCCTCTGTTTGTTTTATTTTAAAAGATTTTAGTTTACTGTAACTTCTGTTTTGCTTGCATATTCTCTGTTCCAGCTTCTACAGGTCATTGAAGCTTCTCAAGGCCAAAAAGACTACAGATTGCAAATACAAATCACTTAAATTCTTGATAAGCTGAGTAGTAACTCACATTTCTAGCAAAATAAGCTGCCTATAAAAACTAGTTTCAGTTTACATTGTTTTTTTGATTTGCTGTAAACTGTAGATTGAAATTTGTAGTTTACAGTGAAATCCTTGTCTAGGTTCAACTATGTGAACCCATATCTCATTGATTTCATACCGGAACTGAGTGAAATCTTTTCCGGATCATAGAACATGTTTAGTTGTATGTGCATGTCAAATTTCATAGCTACATTCAATTTGGAAGTTCCTGAAATCAGTGCTCAAAGTTGCATACGAAACAGGCAAAAAGCCTGTAGCATTCCCGACCTCTATGTCAACCTATGCTTCTCTAGGGTCGACCTAACCCTTATATAGGTCGACCTATGCCTTCCTAGGTTCGATCAAAGCCATCTAAGGGTCGACCCATGCCTTTTTAACTTGTCAGGTCGATTTCTGTTGAGTTCCTATGCACTGTTTTGATTAGTTTGCTTATTCCAGTGATTCTTGTGATCAATTCTTATGATATTTTGAAGTGTTTCGAAAGGCTTAAACCTATCAATAGGTAAGCCAACATTATTGTTGATGCATACTCCGGATTGATGTGTTTTTGAGTAGATTTCATATGCCGATTTTATGGCGTTTTCGGTGATTTTTGCTGTTTTCGAGCATGGGTTTTCTAAACCGATTTTGAAACGATTTTTATAATGAAATAGTTTTCAGAAGAAATATTTTACAACATTTATGATTATTTTTGAAGCTATTAAAAATATATATTCTCTATAATAAAGAGAATTTCAAATTTATAATTTCCAAACGATTTCAGAAAAATTATTTTAAAACTAGTTTTCTCAAAGCAAAGTATTTTCTATATAAAATACACATTTTTTCACTCTTTGAGAGAATGAGGAAGTGATTTAAACGATTTAGTAAAACATGTGGTATGTGACACCTGCGTTTACTTTTTCGGTTAATTCTGTACTTGTTCGTTTGAAGCTATACACATTTCATGGACCTTCGGGTTGTTTGCCAGTACTGGACCTTTGGGTCATTTGGGCTTTTTAGCTGTTTGTCCTTCGGGATGTTTGTCCTCTGGGATGTTTGACCTTCGGGTTGTTTGGCCTTCGGGTCGTATTAGGTGACATATTTATGATACAGTACTTGGCGGGCTTCGGTCATTTTGTTGAGCACGTGCATCTTTTGTGATATGGATCCATCATTTGTGATATTTATTGATTTATTTGTGATTTTCGAATGTTTTTGCCATTTCGAGATTATTGGGCCATTGAGCCGTTTGAGGATTTATTATATGGTGATTACATTTTGGAGTTTTGAACTCTTAACCGAGTTCTACATATTGGGATTTGTGGTTGCCATCCTTTGGCGTTTATTTGAGATTTGTGGTTTCCTATTTAGGAGTTATGGTGTTGATGGACGCCATTATATTGGTTGTTGTTAATGCCGATGATATGAGGCGAATATTTGTGACTAATTGATGTTGTAGTTGAACTTGCCTCTTTCGAGAAACCCTTATATGATATTTTGGTAGTTGATATGTATGTTTAGTGTTGCTTCTTCTCTTTTGAGAAGAAATATTATCATTTATCCCTATACTTCATCTATCTTATGCTAATCAGTTTATTTAAGCTAGACTGACCCGTGTATTTTATATACTCGGGTCAGACCGAGTTGTTTCGGGTTAGTCACCTGATGTAGATTTCTGCTATGCTGTTTCCACTATGGATTTTCTTGCTTTCTTTTGATGTTAGTCATCTTTTGTGTAGCATTGTAGTTATTTTGGGAACTCTGCTATGTACATATTCTTTTTGACTCGATGTATATATTGTGGCCTATGTACCACCACTGTTGTATCACTATGTAGTGTACTATGATGTATCTGTATATATGTGTATAAATGTGTGACTGCTGTTCTGTGATCTGTTGTATTTGTTGTTGTTATATTTTGTTCTGATAGATCCATTAGCCACGGTAGATTTGTGTTAAACATTTGTTGAGTATGTCGATCCACTTGAGAAAGGTAAAAGAAAAAAAATTAGAGGACCCAATCGACGTATTCAACTTGTTTAAGACAAAACTTACTGATGGTCGCTCCTAACCAGCCCCATTCTCTTCATTAACAGACAATATTACTCAGTAATGCTCTTTGTTAATGTAGGTCTCGCGGTGGGGCGTCACAAGAAACTTTTAATTCAACAAAAGTTTAAATTATGAATTTACGACTTTCCTTGCTAGCAAAACAATTACTTCCTAATAAATTCTTTGGAAAACCCACTCAAAGCATTTCAAGGAATTTTTCAAAATCTTTTATCAAATTCTTTGACATGGTTTTGGATTTAGAAATTGACTTTAATTGCAGCGACCCGTAATTTTCGATAATTAAAAATATTAAATTAAATAAGATTTTGGAATTTAATATTGTAAGAAAATTTTTTATGATTTATTAATGAGAAAAATAATTAGATAATGATTTAATAATGTTGTCTGAATGTTATTGACAACTATTTTTTTCATGTAATTTCAATCAATTGAAATAATTGTAAAGTTAATTTGGTTATAATTGTAAGTAAGAAAGTAAATTGGTAATTTGTCGAATTTATGCAATTGAAATATTATAATCAATATGGTTAAGATGAGAACTGTAAAAATATGGATGTAATAAAATGTAAACTTATGTTAATAAAATTCATAAGGTATTGTTGGTTGAATAATAAGAATGTAAATCAAAATAAATGAATTTATTGGAATTTAAATTATAATTAATGAATTTATTACAGTTGTAATTAGTGCTATATTTAAATATTGAATTTGACATGGAAAATTTATTTTTAGATTTTAAATTATATGTAACCAAGAATGATAAAAATTGTTAACATTTAAATTTCAATTTGAAAAGTGATTAAATCAATTTAATAATAATTTATTTTTTTAACGTGAAAATTTGCCATTTTGGCCACTATCTCGGATTTCGATGAAACTAGTTTCATCGGATCCATAACAGTGAATTATTATAAGATTTTAAGTTTCGTAGCGATCGGACTTGTCGTTTGATCGTGCGGGCTCGAAACGCGTAGAAATTAATTTAATGAATTCAATTAAAATAATTTGATTTTAAAAGCTAACTTCTGCATACAATGGAATTTGGGTCTGAAAATAGTTCCATTGAGTTTAAAAATATCGAAATTATCTGTTTTGATATATTGGATGACCTATTTTTGTTTCGAAAACGGAACGGGTTTTTCGGGTCGTGTTATCATTTCGAACCAATTCGATATGTCCATTTTTTCTTATCTTCTTTTGCCTATATATAGGCTGTTATAAACCCTAGCCATTTCTGATTTCTGTACGTACTGCTTATCTCCATCTGCTCCTTCCATCCTTCGAAATGGCAGAAACCCTAATTCCCAAATTCAATTTCAAATCAAAATCAAAGCAAAAATTTTAAACTTCTCAAACTATGTCATATTATATATCGTTGGAAATCTCTCGATGAGTGCAATCTACTGCTGCAATTTGTTTTTGCAATCGAATGATGGTTTGGCCAAAAATTGGTGATTTAGTTTCGGCCGTCCATAGGCCATGGTCTCGATCGACAGTGGATCGTCAATTATACCACGATCAGAGGGTATATGTGTGACGACCCGCCATTCATTCCATAGAATGCCGCATCATTAATAAGAAAGAAAGGGATAGAAAAGAGAGAAGATAGAGAAGAAAGAACTAAACAACATCAGAATCTCACAGCGGAACGAATAAATTATATTAATCATAAGATATTACATAGTATACAACAACTATCACAACTTATTATAACACAAACTAGACAGTTATAAACACCTGTCTAGTTATTATAATTCAATACAACACAGAGATACAGATAAACACTAACACAGCGGAACCAATATATATCTATACGGTGAAGCCTCCTGCTCCATTGCTCCTCCAGAATTCGTCAAAGCTAACCTGAACCCCTTGGCTACTCGTAAAAATTTGAGTACCCAAGAGTTTAAGAAAAACAGAAATAAACTCCGGGTCAGACATGGGTCTGGTGTGAGTAAACGGTTAAAGTTTCTTAACTTTAAAAACCTTTTGAAAACAAAGGTGTCACGTAAGACTTCCCACACATAAACATGGGTAAGTTTTTACCTTACGCTAATCAAAACATTTGATAGGAAATCCAGTGATATTATAATAGGGTCTAGGGTTTTCAAGTAAAATACAGAAATAGCTGGAATGCTTGCATCTCACATTTCAACATAGTTGGGCAAAACTAAATCGTACGGCGCTTATTGGAGTTTGGATTCCACATAATGGCAGGGCTACTGGGGTACCGCCCATCACGGTACGGGGCCTAAATCACCGTACCGAGGATTACTCCCAATCCCCTGCAACACAAAGCCGGAACCATCCCTTAATGGACAATCCCGAATAAGATAACCCCGCGGCTGTAGCTAGCAACCGCCCACACAGCCGAATAAAAAGGGACATCTAGACAGGAGTTCATCTCATCCTGGGCATGACCCACTTAGCCTTGCTGCACCTCCCCTGTTTTAGCCATTCCTGGTTGATGAGGCTTGAGGCTACGATTACCTTTATAGAACACATCTATCTTAGAATGCTCATCGTCCACCTGACGATGTTCTGAAAGCATTCAATCCATACAAGTTCGTTCCGAGTTCGAACGAAACCGAAGGCATTATCTCGTTACACTCATTTTGGAATCACCCTCAGAGTTAACAACAATAACCCTTGCACTCTGAACCTTCATCTTCACTTGAGATTCACGACCTATCGTTAATTTGGATCAATGTGGTTTTCGGATATCCAAATCTGGAAACCCGATCCCGGTCTCATCGAAATCCAAAACGCCATCTTTTAGGTCCAAGTTGTTTTAATGTTAAAACAATTCGATTCTATTATCTATATACACACAGATAGATAATTCATATCATCATCACAAACAGATAATTCATCATCATAAACAGATAATTCACATTATCATCACATTTCAACCAAAGCATCCATACCACACAGCATCACTTATCTCATATCTGAGATCTCAAACCATTCAAGGCAATCAATATCAATCAGCCATCCATAAGCAATGATTTATTAATCACCAACTATAATTAATTTAAAGTGAACTAAATTAATTACTTCCATCTCTAATTGATTTTTATAAATTAAATTAATTACTTTCATCACATAAATCCTTCTTACTTAATCATTAATTAATTACAAATCAATTAATTGATCATCCTCTAATTATCCATCTTAATTAATCATCCTGATTAGTTATTCTTAATTACCTTAAGTAATTAGCCTGTAATTAATTACATAAATTAATTATCCTTAACCATTCACAGTAATTAACCATTAATTACTTCATTATTTACATTACGTAATGATCCTTAATTAATTACTTCCATTAATTAATTAACTATAATTAATTACATTAATTAATTAAACTTTAATTAATCACTTCCATTAATCAACCTTAATCATAAACAGGAATTACCATCCTATAATTACTTACCTTAATTAATTAACTTCTTAATTAATTATATAAATCCTTTGATTAATTACACTAAGTAATTAATCTTTAATTACTTCTTCCAAGTAATTACCCTTTAATTACTTCCCATTAAGTAATTCCTTTAATTAATTACATCCCGTAATTATACATTAATTACTTCACTAAGTAATTCCACTATTCAATCTCATTAAGTAATTTTACATAATAAATCATCAAATGATTATCTTTAATTAATTAACAAATTAATTAACTAAAATTTATCACATTCACTTCCTTAATTACAATTGATAATTCATCCCTTAATTACCTTTAAAACAAATTAATTAATTTTTAATTATAGATTAATTATCCTTTAATTATTAATTAATAAATCTTAATTATCAATTAATAAAACTTAATAACAAATTAATTAATCCTTAATTAATCAGTTAATCAATCCTTAATTACAATTAATTAACCCTTAATATTAGTTAATTAATCCTTAATTAACTTTAATTATAGATTAATTATCTCTTAATTATTAATTAATAAAACCTAATTATTAATTAATAAAACTTAATTACAAATTAAGTACTTTTTTTATTACAAGTTAATTAATTTTTAATTACAAATTAATCAACCTTAATTAATTAATCTCTAATCATTAATTAATAATCTCTAATTACTAATTAATTATACTTAATTATAAATTAAGTAACCTCTAATTAATTAACTTATAACCCTTACTTATTAATTTTAAATAAATTAATTAAATCAATAAATTACTCTTATTTAATTCCTTAATTAATCCTTAATCATTATTAATTAAATTAATTAATTATACTTAATTTCCCTAATTAACTTAATTAATTTCAAGATAATAAAACTTCCTTAACTTAAGATAAACATTATCTTATAAATACCTTAATTACCATTTACATTTTTAAACCATTATAACTTTATAATTAACTCTACTTAATTAAATCAATAATTAAGTATACAAATAATCATTAACTTGATAAATTAATGTTATCAAAACATAACTTACTTTACATAACCTTAATCATTTATCAAAAGATGGTTTAAACTAAATTTAATTTAGAATTTAAAACTTGTCTTTAAAATTCCATTTTTACTTAAGTTTTAAAATAACTTAACTTTATTTAACAAATTTTTCAATTAAACAAATTTCAAACTTCTTGATAAAATGTTAAAGAAACATTTATCTTTATAAAGAATAGAATTCTAAAACAAGATTTATTTCAAAAGTTTTATAAAACTTTCTTTATTTAAATTTAAAAGTTGTTTTATAAAAACTTTTAAAACTTTTGAAAATTTCTTTTAATTACCTGCTTCATTTTGAACCTGAGAATCACTCGAACCATTCCAAGTTCCATTTCATTTCCTTAAATTTTCAGAAGTTTAGTTTAAATTTAAATTTAAAAACATGTAACAATTTAAAACCGTTAACATGTTTCCAATTCCCAGAACTACTCGAGTCTTTACTCGAGTCACAAACTCAAAAACACGGTGCCTCCTTCGAGTCACAACCCAACCCAAAAACACTGACACCAAAACCTTCCCTGTGCACATGCACCAGCGTCGGAATCGTCTCCATCCTCTGACGAACCCTCCGGCACGTCACCCTACATCGCAGCAACCCTCGCCGATCACCAAACCACCATCACAAGCCTCGTTCCAGAATTTAGCATTCCAGTTGAAAACTGGAATCAACTCCCATGGCCAAAATCATCTTGAAGTCGCATCTCCGACCACTAGACATCGCACCACCACGGTCACACCATCTCCGATCATCCACGAACCCATTCCCAAAGTCCCATTGAACTCGAAGCACCAGAGAAGTAGCAGTGATCCCATCTTTCCAGTTCGACCAAATTAGGTTTACAACCTAGATCACCTCACTGCCGACGCCACGGCGATCAGAAACCCTTCCTACCATTTTTGCCATACACTCTGAACCTTCACCTATCTCTAGCCAAGATCCCGATCATCCCAGACCTCGTGGCCATCAGATTTTGCTCAGAAACCCAATTTCAGACATCACCTAGAACTTCACATTCATTACTTCATTTAAAATTGTGATTTTGATTTTAAAAATCCTAACTTTTAAGGAGGATTCAAGATATATACTTGAATCAATAAATTTCAACACTTGATTTTATCATATAATTAAGATTTCTACTGTAATTTCCAAATTTTGCATAGTTTCAATCTTAATATACTTAAATCTATTTTTAAACCCTAGATCATGTTTAAACTAAACCATTTGGTTTAAATTTCAAAGTCTAACAGAGAACACATGCAAAGATTCTAAATTTTAGTCAAAATCATAAGCTCTGAACTAAGAACAGGGGAGTTAAAATCAACAGATATGTACACATTCATATATACACAGAGGCATACTTATATACATATATATAAAACAGACATCATCACAGAACTCACATGCAACAGATAATTAGCTACTTAAGTTTTAATTTAAAATGTTTACTCACCATTTTAAAAATGCAGTTAGCCTGAACTTGATTGAAACCGAAGCCTTTTGAAAATTTGAAAACTGCATATTGTTGTTTTGGTTTTCTGAAAGCTTTGCCTTGTTTGAAACTTTAGAAACTGGAATGCTCTTAGGATAGGAACATGATGATGCTATGATCAAGACTTTGATTCCAGGCTTGTAGTTGTTACAGGCTTGTAGAAAATGCTTATAGGGTTTGGTATAAAATGGTTACAGATTTTGATTTCAGTTTCTTCTTGAGGAAAAGGTTACAGGTTTGAGAATGTTTTGAGGAGATGTTTTCAGGTTTGATGATTTTCTGGTTTGCATTTGTTTTATGAACGAAAATAGAATAAGAAGAATATATAGAAAAGAGTTTTACAGGGACAGGTATTAACTGGTACAAAATGTTCCTTTGATCAGAGATTTTTTCTTATCTTTCCTGGCAAGATTTATAAACTGAAATGATTTTTGAACATTTCGAAGTGACTTGTTTTTGGGCTAGAAATGAAAGCATTTAATGCATGTGTCCTTACCAGTTTGCATACTTATCCACTTGGTGTTGTATGTACAAAGATATTATTTTTCTTGCCTTGCATACAAGTATTTCCATAGGATATATATTTCTAGAATTTACCTTATGTGTTTACTTTAAAATTGTTATAGTTATTGTTATTATGTTAACTTGTGTATTTATTTCTATTTTTACATAACTACTTATTTTTATTTCTTAACTATCCAACACTTAATTTATATTCATATATACTGTTATACTTATATTTAGTATTGATAAGATTTTATTTTATTTCAAGCATTATTATCTAGATTACATCTCTATATATATATTTAGATCAAAAGTTAATAAGGTAAAGCTTACTTTAATTTAAGATAGATTTTATTGTAATTATATTGGAACACTTTTATTTTAAATTCTCAAATCATAATTTTCTTCCAAAATACACACACACACATATATATATATATATATTCATTTTTAAATAATACCTATTAAATTTGAAATAATAGTCTATTTAAAATCTATTTAAAAAATAACACAAATTAAATTTGTAACTAATTATTCCATTTAAAAATCTATTTATAACTATATTTTAAAACAACTCATTATTAAATTGTTTGAAAAAAATAAACTTACCAATTTTAATTAATTAATTAAGGAGATTATCAAATTTTAAATTCCTTGAAATTCCGGGATATCACATTCCTCCCCCCTTAAAAGAATTTCGTCCTCGAAATTTGAAACAAAAGATAATCCAAAGTTTTATTTTATTTCAACCAATTCAGGCATACATATGAGCCATACACAACCAAACAAACAATTTCATCCAAACAAACTATTCAATCAAACAAACAACACTAGCTATTCGGACACAGATCCGGATAAGCTTCCTAAAATTTTCCTGAGTTTCCCAGGTACAGACACTGAAATACTCGCTTTACCGAATCCAAACTAGCTACACTACTAAGCTACTGAGCTCCTACTCATCTAGATCTACAATCTATACAAGAGATCTGACCACAGTTAAGATCTGATCAACAACCAAACCCTTCTGAACTACTGGTTCCAAAACCAGTGATGGATCATACACGTATTCCCTTAGAGATACGTGAAACACATTGAATCCCAGTCTTCCAAATTGGCAATTCACTCTTGTAATCCAAAACACTTATCCTTACAAGAATACAGAAAGATCCAATATACTTCGGAGCTAACCTCACAGTCTTACCCAATCTTATTGCTCCCTTTACCGGAGAAAATCTCAACAACAACGAAGTCTCCAACTTCGAATTCCAAATTCCTCCGTTTCTTATCCACATAACTCCTTTGACGATCCTTGACTGCCTACATCCTTTCCTGATCAGCTCAATCTTCGCTGATGCTTCAATAAACAAACCGGATCAAAATAACTCAACAAAAAGATCCTCTCCAGATTTACCCAAATTCAAGAATACAACTCTACTCCACCATCATCAGTAGATTACAACTTACTTCTCCTATCCGAAAAAGACAAAACAAAAACACTTGCCAACTGGCCTCAAATCCAGAAAAATTTCCTGTAGAAATTCTCTAATCCCAAAACACTGCAACTTCCGGTTGCTTCCACTCTAGAACAGCTGCCACCTTGCTTCCGCTGCACAACTCTGATCTGGAGTAGATGAGCATGTCGATGAATTCGAGCAAAATCTTAACCAACACCTCCTGGACACACAGTTCATCAGATCCACCACAATCGGAAACGTTGGTTATCTCAAAGACATAACCAACTGCTCAAAGAAATAGATGAGTCCTCAGTCAAGGGTACTGTCTTCAGCTACCCTTAGCTGGAAGAAACTCGAAACTAGATATAGAAGAGAAAACACAAATGCTCAACCAAATCTTCTTTAGAAACCATCCATCTCCTTAGCTGAACCACCGGTATCTCTTCCAGACCCAGGTCAATGGAAATTAAAATTCCTAATGTGGACAAACTACTGGCTTCCTTGAAAAAATCTGGACAATTCTTTAACAACTCTATAACTCATACATCCTCTAGTGATGCCCCAAATCCATGCAAAAGATTATCCAAGAGAATCACTCAAGCTATCGCAAGTCGCTTTTGCGATCCCATCCAGACCAATATCCACAGATACTATTCTCTCTTCACAAATCAGAACAGCTTGTCCTTGACTAACCAATCCACCGAAGAAATGGATCCACTCTGCTTCTTCTGAATTCCACTACTAGGGTACTATTAAGCCAAAAGATCTTCCTGTTGGCACAAAACATCTCCCAGCTGCACTGCTGCCACGGATGCCAAAAACTTCCTAATCCAAAGCCCCTTTGAGAAACTCGGACCTCAAACCAAACACAACATCCAGCTGAAACTTGGTCTCATCATCGATGCAAACACACTCCCTCAAACTTGTTCCAAAGAAAACATCTTTGGAAACATCCATAGTCACTGCGTCTCACCACTCAACTACTACTTCCTGAGGTTGCCAAAATACCATCACTTGTTTCTGCCTAACCGACAGATCCAAACTCTCAAAAATCCGCTCACACGAGCGCGATCAAACTTGCACTTTAATGATGAACTCCGAACCTTAACAGGTTTCCTTTAGAGATCAATAAAATTATTACACCATAACAAAGCTCACTCGAGACGATATTGGGTGTATATTCTCGACAGATACTCTTCCAACCACAATACTCAGACTTCTTCCATTGGTAGTCGTGCTACACACACCACTACCTTATCTACCTTTATAACTTATGTTGGAAAACCCGAACAGGTAACCCAACAGATAGGTAGAAATATAGATATACATATATATATTCAAAATTACAAATACGCTCTCTCAAAAAAGACACCATTCCAGAGCCTAGGTATTCGCCCAACCTATGCTCTGATACCAACTGTGACGACCCGCCATTCATTCCACAGAATGACGCATCATTAATAAGAAAGAAAGGGATAGAAAAGAGAGAAGATAGAGAAGAAAGAACTAAACAGCATTAGAATCTCACAGTGGAACAAATAAATTATATTAATCACATAAGATAGTACACAGTATACAACAACTATCACAACTTATTCTAACACAAACTAGACAGTTATAAACACCTGTCTAGTTATTACAATTCAATACAACACAGACATACAGATAAACACTAACACAGCGGAACCAATATATATCTATACGCTGAAGCCTCCTGCTCCATTGCTCCTCCAGAATTCGTCAAAGCTAACCTGAACCCCTTGGCTACTCGTAAAAATTTGAGTACCCAAGAGTTTAAGAAAAACAGAAATAAACTCCGGGTCAGACATGGGTCTGGTGTGAGTAAATGGTTAAAGTTGCTTAACTTTAAAAACCTTTTGAAAACAAAGGTATCACGTAAGACTTCCCATACATAAACATGGGTAAGTTTTTACCTTACGCTAACCAAAACATTTGATAGGAAATCCAATGATATTATAATAGGGTCTAGGGTTTTCAAGTAAAATACAAAAATAGCTGGAATGCTTGCATCTCACATTCCAACATAGTTGGGCACAACTAAATCGTACGGCGCTTATTGGAGTTTGGATTCCATACAATGGCAGGGCTACTGGGGTACCGCCCATCACAGTACGAGGCCTAGATCACCGTACCAAGGATTACTCCCAATCCCCTACAACACAAAGCCGGAACCATCCCTTACTGGACAATCCCGAATAAGATAACCCCGCGGTTGTAGCTAGCAACCGCCCATACAGCCGAATAAAAAGGGATATCTAGACAGGGGTTCATCTCATCCTACTTGGGCATGACCCACTTAGCCTTGCTGCACCTCCCCTGTTTTAGCCATTTCCGGTTGATGAGGCTTGAGGCTACGATTACCTATATAGAACACATCTATCTTAGAATGCTCATCGTCCACCTGACGATGTTCTGAAAGCATTCAATCCATACAAGTTCGTTCTGGGTTCGAACGAAACCAAAGGCATTATCTCGTTACACTCATTTTGGAATCACCTTTAGAGTTAACGACAATAACCCTTGCACTCTGAATCTTCGTCTTCACTTGAGATTCACGACCTATCGTTAATTTGGATCGATGTGGTTTTCGGATATCCAAATCTGGAAACCCTATCCCGGTCTCATCGAAATCCAAAACGCCATCTTTTAGGTCCAAGTTGTTTTAAAGTTAAAACAATCCAATTCTATTATCTATATACACACAGATAGATAATTCATATCATCATCACAAACAGATAATTCACATTATCATCATAAACAGATAATTCACATTATCATCACATTTCAACCAAAGCATCCATACCACACAGCATCACTTATCTCATATCTGAGATCTCAAAACATTCAAGGCAATCAATATCAATCAGCCATCCATAAGCAATGATTTATTAATCACCATCTATAATTAATTTAAAGTGAATTAAATTAATTACTTCCATCTCTAATTAATTTAAATAAATTAAATTAATTACTTTCATCACATAAATCTTGCTTACTTAATCATTAATTAATTACAAATCAATTAATCGATCATCCTCTAATTATCCATCTTAATTAATCATCCTGATTAGTTATTCTTAATTACCTTAAGTAATTAGCCTTTAATTAATTACACAAATTAATTATCCTTAACCATTCATAGTAATTAACCATTAATTACTTCATTATTTACATTACGTAATGATCCTTAATTAATTACTTCCATTAATTAATTAACTATAATTAATTACATTAATCCTTAATTAATTACATTAATTAATTAAACTTAAATTAATCACTTCCATTAATCAACCTTAATCATAAACAGAAATTACCATCCTGTAATTACTTACCTTAACTAATTAACTTCTTAATTAATTATATAAATCTTTTGATTAATTACACTAAGTAATTAATCTTTAATTACTTCTTCCAAGTAATTACCCTTTAATTACTTCCCATTAAGTAATTCCTTTTGACGCAGTGGATTATACAAACACAATGTAGATCGATGAAAGTAGCAATCGATGAGTTGA
This sequence comes from Allium fistulosum, assembly GCA_030737815.1. Lineage (NCBI taxonomy): Eukaryota > Viridiplantae > Streptophyta > Magnoliopsida > Asparagales > Amaryllidaceae > Allium > Allium fistulosum. Next base: position 1,263,960,004 of record CM060901.1, on the reverse strand, counting down.
TGTATACTGAAATGCCCAAATTCGTTGATCCGAAGATACCGAATTCTAGCTATCCCTGACACGTTGATCGCGCACGATACCGTGAGAAGAGATCTTCAATTCTTCGATCGTTGATCAAGCGCACTTGATTCCGCGAATCGGCTTCTGCAATCGTTGAATCGAGCGCACTCGATTAACCGAAAGAGGAGATAGGAGATTACACTCGACTACCAATTGGGTGAAAGCACAAAGCTAACAAAACAAGAGTTTTATTTCCAATCAACTAAACTATTACAAATGACCACACATGCCTATTTATAGGCTACAACTCACACGCCAAACAGAATCAAGATTTCAACACAACTCTTAGGTCGTGAACGACCTACGACCTAAATCCCAGCAACTTAGTATAGGTCGTCAATGACCTGACAGGTTTCATTTCAACACAACCATATTACAAAACATAACGACTTTACAACACTTAGGTCGTACACGACCTATCAAGACCTCCGACTTAAACTAACAGTTACAACAGCTAAACGACTCAACAAATGAACGGCATCTGGAGCTCCACGACCTAAGAATGAACGGCATCCCTTCATTAGCGACCTAACAGAAGCGGCTTCAGAAAGTCTTCGCGACTTAAGACTCCACGACCTAACTTCTTGCGACCTAAATTAGGTCGGAACCTTTTCCTGCGACCTATCGTAGGTCGAATTATATTCCTATGACCTAACCCCTTGCGACCTAACTTAGGTCGTAACCTCTTAGCTCGTTCGCATGCCATCATGCTGAATCCTTTGACACGCGTGCTGCCTTTACTAGGTCGTAAGCGACCTAAAAAAGCGTTAGGTCGTGAGCGACCTAAGACTTCAACCTCCAACGACTTATTCCCAAGTCTTAGCTCGTTACTCTCGAACCCGTTAGGTCGTAGCTCTTTTCCTGGTGACATGTTAGGTCGTTCCCACGACCTATGCCTTAGCTCGTTAGGTCGTATGCGACCTAAAAACAAGTTAGGTCGTTTGCAACTTAAACTGTCTCCATGTTGCACTGCCACGTTAGGTCATTCGCGATCTATCACTTCCTTAGGTTGCAAACTCGAGACAACTTCCTCCCTTGATTTCCAGTTAAGTCGCAGCTTTCCCTCTCATGACTCCTTATGTCGAGGACGACCTATAACTTCTTGGTTAAGGCGTATGCGACTTGAATCCTTAAGTCGTGTGCGACTTAGACCTTCACTTCTGTCCTGAGCTGCATCACCTTTAATTAATTACATCCGGTAATTATACATTAATTACTTCACTAAGTAATTCCACTATTCAATCTCATTAAGTAATTTTACTTAGTAAATCATCAAATGATTATCTTTAATTAATTAACAAATTAATTAACTAAAATTTATCACATTCACTTCCTTAATTACAATTGGTAATTCATCCCTTAATTACCTTTAAAACAAATTAATTAATATTTAATTGTAAATTAATTATCCTTTAATTATTAATTAATAAATCTTAATTATCAATTAATAAAACTTAATAACAAATTAATTAATCCTTAATTAATCAGTTAATCAATCCTTAATTACAATTAATTAACCCTTAATAATAGTTAATTAATCCTTAATTAACTTTAATTATTGATTAATTATCTCTTAATTATTAATTAATAAAACCTAAATATTAATTAATAAAACTTAATTACAAATTAAGTACTTTTTTTTATTACAAGTTAATTAATTTTTAATTACAAATTAATCAACCTTAATTAATTAATTAATTAATCTCTAATCATTAATTAATAATCTCTAATTACTAATTAATTATACTTAATTATAAATTAAGTAACCTCTAATTAATTAACTTATAAACCTTAATTATTAATTTTAAATAAATTAATTAAATCAATAAATTACTCTTAATTAATTCCTTAATTAATCCTTAATCATTATTAATTAAATTAATTAATTATACTTAATTTCCCTAATTAACTTAATTAATTTCAAGATAATAAAACTTCTTTAACTTAAGATAAACATTATCTTATAAATACCTTAATAACCATTTACATTTTAAAACCATTATAACTTTATAATTAACTCTACTTAATTAAATCAATAATCAAGTATAAAAATAATCATTAACTTGATAAATTAATGTTATCAAAACATAACTTCCTTTACATAACCTTAATCATTTATCAAAAGATGGTTTAAACTAAATTTAATTTAGAATTTAAAACTTGTCTTTAAAATTCCATTTTTACTTAAGTTTTAAAATAACTTAACTTTATTTAATAAATTTTCAATTGAACAAATTTCAAACTTCTTGATAAAATGTTAAAGAAACATTTATCTTTATAAAGAATAGAATTCTAAAACAAGATTTATTTCAAAAGTTTAAAACTTTCTTTATTTAAATTTAAAACTTGTTTTATAAAAAGTTTTAAAACTTTTGAAAATTTCTTTTAATTACCTGCTTCATTTTGAACCTGAGAATCACTCGAGCCATTCCAAGTTCCATTTCATTTCCTTAAATTTTCAAAATTTTAGTTTAAATTTAAATTTAAAAACTTGTAACAATTTAAAACCGTTAACAGGTTTCCAATTCCCAAAACTACTCGAGTCTTTACTCGAGTCACAAACTCAAAAACACGGTGCCTCCTTCGAGTCACAACCCAACCCAAAAACACTGACACCAAAACCTTCCCTGTGCACATGCACCAGCGTCGGAATCGTCTCCATCCTCTGACGAACCCTCCGGCACGTCACCCTACATCGCAGCAACCCTCGCCGATCACCAAACCACCATCACAAGCCTCGTTCCAGAATTTAGCATTCCAGTTGAAAACTGGAATCAACTCCCATGGCCAAAATCATCTCGAAGTCGCATCTCCGACCACTAAACATCTCGCCACCACGGTCACACCATCTCCGATCATCCACGAACCCATTCCCAAAGTCCCATTGAACTCGAAGCACCAGAGAAGTAGCAGTGATCCCATCTTTCCAGTTCGACCAAATTAGGTTTACAACCTAGATCACCTCACTGCCGACGCCACGGCGATCAGAAACCCTTCCTACCATTTTTGCCATACACTCTGAACCTTCACCTATCTCTAGCCAAGATCCCGATCATCCCAGACCTCGTGGCCATCAGATTTTGCTCAGAAACCCAATTTCAGACATCACCCAAAAATTCACATTCATTACTTCATTTAAAATTGTGATTTTGATTTTAAAAATCCTAACTTTTAAGGAGGATTCAAGATATATACTTGAATCAATAAATTTCAACACTTGATTTTATCATATAATTAAGATTTCTACTGTAATTTCCAAATTTTGCATAGTTTCAATCTTAATATACTTAAATCTATTTTTAAACCCTAGATCATGTTTAAACTAAACCATTTGGTTTAAATTTCAAAGTCTAACAGAGAACACATGCAAAGATTCTAAATTTTAGTCAAAATCATAAGCTCTGAACTAAGAACAGGGGAGTTAAAATCAACAGATATGTACACATTCATATATACACAGAGGCATACTTATATACATACATATAAAACAAACATCATCACAGAACTCACATGCAACAGATAATTAGCTACTTAAGTTTTAATTTAAAATGTTTACTCACCATTTTAAAAATGCAGTTAGCCTGAACTTGATTGAAACCGAAGCCTTTTGAAAATTTGAAAACTGCATATTGTTGTTTTGGTTTTCTGAAAGCTTTGCCTTGTATGAAACTTTAGAAATTGGAATGCTATTAGGATAGGAACATGATGATGTTATAATCAAGACTTTGATTCCAGGCTTGTAGAAAATGCTTACAGGGTTTGATATAAAATGGTTACAGATTTTGGTTTCAGTTTCTTCTTGAGGAAAAGGTTACAGGTTTGAGAATTTTTTGAGGAGATGTTTTCAGGTTTGATGATTTTCTGGTTTGCATTTGTTTTATGAATTAAAATAGAATAAGAAGAATATATAGAAAAGAGTTTTACAGGGACAGGTATTAACTGGTACAAAATGTTCCCTTGATCGGAGATTTTTTTCTTATCTTTCTAGGCAAGATTTATAAACTGAAATGATTTTTGAACATTTCGAAGTGACTTGTTTTTGGGCTAGAAATGAAAGCATTTAATGCATGTGTCCTTACCAGTTTGCATACTTATCCCCTTTGTAACATCCCGCATTTTTAAGCTATTGAATTTGAACATTTAATTCGTTTTAAATGTTAATGTGGAATCTTAATTGATTTTGGAATGAATGGATTCGGGTTCAATCAATAGAATAAGCTATAATTTTTAATTATAGCAATTCTGGTTGAATTTGATTAATGAAAAAATAATAATTAAACATTCGAATTTGGGATAAAAAGTAAATCCGGATGTAAATAGTGATAAAATGGTCTTAGAAAGTTATTTTGAGTTATTTGTGTGGAAATAGCATAGTGGGAATTTTAGATGAATTTTTAAAGTTGATAAATTTAATATTGGGATTTTATATCAATTTACCAATGAATTTAATATTATTAAAATGCAATTTAATCAGATTTTGGTCTAGAATGAGCCAAAATGATTTTTAATGTGTTTATAAATTTTATATGATTTATTATTGAGTTATTAAATTTGTAAAAGTAAAATTTTAAGCGTTTCTGATAATTTCAGAAAATCGCTAGATTTAATAGACGAGTTAAAATAGCCTTCCGAGGCGCAGTCTCGGAATTCGACGAAACCAGTTTCATTGGATCCGTAATAGTTAGTTATTATCGGATTTCAATTTTCGGAGCGATCGGAGTTGTCGTTTGACCGTGGCAGCTCGAAACGCATAGAAATCGATTTAACCGATTTAATTTTAAATTGATCGTTTAATTTCGTATCTCGCGCATACGATCAAATTAGCTTACGAAACCTGTTCCATTGTGTCTGGAACGCGGAAAAACCCCAGGATAGCCTGTCGGAACGTGAGAATTGGAGGTCGTTTGCATTAACTGATTAAATCGAGAAATTTTATTAATTAAATAATATTAAACAATATTATATATACATCTATATTTTCTAAACCCTAAATCTAATCTAGTGGCCGCCTCCAGTTCGTATTCAATGGCTGAAACGCGTCCGTTTTCCCCTCTCGATCTCTCCTTATCCACGCTTCCATTTCAAATTCATCCAACTGCAAAATCGAAGAGCTCGAGGAGCTCTACTATACCAACGGTTAAGATCGGAGTTGGAGTTTTGGTTTGTTGGCAGATCATCAGAGAACGCGCTGCGTTCGAGGAGGTTGTGCGGCTGCCAGAAGCGACCGGATGTCGCGCGGTCCCAGGTGACGGCGCGGCGGGGGAAAACGCGTCGGTTGGTGAGGTTGGATCGAACCCTAGTTAATCACGGAGGGAGCGGTGGCAAGCCCTAGTCGGGGCGGAGTGGGTTCGTTTTACCTGTAGCGTGCGTGAAGGATAACGGGAAGGAGAGGATCGCGTGAGTGAGTGGGGTGCGGCTGAGATTATTCTGGTATTTGTTTTTTTTAAAAGAAATTTGTTTTGAAAATTTTATAAATTTAAAATCAAAAGTTTAAAATGATGTAACTCATTCATACGTATTCAGATTTTTACGAAACTGGAACCATTGGAATCGCAGGGAGGAGCACTACACAATGGTGCTGATCCGGAGTCATTCCGGGCAAGTAGAAATTTGGGTTAAATCGGACGTCGTTCGGTTTAATTTAAATTTCGAACGCTCGTCGAAACTCAAAGTGAGTTATTCTCACTCACATCTGGATGCTAGACATTATAAATAGTTGATATTTAAATATCTATGTGAATGGTTGATTATATCTGTGATTATCAGTCTGGTTGATATTTATATTGCGATGTGCTAATATCTGTGATGCAGGGAGAAACAGGTTGGAGGGATCCAATTGGATTCCTCACAATGTAGCAATTATTTTATAATTGATAGTGATACCTGTTTATATGATGTGATTGATAAATCTGGAAATTTAGTTGTTCTGTGACATTGTGGTATAAATTGTAATCACAGAATTAAATTATAAATGGCTAAAAATGTGTTTTTACGAAATAAAATGAATTGTTAAATTTAGAATTTCAAGAATAAAATTTGAAATCGGATTTGAAAGGAAAAATGTAAATTGGGCCAAATTGGGATTTTGAATATAATGGGAAGTTTATGAAATGGGTAAATGGAAAGTATAGTTTTCTGGAGATTAAATTTATGAAATTATAAATTGTTTAAAATAACGGTGTTTATTTTAATAATGACTAATGTTATTCGGAAATTAAAAATATGTTAAAATGAAGTTTCCGACTATAAATTAACAAGTTCAAATGAATGTTTTGAAATGCCGTATTTCATTGGAATTTAATTAAGTGAATTGGAAATTTGGCTTCCATTGAAAATTCACCAAAATGTTTAAACTATATTTAAAAATGAATTTCCGGAAATGAAAAATTGTGATGTAACTTCGGAGGAAGTTATAGTTAAATATGGGATTTGGGATTTATGTTGTAAAATAAAATTGACTTGAAATAAATCAGTGGATTTATATGAAAGAGTACTTTGGAATGTTTGGAAACGGGAAAGTGTTTCCCTGGGAAAACCAAGTAAATGTTTATAAAAAGATTTTATTTAACTAAAGGTTAAGTTTTAAATCGTTTTAAAAGTATTTTTAAGAAATCGTTATTTTTAAATAAATAAATTAATAATTTTTAATACCGTAATAATTTGGGAGTATATTAGCAATTATTTTTACAAATGGATTTATTTAAAAGTTGGTTTTAGCTTAAGTTGTTAAAATTAGCATTTTTCTTCTTATAACGCTATTTTGAATTTAGTGAAACTAAAACCCTTATTTTTAAATCAAAATTTATGTGTTAATGACTAGTTTTCTTCACATATTTTAAATTTATATTTTGAGTAAATAAATAGAAGTAATTTTCATATTTTAAAGTATATTTCAGTATAAAGTATTTTTAACTGTTTTAAATGCAAATTGTTTTATACTTGGTTATTCCCGATGGGAATAAAAGGGTAAAAGATTTACCTTGTAAAGGAAGAGTTTTGGAAAATTGTTTTCAAACGAGTTGTGAAAATGTGAAAATATATCTTTGAAAGATATTAGAAGAAAATAAATAATATGGAGATTATTTATTGTGTGATGGATGTGTATGGATGTGTGTGAACATTAATTGATAGTTAAATCACCGACTATCAATATTGGCCAAATGCGCTGATCGTTTCGAAGAGACCGGGATCGGGTTTGCTACATTACAGCGTGATAGGGGGTTCTCGCTTTGCGTTAGGTGGCGAACGGGAGACTCTTACCCCTACATGTCCCCGGGGGTAGTATAAGGCCTTTTGGGGTTGGTTGCGACTCGAGAGGGTGGCCGTAAAAGCAAACCCGAGGTATCACTGTGAGCCACAGCGGGGCTGGGATGGTTGAAAAGCCTACCGGTCGTGAACCGTTGCTGAAGGTTGAAAAGCCTAGGTCGTCACACTTGGTATCAGAGCATAGGTTGGCGACAACCTAGGCTTTGGTGGGAAAATTACTCATTTTTAAATAGAGTCAGAAGTACTCTATAATGAGTTGAGTGTAATAATAGCTATGAGAGCGTACTTGTTAGTGGATATAAAATTGTTTTTGTACTGTGTTGACTTATCGGTTGAGTGTTTATGAATTCTGGTCGGTGCGGGAAGTACAACCGTATCGATAGGGGTTTCTAAACTCTTAAACAAGATAAACCGACATAGTATTATTTTTAAAGTGGGTAAATGAAATAATTTTACCCAAAATTGTATTTTGATATAAAAAGAAATAATTTTCTAAATTATTATATGTATTGGATGCTTGTTTGGTTGTTTCTTCTATAATCAAATAAGAAATTAAAACATGATCTAAAATTTGAAATGATATATATAAGAAAATAAGAAGTTAAAATATTAAAATGGTTTATAACCAAATGGAATTGACTGAATATGTTTTAAATAAGAAAAGTAAAAATTAAAATTTGATTTAAACTAGAATTTTGACCCCGGAAATTTTGAAAGGGATTTCAATGGAATTAAACAAAGTTTTGGGAATTTGACTTGGTGGAAATGTTAGAAATGTTTTCAAAAGCATTTGTAAGAATGGAGTATATTTTGGGGAAATATTTTTGAATAGAAATTGTTTTGGGGTGGATTTTGGAAGTGGAAAGCATTGAACTTACTTCAGTCGCTGGAAAATAATCCTGATGATGCTGGCCACATCATTAGAATTCATTTTCGAGTTTCTAAAGTGATGGATTGCTACCAAAATAGTTGGTTATGGTATTTGTTTGGACTTGTTTGGGAAACAAGTGATTTTAGAATTTTCAAAGGAAAATTGTTTGGTAAAAGCAGTTTGTTTTGGAATTTGGTATTTGATTTGAATATCAAAAGAGAAATGTGTTGATTTTTATTTCAAATTGGTTTTGAAATAAATCCGGGTAAATTGAATTCTGGAAATTCTATTTTAAAATAAAAATGTGAAAGTTGAAAAGATTCAACTATATAACTTATAAGGGAAAGTTGATTTAAAGAAGAATTGAGTATATATGGAATGTAAATTTACTTCGAATAAATGAGGGTGAATGGAATATATCTGGATTTAACTTATGATAAGTTAAATAAAATTAAGAATTTGAAATTGAATTAAATCTAAATGAATTGAAATTAAATGGAAGTTGATATAAAGGTGAAATGTAAATGCTTATGATTGTGCAAATGAATTCATATTCTTAAGCTATTAAGTGTTAAAATTTGACATTGTGATTATAAAAATGTGGATTGGTTTGAAATGAGCAATATAAACTTACAAGTAAATAAGTTGGAGAACTTGAGAATGGAAGATTTGATTTTAACTCAAGTAAAATGGGATTATAATCACAAATGGAAATAATAAATGGAATGGTGAATTCGAACTTAATTTTAAATGGAATGCAAAGTAAGGTGAAACAATTATAAAATATAAAAGAGGTAAGTGAACTGAAGTTAGTAAATAAGTTGAACTTGGATATGGAGAATTAAGATTAAATTGAATTGGGTTTAACTTCGACTAAGATAGAATTAAGCTGAATATTAAAATTCAGTTGTGTTATGAATAAAAATGGATATAATTAAATTCTTATTTAAGGTAGTTAAGGAAATGGTTTAAATTCAGGTGGGCTGAATAAAATTTAGATGAGCTTGAATTAATTCTGGAAATGAATTAAATTGAAAATGCATATATAATCTAGTTAACCTTGAATTAAATTTGGATAAGAATTTAATTAAATGGAAATTTAATTTAGTTGAAGGGATGTTGAATGAAGTAAATGATCACTAAATTAAATTTAAAATGATTGTTTGGCAATGAGTTTTGTGTTAGCTAAATTAAATGGGATGTGTATGGTAATGAATAGAATTTTGATAATTGGTCAAAGTTTGAAAGGTAAATAAAATCCAGTTTTGGGATGGAATTTAAGTTTGGTAATAAATGTTGGAAGTGAGAATGAATAATGGAATTAGCTATAATAATGATGAATTTGAATTGTAAATAAAATTCAAATGAGAGAAATAATTTAAATGGTCTCTTTGTTAATAAAATAAATTTGTACATGGATTGGATAAATAAACAAAGAGCATTAAAGTTGTAAATGAATTGGAATTTGATTTGAATGAGAATCAGATGGAAATAAAATTAAATAGATAATGGTAATATTGTGAAACTACTTAAGCAAATTGAAAGAAACAAATGATTGTGGATGAGCTTTATTAAGAAATTTGAATGGAATTTGTTGGATAATAAAATTGAATTGGAAGTGAAATGATATTCATTAATTATTGTGGTAAATTAAAAATGTATGAGTTGAATATAACCCAGGATCGAATGATATTAATATAAACTTGAATTTGGTTAATGGAAATAAAGATGTAAGGAAAATGTAATTTAACAATTACATTGGAAAGAGAAAATATTTGGTTTGTGAACCTTGTAATGGAATAAAATTTATATGAATCCAAGTTGGAAATAATTTTAAATGGTTATAAGCTTAAGTGGCAATTGTTTTGCTTGAATGACATGGAAATTTGCATGTATTTGCAATTGAGTGTTTAAAAGCAATTGGAATTGAATTATGAATAAATTGGAATGGATTGAAATATTGTTAAGTGATTTTGCATATGAATGGAAATGGATCATAACTGAAATGCAAATGTTTCAAGTTTAAAATGAAATTTGATTGTAAATCAAATTTGGAATGTAAGTAAAATTAAAAGGTAAGAAAGGCATATGTAATCATATTGAAGTGGAAATGAATTCGTTGAGATAAATATGAATTGTATGTAGTGAACTTGAATTTAAAGCATTCAAGTGAAATAAAATGAAATTGGACTTAAATAAGTAATTTGAAAGATAATTGAAATCTTTGAAGTGTAAATAAAATATGGTAACATTGTTAAACTATGAAGTTTGAGTTTGTAAAGAGGATTTGAAATGTTGTCGAGATTTGTGAAATTGTTAATAAAGTATGGTTAACATTGTTAAATTATGAAGTTGCTTGGTTTGGTTATGAAACGGATGTGTTTGGCTTGCATTTATATTGGAAATGTTGTAAAATGCTCATATCTTTGAATTTGATGAGTTTGTTGAGTATAGTACAGGTGCGGGAGGCGTTCGAGAGAGTTGGAGCGCGTATATGCGAGATATTAGCCGCTCGCTATTAAAATTTGCTTAAAAAGGTACGCCTACGCAAATATAATTGGGAAAATGATATATATATTGTGATATATTTTGGTTTCCGGCCATGTGAGCCGATGTATATATATTTGTGTATCCTGCGATATCGCAGAAGCTCCTCCGTGCAAAGGAGACTCTGCCAAAATTTTTTGAAAATTTTGGGAGTTAGAAATTTTTGGGGTTTTGGGAAAATTTTTAATAACTAGTAAAGTTATTTTGGAAGCGAATGTTAAAATGAAGGCTTTAGAGTAAAGAAAGCAAATGGTTTTGAAATGGAGCTGAAACTTTTTGGAAAGTGAATATAAGCTTTTAACTAAGCAAATGGGATAAGTGAGTTGAGTTGAAGTATATTTTTACCTTAGCAAATTTCGGGGACGAAATTTTTATAAGGGGGGAGGAATGTAACATCCCGCATTTTTAAGCTATTGAATTTGAACATTTAATTCATTTTAAATGTTAATGTGGAATCTTAATTGATTTTGGAATGAATGGATTCGGGTTCAATCAATAGAATAAGCTATAATTTTTAATTATAGCAATTCTGGTTGAATTTGATTAATGAAAAAATAATAATTAAACATTCGAATTTGGGATAAAAAGTAAATCCGGATGTAAATAGTGATAAAATGGTCTTAGAAAGTTATTTTGAGTTATTTGTGTGGAAATAGCATAGTGGGAATTTTAGATGAATTTTTAAAGTTGATAAATTTAATATTGGGATTTTATATCAATTTACCAATGAATTTAATATTATTAAAATGCAATTTAATCAGATTTTGGTCTAGAATGAGCCAAAATGATTTTTAATGTGTTTATAAATTTTATATGATTTATTATTGAGTTATTAAATTTGTAAAAGTAAAATTTTAAGCATTTCTGATAATTTCAGAAAATCGCTAGATTTAATAGACGAGTTAAAATAGCCTTCCGGGGCGCAGTCTCGGAATTCGACGAAACCAGTTTCATTGGATCCGTAATAGTTAGTTATTATCGGATTTCAATTTTCGGAGCGATCGGAGTTGTCGTTTGACCGTGGCAGCTCGAAACGCATAGAAATCGATTTAACCGATTTAATTTTAAATTGATCGTTTAATTTCGTATCTCGCGCATACGATCAAATTAGCTTACGAAACCTGTTCCATTGTGTCTGGAACGCGGAAAAACCCCAGGATAGCCTGTCGGAACGTGAGAATTGGAGGTCGTTTGCATTAACTGATTAAATCGAGAAATTTTATTAATTAAATAATATTAAACAATATTATATATACATCTATATTTTCTAAACCCTAAATCTAATCTAGTGGCCGCCTCCAGTTCGTATTCAATGGCTGAAACGCGTCCGTTTTCCCCTCTCGATCTCTCCTTATCCACGCTTCCATTTCAAATTCATCCAACTGCAAAATCGAAGAGCTCGAGGAGCTCTACTATACCAACGGTTAAGATCGGAGTTGGAGTTTTGGTTTGTTGGCAGATCATCAGAGAACGCGCTGCGTTCGAGGAGGTTGTGCGGCTGCCAGAAGCGACCGGATGTCGCGCGGTCCCAGGTGATGGCGCGGCGGGGGAAAACGCGTCGGTTGGTGAGGTTGGATCGAACCCTAGTTAATCACGGAGGGAGCGGTGGCAAGCCCTAGTCGGGGCGGAGTGGGTTCGTTTTACCTGTAGCGTGCGTGAAGGATAACGGGAAGGAGAGGATCGCGTGAGTGAGTGGGGTGCGGCTGAGATTATTCTGGTATTTGTTTTTTTTAAAAGAAATTTGTTTTGAAAATTTTATAAATTTAAAATCAAAAGTTTTAAATGATGTAACTCATTCATACGTATTCAGATTTTTACGAAACTGGAACCATTGGAATCGCAGGGAGGAGCACTACACAATGGTGCTGATCCGGAGTCATTCCGGGCAAGTAGAAATTTGGGTTAAATCGGACGTCGTTCGGTTTAATTTAAATTTCGAACGCTCGCCGAAACTCAAAGTGAGTTATTCTCACTCACATCTGGATGCTAGACATTATAAATAGTTGATATTTAAATATCTATGTGAATGGTTGATTATATCTGTGATTATCAGTCTGGTTGATATTTATATTGCGATGTGCTAATATCTGTGATGCAGGGAGAAACAGGTTGGAGGGATCCAACTGGATTCCTCACAATGTAGCAATTATTTTATAATTGATAGTGATACCTGTTTATATGATGTGATTGATAAATCTGGAAATTTAGTTGTTCTGTGACATTGTGGTATAAATTGTAATCACATAATTAAATTATAAATGGCAAAAAAAGTGTTTTTACGAAATAAAATGAATTGTTAAATTTAGAATTTCAAGAATAAAATTTGAAATCGGATTTGAAAGGAAAAATGTAAATTGGGCCAAATTGGGATTTTGAATATAATGGGAAGTTTATGAAATGGGTAAATGGAAAGTATAGTTTTCTGGAGATTAAATTTATGAAATTATAAATTGTTTAAAATAACGGTGTTTATTTTAATAATGACTAATGTTATTCGGAAATTAAAAATATGTTAAAATGAAGTTTCCGACTATAAATTAACAAGTTCAAATGAATGTTTTGAAATGTCGTATTTCATTGGAATTTAATTAAGTGAATTGGAAATTTGGCTTCCATTGAAAATTCACCAAAATGTTTAAACTATATTTAAAAATGAATTTCCGGAAATGAAAAATTGTGATGTAACTTCGGAGGAAGTTATAGTTAAATATGGGATTTGGGATTTATGTTGTAAAATAAAATTGACTTGAAATAAATCAGTGGATTTATATGAAAGAGAACTTTGGAATGTTTGGAAACGGGAAAGTGTTTCCCTGGGAAAACCAAGTAAATGTTTATAAAAAGATTTTATTTAACTAAAGGTTAAGTTTTAAATCGTTTTAAAAGTATTTTTAAGAAATCGTTATTTTTAAATAAATAAATTAATAATTTTTAATACCGTAATAATTTGGGAGTATATTAGCAATTATTTTTACAAATGGATTTATTTAAAAGTTGGTTTTAGCTTAAGTTGTTAAAATTAGCATTTTTCTTCTTATAACGCTATTTTGAATTTAGTGAAACTAAAACCCTTATTTTTAAATCAAAATTTATGTGTTAATGACTAGTTTTCTTCACATATTTTAAATTTATATTTTGAGTAAATAAATAGAAGTAATTTTCATATTTTAAAGTATATTTCAGTATAAAGTATTTTTAACTGTTTTAAATGCAAATTGTTTTATACTTGGTTATTCCCGATGGGAATAAAAGGGTAAAAGATTTACCTTGTAAAGGAAGAGTTTTGGAAAATTGTTTTCAAACGAGTTTTGAAAATGTGAAAATATATCTTTGAAAGATATTAGAAGAAAATAAATAATATGGAGATTATTTATTGTGTGATGGATGTGTATGGATGTGTGTGAACATTAATTGATAGTTAAATCACCGACTATCAATATTGGCCAAATGCGCTGATCGTTTCGAAGAGACCGGGATCGAGTTTCCGTATACCGGGATTCTAGGTCTGGAGACTCGAAAACCACTTCGATTCGGTTTGTACGTTTCGTGTAACGTGTTTGGAGTCGAAGATGGAGCAGTGAAGTGCAAGGGCTAGTCGCTACTAATCCTGAGGATATTTCCAAAATGGATGTAGTAGGGGTAGTGCCTTCGGTTCCGTTCGGACCCGGGACGGACTTGTATGGACGAATGCTTTCGTGACATCGTCAGGTGGACGATGGGCATTCTAAGGGATATGTGCTATAAAGGTATCGTTTAGCCTCAAGCCTCATCAACCGGGAATGACTGAAAATCAGGGGTTATGCAGCAAGGCTTCGTGGGTAGCCCCCACTTGAGAGTAAGGTCATCCCTGTCTAGATGTCCCTTTTATTTCGGCTTAGTGGTGCGGTTGCTGATCCCAACCGTGGGGTGATTTTACTTGGAATTATCCAGTAAGGGATGATTCCGGCTTTGTGTTGCAGGGGAGCGGGCGTACTCCTCGGTACTGTGATCTAGGCCACGTACTATGACAGGTGGTACCCCAGTGCCTAGTCATTCGTTGGAAATCCATTCTCCCTACGTGCCTGTACGGTTTTGATTGTGCCCAACTATTGTTGAAATGTGAGATGCAAGCATTTCAGCTAGATTCTATTTTACTTTCTATAGACACTATTATAATATCAGAGGATTTTTAATATAAAAGTGTTTTAGCTATCGTAAGGTAAAAACCCGACATGTTTATTTGTGGCGTGGTCTTACAAGATGCTTTTGTTTTTAAAGAATTTTGAAACTTTAATAATCAATTGGGTGTATTTATGATGCGCTGGTATTCCAGACTGACTCGGGTGTTATTTTATTATAATGCTCGGGTCAGACCGAGTATATTTACAGGATAGGATGCTATGGAGCTCAGGAGAGGAGCTGGAGTTCGAGACGTATTTCTCGTACTTGTATTATTCCGCTGCTGTGATTGTTGAGATTGTTTGACTGATTATGGTTGGTTGTATTGATATACTCTGATGATGATGTATTGTATATAAACAGATATAGTTTTGATTTGTGTAAAGTTCTGTTCTATATATTATATTTTATTCCGCTGCGACTGTGAGGTTTTGATGTTGTTTAGTTCATTCTTCTTCTTCTTCTACCTTCTTTCTTTTCCTACAATCTGTCTTTTTCGGCGTTCGATCGTCGGCATATTATATTGTTGAGTATTTTGTGTCGATTTTCGAGGGTCGAGAAGGGCGGGTCGTCACACCCTTGTTGTTGTATGTACAAAGGTATTATTTTTCTTGCCTTGCATACACGTATTTCCATAGGATATATATTTCTAGAATTTACCTTATGTGTTTACTTTAAAATTGTTATAGTTATTGTTATTATGTTATTGTGTATTTATTTCTATTTTTACATAACTACTTATTTTTATTTCTTAACTATCCAACACTTAATTTATATTCATATATTTTGTTATACTTATATTTAATATTGATAAGATTTTATTTTATTTCAAGCATTATTATCTAGATTACATCTCTATATATATATTTAGATCAAAAGTTAATAAGGTAAAGCTTACTTTAATTTAAGATAGATTTTATTGTAATTATATTGGAACACTTTTATTTTAAATTCTCAAATCATAATTTTCTTCCAAAATACACACACACACATATATATATATATATATATATATTCATTTTTAAATAATACTTATTAAATTTGAAATAATAGGTCTATTTAAAATCTATTTATAAAATAACACAAATTAAATTTCTAACTAATTATTCCATTTAAAAATCTATTTATAACAATATTTTAAAACAACTCATTATTAAATTATTTGAAAAAAATAAACTTACCAATTTTATTTAATTAATTAAGGAGATTATCACATTTTAAAATCCCAGAAATTCCGGGATATCGCAATAGGCCTGTAGAGGATGATTTATGGTGTCGATCTATACGGTTACATCTTGCCGTAGATGCATCAATTCACCAAAAATCGCCATTTTAGCCCAGCGGCGGCGTGGCATGGGGGAACCACCGAAAGTGGGTGCGTCTAGGGTGGAGGTACGGCCTGTTGAGGTGGAGCGTGTGGCGTCATCGGATCGTGGTGGTTATGCACGAGGCAACGACAATAATTGGATGATGGTGGCGGCTTTGCTTAGTTACGTTCGAACGAGGGTTTGGGGGCGTGCTTGAGAAGAGCGGAGAGGAGGAAATGACGTGTTTATTATTTATTATTTTATTTATTTGTAATATAAATCATATAACATCTAACCTTAATATCTTTTGCATAAGAGCTCGGATTCACGCGTGGTTCTCTCCGTTGCGATCGTATCGAAATTCCGGACAATATGGAATTGGTTGGTTAGATTTTAAGACTGTTGGATTTTTGGGTTTTATTTGGATTTTAAATCGATTTGAAATCAAAGGTGAGTGTTTTAACCCACTCACGAATGCTAAACCATCTTATGTTTGTTAAATTAAATTTACAATGTGATTAGAAATTTATTGATGGTTGTTTGGTATATTTAAATTGTCATTCAAATTTAATTTGAATTTATATTGAATTTAATTGCCATTTGAATTAATATTGGAATTGAATTGCTAGTTAAATATCAGATAATGATAGCCAATTAATTTTTGTGATTATTGGTTGATTTGAATGATGATTATGATGGATGTTTAATGGTTGATATTTGGTTGATTTGATGTTATGTTTATTTTATATGTTGTTATCACACTGCAAGTCCCTTAGTTATTGTTAGGAAAATCACCATGGGTTGAAATGATACATACCCGATGGTCTTATAGATTAGGGAAAAATTGTTATGGGTTGATGATAAACTAGAGCAATTTTATGAATTTTACTCAGGATTGTGGGTTGAAATGATATACCCGTAAATTTAAATTATTGTGGGTTGAAATGATATATATCCGTATCACTTGACCATAGGGTAGAAAATTATATACATACACCGGATTGGTTAAATTAAATGATTTTAAATCCTTAATTTTTGAATCCAGTTAAATGATATTATGAAATAAAAATTAGATTTATATGAACTAAATTATTTTCAAAATCCAAGCTTTTAAAATGTTGAAATTGAAATTGGTTTAAACAAATTGTTTAAAGAATTTAAATTGTAATCTTAAAGTTGGATTTTGAAATATAAATGAAATTTATCAAAATTGAGTTATTGTAAACGTTTGAATAATTAAACTTATGATGAAGCAGCATACCTAGGTTCGAAGACCAGAGGCTCCGACCTAACTCCCACCTCAATCGCGACCTACGACCTATCCCCAATTGCCGACCTATCTCCAATTGCCGACCTATCCCCAATTGCCGACCTAACTCCAATTGCCGACCTATCTCCAGATTCCATCACGCGACCTTACTCCATTTCCGACCTAACACTCCACCGCGAACTAGCAAGCTCCAATTCAATAGCCTCCGACCCAACAAAAACCGACCTAACAGACTCCGACTCATCAATTGCCGACCTAGTTACTTCTCCCCAACCTTGCCCTAACTCGCGAACGAGTTATCGTCTCTCCGACCTAATCACCTTATTACCTATTTCCGACCCAAGCCTGAGACGATGTAAATTCTCTTCCAATCTAACCCTATGTCGCTGCCGACTTCCAATAGCTCGCGAACGACCTTCGTCGATTTCATCTAAGTCGCGAATGAAGAAACAAGGAGGAAGGTCGCGAACGACCTTAGCTTAAGTCGGTGATGATCTAATAAGTCGCGTACGACTTAATTATAAGTCGCGTGAGTATTTTTTAAGTCGGAACCGACCTAGGAGATGTAATTCTGTTGTTTTTTTTTCTTTTGTGTGAATTGTAAAATGCTATAAATAGGCCGGTGGTGCCATTTGTAAAGGTTGTTGAATATTGAATAAAATTCTCTTTTGATTGCTTTGTGCTTTCATTCAAATTGGTAGTTGAGTGTAATCTCCTATCTCCTCTTTCGGATAATCGAGTGCGCTCGATTCAACGATTGTAGAAGCCGATTCGCGGAATCAAGTGCGCTTGATCAACGCTTGAAGAATTGAAGATCTTTGAACCCGGTATCGTGCGCGATCAACGAGTTCGAGATAGCTAGAGTTCGGTATCTTCGGATCAACGAATTCGGGCAATTCAGCATCTTCCAATCCACCGATTGCTACGTTCATCGATTGAAGATCATTTTGAATTATCCGCTGCGTCAGTTTTGGTATCAGAGCCAGGTTTTAGCCAATCATAGATAAATCGAGTCTTGGAACCGAGAATTTGAAGTTGTGTTCATCGTGTTCATCATATTTTGCAACAAAGTTGGAGTTTTCGATCCATTTCATTTTGGATCAAAGTTCGAAAGGTGTTTGAAACTTGAAGTGTGAATTTGTTGAAGTGTTTGTGAAGTATTCAATCATGCCGCCAAGACGAGTTCAACGTCATCGCAATATTAATGCTTTGTACGGAAGAGAAGAAGCCGATGAGATGGAGCAAAGAATTAACGAGAATTTCAATGAGAAGCTTACGGAAGGGATTGGTCGATTAGAGAGGATGATGTTGGAGATGAGTCAAAATCAGAGAAGAGTATCACCTGAATCGAGCCATGGAAGAAGTAGAATTTCACCACATTCAAATCGAGAGAGAAGTGTCGATAGTGATCATAGAAGCGTGGATCGAGATTGTGATCGAAATGTTGATGATCGAGGTCGTGATAGAAATGTGACTGATCGAGATCGGAGGAATGTAGATCGTAGGAATGTTGGTGGAAGGAATGATGGTGGTAGAGATGTTGGTGGTCAGGATCGACATCGATATACATCGGATGGCGAAGAAGAGTATGATGGTGGTAGTGTTCATGGACGAGGACGTGGACGAGGAAGGAATCAATCGGAGTACGATCACAAGTGGGAATCGGGAATGAAAACTGAAATTCCTGAATTCAAAGGTGGTATGCAAGCCGAAGAGTTTTTGGATTGGATGGCTAATGTTGAAGAAATTTTTGATTTCAAAGAAGTTCCAGAACGTCGTAGAGTGAAGTTGGTTGCTACAAGGTTGAGGGGTAGAGCTTTGGCATGGTGGCAGCAAACTAAACTTACACGTGAACGAATAGGGAAGTCAAAAGTTGAATCTTGGGAGAAGATGAAGAAATTGATGAAAGCAACGTTCTTACCTTACAATTATCAATCTTTGATGTATCAACGTTTGCAGAACTTGAGGCAGGGCACAAAGACTGTTAATGATTACGCAGATGAGTTTTATCAGCTTATTGCAAGGAATGATATTATGGAAACGGAAGAGCAGCTGACATCTAGATTCATTGGGGGATTGAGAATGCAGATTCAGGATATGGTTAATATGTTCGATCCAAGATCTGTGGCGGAAGCACATCAGAAAGCGTTGGCTTGGGAGAAGCAGGGACGACGAGGAGGTGGTGTGTTTACGAATTCCAATAACCAAGTGAAGGGTGTTGGTGGAAGTTCTAATGTGTCTAAACCTATCAGTAAACCAGTGGTGAAGGAGGTTGAGAAGGCAAAGGTTAACAACGGTTTCAAATGTTACAACTGTCAGGAGTTGGGTCATAAAAGCAATGAGTGTCCAAAGCCAAAGAAGAGAGCAATGATTGCTGAAGTTGAGGATGAGGATGAAGAAGCTGAATGCTCTAATTCTTTACCAGTTGAGGAGGAAGACTTACTGTCGGGAGATGACGGATACGCATTGATGATGAGGAGAAGTTGTTTAACACCGAAGCAAGAGGAAGAAAGTAGTTGGTTGAGGAACAATATCTTTCAATCTACATGCACTATTCTGGGAAGAGTTTGTAAATTTGTTATTGATGCTGGGAGTTGTGATAATATTATCTCTACAGAAGCAGTAAAGAAGTTGGAGTTGAAAACCGAGAAACATCCTAAACCGTACAAGTTAGCTTGGTTGAGGAAGGGTGGTGAAGTGAAAGTTGGACGTAGAGCTTGTGTGAAGTTTTCAATTGGGCAGAAATACAAAGATGAAATCTGGTGTGACGTCGTAGATATGGACGTTTGTCATTTGTTGCTGGGGAGACCGTGGCAGTTTGATAGAGCAGTACAACATGATGGACGGACCAACAGTTACAGTTTCATGTTCGAAGGTACAAAGATTACTCTGGTTCCAAAGAAACGCCAACAGGAAGAAAACAAAGTGGAGGAAATTGAAGAGCTGAAAACTCTATTGACTTTGAAGGATTTTGTTAAAGAAGTTGAAGAAGAGCCGGAAGTATTCTTGTTGATTGGACGAGAAAGCAGTGAAGAGGTTGAAATTCCAGAAGAAGTTAAACCAGTTCTGAAAGAATTTGACGATGTATTTCCAGAGGAGTTACCAACGGAGTTGCCACCGTTGAGGGATATACAACATCAGATAGATCTTGTTCCCGGTGCTGTATTGCCACACAGACCACATTATCGAATGAGTCCGAAGGAACATGAAGAATTGCGGAGGCAGGTAGAGGAATTGCTTGAACAGGGGCGTGTGCAGGAGAGTCTGAGTCCTTGTGCTGTACCAGCTTTATTGGTACCCAAGAAGGATGGGACATGGAGAATGTGCACTGACAGTCGAGCATTGAATAAGATTACCGTGAGATATAGATTTCCAATGCCGAGGTTGGATGACTTGTTGGATCAAATAAGTGGAGCTACTATCTTTTCGAAGATTGATTTGAAGAGTGGATATCATCAAATTCGTATCAGACCAGGAGATGAGTGGAAGACTGCTTTTAAAACTAGGGAGGGTCTATACGAATGGTTGGTCATGCCATTTGGTTTATCCAATGCACCAAGTACTTTCATGAGGGTGATGAATCAGATTTTTCGACCGTTCATTGGGAAATTTGTGGTAGTATATTTCGATGATATTCTTATCTACAGTGGGAGCCCAGAGGAACATTTGAATCATCTTAGAGAAGTGCTGATGGTATTGCGACAAGAACAATTCTATGCTGCAACAAAGAAATGCGTGTTCATGACGCATAGTGTTTTATTTCTGGGGTATGTTGTTTTAGAGAAAGGAATACAGGTTGACCAAAGTAAAGTTGAGGCGATCAGAAACTGGCCGCAGCCCAAGACGATAACGGAAGTTCGTAGTTTTCACGGGTTGGCTTCATTTTATCGAAGGTTTATTCCACACTTTAGTAGTGTGATGGCGCCTGTTACAGATTGCATGAAAGGTAAACAGTTTGCATGGACGGAGGAAGCCGAGGTTGCTTTTGAACGAATCAAAGATCTTTTGACCTCTGCACCAATTCTAGTGCTACCTGATTTTCAGTTGGTGTTTGAACTACATACTGATGCATCCAAGGTTGGGATTGGAGGGGTGTTGAGTCAGAGGGGGCGTCCTATTGCATATTTCAGTGAGAAGTTGTCCGGAGCGAAGATGCGATACAGTACATATGATGTGGAGTTTTATGCTGTTGTACAATCTATTAAACACTGGAGACACTATCTATTTCAGAAGGAGTTCGTTCTTTACACTGATCATGAAGCATTGAAGCATTTGCAAGGGCAAGACAAGATTTCAGCGAGACATGCATCGTGGATTGCATATCTGCAACAATTTACTTTTGTCGTTAAACACAAGTCAGGGGTAACCAATCGTGTGGCTGATGCTTTGAGCAGGAGGAGTCATTTGTTGACGACAATGAAAGTTGAAGTGACAAGGTTTGAATTATTGCCAGAATTGATTGAAGAAGATCCTTACTTTGTGAAATTTGTTGAAAAGGTAAAGGAAGGAAATACGGATGAATTTGTGTTGGTGGATGGCTTTCTGTTTAAGGGAAATCATTTGTGCATCCCAGACTGTAGCTTGAGAATGAAGATTGTTAAAGAACTACATGAAGAAGGCCATGTGGGTAGAGATCGTACGTTGCAGTTAATTTCTCAATCTTATTATTGGCCGTCAATGAGGAAAGAGGTGGAAAGATTTGTTGAGAGATGCCATATCTGTCAAGTTTCGAAAGGAACTGCGACTAATGCGGGTTTATATATGCCGTTACCGGTACCAACTAAACCATGGGTTGATGTGAGTATGGACTTCGTGTTGGGATTACCAAGGACACAGCGTGGTAACGATTCCATATATGTGGTGGTGGACAGATTCTCGAAAATGGCACATTTTATTGCTTGTAAGAAAACGGCGGATGCTGTTCATGTTGCTCAATTATTTTTCAAGGAGATCTATCGACTTCATGGATTGCCAGAATCTATTGTGTCAGATAGAGATACTCGATTTCTGAGTCATTTTTGGTTGAGTTTGTGGAAAATGGTGGGAACAAAGCTGAAGTTTAGTAGTGCTTATCATCCGCAAACTGATGGACAAACGGAGGTGGTTAATCGATCGTTGGGAAACTTGTTGAGGTGTCTTGTTCAAGATAACCTAAAGAGTTGGGATGTGAAGTTATGTCAGGCAGAATTTGCCTATAATCATGCTGTGAATCGAAGTACTGGGTTCAGTCCATTCCAGATTGTTTATTCGAGCTTACCGAAGGGACCTTTGGATTTAACGGTAATACCACAATCAAAGAAGACAGTTAAGAAAGCTGCTGATTTTGTTGAAGGGTTGACGGAGTGCCATAGAATCGTTCAGGAACGATTGGAAAAGACAAATGAGAAGTACAAACAAATGGCGGATAAGAAACGAAGGAGTGTAGTCTTCAAAGAGGGTGATTTTGTTTACGCGGTATTGACGAAAGATCGTTTTCCAGTTGGGACTTACAACAAGTTGAAAGCTCGAAAGATTGGACCAGTAGAAATCTTGAAGAAAATCAATGACAATGCTTATCAGTTAAAGTTGCCAGATCACATTCACACTGCTGACGTTTTCAACGTTAAACATTTGATTCCGTACCATGGAGATGAGCTTGTTGAAAAAGAGAGAAGTACAAATTCGAGGTCGAATTTTTGTCAACAAGGGGAGGATGATGAAGCAGCATACCTAGGTTCGAAGACCAGAGGCTCCGACCTAACTCCCACCTCAATCGCGACCTACGACCTATCCCCAATTGCCGACCTATCTCCAATTGCCGACCTATCCCCAATTGCCGACCTAACTCCAATTGCCGACCTATCTCCAGATTCCATCACGCGACCTTACTCCATTTCCGACCTAACACTCCACCGCGAACTAGCAAGCTCCAATTCAATAGCCTCCGACCCAACAAAAACCGACCTAACAGACTCCGACTCATCAATTGCCGAACTAGTTACTTCTCCCCAACCTTGCCCTAACTCGCGAACGAGTTATCGTCTCTCCGACCTAATCACCTTGTTACCCATTTCCGACCCAAGCCTGAGACGATGTAAATTCTCTTCCAATCTAACCCTATGTCGCTGCCGACTTCCAATAGCTCGCGAACGACCTTTGTCGATTTCATCTAAGTCGCGAATGAAGAAACAAGGAGGAAGGTCGCGAACGACCTTAGCTTAAGTCGGTGATGATCTAATAAGTCGCGTACGACTTAATTATAAGTCGCGTGAGTATTTTTTAAGTCGGAACCGACCTAGGAGATGTAATTCTGTTGTTTTTTTTTTCTTTTGTGTGAATTGTAAAATGCTATAAATAGGCCGGTGGTGCCATTTGTAAAGGTTGTTGAATATTGAATAAAATTCTCTTTTGATTGCTTTGTGCTTTCATTCAAATTGGTAGTTGAGTGTAATCTCCTATCTCCTCTTTCGGATAATCGAGTGCGCTCGATTCAACGATTGTAGAAGCCGATTCGCGGAATCAAGTGCGCTTGATCAACGCTTGAAGAATTGAAGATCTTTGAACCCGGTATCGTGCGCGATCAACGAGTTCGAGATAGCTAGAGTTCGGTATCTTCGGATCAACGAATTCGGGCAATTCAGCATCTTCCAATCCACCGATTGCTACGTTCATCGATTGAAGATCATTTTGAATTATCCGCTGCGTCAACTTAAAAACCTATTGAATTTGAAGTGGTTTAAATTTGTAGTTCAAACATGGATTTGAAATCGGTATAAATTGAAATGGTTTTAATGAGAATTTGAATTGAAATTTTTAGCCTTTTGAATTGAAATCGTTGAACTGAGGTGGATTTAAATTGAATTTTGGAACTAAATTTGATTTGAATTGATTTGTGAAATTGGAAGAAAAAATTCTAATTTGAAACAATTTTTGATATAAACTCTCTTAATATATAAACTCTTCTAATATATAAATTGTTTTTCCCATATAAACCATTTTAATATATTAATAATTTTTAATACATTAACTATTTTTAATATAAAACCTATTTTAATATAAACTATTTCTAATATATAAACTATTTAATCTATAACCTATTTTTAAATTATAAACTATTTTAGTATATAATAATTTAAATTTATAAATAACTTTTAATATATATATTTTAATATATAACCTATTTTAATATATAAACTAATACTATTATATAAACTATCTTAATCTAACCTATTTTTAAAAATATAAACTATTTTAGTATGTATTATTCTAAATTTATAAACAACTTTTAATATATATATATATATACTAAATATCTTTACTATTTTTAATGTATAACTATCCAATATATAAACTACTTTCAATATTGAAACTGTTTAAAGTTGAAACTGTTATGATTTAGATTTAATTGATTTAAATGCAAATAATTTGATATGATGGTTTAACCTATTTTGTTGTAATGATTTTGAAAGTGAATATGATTTCGAAAGTGATATGATTTTGAAGTGGTTATAATATTTTGATACCAAATATGAACCAGTTTTGAAAATGTAAAAGAACTAACCGGTGTGAAATAAGCGTTTGGTTATTAAAGAGACCGGGATCGAATATTGTCATACTCTTTGCCAATACCGAAAACTATTTTAACAACTGTGCACGTGGTGGAGAATCCAACGAAATAGAATGGTTTGGCCATCGCTGCTGTATGAGATATGAATGCAGCCCCGACCCCCTCGGGTCAGTTTGATATGACTAAAACAGGAGCTATACCTACGCCAAGTGAGGTCGCTCCTCCGATCGGACTTGCTTCTTCGATACCATATCTGTTACTTTGTGATTGATTTGGTGGTCCCCTTCGATTTTATTATAGGAGTGTATTCCGAGGTGGGCGGTAGTAGCTGCTATGCGTTACCTCCAGCCTGGTTCTGCAATATGGTAGTATCCTACCCTGGGCATTGCCTCGTGTGCCTTGTCATATGCCTTATCATGCCCACTACGAGTTTGGTTTGTGTCGTACCTATGGAGTGCTCCCTGATAGCCCACCGGTTTGGTGGAGTTTACAGTACTGTATAGACTATGGCATTTATATAAAAATGTGTTAAGGGGGATATGGGTAATGCCTTAACGCTACTTTACTTTACTATAGACATATTATAATAGCTTATTGTACTATGTATGTAGATAGTTTAACGGATCCTTAGGAGATGGAATCCCAAACCTCTCTTAAGTTATTGCACGCACGTTAGACACTGGATAGGAGATGTAAAATCCTGTAAACATCTCTGAAGCCATTACACTCATATTTATTTATTGTTGATTTAACTTACATAAGATCTTTTAGTTCCGACTCAAGTGTTTTATCTTTTCATTACGCTCGGGTCAGCTTGAGCATTTCAGTGTTGAAGACTTTATTTCTGGAGGACGTAGACGGAGATTTGTAAACCATTACTATTTATTATATTTATTCCACTGCATCATGTTGTTCAGCTGCATTTTTTATTTATTCCCGTGGTATGTATAACTCCGATTGTATTGTAACGTGTAATCAAATGTTATTTGTAAAATAGCTTCATGAACTGTTATTTGATTATTATATTTGGTCATTCTGCTGTGAGATTCCGTGTTTTGTTTTTTTCCTTCTTTCCTCTTATTTTCTGATTTACCCCATTAACAATCCTCCCATTTAAATGGTTTGAGTTGACATGTGTGGTTTATTATCGACTTAAACCGTCCAAAAAGGTGGGTCATTACAGTTGGTATTAGAGCGAGGTTTAGTGATAACCTTAGCGTTGTGGGATCTGACTCATTAGAGATAAGGTAGTACTACCCTAGAATGAGTTTGTCTGAGTGTATATATATGAGAGAGCATACTTTTTAGTGTTATAAAATGTTTTTATATTGTGTTAATTTGTTTTGTTTAGTATTTATATATTCTGGTTGGTACATAGGATGCTATGACATCGATAGGGATTTCTAAACACTTAGTAGGGCAGACCGACATATTGTTTTGAAATATAGGTAAATGAAATAATTTTACCTAGTATTTTATTTTGTATATAAAAGAATAAATTTTATAAATGGATATAGTTGTATGTGATATATTTGTTTGTTAGGAAGTGAAATTTTATAAATATTGGTTGTAAAATAAAATTAACAAATAAAGTAAATATGAATTGGAAATTTGAGACTTAAGTTTCGGGTTTTTGAAATTTGTTTTCAAAAGATTTTAGAGTATAATATTAGTGTTATTTGAAATTATTTTCAGATATAAACAATTTCAATGCGATTTGAAAGAAATGTTTTAAAAGAATTTTAAAAGGAATTAAGTTCCGTACTCCCCTCTTTGTCGCTGGAAAATAATTTCGGTGATGACGGCCGCACCATCGACATTTATTTTCGAGTTTCAAAGTGGAAAGGCCACTGTAGTAGCTTTACTACACATTTGTTTTGATAAACAAATCTTAATTTTAAATTTCTAAATATGATTTGATATATAAAAGGTATGAATATATATATATATAATTTCAAATTAATTTGAAATGGAACTCGGTATTTAGTTATTAAATTTCTACAAATTAGGGATTTCAATTTTAATAGTTGGAAACTTCTAAAAATGAAAAAAATAAGAAATTAGAAGCTAATTGATTAATGAAATTGTAAAGAAATTGAAGATTTGAACCTGTAAATTAAAAGATAATGAAAATTAAGAAGATGTAAATTATTGAACAGTTTGTTCACTAAAATGAATAAGATAATTTTTATAACATTCAATTACATTCTAAAAACATGGATATAACTTACCATAAATGTTAAAAGTTGCAATGTTAAATAGGAATATGTAATAGAATATTATACAAGTAAAACTTAAGTAATGAAAGTGTTCAAATGGAATTATTTCTATAAATAAGAATTTTGATGTACAAGAAATGTTATAAGCATAAATTAATGTTTTGAAATGCTAATAATTAGATTGAATAGTAAAAAGTGAATATTATCTAAGAAAATGTTTATAAACTTAAGAAATGACTGAAATGATTCATAAATAAGTTTATTATTAATTGACACTATAAAAGAAAGGATAAATGTGAATTGAAAGGTAGAAACACTTCAGTATGAAATGTTTTATTCATGAATATTCGTATAAAATGGAAATCAAGTTATATAAGTAAATGATTGTGAATTAAATTACAAGGAAACTTATATAATATTTCAATAATTGATTTATTGATGACTTCAGATATTGAATGTGAAATAATTTATGTAAGTAAATGAATGTAAACTAATAAAGGATGACATTGTATGAATAAATGAGAATTTAAAATAAATCTGAGATTAATAACGTGAAAAGGAACCAATAGAATAAACTTAAATAATGTTTAAAATTCTTTGTTGTTTTGGCTTATGGGAAGTTGGGAAATGATACTTCAAATTATTTAAGGTTGTATGAATAATCTATTAAGTAATTATCTAAGGTTGTTGAGCATAAGGTACGCTTATTAGTTTATTTATCATCCTTGTACGATGAAAAGTTTCTGAATCTGAACAGACCATTAGTTTTGATTGTTATGGATGTATGATTGATTCCTTGTTGCATATGATGGTCGTATTGTTTTGTTTTCATATGCTGTGTGTTGATTTTCTTTTGTTACTAATTGAAATAACTAAATATTTCTCTGGTACGTAATTCTCAATATTGTGGATTATATAAATGAAATGCAGATTTATGGAAGCAATAGCTACTGCTTTTGGTTTCATAAAATAAAGTTCTTAGCCCGACAAATAGGTACGTTTTCGGATTACGGTTTATAGCGATATTTTATTGTTTTTCCCATGGTTTGGGATATTTTATTATTGAAATATGATATATATATATATATATATATATATTGATATTATTATTTTTCCCGGACCTATCCGTACAAAGGAGACTCTACCGTAATTTTACGTGAATTTAAGACTTAGAATTTTTTTGGAAAAGTTTAGTTATTTTCAAATTCTTATTAAACTAGATTATGTAAATAAATTATTTATAAATTGATTATGTTGAATAAAAATATATTAGTTTCTTACTTCCTTCTCATTCCTTTTCGAGGATGAAAAGTTTTGAGTGGGGGAGAGTGTAACGACCTGTTTTCAATAATTAAAAATATTAAATTAAATAAGATTTTGGAATTTAATATTGTAAGAAATAAAATTTATGATTTATTAATGAGAAAAATAATTAGATAATGATTTAATAATGTTGTCTGAATGTTATTGACAACTATTTTTTTATGTAATTTCAATCAATTGAAATAATTGTAAAGTTAATTTGGTTATAATTGTAAGTAAGGAATTAAATTGGTAATTAATTGAATTTATGCAATTGAAATATTATAATCAATATGGTTAAGATGAGAACTGTAAAAATATGGATGTAATAAAATGTAAACTTATGTTAATAAAATTCATAAGGTATTGTTGGTTGAATAATAAGAATGTAAATCAAAATAAATGAATTCATTGGAATTTAAATTATAATTAATGAATTTATTACAGCTGTAATTGAACGCTGTAATTAGTGCTATATTTAAATATTGAATTTGACATGAAAAAATTATTTTTAGATTTTAAATTCTATGTAACCAAGAATGATAAAAATTGTTAACATTTAAATTTGAATTTGAAAAGTGATTAAATCAATTTAATAAAATTTATTTACTTAACGTGAAAATTTGCCATTTTGGCCACTGTCTCGGATTTTGATGAAACCAGTTTCCTCGGATCCATAACAGTGAATTATTATAAGATTTCAAGTTTCGTAGCGATCAGACTTGTCGTTTGATCGTGCGGGCTCGAAACGCGTAGAAATCAATTTAATGAATTCAATTAAAATAATCTGATTTTAAAAGCTAACTTCTGCATACAATGGGTTTGAAACGAGTTCCATTGAGTTTAAAAATATCGAAAACATCTATTTCGATATATTGGATGACCTACTTTCGTTTTGAAAATGGAACGGGCTTTTCGAGTCGTGTTATCATTTCGAACCAATTCAATATGTCCATTCTTTCTTATCTGCCTTTGCCTATATATAGGCAGTTATAAATCCTAGTCTTTTTTTATTTCTGATTTTTATACATACTGCTTATCTCCATCTGCTCCTTCCTTCCTTCGAAATGGCAGAAACCCTAATCCCAAATTCAATTTCAAATCAAATCAAAAAATTTAAACTTCTCAAACTATGTCATATTATATATCGTTGGAAAGATCTCAATGAGCGCAATCTACTGTTGTAATTCATTTTTACAATCGAATGGCGGTTTAGCCAGAAATTGGTGATTTAGTTTCGACCATTCATAGGCCATGGTCCCGATCGATGGTGGATCGTCAATTATACGACGATCGGAGGGTATAGGCGTGTAGAGGAGGATTTATGGTGTCGATCTATACGGTTACATCTTGCCGTAGATGCATTAATTCGCCAAAAATCGCCATTTTTGCCCGGCGGCGGCGTGGTGTGGGGGAACCACCGGAAGTGGGTGCGTATAGGGTGGACGTACGACCTGGTGAGGTAGAGCGCCTGGCTTCATCGGATCGTGGTGGTTATGCACGAGGCGGCAGCAATAATTGGATGATGGTGGTGGCTTTGCTCAGTTACGTTCGAACGAGGGTTTGGGGGCGTGCCTGAGAAGAGCAGGGAGGAGGAAATGACGTGTTTATTATTTATTATTTTATTTATTTTGTAATATAAATAGTATAACATCTAACCTTAATATCTTTTGCATACGAGCTCGGATTCATGTGCGGTTCTCTCCGTTGCGATCGTATCAAAATTCCGAACGATAAAGGATTGGTTTGGTTGGATTCTGAAACCGTTTGATTTTTGGGCTTTATTTGGATTTTAAATCGATTTGAAATCAAAGGTGAGTGTTTTAACCCACTCACAAATGCTAAACCATCTTATGTTTGTTAAATTAAATTTATGATGTGATTAGAAATTTATTGATGGCTGTTTGGTATATTTAAATTGTCATTCAAATTTAATTTGAATTTATATTGAATTTAATTGCCATTTGAATTAATATTGGAATTGAATTGCTAGTTAAATACTTGATAATGATAGCCAGTTAATTATTGTGATTATTGATTGACTTCAATGATGATTGTGATGGATGTTTAATGGTTGACATTTGGATGATTTGATGTTATGTTTATTTTATATGTTGTTATCACACTGCAAGTTCCCTTAGTTATTGTTAGGAAAATCACCATGGGTTGAAATGATACATACCCGAATGGTCTTATAGATTAGAGAAAAATCATTATAGGTTGAAATGATAAACTCGAGCGATTTTATGAATTTTGAATTTTACTCGGGATTACGGGTTGAAATGATATATACCCGTAAATTTAAATTATTGCGGGTTGAAATGATATATATCCGTATCACTTGACCATAGGGTAGAAAATTATATACGGACACCGGATTGGTTAGATTAAATGATTTTAAATCCTTAATTTTTGAATCCATTTAAATGATATTATGAAATAAAAATTAGATTTATATGAACTAAATTATTTTCAAAATCCAAGCTTTTAAAATGTTGAAATTGAAATTGGTTGAAATGAACTGTTTAAAGAATTTAAATTGAAATTTTAAAGTTGGATTATGAAATATAAATGAAATTTATCAAAATTGAGTTATTGTAAACGTTTGAATATTTAAACTCTAAAATATATTGAATTTGAAGTGGTTTAAATTTGTAGTTCAAACATAGATTTGAAATTGATATAAGTTGAAATGGTTTTAATGAGAATTTGAATTGAAACTTTTAGCCTTTTGTATTGAAATGTTGAACTGAGATTGATTTAAATTGAATTTTGGAACTAAAGTTGATTTGAATTGATTTGTGAAATTGGAAGAAAAAAATTCTAATTTGAAACAATTTTCGATATAAACTCTCTTAATATATAAACTCTTCTAACATATAAACTGTTTTTCCCATATAAACCATTTTAATACATTAATAATTTTTAATACATTAACTATTTTTAATATATAACCTATTTTAATATAAACTATTTCTAATGTATAAACTATTTAATCTATAACCTAATTTTAAATTATAAACTATTTTAGTATATAATAATTTAAATTTATAAACAATTTTATTATATATATTTTAATATATAACCTATTTTAATATATAAACTATTTCTAATATAAACTATCTTAATCTATAACCTATTTTTAAAAATATAAACTATTTTAATATGTATCATTCTAAATTTATAAACAACTTTTAATATATATATTTTAGATATCTTTACTATTTTTAATGTATAACTATTCCAATATATAAACTACTTTCAATATTCAAACTATTTAAAGTTGGAACTGTTATGATTTAGATTTAATTGATTTAAATGCAAATAATTTGATATGATGGTTTAACCTATTTTGTGGTAATGATTTCGAAAGTGAATATGATTTCGTAAGTGATATGATTTTGAAGTGAATATGATATTTTGATATCAATTATGAATCAGTTTTGGAAATGTAAAAGAACCAACCGGTGTGAAATAAGCGTTTGGTTGTTAAAGAGACCGGGACCGTATATTGTCATACTCTATGCTATTATATAAAACCACTTTAACAACCGTTCACGTGGTAGAGAATCCAGAACGAAGTAGGATTGTTTGGCGATCACTACTATATGAGGTATGAACGCAGCCCCGACCCCCTCGGGTCAGCTTGATATGACTAAAACAGGAGCTATACCCGGGCCAAGGGAGGTCGCTCCTCCGATTGGACATGCTTCTTCGATACCATATCTGTTACTTTATGATTGATTTGGTGGCCACCTTCGATTTGATTATGGAAGTGTGTTTCGAGGTGGGCGGTAGTAGCTGTTATGCGTTACTACCAGCCTGGTTCTGCAAAACGGTAGTATCCTACCCTAGGCATTACCTCGCGTGCCTTGTCATATGCTTATCGTGCCCACTACGAGTTTGGTTTATGTCGTACCTATGGAGTGCTCCCTGATAGCCCACTGGTTTGGTGGAGTTTACAGTACTGTATAGACTACGACATTTATATAAAAATGTGTCAAGGGAGATATGGGTAACGCCTTAACGCTATTTTAATACTTTACTTTATTGTAGACATATTATAATAGCATATTGTACTATGTATGTAGATAGTTTAACGGATCCTTAGGAGATGGAATCCCGAACATCTCTTAAGTTATTGCACGCACGTTAGACACTGGATAGGAAATGTAAAATCCCGTAAACATCTCTGAAGCCGTTGCTCTCATATTTATTTATTTTTGATTTAACTTACATAAGATCTTTTAGTTATGACTCGAGTGTTTTGTCTTTCAGTGTTGAAGACTTTATTTCTGGAGGACGAAGACAGAGATTTTTATATCATTACTATTTATTATATTTATTACACTGCATCATGTTATTCTGCTGCATTTTTTATTTATTCCTACTGTATGTATAACTCTAATTGTATTGTAAAGTGTAATCAAATGCTATTTGTAAAACAGCTTCAGGAACTGTAATTTGATTATTATATTTTGTCATTCCGCTGTGAGATTCTGTGTTTTGTTTTATTTTCCTTATTTCCTCTTATTTTCTTATTTGCCCCATTAACAATCCTCTCTTTTGAATGGTTTGATTTGACATGTGTGGTTTATTGTCAATTTAAACCATCCAAAAAGGTGGGTCGTTACATTAATTATTCTTTCTTTTGAACTTTCTTCCCTACTCACTCTTTATAAAAATCTGGTTATCTTCTTCCGGTAATTAATGTACACCTTCTTACGGGAACTTGCAAAACTCATTATTTACATCTTGTTTCACTCCTATCATTCCTTATGTAACGACCCGTAAAATTTTAATAATTAAATTTGTTAATTTATTATGATTTTGGTAAATAAATTAAGAAGAAATAAAAACTTTGAAATTTAGTAATGAAATGAATGCTAAATTGAAATGAAACCATGGAAATTAAAACTAAGTATTAACAATTGAAATGAAATTAAAATTAATTGAAGTAATGTAAATTGTTATACTTGGCTATAAATTAATGTAAGAAAACTAATGCAAACATTAAAATTTAAAAGTGGAATAATATGTAATGAATGACTAGTGAATAAAGATTGGGTATATAAGAATGGTAACATTTGTTGTGAACAATGAATTCATTAATGTGAATCAAAGTAATAGTAACGGTCATAAGTTACTATTTATTTGGCCTATTAATTAGTTGTAACTGTTATATTTGAGAATAAATTTTTAATATAAGTAAATGAATATAAGTATTGAATGAATATATGAATTAATGTATAATTTATGGTAATTGAATGAATTCATATTATGTAAGTAATTATAATGAATAATTGAAATAATAAGCCTAAGTGAAATTTTAAGGCTATGGTAACAATCATCATAAATTACCAGAATATATCTAGTCTACCAAATTAATTGGAAATCAATTACATTTAAATGAAAATAAATGTCTCATTAATGTGGGTAAGAACTGTAATTGTAAAGTGTAAATGTAATAAAGCAATGGGAATGCATATTTTATTCATAAGATAATATAAAGGAATGAAACCTATTTGAATGAATTAATTGAGGTTCTAATTATAACAAATGTATATATTTGATAACTTCAATATATTTGGGAATAATAGTTAATACAAAGGGAAGTTGGAAATTTGAATATATTAATGTAATGAAATGTGAGACAAGTGTTAACTATGTTACAGAGTAATAATAGACTCAATTAAAGGGTTGAATTGAATCTAATCAGTTTATTTGGAATTAATTAAAATTAATTGGATTCAATTTATAATAAAGGGATTATTTTAAGTAAACGAAATTAATACTATAATTGGTTAATTAATTAACTTTAAATTGATATGGGAATTGGTTTTAAAGGATTATAAATTACTAAAGTAATCCAAGACGATAAAATTTATAAATTATAGAATTTGAATTTAAATAGTGATTTAATTTATTTAATATTAATTTATCTAATTAACTGAAAAATAGCCATTTTGGCCATTGACTCGGATTTCAACGAAACTAGTTTCATCGGATCCGTAACGGTGAATTATTATAGGATTTCAAGTTTCGTAACAATCAGACTTGTCGTTTGATCGTACGGGCTTGAAACGCCTAGAAATTAATTAAATTGAAATCAGGTGAAATCAATTTGAAATAAAATGATTTTAACGTAACTTCTTCATATGATGGAATTTGGGCTTGAAACCTGTTCCATTGATTTTAAAATATTCAAAAACATCTTTTGATATATAGGTTGACCCATTTCCATTCCGAAATCAAAACGGGCTTTTCGGATCAATTATTGTTCAAAACCCAAATCCAATCTAGCCCATTCTTTCTATTTTGTTTTGCCTATATATGTCGTTATAAACCTTAGCCTATTTCTTATTCCTCATTTCTGTACGTACAATTCCAATGGCTTCTCTCCTCATTCCAATGGCTGAAAACCTTTAAAACTCCTCAATCCAATTTCAATTCAAAATCCAACTTCAAAATTCAAACTCGTCAAATAATGTCAAATTTTATGTCAATCTGAAGCTCTCGACGAGCGCATCTCAGATCTGAAATTCGTTTTCCAAATTGAGTCACCGTTTGACCAGAAATTTATGATCAATTCTCGGCCATCCATCGCGTCGAGATCGACTCAGTCTGATCAACAAATCAATGGTACCATAGTGTGGAGGGGGCTTTGCGGAGTTCATCGGTGGTAGTCGCTTAGGATTTTAGCGGGTGGATCGGGCTCTAAAATTCAACTAGGGTTCGAATTTCATGCGGCGGCTGGGTGATGTAGATGTCGATGGTGGCTTGGGGGAGGGTCACGCGAGGCATATGAGGTGGCGCGGCACCTGGGGCGATGGTGGCGTGACCTCGATGGCCTGGGGACACAATGTAGTGACGACGGTTTCTAGGGTTTAGCATAGTTCGTGTTTGAGATTCTGGTTTCGGCTGCGTAGAGAACACTACACCAAAACAGGTGATTCCCAACGAGTATAACTGTCGCAAACAGTTTCAGCAACGCTTATTAGCGTCGCTGTAGGGACGTCGCAATTTATTGCCAACGCTTATAAGCGTTGGCGAGTTTAGTTTCCCAACGCTTATAAGCGTTGGAAGACTGTATTCGCCAACGCTTATAAACGTCGGTGTATATTATTTAGCAACGCTTATAAACGTTGGCAAATTAACCATCCAACATTATTTAATTTTCTATGCTGACGCTTATAAGCGTTGGTAAATTTTAATTGCCAACGCTTATAACGCTGAAATATTTTCATTCTCAATATAGTCAATTATTTTAACATTAATAAACAATTAATAACTAACATGATATGCATTATTATACTACATTCAATAGGAACCCAAAATTTACAATATTCATGATCAAATAACAACATATATTTCATAGTCAACTACTTCATAACATAAGGAAGAAAAAAAAAGTTATTCATTTTCCATGTGATTAAAGCACATGATCAACCCTTATTGCATTCTCACTTGAGCATCTAAACCAAGGTACAGCATTGAACACGAATCAAAAATGTAATAATAATACATACTAACAATGACCAAAACATTACAAGGTAGACTGCCTATTTCTCTAACTTCAGTGTATAACATTAATAAGTATGCAGCAAATCTAGTAGTACTCCAGAAGGAAAGGCTCGTCGAGTCGAAATTCAATATCATCGACCAAAGAAACCCAAGAACTAGATCGACTGAAACTCTCTCTTAAATCAAGCAAAAGATCAGGCAGATCAAAGAGCGTGTTCTCATCATCGCTGCTAGCAGCAGCAGCAGCTGGTAAATCCTGCTTTTCTTTAGCTTTAAGGTCAGTGAAGTCTAACATTGCCGCTTTAGCAGCAGCTGCCTGAATATCTTTAGGTGAAGTAGAAGCTGGTCTCGGCAACTGCGATGCCAATTCTGGAAAATTCAGATAAGCAGATTCACCTTTTATGGTCAGAGCAGCCACGTCGTGTGCACGTGCAGCCATTTCTGCAGTAGGAAAAGTGCCTAGCCAGATTCTGCAGATGTATAGAAGAATATGCACATAGTGTTTCATATTTAGATGCGCTTCAATTTCATCTTCTGAGTTCTTTGTTTGAAAATTTGAAAATTTTCTTTTACATTTTATAGTACATGATTATTGTTATGAAAGTAACATTGAGCAAAAAATTTGTTTACAAAGTTACATTGAATAGAATTTCAAATCACATTCACAATATTTTTAACCGAATAGAAATTTCAACTTTAATAAAAGTTAGTTTAACTTTTTAAACTTTCTTATTTATATAAATGTGGTAAATTTTTAAAACTTAATTAATTTTTACATACTTGGTTATGTTTATAAACGTAATTAATTTTTATACAATTAGTTATTTTTATAAATTCATATACTTTTTCAAAAAATATAGTTAGTTTGGTTAATTTTTATAAAACTTAAACAACTTAGTTAATTTTTTTTACAAAACTTGATTAACTTAGTTAACTTAGTTAAATTTATATAAACTCAGTTAAGTTTAATACAACTTAGTCAACTTATTTTATTTTTTATAAAAATAGTTAATTTGTATAATTTTTATAAAACTGGTGAAATTAGTTAACTTTATAAATTTGTTTAATTTTTATAAACTTATTTACTTTATTATATATATATAAATGTTTGCAGCAATTTTAGCATTACTGGATTTTAATAAATCCAACAACACCTCCTTTGCACGGATTGAAAAATCCAACTATTTTAGTTGTGTTTTAGGATGTTGTAGTTGCTTGTGAGATTGTGAACTGCAATGGTGTGGAAGTGCATTATCAGGGTTCAACATCAACAAATTTATAACATATTATGGCAGCCTCTTTGTTTTATGATAACATATTATTACAAGCTACAAAGCAGCACTACATACAAAGTTATCATAGTATTATTATTATCCACTGTAAATATGTACTACTAAAAGCTAAGCAAAAAACAGTTCATGAAAGCAAAATGTTCCAAACAAACATACCATATATATCTAACACTGAAAGTAAGAACTTCAATGCTCGCTCCAAAAAGCTAAGGAACCATCCATGCCAGTAAGATTAATCAATTTCGTATTAGTAGCTTTAACTAATATAGATATCTTTTCTATCTGCAACAAGAGTAAATACAAATTAACAAATAAATTGTTTGATAAAAATCAATGTTTAAAAATAATGCAATGTTTAATAATCGGAACTCAATACTAGCTTATTACATAAATCAACTTATAAGTACAAGAAAATTGATTGAATGGAAGATGAATGAAAAGAAGGACAACATATCGACTTTGGGTGCGGCGTGAACTGGTGCAATGCAAAGTGGTGTGGCGGGGGCCGCGAGGCTATGGGTTTTGAAGAAGCTTTGAGTGCAGCGTGAAGTTCATGGTGGCGCAGCTTTGGGTGAGAACAGTTCTGCACTTGATCCTTAACCAGTTTTTGAAGTTTGAACTATTGCATTGAGATCATTAAGAATGCAAGAGAAGGAAGAAAGGAAATGAAATCAAAGCAAGAATGAAATAGCAGCACAATTAACACTGAACAAGTTAGGAATGAAATCAAAGCAAGAATGGAAAGCTTTAGTACAATTTAAATAAACAAAGTGCATAGCAACTGAAGACAGCGGGCTATGACCATAATGTAACAGAGCATCATAACTAAAGAATTATAATTTCAATTCAGTCGAGGAGCGTAACTTGTTATCTGTTTCTTTTGCAGTTTCAAAAGTCATGCAGATTGAATCTTGATGTAAACAAATATACAAATTTAAGTTGGTTTTTTGTAACATCCCGAAAATTTTCGACTTTCGAAAATTCAACATCGATACTCACTTTATCGACTGCTGAGCCATCGAATGCCGAAAACCCGAAAAGTTATGGTTTTAAGAAAGAAGAAAAAGGTAGAAGAAGAAGATAGAAGAAAAAGAAAGAAGAACAACAACAGAACAAGAGAAGAAACAGAAACAATATCAGAATCTCACATATCGCAGCGGAACAATATATAATAGATAAATGAATAATCTTTAAAACAAAGAACTATATCATTTTATACATACATCAATCATCAGAGTCAATAAACAACAATGGACAGTTATATAAACTTGTCCTCATACAGAATACACAGCGGAATAAATATATCAGATACAAATACTACGTCTTGTCCTCCGGCTTATCTCCAAAGCTCCAGAATATCCAGAATATCCTGAAAACATAACTCTAGGCTGCCCGTGTGGAAAATTTGTGGGCACCCAGAGTTTAGAAGGGAACAATAAACTCCGAGTCAGTCATGGTGACTGGTGTGAGATCGTAAAAAAGTTATTTATCTTTAAAATAAACAACAGGAAAACTTTAATGTCAATTCGCAATGCTTTTGGAAAATGAAACTACCATAAGACCTCCCGCCACACACACAATGCAAACGCAGAATTGGAGGAGATTTCTTCTTATGATAGTCAAAGATGCTTACTACGCAAAAATCAAATCATTTTTGATATTATTATTAGTGCATAGTGTAGAAAACATTTCGAAAGTATAATATAAATCTTAGCCAGCATAGACATTTCGAACTATGCCTACTATAGCTACCATCCAAACAGTGGGGCGCCACCATAAGTGAATGATAGGTTCTACAACTAAAACCGTACAAGTGTCGTATTGTTTCTTTGGATTTCCAACAAATGGTCAGGCTAAGGAACTTCCTATCCACGATGGGTACGTCCCTGGAATAGACGACCCGAGAACCTAACCGGATCTCTGCCAACACAAGGCCGGGTTACCTCTGCAAAAATAGGTAACTACTGACACGCGTATGCCATCCCCCGATCGTCACCGATCTTCCCGAGGATCCCCGATTCGCAACAAACCACATAGATAATAATAATGCAGTAACCACAGAGGTTAAGTATCTGGGCTCCATACCATGATACCACCTTTATCCAGAAGGAATGACATACACTAAAGGGCGCTACTCCCTAGAACCTTGCTGCATCCTTCCTGTTTTGACCATTTCCGGGGTATGAGGCTCGATGAAGTCTCGTCCACAAAGCTACGCTTTCTACAAAAAGCCCTGCTTCGGGTCAAACAAAATGATCAACCTATGATCACAAAGATATAAGATCAAACAAATGATCAAACACTGATCATTTCACAGCAACACTCAGTATGCCACGTTACCAAATTGGGATATATCGCTGATAAATTTCAACTACATAACCTCTGAGCTCGTACGTCTCAGAGAAGGGTGTTAAGCTAAGAGAATAAATTCTCCGCCACCAACAGATATGTATTTGAAAGAAATCAGCTTTATATCTCAAATTGTAACGTCAGACACACAATCCATACAAGTCTGTTCCGGGATCGAACAGAACCGAAGGCACTTCTCACGAAGCCCTTGCATTTCCGGATAAATTTCTAATCACGTCCAGACTTCCCGTCACTAAGGGTGATAAAAACCTCTAAATCGGAGATCAGCCGATGTAGAGTAACTCGACGGTAATCCTTCCGTTTTCAAAAATATCCGGTCTTCAACACCGGTCTTCGAATGCAATTCATAACGACGTATCACATATTCGGAATGAGTTATACGACCCCATGGTCCTTTCCCGGCTAACCCGAATAGTGAGCGATTATTCAAAAATAAGTGTGGCATTCGAATTCATCCAATTCACAACAAATACCTACTCAAGGTAATTATTGATAGTCGGTTATTTAACTATCAATAAAGATGCGCAACATCATCAGATTCCAAATAATTTTCCCCAAATTATTTATCTTCAAAAATATCTTTATTAGATATATTATTTTCCACACTTAACCATTTGAAAACAGATTTCAAATATTCACGTTTCAATTTATCTTTAAAAGATAAAATCTCTAAAACAGTTCACTTCATATTGGAAAAGCATTTCCATACTTATTTAAAAATAA
Organism: Allium fistulosum; assembly: GCA_030737815.1. Lineage (NCBI taxonomy): Eukaryota > Viridiplantae > Streptophyta > Magnoliopsida > Asparagales > Amaryllidaceae > Allium > Allium fistulosum. The sequence continues at coordinate 1,263,919,549 of CM060901.1, read as the reverse complement.
GTATTTCACAAATCTATTTATTTTCAACACTTAGAAAATATTCGATATACTTGAATCAATTTAAGTATATATATATTTCATTCTTTAAGGAAATCTATTTTCTATAACAACATTTATTTGAGTCAAAACGAATGTTACGTAAAACATCGTTACGACGACTCAAAATCACTAGTATAGGGATTCGGAATTAAGATAGATATATAAATCCCAATACTACATCAAAACATTTTCTTCCGAAAATCATTTACTATAACAACAGTGTTATAGTCCATCATTTCCTTATATTTTCGAAAACGCCTATTTCAATAACAAGTGTTGAAATCTATGCTTTCGATTCACAATACATTTTAAAACATCTTTAAAATGTTTAACTTCATTTTTAGTATCACTTCTTCAAAAATAAATCCATTTATTTAGTAATATATTCACTGTCCAAAATCGTGAATATAATTCACTTAACCCAATTTCAATCATTTCTACACATTTTTATCTCAATAAAAATTCGCTATCAAAAATCGCGAATATATCTTCTTTAAAAATCTTCTATATTTAATTTCTCAAATTCAACTGATTTCGAATTTATAAAACAACGTTTATAAATTCTATTTCGATTCGGTAACAACTTTGATTTATCAATCTCCTTTTATTTACTTCTAGAATTTCACTTATCAAAATAAGTAATTTCGGATTTATAAACAGCGTTTATAAATCACATTTATATTTATAAAAACTTCAATTTATAAATCTCCTTTGTTAACTAATTCAATTCATAACTAAATTTTTTTATACCAACTATCCATATTATAAGTTGAATACTTATAATTCATTTATTCTACAAAATCATTTCCATTTATAAGTTCACAATTTATAAATTTCATTCACTTATAAATTCTTAAAAATTCATTTTAACGCTTATCAAAACTCGTTTTATAATCCCAATCTTTTAAAGTTATGAATACCAATTTTTGTACATCTTTTATAATACTTTAAAAAAAATCTCAATTTAACCCATTCTACAATTAAATCAACTTTCACTTCAAAAATCACACTTTGGTTATATTTCACAAAAATCTTAACTTTTTATAACTTTAAAAATTTGAACGTTTATTTATTCATTATAAATCACTTCAAAAATTTAATAAAACGTATATTTCAAAGATCACTTCAAAAATCTCTTTTGAAATCAACATCGTTATTTTTTTTTTTTAAATTTCAAAAGATGAATCCGATGATGCAACGCATCAATTAGTCAATCACAACATCAACATCATATATCAACATATGATAACAGAATATCATCAATATCTGTAAATAAATAACTACGGGTGAGGAATCCAGTTGGATCCCTCCAACCTGTTTCCCTGCATCCAAAGATGTTAGCACAATACCAATTCCGCTCCAGTACGGAATTATCGCGGTATATGGGTTTTATAAAAATCCGCTTACTAACGGCGCAATAGGGTCTCATCCGCTATACGAGGCGGGAAATCATCAATCCAATATATACATATGCCAATATGTATATATTGCTATATATATAGATATATCCTATCATATCTAATATCACATCCAATAGCAATCAAATCAATCAATAAATAACTGAAAATTCCACTTTTCAATTTGAGTGAGAAGATCTCACCTTGATTTTAAATTCCGTTCCAGCGTTTATTTCGAATAAAATTAAACGCGCGTTTAATTTTACCCGAAATTCAAACTAGCTCCAAACGACTCCAATTCAGTTCCAGCGCCCAGTATTCGACGATACGAATGCAACGCAATTTGTTTCGTCAATTTTCGATCTCGTATGAAAGAGTTACAGAGTTTTAAACATTCACGAATTTAAATATAAACTAATTACAAAATTTTCTTTTAATTATTTTTCAAACCCACAATTATCTCTGCCGTTCGTTCCAGGCCACGAAATCAAGGCCGTGCTTTTTGTCTTTCTTCCCATCGTTCCAGCAAAAAGAAAACGCACGCACCCATACGCTCGATCGAAAATCATACATGCCGCAACCACCATCATCGACCGGACTTTGATCAGAGTCCCCCACCACGTGCGCCCATGCGAGAGCCATCCACGGCCAGAGCCACGGCGGGTCCGGTTGCCATCTGCTCTCGATTTTCGTGCGTGAACACGAAGGCTTTGAGGGCGAATTGCCGCTGAACCACTTCACTTCATACGATCATCTCCGTATAGAATCGAAGGCCTCGATACGCTCTATACTTTGTTAGTTGGGAGTTTGTTGTAATTATCAACGGATTGAGAGATTTGGAGGGAGAAAGGAGAATCATTTTCGGCCATCCAAGTTGAAAGTGGCGGCTGGCTTCTTCAAGCTAGGGTTTTGCAAATGCCTTGGGTGATGAGTGTTCCCTTTTATAGAATTTCAACGAAAAACACTATTCACTTCAGAATTTCCAAACTCCGATTTACACGCGGTGACTAGCGTTCCTGGGGTTTACCCCGCGTTCCGGACGCAATGGAACAGGTTTCGGAAGCTAATTCGATCGTATGTGTAAGATATGACAATAAACGATCAATTTTAATTAAACCGATTTAAATCGATTTCGAGGTGTTTTAATTTGTACCGGACAAACGGTAAATCCAAAAATTACGAAATTTGAAATCTTACAATAATATCACATTACGGATCCGATGAAACTGGTTTCGTCGAAATCCGAGACCTTTCGAAAATTGACTATTTTTAACTCGACGATTTAAAATTAAAACGATATCGATGCGTTTCGAGTTGCCACGGTCAAACGACAACTCCGATGGATACGAAAATTGAAATCCGATAATAACTAACTATTACGGATCCAATGGAACTGGTTTCGTTCAATTCTGAGACTGTTCGAAAATTGGCTAATTTTACAGTCGATAATTAAATATTAAAATATTCAATTTTCACAGATTTACTCCAAATTCAGTTTTAAGAGTTCTAAAATATTTCTATAACTCCAGTATGATTAAATAAAATTTTACAAATCATTTTCAATCACTTTAAACTCGATTTTCAATTATCTCTGGAATTTCAATTATTAAATTATCGATTTAATTGACCAAATTAAATCCAATATCCTTTAAATAAATTATTCGACTTATTAAATTCATTTATTTATATTCAAAATCAATTGAATATTCGAATTTTAATTATCAAAAATTCTGGATCGTTACAAACTTCCCCCCTTAAAAGAATTTCGTCCTCGAAATTACAAGTCAGGAAGAAAAGTCCTTAACTTGTCTATTATTTTTCCAACATCTAATAGTTTTATCAATTTATCGAAACAAATCTTTCTACTAAAGATTCGTTATCATTCAACTAAATTTCCAACTTCAATTATAAGTTTCAACAGCATTGCTTACTTCAAAATTCAAATTCGAGTTTAAATTCAAATTTTAAACTTCAAAATTTCTCAAAAAATTTCTAACGCCCTAAATTTTCGAAAATTTCGCCAGCGTCTCCTTTGCGCGGCTCGATCCGAAAAAAAATGACAGTGTATATATATCACAAATATACATCCCATCAAGTGATGAGGCATCCCGTAGGGAAAAAAGTGTAAAAGTACGATATTTAATCCGAGATATGTACCTTATTATTTATTTAGCGAGCGTATACGGCTAATATAGCACGAAAGCGAGCTCCAAATGCGAAGCAACGCCATCCGCACCTACTAAACACTCAACAAACCATATGAGAACATGTAGATATGAAAATAAAATCAATATACATCGTATAGCAACATAACTACATATGCTAACATAACAATGCATTCAAAAGCAACAATGCAACCATCAAACAATCATCCAACTATCATCCAACAACTTCATAACCAAATCAATATAGATTCACTTCTCATTAACATTCATTGAATTGGTTTTCAATTTTAAATCATATTCGATTCATTTACATTGGATTTAATCAACATTCTCTTTCAATTCAATTAGTTTACATTCACTAATTCACATTCGTTCACTTCCAATTTGAATTTAATCACATAGCTTTCCAATTTGCTAATTCAATTTCATTAATACTTAATGAATTTTTATACACAATCAACTAACAATCAAATAACAACCAATGTATATTCAACACAACCAAATTATAAATTTTACATTCGATTTGGTTCAACGCTTTTAAATTAAATTGACTTCCATTCAATTTATTTAATTTCTCAACTTCATTAGCTTTTAATGAATTAACACTTATATTCATTATTTCATATCAATACTTCACATTAGATTGATTAACATCCAATCCATTTATTCAATTCAATTGCTAATTCATTTAACAAATAAAGTTGAATTTCATTCATATAACTCAAGTTCACATTCATTTAATAAATTCCCTTATTAATTTACTTTGATATCAAAATCAACTTCGTTCAACATTACTTAAGTTATATTCCAATTAAACATCATTTGTTTAACTTAACTTAAGTTTCCACTTATAAATCCAAATTCAAATTTTAATCCTATTTAACTTTTACCAAGGTCAAATTTCTTCACTTATTCAAAATTCATATTAAATCCAGATTTCATATTCCACAATCTGAACTTAGATTTAATTGATTCACTTATACTTACTTTAATTTAACTTCATCCTTTAAGTTAAATTTATTCTATCAGAATTTAAATTATATAAGTTATCAATCCATTCAATTCCAGAATCTTTTCAATCTTTCAAAACTATTTTGAAATCTGTTCAAATTTATCTTTTGAATTCCCAAAACAAAATCCAAAATTTCCCAATCAACTTTTATTTAAAATATTCTGGCAGCAATTCCTCTTTTGGAAACCCGAAAATGAATTCTAATGATGTGGCCATCATCATCAGGATTATTTTCCAGCGACCTGAAAAGAGTTTAGAGCTTTCATCACTCTAAAACATTTTTCCAAAATATCAAATCCTTTCAAAACACTTCTCTGGAATTTTATTTCAGATTATAAATCACAATTGCAAATCTTTTACTTATGTAACTTCACTTTATATATATAAGATTATTCCACAATTGTAAATCATATTAATTATAACTTCATCTTTATAATTCATTGGTTTATACAATTTACTCTTTCACAATTGTTGTTTTATTTGACTTATTCAAACAACTTTAATTAACTTGTATATATATACATTTTAACAACCAAACAACCAATTCATATATATACTTTAATAATTCTGAAAAATTATTTCTTTATATACAAAATATAATCAAGGTAAAATTATTTCATTTACCCAATTTTAAAACAATATCGTGCCGAATTGTTCTATATAAGTGTTTAGAGATCCCTATCGATAGAGTTGTACGGACAATACCGACCAGAATCCATATACCACTCAACAAACCAATCATCACCATATAAAACAATTTTATATTCACTAACAAATACGCACTCGTATCTATTATTACACTCAACTCATTCTAGAGTACTACTGACTCTATCTCTAATGAGTAACACCCAACAGAGCAGGGTTGTCGCTTAACCATATGCTCTGATACCAAATGTAACATCCCGAAAATTTTCGACTTTCGAATATTCAACATCGATACTCACTTTATCGACTGCTGAGCCATCGAATGCCGAAAACCCGAAAAGTTATGGTTTTAAGAAAGAAGAAAAAGGTAGAAGAAGAAGATAGAAGAAAAAGAAAGAAGAACAACAACAGAACAAGAGCAGAAACAGAAACAATATCAGAATCTCACATATCGCAGCGGAACAATATATAATAGATAAATGAATAATCTTTAAAACAAAGAACTATATCATTTTATACATACATCAATCATCAGAGTCAATAAACAACAATGGACAGTTATATAAACTTGTCCTCATACAGAATACACAGCGGAATAAATATATCAGATACAAATACTACGTCTTGTCCTCCGGCTTATCTCCAAAGCTCCAGAATATCCAGAATATCCTGAAAACATAACTCTAGGCTGCCCGTGTGGAAAATTTGTGGGCACCCAGAGTTTAGAAGGGAACAATAAACTCCGAGTCAGTCATGGTGACTGGTGTGAGATCGTAAAACAGTTATTTATCTTTAAAATAAACAACAGGAAAACTTTAATGTCAATTCGCAATGCTTTTGGAAAATGAAACTACCATAAGACCTCCCGCCACACACACAATGCAAACGCAGAATTGGAGGAGATTTCTTCTTATGATAGTCAAAGATGCTTACTACGCAAAAATCAAATCATTTTTTATATTATTATTAGTGCATAGTGTAGAAAACATTTCGAAAGTATAATATAAATCTTAGCCAGCATAGACATTTCGAACTATGCCTACTATAGCTACCATCCAAACAGTGGGGCGCCACCATAAGTGAATGATAGGTTCTACAACTAAAACCGTACAAGTGTCGTATTGTTTCTTTGGATTTCCAACAAATGGTCAGGCTAAGGAACTTCCTATCCACGATGGGTACGTCCCTGGAATAGACGACCCGAGAACCTAACCGGATCTCTGCCAACACAAGGCCGGGTTACCTCTGCAAAAATAGGTAACTACTGACACGCGTATGCCATCCCCCGATCGTCACCGATCTTCCCGAGGATCCCCGATTCGCAACAAACCACATAGATAATAATAATGCAGTAACCACAGAGGTTAAGTATCTGGGCTCCATACCATGATACCACCTTTATCCAGAAGGAATGACATACACTAAGGGGCGCTACTCCCTAGAACCTTGCTGCATCCTTCCTGTTTCGACCATTTCCGGGGTGTGAGGCTCGATGAAGTCTCGTCCACAAAGCTACGCTTTCTACAAAAAGCCCTGCTTCGGGTCAAACAAAATGATCAACCTATGATCACAAAGATATAAGATCAAACAAATGATCATATCACAAATGATCAAACACTGATCATTTCACAGCAACACTCAGTATGCCACGTTACCAAATTGGGATATATCGCTGATAAATTTCAACTACATAACCTCTGAGCTCGTACGTCTCAGAGAAGGGTGTTAAGCTAAGAGAATAAATTCTCCGCCACCAACAGATATGTATTTGAAAGAAATCAGCTTTATATCTCAAATTGTAACGTCAGACACACAATCCATACAAGTCTGTTCCGGGATCGAACAGAACCGAAGGCACTTCTCACGAAGCCCTTGCATTTCTGGATAAATTTCTAATCACGTCCGGACTTCCCGTCACTAAGGGTGATAAAAACCTCTAAATCGGAGATCAGCCGATGTAGAGTAACTCGACGGTAATCCTTCCGTTTTCAAAAATATCCGGTCTTCAACACCGGTCTTCGAATGCAATTCATAACGACGTATCACATATTCGGAATGGGTTATACGACCCCATGGTCCTTTCCCGGCTAACCCGAATAGTGATCAATTATTCAAAAATAAGTGTGGCATTCGAATTCATCCAATTCACATAAAATACCTACTCAAGGTAATTATTGATAGTCGGTTATTTAACTATCAATAAAGATGCGCAACATCATCAGATTCCAAATAATTTTCCCCAAATTATTTATCTTCAAAAATATCTTTATTAGATATATTATTTTCCACACTTAACCATTTGAAAACAGATTTCAAATATTCACGTTTCAATTTATCTTTAAAAGATAAAATCTCTAAAACAGTTCACTTCATATTGGAAAAGCATTTCCATACTTATTTAAAAATAAGTATTTCACAAATCTATTTATTTTCAACACTTAGAAAATATTCGATATACTTAAATCAATTTAAGTATATATATATATTTCATTCTTTAAGGAAATCTATTTTCTATAACAACATTTATTTGAGTCAAAACGAATGTTACGTAAAACATCGTTACGACGACTCAAAATCACTAGTATAGGGATTCGGAATTAAGATAGATATATAAATCCCAATACTACATCAAAACATTTTCTTCCGAAAATCATTTACTATAACAACAGTGTTATAGTCCATCATTTCCTTAAATTTTCGAAAACGCCTATTTCAATAACAAGTGTTGAAATCTATGCTTTCGATTCACAATACATTTTAAAACATCTTTAAAATGTTTAACTTCATTTTTAGTATCACTTCTTCAAAAATAAATCCATTTATTTAGTAATATATTCACTGTCCAAAATCGTGAATATAATTCACTTAACCCAATTTCAATCATTTCTACACATTTTTATCTCAATAAAAATTCGCTATCCAAAATCGCGAATATATCTTCTTTAAAAATCTTCTATATTTAATTTCTCAAATTCAACTGATTTCGAATTTATAAAACAACGTTTATAAATTCTATTTCGATTCGGTAACAACTTTGATTTATCAATCTCCTTTTATTTACTTCTAGAATTTCACTTATCAAAATAAGTAATTTCGGATTTATAAACAGCGTTTATAAATCACATTTATATTTATAAAAACTTCAATTTATAAATCTCCTTTGTTAACTAATTCAATTCATAACTAAATTTTTTTATACCAACTATCCATATTATAAGTTGAATACTTATAATTCATTTATTCTACAAAATCATTTCCATTTATAAGTTCACAATTTATAAATTTCATTCACTTATAAATTCTTAAAAATTCATTTTAACGCTTATCAAAACTCGTTTTATAATCCCAATCTTTTAAAGTTATGAATACCAATTTTTGTACATCTTTTATAATACTTTAAAAAAAATCTCAATTTAACCCATTCTACAATTAAATCAACTTTCACTTCAAAAATCACACTTTGGTTATATTTCACAAAAATCTTAACTTTTTATAACTTTAAAAATTTGAACGTTTATTTATTCATTATAAATCACTTCAAAAATTTAATAAAACGTATATTTCAAAGATCACTTCAAAAATCTCTTTTGAAATCAACATCGTTATTATTATTTTTTTTAAATTTCAAAAGATGAATCCGAGGATGCAACGCATCAATTAGTCAATCACAACATCAACATCATATATCAACATATGATAACAGAATATCATCAATATCTGTAAATAAATAACTACGGGTGAGGAATCCAGTTGGATCCCTCCAACCTGTTTCCCTGCATCCAAAGATGTTAGCACAATACCAATTCCGCTCCAGTACGGAATTATCGCGGTATATGGGTTTTATAAAAATCCGCTTACTAACGGCGCAATAGGGTCTCATCCGCTATACGAGGCGGGAAATCATCAATCCAATATATACATATGCCAATATGTATATATTGCTATATATATAGATATATCCTATCATATCTAATATCACATCCAATAGCAATCAAATCAATCAATAAATAACTGAAAATTCCACTTTTCAATTTGAGTGAGAAGATCTCACCTTGATTTTAAATTCCGTTCCAGCGTTTATTTCGAATAAAATTAAACGCGCGTTTAATTTTACCCGAAATTCAAACTAGCTCCAAACGACTCCAATTCAGTTCCAGCGCGTAGTATTCGACGATACGAACGCAACGCAATTTGTTTCGTCAATTTTCGATCTCGTATGAAAGAGTTACAGAGTTTTAAATATTCACGAATTTAAATATAAACTAATTACAAAATTTTCTTTTAATTATTTTTCAAACCCACAATTATCTCTGCCGTTTTTTCCAGGCCACGAAATCAAGGCCGTGCTTTTTGTCTTTCTTCCCATCGTTCCAGCAAAAAGAAAACGCACGCACCCATACGCTCCATCGAAAATCATACATGCCGCAACCACCATCATCGACCGGACTTTGATCAGAGTCCCCCACCACGTGCGCCCATGCGAGAGCCATCCACGGCCAGAGCCACGGCGGGTCCGGTTGCCATCTGCTCTCGATTTTCGTGCGTGAACACGAAGGCTTTGAGGGCGAATTGCCGCTGAACCACTTCACTTCATACGATCATCTCCGTATAGAATCGAAGGCCTCGATACGCTCTATACTTTGTTAGTTGGGAGTTTGTTGTAATTATCAACGGATTGAGAGATTTGGAGGGAGAAAGGAGAATCATTTTCGGCCATCCAAGTTGAAAGTGGCGGCTGGCTTCTTCAAGCTAGGGTTTTGCAAATGCCTTGGGTGATGAGTGTTCCCTTTTATAGAATTTCAACGAAAAACACTATTCACTTCAGAATTTCCAAACTCCGATTTACACGCGGTGACTAGCGTTCCTGGGGTTTACCCCGCGTTCCGGACGCAATGGAACAGGTTTCGGAAGCTAATTCGATCGTATGTGTAAGATATGACAATAAACGATCAATTTAAATTAAACCGATTTAAATCGATTTCGAGGCGTTTTAATTTGTACCGGACAAACGGTAAATCCAAAAATTACGAAATTTGAAATCTTACAATAATATCACATTACGGATCCGATGAAACTGGTTTCGTCGAAATCCGAGACCTTTCGAAAATTGACTATTTTTAACTCGACGATTTAAAATTAAAACGATATCGATGCGTTTCGAGTTGCCACGGTCAAACGACAACTCCGATGGATACGAAAATTGAAATCCGATAATAACTAACTATTACGGATCCAATGGAACTGGTTTCGTTCAATTCTGAGACTGTTCGAAAATTGGCTAATTTTACAGTCGATAATTAAATATTAAAATATTCAATTTTCACAGATTTACTCCAAATTCAGTTTTAAGAGTTCTAAAATATTTCTATAACTCCAGTATGATTAAATAAAATTTTACAAATCATTTTCAATCACTTTAAACTCGATTTTCAATTATCTCTGGAATTTCAATTATTAAATTATCGATTTAATTGACCAAATTAAATCCAATATCCTTTAAATAAATTATTCGACTTATTAAATTCATTTATTTATATTCAAAATCAATTGAATATTCGAATTTTAATTATCAAAAATTCTGGGTCGTTACATTTTTGATTTAGTTTCAAGTATTTAAGTTTTAAGTTCATTTCTTGTTTTTAGTTATAAAATATTTTGAAAAAATGCTTTTCAAAATGAAAATCGATAACATATCAGGTTTGTTTTTTCCTACCTTTATTTTCATTTTTGATTTCTAGATTGTTTTCCGTTTTATTAACTTGTTTTCTGAAATGGTCAATACAAAAACATGACGAGTTTCATGTGCATAGTCCATTTTAAAAAAGAGTAGCTTCCAAAGATCTATGTTGATGAAACTACAAACCAAGCACATTTTGAGTGTTCGAACAACTCAAAATACCCCAATTACGGTATAACCATGCAGGCCCTAAAGTTTTCCTCATAGATCACCACACTTATTTAGCAGCCAAGCCTCCCTTACGTGGAATTTATCTACAACAAACATTAAATGCAGTTGCATAGTGTCAGGGAAGATGTATGCATTTTACCAATTAAGGACACAAACTAAAATTTAAATAAAAGCTAAACTCAACATTTCCACACATAATTCATATGATAAAATGATTCATGAAATGATGATCCCAAGATTAGTCAGAATAGAGACATTTCCAAGAGCTCATTTATTGAAGGCATGTCATGGTAGTCTTTTTCTTGGTATTGTAATTACATTACTTAAAGCATCAGCCTAGAACTATTTGACTAGTTAAGAATGTTGTGATTTTACCCTGTTATTTTGTGATAATCATATAAACAAACATATAATGTACTTAAACTTAGACACTAGTTAAGAATGTTTGGAAGGTTGTAAAACAATAGCATGTAGTTTATATCTATGCAAAAAAGACATATCAGGCAATTCTTTTTTATATCTATGCGCAAAAGTCATTTCAGGTAACATAGCCAAATCATATGAAGCATCAGCCTCATTGAATACACTTTCTCTGGATAAGGAACATGAAACACATTACATTGTGTCTGCACATTAAAGAGCTCAGTAACTCAACTTGATGTTTTTGAAAGGAAAAAAGAAACAAAATTAGTCATGAAAAGTTGAAATCTTGTAAACTTGCATTTCTTTGCTGCTGACAGATAAAAACCATCAGTTCAAAGGTCAGATTCTTCTAGAAGCAGACTTGAATGGTTCTATGTTAAGTCATTTTTTAATAATAATATAGCCATTACATTATTGTCTATTTGACAAAGACATAATTGCGACAAAACCTTAAACTAGATGATGCCTGATATAATATTTCTGGCAACACCATAGCATCTTAAATTCAAAATGTAAATCGGACCTCCAACGCTTAAGATTTTGACATAATTTGCATGTCAGCTTCGACAACAAAGATAACCCATAGGTTTTTCTTGGTCTAAATTAAAACCAATTGATCACAAAGAATTACTGTTGTTAATTTGAAATATGCACATTAATACAAGTAATCAAAAGCTGCTTCTCTGAGTAACACAATTAAAATAAAATAAGTACATAAATTAAACTAATGAACTAGATTAGAGTAAAGAAATAAAGGCTAGCATTGTTTGAAATCAATACAGCCATGCATTTATAAAAGAACAGCAAAAAAGTTACCAGATTCATCAAGACGCTGTCTCTTAGCGACATCCTTCTCATCGACCTTCACTTCAGTCTCGCCATTCTTCACACCCAGTTCTTCAACTTTTACATCATCAAGCTTCCTCTTATTATTGGAAGGATCGGACTGCGAAGTCGTGGCAGAAATCGAATTGCCTGATTTGAGGCCGATTTGCCAGAAATCGAGAGTCCAAAATCGAATCGCCTGAAGGTCGAAAATTTCTTTTTTTAGTGGCAACTGAAATGAAAAGGCATTGAGAAGTTGGGGGATTAGGGCTACGGATGACGAAGGGTGCTTATTTACTATTTTACCCAAAACATAGCAGATAATTTCAATTTGACCATATTTTGCAACGCAAATATATGTTAGCAATAAAAAATTTGTAAATGTGTATTTTCGGTAACACATTTTCCGTTTAGCAACGCTTATTGTTGTGATTAATTAACAACGCAAATAAGTGTTGGCAACTAAAAAAATAAGTGTTACAAAATGGCTGTTATGGTGTAGTGGAAGGTGATGACGTGGTGAATTCGTTTTATTTTATTTTATTTATATATATATTTACTTGTACAACTTCTAATGCTAATATCTCTTACATACGAGGTCCGTTTCACGTGTAGTGTAACGACCCCAAATTTTCTATATATTTAAATTTATAATTAATGGTATTTTTGAATAAAAATAGTAAAATAAATGGATAAATTGATGCGAGTTTCCCCGAAACCAAATTTAAATATTAAATCATTCAAAATTTAAATATTGTATATATAGGTGATTTGAATTTAAATCTTAGATAGATGTTTTAAAATATAAATAATAATAAATAATCTTTGAATTTAGAAATTAATGGTTTAATAAATATTTGAGTTTATAAATATATATATATATATCGTTTTTATACAATATAAAGTCAATATATTAAAATAAATCTTAATACCATGTTAATAAGTTAATATAACTATATAAAATAAATTATGAAAAATATATATATATATTAACACATAAATAAATAAAATTTAACAACGTGTTAAAAATAGAAGTTTACTCATATTTTAAAATAATGAGACAAGGAAAAATAAAAATTTAATAACATTATAAAGTATGAAAATAATAACAAGTAAAGGGAGTATTTAATAGTTTAAGAACAGGCAAACAACTATGTACAAAATAAGAATCATTAGTTGTAAACAAGAAAGGAAGCACAAGGTACATAATATCATCTCAGCATAAATAAAATATGTCAGCCGATACAAAGAAGGAAACATATGTACTTAACATATCTCATCAGCCACCATTTTGAAGAAAAAAATAATATAAATTGAACAAAGAGAAGATAAGGCTGTAGCTTATCAAACAAGGCAAAGGAAAGTAACACATGAATCTTTAGCCACCAAGTAGAAAAAATCATCAGCCGAAATAGCTTAGTCAAAGAACACAAAGAAAATAATATCTCTGATATATTTGTACAAGCCAAAATAATGTGCTACCCTATTGTACAAACAATATAAAATACTCTGTACACATCTCGTCTACATCAGCCTACAGACCCATTTATATCACCCTGTACAAACAATATACCATGTCAACTCTTTCTATATATCAACTTCACCTCAGTTCGTTCATCAACCCGCGAAGATCAAGTTAAAACAAGAACAGGGAAAATAAAAACAAAAGCAAGATGAGTAAAGATCAAAATTCCAGGCTTTGCTTTTCTGTGCAAAGTCAAGTGAGTGAACTTTAGATCAACAAATTTAAATCAAACACAGAATCAAAGCAAGCATTTTTACAACTGGAACAACAAGCAAATTTAAAAGCCTGATTCAAATGAAGCAGCTCTGTTCTTCATTTTCAGAAAACTGGTGAGTAAACAACTTAGGTTAATTTTAATCACTATATGATTCATGTTAAATATGGATGTGGGGATATCTTCTTAGTTTAAACACTGGGTGTATGTATTTGAATTTGACAGAGCTGAGAGGTTCTTCTTCTTCAGTTTTATAGTTAGGATGAAACCCAATTGAAAACGATTCGATCTCTCCATTTCTACTCATTTTCGAGCTTTGATGTTTAAAGCAAAAAGGTGTATTTAAGTAAGGACTTTGTTCTAAAAAATAATTTCATGAAGTAAAAACGTATACAGGAAGAAAATTTTAATTTTTACAGAGAATACTCAAAATTTTGAAATTTTCGAATTTAATAAAATCCTAATTCGAATATATAGCTTGAATCCTTGCTTGAAGTCATGATTTTTAAAGTGAATTTGGTGATTTTTAGTGGTGAGTTTTGTGAGCAGTTTGGAGATGTTCGTTTGGGGCATTTTGATCAAATTCAAGTGATCGATGGAACTGGGGGTGGCCGGGCTTTGTTTGGAGGTGGGGGAGTCCATGGCGTTGCTAGGAAAAATACTCGGAGTGGTCACCGATGATCGGGGAAGCGGCGGTGGCAAGTTTCAGTTCCTAAACCTAGTTTTGTTATGGCTTCGTTTTTTTTTTTGTTTCGTTCACCCGCATCGTAGCATCGAGTGGAATCGCGACCAGAGGAAAAGTAGCGTGGGTCTTCGATGGAGCTGGTGGTCAAGAGCTCGCGACTTCTGGTGATCGGATCAGGGAGGACGAGGAGAATTCTCGTTGGGGTTGCCTGTTCCAGTTCGAAAAAAAAATGTCTCGATTTTGATTTCGAGTTCAATTCAACGTTCTGGGCGATTGTGGAGATCGAGGGGATGGTGGTTGGCGTGTGGAAGGTGACGGCGTTGATCACCGTTGCTCCGATGACTTGTAGATGTGCACGCGCATATCAGTGTATCAGGGGATTGCATGTTTGGGGAAGAAGGGGGCAGGCTCGGGTTCGTCTCGAAGTAGCTTATCGTTTTTCTCGGGGAAATGAATGTTGTGGAGAACTCGAAGACAGACCCGGGTATTCAAACATTTGGCTCGAGTATTTCAAGCAAATGGCTCGAGTCTGTAGATTTAGTATGAAAACAGTTTTAACTTTTAAAACTAAATCAAGTTTTATTTAAACAATTTTGTAAAACCAGTCCTCTTGTAAATAGTAAATGTTATTCAAGTTTTGAATTGGAAAGGGTTTTCAAATAAGATTATTTTTAATTAACCCAGTTTAAAAGTGATTAAGATATGTATAACCTTTATTTTAAAGTCATTTTTTTTAAACTTAATAATGTAATTAAGTAATGTTTTTATAATTAAATAAACTTAAGGGCTTGAGATAAATTATAGGTTAATTCATTAAGATAAGTAATTAAAGGTGATTAATTACTTGAAGATAATTACTTAATTTAAAGTAATTAAATAAATGATTAAAAATTGAAAAATTAAGTGATTAAAGAATAATTGTGCAATGTGATAAATTTGTGATAGGGATAATCATTTTTGTAATTAATTAAGGGTTAATTAATTATAAATAGAAGGTTAATTAATTAATTAATTAATTAATTAAGGTAATTAATTAAGAAGTAATTAATTAATGAAAGTGATTAAGATTTAATTAATTAATAATTAAGGATAATTAATCATTGATTAAAGATACTTAATAAAAGTAATTATGTGATTAATTAGTTATAATTACACAATTAATTCATCTTAATTGTAGATGATCGACTATTATCGAATGCTTTGTGATATGATGCTTTGTGATACAAATTGCTTGGTATTGAGCTGTGATATCTGTGATATGTTTCTTGTGAATATGAAACCCTTGGCCCGTAAAACGACACTTGAATTTCGATGTGACAGGGAGTCGGACTCCAGTTGGTTATCCGAAACCCACATCGAATTGTAATAGTGAATCTTTGTGACCGATAAATTTATTTTATCTATGAATCTGTGAATTAAGATAAGCGTTATCGATTATACCGCTTATCAATATATCTGTGATGATTGATGTTGCACTATTGTGTGTAAAACCCTGGACCACACTTATACACACACAAATATGGATTTCACGTGGAAATCGGTTAAGTCATAGATAATTTAAATTTGATGTTTTTGAAATTGAAATTTTAATTTCAATTGATTTTGAAATTGGAAATTGGGGTTTAATATGAAAAGCTTTTGAAATGGAGTTTCAAAGATAAGACTTATTTTTGAATAATTTGATAAAGTTTTGGAATTTAAATAATTTGATTTAAACTTAAATTCAATATTTAAAATTGAATTCTATGATTTGAAACTAGGGATTAAAGATGTTATACCCGTTATATAAGGGTTAAACTATTTTAAAAGTATTGATTTTGGAATGTGAATATAATTCAAGGGCTTTAACTCGTGCAAATATAATTGGATTTTTCTGAAACGAAAACTATTTGTTTTCAAATAATAACAGCTTTCATATAAGAAGTGAACTTCCAATTTGTGTTGAAAGGTTTCAAATTTAAAATGAAATTGAAATGTTTTGAAAGGCTATGAATGAATTCTTTTTGAAAGCTATGAATTGAATCTGTTTATCTTTAACAGATTTAAAATGATGATTTGTTTAAACCATTCGAAATGAAATTGTTTTGAAAGCTATATATAAGTTAAATCTTGATTTAAGGATTTAACGAGTTAATCCAATTGAAACGGAAATTATTTTGAAATCTATGAATGGATTTTGTTGAAACTGGTTGCACTTTGTGAAATAAATCTTTTTGTTTAAAAGATTTGAAATGGTAATCGATTGAAACCATTTAAAAAGAAGTTGAATTATTAAGTTGTGACTTAATTGAAATCACATATCCATATGTTTTTAAATATTGTGCTCACTATTCGGGTTAGCTGGGAAAAGACATTTGTGTCATATAACCCATTCCGAATAGTAATACGTCGTATATGGATAGCATTTGAAGACCGGTGGTGAAGACCGGATATTTTCGAAAACGAAAGGACAACTCGTCGAATGTCTCTGCATCGACTGGCCCCGATATAGAGATTTTATCACCCTTTGTGATGGGAAGTCCGGACGGGATTGTGAATACCTGGAATTGCAAGGGCTTCGTAAGAAGCGCCTTCGGTTCTGTTCGAACCCGAAATAGACTTGTATGGTTACATGTCTGACATTACAGTTTGAGATATAAAGCCGATTTCTTTCAAATACTTTTCTGTTGGTGGCGGAGAATTTATTCTCTTAGCTTAACACCCTTCTTTGAGACGTACGAGCTCAGAGGTTATGTAGTTGAAGGTTATCAGCGATATACTCCCAATTTGGTAATGTGACATGCTGAGTGTTGCTGTGAAATGATCATTGTTTGATCATTTGTGATATGATCATTTGTTTGATCATTTATCTTTGTGATCATTACTTTGATCATTTGTTTGACCCGAAGCATGGCTTTGTGCTAAAGCGTAGCTTTGTGGACGAGACTTCGTCGGACCTCACACCCCGGAATGGTCAAAACAGGAATGATGCGGCAAGGTTATTAGGGGGTAGCGCCCCTTTAGTGATGTCATTCCTTCTGGATAGAGGTGGTATCATGGTATGGAGTCCAGATATTTAACCTATGTGGTTGCTACATTATTATTCTTATGTGGTTGTTGGAATCGAGGATCCTCGGGAAGATCGGTTACGATTGGGGGATGACATATTCGTGTCAGTAGTTACCCAGTTAGGGGTAACCCGGCCTTGTGTTGGCAGAGATCCGGTTAGGTTCTCGGGACGTCATTCCAGAGGCGTTTCCATGTGGCAATGGGAAGTTCCTTGGCTTGACCATTTGTTGGAAAATCCATTCATCCAATACGAACCTTGTACGGTATTAGTTGTATAACCTACCATTTACTTATGGTGGTCACCACTGTTTATATGGTAGCTATAGTAGGCATAGTTCGGAATGTCTATGCTGGCTAAGATTTATATTATACTTTCGAAAGGTTTTCTACACTATGCACTAATAATAATATCAAAAAATGATTTGATTTTGCATAGTAAGCATCTTTGACTATCATAAAAAGAAATCTCCTCCAATTCTGCGTTTGCATTGTGTGTGTGGTGGGAGGTCTTATGGTAGTTTCATTTTCCAAAAGCATTGCAAATTGACTTTAGAATTCTCTTGTTATTTGTTTTAAAGATAAACTGTTTTTGTTGCTCACACCAGTCCCATGACTGATCCGGAGTTTATTATTTCTTTCCTAAACTCTGGGTGCTCAAAATTTTTCTACACGAGCAGTCTAGAGTTGGGTTTTTCAGATAGTCAGGATTAGTAGATTTTCTGGAGCTAGTTCAGTCTTTGGATATGGACTGCACTTGCTTATCTTTGTGCATCGTTATTGAGAGTTCGAGCTATTTCTTGATTGGTGCTTTGAAGATGGAGATTATCCGCTGCTGATGTTATCGTTTTCTTTTCCGCTGCTATTTCTTGTATCATATCTCTGATGTATATTGATATTCATTGTATCACTCTGTTGTATCAGATATTGTATCAGATATTGTATATCAATGTATTATTCTTTTTCTTCCACTGTGTTATTTACTTAATGTTGTTATAAGCTCCGACGACTCGGATTTGAACGGTCGAATCTACGGCATTCGAGTACGATGTAAAGTATGGATGTCGATTTTCGAGCGGGCAAAATTTGCTTCGTTACATGCAGTTTTCTCCGCTGCGATCCTAGCGAAATTTCAAACATTTGACGCTGGTTTGGGCGGATTCGGAGACTGTTGAATTTTGAATGTAAATTGGATTTAAAATTCAATTTAAATTCAAAGGTGAGTATTTTAACCCACTCACAACTTCTAAAATTTCTTATGTTTGTTAAATTGATCTATGATGTGATTAGAAGTTTATTTATGACTGTTTGGCATATTTTTAATCATCATCTCGGTTAAATTGAAATTATTGAATTAAATTGTTATTTAATTTATTATTGCATATAAACTACCAGTTCAATAGTTATTTAATTTATTATTGAATATAAACTGCTAGTTGATACCTGTTATTTATTATCTGTTATATATTGATGCTATTGATTGAATTGGATGATGATTGTGATAAATGGTTGATGGTTGATATTGGATGAATGGATGTTGCATTTTATATTGTTATAAACTGCAAGTTGTTATGTGTTTTATTTCATTCGGGGTTGCGGTTTGAAATGATATATAACCGTATTTTTTTTATTTTAAATTACGGATTGAAATGATAAATATCCGTATCACTTGGCCATAGGATAGAAAATTTTATACAGACACCGCGGTCTATATATATAAAAATATTATTAAATGATTTCTATGGTTTTGTAAAGAAATATATGGTTTTATGAGATATTGATTTGGATATTTTATAAATGTTATTTTATATATAGTTAAATTCTTGGTTTTAAGCTATAAATAAAATAGTTTAAAGTATAAAATAAGTTTAATAATAAAGTTTGATTTTATTTAAAATATACTATGGATAAGTATTTGCTTAAATTATATTTTAATATAGAGTTTATATTGATTTTTATAAGTCAAGGATGAGAAGATAATTTTGAAATTGATTTGAGATTTTATTTAATTAAGAATTTATTTAATAAGAATCCATTTGGAACTCATTGAAATTGAGATTTTAAAAGAATATGGTTTTACAACTTAATTCGGGTTTAAGGTGATTTAAGTGAATATATCAAATCTAAATTAATTGAGGAATATTCAGTTATTGAAATTTGAAGTTTTATTTAAAGGATATTGGATTTATAAAGCAAATATTTCAAAACTAAATAATAGTAAAGTGAATTTGGTATATATTAATTATAAAGTTTAGTTTGAAATATTGAATATTTAGGCTTTGAAATATATTGAATTTGAAATGGTTATTTTGTAGATCAAATCTATTTTGAAATCGATATAATTTGGAATGGTCTATTTGAAAAACCGAATTGAATTGAAATTTATGATTTGGGGATTTGGTTAAATTTAAAATTTAGAAATTCGGGTTGTTTTGGAATTGATTTTTGAAATTTAAGAAGCTAGTTTATTTTATAAAATATTTTAATATTTAAACCATGTAAGGGGTGGAAGTTATGTTTCAAAGTTATTAATTTTAAAGTATTACGTTTTGGAAGTGTTATAGTTTTAAATCTTTAGTTTCGAAATTTTTATAACTTTGAAATACTATGATTATAAAAATGATGTCGTATTGATTTGGTTATAAAATGGAAATGATATCATATTTATATGGTTTTGAAATGGATATTATATTTTGGTTTTGAAGTATAAACTATTTTAAATGACCACAGTGTTATAATAACGTTTGGTTGTTAAAGAGACTGGGATCGGATATGGACATACTCTTTGTCGATACCGAAAACCACTTTAACAACTGTGTACGCGGTGGAGATCTAGAATGAAGTAGGATGGTGGCGACGGTCCTATTGAGGTTTGACCGTGGACCTGACTCCCGTGAGTTGGCATAAGGTGGCTAAAACAGGAGCGATTGACGGACCAATGAGGTAGCACCTCTGATCGGACGCATTTCTTCGATACTATTCTATTACTTTGTGATTTTTGGTGGCCACCCTTCGATTTTGATTGGGAGTGTGTTCCGAGGTGGGCGGTAGTGGCTGCTATGCGTTTCCATCATCTCGGATGCATAATTAGTATATCTACCCTGGGATTGCCTAGTTGTGCCGTGTTACCTACCATATCAAGCTTTACTACGAGTTGTGATTTCTCCCGTAGCCTGTGGAGTATCGAGGGTAGCCCCCATTTTGGGAGTATGCTAATACTAGATAGACTACTGGGACTATTAGGTGTTAAGGTGGAAAATGTAAAGCCTTAATGCTATTTAAAAGTATGTTTATTTTATATTAAACATTATTATAATCGTGAATATTACTACATAGTAAATAGTTTAACGGATCCTTAGGGGATGTGAATCCCAAGCATCTCTTAAGTTACTGCACTCACGTTAGACACTGGATAGGAGATGTCAAATCCCGTAAACATCTCTGACGCCGTTCCACTAATATATTTATCATTGATTTAACTTACATAAGATCTTTTAATTCTGACTCGAGTGTTTTGTCTTTTCAATTCGCTCAGGTCAGCCTGAGCATTTCAGGATTTGAAGGCCCTATGTCTGGAGGACGAAGACGAAGATTTTATTACTACTATTTTATTATATTCCACTACACCATTGTATTCCGCTGCATTAATTATCATTCTCTGGTATGTGTAACTCTGATATGTATTGTATAAGTATAATCAAATGTTTTGTAAAACAGCTTCATGAACTGTTATTTGATTATTATATTTTATCGTTCCGCTGCAAGATTCTATTTTGTTTCTTTTATTTCTCCACTTTTTCTTATTTACCCCTTAACAATCTGCCCTTCTGTATGGTTTAAGTTGGCATGTATGTCTGCTTAAGCGTACAAAATGGTGGGACGTTACATCTGGTATCAGAGCTTTGGTTTAGCGATAAACCTTAGCTTTGTGGGGTCCGACTCTTTATTAATAGGGTAGTAATACCCTATGATGAGTCGCTGAGCGTATATATATATATATATATATATATATATATATGAGAGAGCGTATTTGATAGTGTTATAAAAAGGTTTTGATATTGGGTTAATTTGTTCCGTTTTGTATTAATAAATTCTGGTTGATGCATAGGATGCTATGACATCAATAGGGATTTCTAAACACTTAATAGGACAGACCGACACAATATTTTTTTTGAATATTGGTGAATGAAATAATTTTGCCTATTATATTTTCTATATATAAAATAAAATTTTATAAATGATATATATATTTGGTTGCTATATATTGGTTGTTAGGTAATGAAATTTATAAATAATAGTTGAAATAAGATTGAAAATAAAATAAATCAAATTGGAAATTTTAGAACTTAAGTTCCGGGATTTTTGGAAAAATTTCTTTTGAATGATGATTGGAATATAATAATAATGTTATTTAGAAGTATTTTCTGATATAAATATTTCAATAAGAATTGAAAGAATTGTTTTAAAGAAATTTGGAAAGAAATAGGTTATGTACTCCCCTCTCCGTCGTTGGAAAATAGTTTCGGTGATGAGTGCACGCATCATCGACATTCATTTTCGAGTTTCGAAGTGGGAAGGGTATTGTAGTAGTTTTACTTCAGGTTATTTTGATAAAAAGAAAATGTAAATTTTAGTTGTTTTAAGTATGATTGGATATATATATTGTAAGTATATACATTTATCTATTATTTTAAAATGATTTGAAATTTAACCCGGTATTTAGTTCTTAAGTTTCCGTTAATTAATAGTTTTTATTAGTGTAGGGAAATGAAATTCAACTAACAAATTGAAACCTCTAAAGGAATAAGAGATTTAATGCTAAGTTATAAATGGAATTAAAAAGAAAGTTGAAATTTGTAACTTACAAAACAAAAGATATAATTATTGAACATTAAATTTAAAATTAAAAGAAATGAGATAAACTTGTATGATTTTCAATGGCAATCTATAACATATATATGACTTACCAACTATAAAAAGTTAAAAGAAAATGTAATGGAACCTTATACAAGTAAAACTTGAAGTAATGAAAGTATTCAATGAAATTCTTTAACAAATAAGAATTCAATGTTAAATTTGTTATAAACTTAAGTTATGACTGAAAGGCCACTAATAAAATATAATAGAAAATTCATAAAGAAATGATAATAAACTTAAGTAAATGTTAAAGTTATTTATAATAAAAATAAGTGGAAAGATGAATACTGTAAATAAATGAAATTAAGTAGTGAATAAATGAATGAAGTACAATAAAAAGAAAATTTACATGATACGAATATATGGAAAATTTTAAGAAGTTAAATGTAAATTAAAAAGGATAAATCATTATATGAAAGAAAAAGGAAATCAAACAACAAATGTAAGAAATGAAATTAATAAGAATGAACTTGATATATTGTTTGGTATTGTTGTTTGTTTGGTTTATGAGTTGTTGGGTAAAAGATACTTTTAATGGCTTAGATGTATGAATAATATATTGAGTTTTACCTAAGACTGTTGAGTAAATGGAATACTTCATAGTTATTAGTCATTCTATGTGATTTAAAGTGTCTTAACCCGAACCAACCAATTGTTTTGTTTTGCTTGAATGGATGATTTGTATTTGATGTGTATGCTGTTGGGTGCAAATGATTGTTGTTTATATTGATTGGTTGTTAGTAGTTGAAACAACTTTAAGTATTTCATTCTATATAATTATTAACTCTTTTTAGATTATATAAGTGAAATACAGGTTATGGAAGCAATTGCTACTGCTTTTGTTTTCATAAATAAGCGTTATTTGCCCGACAAATAGGTACGTTCTCGGATTACGGTTCTATAACGTTATTATATTATTTTCTCGTGTTGGAATATATTATTTTGGAAAATCTATGTTGTATATTGTTATATTTGACATTATATTTTCTCCCGAGCCTCTCCGTACAAAGGCGACTCTACCGAAATTTTCCATAAATTTTGGACTTAGAAAATTTTTGAAAAATGTTTTCCAAACTTTATTAATCTGAGTATAACAAGATTTAATGGTTATAAATCGGTATATTTTATTTAAAATAATTAATTTTGTAAATTTAGTTTTTCATAAAGTTAATATTTTTTGAATAAGATGTATTGATTAATTAATTAATTCTTTCCTTCCCTTTTTTCTTTTCGGGGACGAAAAGTTTTGAGTGGGGGAGAGTGTAACGACCCATAAAATTTTAATAATTAAATTTGTTAATTTATTATGATTTTGGTAAATAAATTAAGAAGAAATAAAAACTTTGAAATTTAGTAATGAAATGAATGCTAAATTGAAATGCAACCATGGAAATTAAAACTAAGTATTAACAATTGAAATGAAATTAAAATTAATTGAAGTAATGTAAATTGTTATACTTGGCTATAAATTAATGTAAGAAAACTAATGCAAACATTAAAATTTATAAGTGGAATAATATGTAATGAATGACTAGTGAATAAAGATTGGGTATATAAGAATGGTAACATTTGTTGCGAACAATGAATTCATTAATGTGAATCAAAGTAATAGTAACGGTCGTAAGTTACTATTTATTTGGCCTATTAATTAGTTGTAACTGTTATATTTGAGAATAAAATTTTAATATAAGTAAATAAATATAAGTACTGTATGAATATATGAATTAATGTATAATTTATGGTAATTGAATGAATTCATATTATGTAAGTAATTATAATGAATAATTGAAATAATAAGCCTAAGTAAAATTTTAAGGCTATGGTAACAATCATCATAAATTACCAGAATATATCTAGTCTACCAAATTAATTGGAAATCAATTACATTTAAATGAAAATAAATGTCTCATTAATGTGGGTAAGAACTGTAATTGTAAAGTGTAAATGTAATAAAGCAATGGGAATGCATATTTTATTCATAAGATAATATAAAGGAATGAAACCTATTTGAATGAATTAATTGAGGTTCTAATTATAACAAATGTATATATTTGATAACTACAATATATTTGGGAATAATAGTTAATACAAAGGGAAGTTGGAAATTTGAATATATTAATGTAATGAAATGTGAGACAAGTGTTAACTGTGTTACAGAGTAATAATAGACTCAATTAAAGGGTTGGAATTGAATCTAATCAGTTTATTTGGAATTAATTAAAATTAATTGGATTCAATTTATAATAAAGGGATTATTTTAAGTAAACGAAAGAAATACTATAATTGGTGAATTAATTAACTTTAAATTGATATGGGAATTGGTTTTAAAGGATTATAAATTACTAAAGTAATCCAAGACGATAAAATTTATAAATTATAAAATTTGAATTTAAATAGTGATTTAATTTATTTAATATTAATTTATCTAATTAACTGGAAAATAGCCATTTTGGCCATTGACTCGGATTTCGACGAAACTAGTTTCATTGGATCCGTAACAATGAATTATTGTAGGATTTCAAGTTTCGTAACAATCATACTTGTCGTTTGATCGTACGGGCTTGAAACGCCTAGAAATTAATTAAATTGAAATCAGGTGAAATCAATTTGAAATAAACTGATTTTAACGTAACTTCGTCATACAATGGAATTTGGGCTTGAAACCTGTTCCATTGATTTTAAAATATTCAAAAACATATTTTGATATATAGGTTGACCCATTTCCGTTCCGGAATCGAAACGGGCTTTTTGGATCAATTATTGTTCAAAACCCAAATCCAATCTAGCCCATTCTTTCTATTTTGTTTTGCCTATATATGTCGTTATAAACCCTAGCCTATTTCTTATTCCTCATTTCTGTACGTACAATTCCAATGGCTCCTCTCCTCATTCCAATGGCTGAAAACCCTTAAAACTCCTTAATCCAATTTCAATTCAAAATCCAACTTCAAAATTCAAACTCATCAAATAATGTCAAATTTTATGTTGATCTGAAGCTCTAGACGAGCGCATCTCAGACCTGGAATGCATTTTCCAAATTGAGTCACCGTTTGACTAGAAATTTATGATCAATTCTCGGCCATCCATCGCGTCGAGATCGACTCGGTCTGATCAACAAATCAATGGTACTATGGCGTGGAGGAGGCTTTGTGGAGTTCATCGGTGGTAGTCGCTTAGGATTTTAGCGGGTGGATCGGGCTCTAAAATTCAACTAGGGTTCGAATTTCATGCGGCGGCTGGGTGATTTAGACGCCGGTGGTGGCTCGGGGGAGGGTCGCGCGAGGCATATGAGGTGGCATGGCACCTGGGGCGATGGTGGCGTGGCCTCGATGGCCTGGGGACACGATGTAGTGACGGCGGTTTCTAGGGTTTAGCATAGTTCGTGTTCGAGATTCTGGTTTCGGCTGCGTAGAGAAGGTGATGACGTGGTGAATTCGTTTTATTTTATTTATTTATATATATATTTACTCGTATAACTTCTAATGCTAATATCTCTTACATAAGAGGTCCGTTTCACGTGCGGTTTTCTCCGCTACGATCCTAGCGAAATTTCGGATAGACGCTGGTTTGGGCGGATTCGGAGACTGTTGAATTTTGAATGTAAATTGGATTTAAAATTCAATTTAAATTCAAAGGTGAGTGTTTTAACCCTCTCATAACTTCTAAAATTTCTTATGTTTGTTAAATTGATCTATGATGTGATTAGAAGTTTATTTATGACTGTTTGGCATATTTTTAATCATCATCTCAGTTAAATTGAAATTATTGAATTAAATTGTTATTTAATTTATTATTGCATATAAACTACCAGTTAAGCAGTTATTTAATTTATTATTGAATATAAACTGCTAGTTGATACCTGTTATTTATTATTTGTTATATATTGATGCTATTGATTGAATTGGATGATGATTGTGATAAATGGTTGATGGTTGATATTGGATGAATGGATGTTGCATTTTATATTGTTATAAACTGCAAGTTGTTATGTGTTTTATTTCATTTGGGATTGCGGTTTGAAATGATATATAACCGTTTTTTTTAAATTACGGATTGAATGATAAATATCCGTATCACTTGACCATAGGATAGAAAATTTTATACAGACACCGCGGTCTATATATATAAAAATATTTTTAAATGATTTCATGGTTTTGTAAAGAAATATATGGTTTTATGAGATATTGATTTGGATATTTTATAAATGTTATTTTATATATAGTTAAATTCTTGGTTTTAAGCTATAAATAAAATAGTTTAAAGTATAAAATAAGTTTAATAATAAAGTTTGATTTTATTTAAAATATAATATGGATAAGTGTTTGCTTAAATTATATTTTAATATAGAGTTTATATTGATTTTTATAAGTCAAGGATGAGAAGATAGTTTTGAAATTGATTTGAGATTTTATTTAATTAAGAATTTTATTTAATAAGAATCCATTTGGAACTTATTGAAATTGAGATTTTAAAAGAATATGGTTTTATAACTTAATTCGGGTTTAAGGTGATTTAAGTGAATATATCAAATCTAAATAAATTGAGGAATATTCAGTTATTGAAATTTGAAGTTTTATTTAAAGGATATTGGATTTATAAAGCAAATATTTCAAAACTAAATAATAGTAAAGTGAATTTGGTATATATGAATTATAAAGTTTGGTTTGAAATATTGAATATTTAAGCTTTGAAATATATTGAGTTTGAAATGGTTATTTTATAGATCAAATCTGTTTTGAAATCGATATAATTTGGAATGGTCTATTTGAAAAACCGAATTGAATTGAAATTTATGATTTGGGGATTTGGTTAAATTTAAAATTTAGAAATTCGGGTTGTTTTGGAATTGATTTGTGAAATTTAAGAAGCTAGTTTATTTTATAAAATATTTTAATATTTAAACCATGTAAGGGGTGGAAGTTATGTTTCAAAGTTATTAATTTTAAAGTATTACGTTTTGGAAGTGTTATAGTTTTAAATCTTTAGTTTCGAAATTTTTATAACTTTGAAATACTATGATTTTAAAAATGATGTCGTATTGATTTGGTTATAAAACGGAAATGATATCGTATTTATATGGTTTTGAAATGGATATTATATTTTGGTTTTGAAGTATAAACTATGTTAAATGACCGCGGTGTTATAATAACGTTTGGTTGTTAAAGAGACCGGGATCGGATATGGACATACTCTCTGTCGATACCGAAAACCACTTTAACAACTGTGTACGCGGTGGAGATCCAGAATGAAGTAGGATGGTGGCGATGATCCTATTAAGGTAAGAACGTGGACTCGACTCCCGTGAGTTGGCATAAGGTGGCTAAAACAGGAGCGATTGACGGGCCAATGAGGTAGCACCTCTGATCGGATGCATTTCTTCGATACTATTATATTACTTTGTGATTTTTGGTGGCCACCCTTCGATTTTGATTGGGAGTGTGTTCTAAGGTGGGCGGTAGTGGCTGCTATGCGTTTCCATTAGCCCGGATGCGTAATTGGTATATCTACCCTGGCATTGCCTAGTTGTGCCGTGTCACCTACCATATCGAGCTTTACTACGAGTTGTGATTTCTCCCGTAGCCTGTGGAGTATCGAGGGTAGCCCCTATTTTGGGAGTATGCTAATACTGGATAGACTACTGGGACTATTACGTGTTAAGGTGGAAAATGTAAAGCCTTAATGCTATTTAAAAGTATGTTTATTTTATATTAAACATTATTATAATAGCGAATATTACTACATAGTAAATATTTTCACGGATCCTTAGGGGATGTGAATACCGAGCATCTCTTAAATTACTGCACTCACGTTAGACACTGGGTAGGAGATGTCAAATCCCATAAACATCTCTGACGCTATTCCACTCATATATTTATCATTGATTTAACATATATAAGATCTTTTAGTTCTGACTCGAGTGTTTTGTCTTTTCAATTCGCTCGGGTCAGCCTGAGCATTTCAGGATTTGAAGGCCATATGTCTGGAGGATGAAGACGAAGATTTTATTACTACTATTTTATTATATTCCACTACACCATTGTATTCCTCTGCATTAATTATCATTCTCTGGTATGTGTAACTCTGATATGTATTGTATAAGTATAATCAAATGTTTTGTAAAACAGCTTCATGAACTGTTATTTGATTATTATATTTTATCGTTCCGCTGCAAGATTCTATTTTTTTCTTTTATTTCTCCACTTTTTCTTATTTACCCCATAACAATCCGCCCTTCTGTATGGTTTAAGTTGGCACATATGTCTGCTTAAGCATACAAAAAGGTGGGACGTTACACCTTACTTCCAGATGCTTACAACATATAGGTTCTTATCTCTTATCTGTTTGGATGAAATCTACATCTCCAATCGATAATTTATCGAGATCCACAGTCATAAGGCGGTCTAGATCCAACAAAAGAGTCAAGTACCATTCAACTTTCAGGTGCTTCTATATGTCGTGGTCATGTTCCTCTTGGTCCACTCTTTATGGTACGACCTTCGGCCCGTGGGGTAATCGGGGTAGGAGTATAAATTTAACTCTATTTATTTTTCCAACACATAGTCACCTCGCCCATCCTTTCGATATATGGTCGGAACTACTTCT
Source organism: Allium fistulosum (assembly GCA_030737815.1). Classification (NCBI taxonomy): domain Eukaryota; kingdom Viridiplantae; phylum Streptophyta; class Magnoliopsida; order Asparagales; family Amaryllidaceae; genus Allium; species Allium fistulosum. The sequence continues at coordinate 1,263,890,146 of CM060901.1, read as the reverse complement.
ATGGCTGGAATTTATAGAGTTAGGCGTATGTTCAAAATAAGAATATATACATATTTATATATAGTAGGGTTTCGAAAAATACTTTTAGAAATAACAGTATGCACTCATACGTATATGTATACCCATTAATCGGGCAACCCAAGCTTTGATACCAAATGTAACAACCCACCTTGAAACGGGCCTAATCTTCAATCCAAAAAAGTCCCATCGAACCTTAAACCCATTCCAAATCTGGCTGTTGGTTGGTAAAATTGATACAAAGAACAATACACAGAGCTATTTATCTACACATTCAAAATCTCATAGCGACAGGATAAAATATAATATTAGAAACAGTAACCATTTTATTCAAAGTTCAAATGTCCGAAAAATACGATACAATACGACATAATAATGCCAAATATTCGTAGTATAATATCTCAAAATACATCATGTCTCAATAAGTACATCAGAATTATAGAAATAACATAAATAGATAGATAAGTAACTACCATAAGTCTATGTCTCTGCAACCGTCCCCAAAAACCTACATTATCTTCTCTAGCCTGTGTTGTAATGAGGAGGGAGTCAGTACAACAATGTCCGGTGAATAAAAACCTCAAGCCTTTCTATAATAGTACTTGGGTAGGATAATTTAAATAAGAATATATCTTGCGCATCCTAACTATACTATAAGTTTTCCAACTACAAGCCCTAAGGCTTTTGCAGTCCAACTCTATAACCATTACCCTTTTTTAACCCAATAACCCATCTTCAACTGTAAGCGAAAGGCCACTCCCAACCCTACGCATATATCGTCAAAATGTCCTAACACTGCAAGAAGTAGTGGCCAAGCCACTTAATATCTTTTTTAAGTAGGACTAGGCAGACTTTGACCATTTAGTACCTCATTCTAGGCAGGTCCCCATCATTTAATACATATCCCAAGGCGAACTCCTCTCTTGTAATATCTAGCTGACATTGTATGCAATCTCTTTAGGCCACTTGATACTTTTTTATGCGAGAGGCGAACCCTACAATAGCCACTTAATACCTCAAACCAAAAGCGAACCCTCCCCAAGATATCCTCTACCATGCCTAACTATTAAACCTAACCATTTAATACTTCCTACATAGGGAGGAGGCGAGCCCTCAATCAGCCACTTGATACCTTCAACCCTTAAGCAGGTCCTTCGTATTATGACCCGTAATCCAAACTGTGACATCTCACATTAGTCCGATTATTCGGAGGCACTGATAGCCTGATTATGTGGGCAGGTTCACCCTATAGAATTTGGGACTAACCAGCGTGAGAAACTCAAGAAATATGAGTGGCATATAATAGTAACCATTGAGACCATACAGATTCCCATAACGGTTTTCCCCTTAAAGTAACCAACCATTCATTAAGTTTAACATATAGTGGTATGATAGATAATGTCTAAAGTGTAGCACATAAATCATATCAAACAGCATTTGTGTGAACACCATAACAATAATAGGTATACAATCAATACCCTAAGGTACATTCAAATAATGGATTATCCGTGGAGATCTCCTCGGTCTGACCGCATCCGAACTCCATAACAAGGATCAGAACTACCTTATGAGCATCATATATCTCTAGATAAGATATACTCTAAGGTAAACATAATTGGACCACCCTCGGTGTGTGATTCAAGCCTTATCAACTCCTGCTAGCAACAATCGATAAGCATCTCTAGAATGGATTTGATATACCATTGAGGTTTGCTAAACCTCCTTGGCCATGCCCCTTCTCTGTTTTCTATCATTTTCCTAATGTCGAGGCTACATTCGGTGTCTTTCACATGAGTCTTCATCACTCGAATAGAACACAAATCCCCAAATAGATTCCAACATCTTAAAAAGATCATGAATCACTACATAGATTTGAGCATCTCGAATAGATCTCGAACCTTTATGAGAAATGCGGATTACGGATCTTAAGGCTGGAATAACACTAGAGGGAGGGTGAATATTGTTTTGAGGATTTTCTAAATCTTTTTGAAACTTATGTAAATTTAATCACCAACAAATGCAATTCACAGACACAGATATAATCACAGAATTAGACATAGATGCAGATAATAAATAAAAGTAGTAAAGGAAAGAACACAACAGGATTTTATACTGGTTTGGAGTTACCCTACATCCAGTCCCGCACAAACATACGGATTTCTTATCAAAAATAATCTCCCAGATTACACCCTTGATTTCAAGGCCACGAGGTACACCCTCCTATATTCGAGTCCGGGGCAAACTCTATTGATTTACCAGGCCACAAAATCACCTAATCGATTTCCACGGCAACAATCACACCTAATTGATTTCAAGGCTCAACTGCACCTTTTACTCAACAGTTTGATTTACAAATAATCCTATAACTCTGAATAGCACTAAGATCTTATGGAGAGAGTGGTAGAGAATCAAACAAGAGATAACCAAGTTTGATTCACTTGGTATTTCGGCAGAGTATAGTTTGGGATTCTTTAGAATAAATGTGGAAGATGAAGAGAAGAGAAAACAAGTGAAATCTGGTTATAAATTCGTTTAGAACTACTGGTATTTATAGGAAATCAATAGCCATATCTATTCGTGAAAGGATACGATGATTAGATGAATAGACATTTCTTTTGAAAATTTGAATTTTGAATTTAACGGACACCATGTCGACATGGGGGGTTGAGGGATGTCGACATGCTCTAGGCAAAATTGGTGATTTTGATTTTCTTATTAAAATTGGTTTCTATAATTTGTCAAAACAATTTCTAAACTTTGTAAATATATTTGAATATAGTTTAAACATATAAAAGAGTTTAGAAAGTAATTTTTTAATATATATAATCTTAATCTATAAAGTGATTTAAAATCTGAGTAAGTAAATATTTTAAAGCTAAATATTTAAAACAAGAGATAGTTTAAAATCAATGACAATTTTGAAATAAAAATATTAAAAACGATAAAGATAGTTTTGAAGCTAAAATATTTCAAACAAGAGAGATGTCTTTTTGAAAAGAAGGTTTTGAAAACATTTAAAATAAGAGATATATTTTTGAAAAACATTTTTATAAAATTAGTGGATATCAAAATAGGACCACTATATGTTCCACTAGATATTGTCGTGGGTTCCATCCCATTAATAGGCTCGAAGTGGATTCCATTCCACGAATAAATTTCGAATAAAGATGTAAGTGCTTTCAAGAAGTTTTAACATAATTCTAGACTCAATACTTATCTTGTACTATTAAAATCTTGAACTCTTGATAACTTGATTTCTTGATACTCACGAGTCTTCAATCTTGATATATTTGATCTTTAAATTCATCAGTCTTGTATCTCTATACTGTACAGTCTTCATTCTTGGTATCTGCATGTTTATATCCTGCAGACACACACACACACACACATATATATATATATATATATATATATATATATATATATATATATCTAAACTATAATGTTAGTATTTATATTTTATAACAAGTCCTAAGGTTGTTGTCATCAAAACCATCCTTCTCAAGGACTAACAACCTCCACATAGGTTCCCCGCATAAGTCCTCCGACAAATGCTAATGCTGCCCTCTCTCGGAGTACTCCTCAAGATAGACAATCTCATATGATAGCATCATTCGAATTGTTAGCGCTGACCTTTCCCCTGGACCAATTCAACCCTATAACATTTCACTTCACAGCGCTTCCAAAACATAAATCGTGTATATGGTTTTAAAGTGATTATGGGTTTTGAATCATCTCATATAAGTACACTTTTCCCGTTTATCGGACTCTCCAAAACCAATCGATGAATTCCCGGTTAACTCAATTCTGGTTCTCTCAAAAGTAAGTGAAAGCTAGAGATGTTTCGTACCAATGCTCCTCCCCGGAGCTTCTCATTAATATGAAATCGCAAAGCCTTTCGGTAACTTCTAGAGTCATATTTGGTCAAGTTCGATAATTGATTAATCGATTATCTAGTCAAAACAATTGCTTATACAAATCATGATCCGTGCGCTTATGTCGTTTCTAACATTCCAACTTAAGTACTCCTCGCTCAAGAGTGAAGCTAGGTAAGTTAGAGCATTGGTTGCATCAAGCCTTGCCTAAACACTTCATTCTTGAATCTCATAAATAAATAAGTCTAACTTATCGGTTTTTAGTGTTAAGTATAGTGTTAATGATTTCCATAAACAATAAGAAATCAACACGATTAACACGTTTTCAAAATTTTCCAACTTATTCATTGGTTAAGAGGAAAGCCCGATAAATTAGAGCTCTATTGCTCTGTCCCTACTCGACATCAATCTTAACCCTCACAAATAGATAAGTCTTACTTTGTCGGCTTTTAGTGTTAAATATAGTCAACTACTTTTCAAATAAGTAATCAAATAATTAACCATTTAGCTATTCAACAATTCTAACCCCTTTTCTAAACCTTTTGTTTGTACTTTTAAGATATTTGTAAATACTTATAATTGGTTTTAAAACATTTACTCAAAATATTACTTGAAAATAATAAGTTTACAATTTTCCTTGGAAACTTAAAAACGACATGTTTTCAACAAAATATCTCTTCTTTAAAAATTCACAGCAAATTCTTAAAAATTTATAAATGTCTCAAATAACTTTTGAATTACTCTAATAATAGTTAGTAAACACTTATAAAAATAATGAAGCAAAATAATTAAATTTAGATATCTTCTCAAACCTTTTAATGTCCAAAATCAAGTCCAATGGGGGCAGTTTTGCACAAGTGAAGTTTTGGCCACTTTTCGAGATGTTACTTAACTTTTTTACTACTCAAGCTTTTAATAACAACAAACATACATATAAAACATTATAAATATGGTGAGAAACCCTTAATAATCTCCCTACAAAGTTCCATGGCAATCGCAAAAAACAAGGCAATTCACAACCGCATCTATAACGAATATCGCTGTAAGTGGACTTTCAAATCCAAATCTGATCTAAACCAAATTCCATTTATAACCTATGTGCTTTTTTCCAAGTTCTTGTGACAATCCATACAAGTCCATTTAAGTCTATTCAATTCCATATACATGGATCACATATGTCACTTGCTTTTGAAGTAAGAATCCAAACCAATGTTTGAACATAAGTTAACAACAATTCAAACAACATAAGCACAATCAATGCAACATATGTATGCGTTATATTTTCATTAAAAGTGAGGTGTTAATTCACCTTTAACGTCTCAAATAACCAAGATCCAAGAACCCAAGCCAAACCCCATCCTTGCAACCACCTCCTCTCTCCTTCTCCTTACACTTGCTCATTTGCCTCCATCATCCACAAATAGCTCACGGCCTATCCCTCCATGGGTGATGTGCTTCACTTCTTTAACTTCTGACATGGTAGAAGGTTTTCTAATATTATAATAAGTCTTGTGGAAAAGTTTGAAGTGATTTGGAGTTGATTTGCAACTATTTCATTTGAGAACATTTAGTGAAGAAGGAGATGAAGAAGCCATTAAAGGAGCTTGGTTTTCATTTGTGATTTTGTAATTGTACTATAAGGTATGCCTCTCCTTATATAGGCAATGAATGGTATTGCCTAAGCTTACAGTCACCCCTCCCCCAAACCATGCCATGGAAGCTTCACCTACCATCCCTTCTTTTTTATGTCACTTCTCCTTTAGGCTAATTACCATTATACTCTCACCATGATAATATCTCTTATCCTAAAGAAAGCTTCTAGAACCTTCCAAGATCAACGAAGAGGTGTGTGTTAGTTAGTTGCTAATGTGTTCATTTGATCAGTAGACAAGTGCACAAGTGTTTGAACAACTTATATCGATCGAAAAGCTGTTTACCGATAAGCCGATTTTGGGTCACGTTATCGATTTCTCTTCGAAGAACATATTTTTGTAACCATTTTTCCAAAACAAGTTTACCATCATTAGTTATGATTTAAAAGGAGGTTAATAAGCTTATTAAATCATTTTAATAACATTAATCAAAGATTCAAATATTTAAATACGAAGTGTCCGAAATTCTGGGTCGTTACATTCTCCCCCAATTAGAATATTTCATCCTCGAAATTCCAACACAAGCAACCAAAGAGACAATCACCCATTGATACTTTATAGTATCACAATCATTAGCAAATAAAGCCCATAGTTTGCTCAGGTTCAAAGACCCTTTCATCGCACAAGGATGATAAATAACCTACTAACTGTACCTTACGCTCAACAGCCTTAAGTTATTGCTAAGATGATTATTCATGCTACCATATGCCAAATCGAAGAGTCATTACCTAAACTCTCCATAAGCCAACAAAACATAGTATGCATACATATTGAAGCCCGTATGATGCACTTGGACCATCCGTAGAAATATATGATCCGATCACTTGCTCGATCACATAAATTTCCACTTCCAAGCTAGTATAGTCCACTACATCTCTAGTGCGGACTCTGATCAGGTCCCTTGAGTAGAAACCTCCTTTCTCCTTACATAGCCATATACTATGATAGAAAACTTCAAGATTATATCAAGAATCTGTATCAAGTGTTCTCCGTCGAGAATCAAGCGAAAAATCCTTGTTCGGACTAGTGTAAACAACCTCGAAAACATATGCTCGAATACTGGATCAAGAATAGTTATGCGAATAAAACAATCTATGCACAACTTACATATTCATGTTATTGGTTTCATAACTACACAATATCCTTTTTAATCACTTTCATTTATCCAAATGGTATGTCTTTCTGTACTAAAATCATTTATGAACCATTTCATAAAAACCTAACCTCAAGTTTATAGACATTTTACAACTTAAGTTCCATACTCGTATAATACTCCATTGGGTATATACAAAAACAACAAATTTGTAACAAATATGTTTAACTAATTTAGAACTTTTTTTAACTTGTTATCTTCTCAATTCAAGTGTTATATAAACTCAACTTTTTATTTTCAAAAACACTAAACTACAAGTTTTATAACAATCAGAAAGTTCTGAACTATCCCAAATTTTCGAAAATCCCATTTCATTTTAACAAATGAAAACCACCAAACAATATATCATATCATGATGCACATCCATACTTTCCTAATGCATAAGCTATATATGTCCATGAAACAACTTAACAAGAAACCTTTAGAACTACACACCGATTTTTAATTTCAAATCTCTTGAAATTTATATATACACATATATCTTTTGTATATCAAATCATACTTTGGGATTAAATCAAAATCTATTTTACTAAAACAAATTTCTAGCATCCCACACTTAGAAACTCAAAACAAATGCCGATGATGTTGAAATCATCACCAGAATTATTTTCAAGCGACAGAAGTAAGTTTAGTACCTCCAATTTATGCCTTTTGGACTTAACCAAAATCATTTCAAAACGGTATCAAATACTTTGTAAATGTTACTAAGTACCATGAGATCAATTTCATAAACTAGATTCATAAATACTTATTTTCAAATAATACTGCTATTATTTTCTCCAAAATCTTGAAAAAACATTTTCAAAGACATAGGGATTTAAGTCCTCAAATTCTCTATTTAAATCCTTTTCGTTTATAAACCATGTTTATATAAAGTTTCTTTCTTATCCAAATCATTTCGCAAATGTATATCTTTGTTTAGATTGTAATAAACAACTATTACTAAAATTCAATTTTAACCCAATATTATCATCAGACGCCTTATAGTCAAACTGTGAAACTTAATTCACACGATGTTCGTATTTAATGTTCACATAAATTACTGTCTACCCAACCCTTGTTGTAAGAAGGTAAATTTCTTATAAATCAGCAAACTAAACTAAATGCCCATAGACTGCTCGAGCACAACTAATCAAACATAAATGATAATAATGGAATATTATCATTTCTTAACAAACAAACACTCTATAAATAACTATATGAATTTCCCTTTGAAATTTTTTCCTTCCATATCTAAAATATAGTCCTAGGTAAAATTATTTCATTTACCAATTTTGAAAACAATATTTTGTTGCTTTTCTCCATTCAAGTGTTTAGAAATCCTTATCGATACTATGGCGTCCCATGCACCGACTAGAATTCATAAACTACTCAACAGCCCAATAAACATAATATAAAACAATTTTTTATAGCACTAACAAAAACGCTTTCATATGTGTAATACATTCAACTCATGCTAGCACATTCCATTACCTTATTTCTTAATAAGTCATATCCAACCAAAGCCTACGTTCTTGCTTAACCTTCGGCTCTGATACTAGTTGTAACGACTTACCATGTCGACCCCGAATGTCAACACTAACACATCCATGGTATTCATGTGCTGAACACTAAAGCGCTGGAAAGATGAATTGATAAAGTGAAAATAAAAGAAAATGAAATAGAATAAGGAAAAAGGAACACAATATCGTAATCTCATAATGGAACGATTATATATAATATCAAAGACGATTATATCGGAGTTATAGTAATCAGCCTGGATAGTTATAACAACATGTCATCACCAATGTTGATGATATAATAGTAATGCAGGGAAAATAGATACTACGGTAGGAAATCATACAGCTCATCTTCAAAAGCTCCAAAGTGTTCATGTCTAAATCTAGAAATATACACGGGCTGACCGAGCATTATAAGAAATTAACACCTGGATCAGTTTGGTAAACCAATGTGAGAAAATCAAGAAAATATAGGTGACATATAATGGTAACCATTAAGAATGCATGGATTCCCATAACGGTTTTCCCCTCAAAGAAACCAACCATTCATTAAGTTTAACATATAGTGATATGATAGATAATGCCTTGAGTTTAGCACATAAATCATATCAAATAGCTATTATGTGAACGCCACAACAATAATTAGTATACAATCAGTACCGCTAAGGTGTGTTCGCATAATTGATTTTCCACGGAGATCTCCTCGGTATGACCGCATCCGAACTATATGACAAGGAATAGAAACTACCTTCCGAGCATCGTATATCTTTAGATATGATATACTCTATGGTAACCATAACTAGACCATCCTTGGTTTGTGATTTGAGCTATATCAACTCCAGCTAGCTATAATCGATAAGTTTCTCTAGAATGGAGTTGACATACCCTTAAGGTTTGCTAAACCTCCCCGACCATGTCCCTTTTTTGTTTTCTATCATTTTCCCGATGTCGAGGCTACGTTCGGCATCTTTCACATGAGTCTTCATCACTTGAATATAACACAAATTACCAATTGGATTCCATCATCTTGAACAGATCATGAATCACAACTGGATTCGAGCATCTCGAATAGATCTCGAACATCCACATAGGTACCCCGCACGATAAATGCTAACGATGTCCTCTCCCTCGGAGTACTCCTCAAGATAGATAGTCCCACATGATAGCATTGTTCAAAATGTTAACGATAATCTTTCTCTTGGACTTAACCTTAGGATAGATAGTTCAACTCTATAACATTTCACTTCACAACCGCTTCTAGAACATAGATTGCGTATATGGTTTTGAAGTGATTATAGGTTTTGAGTCATCTTATATAAGTACACTCTTCCCACTTATCGAACTCTCCAAAACCAATAAATGAATTCCCAGTTAACTCAATTTTGGTTCTCTCAGAAGTAATCAAAAGCTAGAGATGTTTTGTACCAATGCTCCTCCCCGGGAGTTCTCATTAGTATGAAATCGCGAAGCCTTTCGATAACTTCTTAAGTCATATTTGGTCAAGTTCAATAATCGACTAATCGATTATCTAGTCAAAACAATTGCTTATAAAAATCATGATTCTTATTCTTAACTCGTTTCAGACATTCCAACTGAACTATTTCCTTGTCCAAGAGTGAAGCCAGATAAGTTAGAGCATCGGTTGCATCAAAGCTTGCCTAGACAATTCATTCTTGAATCTCACAAATAGATAAGTTTAACTCGTCGGCTTTTAGTATTAAGTATAGTAGTAATGATTTCCATAAACAATAATAAATCAACACGATTAACACATTTTCGACATTTTTCAAATTACTATTCCTCGGTTAAGAGGGAAGTTCGGTAGGTTAGTGTAACGACCCGGAATTTCACTGCTTTGATTTGTGAATATTTAATTAATTTTAAATACTCAAATAAATGGTTTTATAATTAAAATAAAACTCTTTTAAATGATAAATAATAATGGTGAAATAGTTTTCAAAATTAGTTTACAAAAATATATAGTTCGATGAAAAATGGGAAATGTGTCCGGAATTCATTTTTCGAATTTTCGACTTTTCGTCAGCTAGAATTTGTCGGAACGTTGTGAACTTTAATGGAAACATATAAACATTCAAAATGGAAATAAATTTGTATATGTATGTTTGTCTTAGTGTATGTATGCATGCATGCAATTATACTTAGGTATATAAGAAAAAAAATGGAAAAAAGAAATTGTCACATCAAGGGGACATGATTTGACATAATGGCAACTGGGGGAGACAAGATTACATTTAGGGGTCATTTCATGTTGGATCATGTAGTGTTTGGAAGGGACAAGGGGGAAGACAAGAGTGGTGGCATGGCAAGCTAGGAGTGGATGGCATGGTATAAGGGTTAATTAGGTAATTTTACATATTCACTTTATATAAAAACCTTTCTCTTATTTCTTTCTTCCATTTTCATTTCATTTCCCTTTTTTCCTAAGTCTCTTCTTCTTTAAAGTTTTTGACAAACTTTTCATGTTTTAAGATTTCAAAAATTAGCTTTTAAATGTTTTTAAAACTTGTTTAAAGGTTCCTTCTTTTCCATTTAAATTTCTTTCATTTTACCCGAAATTGTTTCGGCCATAACTTCTTACAAAATACTCCAAAACTAGATTTTCTTTTATTCAAACCATGTATATTTCCAGTGACTATAAATTTGTAGTTTACCACTTTTTCTTATTCGAGCTTAGATGCTCCAAAAATTCATTTTTTTTGCAAGAGTGTTTTTGAACCTAGATTTTGATGTCCGAAAATACCCCTCACTGTTTTGACTATCACTTCCACAAAATTTAACTTTTTATAGTAATTCTTTTTTTAAATGATATAGGAAAAAATAATCTAAAATTTTTCTTTTAACCACTATTCCAAAATCCTAGAGGAAAGGGTCCAAAAGTCGAGTTCAAACTGACCCATTTTCGAGAAGAATTTGTGGTTTTCCAAGCTTTCATAACGCTAAAGCGTTTCAAGTTTTCAAAACCTTTGGTGAGTAAACTTCTTAAATTTTTGGGAAATATTTACTTATATATGTGTGTGTTGGTTATGTGGTTATATATATATATATATATGTATATGTATGTATGTATGTATGTATGTATATGTTTGTGTGTGTGTATAATTATTTAGTTTGAATTGTGGTATTGTTTAGACATGTTGGTTATAAAAAGGTTGTGATTGTTGGTTATGTGTGGTGATAATATGATTTGGTATAGTTGAACTTGGATATGTCGTATGTGTTAATCTTGTCTTGAAGCTAAAGCAAGTTAGCATGTAAACTAGTTAGTAAAGTAAAATTACGGGTATCCATAGCGATAGTCGCTATGGATGCAGTTCGCTTAAAATTTCGATTTTTGCAAAGTTTGGTTTTTATACTTCAAATTGTTTTGTGAATATTTTATAAACTAAATAATAATGTTTTTAAAAGTTAATTAAGGATTTAATAATTAATTGTTAATTAATTAGGTATTAGTAATTGATAATTAATTAAATGTTAACAAGGTTTATTGACTTTAATTAAATAATGATTAGTTCTTAATTAATTATCTTTTAAAGTTAAGATTTATTTTAATTAATTATTAATTAAGTTAATTAAGTATGGATTAAGTAAATTATTTATATTTAATTTATCATTAATTAAATATAGGATTAATTATTAATCAAGCGTTTAATTATTTGATTAAAGATTTAATTTATAATAAATTATTTATTAAAGGTTTAATTTATTGTTTAATTTTAATTAAATATTATTTAATTAATCAATTGAGATTAATTAACATTTAATTATTAATGAAGGTTTAAATAATTGTTTAACAATTAATAAAGGATTATTTTGGGTTTAATTAATAGTTAATTATTATTTGACTATTTAATTAAATTAGGTTAAGATTCAATTAAAATTAATTTTGATTTAAATAAGGATTTAACTTTTAATTAATTATTTTTAAAAGGGTTTAAAAGCTTTAAATCCGTTGGTTTCCAAACGTAAAATGGTTCAAAGGTACTTCTTTTTCAAAGATGGTTTCGGATACAAGTGATTCAAGTGTTGATACCATTAAGGAACTAGATAACTGTGATTGAGTTATAATGTAGATTGTTTGTTTGTGTGGACATGTGTTAACAGAATAAATTCTCATTCTGCTATAAATAGATTGAATTGTTTGGACATCTGTTTAGCAGAACAAATCACCATCATACTATTATGTTATTTGAACATGTATATGCAAGTTAGTTCATATTGACATGTTATTCCCTGATTTGGATATGAGTTGTATTTACATATATGTTGACCTATGTAAATAACTATTAGGTAAATTGAAATTGAAAGGTAACTTAAATTAGTACCATTGGGATTGCTAAGCCTCTTTTCGAATTAATAAAGTATGTTTTTGAATTAACTTTAATTCTTAAATCGATTTGGGTTTAAAGGTTATAAATGGTTTTCAAATTTTATTATTATTTTATTATTTTATTTTTGAATAATATCTTGTTTTTAAAAAGGGGTGTACTAAATAAAAGGTTTTACCTAAAGTGATTTACAAATGATATCTTGAAAATGATATTTTGTAAAAAGGAATTATGAAGAAAGATTTTCAAATAGTTGTAAAAATAGAAAGAGATTTTATAAATCATTTTAGATATTTTTGAAAGACATTTTATATCAAGTTTGAAAAATTGTAAAGAGGTTTGAAATGTGAAGTGAACTTATTAAAGAATTTTTGTAAGGAATAAGTGAATGGGTTTTATAAAGTGAACGAGTTTTATAGTAGGTGATGTTTTGAAAGGGAATGGTTTGGCCATTTAATATGGAATGTAAGAAGAGAGAATTTTTCAAATATTTTTGGTAAATGTTTATATTGTTTTCCAAGTAAAAGCGATGTAAGTGGTTTGGGAAAAGTGTTTTAGAAAAGATCCATTGATAAAGTTTTATAACGTGATTTCATTAATTAATGATTAATTAATAAAGGCTTAGAGGATCCCATATGGAATTGAATCAATGTTTTATTGTTTGTTTATTTCATAGTTAAATAACAACTATCAAATCTAGACCAAAACATAACTTTGGAAATATCTAGGAGAAACACGGAAATTATATGGTACAGTTACCGTCGGTGGCGCTATATTGTACGTATAAATTCATTTCGTTCTTCTAGAATAAATGATAAGGAAATTCATCCACTAACGGTTAGGAGGTGACCTCCACTCCAATATTTTATATGCATATTTCCTAAAGAACCGGGGTTAAGTTTACCGAAAATTATCGAAAGTTGTTTCGAAGAGACCGGGATCGGATCTGTTATCCGAAAACCACTTTGATACAACTCGAGCATTTCAAACTGAAGACATCTTGAAGAATATGGAATCAAAGATGGAGCATTGAAGTGCAAGGGCTGCATGCTACTAGTACTAAGGGTGATTCCATAATGGATGTAGTAGAAGTAGTGCGTTAGATTTATCCTTATCCTGGACAACTTGTATGGTATAATGTTGGCACTACATTACTGCCTAGAGGGAAATATTAGCATTCCAAGTGGGATTGCTAATCAAAAAGGTAAAACATAGCCTTAAGCCTCATCAACCGGGAATTGACTAAAACAAGGCATGCAGCAAAGCTAAGTGGGTCACTCCCATTAGGGAATGTTATCATCTTTCTTGATTACCCTATTTTTATGGATTTGGTTGTGCATGAGAGATCTCGATTAAGGTTGGAAGACCGAGATGATGACATATTCACGACTGTTAGTCAAGTGGTAGGCCGGTTCTATATGGCAGGGTACAAGATGTTCTTGTCAAACCCGGGTGCATTGTTCTAGAAATGTACCATCGGAGGTAGTTCCTTACCTGGTCATAGTATGTAATCCATTCTCCAATACGTGCTTTACGGTTTTGATTGTAAAGCCTAATATGCTGGAATTTAATTAATGTAACAATTTCGGCTAAGATTAATAAGTATTTGTACTTAAGACATTATTATAATATCACTGGATTTTCTATAGAAGTGTGTTGGTTATCGTAAGGTAAAAATTCATCCGTGTTTATGTGCGGTGTGGTTTAACGAGATACCTTTGATTTGTAAAAGGTTTGAAATGTAATAATCAAGTTGTTTGAGTTTACTCACACCAGACCCATGTCTGACCCGGGGTTTTATTTTCTTTCCCTAAAACTCTTGGGTGCTCAAATTTTTATGAGCAGCCAAGTAGTCCAGGTTTTCTACGAATGCGTTTGGAGGAGCTTAGAGCCGGAGGCTTCATAGATGGATAGTTATTACTTGCTTCTGTTGTATATTATATACTTTATATCTGATGTATAAAGACAGGCTGTTATAACTGTCCTAGGTTAGAAATTATATTAGTGTAACTCTGATGTATCATTTTTGAAATGACTTTGTAAAGAATTATTATGATTAATATATTTTATTTCATTGCACTGTGAGATTCCGTGTTTGCTTTTAGTTTCTTCTATCTTTTATCTCTTTTTCCCCTAACAATCTATCTTTTCGTCACTTAGTTGTTCGGCACGTGAATACCGTGGATGTATTAGTGTCGACTTCTAGGGTTCGAAAAGGTGGGTCGTTACATGTGGTACCAGAGCGCTAGGTTAAGTGATAACCTTGGCTTTGGTGGGGTCACTCATTAAGAGATAAGGTAATGGAAGACTTATTATGAGTTTGAGTGTATTATATAAAAGTACGTATTTTTAGTGATATAAAAAAATTCGTATTATGTTGATTTATTGGTTAAGTGGCTTATGAATTCCGGTCGATACGGAAGGTACACCCATATCGATAGAGGTTTCTAAACACCTAAACAAGGCAAATCGACATAGTATTGTTTTGGAAATTGGGTAAGTGAAATAATTTTACCTAGGATATATTTTATATATAAAGAATGATTTTCAAAAATAGTATAGTATAGTATTTTTGAGATGTTGTTGGGAGATAATTATATTTTATTATTTTCATATAGGTTTTGGTTAGTCATGCTCCTCCAGTTTAAGCACTGACTATTGTATTAATGTTTAGGTACTTTCCTTTGAATAAGATGTGTCTTTTTAATTAAAAAGAATTTAGGTCGAAAACTTGAGAACCTAAATCTCGATGCTTTGGAAAATGATTTTTCAATATTTTGAGAAATAATAATAGTATTTGAAAGTAGTTTTGTTTAAAGTATGAAATTTTGAGAATGAAATTTAAGTAAGAAGTATTTTCTTTAGATTAGTTAGGGGGAATGGGTTGTGATTGTTTTGTGATGATCGGAGTAATCTTCTAAGTGACGATCAGATGTTTGCCTAGGCGAACTTTGTCGTGCGCTTAGTAAATTATTCTCTTTATCATTTTACAATCGAAACGAATTCAACCCGAACGAATCCAAAGTAAGTTGGTGATAAATATTTTGTTGGAAACATTAAAGTATTATTTCAAAAATGGGATTTTAAATAAAAGAAATATTTTTTTCAGTTAACTAGTTCGAGTGGCTCGAAAATAACTTAAAATTTGGGGAAGAGATGTGTTCAGATGGTAAACACTTCTCTTCAGTATTACCCTTCTTGGTAAGGGAATGCATGATACTGTTTGGTAGTACCCAGTTCCATAGTATTCTTTTGGAGTTACTCGGGCTATATTTATATATTTTTGTATAATTTAAAATATAGAGTATCATTTAAAAAAGTTTTTGAAATAAAAGCCAGGTATTTGGATCTTGAATTTTCTTAGGGAGATAAATTCAAAATGGAATAGTGGGATCAAATAGAGGTATATACTCTTAGGCTATAATAGAGTATTATCCAAGTTGAAACTAAGAGTTGTTTATGAAATGTTTTCATAAATGATTTAGTGAAATAGGATTGGTATTAGGGAGAACCAATATGGTAAGTGTGTAGGGTGGACGTAGATCAATTCTCCTTTTCATAGAATTTTGATCTAAGATTCGAGTATATGACTTTAAGGTATTTGCACCGTTCCGAATAAGGATTAATTACTTGATTTTTGACGATGATCATTTGATGAGGATTTTTGGTTTGGGACCAAAGTTCTATCGTAGTTACAACTATGTAAGGAGAACAGAGGTTCCAAATCAATGAGCCTGATCGGAGTCCGCACTAGAGAATCGGATAAGCGATACTATTTCGGAAGTGAAGTTATGTATTCGAGTTGTGATCGAGTTAGATTTTGCATGAGAATGATCTATGTACATCATATGGAATGATGTAGAGTGTTAAGTGTTTCTAAATAGGTTATATGGTGTAATTTCGGGGACGAAATTCTTTTAAGGGAGGAAGAATATAACGACCCGGAATGTCACTGCTTTGATTTGTGAATATTTAATTAATTTTAAATATTCAAATAAATGGTTTTATAATTAAAATAAAACTCTTTTAAATGATAAATGATAATTGTGAAATAGTTTTCAAAATTAGTTTACAAAAATATATAGTTCGATGAAAAACGAGAAATGTGTCCGGAATTCATTTTCCGAATTTTTGACTTTTCGTCGGCTAGAATTTACCGGAACGTTGTGAACTTTAATGGAAACATATAAACATTCAAAATGTAAATAAATGTGTACATGTATGTATGTCTTAGTGTATGTATGTATGCATGTAATTATACTTAGGTATATAAGAAAAAAAATGTAAAAAGGAAATTGTCACATCATGGGGACATGATTTGACATAATGGCAATTGGGGGAGACAAGAGTACATTTAGGGGTCATTTCATATTGGATCATTTAGTGTTTGGAAGGGACAAGGGGGAAGACAAGAGTGGTGGCATGGCAATCTAGGAGTGGATGGCATGGTACAAGGGTTAATTAGGTAATTTTACATATTCACTTTATATAAAAACCTCTCTTATTTCTTTCTTCCATTTTCATTTCATTTCCCTTTTTTCCTAAGACTCTTCTTCTTTAAAGCTTTTACAAAACTTTAATATCTTCCAAAATAAATTTTCATGTTTTTAGATTTCAAAAATTAACTTTTAAATGTTTTAAAAACTTGTTTAAAAGTTCCTTCTTTTCCATTTTAATTTCTTTCATTTTACCCGATATGGTTTTGGCCATAACTTCTTACAAAAGAGTCTAAAACCAGATTTTCTTTTATTCAAACCATGTATATTTCCAGTGGCTATAAATTTTTAGTCTGCCACTTTTTCTTATTTCGAGCTTAGATGCTCCAAAATTTCATTTTTTTGCAAGAGTGTTTTTGAACATAGGTTTTGATGTCCAAAAATACCCCTCACTATTTTGGCCATAACTTCCTCAAAATTTAACTTTTTTTTGTAATTCTTTTTTTAACTGATATAGGAAAGAATAATATAAAACTTTCCTTTTCACCACTTTTCCAAAATCCTAGAGGAAAAGGTCCAAAAGTCGAGCGCAAAATGACCCATTTTCGAGAAGAATTTGTGGTTTTTCAAGCTTTTCGAGCGCTAAAGTGTTTCAAGTTTTCAAAACCTTTGGTGAGTAAACTTATTAACTTTTTGGGAAGAATTTACTTATATATATATGTGTGTGTGTTGGTTATGTGGTTATATATATATATATGTATGTGTGTGTGTCTATATATATATATATATATATATATATATATGTATATATATATATGTATATATATATATATAATTGTTTAGTTTGAATTATGGTATTGTTTAGACATGTTGGTTATAAAAAGGTTGTGATTGTTGGTTATGTTTGGTGATGATATGATTGGTATAGTTGAACTTGGATATGTTTGTTAATCTTGTCTTGAAGCTAAAGCAAGTTAGCATGTAAACTAGTTTTTAAAGTGAAATTATGGGTATCCATAGCGATAGTCGATATAGATGCAGTTCGCTTAAAATTTCAATTTTTGCAAAGTTTGGTTTTTATACTTCAAATTGTTTTGTGAATGTTTTATAAACTAAATAATAATTTTTTTTAAAGTTAATTAAGGATTTAATAATTAATTGTTAATTAATTAGGTGTTAGTAACTGATAATTAATTAAATGTTGACAAGGTTTATTTAACTTTAATTAAATAAAGATTAGTTCTTTATTAATTATCTTTTAAAGTTAAGATTTATTTTAATTAATTATTAATTAAGTTAATTAAGTATGGGATAAGTAAATTATTTATATTTAATTTATCATTAATTATATATATTACTAATTATTAATCAAAGGGTTTAATTATTTGATTAAAGATTTAATTTCTAATAAAATATTTATTGACGGTTTAATTTATTATTTGAGTTTAATTAAATATTATTTAATTAATCAATTGAGATTAATTAACATTTAATTATTAATTAAGGTTTAATTAATTATTTAGTAATTAATAAAGGACTAATTTGGGTTTAATTAATAGTTAATTATTGTTTAACTATTTAATTAAATTAGGTTAAGATTCAATTGAAATTAATTATGATTTAAATAAGGATTTAACTTTTAATTAATTATTTTTAAAAGGGCTTAAAATTTTTAAATCCTTTGGTTTTCAAAAGTAAAATGGTTCAAAAATACTTCTTTTTCAAAGATGGTTTTGAATATAAGTGATTCAAGTATTGATACCATTAAGAAACTAGATAACTGTGATTGAGTTATAATGTTGATTGTTTGTTTGTTTGTTTGTGTGCACGTGTGTTAGTAGAATAAATCCCCATTCCGCTATAAATTGATTGAATTGTTTGGACATCTGTTTAGCAAAACAAATCACCATCCTGCTATTAAGTTATTTGAACATGTATATGCTAGTTAGTTCATATTGACATGTTATTCCCTGATTTGGATATGAGTTGTATTTACATATATGTTGACATATGTAAATAATAGTTAGGTAAATTGAAATTGAAAGGTCACTTAAATAGTACCATTGGGATTGCTAAGCCTCTTTTCGAATTAATAAAGTATGTTTTTGAATTAACTTTAATTCTTAAATCGATTTGGGTTTAAAGGTTATAAATGGTTTTCAAATTTTATTATTATTTTATAATTTTATTTTTGAATAATATCTTGTTTTTAAAAAGGGGTGTACTAAATAAAAGGTTTTACCTAAAGTGATTTACAAATGATATCTTGAAAATGATATTTTGTAAAGGAGATTCTATAAAGGAATTAAGAAGGAAGATTTTTAAATAGTTGTAAAAATAGAAAGAGAATTTATAAATCATTTTAGATATTTTTGAAAGACATTTTATATCAAGTTTGAAACATTGTAAAGAGGTTTAAAATGTGAAGTGAACTTATTAAAGAATTTTTGTAAGGAATAAGTGAATGGGTTTTATAAAGTGAATGATTTTTATAGTAAGTGATGTTTTGAAAGGGAATGGTTTGGCCATTTAATATGGAATGTAAGAAGAGAGAATTTTCCAAATGTTTTTGGTAAATATTTATATTGTTTTCCAAGTAAAAGGAATGTAAGTGGTTTGGGAAAAGTGTTTTAGAAATGATCCTTTGATAAAGTTTTATAAAGTGGTTTTATTAATTAAAGATTAATTAATAAAGGCTTAGAGGATCCCATATGGAATTGAATCAATGTTTGATTGCTTGTTTATTTGATAGTTAAATAACCAACTATCAAATCTGGACCAAAACGTAACTTTGGAAATATCTAGGAGAAACACGGAAATTATATGGTACAGTTACCGTCGGTGGTGCTATATTGTACATATAAATTTGTTTCGTTCTTCTAAGATAAATCATAAGGAAATCCATCCACTAACGGTTAGGAGGTGAACTTCGATCTTATCTTTTATCTGCTTATTTCCTAAAGAACCGGGGTTGAGTCTACCGGAAATTATCGAAATTTGTTTCGAAGAAACCAGGATCGGATCTGTTATCCGAAAACCACTTTGATCCAACTCAAGCGTTTCGAACTGAAGGCATCTTGAAGAATATGGAATCGAAAATGGAGCATTGAAGTGCAAGGGCTGCTTGCTACTAGTCCTGAGGGTGATCCTAAAATGGATGTAGTAGAAGTAGTGCCTTCGGTTTGTCCTTATCCTGGACAACTTGTATGGATGAATTTCGGTACTATATTACTGCCTGGAGAACAGTGTTAGCATTCCAAGTGGGATTGCTATTCAAAAGGGTAAAACGTAGCCTCAAGCTTCATCAACCGGGAAATGACTAAAACAGGGCATGCAGTAGGGCTAAGTGGGTCGCTCCCATTAGGGTATGTCATCATCTTTCTGGATTACCCTATTTTAATGGATTTGGTTGTGCATGAGAGATCTCGATTAAGGTTGGAAGACCGAGATGATGACATGTTCGGTACTACTAGTCAAGTGGTAGGTCGGTTTTGTGTGGCAAAGTACAAGATGTTCTTGTCAGACCCGGGTGCATTATTCTAGAAATGTACCATCGGAGGTAGTTCCTTACCTGGTCATAGTATGTAATCCATTCTCTAATACGTGCTTTACGGTTTTGATTGTAAAGCCTAGTATGCTGGAATTTAATTAATGTAACAATTTCGGCTAAGATTAATAAGTATTTGAACTTCAGACGTTATTATAATATCACTGGATTTTCTATATAAGTGGGTTGGTTATCGTAAGGTAAAAATTCGTCCGTGTTTATGTATGGCGTGGTCTTACGAGATACCTTTGATTTTAAAAGGTTTGAAATGTAATAATCAAGTTGTTTGAGTTTACTCACACCAGACCCATGTCTGACCCGGGGTTTTATTTTCTTTCCCTAAAACTCTTGGGTGCTCAAATTTTTATGAGCAGCCAAGTAGTCCAAGTTTTCTAAGGTTGCATTTGGAAGAGCTTGGAGTAGGAGGCTTCATAGATGGATAGTTATTACTTGCTTCCACTGTATATTATATACTTTATATCTAATGTATAAGGACAGGCTGTTATAACTGTCCTAGGTTAGAAATTATATTAGTGTAACTCTGATGTATCATTTTTGAAATGACTTTGTAAAGAATTATTATGATTAATATAATTTATTCCGTTGCACTATGAGATTCTGTGTTTGCTTTTAGTTTCTTCTATCTTTTATCTCTTTTTCCCGTAACAATCTGTCTTTTCGGCACTTAGTTGTTCGGCACGTGAATACCGTGGATGTATTAGTGTCGACTTCTAGGGTTCGAAAAGGCGAGTCATTACAGTTAGAGCTCTATTGCTCCGTCCCTAACTAACATCAATTTTAACTCTCACAAATAGATAAGCCTTACTTCGTCGGCTTTTAGTGTTAAGCATAGTTAATTACTTTTCAAACAAGTAATCAAATAATTAACCATTTGGCCATTTAGAAAGTCTAACCCCTCTTCTAAATCTTTTATTTATACTTTTAAAATACTTGGAAATACTTATTATAACGTTTAAAACATTTACTCAAAATATTACTTGAAAATAACAAGTTACGGTTTTTCGTAAAAACTTGAAAACGACATGTTTTCAAATAAATATCTCTTCCTTAAAAATTCACAATTAATTCTTAAAAATTCATAAATATCTCAAACTACTTTTTAAATATCCTAATAATAGTTATTAAACACTTGTAAATAGAATAAAGTAAAATCAAGTCTAATCGGGGCAGTTTTGCAAAGTTAAGTTTTGGCCACTTTTCGAGATGTTACTGAACTTTTTTATTATTCAAGCTTTTAATAGCAACAAACATACATACAAAAATTATAAATATGGTAAGAAACCCCTAATGATCTCTCTACAAAATTACATAGCAACCGCAAAAACAAGGCAATTCACAACTGCATCTATAGCGACTATCGCTATAAGTGCGCTTTCAAATCCGAGTTTGATCTAAACCGAAGTCCATCTATAACTTATGTGCTTTTTTCCAAGATCTTGTCATGAGTCATAAAAGTCCATTCAAGTACGTTCAAGTTCATATATATGGATCAAATATGTCACTTACTTTTAAAGTAAAAATCCAAACCAATGTTTTAACATAAGTTAACAATAATTCAAACAACATAAACACAATCAACACGGCATATGTATGTGTTATATTTTCCATCAAAGTGAGGTGTTAACTCACCTTTAACCTCTAAAACTACCAATATCTAAGAACCCTAGCCAAACCCCATCCTTGCAACCACCTCCTCTCTCCTCTTCCTTGCCTAGCACTCGCTCCTTTGCCCCAACCACCCACAAATTGCTCATGGCCTCTCCTTTATGGGGAAATGTGCTTTACTTCTTTAACTTTTAATATGGTAGTAGGTTTTCTAATATCATATTAAGCCATGTGGAAAAGTTTGAAGTGATTTGGAGTTGATTTGCAACTATTTCATTTGAGAGCATTTATTGAAGAAGGAGATGAAGAAGCCATTAAAGAAACTTGGTTTTCATTTGTGATTATAATCTAAGGTATGCCTCTCCTTATATAGGCAATGAATGGTTTTGCCTAAACTTGCACTCACCCTCCAACTATGCTGTGGAAGCTTCATCTCCTATCACTTCTTCTCTATGTCACTTCTCTTTTAGGCTAATTACTATTATACCCTCACTATGATACTATCTATTATCCTAATGGAAGCTTCTAGAACCTTTCAAGCTCAATGAAGAGGTGTGTGTGTTAATTGGTTGCTAATGTGTTCGTTTGATCATTAGACAAGTGCACAAGAGTTAGAACAATTTATATCGATCCAGAAGTTGTTTACCGATAAACCGATTTTCGGTCACATTATCGATTTCTCTTCAAAGAATATATTTTTGTAAACATTTTTCCAAAATAAGTTTATTTGTTATTTATGGTTTAAAAGGGGATTAACAAGCTTATTAAATCATTTTACTAACATTTAATCCAAGATTCAAATATTTAAATAATTCAGATATTTAAATATTAAGTGTCCAAAATCCCGGGTTGTTACATCGCATCCTTATAACTTAGTCATAATCTACACTCTCTTAACATGTTATCACGCATCTCACTGCATTCCCAATTAAGGCCATATTAGGAAAAACCCTTATTTCGTCTTAGCTATCAATTTCTTTCCTAAAGGGATTTAATACTAATTAATAACCTATTTACTGTGCAATTAATGTGCTATTAATTATATGTTATTATATGCTAATATATAGATATATATAAATACTTGCCTAAAATATGTCTAAGCGTACGAAGATTATACCCTAAACTAATCATATTAATGTCAAACCTCCCAATTTATACAACTCCAATTCCATATCAATAAATATATCGTATATCCAATATTCCCAGTTCAACAACAGACATATATATAAATAGAACCCAAACCAAACTTATTTTATACTAAAATAGTAAAATCAACATTAAAGAAATTTACAATTCAATTCCTTTTATGCTCTATTCAACTTCTTTGCATATAATTGAAAAGGTGAACTTCTTAAATAGGTAGTGCAAAATACAGATAAAGGAATCCATACCTTACATGCCATTTTCTGACTTATTTCTTTTCAAAATCCTTAATCAGTTCCAAAGAAAAAGATAAGAAGTGGAATAGAATGTAAAACATTAAAATTGCAATAACTATAAAATTCCACTATTTTAATATAGAATAATTGAGATTCTAATTTAATACTTGACATTTCACTTTAGGAGAATCTGGGGGTTTAGTGTGATGTTTTCGTAAACAAAATTTCCCAAGGCATATATCAAATCCAAGTTATACTATACAATTACTAAAATAAAAAAACTAAGCTTTCCACCCACAATATGTTTTTAGCTCTTCCTCTTGGATTTGTTTACGCCCACTTTAAATCTCTTTTAGATCATTTCTTTTAGAAATATACAACAAGGGATTTTATATGAATTAGATTCAGAAATTTAGGGATTGGGGAAGAATAGAGTTATAAATTGAATAACAATGTAACACCCCGCGATTATATAGCAATTAATTAAAAAAATGTAGTAAATAAATAATAATGCAGAAAAATGGAATTTTTGGAAATATAAGAATTGAGCTACGAAACTTACACCATTGGGGCCCACGATAATTTTTTGATCAATTTTCACATATAAAGTTTTCCGATCGGAGTTCAATGAAAAAGTTATTGACGTTTGAATTTAGCGTCAAAAACAATTATATATGTAATTATGGTAATAAAAGTTAATTAACGCTGATTAGTAACATTAATGAAAACTTAGACTATAATATTGTTAATGTTAAAATTAAATCTAAGTGAATATATAAAAGTGGAAACAAACCATTGCAATCAGGTTTAAAGAGAAATCAATCAAATGCAATCGTTCAAAATAGGGACAAAAATTAAACAAATCAAAACAACATAGAAAATACTCAAATAAGAACCGAATAGTCGACCTAAAATACACCACGGTCGGTTGTGGTCGACCGTGAATGGTTATTGATCGACCGTTGATTGAATTAAATCGACAGTAAATCTTTGGCCTAACGGTCCGTATTTAATACAGTTTCATCGAACTGCTAGCATTGATTTGAACCCCCATGAATATAGACCTAGACCCCGACTTCCAAACTCATATTTTCTAATTGACGTAGAAGCTTTATCATTTTCCCTTCTCCTTCAAAATTCTAAATTCTTAAATTAGTTCTAGTTTAGGTGTATAAACAGTTGGAGAATTGTAAAAGATGATAGAGAAAAAGGAATTTGGTCAAATCAAATCCTTACAGCCAAGATAAACTGTAATTCCAAATTTAAATTGTAAATCAACCCAAATCGCTCTCTTCTAATCTTGATTTCTAATAGAATTGTATAAAATTGCGATTGATGAATCCAAATAGGAAAAAAGGATGTCAAAGTGGAATAATAGATAACGGGGATTAGATCTAGAGATTTAAGAATGCTTAAAAAGGTGAGTGGGAAAATTACATGTTTTGTAATAAGATTAGATTTACATCATTGTAACCTATTTCATTATGCCTATTTATAATCGATTTGGATATTTAATTGTAAGTGCGTAATAATTAGATGTAAATCTAGGTTTGGATAAGTTATTGTACATGCGCAGTGAATTAATGAAAATAACGAATTGGATAATAAATTGTATATGCGTAATGATTATGGAAAATATTTCTATATGTTATGAAAACTCTAAACTAGAAAGATACTATATACATATAGGGATTCCAGATTTGACTAATTCATATATATTATTGAATATAACAATTAGAATAATGATAAATTGAATTGAGATTATACAGTATTTTAATATGTTGGAATGAATTGTGTAACAATGTAAACCTTTATAAATTGTCTGAAATACAAAATAAAAGTGTATTGTTCGAAGTAACAAGGAATGTAAATAGAAAGGAAGAGATGTACAAAATAAGGGAAACATCGTATTTTGTACTATCTATTCCAGTAGAAAATAAAAGAAAATTTCTTGTTATTACACACATAATACAAGTGATCATTAAGTAATTTATAGAGAATTATACTATTAACAATTTTCTTTGAGGAAAGAAGTAATTCCAATGTAATAAGGTATAAAATCTGTAAAGTATAACTTAAGTAATGTGAGTAGAAATAATAACAACAATTTAAATGGGAAACCTTAAGTATGTAATTTCAAATGGTATGGAAAACAAACAGTAAACAAAGAAGATACAATTAAACCGGTACGGAAGCAATAAGTCTAAACAGGCAACTAAAGGGATATTAGTTAATAAGGAAAACAAGTGGATTTAGCCAAAAGCTGTTTAAATGAATGGGAAAAGAAAAAAGAAAAGATGTTTAAAAGGAAGCGGTAAATGACTTTAATTTAAATAAGAAGCAAACGCATAGAAAACTAAGAAATGTCGTTAATGGTGGAAAGTCGAGGCATAATAAATAAACAAGAAGGAAAGCAGATATATATAACTAATAGATATATATAGCCTCAAAGTATGTGTTTATGACGGGTGTGAACTTTAAAAGTTAATATGTGATTAAATGAATAGAATGACATAGTCATAAGAATAGGTTGGAATGCGAGATTAGTAGTGTTACATAATAGAAATCTACCCACCAGAAGAGGCTACCAGCATTTATGTATACATTATACTGATGTGAGACAAGTCCAACCATAGGAACCATGGGGAGTATACGCTTGCGTATAGATAGAGGAATACCCCAATAGAAAAAGGTAGTCCACTTCAATAAAATAGGAAAGGGGGTATTGTCTTGATTATAATAGGCAATCCAAATAGAATGATGAGCGAAGAACGACACTATGACAGCATGTCAGTTGAATTGATACTAAATATAGGAGTAGGGATGTGCATGGGTCGAGCATGTCATCAATACTTAGCGGTTAACGGGAAAGATAAGGGTTACAACTACTGGACATACACTGCGTACTAGTGTACAGTCCACGTTGGAACATGCATCGTCACATTGTTTGCTAGTTTGTTTGTTAGGAGGAAAGGCTAATTAACCCTATTAGGGAAGTCTTTCAAACGTGCATGGGGGTAGTCCGTGGAGATGAGTCCACAGCCGATGGGGCTGAATCCATCATATATATATATATAGTTCATAGAGCAAAGTCTATAACCGAGAAGCAAACAAGAAAATCCTCAAAAATGCAACATAGAGAAAGGATAAATTATTGTAAAGGTGTTATTAGGCACTACAGGAGTTCTCGATACATGCGGCAACAAGATCATGATACAGCAAGGGTGTTGGAACCTGATTGGGTGTTAGGTTAATGGACACCAGCGGGGATAGTATCTTGGTCCAATGGGGGACCGTGGTACTTATACATATACATATATATATATATATATATATATATATCTGTGTGTGTGTATGTCTATATATATAAGTACATTGCTATAGTCTACTACGGGTAGATGGGACGTATTGTGTATCGTGCGCATTTATAAAGTCGAAATGACTAATTAAAAATAAAAGGCATAACAAGAGATAGAAGACAATCGGCATAAAATAGTGTTATGTATAAAGCGTATAATTTTACCACTCAACAGAACATTGTTTTGACCCCCTCCTCATGATAGCTTATACGAACGGGTATTGGTTCAAGGTGGGACAATGAAAGGTCATGTTCCTTATCCACGCTTGGCACTAACAAGGGCACTTGACATTGCAAGTGCCAAACCTTGATCAGTGATTATATGTTCTATTATACTTTACTATTCCGCTATAAGTTATATCGTTGGTGCTCTGATATGGATTCATTTGTTTATTTGCAGGATACCAAAACAATGATCCGTACTTTAGGGCACTTGGATTTCGATTTAGTGAAAAATTCAAGTCCACTAGGGTGCGGGTTGTTACATTTTGTATCAAATCTTAGGTTAGCAAATCTTGAAAAATTAGGAAACGTTGAGTGAACATATTTGTATTTTACCTAAATATAAATATATTCTAAGAATTCCAATTATAGAGTAGTTGCATATAGAAGGTACCTGAAGCTGTATAGTACATGACTCCCTAGTCGAGCTAGGATAGCCCAATGATTGTAGGTCCCCATATGATTGTTGATTGATGATGTACAGTAGGTCCAGATAAGGAGAAAGTAAGAATCCATATATTATAAATATCCAAAAGCAGTTGATTGCCTGAACGATGGTGTGAAGTAGTCACTCCAAGTTAATAGCCGGATTTCTAATATTAGAAAGAAAATAAGTAAGTTAAAGAGCAAAAGTTCTAGAGGAAGGACAAATAGAATCCACTTTATTTCCAACCCAATAGTAAATAGTTTTAAAAGTTGGGAAAAATATATTTAATTAATATATTTGAAAAAGTAAGGAAATATTGGATTTTTAAACTGTATATATGAATATAAATATTTTGTTAAATTGAAATTTTTTTGTAATGGGTTTTACAAAAGCCAATGGTTGAAAAATTATAAAGCATATGTAGCTCGCTAGTTTCTTTGTAAATAAACAAAAGTACAAATATAAAGTTCTAGTAGTACAAATATAAAGTTTCAGTAAAGGTAATTTGTCTGCAGCTCTTATTGAGTTGGTAGGGGTTCCCAGCTCCCTATTAGAGGGAGAGGGTTCGAACCCCGGCAGCTTCGCTTTAGCTACTTATTATTTGCGGAGGCATGTAATAATCCCTTAAATGGGTAAAAGCCTTAGGATTGAAAAATGCCTCTGTGAGAGCCTAGCATAAAGGAGGGTCGGTAGTGGTCGGCCTATCGAATTCCTCAGCTCTACTCTCTATAGTAGAGTTTAGAAAAACAAAAAAAGATATTTTGTAAAAAGCTATTTCTTTTGAAAGAAAAAAATGATAGAGCAACACAGCTCGTGGGTTTCTATGTAATAAAAAATTTTAAGTTATAAAAACATTTTTAAGGGTGGACAATAGGAAGTGGTACAAGTTTGAAATATGGTAAATAGTATGGGAAAGAAGATTTAAAACTCTAAAACAAAGTTGTAGGCAAACACATTACAATGGTTTAATTAAGAAGACGGTAACTTGAGAGAAAAGTAATTGGAATAAATGGCAGTTTAGTTAGATGAAAGTTGAACAGTAATAGTATCGCAAAATATAAAATAATGTCGGTAATTAGAAATAACGGTAGGATGTTATATAGAAAATAATGTTAGTAATTTAATATAGGAAACTAAAAAGAAAAAAACATAGTTTTCATAGTAAGTGCAGTAATGGCACATATCTTTTAGAAGTTCTCCTAATATGCTAGTAGAACCTCCACTAGGGTTGAAAGTAGAGATAGCGAGAGTGATAAGAAAATATTGGAATGAGAGTTGTCCTTGTCCAGTCTGTTTTTGTTGTTAAAAATTATAAAAAGATGTTCTAGAAACAGTGTAAAGTATATTTTTGAAAAAATGTTTTGTGTAACAAATGAATTTTTTAAGGGAAAACTTAATAAATAGTTTGAACAAAAAATCCTAATTTCTAAGAAGTAAAAGTTGAAATGGTCTTCAAAAGAAAAGGTTTATTTGAAGGAAAATGAAAGAAACTTAAAAAAAAAAAAATTGCTAACAATTTCCTTTAGATTCAATAGATAAATTAAATTCAAAATTTTTAGATTATAGCTTAGAAAGGTTAAGGCACCAAGTATTTTTGAATTTTACAAAAGGTTTCTAAGTTGTACTTTTTAAAGATAAAAAATTTGGGATTGAGTATTTCAAATTTTTTTGAAGTTTTTAATTTTTGAAAAGGGTGAAGACTAAACCAAAATTTCAAATATAGATTAGATAAGAACGAATGTTTAGGTAAGACGGGGTAAAAGGTAAGGTTGTGAAGAGGATAACAATGATTACTCATGTAGTAGTAGTAAGGAATCCTCGTAAAGTGTAAAGAATAATGGAGAGAACCCAGAAATAGTTTGTTAGACATGTGTGCAAGTCATATGAAGAATTCATAAAAGAAAGATAAATGGTATTAAAGTACGCTTCTACAAGTTCTAGGATATGCTCGTATGAAGGGAAAAAAGATATAGAAAATAAATACAAAGATTTGAGAATAGTATTAATGGATTTGGATTAAAAGGGGATGGTAATAGAGAATTATGAAGTGGCAAATACATATAAAGGATGTTGGTAGACTCAAAGTTAAGATATGAGGATTGCAGAAGGATGACACGTTAGAAAGGTCCATTTATGTCAGAAGTGATAGAGCCGTGACATTACTAGTGTTAGTTGATGTTGAAGGGCAGCTTCCGGCGGTTGTTTTTTTAGGTTGAGGTTTAAGCATTAGTTGTCTTTATTGGGGTATATAAAAGCGCGTATGATATTGTAGAAAATGTTCCTTTTTATGTATTTTCAATGTGGACCGCAATGTTTTGGGAAAATAATATGATAAGGAAATTTCAAGAAAAGATAGTCAACTAATGCAACAGAAAAGAAAATAGTTGTGACGCCCCACCTCTATGCTCATAATAACAAAGAGTATTAAAAGAAATACTGTCTATTATTACGAAGAATAAGGCTGGATAGGAGCGACCATCCGTAATTGGCCTTACACTAATATTGGTTATCTCGATAGGAGTGGTATATACTTTTTATTTTTCATCTATTATTTATTTACTCCCATCGACATATCCAATTATCAGTATAAAACAAACTACGATAGTTCATAATAGTTTAGGACATTAGATATAACAATAACACAGATAATATAATTGCGGAACACAGATAAAAACAAAAGTCTCATATATATATAACTGATGTCAGTTAATACATAGTTGACACAATACATACGATACAACTACAACTGTCGACTCTAGAAGTTATATATACACGTACATTATCGACTAATATACATGAATACATATCGTTCTATACAATGACACGACTACTACAAAATGACACTGACAACTTAAGAAGATGTGAAAAGTCTTCATATCCTGAACAGCAACTCAAAGAAGAAAATCTACAACCTGAAATAACTCGGGTCTGACCCGAGTATTACATTCAAAAGAAAATAATACCCAGGTCAGTCTAATTCAAACCAGATTATTAGTGCATATAGGCAGTAATAATTTAAATAGACGACAGTCACAATAATTCCCGTCTATCCGATTCTTTAAACAAAGAAACCGGATAACGGTCAATATAACACTTAACAGTGTTTAACAAAAATCAGCAGATTTAAATCATCAACAGAGATAAATAAACAATTTATCAAATCGACTAATCAATTTAAAACTGTCAAATCCGATAGGGCTGCAGTACACGCACGCGTGTACTGCCTCGCCACTATCGCAGGAGATACACAACAGCTCAGAGAAAATCACAATTGATCACGAGGTCAAATCCCGAAATCGGGTTCAACTCAAGGAAGTTCGAAAACAAATCTAAATATCTCAAGTGGTCAAGACAGCTAATTTATATACAAGCTACCTCACACCACTGTAAAGAGAAAACCACAAGGCAAGGCTTCAGTATCAAAACAAAGGTGAGGTCAAAGAAGGCAACACGAATACAGATGCAAACTAATTGCCACCATGAAAAAGGCAACAAGTGCAACAGTGAAATATCTGTTACAGACCGACTAGTATGCGATGGAGATTTCAAGAAACTCAACACAGAACTCAATACAACAAACCCAGTTTAAGTTGAAGAAGCAGTAGTGAAACTGCGAACCCCAAAGTGAAGCAAAAACCTCAAGCAGTTGATAATGCCCATGAATCAATTAACTGAGTAGCAAATGGAGATGCAAACAACTGCATAACAGGGATGGCAACAAGCATGCCACGGTTTTGAAACTCTAAGACAAGCACCCTTCTAACTGGTGGCATATAGGAAGTATACAGAGAGCAACTACAAAGACTACAGTGATGAACAGATGATCATCACAAGTTAAAGACAAAAATACAACAATGTAACAGTGATGAACACAGCAACCTAAGCCAATGTACTGCAGTAGCTACATAATGCAGAATCATCTACATGAATCAAAATGCACATGAGCAAGTTGATATGCAGCAGAGAATACAAGCTACACGATTCAAATACATGTACAACACAGTGAACAGGTTCGAGTGAAACAGAGGTGATGTCAGAATGAATGGAAATGGTCAAGTTTAACAGAGTTCGACAATATGGACCAAGGAAGAACAGAAAATCAAAACCATAATTCACAGTGGAGTCAACATGGAGAAAACTGCAGAGAAGTCACAGAATTCACAGTGAAGTCGACAACATCACAAACTCAACAATAACAAAATGCACAGAGGCATAGACAATGTCGAAGTCATTCCAACAAGAGAACAGTGCAACTCAATGCTACAAAAGATCACTCGTATGAAGATTTCAAGCAACACCAATATCTACAACAAATGCAACCGCAAGTGCACATGAACAAGGATGAGAAAACTGGAAAGAAGTTCAACTGGAATAGTATCAAGTTCAATACAACATGATGCAGCAATATTATAAATGGTGAAGATCAAACTGCAGTGGCTACAGAATAACTACAGGAAAGGAAATGCAAACATGTTCAGATGAACAAATCTCACAAATGAGTGCAGACAGGTAGCGGTGTGCAGGATGAAGCACTGCAAAAATGCAAGTGTCCAGACAACAACAGAGAATAGTGCATGCTACTACAAGGATGAACACTTAAACAACATCAAAGTGCAACCAGACAGAATCAATGACAAGCACAAGCAAGGGGTTTACAAAGTTGAGATAATGTGGCAACTAAATATACTGTGAAACAAGTATATCAAGACTCAAATCAGACAGGGCCAACTCAAAGCAATTAACTACAAACAGCAGTGCGGCAACTACAAGTAAGTAAACAATGATGCTTGATGAGTCAGATAAGAAATGGCAAAAAGATGGCCAGAGACGAAGCTCACAGGGGCCGGCTAACTAAAGCTTTAATTCACAGTGGATTCGAAGTTCACGAAAACAGTAATGGACCGAGATGAACATATGAATCTACAACAATTTAAATCGACATAGCGACGAAATCGAACACGGTCAAAATCAAAAGGCAGATAACACCAACGAATTCAATTGCAACAATTTCCAACCGAAATCAAAAACTCATGAAAACTAAGAAACAACAAAAAAAACTGTAACTCTGAATTAGATGTGAGTGGTGATTCACTCACCTTGTTTACGTGGCAGAGACGAGCAGCTCCGAGACGAAGCCGGGGCGATCGAAGAATCGAGCAAGCCATCTTCGAATTCACGGAAGCCCCAATTTTCAGAACGAAGAGCCAAAGTACAAATCACAGAGGAACAAACTAACTGGAATCGATCGCAAGCAACAACGACTAGAGTTAGATCGGCGATCAAGGTTGCGAAACCCTAATTTTTGAAGCAGGAACGAAGTCACAAATTCAATCGAGGCCGCCATTTTTAATGCTTTCGAACGTTTAGGGTTTGGAATGAGAATAAAATAAAGAGGGACGGTTTACAAGGTTATCACGGCAATCAAAAGAACAAAGGGCTAGCTTTTCTTTAAAGCCCAACAACATTTAACTCAACATCTTAAAGAATTTTACAGCCTAAAAAGTATTTCAATATGATTAAAACTGCTGATAGAAATTTGTTATCAATTTCAATCGTCTAGTGACGATAACAAACTTTTACAAAAAGGATTCCGACTCGATTAAAATCTACATTAGCAATTAACAATGACTTAATCGTCATTTATAAACTGACGCGAAAAAACCGGGTTGTTACAATAGTAGAGACTAGACGTTAAGAAATAAATTAAGAAAATTTATTTAATTGACTACTAAAACAGAAATGAAATATGATTGTAAGCCCCAAAAAAATTCAGGTAATAAATTTCAGTGAGTGAAGGACAAGAAAACGATGTTTCATAACCGTGGGTCAATGTCCCTATACCTTAAAAGCTGAAAGTTATTATTGAACTTGTGTGCTGGTTGCTATTATAAATAAAAGAAAAGTTTTGGAATTTAAATTACCACGTAAATAAGTGAAGTCCACTATGGACGTTAGATCATTGACTAAAAACCGATTTCATGAGGTGTGGCATAAATCATTTTGAAGAAAATATATAATATGTATACATTCGAAATTTTTATTTAAAATTCTAGGTTTTAGAAAATATAATATTTTTGTAGAGAGTTTTGAAAATTTTGTGATGAAAAATTTTAAAAGTCTAAAAGTTTTATCGAAATTTTTTAACAGAAATATAAAAATATTTTTAGACAGAAAGGAATAAATCGAATTTTAGAAGTGCCACATACTGGAGAAAATAGTTGATAGGTTTGGTTAGTATGGACTTTACTATGTAGCAGAAGTGGTAGTAAAATAAAATACGGTTAGAGACAAGGAAGCTATTTTAGCTATGGAACCTTTTCCACTATGCTTGTTAGGTGGATAAAAAGTTGACTTTTGAAATAAAACCTATTTTAAAACTTTAAGATAAAAACTAACTATAGAAACTGTGCTTGGAAAAGTTAGAAAAGAATTGAGAGCAAAAGAGAAGGTTCCAAAGTACAGTGGGAAGTTGGGTGCCCAAGTGAAAGAAGATGGAAATATGGAGTTTTACATCTAAACCTTTTTCTCTTCATAAAGAAAATAGGTTTAAAAACTGGTAGATTTTAGCAATGGTGTGCTAGGATATTGGATGGTAAGTATTGGATATGAAATTTGATGAACTATACTTCTATTTACAGAAGTGTGGAAAATTTGGATGTAAAAATGAGTTTTTGGTTTTCAAAAGTTGCATACATGTAGAACTACTAGTATATTTAGGATGTTTACATCATATTTTCGAAATTGATTTAAAAAGAAGCATTCATATAGGAGGCACCGATAAGAATCATTTCGTATACATATCATATGTATTATGATACACCGTACACTTGTACACGATTGGCTGCAAAATTATTTGCATACAAATTGATTTGATAGCGTAGAAGGTTGTACATTATGTTACATTGTTCAATCCTTGAGGACTTTCGGGAACGAAATTCTTTTAAGGGGAAGAATGTAACACTTCGCGATTTTATGGCAATTAATTAAAAGAAATGCAGTAAATAAATAATAATGCAGAAAAATGAAATTTCTGCAAATGTTAGAGTTTGGCTAAGAAATTTGCACCATTGGGTTCGTGACGATTTTCTGATCAATTTTCATATATAAAGATTTCCGATTGGAGTTCAATGAAAAGGATATTAACGTTTGAAATTTTAGCATTGGAAACAATTATATGTGTAATTATGGTAATAAAAGTTAATTAATGCTGATTAGTAACATTAGTGGAAACTTAGACTCTAAGAATTGTTAATGTTAAAATTAAATCTAAGTGAATGTATATAAGTGGAAACAAACCATTGCAATCAGGTTTAAAGAAGAATCAAACAAATTCAATAATTCAAAATAGGAACAAAAATTAAAAAAATCAAAACAACATAGAAAATACAAATATAAGAAACAAACGGTCAACCTAAAATACACCATGGTTGACCGATAGACGTCGACTGTTGGTTGAATAAAATTGAGAGTAAATCTTTGGCCTAACGGCCCGGATTTAATATGGTTTTATCGAACGGCTGGCATTGATTTGAACCCCCATAAATGTAGACCTAGACCACCACATCCAAACTCATATTTTCTAATGGATGTGGAAGCTCTACCATTTTCACTTCTCCTCCAAAATTCTAAATTCTTAAATTAGCTTTAGACTAGAGGTATACACAATTGGAGAATTGTAAAAGATGATAGAGAAAAGGAAATATGGTCAAATCAAATCCTACAGCCATGGTAAACTATAATTTCGGGTTTAAATTGTAAATCACCCCAAATCTCTCTCTTCTAATCTAGATTTCTAATAGATCTATATATACTTGCGATGTATGAATCCAAATAGGAAAAAAAGGGAGTCAAAGTGGAATAACGGATAATAGGGAATAGATCTGGAGATTTAGGAATGCCTAAAATGGTGAGTGGGAAAATTACATGTTTTGTAATAAGATTAGATTTACATCGTTGTGATCTATTTAATTTATGCCTGTTTATAATCGATTTGGATATTTAATTGTAAGTGCATAATAATTAGATATAAATCTCGATTTGGATAATTTATTGTTATCCACGTAATAAATTAATATAAATAACGAATTGGATAATAAATTGTATAGGCGAAATGATTATGGAAAATATGCCAATATGTTCTGAAAACTCTAAACTTGATAGATACTGTATACATATTGTTAGAACTTTGTATTTTGATGTTTTGATCGTGACAACTATATAAGTAAATATGATGTGAACTAACCATATTTGCAGGAGAAGATGCTATTCTACTCGACAATAGATTTCAGACTAAGAATTTAGATAGAGTTTCAATATTTGTTTATGGTTTGTCTATAGTCTAGTCTAGTAGCTGATTTTTTTTAAATCTCTCCTAGGTGGTATATGCACACACACAAGTACTTAACTTTTTTTTTCAAATCATGTTATACACAAGTACTTACAAGTACTACAAGTTCACACACAAAAATATTTCCAAAGAACTTCAAAATGGCAAAAAATAAGGTATTCAGCCGATTGAAACATGTAGTTCAGTCGACTGAATATCTGTGCACGTGCACAGTGCATTTGAATGTTCAGTCAACTGAACTGCCCTATTCAGCCGACTGAATTGTAAGTCTTTTTGATATATCACTTTTTAATTCGAAATTTTATAAATTTCAGTAGACTGAAATCTTTTGTTCAGTCGACTGAAAATGCATAACGGCTATTTTCTGAACGGTCACTTCCTTTCATCGAACAGAAACAACCCTTGATTCAAGAGTTGTTTCCGTATCTTTTGATCGTAACTTTTTACGATGAGTTGCAACACTTAAACACTATAAATAACCTTCAATTCATTTGTTTTATTTACCTAATTTCTGATTCTATTCTCTTATACTTATTATCTAATTACTCTACCATTTGCGCTCAAATTCTCATTCTAATCACTTGCACATTCAAGCACAAATTCATTTGTGATTAAATTAACTTCCAATCATCACAAACTACACTATATACCACAAAGGAGAAGAGTATAGGAAGGGTGTACTCTAAAGACTTATCCGTGCTATTAAAAGAGCACAATCAGTCAAGAAAATTTTCTGTATTATTGAAGTCCCGTTCGATTGCTTAGGCGGTAGAAGTCCTATTCAGTTGTCTAGGCAGTAGAAGTCCTGTTCAGTTGCTCAAGCGGTGTAATACCTATTCCTCCAAGTTAAGAGAAGGTTGATAGTTAAAATCCAGAAGGAGTTTGGGACTGGATGTAGAACGAGAATGTACTTTACTTTTTATATTTATATTCGACACTAGTAGATAACTTAGTTAATATTCCATATTACGATCCTTAGTAGCACTTTCACATATTGGGATTCCAGATTTGATTAATTCATAGATACTATTGAATATATAAATTAGAATTGATGATAAATTAAAAAAATTGAGATTAGACAATATTTTAATATGTTGGAATGAATTGTGTAACAATGTGAATCTTTATAAATTAACTAGATACAAAATAAAAGTGTAGTGTTTGAGGTAACAAGGAATGTAAACAAAAATGAAGAGATGTATGAAATAAGGGAAACACCGTATTTTGTACTATCTATTCCAATAGAAAATAAAAGAAAATTTCTTGTTATTTCACATATAACACAAGTGATCTTTAAGTGATTTATAGAGAATTATAGTGTTAACAATTTCCTTTAGGGAAAGATGTAATTCCAATGTATTAAGGTATAAAAATCCTTAAAGTATAACTTAAGTATTGTGAGTAGAAATAATAACAATAATTTAAATGGGACACCTTAAGTATGTAATTTAAAATGGTGTGGAAAACAAACAGTAAATAAAGAAGATACGATTGAACGGGTATGGAAGCAATATGTCTAAATAGGCAATTAAAGGGAAATATTAGTTAAAAGGAAAACAAGTGGATTTCACCTAAAAATGTTAAATGAAATGGAAAGGAAATAAAAAAAGTTGTCTAAAAGGAAGCGATGTATGACTTTAATTTAAATAAGAAGCAACACATAGAAAAGTAAAGAAATGTTGTCAACAGTGGACAGTAGAGGCACAATAAACAAACAAGAATGAAAGAAGATGCATATAACAAACATATATACATCAAAGTATTTGATTATGACAGGTGTGAACTTTGAAAGTTAATATGTGATTAAATTAATAGAAATACATAGACATTATAATAGGTTGGAATGCAAGGTAAATAGTGTTACACAATAGAAGCCTGCCCACCGCAAGGTGATACTAGCATTTGTGTATACATTATACTGATTTGAGACATGTCCAACCATATGACATGTGGAGAGTATATGCTTGCGTATAGATAAAGGAATACCCAAATATAAAAAGTAGTTTGCTTCAATAATATAGGAAAAAGGGGTATTTCTTTGATTGCAATAGCCAATCCAAATCGGATGATGAGCGAAGAATGACACTATGATAGCATGCCAACTGAATTGGTACCAAATAAAGGAGTGGGACTGTGCATAGGTTGAGAACGTCATCATTTCCAAACGGTCAACGAGAAAGATAGGGGTTACACCTAGTGGGTGTACACTGCCTACTAATGTATGGTCCACATTGTGGCATGCATCGCCACGTTATTTGCTAGTTTGTTTGTTAGGAAG
This sequence comes from Allium fistulosum, assembly GCA_030737815.1. Taxonomy (NCBI): domain Eukaryota; kingdom Viridiplantae; phylum Streptophyta; class Magnoliopsida; order Asparagales; family Amaryllidaceae; genus Allium; species Allium fistulosum. The sequence continues at coordinate 1,263,851,983 of CM060901.1, read as the reverse complement.
CAAGACTAATTAACCCTATTAGGGAAGTCTTTCAAATGTGCATGGGGGTGGTTCATGGAGTTGAGTCCACCATATTTATAGTTCGTAGAGCCAAGTCTATAACCGGGAAGCAAACAAGAAAATCCCTAAAAATGCAACATAGAGAAAGGCTAAATTATTGTTAAGGCATTATTAGGCACTAGGGAGTTCTTGATACGTGCGGTGATGAGAGAGCAATACGGCGAGGTGATGGATTCTGACGGGGTGCTAAGTTAATGGATACTATCGGGGATAATATCTTGATCCAAAGTGTATGATGCACGTACGTAAAGTCAAAATAACTAATTAAAAATAAAAGACATAATAAGAGATAGAAGACAATCGGCATAGACTAGTGTTATGTACAAAGCGTATACTTTTAACAGTCACCAGAACGTTGTTCTGACCCTCCATTACAACCCACAGGATTGCTTATACGAACACGTACTGTTTTATGGTTGGAACAGTGAAAGGTCATGTTCCTTACCTATGCTCGGCACTGACAAGGGCACTTGCCATTGGAAGTGTCAAATCATGGTCAGTGATTATATGTTTAATACACTTTGCTATTTTGCTGTAAGTTATATCGTTAATGCTCTGATATGCATTAATTTGTTTATTTGCAGGATACCAAAACAACGATCTGTACTTTAGTGGACTTTGATTTTCGATTTAGCGAAAATTCAAGCCCACTGGAGTGAGGGTTGTTACAAATAAACACCTAAAATTTCTTACCTGAAACCCTAGAGAATTTTCTGAATCTTTGAAGAGAGAGACCGACCGAGCTTTTCTTAGGTCTCAAAATAATTTGTGAATAAAAGTGAGAGGCTGGACCGTTATTTATAGTGGTTAGAAAGAACCAAAACCGTCAGATTTAAGTCGGTTTAAGATAATAAAATATGGACCTTTATTGGTGTGAAAAAACCCTAGCCGCTACTACGACCATCAGTCGACCGGTCCTGCCTAGGCGATCGACCGCTAGCGATCGACTAGCCCTAGGCAACGGTCGAACGGTTGGTCTACTTTGGGGACAATATTTTTGTTGCCATTTAATTCTATATTTAATTACTTAATTAATATTACGCTAACTTTACCGTTTACTTAAACTCTAAGTCTATTTTTTGAACTTCAAAATTTGGAATTAATTATTAGTTTGAATTTGTAAACCATTTAAATAATTTTGAATCTGAAAATTTCAAACGTCAGTAACTTTTCGCTAGCTCTGTTTTTAGAATTTTATATATGGAAATTGATCATAAAATCGCCACGAACGTAACAGCACAACTTTCGTGGGCCAAATTCCGACATTTACAAAATTTTCATTTTTAGCCTTGTTACTAATTCATTAATTAATTCTTTTCTTATTAGTTAATTTCTTATTAATTTTTAAAGGTGTTACAAAAACGCACCTGAATCGAAGTTTGTATGTGAAAAATACGGAGGTTAGAAGATTCAAGGTTTGATGTGAAAATAAAGAAAATATTAGAACCAAAATGTAAAAATTACCTTTCCATTTCATCATTCAATCATAGCTATATGTTTCCAAACCATAACTCTGCCGAATCAACTTGGTATACCGCCATCATACCTAAGAGTCGTTCATCATCACCTCTCCGCTCTGCCAGTGCCATCGACACCACCTCACTCCATGCGCTATGAATGAAAACACCCAGTCACCGCAAACATAAACACCCAACCGCCGCCACAATTAATCCAAACCCTAGTCATATTTTTTTCTATTTCCTCGTCGTGAAATAGCCTAACCCGGCCGTATGGATCTAGTCATCTTCATCTCGCCTCCATCCCTGCGCTATCCATATTGGCCACTATCACCTCTTTGTTGCTAATCACTATGGATGATCGTGGTTCATCCATTGATTCCATAACTTTATGGTGATACTCCTACCAATCACAACTGAATATTTCCAAACAAACACTAATGTCTTGTTCATGTCGTCGTGCCATATTAAACGACATATCATACGCAGACTTTCGGGTTGATTTATATTTGTCATATTTTGTATTTTACAATTACTGATAATTAAGATAATCTCCATTAGAAATAAATTAGAGGAGGATGTCAAGATTAGTGAAGGAGAACTTATGTGACGGCTGCCTTCTAGGGTTTTTAAGCATTACTTATATAGGAAATGAGGCGGGTTCAATTATATGTAACCATTTGGCCCAAAAGTGGATGCGTGTTGTATTTAAACACTATATAGCTTCTATTTCGCAAACCCTAATTCCAAATACATCAAAATTTTAGATCAAATTGATCACCTTGGAAAGATCTTCGCAATGGTTATAAACACGATATCTAATTCACCTTTTTATTAAAAAATTATTTTTAATTACTTTAGTAATAAAAATGTTAAATTTATGGGTCATTATAGAATGGATGTTTTACCCTTTATCGTTCGAGGTGTAATTCACTAGTACCGTGGTTAATGATCATATGATTAAAAAAATATTTCTCAAAACTATGGCTTATTCCATAATTCCAAAATAATTGCAAAAATTTCAGATACTTCACTATTTTCCAATGCATCACTTTTGTTATAAAAACAAATGGCACTATTTATGTATTTTGAGCTAATATTGAAAATAGTTACTATTTCATAAATAATACTAGGTATGTTTCCACAAACAATTTCGTAACTAGATGTTATTGCCAAAATATATTGTATGGTATGCTCCTACTATTTCCACCAGTACTATAATAGTGTATAAAATATGAAACTACATTCAACCACTTAATATGAGCTATTATTTCATTTACTGTAACTGGTTTACATTCGAGAGTTTTCAGATCAAATATCTTAAACGCTGAGAAATAAATATCATAGAAAATAATTTTCTGTATAAAAATACATTTTGGAATAGAAATCCTATTTTTCACTCCATGTAAAGTTCTATTATTATTTTACAATTCTCATTTTTGATGTCTCTTCATGAAGTAGAAGTAAACATTCACTCCCTTTATCCTAACCGTGTGTTAGGCTACATCCGTTGTCATATATTTGCTTTCCATTTTTCAAATAGTTAAAGCATTTCAAAGCAAAACTCTTACTACAAGACCATAATGGACTCTCTACAAAAATGAATTCGGTCATCCTCAATATTTAAGAATATCAAATAAGTTGCACTTTACATAAACTGATCAAACCGACATTTCAGGGATTAAACTCTTAGATCCACTTTGTAGCTCTTGGATTAGTATTACATCTACCATAACAAGATCTTTATTATAATCAATCATATTGAATACATGATCTCATGCTATGGTTTACTTGCTTATTTCAACTGAACTAATTTCATGTAGGTTTCGTACATTACGAATTATGTCCCTTCACCATATAACATTTTTATGAGATCGTATATGAATCAAATACCCATATTTTTGTATTGCTTTTGGAGTTCGAAACTCACAGAAGACAATACACAGTCTTTGACAAATAAACATGTAAGTGACCGAGCTACGAAGTATTTAGTAGTTGTATAATTAAGCGCTTGCATAGGTCAACATGAACTTTTTTATTGGTAAGTATATTTTATATTTCTATTTGTCAATCTTAATTCAATTCATTTATATATTTTAACTAATAAACATTTTGTCAATTATATTAATTGCACAAACTTATCAAAGTAGACTAGTTTAATTTATACATGACAACTGTTCTTACGATATTAGAAAGGTTAAATGTTACTATTTCATTTGTCTAATAAGGCTCCTACTAGAGTTTTATGTTTCTCAAAACCCTAAGAAGAAACATATAAATATTTTGATTTCTCAAGTGAGTTTTAGGATTTGCTTTCCTTGGGATTCTGAACATGAGTTTGCTCAACAAATTATAGGCTTCGTAAGCGATGGATAACTCTTTATTGGTTGTATCATATACAACTCCTAACTCATGGTCTTTGTCCCAATCTCATTTTGATCTTGAATTTGCTCAACACATCGAAAGAGATTATTCACTCCTACCTGCCATTCCGCGATGGCCTAGTATATGTACCTTGAGTTTGCTTAACAAACACATATAGTTATCTTACCTCATTTAGTCGATATATTAATAATACTATGCATAACATCTGTAGCTTCAGTTTGCTCAACAACCAGAGAGTATGCAAGTAATTTATTAATATATAAATGGTATATGACAACATTTATATTAAAGATTCATAGTCCTCAATACATTTATTTGAGTGATATCGACTCATGGAATAATGTATTCTTATGAAATACCCTCGTGATTCAAGTGTCAGGCACATCTAAAATCACTATATATGTACTATACGTAGGTATTTATTCTTTAAATCTTATTTGGGTTTCTTATAGTTCCATCTTTTAATTATATATTCATATTACATAAGTTTAGTACTTGTATAATATTTTATTATTCACTAACTTATATAATAATTCTATGTATAATCTTATATCAATGGTACTAATTAAATCATATTTAATTAGTATTATTAATTAATTAAAATTATAATTAATTTTATTCATTTTAAATATTTTAAATTGAATATATATAATATAACATTTATAGTTACACATATATCCTAATATATGTATATTATATTATTTGTCAACAACATTTAATTAACTTATTTAATTAAACAATTTTAATTAATTATAATTAATTCAAAAACTATATATATTATATATACCCTTAAACATTTTGAAATAATGTTATATATATCAGTATATATGTTATTTAATTTATAATTAGCTCTTTAATTAATTATTTAATTTAGTAATTTGATTAATTTTCAAAACTAATTATTTTATTTACAAAATAATTTTATAACATTTACAAATTTTCACTTATTTTAAATTTAACATTTCAAACTTTAAATTTTATTTCTAAGGTCAAAACATATTTCGAAAATTAGCCTAAGGACCAAATTCAAATTAGGTATTTATATTAGGGATAACCTTTGGGCTTACTTTACCTTTCAGGCAGGCTAGTTTCCAAGTAAGGCATGATACATGATTACCCAAACCTAGCCTAGACACTACTTTTCTAGACACCATACTAAATGGGTATGCTCAATAAGTTGGCCATAATATTGTTAATTTAGACTACGTTGGCTATTGGACTCTGGTACTATTGTTGGAACTAGGCCAGCACACAACAGGTTAAATGGGTGAATTTTAAAAAAATTATGATTTTGAATCTTGTTAGTCCTATGAAGTGCAAAATGATTTGGATCCAATCTAAATAAATTTTAAATAAAATCTTTGTTTTAATTAATTGATTAATATAAAGATTCGATTTATTACTATATGTGATATATAATGTGTATATGTGTATCAAATACACATATTTGTGTATGTGTACGTGTAATATATAATGTATACATGGTTTAATATTCCCATATATAAGTGTTGAGATTTACACCGCATCAAACACATTTGCCCCTTTACATACGTGTTTGCAATCTAATATTATTTTAAAATTAATATAATTTAATGTATACTTATATTTATATTTACGTTTATATATACATACAAATAAAAAAAAATACACACTAAAACAATTATGAATAAATATACAATTTTATTATTTTATATACAAATTTCCAAACTTGATTGGTAATTACACATTTTAAATTCAATTCAAATGTATATCGATATCGTATATCAATACATACATATATAACTTTCATATACACACTATATTCAATATCGGTACAAATAAATCAAATAAAATTTTATAATTTATAAATAAAAATTATTTATAATAATTATAATTTAATTAAATCATGTGGTACTTGCAGTATTCAATATTGCAGTTGTGTGACTCATAGTTGTAAATTCAGTCAGCGATTAATCTTGAACAATTCAAATATTAACGTTTACATGTCAGCATAGCTAGTTTTGTTCCAATTTGGTTGAATTTGTTGCTTACATAATTTTTGTAAACTCCAATTTTACTATTTTAAGTGGTCCTTAGTACAATTATTTACACCAATTCTCTTCATCAAAACTATATCACATTAGGACTTACGGAATTGGGTATGGGTCAAATTTCCAATATCATCCATATTCTACTTGTATAATCCAAACACAAAATCCTTGATTGAATAATAACAAATATTATTAATCAAACTGCTCGGACCAAAGACTTTTACTTTGAGTTTACTATAGTTGACCCCATATAACCAAGGAGATGGATTCTCTGTTGAATAATGTTTCACTTCCAATGCTTCAACTTAGCAACTATAGTTGTTCAAGGTACGCCATGCCATGATTTAAATATAATTAAAGTGGAGTGTCCACATTGAAGTTCAATAATATTCTCAAGTTCAAAGAACTGTGAAATATTGTCACTTCGATATTTTCTATTTGACCTTAGTTATATTAACCAACAGAAAACTATCGAGTGAGTCATTCCATAGTTATCTAATAACTATAGGATGTATCCCCTTGGTGCCCCTAGCAACCATGAGTAATACACTGCTCAACGTTTGAGGAGCGTTACATACTCTAGTCTTGAAATGGATGTACCGATATCTAACTCGTTACATCTTGACTAGGAATACTTAAAATGATACATTTATTTTTATTGTGATAAATTTCTCATGATTATAACACATTGTAATTACTATCATAAAACATAACATTTACAGATTTTCTATTAAATATATACTTAAATTAAATAAATAGTTAATATAACACATTATAACAATTATATAATAGAAAGAAAAAAACCTTTTATTTTAAACGAGTTTTATTATAAAGTAAATAATTTATAATAAATTATAAAAAATTCCCCTAGGTCATACCCCCAACTCTATCGGTCTCCTCTTTTCAACCGACAAGCTAGAGGACTGTTATCCTGCATTTGAGCCAAGCGACATCTGGAGGGACCTTAACTATTATGTGATCATGAAATGAATCAAGAAGAATAATAGATACCCAAAATGAAGAATACAAGAAAAATGACCGAGTGTAGGAATATAGATGGAGTTGAACCAACAGTTATGTATCGCTAGTTCGGCACTGATCCTTATGAAGAGCTAATGTACTTAGTCGTTTTAAGGACCAAAGTATGAAGAGCTAAAGGAAAATAGAGAAGTGCGAGATTTAAAACGGATCGACACCATCACGGTTCATCATGGGGGTCCACTTTGCATTATAGAAGACAAGATCAAGTCAAAGAAAGAGCATGGGAGAAGGACAAGCAAATGGATTGGTACTAAACCATTTTTTATCGTGATATTTTGATTATGTTTGATTCTTCTCGCCGAACCTTCGGATCTGAGGATGTGAACATGTTCAAATGATTTCCAGCAAATTTGGTGGTCGATTTCATCTATAAATACGAAGGCCAATGTAACTAGGAAAGGATTTTCTTTTTTCTTACTAATTTTTGCATAGATACTCTATTGAATTCATATCTGAATGGTTTGAGTCTTGAGATTGTTGTAATCAATTTGTAATTGCAAAAGTAATCAGTAACAACTCTAATAGTGGACCTCTCGAAAATTGTATGTTTCTCTCTTTATTTTGACACTTCGATTTTCGGTTGTTTTTTTTTTGAAATGCAATGGGCTAAGGGAGCCCTGCCCATTTTCATTCCAAACAAACAGTTACAAACCAGTTTCAAATACAATTAACATTTCATCATGAATACAATGCTCTATTTCACAATAAACAGTATCTCTACTTTATGACAAGATTCTTGAAATCAAATTCATCTCATAAATCATCTCAGCCTTCTTAATCTTGTTAATATCTTCTTGTTTATTTTGCTATATATAGTTGCTGCAGTTTCCTTCTTCGATTCAAAATTTCTGCTATTTCTTTCTTTCCATATCTCATAAGCAAAAGTCTTTAATATAATCAAGAGAATTATTACTTTCGATTTTCAGTTTTCATTTGTCCTTTGATTAGGTGTTTTTCCAATTTTTTGATCTAACATTTTTGAGCTTTCACTGAGAACGATTAATCTTAGGAATAGATCTTTGCTTTCAGTTGGGGTTAATTAGTAGAGATCTAAAAGCTAGATCTAAGATTTTTTTAAAGATCCATTGTTACTTGGATTTGGAAGGAATCTACTATTGTACTTAAGAAAAGATGGTTCTGATAAAAGAGAAAGAAAAACCCACTACCTCCTATAGCCATTATTGAAGGAGATAATAAAGGTTCTCACCATAGAAAGGAAACAAATCAACTAACTCTTGCAGAGACTCCAAGAGTACCAGAGACAGTGCTTAGGGTGGAACTGAATCGCATGATTCCTGGAATGAACAAAAGAATGGTGGAGACCCAGAATGCCATCTTAGAGAGGATGAAGAAGAGTTTTGCTATGATGTCCCAGCTGCCTCAATAGTGTATAAAGAGCCATAAGGGTTCGTTTTTTCCAAAGTCGAAGGAAAATGTTCACCTTCATCAGATCAGACTCAAAGAGATTGAAACATCCCACACCCCTTAGTATTCCCAAAAAGAGCACACTAAAGGATGTGGTGCGTTATAGGTTTAGCTAAAGCATTACAGAGACTAAGATTTACAAGACAAATAAGTAAAAACAGTGGAAACATTTAAATAATAACTTATCATTCAAAATTAAACTTCATCTCAAAATAAGTCATAAAAACATAACATGTCTCAAAAACTCAAAATCTCTTATGTCTTATGAAAATACATCTCAGTCTCACATAATCAGAGTAAAAGTAACAATAATAATAATCTCTCTCACAAGTGCCAGTGCATCATAAACCAAATGAAAAAGATGAAATGCAGAAGAATACATCTGAAATGAGAAAACTCCAGGAATGAATCTCCAAGCAACCCAAATCAACTATCCTCAACTCTGCTGACCTATTGGGGGAAAAAGGAAAGATGGAGGAGTGGGTCAGACAATAAGTCTGATGAGTGGAAGTAATTACTAGCATTTCTAAGCAAGATAAAGATAATACACTAAGCAATAGTTCTAGCTTGAAAGGAAAATACATAAAAGATAAAACTCGAATAAAATACTGTTTCTGATTCTGTTTGACTATTTGCTTTGATTTTTTGATTTTTTGCACTTGTCTTAAACTACTGTGATTAGGCTGAAATCCTAATCCTATCCCAATTGCTAACTTGATTAGGCTAAAATCCTAATCCTACCCATTGAGCGGCCTTTCCTATCTCTGTTGTGCCACTGTGAACCAATCCTGTTGGTCACAGCAAAAGACACCTCCTTAGCGCTTAGGACGCAGTAGCGAATTATTTACCCTAATCAATGCCGCATGCTAGGTCATCGCCGGTACACACTAACCGTCGCCTCTTATTTGACCCTTTATTTACCCTAATCAGCATAAGCGTGCCCAGCCTCTTCCACGTGTGAGACCATTAGTCTTCGACCTGAAAGGGAATGCTGCCGGTATTGGTCCTAACAAACAAATCTTCTTAACTTTGCGCCCTTTGCCCAAATCCCCAAATTTGAGCCTCTATCTATTGGCCACTTATTTACCCTAATCAGCATAAGCGTGTCCCAGCCTCACCAACGTGTGAAATCATCAGTCCAAGACTTGAAAGGGAATGTTGCCGGTATAGTCCCTACTTCTATATTTGCTTATTAACTTAATCCAGGATCTAAGTTTTAAAATAAGCCTCTTCGGTTATCTTTTCTTTCTAATTATAACCTACGTGTTATAATTGTTCTTGCAACTGTTACTCTTCTATTTTCTCTTTTTGGTTATAACCACTTGTTATAATTATGCTTGCAAATATCTTAAATTTGCCTATTTCAGTCCATCTCTATTTTATTTCAGTTTTTCTCATTTTTCTAATTTCTGTAAATTTAGCGTTATTCTATTTTAATCCATATTTACGAATTCTTCTCTTTTTAATATGTTATTTGCATCAAAAAGGATTAAATCTCTGTAAAAAGAAACTAACATTTACAGGCTAAATTCCAACTTAAAACGGATGTAAATAACTATAAATAACTGTAAATAACTGCAAATAACTGCAATTAACTGAATAAAATAGCTGAATAAAAATAGACTGAAAAGAACTTCTGAAATTTACTTAAAAACTGACTGTAAATAAACTTACATAAAAACTGTCTCACTATTGTAGAAAAACTACAACTATTGAGAACCCTATTATTTTAAATTGCTTACAAATCTAAAATAATTACAAAACACTCACCTGTGGTCCTTAGCTTTAGTCCTGGTCCTTCCTGGATCCACTTCTAAGGCGTAGAATATTTTTATCAAAAAGATTTCCTCCCTGGAAAATTTTTCTATTTAAGGTTCAGCCTCAGACAATGAACCCAATTGGGAGAAAATCTGAATGAGAAAAATAGCTAGGCCTAGGGTTCTATTTATAGTGTGGCTTAGGGATCTCAAGCCGTTGGATTTAAAGATTAAATCTGGTGCAACCACGTCATAGGCTCACTAGGAATCGTCGGATGCAAGCACGAATGCACAGGATTTCACGAAAATCGAATTATAGGGTATTCGACTCGTACCTGGACGAAATAGCGTCTATATTGGGGGTCGACCTATAGGTCGACCTGGCCCAAGAATGGGTCGACCTATGCCTTTGTATTTTTTTTCTTTTCGTTTTAGTTTATTAGATTCTGATTTATTATTTCTCTCCTAACTTCTTCATACTAGCTCGGATTTCGACAAGTTATATATGGAAATTGATTAAAAATCTCCACGGAATCAATGGTGCAACTCCCATAGCTTGATTCTGACAATTTCACAAACTTGTTTTATTGTTTAATTAATTCGTTAATTAATTATTATAGCTTAAATTTTGGGTTGTTACATTCTCCCCTTCTTAAAGGATTTCGTCCTCGAAATCTCCAAGGACAGAAGAATGAAATAAATATTTTCATCCAAATTCTACAACCACATATTCAACCATCATCTATTACATCCATTGTCCTTAAGCTTTCTAATGCAATTTATGATATATGCAATAGCGTAGTGTCAGTGTCCCTAACTAATTCAAAAGATTAGGCGGTCCACTGACTCAGTCGACCTCCTTTTTATGCAATCATGTCTGTACCATGTATCCAAATGAATGCAAGTTTCCTAATGATAACTGATAGTTCTACATGCATGCTACAATCATCATCCAAATGTAACAATCATATGCTAATCACTCATTATAGCAACCACGGAAATAAAATAAAAATGCAAGTGCACACACATCACTACCTCACTACCTTTCTCAGCGGAGACACCTTAATGAAAACCAAATCTCCTACCTCGAACTCAATATCCCTTCTCCGCTTATCTGCATAGGATTTCTGTCTATCTTGGGCCGTCTTCATTCTTCTTCTAATCAAATCAATATTTTCCGAAGTCTCTCTAACCATGTCGACCAAGTAGCAATCTTTTTGTACTCTAACCAACACGAATACGACTTGTAAGGTCTTCCATAAAAGGGCTTCAAAAGGAGTCGTCCCAATGCTAGCCTGAAAACTATTGTTATAAGCGAATTCCACTAAAGGAAGGTGCTCTTCCCAAGTCCCTCCACAATCAAGAATGCACATCCTCAACAAATCCTCAAGAACTATATTAACTCTCTCTGTTTTTCCATCTGTTTGAGGGTGATAGGCCGTACTCAATCTAAGATGTGTCCCTAAAGCCTCTTGCAAGCTCCTCCAAAACTCGTTGGTAAAGATAGGGGTCTCTGTCGCTCACTATGCTAGAGGGAACTCCATGAAGTCGGACTATCTCACGAACGTATATGGATACCAAATAAGGTGTTGTCCTCTTACTCTTGACCGGAATGAAGTGGGCGCTCTTAGTCAAATGATCTACAATCACCCAAATACTGGTATTCCCCTTTCTAGATTGGGGTAAACCATCTACGAAGTCCACCGAAACACTATCCCACTTCTATTCGGGTACATCCAATGGTTAAAGCAATCCGCTGGCCTCTGCTGCTCCGCCTTAACTCTTTGGAACATAAGACACTTAGCCACAAACTCTGCTACATCCTTCTTCATGTCACTCCAATAAAACACTATCTTCGTGTCCCTATACATCTTATCACCGCCCGGATGAATAGTCATCCGAGAATGGTGTGCCTCTGCTAGAGCTGCACTCATCAAATCACCAGTGCGGGGGACACAGAGTCTTCCATCTCTCCTTAGCCACCCTTTACTATCGATGGAATAGTGTTGGAGATGTCTAGAGACCTCTCCTCTGCTAATCCTATCCAGAATATCCACAAGCTCTTAATCCTCTCTCCGCCTTGAGCCAATCTAATCTATGAGGATAGGCTTAACCTCAAATGCTAAAATCTTAGTAGAATCTCTGATAAACTTTCTATAATAACCAGCTAAACCTAGGAAGCCTCTAACTTCGGTAGCATTCTTGGGGGCCTTCCAATCCTATACTTCTATTATCTTAGCAGGATCCACAGATATCCCCTCTCTTGCGACTACATGCCCCAAGAAACGCACCTCCTCATGCCAAAAGTGAAAATTCAAAAGCTTTGCTTTCAACTGATGAACATGAAGTGTACGAAGGACCTCCTTAAGATGAATATCATGCTCTTCCATACTCTTAGAAAACACCAGAATGTCGTCCAAAAACACTATAATGAACTTATTTAGGACATCTCAAAAAACATGGCTCATTGGACCTACAAAGTAAGCTGGGGCATTGGTCAGCCCAAACGGCATAACCGACCACTCAAAGAATCCATCGGGTGTCTTAAATGTTGTCTCATCGATGCTATCGTCAGCGACCCTAAGCTGATGAAATCCAGTGGCTAAGTCAAGCTAAGAAAATATTGAAGAGCCAACCAACTGATCGAAAAGATCGTCTATCCTAGGAAGTGGGTAACGGTTCTTCTTCGTGAGCTTATTCAACTCTCTATAGTCTATGCAAAGTTGAAGGGAACCATCTGCCTTCGTAGCGAAGACGACTAGAACCCCCTACTCAGATATGCTCCATCTGATGAAGCATTTCTCTAGTAGCTCATCAATCTACTTAGTTAACTCCTTCCTCTCCCTAGGATCCATATGTCTCACAGGCAATGCCACTGGCTTAGCATTGTCATTCAGATAGATCCTAAAGTCGATCTCTCTCTTAGAGGGTAGCCCCCTAACCTCCTCACAAAAATATGGGAAATCTCTAACGACAGGAACTGAATCTAACTCTCCAAGTGATGAATCAAGGGAATAAAGGAATCTTAACATGACTGATCCCTATGGGTCGCAAGAAACCTCGAGAGTCCGTGACACTCCGCACCTCTAGGAACCCCGAAAATCGGACATGACTAGAAGCACGGGTGGTCGGGTGAAATAAAAATCCATAATATAGCATAAAGACTAAGGCAACAACATAAAATGATTAAAATATTACAGCGGAAGAAAACTTTCATTAATTATAAATTAATAGCAAAACAGCTTCATTAAAAACAACATTATCCCAAATTTATTTCTGAAACCAAAAGTACCAAGTAGTCTCCACCAAAACATAAAACATAACAAAGTTCACAATATAGGTTCCCATATATAGAGTAAAGTACGAAAAAGAGAAATGAAGTACATGAAACAAAAGAAAGAAAAGCTGAAGATAACAACTGCTCCAATGATCCTTCAAGCTGCAAAGAACTTCAACCTAGTCCCGCCCTCCTATGATTTGGGGAAAAAGGAAAAATAGGAATGGGTCAGACATAAAGTCTGGTGAACGAGAAATAAAATGAAGCAGAAAGAATAAAACAGTTTAATTCCGGGTCTTCCCCGGATATTGCAGAGGGTGAATATTATAATGCAGTGAATCCTTCTTAGATACAGTTCCTAAGAAGCCAAAGTTCGCGGTCACTCTAGGGAAGTCAACCATGCAGTAATACTAAACGTCGTTCGGCCTATCGGACCTGCTGTCCATACCTATCCACATGCTACAGCGTGAAAGTCATGCTCTTCACCCGTGCACTGTGACTAAATGCCTCTTATGTCTGACTAGTGCTGACTCAACCAACCTCGCAGGACCCCGAAGTTGCGCTTAGGCTCCGCCAAAATGGACTCCTATCCTCTTGTCTCCTCGGTCACCAACGTGGACTTGCCTCTATCCAAAGTGTCAGCCCTCCGAAAGAGCGTCTGTAGTTGGGTCCGTTGCGCAAAATCCTCTAACAATCAGCCTACGTCGGAGCACACTTGTCCTGTTTCGTCCGCGTCGACCTGTCTAAAGAAGCCTGAGATTGCGGATGCTATCTATCCTACATACTAGCAACCTACGAAAGGTAACAAACATCCTTGCGAACCTACTTGTCCGCTTCTAGTACGTACATCCAAAACTATATTTTGGTCTTAACTGCATGAAACACCAATCCAGACCTTTACAAGGTCTGCCTACCAAATCGCTTCCATATTAATTAATTTTACCATTACAGTTTACATACTGTTTATTTCCATTAATCTACTTTAGGCCATTTTTACATCTGATTTGGTTATTTCACAATTTCCCTTTTTTATTACATAAATGGTATTTCAATTTCACGTCCGTTCAGTCCGTATGGTTAGTCTGTAGTTTTTATGCCATTTTGTTACAGATTTACACCAGCCTTTAGGGCCATTTGATTTACATTTTTTCCACCCTAATTTACGTTCTCCTTTTAGAGATTTAATCTATACAAATTTTTTATCCAATAGCCATAGACCATTTAATTACACAAAATTCCACTTTTGCATTTTTAGGCCACATATGAAAAAAACAATTATGCCAATTAGACTTTCAAATTTTGTTCTAAAACCATATTCAAAATTATGTAATTATACCAATCAAAACCATAATTTTATTCAAGTAACATATTCTGAATTTATTTAACTAACATGTTCTACCATTAGAAATTGAATAACAATTCTAATTCAATTTAATTAAACCAATCTTATTTACACCATGAAACGTGAATAACAATTTGTTTGTTCCATTCAACCCAAACATGAATTAGAATTGAGAAGTGGAAGAAGAAGAAGATACAATAATTTACATAAATTTCAATCTTATTTATGCCATAAAACATGAATAACAATTTATATGTCCCATAATTTAAACCAAACATGAATTAGATTTGAGAAGTGGAAGAAGAAGAAGTTGCAATAATTTACATCTATTCTCAATTAATAATAGAAATTAATTCATATTAACGTGCCAGAAAAGAACTGAAATTGAACTACTTTATTTTTTCTATTACATATTAATTCCCACTCACCTGGCACTTGGTCTTGCATAAATTTGAAAAAAGCTTTGATTTAATCTTTCTCCCTTTGATTCTTCTAAATTCCCCAAATTGCTTGAATATATATAGATAATTTAATTTAGTAGAAATTTGTTTATTTAGTAGAGAAAAGGAAGAAGAATAATACACACTAATTTTATGTAGAATTATGGCGACGGCTAAATAAGAGATTAGGTTTATGTTAGATGGTTTATTTATAGATTATTTGAGTGAATATAATCCATTAGACTATTTTAGATTAAATCTGATTCTTTCATACACTTAATGGTTATCCATTCTAGCCCATACACATCACTCAACCAATAAAATTTAGCCATCTCATCCTAATACATCACTGGAGCGAATGGGAAGCCGCCACATATCAAAAACAACGCTGAAATACGTAGGAAAATCGCTGGAAATGAACCAGCTAAAAAAAACATCGCTCCAGATTTTGGGCGACAACGGGACTTGATCCCTGGTCACTAAGGAAGTCAACATGCGCCTTTACCATTGTACCAAATGTGTTTTTAATTTCTTTTTAATTATATTTTCCGTAAAATATCGGGGTGTTACAGAGTCCGTTCGCTACATGTCTCTAGTCTAACAACTCTCCTCTCGCAGTCCAACATCGCACCATAAGTGGATATCCAGTCCATCCCCAAAACCATCATATATCCCAAAAATTCCAGTACATAGGCATCACAATCAAACTCTACACCTAGTATAAAATTTTCAAACCCCTACAAATCATGGATAACTGTGCCGATCCTCCTATGGGTTTTGAAACAACTATAGGATCTACAACTAGAGAAATATCTAAGTGCAAACAATCAACCAAGGAACTAGAAATGAAAGAATGCAATGCTCTGGAGTCAAAAAGAGTTCGAATAGGAAAATCTGAAATAGAGATCAAACCTTATATAGAGACTTTCCTACCTTGGTCCAGTCCACTACTAGAAGGTGTTGCATCCAAAGCATGTACTTGCGTCGTAGGTGCGCCTGCTCTCTGCCCTGTCCTCTGAGGACAAGCTCTACTAAGGTGTCCAGGCTGCCCACAGTTGTAACACCTCCCCTTCATCATGTCCTTCTTACAATCCTTTGTGAAATGCCCAACCAATCCACAATTATGACATTTCTCGCCCTTCTTGATCTGTCCCTTCTGAGGTCCTCCTCCTTTTTTCTTGTCCTTATCCTTCTTATTCTTCCACCACTGCTTCTTAGAGTTTTCTGAGTTAGGAACTTCCTTAACCTCTTCTTTCTTAGCAACATCTGATATGAGAGCCATTTCCACAAGTGACTCATACGTCGCTCCCATAGGTACATGTGTCAATGCTAACCCTTGGAGGGGCTGGTTCAAACCCTTAGTAAACTTGGTGGCCATCTTATGCGGTGTATTAACAAGCTCCATCCCGAACCTCGATGACTCATTAAACTGATTTATTTACTCTTTCACCGAAAGACTCCTCTGCTTCAGACTAATGAACTTCTCCAACTGCATGCTTTCCTCGGCTTGCGATAAGAACTTTCTCTCATACCTTTCCCGAAATCCAAACCAACCAATGTCTCTACCCTCCATCTCTACAATCTCCCACTAGTAAGAAGCCTCTCCCTTCAGCTGCCAAGATGCAAGCTGAACTCTCTGCTGGTCCTCCAATCCTAACAGCCCAAATATCCATTCTGTATTCCTCAACCAAGCTCGTGCCTCTACGAAATCCTCTGTGCTAGAAAACGTCTTACCTCCTAGACTAGCGAAGTCCTTGCATAGCTTAGAAAAATTGGCTGTTGCAGGTGGATTAACGGGACCTCCACCCGCCGGTGTGCATTGGGCGCTTGCCCTTGCACCTCTGGTGCCGTAGCTTGGACGTATCTATGGAACTAGCCAGGGACTTGTACACCCTCTGGAAGATTTGGGGCGTCCGCCATACTATGCAAAGAAAAGAAAATTTAGGCTCGAAAGAATCGAAAGAAGGTTGAACTGGACTTTGAAGGGATTTGTATAAAAACTCTTTTATACTTGATGTTATCCCACCTTTTGGTCAAGGCTGGAATATCAACAAATTGGCAAGGAACGATGGATGTCAGGATCGGGAATCAATTAGAAACAAGGATGTAATGGACGTCGTCAAAATTCGTCCAGGTTCCGATCGGGACGGAATCGATTGGAAATGACGATCAATGCTAGAAGAGGCTACGTTTCAATTTTCAGAACAATCGGAGTTCGTATGCACAAGATATGAATGGTTTGAAATGCATAAGGATAAGTTCGAATCGATACATTTCGTATCCATGGATATTGGTTCGAATCGATGATGTTCGCATCGGTCGTGTTCTGGTTCGACTCGATGACTTCGTATCGATTGGATAGGAAGGCTAGGTGAATTTTGACTCGATGGAAACACACCCAGGTAGTTTAAACAAGCATACAGAGATTTGTTCGAATCGATACCGTTCGTATCGATCGACATGGACTTGGATTAATGGTTTCGTATCGATCGATATTGGGTCAAATCGATGTTGTTCGCATCGGTCTGGATGGAGTTGTGCAATGGCTCTTCGTATCGATACACTTCGTATCGATGGGAAGGATACGAACGAAGCAGATTGTATGGACACGAGGCAATGGATTCGAAGCACACTATGGCTATAGATGGATGTGGATTGTGCACGAGGTATGGATGCGAGCGCGTATCCAGGAAAGAAGCGTTCAACACGGCGAGGAAGGTGGATCAACCCAAGAATTTCGCAACACGTCATCGCACAGGCATGCGCTCTGATCGATTCGAAGAGATCGATTCGAACCAATCGATTCGAACCAGAGTGCCTGCTGAAATACTACAACTCGTATCGGTCATATCTTGAGATCTATACGTCCAAATTCAATGAAATTTTCACAGATGCTTACATACACATTGAAGAATGTTCTCACCAAATTTCAGCTCGATTGGACGATTTCTTGTTCGATTCGAACATAGCTTCGAATTGATCCCAAAGTGGGCCCGGATTTCCAAAAAGCGGGCATGTGGTCCCCCTGACGTACTGGAACTGGTCTTCCTTCAGTTTAGGCGAAATATCAGCCTCCTACACCTATAAATAGAGCCCCTGGTCATTCAGAAAAGGGATCGGACAATTTTGAGAGCTAAAGAGCGCCCGGACTCTGCCAGATTTACTCCAGATCACCATTGCTGCCTTAGATTCAGATTATAATCATAAAATCCGTTGTACTACGCGATAGGAAATTGTAATCTTCAAGCATCGATCAATAAAAGATAAAAACTTTGGAGTGGACGTAGGCCGGAGATAGCCGAACCACTATAAATCTCAGGTTTTTGTTCATTATTTCTGGATTGCTGTTTGTTGTTTGTTTAGATCTGAGATTTGTGTTTGAATATTGCACTGGTGCTTTCACAACATTCGGGGTTTGTAACCATTTTTGGCGCGAACACTTTGGTGCTTTCACTGAGAAAGACTAGCACCCGCTACATCGGATTGAAGTTCAGATTTGGAAAGCGTGAAGAGTTTAGATTTGAAAGACAATGACTCGACAAACAAGTAGAAGACAAAGAGCTGAGAGAAGCCAACAAGGAGGAAGTCAAGAGGCATCCTCCGGAGCTGGAGAAGGACAAGCTTCGATTTACATTACCAGAGACGAAATGGAAGATATGGCAAATTCATTACATGAAAGGTTGCTGAAGAGTCAACAGGATATGATGCAGACTTTCTTCGAGCAGATGAGAGCTGCAGGAACACAGAACATTAGACCAACTACAGCGACTGCAAATGTGGAACAAGGAACTAGGGTTGCGGAACCCAATGTAGGACAGAATACAGAACCGGAAGGCAATCAACAAGGGCTTGGGGGCAGGCCCGCGGGATCTAATGCAGGATGACCTTTGGAAGGAGTTCAACAGGCTAGGGCAAACGTTGCTGCTAATGAGCCACACGAAGAATATGTGCCGGAATTCCTTCGAGAGCATGGGGGGCAACCTCTGACGGACAATGCTGGATTAATGGAAATCATTAGGAAGACTATGTGTGGAGGTTCGACCAATAGAGACTTGGAAGGAGTGAACAGGAGTCCGTTCGCTCGGGAAATCAGGATGGCTCAGAATCCACCTAAGTTCAAGTTACCTAGCATGGAAGTATATAATGGAAAGGCTGACCCGACTGATCACTTGATGAGATACACTAGACACATGGAAGTGCTGGGGGCATCGGAGGAAGTGATGGCCAGATGTTTCCCTTTATACTTGACAGACCTAGCGGCAATGTGGTTTAGGCAGCTGGAGGAAGGATCTATCAGGAATTGGAGGGAAATGGTGGACAGGTTTTTGGGACAGTTTCGGGTTCATATCAAAAGACCTAAGAACGTGATGACGTTAACATCGGTAAAGCAAAGAACGGATGAATCGCTTAGAGCATTTTTAACTTGATTTAATGCGGCGGTTTCTTCGGTGGATCGGTCGGATCCATCGATGGTTTTGATGGCGGCAGTGTCGGGAGTCAGAGAGGATTCAGATTTTAAGGTATCTTTAGTACGAGACCCACCACTGGATCTCGGGGAATTCTTTCACGAAGCTGAAAGATTTCTTCGGCAAGAAGACGCATGTATGGATTTAAAGCTAAAGGAGGTGAATGTGACCGGGGGTGGAGGACCATCCGACGGAAGCTCGTATAAAGATAAAGGAAAAAGGAAGCTGGACGAAAATTCTGAAAAAGCTAGGAAGCGATGGAAGGATCCAAAGTTTTCCACATACATAGAATTGAATGAGACGCTGGATCGGATTTACTTGGAAACTCGGAATCGCCTTCCATATCGAAGGCCGGCTAGGAGAGAACCATCCGAGCGAGAGAGGGCATCAGGAAAGCATTGCCTCTTCCACGATTTGGACGGGCATGATACTAGTAGCTGTAGGCACCTAAAGGACATAATTGAGGAGCATGTGAGGAATGGACAGTTGAGGCAGTATGTTGGGGCTCAGAATGCAGCGGTGGAGCAGGAGCAACCACCGTTTACCTCAAACCATGAGGATATGAGGCACAGGAATAATGATCGATTGGTCATCAATTGATCAGGATAATACGAAATAAGTAACAAACCATTGGCGAGCAACCGAGTCATTTACACATGTATGGGGACGGAGATAGCCCCTAGGCATGCTCTGAGTGATGATAAACCGCAAAGCCATGGTTTGCGAAATCTGTCTTTTGTTTTTGGATTGGACACTTAGTTTTCTGGTTTTGGTTTTTGGAGTTTGGATTGAACTCCTGATTTTGCTTGTTTTTCTGGTTTTGGCATTCATTCGGATGATTGTTCTCCGTTTTGGATGATGGTTTCGATTTTTGATATGGATTTCTTATTTTGCGATTTGATTTGGATTTTGGATTGGATCTTGATTGGATTCTTTTTGGTTTTTGATAAACAGTCGTCAGGTATGGATTATGCCTGGCAAGGGGTGAGTCGTTCTGCCCGAACGCGGTAAAGTGACTCATTCAGGTCGTCGAGTATGGACTATGCTCGGCAAGGGTCCGGAGTGACCAGGATTCGGCCTAGGACTTAGGCCCTCTATTATTGATTATTGTCTCAGGTCGTTGAGTATGGACTATGCTCAACAAGGGTCCGGAGCGACCAGGATTCGGCTTAGGACTTAAGCCATGGCATTACTTACGTCCAGGGACACTGGACCACGGTCGTCGAGTATGGACTATGCTCGGCAAGGGTCCGGAGTGACCAGGATTCGGCTTAGGACTTAAGCCATGGCATTACTTACGTCCAGGGACACTGAACCACGGTCGTCAGGTGTGGATTGCGTTTGGCAAGAACCCGGAGAGGTTAGCTCAACGTCCAGGGACACTGGACCACGGTCGTCAGGTGTGGATTGCGCTTGGCAAGAGCCCAGAAAGGTTACGGATTTGGATATCGACCCGGAGAGGTCTTGGATTTGGTTGTTGGACAAGGATGGACTGAAAACTCGGTCATCGAGTTTGAATGGACATGGAATTGGCTATGGACTTCGGATATTGGATTCGGAACTATTCAAAACACGCCTCATTACCACAAGGCATGTTTTGGGGGGCAAATGTTATCCCACCTTTTGGTCAAGGCTGGAATATCAACAAATTGGCAAGGAACGATGGATGTCAGGATCGGGAATCAATTAGAAACAAGGATGTAATGGACGTTGTCAAAATTCGTTCGGGTTCCGATCGGGACGGAATCGATTGGAAATGACGATCAATGCTAGAAGAGGCTACGTTTCAATTTTCAGAACAATCGGAGTTCGTATGCACAAGATATGAATGGTTTGAAATGCATAAGGATAAGTTCGAATCGATACATTTCGTATCCATGGATATTGGTTCGAATCGATGATGTTCGCATCGGTCGTGTTCTGGTTCGACTCGATGACTTCGTATCGATTGGATAGGAAGGCTAGGTGAATTTCGACTCGATGGCAACACACCCAGGTAGTTAAAACAAGCATACGGAGATTTGTTCGAATCGATACCGTTCGTATCGATCGACATGGACTTGGATTAATGGTTTCGTATCGATCGATATTGGGTCGAATTGATGTTGTTCGCATCGGTCTGGATGGAGTCATGCAATGGCTCTTCGTATCGATACACTTCGTATTGATGGGAAGGATACGAACGAAGCAGATTGTATGGACACGAGGCAATGGTTTCGAAGCACACTATGGCTATAGATGGATTTGGATTGGGCACGAGGTATGGATGCGAGCGCGTATCCAGAAAAGAAGCGTTCAACACGGCGAGGAAGGTGGATCAACCCAAGAATTTCGCAACACGTCATCGCACAGGCATGCACTCTGATCGATTCGAAGAGATCGATTCGAACCAATCGATTCGAACCAGAGTGCCTGCTGAAATACTACAACTCGTATCGGTCATATCTTGAGATCTATACGTCCAAATTCAATGAAATTTTCACAGATGCTTACATACACATTGAAGAATGTTCTCACCAAATTTCAGCTCGATTGGACGATTTCTTGATCGATTCGAACATAGCTTCGAATCGATCCCAAAGTGGGCCCGGATTTCCAGAAAGCGGGCATGTGGGCCCCCTGACGTACTGGAACTGGTCTCCCTTCAGTTTAGGCGAAATATCTGCCTCCTACACCTATAAATAGAGCCCCTGGTCATTCAGAAAAGGGGTCGGACAATTTTGAGAGCTAAAGAGCGCCCGGACTCTGCCAGATTTACTCCAGATCACCATTGCTGCCTTAGATTCAGATTATAATCATAAAATCCGTTGTACTACGCGATAGGAAATTGTAATCTTCAAGCATCGATCAATAAAAGATAAAAAATTTGGAGTGGACGTAGGCCGGAGATAGCCGAACCACTATAAATCTCGGGTTTTTGTTCATTATTTCTGGATTGCTGTTTGTTGTTTGTTTAGATCTGAGATTTGTGTTTGAATATTGCACTGGTGCTTTCACAACATTCGGGGTTTGTGACCATTTTTGGCGCGAACACTTGAAAACTATTTCTATAATAAGAGTTTCTTTCTGAAAAATACTTTTAATTTGAAGATATGTTACCTTTTAAAAATACTTTACTTTTAAAACAAGTTTTTAGGAATCCTATAACCTTAGGCTCTGATACCAAATGAAATACCCCACACTCCTTAGTATTCCCAAAAAGGGCACACCAAAGGATGTGGTGCGTTATAGGTTTAGCTAATGCATCACAGAGACTAAGATTCACAAGACAAATAAGTAAAAACAGCGGAAATATTTAAATAATAACTTATCATTCAAAATTAAACTTCATCTCAAAATAAGTCATAAAAACATAACATGTCTCAAAAACTCAAAATCTCTCATGTCTTATGAAAATACATCTCAGTCTCACATAATCAGAGTAAAAGTAACAATAATAATAATCTCTCTCACAAGTGCCAGTCCATCATAAACCAAATGAAAAAGATGAAAAGTAGAAGAATTCATCTGAAATGAGAAAACTCTGAGAATGAATCTCCAAGCAACCTGAATCAACTATCCTCAACTCTGCCGGCCTATTGGGGGAAAAAGGAAAGATATAGGAGTGGGTCGGACAATAAGTCTGGAGACTAGAAGTAATTACTAGCATTTCTAAGCAAGATAAAGATAATAGACTGTTATCCCACCTTTTGGCAAAGCCGAGATATCAAGAAATTAACTGAAAATCAATAATTGTTCATCCTAAATATCGATAATACATCGCAGGTTTACTATGGATATCAAAGAATTTTGTTCGAGTTCGGATCGAGCTACAATTGACAAGGCAAGACAAGCAAAGCCACAAAAGCCAACGTTTCAAATTTCAAGTCAATCGGAGTTCGTATGATCGAGATATGATCGATGCGAGTTAAGGAAAGCACGATGTTCGTATCGATCACTGATCCATGATCGAGTCAATCCGTTCGAATCCATCCATGACCACGCTGTTCGAATCCATCTTGTTCGTATCGATCCAACGAAGCCTTATTCGTATCCATCAAATTACGTGCTTCGTATCGAGCAAATGCGCTCTGGTTCGTATCCATCGAATTTCACCAACAGGAAACGTTTCGTATCGATCCCCATCTTATCGTGTTTCGTATCGGTTGGCCTATTAGAACGATCGATGCGAAGCATGACGTGCGAGGCGATCAATACGAAGCACCTTTGAATTATCGATATGAACAGAGCCACGACCGATCGATGCGAATAGTGTATCATGCTCTTATAAGTGATCGATACGAATTATGCCATAGCGATCCATGCGAACAAGTTACTACCAATCGATACGAACAAGGCCTATGCACAAGGAAGACTCGATCATTCGGCACAAAAGGTGGAGCGATCCAAGAATCTCGCGCCATGACACCATACGCACACGTGCTCGAGATCGAGTCGAATAGAACAATACGAATGTATCGATTGGAAAAGGACAGTCCACTGAAAACTCGAATTTGCATCGATCATATCTCACAAACCATAGGTCCAAATGCTATGAAATTTTCACAGGAGCCTACGCACAAGCTAAAGAATGATCATGCCAAATTTCAACTCCATTGGACAAAATCTTGATCGATACGAATTACGTTCGTATCGATCACGGATCTAGTCGAAATTGCATGGGATCGATCTGTGGGCCCGCTCATGTGCCCAAAGAGGTCTCCCAAAGATTGAGCCAGATATTTGCATAGAGCGCCTATAAATAGCATGTCAGAGCCTACAGAAAAAGGGAACTTGGGGCTATCCAACGTCCAGACTCTGCCGAAATCACCTTTGCATTACTAAGCTATTGTTGTACTCAAATTTCTTCATTGTAATCCGTTGTAATCTACTGTAAACAGCAAGGAAAGTCAATAAAAGACTAACTTTTGGAGTGGACGTAGGCCGGAGATAGCCAAACCACTATAAATCTTGTGTCTTTGTCTATTTCTTTCCGTTTTAAGTTGATTATTCTTCATTTTTTATCCACTACATTACTTAGATCTACGATTGGCGATCATTTATTGTTGATCCATGTTCATACACTGGTGCTTTCACGACATTTGGGGTTTGTGACCATCTTTGGCGCAAACATAGACTAAGCAATAGTTCTAGCTTGAAAGGAAAATACATAAAAGATAAAATTCGGATAAAATACTGTTTCTGATTCTGTTTGACTATTTGCTTTGATTTTTTGATTTTTTGCACTTGTCTTAAACTACTGTGATTAGGCTGAAATCCTAATCCTATCCCAATTGCTAACTTGATTAGGCTAAAATCCTAATCCTACCCATTGAGCGGCCTTTCCTATCTTTGTTGTGCCACTGTGAACCAATCCTGTTGGTCACAGCAAAAGACACCTCCTTAGCGCTTAGGACGCAGTAGCGAATTATTTACCCTAATCGATGCCGCATGCTAGGTCATCGCCGGTACACACTAACCGTCGCCTCCTATTTGACCCTTTATTTACCCTAATCAGCATAAGCGTGCCCAGCCTCTCCCACGTGTGAGACCATTAGTCTTCGACCTGAAAGGGAATGCTGCTGGTACTGGTCCTAACAAACAAATCTTCTTAACTTTGCGCCCTTTGCCCAAATCCCCAAATTTGAGCCTCTATCTATTGGCCGCTTATTTACCCTAATCAGCATAAGCGTGTCCCAGCCTCACCAACTTGATTAGGACAAAATCCTAATCCTACCCATTGATCGGCCTTTCCTATCCTTGTTGTGCCACTTGAACCAATCCTATTGGTCACAGCAAAAGACACCTCTTTAGCGCTTAGGACGCAGTAGCGAATTATTTACCCTAATCGATGCCGCACGCTCGGTCATCGCCGGCACACACTAACTGTCGCCCTCTATTTGACCCTTTATTTACCCTAATCAACATAAGTGTGCCCAGCCTCACCCACGTGTGAGACCATCAGTCCTCGACCTGAAAGGGAATGCTGTTGGGTCCTGGTCCTAACAAACAAATCTTCTAACTTTGCACCCCTTGCCCAAATCCCCATATTTGAGCCTCTATCTATTGACCACTTATTTACCCTAATTAGCATAAGCGTGTCCTAGCCTCACCTACGTGTGAAACCATCAGTTCTAGACCTGAAAGGGAATGCTGCTGGTATGGGCCCTACTTCTATATTTTCTTATTAACTTAATCCAAGATCTAAGTTTTAAAGTAAGCGTCTTCTGCTATCTCTTCTTTCTAATTATAACCTACGTGTTATAATTGTTCATGTAACTGTTACTCTTCTATTTTCTCTTTTTAGTTATAACCACTTGTTTTAATTATGCTTGCAAATATCTTAAATTTTCCTATTTTAGTCCATCTCTATTTTATTTCAGTTTTTATCATTTTATTTTTTATTTATGTAAATTTAGTGTTATTCTATTTTAATCCATATTTGTGAATTCTTCTCTTTTTAATATTTTATTCGTGTCAAAAAGGATTATATCTCTATAAAAAAACTAACATTTACAGGTTAAATTCCAACTTAAAATAGATATAAATAATTGCAATTAACTGAATAAAAATAGACTGAAAAGAACTTCTAAAATTTACTTAAAAATTGACTGTAAATAAACTTACATAAAAACTGTCTCAAAATTGTAGAAAAACTACAACTATTGAGAACCCTATTATTTTAAATTGCTTACAAATCTAAAATAATTACAAAACACTCACTTGTGGTCCTTAGCTCTAGTCCAGGGCCTTCTTGGATCCACTTCTAGGGCGTAGAATATTTTTATCAAAAATATTTCCTCCCTAGAAAAATTTTCAGTATAGGGTTCAGCCTCAGGCAATGAACCTAATTGGGAGAAAATCTAAATAAGAAAAATAGCTAGGCTTAGGGTTCTATTTATAATATGGCTTAAGGATCTCAGGCCGTTGGATTTGAAGATTAAATCTAGTGCAACCACATCATAGGCTCACTAGGAACCATCGGATGCAAGCACAAACGCAGAGGATTTCACGAAAATCGGATTATAGGGTCTTCGGCTCGTACCTTGACGAAATAGCGTCCAGGCTAAATGGCGGGTCGACCTATGTATATTGGGGGTCGACCTATGCCTATTTATTATTTTTTTTCTTTCCGTTTTTGTTTATTAAATTCTGATTTCTGGATTCTCTCGTAACTTCTTCATACTAGCTCGGATTTCGACAAGTTATATATGAAAATTGATTAGAAAATCACCACGGACCCAATGGCGCAACTCCCGTAGCTCGATTCTGACAATTTCAAAAACTTATTTTATTGTTTAATTAATTCATTAATTAATTATTATAGCTCAAATTTTGGGTTGTTACAGAGATAGCAAGCAAGAGGAAGGATGTAGGTGCATCAAGGAAGGAAGCTGCAAACACTAGAGCTTGAGTTCCATGTGCAAGAACGATCGTTACCAATCAATCCCAATGACTCAGTATCGATCATTCTAATATGGTGGATTTGAATGACTCCGAGGAGGATTTACAAGATGTTGACACTGGAGAAAGGCAAGCTATTGGTGCTTAGACTATTAGTACTTGGACATGTGATGTTCAGATGAACGCATCAAAACCATCTAGGAGGGAACGTAATCCGACGAGGCATCGATAAAGAGGGTTAGGGCGAATAGTTTTCCCAGAGATAGAGGAACCTAGATCTTAACCAAGAATGTTTGCAGAGTCAAATACTTAAGGGTATTTCTAACTATCATTGTCCGACCATCCAAAGCAGCAAGGAGTACAACGTTGATATGGTTAAGAGATTTTGAATGAAAGTCAGCATATGCATAATGATGAGTGGGGTTCATCACCGAGTCAAACCCCATTCATTGAAAACATCTTAGAAGAAAGGTATTCAAAGAAGTTTGTGATGCTGACTATGTCATCCTACAACGGAACAACTGATTTAAGGCAGCATCTGTTGAAGTACCGATGTGATAACCCACACTCCCAAGCACACTGATTCAAAGCCTAAATGGCTCCCAAACTCACATCGTGCTAAGAAGTATGAATCATCGGGTTTTAAAACATTGCATGGTATAGAGATAATTTTAAATTTGATACAATCCACATTTTCATATCTCGCAGCAGAAACATGGAGTAGAAAACTGGGTGACAAGAGTTATATTACTTACAGTTATTCTCTATGTACTTTGTATTATATTATATTATTAGTTAAACAATATGTTATTATTTGGGAACCTTATTATGTCAGTTGTTGTATGAACTATGTTATGCGAAGACTATTATTTATTCACTTATTTTTTGTATTTAAACTTATCACAACGGATGACATATAGACAGTGCTTATGTAACAGACAGTGTCAGATGTTGGTGCTTTCTAATATTCCTGGATGGAGTGGAGACGATACGGTTCACTCGGTTCGCGCTGAGGTTTATATCAATATTGATCAGCTAGTAAATAAGTTTATATAGTAGTTCCAAGCCCACACTGTGCCATCGAAAGATTTAATGTCGATATCGAACATGCATAGAGTTACGAAAAGGCTCTAAAGAACTTTTTAAAAAGACTTAATGTTGGGGTTACTGAGGTGAGAAACCCTAAGGAGTATACTAGATTGATGGCACCGACCAATGGGGTTCACCTGGGAACAGATTTAGGTAGGTGGCTTAAAAGAAAGCAACCATCTACCATGGAAGAGTTTTACAGAAAGCATCCTAATTTATGCTCTTGGAAGGGGCAGATTTAGTTGTTGGTTGGTTGTTGTCAATCAACAGGGACCAAGTAGTGTTATTCAGAGCAACGTTGGTATCAAACAGAGTGGTGGTAGTGCTGGAAACATTGTAGTGAATGTTGTAAACAACAACAGCAAGTGGGAGAACCAAGGCGCTAGTGGTAAGAGGCAGGACACTAAGAAGTGCACAAGATATACATTGCCATGAGATTATACTTCATTAAATGATATAATTGAAAACATTTTCCTTGCCATGCAAGGTACTCAACACTACAAGAATCCATCTCCGAGGGAGGCAACTGAGGAAAAGAGGCATTCAAGGAAATATTGCCGCTTCTATGAGACTGATATACACAATACGAATGACTATAAACGTCTAAAAGAGGTCATTGAAGATTTGGTACAAAAGAAAATGCTACAGTAGTAGTAAGAACCCCTAAGTTGGCAGGAAGACGAGCAATAGACCCCAAGGGCAGCTTGCCTAAGGGAATTAGGCTGGATCCAGTGGAGAGGGACCATGACAGCATGCTAGAGGAATGGTGATCAATATGTCTCTAGTGGTCATCATCCTCAAGAAAAAAGCTGGAATGAGATTGAGTACCATGCCAGCTCGTTAAGGCATGTATCTTAGGAAACATGTTTTGTTATAGAGGATGAGACCCCACGGTGATTACAGTAGCAATTGGACCAGCTATAATTCATCGAACCCTTATTGACTTTGGGAGTTCGGTGAACATCTTGTATAAAACAAACCTTTGAAAAAATGCACTTTGATGAGAAGGATCTGACGCCTTTTAAATCCCATATTCAAGAGTTTACCAAAGAGGCTATGGAATCAATTGGTTGCATAGAATTGTTAGTGGAATTAGTATAAGGTGATCGCAAGGTTGTGCAAATATGGATGTTTGTCATTATAGACGGATTTTCAACATATAATGCTTTTCTGGGCTAACCGACCCTTGCTAGTTTTTGGATTGTAATTGCTCAATGATGTCTGATATTTTCAACTGTGAATGTAATAGGGGCGATCCAAGGTGACCAGAGCATAGGTCGAGAGTGCTATATTAATGAGCTTAGAAAGGCCAATCAACGTGAGAAAGGGTAAGAGGATGCGAGGACAGCGACGACAGAGTTGATGATCAACATCTCGATCGATGATGATGGTCCCACATGGATTCTCAAGATCAGATCTCAATTTGGCCTGAAAATGAGAAAGGAGTTGGTAGGGTTTCTCTGAGAAAACATGGACGTGTTTTCTTGGATACATTCTGATATGTATGGAATTTCATCGAAGATAGCATGTCATGCATTGAATGTGGACCTAGATGCCCTTATGTGAAGCAAAAGAGGCACAATATGGAACTAGAGCAATCCACTACGTTTAAAAAAGAAGAGGATAAGCTGAAGGCAAATGGCTTCATTCGCGATGCATTATATCCAAAGTGGGTATCAAATCATGTGTTGGTTAAGAAAGTGAATGGAAAATGGCGGACATGCGTTGACTATTCGAACTTTAATAAAGCATGCTCGAAAGACTACTTTCCTTCGACAAGGATAGACCAACTTGTTGATGGAACAATCAGACATGAACTGTTATCCTTTATGGTTGCGTACTCCTATTACAATTAATAGCGATGCACATCCCAGATCAAGAGCTTACGAGTTTCACCATCGATTTAGGGTTGTATTATTACCGAGCCATGCCATTTATTTTAAAGAATGATAGAGCTACTTACTAATGACTGGTGAACAAAATACTTACAGATCGGATTGGATGGACTATGGAGGTCTATATGGATGATATGTTTGTGAAGACATATCGGTCGATGAGTAATATGGGTAATCTCTCAGAGATGTTCGATGTAATTCGAAAATATGGAATGAAGCTTAATCCACTAAAGTGTTCTTTCAAAGTCACATCAGGCAAATTTTTGAGTTTTATTGTAAATAAAAGGGGTATTGAAGCTATCCCGAATAGGTAAAGCATTATTTCCCCCAAAGACGAGGAGGGAGATAAAGAGCTTGAACGGGAAAGTCGTTGCACTTGGTCAATTCATTTTGAAAGCGATGGAAAAATGCATACCATTCTTTGATGCCCTTGAAGGGAAAGGAAAGTTTGTCTAGACGAAAGAATGCTGGGATGCTTTCCATAAAATGTTAGACTATATGGAGAGTCCACCAATTTTTTCAAAGCCTTTAGAAGAAGAGGAGCTATTCATTTACCTAGTAGTGTCTACTCATGCTCTAAGTGAAGCCTTGGTACGTGAGGAGTCCAGAATCCAAAGGCTGGTGTATTATATTAGAAAACAGTTTAATAGAGCAGAAAAGAATTATCTGAAGCTAGAGAAACTGGCCTACTGTTTATTGATTGCTATGAGGAAGTTGAGGTCATACTTCCATGCTCACCCAATAAAAGTGCTAACTGATAAGCCATTGAGGCAAGTGCTACATCGACCTAAGACTTCGGGGAGACTGATAATGTGGAATATTGAGCTAAGTCGGTATGACATATCTTACCATCCTAGAAAGTTAATTCGAGGACAAGCATTGGCATATTTCATACTGAGTTTGCTGTCCAGGATGGATACATGGAAGAAGATTTGGTCTAATTATCTCAATAGAAATTGTATATAAACGGAGCCTTCAATGAACATGATGTTGGGGTAGAAGTGATTCTTGTAATATCGAAGGGACAAAGGATATGCTACGCTATAAGACTAGAGTTCCAATTAATAAACTATGAAGCTGAGTATGAAGCATTGATTGCATGACTCAATACAATAAGGGAACTAAGGGCCAAGACATTGAGCATTTTCAACAACTCTTAGTCGGTGTTCTGCTAAGTAAAGAAGGAGTATTAGGCTAAGGGAGCAAGATTTTCCCCTTAAATGACAAAAGTTTTGGAATTACTGAATGATATCGAGCATTACATGATAACGCACATTCTTAGAGAAGAGAATATGAGAATATGAAAGCTGATTTATTGGCTAAGCAACTCTTGAGAATGGTTCAAGTAGGTTTTGTCGGCTCCATGCATGGATGAGATGAATGGTGATTGGGTCTTGGAGGCTGAAGAGGAAAGAGAGTTGTATATGACTGCAATAAAGGGATATTTGCTAAAGGGAACTCTCCCGAACAAAAGGAATGAATGGAGGAAACTTCTTCATAAAGTACCGCTATTCATTGTGTAAGAAGGAAAGCTATATAGGAGATGATTCTTAACCCCCTTTTTGTGGTGTGTTAGCAAAGACAAAGCTAAGGAAATCTATGTGGATGTGCACGAAGGAAGTCGTGGTGACCACTCTACGGGGCAGATGCTAAGAAAGAAAGTTTTTCACTAAAGATACTTTTGGCCAATGGTCGACCGAGATACAGTTGATTATAATACAAGATGTGACAAATTTTAGAGGTTTGCAATGATACCAAGAGACTCCTCTACCGAGCTTACAAAAATGGTTATCCCATAGCCATTTATGGCATGGAGAATAGATATTATCGGTGCACTACCAATGTCGAGAGATGGTGCAAAATTGCAACAGTGGTTATGTATTACTTCATAAAATGGGCTGAAGCAGGACTGTTGGCAATGAATACATTAAAAAAAAGTAATCAAATTTATAGTAAATAATTTTTTTTGTAGATTTGGAATTCCATAGAAGATAATGGCTGATAACGAAACTCGGTTCGAGAGTATCAAGTTCAAGGAGTTTTGCGATAGGTACCGAATTGAGAAGAGTTTCTTGGCAGTAATACAGCGACAAGCGAATGAACATGTAAAGGCAGTGAGCAATCAAACCATTACTAAGTAGGGACTGATGAGAGCTAAGAGAAACTGGGTGGATGAGTTACCACTAACATCATAGGCTTATTGGACAACCCACAAGTCCATGACTGGTCAGACTCCATTTATTCTGGCCTACGGAACTAAGGTCATGATACCAATTAAGGCGAAAGTCCCTTCTCATCGAAGATTGGACTATGATCCCAAGATGAATGAGGAACTCTTGCCTAAGTCCTTTGACTTGGTTGAAGAGAAATAGGAAGAGGCTGATCTGAGGGCAGCTGCTCACCAGATAATAGTAGTAAAGTAGTTCGACGTTAAGTTTAGAAATTGTAACTTTAATATAGATGATCTCATTTTGAAATGGGTTTTCCAGGGTATGGAGTCACTTGGTCCGAATTGGGAAGATCCCTATGTGATTGCACAGAAGCTTAGAGATGGAATTTTCAAGTTATCTATTATTGATGGGATCTCAATTTTGCGGGCGCGGAATAGCGAGCACTTATAGTACTGTTTCACTTGACTTCGGTTTTGTAATAAGAACATCCTATCGATCGGGATTTGATGCAACAAGGCAACTATTACTATTTCTTTTGTTCATGAAAAAAGTTGGTCTTTAGAATCAATGGAAATGCATCCTTAAAACATGACTTTATGCTGCGAGATCAGGGGCAAAGTCAAACATTATGTGTTTTGAAAACCAAATGTCTAGGTACCTAAAGATAGGTAGCGATGAACTCCTTTGATTCATTATTGGGTTGCTGGAGTATTATTATACTAGGGTTGATCGAATAATTTTCCCATACATATTTAATCTTTGGCCAACACCCGGAGATAGGTAAGGTCAAAGGTTGATGCCGAAAATGATTTCTGGAGAGAGGAATCGATGCGGAATTTGGACTTTTGCAGGTACACTATTGAAGTATATTGGCATTCACCATGAACATGTGAGCCATATAGTTGTGATCGCATTGATAAGGCGACCCTGTTTATGACCAAATGTGACATGTTCTGTCAATGATAAAGTAGGTCGGTCGATGCGAGGTAGTTTCATTTGGCCTAGTAAGATATGTTCGATATATAATAATAAAACCAAATAATCACAATGACATCGGCCAACAACATAAATTTATTTATATATATGAAGTCACAGTAAATAAAAGCATTTATGAACTATAAACACGGGCAAGTATATAGGTAAGAAGGCAAAAGATATTGTAATGTAGGTAAGACAAAGATTAAACTAAAACATTCTTTTATTTACATGTTTCATTATAAAGTTGCAGGCCCGCTCCGGCTCAGTGATGGCCTATATACAAGTCAGAAAAACACAAAAGGACAAAACGAACTATCCTCACTAACGCTTCCCCTTCTTTGAGGAAGATGGTTTTCTCTTTAAAGAGTCAACATCCCATTGAGATGCAAGGCAACCTTCAGGATCCTCTTCCCAATTGTAATTTCTCCCTAAGTCAGTATGAGTTCTGTGAGTCTTAGTAGAAATATCAACATCAAGGAGAGTAGAGATTGGAATGACTAAAGGGGGAACCAGCAAGAATATATAAAGGCGAGATGGAATGTTCCCCAAGTGCTTTTCCTTTATAATGTCCTTTAACCTGTGCAGGCCAATAGCCTTCTTGGTGGACGACCCAACTTCAGAACTCTTAACATCGGTAATAACCACATCCTCGTCGCCCATTGAAAATTCAGGATTGTACATACCTTCTTTGCTTGAATTGATAACCTTTTCCACATCGGGCCCCAGAGCAGACTCGGTAGAAGAGGTTGGAACAAAATGTGGCATAGAGATGATGATGAACTCGGCGATAAAAGGTTGAGGGGTTGGCCAAAGATTGCATCTAACAAAGAAGTTATAGGGGACTGACCTAAAAGTTGACCAAGAGAAAAGATTAGAAATGTCTGCATACGACATTCAAAGTCACTCGAACGTAAGGGAGACCAATGATATACCTTCGGGGGAAGATGTTAGAATCTAGGAAGGATTCTTGGTTTGCCCTCCTCAATGATGAGAGACAAAGTTGAGTATTTAGGATGGATTAATGGTGGCACAAAGTTGGAATACTTAGGGTTGTATTCCCAAGAAGTCGAGGCTAGCCCTAATGTTGTTGATGTTATTGCTACAGTTACCATTTTCGAAGTTGGAATGGCAAGATCGGACGTGAATGACCTAGGTGTAGGGAATATGACAGCCTTAGAGCTGGCCATTGTCAAAGTAACATTTTTTACTTGGGATTATTGTGAGGTTGAAATAGTGCTTTCTACCAAATCCTCAGAGCCGAATTCGAAAAGAACCCTAATAGTTACCTAGGGGGAAGTTAAGGCTTCATGGGCCCACTCAGCCAAACCTTTAGGAAGTGCCTCAAGATCTTCCTCATCAAGAAGGTTGGCCTTAATCTCTTCTTTGTCCACTTCTTAGACATGCTCTCTTATCTAAGGATTTCATCCCAAGCCAAGGCCAGGGCTTTGGGTTACTTGTCATCGAGCCACTTAAAGTTCTCAGATTTGATTAGGTTTACATAAAACCATACCAAGGTGGCTTCGATTGTCTCATGGAGTTCCTCTTCTTTTTTCTTGGCCTTAATTACTCAAGTCTCCATGGTTTTCTTCTCCTTGTTAATGTTGATGACTTTGTTCATGTACTCTTCGGCCAAGATGAGAACATCATATTTTTCTTTTTTCTCCTTAGCCACTTCGACCTTAATTTTAGTGATCATGAAAGCCTGTGTATTAATATTATTTGGAGCACTACATTTTCCTTTGCTAGCTCATCACTTTTATGGTAAGCGTTCTAAAGTTATTCATCCAAGAGCTTGTATTTAGCCTCAAAGGCTTTTTACTCATTTTAATGCTTCCCCTTGACGTCTTCCACTATCTACTTCAATTGACCTAATTCTTTAGAATAGAAGTTGCAGATTCTTTGATGATCTTTAATCTCACTTTCATACTTTTGGATGATCAGCTGATTAGCCTTGTATGTATTAGACATAGCATGGGAGAGCCTCTTCCAGATCTAATATTGCTCAAAGATGTCATGCACAACTGCCTCAGTATGGGTCTCCACATCTCACGGGACGTTCTTTAAATGGTAGTCAAATTTGACCCAGTAGAAACAACCCAGGAAATTCTATTGCATTTCAGTTAGGGCAGGTCTTGTGGAATATGCATGTATATGTTTTTTTGTTTGATGATAATAAACATACATACATTCATTTAAAATGTATTTGATATTGTACTATGTTATTTTTCACAGATAAAATAAATATTTGCTGAATAAAATATATATCACAGAATTGGAATTCAAACGAATATTTTATTCAAACAATATTTATTACAATTTTGATAGTACAATTTCAAGCTCTCACTATAACTATACAATTTCAGTCACAATACAATTACATCACAATTTCATAGTTACATCAGTTCCTCACTACATATCACTCACACTCGTATTTATCTTCAACTTCATTCCAATGTGAATCCAGCATCTGAGCAATCTGCAAAAATATACATTGACGCATTAAAATTGAAAATAAAATGTTTTTGCAGTATAAAACAAAATATGGATTTTGAAAATAATATTTGCCTCAGTTATTTG
Organism: Allium fistulosum; assembly: GCA_030737815.1. Classification (NCBI taxonomy): domain Eukaryota; kingdom Viridiplantae; phylum Streptophyta; class Magnoliopsida; order Asparagales; family Amaryllidaceae; genus Allium; species Allium fistulosum. Next base: position 1,263,816,210 of record CM060901.1, on the reverse strand, counting down.
GATTGTTCGTCATCATATTTGAATTCATCATACACGAATTGCTTGTGACATGCACAGTGTATCACTGTACATGCCACAAGGCCGTGCACACCAAAATGTACACTTGATAATGTTACAGGGACAGGTGAGCACAGGTCAAACCCAAACCAAAAATTGGGTTCAACTCAAGTGCAACACAAATAGAGTCATAACACGTGCACAAGGTCAAACCCGAGCGTTTAAGCTGGATTCAACACAGGGCAATAGAGGTCAAGTCACTACTATCATGACTCAACTCAATACAACTGAATAAACAATGCATACACCAGAGATGCAACTCAACCAAGAATACCAGAAGTACAAAGTGTCGACCAAGCAAATCAACAAACAACTCAGAGGCCAGAGGAATCAATATGGCAACAAGGCAACATGAAGTCTGCAACTTAACTACAACAAACTACAGGGATGATATGCAACACAAGTCAGAGACATGGCACATTGGAATAAGTAGTACAATGAAGTGGTGAATACATGTACACAGCAGCAACATCAATGCAAATGAATACAAGCCAGAAGCTCAAGTCAATGCACAACAACCAAATTCTCAAGATTCGAGTACAAGCAACTTACAAAAGTATTCATATGAAACTGGACTTCAACAAGACCCCATGCAACTCTACGATTTAAAGCATGCAAAATACAGGAAAAACAAAGTAATGCAAAACAGTTCAACAAGCTACATGAAGAACAAACAGGGTCAAAATGATGCACCAGTGATACCAGTGTCAGAAAATCAGAGGCAACTGGCAATAAATAATACAATCAAATCCAGACACAGTGAAACCAAATCAATGGAACTAGACTCAAGCTCAAATGAAACAAATATACAAAGGCCAGAGTACAGAAGTTCAAGTCCAGTTCCAACAAAGATATAGCATCACTGCAACAAAGACTATGGCACCGGCACATGCACAACATCACAATCAAGTGCACCATTAAACCAACAAACCAGAATCAAGAAATGCATATGTACAGCAATTACAAAAATAAGGTAACAAATTAGAAATATCAAAGTCGAAGCTAGAAATATCATCACCGAAGACAACAGGGTCTGGACAACATGGAAGCAAAGATTTACTCGAAATTAGTATATCGTCATCATGGAAACAGATGGTACAGTGCAAACAACAAAAGTGCAAAGATGAATGCATATATGGATGCAAACATTAGTATGAAGCTAAGAATGAACAAATGACCGAAGTCAGGTGATGTTAAATGATCAAGTCGAAACAGTTTCAAAGTAATGATATATAGACAAGTTCAAAATGATCGAAGCCGTGAGTAGAACAAGTAAAGCATGAAATTCGTGGAGGAATAAAATCAAAGCCATGGTCAACACGAAATTAAAGTCAAAACCGTGTGAATCAAGTCAAGGAAATTCGAATGTACAAATCAAAGCTGGAAAATCATGCAATCAGAAATGGTCGAAGTCAACAGCAAAACAACACCGTGGTCATCACGAAATTGAATCAAAGCCATGTCAACCAAGCTTCATCAAATATACGAATATATACGCAATATGAAAAAGTCAGAAATCATCTATAACATTCAATCAATATCACACGGTCAAGCATGAATCATCAGACGAGTTCGAATATGAAATACGAACGAAAATATAGGAACGAGAATCCTATATAAACCCTAAATCATCACTGGCAAACATCATCGAGTTCAAGTATTCAATCCAGTAAACTAAAGGCATAAAATTACATACCTAAGTCAGAGACGAATTCGATCAACAAGGAGAAGCCGAAGCCAAGCTACGAAGAAACAATCGATCGACAAAAGCAACGAAGTTCGAGATCATCTTTCGATCGAGAATATAGAGTCGGCAGCCTCAATTTCACAACCCTAATTCTGTTCAAAGAGGAAACGAACGAGAGCCAAAGCCCTAACTCCAGAAAGAGGAACGAACGAAAGAGAAGCCACCATTATCACAAGCAAAGAAACAGGCTAAAGAAAAAAGGGGGCCGGCCTTAATAATTTGGTCAAGGCTTTTGTTTTAATTTTTTGGGCCTGGTTTAGTTGTTTAATTAATTATATAAGGCTCTATTTTAAATTAGGGTTTTTCGAGTTATTCTTGTTTTTTATTTTCTGTATTTTTCAAAACAAATCTGGGTAAATCACCACCTAGGGTTTAGGTAGTGTCAGATTGTCTAGTTAGAATTAGTTCAGTGAGCAGGGTTTGCGAGTTTGCAAAACTCTATAGGCGGTAGCAGGGTGTGCGAGTCTGTTAGAGTGTTTGTAAGCGGGATACTGTTTAATTCTAATAGAAATCTGGGAATGCAGCAGTAGGCAAGGGTTGCTGAAGCTGGGTAAATTTTGTGTGTGATTTACTTTTCAGCATATTTACTTCTCTGCAGTTTGTTTTTGTGTTTAATTCGAGAAAATTTGCTATAACCCTATTCACCCCCCCTCTAGGGTTAATCTAGATCCTACAAGTGGTATCAGAGCCCAGTATTTTTCTTTAACTCTAGAGTCATGAATTCATCAAATAATGCTTTTTCTGAGGGGCAATCTATTGCTAGGCCACCAATGTTTAATAGGAATGATTATGCTTACTGGAAAGTTAGGATGAGTATTTATCTTAGTTCTGTTCATTATGATGTTTGGGACATTATTGAAACTGGCTATAAAGCTCCCACTATAACTGTTGGTGATACTGAGATTCCTAAACCTAAGGATAGATGGGATGCTAACGATAAGAAATTAAAAACTACAAATGCTAAAGCCATAAATGCTTTGATCTGTGCTCTTGATAAGAATGAATTTAATAGAATTTCTCATTGTACAACTGCGCAGGAAATTTGGCATACCTTGGAGGTGACACATGAAGGAAATTCTCAAGTCAAGGAGTCTCGTCTAGCCCTATTCAGCAATGAATATGAGAATTTTGTGATGGACAAAGGCGAGAGCATAAAGGACATGTTTGGACGCTTTTCAAATTTGTTGTACAATGCTAGAGCGCTTGGGAAGGTATTCACTGAGGTAGAGCTTGTGAGGAAGGTGCTACGAGTCTTACCAATGAACTTTGAGGCAAAAGTGACGGCAATACAAGAATCGAAAGATCTGAGTAAACTAAGCATGGAGGAGTTGATCGGCAACTTGATGACATATGAGCTTGAGCTAAAAACAAAGGAGGAACGCAACAACTCCGAATCAAAGAAGAAGACGATTGCCTTAAAGAACAAAGAAGAGAGCGATGAAGAAGAAGAAGATCCAATTGAAGAGCTTGCAATGGCTGTCAATAATCTTAGAAAATGGTCAAGATTCGGGCCACGCAAGAAGAAAACAAATGGTAATAGGTCAAAAGATTCTGACAATTCCGATGATGAATTGACTTGCTATAACTGCAATAAGCCTGGCCACTTCAAACAAAACTGTCCACTTCTCAAAAACAACAAAGGAAAGAAAAAGAAGAAGAAGGCCTTTGCAGCAACTTGGGATGATGAAGAAGGAGGGGAAGTTTCGAATAAAAGCTCATAGGAGGCTAATTTGTGTTTTATGACAAAATCAGATTCAGAAGCAAGCTCGGAGGAATCTAGTGAGGTAAGTGACTATTCTTATAAAGAACTTGTTTTGATGTGTTGTGATCTTACTAAAATAATTGATACTCTTGATTCTAAAATTGAAAAACTGAAATCTGATAGGAGAGAACTTGTCCATGAAAATACTAGGTTAGAAACTGAACTTGAAAATATTCAAAACCTAGACTGTAAAAAATGCAAAATTTTAGATTCAGAATTATCAAAGCTTAAGAATATCTTTGAGAATCTTGAAAAAGAAAACTTGAGTCTTAAGGAAACCATTGACACTAGGAGAAAGGATTTTATAAATAGATACACCTCACTTGTGACTGAAAACACAACACTAAAAACCAAAGTCCAAAATCTTGAGAAAACTCTGAATAACTTTTCAAGAGGAGAAAAATCATTCAACATGTTATTGGGAAATCAACTTTTTGCTAACAACAGAAAAGGACTAGGTTTTGGGAAAACACAAGTTGATGATAATGCAAAAGGTAAGAGTGTCTTTGCTAGATGTGGAATAATTGGACATCGTGCTGAAATTTATAGTCATAGGAACAAGAACACAAAATTTATACAAGTTTGGGTTCCTAAGAATTCTACAAACAAATTTCATGTCTATTGGAACAAGAATAAAAGGACAAAACAAGTTTGGGTGCCAAAAGGAACATATATTAATAGTTTTGGGTCTACTCAAACATATTCATCAAATTATTCCGCCACTAACAACCATGGACCTATAAAAACAAATAGGTCACAAAAATCTTTTACCGTGTAGGTGTGGTGGCTGGCTAAGGAATAACATTAGTGTTATCTGGATTCTGGCTGTTCCAGACACACAACGGGCGACAAATCAACGTTCCTTAGCCTAGTATAAAGGTGACAGATTCACAATGGGCAAACAACGAAAGATTATCGTACAGGTAAAACAGGTAATTGTATTTATTTTCAAACGATAGATAAAATGTTAAAATCTACACCATAATCTGAATTAAATCAGCCAGTTATGTGAAATGATTGATGATGTTAATTCTATTTTTTTATTAACCAATCATCTTTAAATAGAATTACTCGAAGTAATTATGATGGTTGACAGATTCTAACTTACTTGATATGATCTTACATGACTTGCTCTTATCTGTGACTTTGATTTGTGCTTAAAAGTTGACCAACCATTTTTTTTCATTGAACTTAATCTGTTTGGTCAAATTATGATGTTGATTGATTACTGATTACTCATGCTATAAAAAGGTTTTTAAGAAATTGTTGAAATTGTTGAAACTTTATGAAATTGGTGAAACTTCAAGAAATTGTTTTGAAATAATGATGATGTTTTAATGACTGTTGATCCTACGGTTTCTAAATCTGACACTATGATATTTGTTTGATGGTTAACACGACTTCAATTCAAAGTCAAGAAAATTTCGTTTAAAAATTGTTGAAAATAATTCTGAGATAGTTTGTTGAAATTTCACAATCTGGTCTATGACATCCAACGAGTGAATATTGAGTGAAATTTAAAGTCAGATGCAGATCACACTGGTAATATAGTTGATAGAAAAATTACTAGTGGAACGTGATTATATTTCGAGACATTCATTTGCTGCATCATTTTTCAAAGAAAATATCTGCATATTTTTCTCTTGAAATAATCTCTATTTTTAGCAGAAATTTTTCTTAAAAACCCCTTCTAGAAAATAATTTCTATTGACCTTGTATCAGATTAGTTATTTAAGAAAATTTGATTTTATAACTATTTTTGAAATTGATTTTAACTGATCTGACCCCCTAATAATTATCTAAAAAGATAGATAGTGATTGAAAATAAGATGAGTGTTGATATTAATCATATATTATGACTTGAGAAATTATAATTAGAAAATTTCTTTAGAAATTTAAACAAGAGTTATAAAAACTTTTTGTTGATAAATATTCCATGATCATTTCTATTTCTATCATTTTTTCTATCAACCATCACTCATCAAAAGTCAATATAGTATGTCAATATGTGGTAGTTTAAACGGGAAATCATTTGTGCTTCAATTTTATTATATTTCTAACAATAAATAATAATATCCAAAATATTCACTCTCATTTAAAAGTCCTCACGGTTATGCATTGGGTGAATTACTTGGATTTTTGATTATGTGCTTCCATGCTCATTTAAAAGTCCTCACGGTTATGCATGTATGGAATGCAGATCAAAATTAATTGATTAAATAGACAAGTTGATTCTAATCCCATTTAAAAGTCCTCACGGTTATGCATGATTAGAAGATACTTGAATTCATTTTTTTTTGGAATACTACTAATCTCATTTAAAAGTCCTAACGGTTATGCATGGTTAGTAGATATTCAAATTCCTGATATAAATATACCACAAATAGACACAAATATATGGTTTTATTTGATGAAATCATTCATATCATTCTAAAGTGGAATATGCGTTAATTAAAGTATTTATGATTTTTGTTTGATTTTCTTAATGAAATTAATATTTATACTCGATTGAGCTTTAATATTGTATTAATGTCTATCACTATATCTCTATTTTTCTATTACTATTATTCTTTTGCTGATAACAAAAGGGGGAGAGAAAAGTTAAGATTTTGAAAATAAAGGTCAAAGATATCAAGGCTCATTTGAATTCTTTATTCTCATGCACATATGTAGGGGGAGTATTGTGTAGAAAGAGAGCATTTAAATAGGGGGAGCAAATTGAATAATCAAATACATTTAAAATAGTAAAAATCTTAAATATATGTTTGTTATCATCAAAAGGGGGAGATTGTGGAATATGCATGTATATGTTTTTTTGTTTGATGATAATAAACATATATACATTAATTTAAATGTATTTGATATTGTACTATGTTATTTTTCACAGATAAAATAAATATTTGCTGAATAAAATATATATCACAGAATTGGAATTCAAACGAATATTTTATTCAAACAATATTTATTACAATTTTGATAGTACAATTTCAAGCTCTCACTATAACTATACAATTTCAGTCACAATACAATTACATCACAATTTCATAGTTACATCAGTTCCTCACTACATATCACTCACCCTCGTATTTATCTTCAACTTCATTCCAATGTGAATCCAGCATCTGAGCAATCTGCAAAAATATACATTGATGCAGTAAAATTGAAAATAAAATGTTTTTGCAGTATAAAACAAAATATGGATTTTGAAAATAATATTTGCCTCAGTTATTTGGGTTGTTCGTCATCATATTTGAATTCATCATACACGAATTGCTTGTGACATGCACAGTGTATCACTGTACATGCCACAAGGCCGTGCACACCAAAATGTACACTTGATAATGTTACAGGGACAGGTGAGCACAGGTCAAACCCAAACAAAAAATCGGGTTCAACTCAAGTGCAACACAAATAGAGTCATAACACGTGCACAAGGTCAAACCCGAGCGTTTAAGCTGGATTCAACACAGGGCAATAGAGGTCAAGTCACTACTATCATGACTCAAATCAATACAACTGAATAAACAATGCATACACCAGAGATGCAACTCAACCAAGAATACCAGAAGTACAAAGTGTCGACCAAGCAAATCAACAAACAACTCAGAGGCCAGAGGAATCAATATGGCAACAAGGCAACATGAAGTCTGCAACTTAACTACAACAAACTACAGGGATGATATGCAACACAAGTCAGAGACATGGCACACTGGAATAAGTAGTACAATGAAGTGGTGAATACATGTACACAGCAGCAACATCACTGCAAATGAATACAAGCCAGAAGCTCAAGTCAATGCACAACAACCAAATTCTCAAGATTCGAGTACAAGCAACTTACAAAAGTATTCATATGAAACTGGACTTCAACAAGACCCCATGCAACTCTACGATTTCAAGCATGCAAAATACAGGAAAAACAAAGTATGCAAAATAGTTCAACAAGCTACATGAAGAACAAACAGGGTCAAAATGATGCACCAATGATACCAGTGTCAGAAAATCAGAGGCAACTGGCAATAAATAATACAATCAATCCAGACACAGTGAAACCAAATCAATGGAACTAGACTCAAGCTCAAATGAAACAAATATACAAAGGCCAGAGTACAGAAGTTCAAGTCCAGTTCCAACAAAGATATAGCATCACTGCAACAAAGACTATGGCACCGGCAGATGCCCAACATCACAATCAAGTGCACCATTAAACCAACAAACCAGAATCAAGAAATGCATATGTACAGCAGTTACAAAAATAAGGTAACAAATTAGAAATATCAAAGTCGAAGCTAGAAATATCATCACTGAAGACAACAGGGTCTGGACAACATGGAAGCAAAGATTTACTCGAAATTAGTATATCGTCATCATGGAAACAGATGGTACAGTGCGAACAACAAAAGTGCAAAGATGAATGCATATATGGATGCAAACATTAGTATGAAGTTAAGAATGAACAAATGACCGAAGTTAGGTGATGTTAAATGATCAAGTCGAAACAGTTTCAAAGTAATGATATACAGAAAAGTTCAAAATGATCGAAGCCGTGAGTAGAACAAGTAAATCATGAAATTCGCGGAGGAATAAAATCAAAGCCATGGTCAACACGAAATTAAAGTCAAAATCGTGTGAATCAAGTCAAGGAAATTCGAATGTACAAATCAAAGCTAGAAAATCATGCAATCAGAAATGGTCGAAGTCAACAGCAAAACAACACCGTGGTCATCACGAAATTGAATCAAAGCCGTGTCAACCAAGCTTCATCAAATATACGAATATATACGTAATATGAAAAAGTCAAAAATCATTTATAGCATTCAATCAATATCACACGGTCAAGCATGAATCATCAAACGAGTTCGAATATGAAATACGAACGAAAATATAGGAACGAGAACCCTATATAAACCCTAAATCATCACTGGCAAACATCATCGAGTTCAAGTATTCAATCCAGTAAACTAAAGGCATAAAATTACATACCTAAGTCAGAGACGAATTCGATCAACAAGGAGAAGCCGAAGCCAAGCTACGAAGAAACAATCGATCGACAAAAGCAACGAAGTTCGAGATCATCTTTCGATCGAGAATATAGAGTCGGCAGCCTCAATTTCACAAACCTAATTCTGTTCAAAGAGGAAACGAACGAGAGCCAAAGCCCTAACTCCAGAAAGAGGAACGAACGAAAGAGAAGCCACCATTATCACAAGCAAAGAAACGGGCTAAAGAAAAAAGGAGGTCGACCTTAATAATTTGATCAAGGCTTTTGTTTTTACTTTAGTTTTAATTTTTTGGGCCTGGTTTAGTTGTTTAATTAATTATACAAGGCTCTATTTTAAATTAGGGTATTTCGAGTTATTCTTGTTTTTTATTTCTGTATTTTTCAAAACAAATCTGGGTAAATCACCACCTAGGGTTTAGGTAGTGTCAGATTGTCTAGTTAGAATTAGTTCAGTGAGCAGGGTTTGCGAGTTTGCAAAACTCTATAGGCGGTAGCAGGGTGTGCGAGTCTGTTAGAGTGTTTGTAAGCGGGATACTGTTTAATTCTAATAGAAATCTGGGAATGCAGCAGTAGGCAGGGGTTGCCGAAGCTGGGTAAATTTTGTGTGTGATTTACTTTTCAGCATATTTACTTCTCTGCAGTTTGTTTTTGTGTTTAATTTGAGAAAATTTGCTATAACCCTATTCACCCCCCCTAGGGTTAATCTAGATCCTACAGGTCTTGTATCTAGGGCCAAGATACTGTTGTGACATGTGTGAGAGGAGCAATAAGAGTATGCTCTTTTCTTGGCCTCTAATAAATGGGTTTAGAAGTTGCAAAGCCCATGGGCCTAGAGGCGTGTTTGGATTTGTGAGAGGGTGCAAAAGCTAGATGCGGAGGTGGCACTGATATAAGAGCAATGTGAACTCTGGAAGTAGGAGGATGACTATTGGGCCTTGAAGTGTATCAGCCTATAAATTTTGGAAGTGGGAAACGCTCGCGGTGTAGGGAGTAAGATCTCTTAGTTGACCCAGAGCGGTCACTTGAGTCCCAATAGCGATCTGCGAGATAGCATCTCTCCTCTTCTTCTTGTCTTTCATTTTCCTTCCTTAGGAGCCATGCAGCATCATGCTCCCATGACGAGTCACACCTATGATGTGAAGAACCAAAGGGCTTGTGGCCAAGATATTCGATTGATTTGCCATGGAGGTAACCTAGAATCCCTAAGCATCCCATTTGACCTGAAAGGAAATAAAGTCAAGTTAGGACCCGAAAGTCAAAGAATGGCATGTGTGGAGTGAATGTGTTGTGATCTTAAGTGCCATGTGAAATATCGATGTTCCTTATTGATTCTACGGTCCATGCTCGTAAAGTTGACTAAGTGGAGTTACTTCCCTCATGGAAGTTGGGGACATGTCGCCCGTGATTCTAATCGGGGAAATAATATCTTGGGGCTTGAAGTTAGCAATGTCGTAGTCTAGAAACTTGTATGGGATGCTACCAAGATCATTGAGCAAACTGAAAATATCATCACCAGTCGGGGGATAGAGTTGTTTCTCAAAAGGGAGTCTACTGTGGTTCAAGGATAGGTCGAGGTGATAGGATTCTTATTCTCAACCGAAGAATGGGAGGTGATTTCTCTTATCTCTACCTATCTCCCAGTTGACTCATTCCCATGATTGGATCCGTCGTCTTCCTCGCCTTGGAAGGCATATTTGTCATTGTCCTAATCCTCATTCTCATTCTTATCCTCCCTTTAATAAGTAGGAAAGTCTATGCCACATGCGGAGCATCTTATTGTGCATGAGCCGAGGGATCAATTTCAACTTTTGTTGCAGCCTGCACAACTCTATGCATGGAATGTATGATACCAAAACTACGATCGTTGTGTAGTAACTAGAAATGTCGCATTTTAGACTCAGTTAGGAGGAGCTTCATTCTTCTTTCATCAGTTAGGATGTTCTTCAGGATTTGAAGTGTATGGGCCAAAGCAGCGTTAGTGATTCTATGAGGAATATCCGATGGGTTTGAAGAATAATGGAGTTAGCGAATGGAATGAAATAGGCTTCAGTGAACCAAGGAGAGAAAGTGAAACTTACATCCTGACAACCATTTGTGGGCAAAGCCAGCCAACAACGAATTGAAAAATTCTCATCCTTGAATTGGGTGAGCTTGTTTGTAGAGGCGAATAATGATTCGTCAACCTTTAGAGGATTCCAAGAAAGTAAAGGATGGATGATCACTTCGCTTCATGAAGCTATAAAGATATCTGATTTCTTCGAAAGTAGGCACCCTACCCAAAGTGCCTAAGAAAGGTCATGTGCATGCAATTCATACGACATACCCATTTAGATCGAGCTGAACAGAGGAAAACTTCATAAACTGAAGGATTGGACGGATAAAATGGTTGAATGAGGAATCGCCCCCAGAGAGACACGTGTAGCAATTTTATGTTGTATATCCCTTTGGGAGGGTTTGTGTACCCATTGGTGGGGTTCCAGTGTTAGAGTTTCATGAATAAGAATTCCATGCTGGTTGCGGATCCTCTTGACATCCATTGCATCTAGAGTCGAAGTCGGAGAATCTAGAGGGTTCTTGAGAATACCTTTTATGTTAGCATCGGGGCGACACTGATGTGGGGTTCTTCTATAGAGGTAATGAAATGACTTGCAAAGATCATCCGAGTTAACGATGAGATTGACGAGGCTTGGAAGGCATTAAAGTGGACGCTGATGTAGAGGATGAACCTACCATTGGAGGGGTGAGCTCGAAAGTAGAAGGGTTGCACTAAAGTAGAGATACGTTGGGAGCACCTATAGTCCTTAATTTACTTAAAATTGATACATGAGAATGGTCAGGTGTGATTTGAATTCAACGTGCACTTTAGTTAAATCATTTGTAACCGATGTATAGAATCCAACAGATGTCGATGTGCTGACTAATTGGGTTTTGTACATCGATAAGGGCAATAATATGTGATTTAATCTATATAATGTGTTTCTTTAGCACAATGAGTGAACACATTATGTGTAGATTGCCCACTTGTGCTGGCAAATGAGCTCTGTATGCGATAGAACTATGCGTTGGATATTACTCGTTGATGCAAGATTTACGTTAATGACATCGCTGCCTAAAACGAATCAAACTTTTTTTTTTAGGAATTGCATGGATTCCGTTTTGAGATCGAGTATCCATTAGATGAACATCCGAAAATGCGGTAACTTTTGAGCTCAGTGTGAACGCACATATAGGATTTCCCTAAAGCATTGATAACCAAATTCTGCACTACTGACCCTTATCCAAAATTGACTGAAGAATCGATCGACATGGGTGGAATTTGTTCTTGGACTTCTCCACCACCTCCATCTTTAGTGCCATGGATGGCCTACTTTAGCCATAGAGCATTCATGGTAGTGGCGGTGAAGAAATCATCTAACGGTTCGATAGCATAGAGTTTGGGGGTCAACGATGGTAGGTGATGGAGCAAGTTCATGGAGAAACATAGTGGTGACAACTTACTTAATCCTAGATCTGGAATACGAAGATGCGACATTGAAGTTTTGATGGATCCCCAGTTTGGACTCGAATAGGTTCGATAATGCTAGATCTAATGGATCAAGGTTGAAAAATGACTGAAGTTTGATGAACTTCGAAGATGAAAAGTGGTGGTGATGCTGATGGTTTCATAGGGAAGAAGAATCGGATGTGCTTATGAAGGGAAATAAAGGTAGAAATGCTTAGAAAATAAAGTGAAGTGAAAAAAATCTATAAGTGTTACTTAAGTGGTAACACGTTGAAATAATTGGTATCGATCCATTTTCTTTTTTCAAAAAGATAAAATAATAATAATAACAATAATAATAATACACACGTGTGAAGATTGGTAAACCTATAGTTGAAAGGTAATAAAACCCAACCTGCTTAAAAAAGGGAGCTTTCAAGAATCTCATACCATAACTGAGAGTTCAAGTGGAAAACTTTAATTCTTATATATCGGCTGAAGAGATGTGATTTCACGATTGATTGAAGTGGCGCGTCAATTTAAAGAAGAAGCAACATTTCAAAAAGACAGTTTATGAGATATAGGCATCTCTGTGGAAAAGGGTTCGATTTAAGTTACTTGTTTTGATCCAAAGCATCTGTTGTAAACATAAAGCATACTTTAGGGGGCAAGTGTTATATTGCTTTTGAATCAAGCGATCTCTCAGTGGATCTGGACTATTTTATGGTTATGAAATGGATTAAGAAGAACAAGAGATATCCAAAATGAAGAGCACGAGAAAATTGACTAAGTATAGGAAAACAGATGGAGTAGTACCGATCGTTATGGATCGATGTCGATCCTTATGAAGAGCTAATGTACTTAGTCATTATAAGGACCAAAGCATGAAGAGCTAAAGGAAAGAGAGAGAAGTGCAAGGTTGAAGAATTGATCAATACAGATCATAGGGATCGGTATCACACCATACCGGTTCATCGTGGGGATCCACTTTTCATTATAGAAGACAAGATCAAGTCAAAGATAGAGAACGGGAAAAGAAAAGGCAAATGGATCGGTATTGATCCATAATGATCGAAATCGAACCATTTTTGGTTGTGCTATTTTGATTCATCGATTCTTCTTGCTAAATCTTCGAATCTGAGGATGTGAGCTCATTCAAATGATTTCCAGTGAATTTGGTAGTCAATTTCTTCTATAAATACGAAGGCCAATACAACTTGGAAAGGATCATTTTTTTGCTTATTGATTTTTGCATAGATACTTGGCTAAATTCATACTTGAACGTTGAGATTGTTGTAGTCCATTTGTAATTGAAAAAGTATTCAGTAACAAAGCTAACAGTGGACATAGGCCACTGAATTTGGTCGAACTACTCTAAAATTATGTGTTTCTCTCTTTCTTTTGATTCTTAGATTTTCAATTTTCGTTTGTCCATTGATTAGGTGCTTATCCTATTTTTGTAGCAAACAAGAACGACATGGTCTTTCATAAAAATCTTCAAACAGAGTCATTCCTATTTGTACTAGAAATTATCATAATAGGTGAATTCCACCAGCGAAATGAGGTCTTTCCATGAATCTCTAAAATCCAGTACACAGATTCGAAGTAAATCCTCTTACACACAATTCACGCACTCAACCTATACATCGGAATAAGGGTGATAGGCCATGCTAAGGTTCAGTCTTTTGCCCAAAGCTTTTTGCAAACTCCTACAAAAGTGACCAACAAAAAATGGATCATGGTCACATACAATCTCTGTAAAGACTCCATGTAGATGAAAAATATGTTGTATGTAGAGGTTAGGCAAATACCCCGTAGTCCTATCAGATCAAATCGGGATAAAATGTGTTGACTTGGTCAACCCATCCACAACTACCCAAATGTAGTCATTTCCACATCTGTAACGCGGTAGTTCTTCCACAAAATCCATAGAGACTTAATCTCACTTCCAAATCGGTATGACAAGAGGTTGTAGTAAACCAATAAGTTTTTGATGTTCATCCTTAACCATTTGAAAGTGAGACATATTTTTGCAAACTCTCTAATATCTTTCTTTATTTCATCCAAAAAATATAATCTTTTCATATCCATGTACATCTTGCTACCTCCAGGATGAATAGTGTATCTAGAATAATGTAAATCTTCTAATACTTCCTTGCAAAGAACTTTAAAGTCAGGAACCGATAAGCATCCCTTCTTCCTTAAACAACCTAAAGAATCAACCTCAAACCCAACCAAATCCATAGATTCATCACCAGCTCTTGAATTACCTATCACACTGCTTACATAAGGGTCATGCTACTGATAATACGAAATGCACTCTAAAAAAGTAGGATAAACTTCAAGACTTTCCAAAATCATGCATGCCATCTTGCTCGACAAAAATGTGATCTCTAATATCACGCGAAGCAAGAAGACTAAGATCCTTCCATTTTGCTAACATCATTAAAACCACTACTTTGTATTTGTGACTAAGAGAATCTACTATCTTATTTCCTTTCCCAAAGTATATTGAATCTCAAAACTATAAGAGGCTAAGAATTCCAACCAATGTTGCAATTCTTATACAAGAACAAATACTTGAGGGATTTATGATTTGTATAAAGAACAAACTCTCATCTAATGGATAATGTTGCAAAATCTTCAAATAAAACGCTACTACTGCCCATTCTTATTTTTGGAATGAGCACTTTCCTCTTTATCTCTTCATTCTATTCTTCCTCTTCATTTATTCATAAGTAAGAATTTTTTTCTTAACTTTAGATCCCCATACCTTCTTCAAATATTAACCAAAACTTCCAAATTAAATATCTAAGTTCAAGTTAGAAGATTCTCTATAAATCCAAACCATTAAGTTTGTATTTTTGGAGAATATAAAGGCTAGATTTTAGAAATCAAAAGAAGGCTTTGAATTTGGTTTCATTGAGCTTGAATTTCAAGAAGATTTGGCGAGTGGGATCTCTTCTCTAAGCTGTATGATCATTTGATATGATAAAATCATGGTTTGAAGCTAATGTTGGTTAGGGCTTAAGTAAAGAACTTGATTAGGGAATTAGAGATGAGGATCTTGTAAAATGAATATTTTGAAGTATAAACTCTAAAAATTGATGTGTTAGGAATTGGTAGAAATTGAGTGGTGTTTTATATGAATGTGTAGTTTTATTATTGATTGAATTATTGGTGGTAACGATAGGATTCATATTAAATTCTAGTTGAATTTGTTATTGATTGAAGAAAAATGGAGTGGAATGGTTGGTTGAGTAGTTAAAGTCATATATAAAGTGTTTGAATTTCAGAGTTATTTGTCGAATTACCATCAAGTGGTATTTCTACCATGGTCGATCATCGAAGATATGATCTTGATTGCGAGCTGTAGTGGGTGACGTAAGGTTGCGAAGTTGTGTGGCTCAATGTTGGGGCAAGGAAAATTGAGGTGATGGTTAAGCAAAGTTAAAAGGGTGTGATAATTTCGTTAAAGAAAATTACCCCATCAGGTTCAACTTGCACCCATATAGGTGGACTGTTGATTGATCATGTGTTGTCAATTGGATGTTTGAGTGAAGTGTGTAGGGTTTTGTTGGCTAAAAGAAAATAGGCTAAATATGGCTTATAACAGTCGAATGGCCACGTTATACTAGTCGACTATTCGGTAGTCAGTCGAATGGTGAAACCTGACCATTCGTCTGTTAGTCTGTAGCCAAAATCAACTGCAACAAGTAGATCGATCGAACATTTTTGATCAGTAGATTGATAGGCTATAGGTTATGGAATTTTGGGTGTTTTCTCGGTTTGTTCGAATGAATTTCGAGACTCGATACCTTTTGCATATGAAGCAAGACCGAGGCACGGTTTGGACTAGTGTTCATTATTTTCAAAGGAAAATGATCCATAAAGTTTCGGTATTCTTTTGAGCAACTTGATTTGGGGCCAAAGTGGGACCCACTTCAACACATATTCTAATATTGTGGATTTTGAGATAAATTGGGAGGGTATATCAGGAATGTGGGATGAAATTGAGGTTATAGTCAATGATTAAAGATGTGTTTTTGTTTGTATGGTGACTTGCTGACTTTTATAGAGTCTCTGGGTGATTTTAGGATGTGACAACTAGGGTATTTTGATATAGGATTCCATATGATACATCGCATATAGAGAAGTTTGTGTCCTTTAGCTCCGACATTAGGATTAGATAATTTTTTAAAGCATTTGTGACATTAGAGGTTGTTGTGTTGGGTGTGCACCTTTGTGCGAACCGACACTATTGGTAGAAGAAATTCTATATTGTAATGCGGCTATAACTTGGGGCAACGCTGTAACAAGCATTATAGGCTTGGATGTACTCATCATTAGTTCTCATGATAAACAAATGGAAGCGGTTAGGTACGTGTATATTGATTCGGGTTCGATACGCTTTTAGGTGGTGGACGATGCATTGAAAGCATCATAAGTATTGGTCTTTTAGTAGTGGTTAGACTTAGCGAGTTTTGGCCTTACTGGGAGAGCCATGACCCACTAGCTTAGTGTGTGACGTTTGGGTCATAGTTGGTGTCGTGTTGTTTGGTATATGATAGTTTTTAGTGTAGCATGATGGTAGAAATATGCTAACTTGTTGGAAGCAGGTGAAGATGCATGTTGATTTATGGTTCATTACCTCAAGTGTTACCATTTGGTATTATTCATGATATATTAGCATGCTAGTTATCATGCAGATCAATATTTCCTTTTCACCAGACTTTATACCGCCTCTCTTTGTTGTTTCTCTACTATCTATACTTTGAGTGGGTTGACTTAGAGAGGGGGATCTCTGTAAGTTGGAGGCAATTCATATAACATAACTATATTATCGCTATAATTATACATCTAACTAGTTTTTGGGTATATTAACATGTAGACATATGTACTATTTTAAGACATGTACAATCATAGGATTTGATGTATCATATGCAATTTCTATTATGACATTGGGTCTTATGTATCTCGATATGATATGCATTAATCCTTTACATTTTATGTTAACATTATATTTTTATATCCTTCCACTGTGATAATTAGTTAGTTGTGATTAATATGCTATGTGATATTTATTATTGTTCATATATCTTACCCTTAATGGAACATCGTCCTTGATATCGTTGGAAAATTCGGTTGCTTGTGTGTGGATTCTAGGTGTTATGGGAGGTTGGTCATTACATAACTCCTTTCCAAGTAAGCTAAGTAAGAGGCTTACTATTCGAGAGTAGTTTTGGATATAACATTGATGGTATCATGCTAAACCCCAGAAACTTTGGATCTCTGTAACCAATTCTGGTATTTCCTAATTTTAATTTCTTCGGCCTTGGTCGAGTATATAAAAAATTCTAGCTTCTGAGATAATATGTCCTAAAAAAATCACTTCATGCTTCTTGAAATGACACTTAAGATATTTGGCTCTCAAGTTATGCTCCCTCAAATTTCAAGAAAAATCCTGAAATGCACATGATGCTCTTCTTCTAATTTGCAACAAATAAGGATATCATCGATGAAGACAGGGAAAAGTAAAAAAGATAATCTTTGAAAATTGTATTCACCAACTCAACAAAATACATGGGCATTTGTCAATCCAAAAGGCATGACATGAAATTCCTACGAACCATACCAAGTATGGAAAGTAATAAAAGGAATAATGCCTTCTGCCACTGAAAGTTGATGAAAACCTATGGCAAGATCAGGTTTTGTAAATACTTTTGCACTACTTAACCGGTCGAACAGATCATCGATGCAAAAGGATATTTATTCTTAACACTAACCTCATTAAACTTTCGTTAATCAATACACATTCAAAGAAATCGATCAGATTTTCGAACAAAGACCACAACAGAGCCGCATGAAGAACTGCTTGATCAAATGAAATGCTTGTTTTCCAATTCAATTAATTGCCTCTTGAACTCTTCCAACTAAAGATGAGACTTTCGAGTTGGTGGATGACTAATTCATTGAGCTCCATTCATTAAAATCAATGTGGAATTCTACAGCCCTTTTTGACGATAAATTTGTTACCGGCTCAAACATATCCACAAAATATTTTACCATCGAAATATAGGATATATTATCTTCCTCTTGTACTTCCATGGCATATAGAGATTCATAAGAGTCTAAATCCACATCATTGGTAACAAAGTGAAGTCGATTGATGTGATCCAGATGTTATAAGGAGATGTTCTATTAGCACAATATATACGAGCTTGATAGCATTACAACCAGTACATTCTAAGAATAATTTTGAACCTCATACAATTAAACACATTCAAATCATAATGAAAGACACACCCAAATAATTCAAGTTCAACTTCATGGCATAGCATATTCCATATAGCATAGCTACAATAGGATTAACTACTTTAAGAGAGGTAAATAGACAAGCGACTTTAAGGTCGAAATGATCAACAACTATCTTAAATATGAAAAAATGTGAAGCACCGGTATAAAAAAGAATCGAATAAATAAACCATGAAATGAAACCATACCTTCTAACACAAATTTCTTGTAACCCATTTTTTCATAGGCAGGCATGCGGTTCCAACTACATTCATCCTATTTTTTGCATTCTTTGCTGCCAAGGAAGATCAATATGACATCCCATGGCCTTGAATCTTACAATAACAACAAACACGACGACAAGCTCTAGTATAATTAGTAGCATAATAGCCACTTTCCCTGAAATTGAAAAAAACAATAGTTGACTTATCTTTTCTCTTCTAATGCTAGCAGATTGCTTCCTTATGATTTTTTCTTCTGCTTAGAGAAGGATACCTATGTTTTTTGCTCTTTACTCTTCTTGCTAGATCCTACATTTCCATTGTGTAATGACCCACTATTTTAGACCATTCAAATCGACAATAAATCCACATATGCCAGACTTGAATAATTCAAAACAATGGATTGTAAATAAAATTTGGCAAAACTCAGCATATACAGTAAATAAATAATCATAGAATCACAGACACAGAGTAATATAACAATATGAAGCGAAAACAAATGAATAGTAGTTCATGAAGCTACTATATATATAAAAGAGTTAAATAAGTTACAACGGATCTCGAATACAATAGTCAAATACAAGAATCAGAATACATCATTAGAATCAACTGAATATCTAGAAGCTGGATAGATAGCTGGATCTCCAAGCGAAGCTCCAACTCCAAAGGTGAGTCTCGAATACTGGTACACTCAGTCTGACTCGAGCGTAATGAAAAACACAAAACACTCGAGTCAGGATTAACATTCTTATATCAATAAATCCAACTCAAGTGAAATAACGACTGAAATACAAGTAACTCAAAGGATGTTTGGGAAAACCATCCCCTAAGGATCCGTTAAACCATCTACTATGCAGTAGTGTATGCTAAGTAGATAATGCCTATCAGTAATATAAAGTATCAAAATAGTGTTAAGGCGTTACCATTATCCCCCTTAACACATTTTATATAAGCGTCATAGTCTATACAGCACTGTAAACTCCACCGTAAACTAGTGGGCTATCAGGGAGTACTCCATAGGTATAACACGAAACAAATCGTAGTGGTCGCGCATAGGGATACGGGTATGACAAGGCACATGAGGCAATACCCAAGGTAGTGAAACTACCGTTTTCCTGATCCAGACTGGTGAGAACGCATCGCCGCAACGATCGCAACACCACGAAACAACACTCCCAATTCAAGGATGCGCACCAATCAAAAACAAGTAATGAGTAGTTTACGAAGAAGTGTGTCCGCTAGAGGTAGCTAACCTCACAGGCCCGGCACGGCTCCTGTTTAAGTCATTTCCAATTTGACACAAGTGTCAAGGTCATCCATTATCGTTCTCTTTCTTCACATCCAGCAACGTCATCATTCCAACCACTTCATTCTGGATCACACTCCGCGTATAATAGTTATTAAAGTGGTTTTCAGTTTGGACAGAGAGTATGTCCCTAACCGATCCCAGACTCTTCAATAACTACGTAATTATTACACCGATTGGTCATTTAATAAACTTTCAAAATAGTTTATATTTCAAAACCGAAATATCATTGCTATTTCAAAACCATATCCATACGATATCATTTTCGCTTCAAATAAATCCATTTCCAAAATCATAGTACTTCAAAGTTATAACACTTTCTAAATCAAACACTTTGGAAATCATAATTCTTTGGAAATCAAAGTTTAGAAATCATAGTGCTTTGGAATCATAACACTTTCCTCTTAACCAGTTTAGATATTAAAATTAGTATATATAATAAAATAGTTTATAAATAAAATAGTTTATATAAATAGCTATAAGTTTAAAATAGTTTATAATAAAATAATTTATATTAAAAATGATTTATATTAAAATAGCTTATATTAACATCATTTATAAAGTAAAATATCAATAGTTTTAAATATAAGTTAAAATTACTTTATAAAATAAAATAGTTTCCTCGACTTTCACAAATCGATTCAAATCAATTCGAGTTCCAAATTCAAATTTAATCCAATCTAAATCATCAATTTCAATTCCAATTCAATTAAACATTTCCAAGTTATATCGATTTCAAATACCGATTTGAACCAAAAATAAACCATTTCAATTTCAATATATTTCAAAGCTTCAAATATTCCACATTTCAAAACTAAATTCGATAATTTTTTTATACATATCAATTCACTTTTCTATTATTTAGTTTTGAAATATTTACTTAATTATTTCAATATCATTTGAATATAACTTCAATTTACAAATTTAAATAAACAAAATATCCCATTTAAATTTATATAAATTTGAAATATTCCTTTAAGTCACTTTTAATCGAATTCAAGTTATAAAATATATCTTTAAAATTTCAAATTTAATAGATTTCAAATCAAACTTATTTAAGTATAATTCTTAAATAATTAAAAATTCCAAATCAAATTCAAATTTATCTTTCAACCTGAAATAATCTAAACTCTATATTTGGAAATATAAATTTTACATATATACTTAAACATATTTATATTGATTCAAATCAACTTTATTAAATAAACTTTAATAAATCTTTAAAATCAATATTTATTCAAACCATATATTTCTTTCCAAAACAATAGAAATCATTTTCAAAATATTTATATATATGGACCAACGGTGTCTGTATAAAATGTTCTACCCTATGGTCAAGTGATACGGATATTTATCATTTCAATCCGTAATTTAAATATATACGGGTATATATATATATCATTTCAACCCGTAATCCCAAATTCAATTCAATTGAAAATCGCTTGGGTTTATCATTTCAACCCATAACGATTTTCTCCTATTCTAAAGTCCGTTCGGGTATATATCATTTCAACCCATAGTGATTCTATACTAACAGGGAACTTGCAGAGTGATAACAGATATGATAATAATATAACAGGCATATATCATCAATATAAATAACAGGTAATGGTGTCAAATGTCACAGGTGAACTGATACAGGTAATAGCATATATATAACAGTGTAAATAACTAACATCAGCAAATTTCAATTGTTGTTTCAATTGAAATCAAATTTAATAAATAAAAGAACATTAATCGTGAGTGATTGCTCACCTTTCGAGGTTAGAGAAGATAGACACTGGGACGGAAGCGAATTGTGGATCCAAACACGAATTCCAAAGTGAAACAAAATGGGCACGAATTCGACGGGTAAGCTCAAAACAAAAGACGCTTGGCGACCGAAAAGGGAAGATGGCTGGAGCAGTGGGCTGGGTTCTAGTGGCGGATGAGGGAGGTCGGCGATGTAAGAAATGCAAGGGGAGGCGGTGATAGATTCGTGGCTCAAGAGGAGGTCGGCTCTTGGTTAGCTATTGGCTGGTGGATGGTTGCCGAAGAGGGGCGGAGGCCTGCGGATGTGGAGGCGAGCGGTGGTTCACGGTGGTGGTGGAGGGCTGTGAGTCGCGGGTTGAGAACCGCGATGGTCTGGGCTGAAGACTTTGGTGAAGTGGAAGTAATAAATGCTGCCTGAAGGAGCACGAAACCAAAATTTTCTTTTATGAAACAGCAAATAGTGGAAAGAAATTGTAGTGGTGGAGGAAGAAAAGAATAAAGGGGATGGGGACGAGAAGGACATGCTACAGGCAAAAGTAATGTACATTAATTATTTGATACGTTACCCATAAGAAAAGGAAAAGTGTGCCAGAAAATTTGAAAATCGATAAAAAAATTGGGAATTGTAACAGCCATCCACTGATTTAGCTGGAAATTTAATAAAGCAATTTATTATTGTTTGGGAAGCACGTCACAATTTGGAAAAGGCAAAAGAAACAAAAGGTCACAAATTCCAGTACCGATTCGACACTGCTTTTTCCCGTTTTCGTCGCATACTGAACCTCAGAATGCTGAAATAAATATACTACCGAAATCAGCACGACGAGACGAACAAAACGGTATACAGATATCAGTGTTACGATTGAATTATAAAAATTCGAATTTTCTACTAGCGAAAAATGCAGCAAAACGCAGAAAAATAAGATCGACGGAGCTAAAGAAGTCCGAATTTGGAAAAACGAAAAATGACGTCTTAGTCAGAAAATGAATAGAATTTTTCTATGTAAAAATATTCAGGTTTAGAAAACATTTTATTATCATCGATTTTAACTGATATAAATTGGAATAAAATTACACTAGAAAATAAACTTCCAAATTATCTGATGAAAATTTACCAGTTGCTATGATTAATTAGACGCATTCCAAATATCAAATTTTTATTTCAAAATTTTATCGTTTAAAATTTCATAAAATTTCAACTAATTACGTTATTAAAACAGTTAAAATTTACGAGTCGTTACACTCTCCCCCACTCAAAACTTTTCGTCCCCGAAAAGGAACAAGTTAGGAGAATAGAACCACCCAAAAGAAAAAATAGATAAAATATAGATAAACAATTAATTTAAACCATATAATTCCAATTTAAATTAATTAATATTTAACAATTTGGTTAAATCTCTTTGAGTTCACTTAAGTTAAATCAATCTATCTATTTCTAAATTCATTATCTTATTATCTAGTCATCTTCAATTAACAATTTCTAAATCATCAATTTGTATAATCATTTATTATACTCATATTTTATTCAACAAATTTAATTCTTTTATTCCAAATTATTATTAAGTTTATTCCACATAATATATCTTATTACATATATTTAAACCATATAAATTAATTTAAACCATATAAATTTCAATTTAAATTAATTTATGTTCAATAATTTGTTTAAATTTAAGGTATTTCCATAAGTTGATCTAATTTCGATTTGTTAATTCTTTCATAACAAAATTTATTATATTCATCTCATTCAATTAACTTATTATTCTATCATCTTTATTAGCATTTTTTTATAATTAAAATCTAAGTGTATAACATTTATTATAAACACTCAAATTTTATTTATAAAATCATTTTATATTGTATATTATCCAATTACATATTCAACTTTTGAATGATTTAGGTAAGTTGTATTAGAATGTAATTGAGTATTATACAAATAAAATTTTCCAATTCAATCATTTCCAATTTAAATATCTATTCCAAATTTTGGTTTCATTTTATAACTGAAATCATCTATAAATCATAAATTTAAGAATTTTTAAATTTCCGATTAACTTCAAACAGTTTAGAGATAAATATATACTATATATATGAAATCATACTTTAGAAATTCAAATCAATTCATTTTCAAAACAAAATTGTAGCATAGCTACTAAATGGTCTCTCCACTTCGAAACTCGAAAATGAATGTCGATGATGCGGCCGTCATCACCGAAACTATTTTCGAGCGACAAAAGAGAAGAGTATTGATTTAGAACTTTAAATTTCTTTGGAATGATTTCTATTTGAAAATACTGGAAATATATACACTTTAAACCTTAAAACCAAAGTTTGGAATTACCGGAAATTTAAATTCTCAAATTTTTTATTTAAATTCATTTCAATTCCAAATCAATTTATAAAGCATGATTTTATTTATTTAAAATGTGGCACTAGTCAATGGTTTACAAGATAATAAATGATAATTAAAAATTACCGTTTAACAACCAATTTAATTTCAGAAAATTATACTTATATATAAAAAAAATCATTTCATTTACCAAATTTGAAATGATATTGTGTCAGTTTGCTCTGTTCAAGTGTTTTGGAAATACTATCGATAGAGTTGATCAGACGAATCGATCGAAAACCCAAATCAACATCAACAACTCAAACAACACAATAGATAAAACATTTTAATATTAATTACAAATACACTCCCTCACTCGATAATTCAAGAATGGATTTCAAAGCAAAGATGGGATTCAAAGTAGAGAATCTATAATCAAATAGAATTCAACTAAAAGATAGACTCGATAGGGAGATAAGATGATTGAATTTCAAATTGGAAGATGGATAAATTTATATAAATCGCGGGTAATCTTAACCGGGTCAACCGTGACTTCAAAATAAGACCGAGGTAGAATTCTGGAGCAAATCGACATCCGATCGCCAGGGATAGAATTCGGGTATAGCAAATGATAGCAGCATCGTAAACTGAGGATACAGAAATCTCCGGTGAATCAATACCGATTGTAAAGGAGTTTCACCCCTTTACAGATTATTCAAAGATTGGCGAGATCGCTGATTTATTATAGAGATCATTTGAAGTGGAGTTATGGGATACTCCAGAATTAAAAAGACACGAATAGGGGAGACACGAATGGACTTTAGAACCGTAGGGAATGTTCCAAAATTCAAAGAAACCGAGTCAAAGAAGAAGGAATTCAAGCTCGAACGAAAGTGGTTCTGTAATTGAATTTTACTCTATTTGCTAAGTTTTGCCTAAAACCAGAGCTCTGATACCAACTGTAACGACCCACTATTTTGGACCATTCAAATCGACAATAAATCCACATATGCCGGACTTGAATAATTCAAAACAATGGATTGTAAATAAAATTTGGCAAAACTCAGCATATATAGTAAATAAATAATCACAGAATCACAGACACAGAGTAATATAACAATATGCAGCGAAAACAAATGAATAGTAGTTCATGAAGCTACTATATATATAATAGAGTTAAATAAGTTACAACAGATCTCGAATACAATAGTCAAATACAAGAATCAGAATACATCATTAGAATCAACTGAATATCTAGAAGCTGGATAGATAGCTGGATCTCCAAGCGAAGCTCCAACTCCAAAGGTGAGTCTCGAATACTGGTACACTCAGTCTGACCCGAGCGTAAAGAAAAACACAAAACACTCGAGTCAGGATTAACATTTTTATATCAATAAATCCAACTCAAGTGAAATAACGACTGAAATACAAGTAACTCAAAGGATGTTTGGGATAACCATCCCCTAAGGATCCGTTAAACCATCTGCTATGTAGTAGTGTACGCTAAGTAGATTATGCCTATCAGTAATATAAAGTATCAAAATAGTGTTAAGGCGTTACCATTATCCCCCTTAACACATTTTATATAAGCGTCATAGTCTATACAGCACTGTAAACTCCACCGTAAACTAGTGGGCTATCAGGGAGTACTCCATAGGTATAACATGAAACAAATCGTAGTGGTCGCGTATAGGGATACGAGTATGACAGGGCATGTGAGGAAATACCCAAGGTAGTTAAACTACCGTTTGCTTGATCCGGATTGGTGAGAACGCATCGCCGCAACGATCGCAACACCGCGAAACAACACTCCCAATTCAAGGGTGCGCACCAATCAAAAACAAGTAATGAGTAGTTTACGAAGAAGTGTGTCCGCTAGAGGTAGCTAACCTCACAGGCCCAGCACGGCTCCTGTTTAAGTCATTTCCAATTTGACACAAGTGTCAAGGTCATCCATTATCGTTCTCTTTCTTCACATCCAACAACGTCATCATTCCGCCCACTTCATTTTGGATCACACTCCGCGTATAATAGTTATTAAAGTGGTTTTCGATTTGGACATAGAGTATGTCCCTAACCGATCCCGGACTCTTCAATAACTACGTAATTATTACAATGATTGGTCATTTAATAAACTTTCAAAATAGTTTATATTTCAAAACCGAAATATCATTGCTATTTCAAAACCATATCCATACGATATCATTTTCACATCAAATAAATCCATTTCCAAAATCATAGTACTTCAAAGTTATAACACTTTGGAAATCATAATTCTTTGGAAATCAAAGTTTAGAAATCATAGTGCTTTGGAATCATAACACTTTCCTCTTAACCAGTTTAGATATTAAAATTAGTATATATAATAAAATAGTTTATATAAATAGCTATAAGTTTAAAATAGTTTATAATAAAATAATTTATATTAAAAATGATTTATATTAAAATAGCTTATATTAACATAATTTATAAAGTAAAATATCAATAGTTTTAAATATAAGTTAAAATTACTTTATAAAATAAAATAGTTTCCTCGACTTTCACAAATCGATTCAAATCAATTCGAGTTCCAAATTCAAATTTAATCCAATCTAAATCATCAATTTCAATTCCAATTCAATTAAACATTTCCAAGTTATATCGATTTCAAATACCGATTTGAACCACAAATAAACCATTTCAATTTCAATATATTTCAAAGCTTCAAATATTCCATATTTCAAAACTAAATTCGATAATTTTTTATATATATCAATTCACTTTTCTATTATTTAGTTTTGAAATATTTACTTAATTATTTCAATATCATTTGAATACAACTTCAATTTACAAATTTAAATAAACAAAATATCTTATTTAAATTTATATAAATTTGAAATATTCCTTTAAGTCACTTTTAATCGAATTCAAGTTATAAAATATATCTTTAAAATTTCAAATTTAATAGATTTCAAATCAAACTTATTTAAGTATAATTCTTGAATAATTAAATATTCCAAATCAAATTGAAATTTATCTTTCAATATGAAATAATCTAAACTCTATATTTGGAAATATAAATTTTACATATATACTTAAACATATTTATATTGATTCAAATCAACTTTATTAAATCTTTAAAATCAATATTTATTAAAACCTTATATTTCTTTCCAAAACCATAGAAATCATTTTCAAAATATTTATATATATAGACCAACGGTGTCTGTATAAAATGTTCTACCCTATGGTCAAGTGATACAGATATTTATCATTTCAATCCGTAATTTAAATATATACGGGTATATATATATATATATATATATCATTTCAACCCGTAATCCCAAATTCAATTCAATTGAAAATCGCTTGGGTTTATCATTTCAACCCATAACGATTTTCTCCTTTTCTAAAGTCCGTTCGGGTATGTATCATTTCAACCCATAGTGATTCTATACCAACAGGGAACTTGGAGAGTGATAACAGATATGATAATAATATAACAAACATATATCATCAATATAAATAACAGGTAATGGTGTTAGATGTCACATGTGAACTGATACAGGTAATAGCATATATATAACAGTGTAAATAACTAACATCAGTATATTTCAATTGTCGTTTCAATTGAAATCAAATTTAATAAATAAAAGAACATTAATCGTGAGTGATTGCTCACCTTTCGAGGTTAGAGAAGATAGACACTGGGACGGAAGCGAATTGTGGATCCAAACACGAATTCCAATGTGAAACAAAATGGGCACGAATTCGACGGGTAAGCTCAAAACAAAAGAAGCTTGGCGACCGAAAAGGGAAAATGGCTGGAGCAGTGGGCTGGGTTCAAGTGGCGGATGAGGGAGGTCGGCGATGTAAGAAATGCAAGGGGAGGCGGTGATAGATTCGTGGCTCAAGTGGAGGTCGGCTCTGGGTTAGCTATTGGCTGGTGGATGGTTGCCGAAGAGGGGCGGAGGCCTGCGGATGTGGAGGCGAGCGGTGGTTCACGGTGGTGGTGGAGGGCTGTGAGTCGCGGGTTGAGAACCGCGATGGTCTGGGCTGAAGACTTTGGTGAAGTGGAAGTGATAAATGCTGCCTAAAGGAGCACGAAACCAAAATTTTCTTTTATGAAACAGCAAATAGTGGAAAGGAATTGTAGTGGTGGAGGAAGAAAAGAATAAAGGGGATGGGGACGAGAAGGACATGCTACAGGCAAAAGTAATGTACATTAATTATTTGATACGTTACCCATAAGAAAAGGAAAAGTGTGCCAGAAAATTTGAACAACCGACAAAAAAAATTTGGGAATTGTAACAGCCATCCACTGATTTAGCTGGAAATTTAATAAAGCAAATTATTATTGTTTGGGAAGCACGTCACAATTTTGAAAAGGCAAAAGAAACAAAAGGTCACAAATTCCAGTACTGATTCGACACTGCTTTTTCCCGTTTCCGTCGCATACTGAACCTTAGAATGCTGAAATAAATATACTGTCGAAATCAGCACGACGAGACGAACAAAACGGTATACAGATATCAGTGTTACGATTGAATTATAAAAATTCGAATTTTCTACTAGCGGAAAATGCAGCAAAACGCAGAAAAATAAGATCGACGGAGCTAAAGAAGTCCGAATTTGGAAAAACGAAAAATGACGTCTTAATCAGAAGATGAATTAGAATTTTTCTATGTAAAAATATTCAGGTTTAGAAAACATTTTATTATCATCGATTTTAACTGATATAAATTGGAATAAAATTACACTAGAAAATAAACTTCCAAATTATCTGATGAAAATTTACCAGTTGCTATGATTAATTAGACGCATTCCAAATATCAAATTTTTATTTCAAAATTTTATCGTTTAAAATTTCATAAAATTTCAACTAATTACGTTATTAAAACAGTTAAAATTTACGGTTCGTTACACATTGCGGTTCTAATAGTGCAAAGTAGTATTCACCAAGGCATCAAAATGATTATGAAGCTTTGTCATGAGATGCCTCCTTAGAAATTTCCTCATGCTAGTAATGAATATCTCATTCTTCCTATGAGGCATGTTAACAAACTTCGCTCCATACTTAGAGAGAGTTAAAGGCTTTAACATACTCTTAAACTGACATCTGCTTCTAGCTACTTTAGCTCCAAGAACTATCGTGCCAAGTAAACTTTCTAAGCTTCAAGAACGAACTTCATCTCGAACCTCTCTACTTGAAGAAATCCCAAGTCAGTTCATCTTCAGTTGACTCAGAGATAAGAATTTCATACCCTTTGCTCATTCCTACAGGAAACTGGGAGCTAATTGGACTTTTCTCTGGTATGATAATCTCATAAGCCTGAAGATCCTTTCATAAGACTTGAACCACTCCTGAATCTCGATAACACCTTTGTCTCCCTTGAAAAACTTCATGCCTAAGCTAGTGAAGTCACCGCGTCAAGGGGAAAACTCATTGCTAGGATCCATATTGGGAGTAAAGGTTGCACCCACCTGCTGCATGTTTGCATGATCTGCATCCACTAAGCCATGGTCAAGGGAGCATTTCCTCTTCCAACTATGATACAGTTCTATTCTTGAGTTCAAATAGAACACTGATAGGTTAAGAAAAGAGCGATAGATAAGCTTTATCACCAAAATGATTACTACTAAATATGATACATGTACATAAGTATAAGCTAACCAATCCTAAGATGAATTTACTACCTAAGGGACAAGGGTCTAAATTTACCTTGAGTCTTACTACCTAGGCCAAATCTATGTCGACGTCTTGTATATAATATCCTGCATACAGTGCTTTAATACCAATCTGTAACACCAAACCTATATACCCAAGTCAACCAAGAGTAAAAAATTAGGAATGCTCTTAGAGAACTCAGAGAATAAGGCACTAGCTAAGTGATCCAATGTATGAATTCCCTCAGGCTAACACCCAACACGATATACAAATATTTCAGACGCAAAACTCATATTCAATATCGGCATGCTTCAATTGCACATATATTTTTCTAGAACAGAATATAACATTATAACATATACAATTCCAAATCATAGCGGAATTATGATATGTCAGTTACAAAGTACAACATAGGTCTAACCATACATGTGGCTATACATAATAATGTCATATAAAATAAAACACCCAGTCTATTAATACAAGTCTGGCACAAGGTACATCAAACATAGACTTAGTAATACAATACTACAGGATATATACTCAAACCGAGTCTAGTGTTATAAAGAAAATAACACACAAGTCAAACTAGATAGTCAAGTGTGAAATAAACATCAATATAATTAAATTGAGTGTGAACAACCAAAGTGCCATAAGTAAATATTATATTTTATGGTTAAAGATTAGCATATATTAAGTGTCAAGGATATATACATGAAAATTCAATATTCCCCGCGCGCGCGCACACTCATATAGTATTTTAAAAATATCAAATTTCATTTATTTGTAACTAGGTAATAGGAAAATTGAATGGATGATCTGAAAATCAAATACTCACTTAAAAGATACTGGTATCCTAGGAAAGAGCGTTAATTTAATATATCGTAAAACTATTCTTTAACATGTGCTAAACAACAAGATTATAAGTCATGGATAACCCTTACTAAAAAGAAGTGGATAGAAACCACACATCCCAATGCCTACCCCTCTTCTAAAAAGTGATACAACACTCCTTCACCTAAGGGAAAACACATCTAACACAAAAGGTTATAAAGCTATCATGCGATGACAAAGAAAACACATTCCATGGTTCATATACTGAACGAAAACACTACATTTTTCCTGAGGAATGAGTTGTTGACTATGATGACATGGACAACAAAATGGCATTGATCCAGTAGTGAACCAAAATTAATTTGGCTAAGAGTGGAAGAACTTAGTACCCAAATCTATATTAAAAGTTACCATTTACAAAAGTAATATTAACTAAAAGTTCTATTCAAAATTACAAATACTAGTCAAGGACCACTAGCTCAAGTGGTAAGATCTCCAGATTGTGTTCTAGAGATCATAGGTTCGATCCTCCGAGACATCAAAGTGAGTGTTCTACTTAAAATTAAGTATTACTCTTGTTATCAAAAAAAAATTACAAATTAGCCAAAATATTAAATATATGAAATTATATTTCAAAAACTTTTTAAACAATGAAGCTGGAAATCATTATCTGACAAGTTACAAAAATCGATCGATATTATAAAAAGTACCAAATAATCATTGAAAAGTGTATAACTATGAAGTTAAAGCCTCGCTGAAGCCCCACAAAATCCCTGCTATAGCGCATAGCGCTCTTCTACCGCTATGCTATTTCAATTTAGCACTATTAAACAGTAGATCCACTTTAAGCCCCGCTATTTTCCGCTACACAAGCTAAATCGAGTCTTTTTAGCATCTGCTTTAGCAACATTAATATACAAAGGTTGATTACACTAGTTCTCTTTTAAATCAAATCAACAAAGTTATGGTAAAGACCTAATTTTAAGGCATCAGTGCTCAATATAAGTTAGAAATCTATTGTAGTCACTAAATCTAATCTGCATAAATCATGGTATTCTTCAGTTTTGTTATAAGATTAAACAATATTTCATTTTCCTACACAAATGATGTGTGAATGGTTATAAATTAACTTTAAATATTTGGTTTGATATCTAATGAAGCTTTTTGCATCTCTGCTATATCCTTGCTATATTTTTTTCCATCTCTACTGCTATGGAACCACTAAAAGTTTTAACTACATAGGTGTATGAAGGAATTCACACTGAAAAATATATGTTTTAAGATAGAAATTCAAATTACAACGATAAGTAAATTCATAAAACAATTTTCAAAATATTTATTGTATCAAATACTAATTACCAAACATTCCATAACTATTCAATAATTATTTTTAAATGGATAAATATAAAAAATATTTGTAAATAATTTCTAAGTGTCCCATGCAATTGAAATATACATTTTAAATATATAAACTATTTTTAAATAGTTTTATAAACCATGTTGGATTTTATCCCCAAACTATAATTTAAAAGCAATTAGTAAATTCCTTTTTAAAATTAATCAAATGATGAAATTCTCCTTTTAGAAACTTCTAAAAATGTAAATTTTAAATTGGAATTTTATTTAACTTTATACATACATGTGTGCGTGTGTTTGTGTGTGTATGTGTCTGTGTGTTTGTGTATGTGTATGTGTATATAGAACAATAACAACAACAACAATAACCACACAACTTATAGCCTAGGGCAAATTGCCCAGGCTTAGGTACAAGCGGTCGACCATGTACCATTGTACGTTTTCATGAAGCAGTTTGCTCCAGGTAAACTCAACCGACCCGATCATATTTTTAGCAACCCCGGCACGTTTCCAGGCCCACTCCAACAATAGAACAACATGCAATCAACTAATGATAATATATATGGTAATTTTTGGCTTCCATGTAAAGAAATTGATAAGGGTTTTCATTTTATAGTTTTAAAACACACTAGCATCATGCAAACTAAAATCTAAAGAAATTATTTTTCACAATTTCCATAATTTCACTTAATTTCTATTGCAATCAATAAGCATATTATCTTAACTAAACTTAGCAAACAAACAATCATGCATATGGAAGTTTATCTCATATAAAATTCAAGCTAGAACTAGTCGAACTCCTCTTTTCAATCTCCATTTCTCCGCTGTTTCGATTTTTGCCTCAACTCAGATCTCTAACAAACCCTTTTAGCTTAGAATTTGTAACTTTAATTAGTCCCTAAGGATGATGGGGTGATTGGAGAGCTTCTTTTTGGCTTAGTAGTTGAATTTGATGAAAAAGGAGATGAATTTGAGTATGTAGTTTAAGTTTTTTAGTGTTAGGAATTTATATTATCTTTTTGCTGATTCTGAAATAGGAGAAATGAAGTGTTCCAAGGAGATATAAGCTACTTTAGAGATGATAATGGGCTGGGCTTAGATTTGGTGTAGGAAAAATTGAATAAAACTAGTTTTTCTGCTTTCAAAAATTATAACGAAGTCGAGTCGCACTTTGATTTGGATGATGCTAGTTGCAAAGATTTTTAAAATCTTTTTATCTGATTTACAAATTTTTTATTCTCATAACAATATCAAAATATGCATATTTGCATAAAAGCCCATAATTTTAATTTATTCTCTGAAATGCATTTTTAAATACATAATTAGATTTCAGCTCCATTTTCTTTATATAAAAATTATTATCTCAAATAATCCATTTTCACATGCTAATAAAAATATTTTTTATCATTTATATTTTTTATTTGCAATTTAAACCTTAATAATCATTTAAATCTTTTTATTTATTAAATTTATATTTTATCTATTATTATCCGAGAGTTCAATTAAATATTATACTGTTAAATATACGAGTTATTACATGCATTTTCAAAATTATATGCCACTTTTTTTTGGGCTCATCCAATGACATTAGGAAGCATCACTAGGTCTCCTGAGATAAAATTTGTTGGGCCAAACAGGAAGGAGGCCTGATGATCCGCTCACATAGCGACATTCATAAAGCCTATTCCTTAAAATTACGGGCTAGATTCTTTGAACATAATCCATCACGTGGTCAAACTTGTTTTGTTTTAAATATAGACGTCTGGCAGCCTATAATTACACAAGGTCCCTCACCTATTCCAGCAAAACATGGAAATGATGCAAGAAACCAAATCAACTTTTGCTGAAATCACACTCCTAACATGACAATCGAAGGCTAGATGGAAACTTAGAGCTCAAAAGAGCATGGGACATCATCTGAGAAAAACATAACCCATAATTAAACTTCTCAATAATTTGAAATAAATGCATTCCACCTAATTTTTTTTCTTTTCATGTGGAATCTTTTCCACGATGGCCTTTCGCTTAACATTAACATTTAAAAATTAAATAAAACCCTTTGCATCCAAATGCATATGTTGCTCTATGAATAATACTCTAACCTCACCTATTTGGATATAACAATATGACCAAATATATTTGGATATACTTCGAAGGTTTTATGGGTGATAGGTGGATATGTGTTTCTGTTGAATTTTAGAGGAGAAGAGAGAATATGATGAATAATTAATTTTATTGCAAATTTTTTCTCCGATTCTACAAGCTAGTACATGTATATATATAACATAATTCTACTAGCCGTTGCTTATTTCCTTAATTATAATTCTACTAGCCGCTGCTTATTTCCCAAATTATAATTCTACCAGCCATTGCTTATTTTCTAAATTATAATTTCCTAATTACACCATAATTACAACAAAGTACTAAGTATAACTAACAGTTGTGTAATGGATCTAGCCTTTTATTTGTTTTCTGTTTTCAGCCTAGATGAAATATTCTGAGGCTATCATTCATATTTCTCACAACTCCCTCTCAAGTTGGGTTCGAATAAATTTATAGAACCCAACTTGTCAAGTATGTTCACATGGCTGGTCCTATGGACTGTTTTTGTGAAAATATCTACCAGTTGCTCTTTGCTTTTGACAAATGGAGTTTATATTTTCTTGGATTGCACTTTTTCTCTAACAAAGAAACACTCTATCTCTATATGTTTTGTCCTCCCATGAAAGACAGGATTGGATGCAATATGACTTGCAACTTGATTATCACAGTACATTTGCATTATTTTTGTGTGCTCTATCTTCATGTCACTAAGTAATTGCTTAATCCAGACAAGCTTACTTGTTGTGGATGCCATGGCTTGATATTCTGCTTCTACACTTGATCTAGCTACAATATTCTGCTTCTTACTTTTCCAAGTGACCAAGTTACCACCTACAAACATACAAAACCCTATGGTTTATTTTCTATCATAGCTTCCGGCCCAATCTACATCAGAAAAACCAACCACATCATTAGAATTGTTTTTCTTCATCCAAATTCCTTGACCTGGAGTGCCTTCAAGATATCTTAATATCCTATCAATTGCACTCAAGTGGATGGTACGTGGAGCATGCATAAATTGACTTATGGCACTAACTACAAAGGCAATATTAGGTCTGGTTACTGTAAGGTAAATTAATTTGCCCACCATCCTCTGATATTGTCCTATGTCAGATAATGGCTCACTATCTTCAACTCCAAATTTTATATTCGTCTCCATAGGAGTATTAGCTGGTTTTGATCTTAATTAACCAGCATCTTTTAACAGATCAATGACATATTTTCTTTGGGATAGAAATAATCTTTTACTTGAGTGGGCTATTTCTATTCCAACAAAATATGAAAATTTTCCAAGGTTTTTGATGTCAAATTCCTTTTTTAATTATTGTTTAACCATTTAAATTTCCTCATTATTATTTCCAGTAATGATAATGTCATCAACATAAACCAGAATAATAGTAGTGGTATTTTGTGAGTGTTTGATGAACATAGAGGAATCAACGATAGTTTTAAATTAATCTTTAAAAGAGAAAAGCTTAGCTTGGCATACCATGCTCTTGGAGATTGCTTTGGACCATAGATCGCCTTTTTTTATTTACACACCATTGATGAGTTCGTCTCACTTTTGTAGCCCGGAGGAAGAGTCATATAGACTTCCTCTTCTAAATTTCCTTGAAGGAATGCATTTTTTACATCCATTTAGAACAAAATTCCATCCCAAGTCGATGGCTACCGACAGCAAAATTCTAACCGTATTCATTTTTTCTACTAGTGCAAAAGTCTCTTAGTAGTTAATACCATACGTTTGGGTAAATCCCTTGGCCACTAACCTAGCTTTGTACCTTTCAATAACACCATCACTATTTTATTTGATTTTGTATACCCATTTGCAACTTACGGGTTTTTTGTTTTTTGGTAAATTAATAATATCCTACGTGTCATTTTTTTCTAAGGCTTGAAGTTCTTCGTTCACAGCCTTACGCCAAATTGGACTTTGATTTGCTTCACCAAAATTGGTTGGTTCCATTTGGTTAGTGATGTTACTTAAGTAGGCTCGATATGAAGGGGATACCCTGTTTATGAAATAAAATCTTGTATTGGATACCTTACCTGTTAGGATACATAATCCCTTAATTTGACGGGAGGTCGAGTTTGTCTTGTAGATCTTCTTATGGCATTTTCTTCTTGAGTTGGTTCTTCATGAGCTAGTTCTTCACTTGACTAATTTATCTCTTCTTCTCCCTCTGAACGAATTGGAATTGTTTCTCCAATTTGTTCTTCATTTGTATGATCAACTTGTTCTTGATTTGTTCCTTCGGGAAACATGAAATTAATTGGAGAGAATACGATCGGTTTACCTTGCGTATTTCCTTGTTCACTTATTTGATAATATGGTTCATTTTCAAAAAATGATACATCCCGTGAGATATAAAGTTTACGATTTTTTGGATCATAACATTTATACCCTTTTTTTGGATGAATATCTTAAAAATATGGCTTTAATAGCATTTTTATCTAGCTTGTCACGTTTTTTATGTGTACGAAACATATACACCCAAAAACTCTTATGTGATCAAGATTTATTTTCTCGTTCTTCAAATTTTCTAAGGGACTCGTATTTTTAAGCATGACACTTAGTAATCTATTTATGAGATAAGTCGCAGTTAGCGCATCATCTAACCAATAAAGATTTTGAAACGTTAGTTTGAAAAAGAAGCGATTTAGTGAGTTCAAGTAAATGTCGATTTTTTCTTTCTGAAACTCCGTTTTGTTCAGGTGTATTAATACAAGTAGTTTGATGTAAAATTCCTTTTATCAAAAAAATTCTATGAAATCTTTGTTTACGTATTCTGTCCTATTATCAGATCGAATTTTTTTAATTTTTGCATTATATTGATTTTCTATAAAACTGTAAAATTCTTGAAAACATGAAAAAACTTCATTTTTTCCTTTTACAAGGTAAACCCAAGTAGTGCGAGAAAAATCATCAATAAATGTGATAGAATATCTAAAATGATCATAAGAATCACTAGGGGTTGGACCCCAAACATCAGAATGAATTATATCAAAACATTTTTCTGACTTACTAGTAGATAAAGAAAATGGTAATCTTGTTTGTTTTGAAAGCTTGCAAACATCATAATTTCTGGAATCTAATTTATAACAAAAAAGTTTATTCAAAATTTGATCAGATGGATGACCAAATCTCCAATGCAGCACTTAATCACGATCTACTAAATTTAATGACACATGACATTTATTGATGCTTTCATTAAGATAATAAAGGCCATTTTCTAGAGATCCCTCACCAATCTTCTTTCTTGATTCTCGATTCTGAAAGGTCACTTTATACTGTGAGAATATAACATTGCAATTCAAATCATGGGTTATTTTACTAATTGATAATAAATTTGAACTAAAATCTGGTAAATATAAAATATTTTTCACATCTTTTGTAAGAAACTTTGTTGTACCAAAACTATGAATTTGAACTTTATCTCCATTTATATGTAGAAGGTCTTTATTTAGTGTAACATTGGTTAATTTATTTTCGTCCCATGTCATGTGATTAGTAGCACCCGAGTCAATTATCCATCTATTTGTATTTTGACGCATTTTTGCAATTTCAAAATTGTTGTTGACTTTCGATGAATTAAAAATAGCATTAGAATGCACAAAAACCGAAGTTTGTTGCTGCAAGAAACTATTCAATTGAGTTAGTAGTTGATTCAGTTGCACCAATTGAGTCACAGAAGACCCCGCTGAATTGCCAGTGTTATTAGTCCATTGAGCCGATTCAGATTCATCCCCTTCTTCCTCCGCTCCTTTGCTAAAAACACCGAATTTGTTCTCTTTTTTTGGATTGCCCCAATTACCTTCTCCGTAGCCCTTTTCTCTGATGGGTCGAAGGTAGGGATGGAAGGACCAACAACCATTGCGGTTATGCCCTGCTTTCTTGCAGTGGTCACACTGCTCGGTGCTCGAAGCCCGTTGCTTCTTGTGGTGTCCCTGAAACTAGATTTTGAGTGTTTTACCTGAAATGCCTTGTTCTCTTGATTTTTCAACTGTCGTGGGTTCATGAGGGCTCATCAAAATTAGTCTTGCTCAATTCTTGCCACCACATCGTCAAAACTTGGCATCTCAGCTGATGCCAAACTCGAGACCTGATCGTTTCATAGCTTGGATCAAGAGCCCCTAGGTAGGTGAAGATTAATTCTTGTTCAGATCTTTTTTGGATTTCAACTGGGTCTATTGTTGGTGGGAGATGGACATTAAGCTCTTCCCAATTTGGCATTATTTTGGTCACTAGTTCATTATTACTTTGGGTACCCTATTTAATTTGGCCAAGCTCTTGTTTAAGCTAAAGATACGAGGCAAAAATTTGTTTTTGGTCATACCTTCTTTTGGCTTTATCCCAAGACTCCTGTGATGTGCTGCAGTACATGAGTACATTTGAAATTTGGGGTTCCATTATTTCGAGAAGCCATGACATGATTAATTGGTCAGCTGTCTCTCATTCTTCTATTTTTGCTTTCTCTTTGGGAGTTGGCTTATTTGGATCTACCACTTTTGGTTTCTCTTTTTTGCCAGTGACAAAGCTTAATTTTCCTTCGCCACCGAGACCAATTGGTACTGATCTTAACCAAGGAATGTAATTTATGTTGCCATCGAGTATGATATTTGTGAGTTTAATGTTGTTGGATTGAGACATGTTGAACTTACTGTAGTTATTTGATATCTGCAGCAATTGATGTTGTTGTAGAACTTTTGAGTCAGGATTTGACCTGCTGAAATGACCCTCCTATTTCCACCCTAATTTCATAAGGATTTTTTTTTTTTGCTAAGAGATGATATATATAGATATATCATTCATTACAAATATATTTTCCAAGGTCATTTTCTTTTTCCAATAAACAAAATATATCCAGGATCAAAATAACTTACCAATATAAATATATCAGTGCATATCTAATAACATACACATACATATGAAGATGTATGTGTTCTTCTTGTTTAAATTCAGAGTATATACTTTATTTTTTTTTTGTTCAATAACATCCTGTTTGATTTAGAGATTTAGTAATTCAGATACATTATTGTATTCAGATTTTTGGCCATAAAATCCACTAGAAACATGTACTTTAGTCTGTCATTAGGATCAAGAAATGATCAAGTAATATTCAGTAGTAAACAAGCTTTTAATGTAGATGATTGTGTTTAAAGTCTGGATAATATTAGATTCAGTATAAAAGAAAGTGGATCCTAAGTGAACACAAGCAACATCTAGGCGTAATGGAAACGCGCCTAACTTATACACAAGAGGTCACGAGTTCGAGTACCATGCAGGTCGGTTCAAACACAATTTTTGTTTTTTTTTTCTTTTTCCTGTAGGGTTAGAAATCTGATACCTACCTATAATTGTACATATATGTTTAATTTTTGCCTATAACCCAACATACAAAACAATCCTTCTTACTTTACTATTTTTGTATCCCATTCCTACAACTGTTTTAAGAATTTATGATCATATTTTTGCTCAAATATCAACATGTACACAGATATACATGTACATGTCAATATTTCTGCTCATTTTCCAGAAAACTGGGTGAATCAATTGCTAAATGTACTAAGCTTTGAAATGCATTTTTATTTTCAGAATACAATCTATCATGATCAACCAATACTTCATTTAATTGAAGCTGGTTAACTCATGAATCCTGTATCTGCCACACTAGTTCAATTTCATTGCATTCTGTTTAAAGCTTTAGGAAAACATCTTACTCTTCTCAATACAATTCAGAAATGAATTCAAACTTAATTACAAAGCATTTCAGTAAAAGATAATAAAATCCTGTTAAGTTTTCTTTTTGTTAAATCCAGATTTTGTTCTAAAACTCAGTGCTCTGTTATGTCTCAAGATTAACTAATACATAATATAAATTATACAAAACAGTAGCTCAACTACATATGCATGTTTCTCCTCCAAACATCCATATCAATAATTAAAATCATTTCATTGTTTCCCACTCAGATTTTTCCCTTGAGATTTTAAACCTTAATGCATAACAATATATTTAGCATGATACAACTAGTTCATCTAACCATAATAGAATTCATTACATGACTGGAAATCTTAGAAACATAAATTTTTTCCTGAATACATGCAGATATAATCAATTTAAACTCTTATTGAAACTAGCTAGCATGTTCATTCACTCCTCCATAACAGCCATTACTTCATTTTTACTTAGTGCCTGGGTTACCTGAAAGAGCATAAGTGGCTGCCTCATTTTAAAATGAGACACCCCAGATGCCATGAGCAAACAAGGGTCAGATCTATGATCTGGTATGAGTAACATCAATTCATTCATGATATTAAGCAATAGAGAATATAAGGGTACTAACTTGTTATTTAAGCAAATTTCTGCAATTAATTATTTTAACATAGTATAATTATGTTGATTCAGGTATGATATATTCATTTATCATTCTTTCACTTGCATACATAAT
This sequence comes from Allium fistulosum, assembly GCA_030737815.1. NCBI lineage: Eukaryota > Viridiplantae > Streptophyta > Magnoliopsida > Asparagales > Amaryllidaceae > Allium > Allium fistulosum. Next base: position 1,263,775,872 of record CM060901.1, on the reverse strand, counting down.
CATGCAAACATAATTATCTATTTGCAACAATTTCACTTACTGGAATCATCTTGGTTCCATACCATTCAACCTAAGAAATATCCACATTCCTATTTCTTCATTTACAGGTTGTAATATTCAATTTAAATTCCTGCCTCATCTGCTATTAAGGAATCACTGGGACACATTGCAATGAACTAATTCACATCATTGCACAAAGATCTCAGGGCTTAAACAAACCATGTGTCAACTTGCATACTTCAAATATGACAAGCATTCCAGCAGCTTTCTTGGCCTTCCCTTCCCTAGTTTATTTACTAGTGTATAGTCTTAAATCCTATCATCAAATATGCTAAGTGAACATATCACTGCAAACATGGAAACATCCATAATTTCTTCTAGCATAATTCTCCTCAGAAATAATCAGACAGTTATTTCCTAAATGGGGTCAATATGTCTAGATCTTGGTAAAATATAAGAACATTTTCAACTGTAAAAGAGGCATGGCATGTTATACTGATCTGCAAGCCTTTATGATTGATTCAGATTCAAGATCTGGTTCAATCATAATTTTAGCTTGTGGGTTTCTTTTTTTTTTTTGATTTGATTAAGGGCTCAGCACTTAGAAAATTTCTATTGCACCCTTATCATTTTTCTTTTCAAGCCTCAGCACTTATACCAAGTATAATGCAGCTCTAATCATTTTTTTTTATAAAGTTTCCATGCCATAGATCTATAACAGCTGAGAGTATTCTCTATATAATTTTTAAGATCCTAAACTTTAACAGTATGAGAATAAATAAAACAGTATAATACTCATCCAAAGACAAATGTCTCAACCAATCAAAGATCATCCAAAATCATCCATATTAAATCATATCAGATTTAAAATAAGACATCCAAAAAGCATTGATGAAATCATATACATCAAAACCAGAAATACATAAATAGCAATATAAAAAGTGGCTGCCTCAACTCAGGTCTTAATGCCATGAACTCAGTGAGATTACTCACCTAAATGTTTAATCCAGAAAATTCTTGTTTGAGTGTTCTCTTCTTCCTTCCAATATCTTCCTTCTTTTCTTATTATTTTTTTTTTGTGCAGCCCGGGGTAAAGACAATTCTACTACCTATTTATATGCATCTTTCCTCTAGGGTTTTGTTGAAACAGAATTCCATTTCTGTCCTGGCTTAGCATCATGCATTTTTTATTCATATTACCCCGGCCATATTAACTAATTTAAAGGCTGCATTTTCTTTCTTTTACTTTACAGAAAATGGCCACTCACCTAGTCATGTTAAAAGTGTGACTATCCTATTCTACATTTTTAATTATTTCTGAAAATCCCTTTTACTATTTTTGCCTATACAAGCTCATTAACTTGTATCACATTTCATGTCATTTTAATGTCATAGTTTTTACCTGCTTATATATATATATACTTTTCAGTACTTAAAAATATATATATATATACATATCTTATCTAGGCTTATTTAATTTCTCTTTAATTTCAGAAGCATATGCACCTACATGTATACAGGTTTACAAATATACATAATTTTCTTTTCTGGGTTTTAAAATAAATTTGTTTACTGATTTAAAGTAAAACCTACTTTTCATATTTTCTAAGATGATCCATATAATTTCAGAAATCAAACAACCATGTTGCAAAATCATGTTTGTATTGCTCTTTAATTCTTGTTTTAAATCCAAGAAATCTGGAGTTCTTCCTTGTGCCATTTCAGTGTGCACGTGCACACATATACTTGCACACTATTTATTCCAGAGACTTCACCATATTTAAGTCTAAATATTTCAAAAATTAAATCATTTTACAAAAATGATTTTTCACAAAATTTTGGGGTATTACATTCACCCCTCCTTTTAGGAATTGTGTCCTCACAATTTTTCTAACATTTATAGTGAGCATCTTTTTCTTTTCTGAAAACTCATCAAACATATGCATAAGCAAACAAATATCAACCATGCATAACAAATAATTTTTCCAGAAAAAAAAAATTACCTTTTAATTTGCAAAAAGCTTAGGATAATCCATTCTAATCTTATCCTCTAACTCCCATGTGCAGTCATTAGGATCACTACTCCACTGGATCTTAACTAGCTTCAAGGTTTTGCTCCTTAATTTCTTTTCTTCCTTGGCTACAATCCCCACTGGTTCTTTTTCATAAACCAAGTCAGGATTTATTTGAATTTTGGTAGGCTCTTCCAAAATGTCTTCCTTATCATGTACCCATTTTCTAAGTTGGGACACATGAAAAACATTATGCATTGCTTTCATCTCCTCTGGTAGTTCTAATTTGTAAGCCAATGAACCAATTCTTTCCAGAATTTTATAGGGTCCAACATACCTTGGTGTAAGCTTACCTTGCTTGCCAAATCTCATGACTTTCTTCATAGGTGAAATCTTGATGAAAACAAAGTCTCCCACTTCATATTCCACTTGCTTTCTCTTCCTATCTGCAAATTTCTTTTGCCTATCTTGAGCTGCTGCTATTCTTTTTCTTATTAACCCAATTTTCTCTGTAGTTTCTTTAACATATTCAGGTCCAAGAACAGCCCTTTCTCCAGCCTCTACCCAGCATATAGGTGATAAACATGGCTTGCCATATAAGGCTTCAAATGGTGCCATCCCTATGGTGCTTTGGTAACTGTTATTGTATGTGAATTCAGCTAGATGGAGGTGGTCTTCCCAGTTGCCTCCAAAGTCCAGTGTACATGCTCTCAACAAATCCTCTAAGACTTTGTTCACCACCTCAGTTTGACCATCTGATTGTGGATGGTAGGCAGTGCTTAAGCACAATTCACTCCCCATAGCCTCTTGAAAACTTTTCCAAAACCTTGAGGTGAAGATGGTATCCCTATCACTCACAATGGTTTTAGGTATGCCATGCAACCTTACTACCTCTTTCATGAATATTTGAGCCAATTTTGGAGCATTTCTTTCTGCTCTAACTGGGATAAAATGTGCTACCTTAGTTAGCCTATCCACAATTACCCATATACTTGTGTTTCCCTTCTTAGATCTAGGCAGACCATCTATGAAATCCATAGATATGTCCTCCCACTTCCACTGTGGTATACTAAGGGGTTGCAATAGTCCTGATGGCCTTTGTGTCTCTGCCTTGACTTGTTGGCAAGTCATGCACCTTGCAACATATCTGGCCACATCTGACTTCATCCCCTTCCACCAAAGATTTCTTTTCAAATTTTGATACATCTTGGTGCTACCTGGGTGTATGGAGTACTTACTCCTATGGTACTCATTTAATATTTCCTCCTTCAATTCTATATTTTCTGGAACACATATCCTATTTTTATTCCTTAAATAACCATTTTTGTCAATTTGATAATTTATTACTTCCTCCCCCTTTGATATGAGCATTTTCTTTTCCACCATGTTTAGGTCTTGTTCCTGCATTTTCCCAATCTTAAGAAGTAAATCTGATTGCAGAGATATCATACTTAATTTCCCTTTACCTTCACCTTCTTCAATAGGCATCATTTGTACCCCACTGTTTTCCTCAATTTCCAAATCAGTAAGTATAGACAAATCCCTAAATTCTTCCATCATCAACATGGCTACTTTGGCATGTTGTCTACTCAAGGCATCTGCAACTTTATTTGCCTTGCCTGGTGTATACAGTATATCTAGATCATAGGCAGCTAGGAACTCTACCCATCTATGTTGCCTCATGTTCAAATCTTTTTGTGAGAATAAATATTTCAGTGCCTTATGATCAGTGTACAAAATGAATTTGGCACCTAACAAATAATGTCTCCAAAGTTTCAAAGCATACACAACTGCTGCTAGTTCAAGATCATGGGTTGCATACCTGGTTTCATGTGGTTTTAATTGCCTAGATGCATAGGCTACCACCTGGTCTTGCTGCATCAACACAGCCCCTAACCCAGAGCCACTTGCATCAGTGTACACAACCAAATTTTCATTTCCTTCTGGCACTCTCAATACTGGTGCATTTATCAGAGCTTCCTTTATTTTGATAAAAGCTTGCTCACATTTTTCTGTCCATACAAAGGCTTGGTTCTTTCTAGTTAAATTGGTAAGTGGTGATGATATTTTTGAGAAATCTTTTATGAATCTCCTATAATATCCTGCCATCCCCATAAATGATCTAATCTCACTGATGGTGCTAGGCCTTTTCCATGCTTGGATTGCCACTACCTTGTTAGGGTTTACTGATATTCCTTTGGCAGAGATGACATGCCCAAGGAAATGCACTTCTTCTTTCCAAAATGCACATTTTGAAAATTTTGCCTTTAAATCATTTTCCCTTAGCCTTGACAAAACTAAATGCAAATGATTTTTATGCTCTTCCACTGTCTTGGAATAAATCAAAATGTCATCAATAAAAATCAGTACAAATTTGTCTAGATAATCTCTAAATATTCTATTCATCAAATCAACAAAATATGAAGGAGCATTTGTCAAACCAAATGGCATAACCAAAAATTCATATAAGCCATATCTTGTGTTAAATGCAGTATACTTAACACTTGAGTCTTCAACCTTCATTTGATGGAATCCTGATGCTAAGTCTAGCCTAGAAAATATTTTAGCTTCACTGAGTTGGTCAAAGAGATCATCTATTCTAGGCAATGGGTATTTATTCTTGATGGTTACTTTATTTAGCTCCCTGTAATCTATGCACATTCTCAAGGTACCATCATGTTTTCTTACAAACACTACTGGAGAACCCCAGCAGGAATTGCTTGGCCTTATAAATCCCTTGCCTTCTAATTCTTCCAACTGATTTTTCAATTCTTTCAGTTCACTTGGCCCCATTCTATAAGGTTTCTTAATTATTGGACTTGCTCCTGGAATGAGATTAATTTGGAACTCAACTGGTCTGTGGTGTGGAACACCCTTAACTTCCCCAAACACATCCAAGTATTCATTAACTATGGGAATTTCTTCAATGGTTAGTTCACTCAGATCTTTTTCTAAGTCAACTAAATGATATAGTTTTCCTTCTTTAGCTACCTCACATAAAACTGTGATTCTCTGGCCTCTAGAATTTTGCAATGATATGGTGGATGAGTCTAAATTAATTATGGCTTTAAATTGCCTTAACCAGTCTACCCCCAATATAACACCTATATTTGGGTAATTCAAAACATATAAATTGGAAATAAAAATATTTCCTCCTATGTTTAACTCCACATCCACACAAATCATATTTAAAACACTAGAACTCCCCAATGGACTGTGTATATGCAATGGGGTTTCAACTAATATGCAATTCAGTTTTAGCATTTTAACCAATTCATAAGAAATTAAGGAGTGAGTTGCCCCAGTATCATACACTACTGTTATGGGTATGGTACAAATAAGTAATGTACCTTCCACTTGGCTATGGTTTACAGTGTTACTTTCCACTGTGGCTTTGCCTTTTCCTTCCAAATTTGCCAATTTGCCTTGCTGTTTATACTCAGGACAATTCCTCTTCATATGTCCCTCTTTCCCACATAGATAGCATTTGAAAGCTCCTCCTTTCAACTCTGGACATTTTGGTTTGATATGCCCTTCCTTTCCACACTGATGGCACACAATTTTCTTCTTGTCTTCCTTAGCTTTGACATCTCCAGTGCTTTTGTTACTAGCCTCTTCTTTCTTCTTATCATAAGGGTGATACCTCCCCTTACCTTTCTTGTTATTATTGCTCTTAAAATTTCTGAACTTCTCCCTTTCCTTGTCATGCTGCTCCAACCTCAAAGCTAAGTCTATCACATGATCAAAAGTCTTGTCTGCATAAGGTAACATAGCTCTGCTAAGTCCTGGGTTTAGACCTTTTATGTACCTATCATTTTTAGATGCTTCATCTGCCACAAGCATTGCTCCATATGTGGAAAGTCCCTCAAACTTTTGAGTGTATTCTGTGACAGTCATGGTTCCTTGTCTAAGCCTAATGAATTCTTCTAGCAAGGTAGTCTTTGCTGATGCTGGTACAAACCTTGCCTCCAACATCTCTTTGAATTGATTCCAAGTGATTTCATTCTCATTCCTTCCTGCAATGATTACTTCCCACCAGCCTAAAGCTACTCCTTTTAGCTGTCTTGAAGCCACTTGCCTCTTTCTTTGATCATCAAGTTGCATGTCATTGAAAATTCTTTCCAATGTTCTCAACCATGTTTGAATTTCCATGATACTCTCTGTCCCTTCAAAGCTTTTGCCTCCTAAATGAGTATATGTCTTAAGCAGTTTTGAGAGTTCTTCATAGGGATTTTCTTGCCTTTGTCCTGCCCCATCCCTAAATGCTCTCACCAAGTCTTGCAGATTGACCATTGGTGGTGCATGGGAAGATCCTGCTCCCTGATTTGGTGGTCTCCCTACCATAGTTTGCTAATAATAATTTACATAGCTGGTTAGTTTGATATTTAGTTCCTTTTAATTTTATTTCTATCTAAGAACTTGATCCTTACTTCTACTATGTTGAATAACATAGCTCTGATACCAACTGAAATGACCCTCCTATTTCCACCCTAATTTCATAAGGATTTTTTTTTTTTTGCTAAGAGATGATATATATAGATATATCATTCATTACAAATATATTTTCCAAGGTCATTTTCTTTTTCCAATAAACAAAATATATCCATGATCAAAATAACTTACCAATATAAATATATCAGTGCATATCTAATAACATACACATACATATGAAGATGTATGTGTTCTTCTTGTTTAAATTCAGAGTATATACTTTATTTTTTTTTTGTTCAATAACATCCTGTTTGATTTAGAGATTTAGTAATTCAGATACATTATTGTATTCAGATTTTTGGCCATAAAATCCACTAGAAACATGTACTTTAGTCTGTCATTAGGATCAAGAAATGATCAAGTAATATTCAGTAGTAAACAAGCTTTTAATGTAGATGATTGTGTTTAAAGTCTGGATAATATTAGATTCAGTATAAAAGAAAGTGGATCCTAAGTGAACACAAGCAACATCTAGGCGTAATGGAAACGCGCCTAACTTATACACAAGAGGTCACGAGTTCGAGTACCATGCAGGTCGGTTCAAACACAATTTTTGTTTTTTTTTCTTTTTCCTGTAGGGTTAGAAATCTGATACCTACCTATAATTGTACATATATGTTTAATTTTTGCCTATAACCCAACATACAAAACAATCCTTCTTACTTTACTATTTTTGTATCCCATTCCTACAACTGTTTTAAGAATTTATGATCATATTTTTGCTCAAATATCAACATGTACACAGATATACATGTACATGTCAATATTTCTGCTCATTTTCCAGAAAACTGGGTGAATCAATTGCTAAATGTACTAAGCTTTGAAATGCATTTTTATTTTCAGAATACAATCTATCATGATCAACCAATACTTCATTTAATTGAAGCTGGTTAACTCATGAATCCTGTATCTGCCACACTAGTTCAATTTCATTGCATTCTGTTTAAAGCTTTAGGAAAACATCTTACTCTTCTCAATACAATTCAGAAATGAATTCAAACTTAATTACAAAGCATTTCAGTAAAAGATAATAAAATCCTGTTAAGTTTTCTTTTTGTTAAATCCAGATTTTGTTCTAAAACTCAGTGCTCTGTTATGTCTCAAGATTAACTAATACATAATATAAATTATACAAAACAGTAGCTCAACTACATATGCATGTTTCTCCTCCAAACATCCATATCAATAATTAAAATCATTTCATTGTTTCCCACTCAGATTTTTCCCTTGAGATTTTAAACCTTAATGCATAACAATATATTTAGCATGATACAACTAGTTCATCTAACCATAATAGAATTCATTACATGACTGGAAATCTTAGAAACATAAAATTTTTCCTGAATACATGCAGATATAATCAATTTAAACTCTTATTGAAACTAGCTAGCATGTTCATTCACTCCTCCATAACAGCCATTACTTCATTTTTACTTAGTGCCTGGGTTACCTGAAAGAGCATAAGTGGCTGCCTCATTTTAAAATGAGACACCCCAGATGCCATGAGCAAACAAGGGTCAGATCTATGATCTGGTATGAGTAACATCAATTCATTCATGATATTAAGCAATAGAGAATATAAGGGTACTAACTTGTTATTTAAGCAAATTTCTGCAATTAATTATTTTAACATAGTATAATTATGTTGATTCAGGTATGATATATTCATTTATCATTCTTTCACTTGCATACATAATCATGCAAACATAATTATCTATTTGCAACAATTTCACTTACTGGAATCATCTTGGTTCCATACCATTCAACCTAAGAAATATCCACATTCCTATTTCTTCATTTACAGGTTGTAATATTCAATTTAAATTCCTGCCTCATCTGCTATTAAGGAATCACTGGGACACATTGCAATGAACTAATTCACATCATTGCACAAAGATCTCAGGGCTTAAACAAACCATGTGTCAACTTGCATACTTCAAATATGACAAGCATTCCAGCAGCTTTCTTGGCCTTCCCTTCCCTAGTTTATTTACTAGTGTATAGTCTTAAATCCTATCATCAAATATGCTAAGTGAACATATCACTGCAAACATGGAAACATCCATAATTTCTTCTAGCATAATTCTCCTCAGAAATAATCAGACAGTTATTTCCTAAATGGGGTCAATATGTCTAGATCTTGGTAAAATATAAGAACATTTTCAACTGTAAAAGAGGCATGGCATGTTATACTGATCTGCAAGCCTTTATGATTGATTCAGATTCAAGATCTGGTTCAATCATAATTTTAGCTTGTGGGTTTCTTTTTTTTTTTGATTTGATTAAGGGCTCAGCACTTAGAAAATTTCTATTGCACCCTTATCATTTTTCTTTTCAAGCCTCAGCACTTATACCAAGTATAATGCAGCTCTAATCATTTTTTTTATAAAGTTTCCATGCCATAGATCTATAACAGCTGAGAGTATTCTCTATATAATTTTTAAGATCCTAAACTTTAACAGTATGAGAATAAATAAAACAGTATAATACTCATCCAAAGACAAATGTCTCAACCAATCAAAGATCATCCAAAATCATCCATATTAAATCATATCAGATTTAAAATAAGACATCCAAAAAGCATTGATGAAATCATATACATCAAAACCAGAAATACATAAATAGCAATATAAAAAGTGGCTGCCTCAACTCAGGTCTTAATGCCATGAACTCAGTGAGATTACTCACCTAAATGTTTAATCCAGAAAATTCTTGTTTGAGTGTTCTCTTCTTCCTTCCAATATCTTCCTTCTTTTCTTATTTTTTTTTTTTGTGCAGCCCGGGGTAAAGACAATTCTACTACCTATTTATATGCATCTTTCCTCTAGGGTTTTGTTGAAACAGAATTCCATTTCTGTCCTGGCTTAGCATCATGCATTTTTTATTCATATTACCCCGGCCATATTAACTAATTTAAAGGCTGCATTTTCTTTCTTTTACTTTACAGAAAATGGCCACTCACCTAGTCATGTTAAAAGTGTGACTATCCTATTCTACATTTTTAATTATTTCTGAAAATCCCTTTTACTATTTTTGCCTATACAAGCTCATTAACTTGTATCACATTTCATGTCATTTTAATGTCATAGTTTTTACCTGCTTATATATATATATACTTTTCAGTACTTAAAAATATATATATATATATATATCTTATCTAGGCTTATTTAATTTCTCTTTAATTTCAGAAGCATATGCACCTACATGTATACAGGTTTACAAATATACATAATTTTCTTTTCTGGGTTTTAAAATAAATTTGTTTACTGATTTAAAGTAAAACCTACTTTTCATATTTTCTAAGATGATCCATATAATTTCAGAAATCAAACAACCATGTTGCAAAATCATGTTTGTATTGCTCTTTAATTCTTGTTTTAAATCCAAGAAATCTGGAGTTCTTCCTTGTGCCATTTCAGTGTGCACGTGCACACATATACTTGCACACTATTTATTCCAGAGACTTCACCATATTTAAGTCTAAATATTTCAAAAATTAAATCATTTTACAAAAATGATTTTTCACAAAATTTTGGGGTATTACACCTGCTCTGATACCATATTGAATTTTAAAGGAGAAGAGAGAATATGGTGAATAATTAATTTTATTCCAAAAAAATTCCTCTGATTTTACAAGCTCTTTGTACATGATTATAAATAGCTTAATCCTACTAACTGTTGCTTATTTCCTTAATTATAATTCTACTAGCCGTTGCTTCTTTCCCAAATTATAATTCTACTAGCCGTTTCTTATTCCTAAATTATAATTGCCCAGTTATACCATAATTACAACAAAGTACCAAGTATAGCTAACGGCTGTATAATGGATGATAGCCTTTTATTTATTTTCTGTTTTCAGCCTAGATGAAATATTCTGAGGTTATCATTCCTATTTCTCAACAATTTCTTTTAACCCACACTTGCTATTTTGGCATTACATGTTAGGGGATAATACTTCCACCTATACTAACTGTAACGACCCGTATTTTTACGGATCGAAAGATCGTAAAACAGTTGTTATTAGGTTGTTAGTGTTGATTAGTCGTCTAGAGTTTAAGTCGTTCGAAGCTTAGGTCGTGGAGCGACTTAAGGGAGTTGGCGACCTAAGGAAATTAGTAGTAGAAGTGAACGACTTAGGAGTTAACGGCTTAAGTTAGTAGACGACTTAAGGGTTTAGACGATCTATGGGAACCAGCGGCATAGGTTAGCGACTTAAGGAATTGACCGACCTAAGAGGGTTAACGACCTAGTAGTTAGCGGCTTAAGGATATAGGAGTTAGCGAGTTAACGACCTAAGGAATTAAGCGGGTTAGCGACCTAGGAAGTTTGGGTCGTTCGAACGACTTAAGGAGTTATCGTAGTTAGGTCGTGAGCGACCTAGTGCTTAGTTAGGTCGTGAGCGACCTAAGTTTAGTAGTTATGAGTAGTTAGGTCGTCTAAACGACTTAGGTGTTAGGTCGTATCCCAGTTAAGTCGTTAGGTCGCGTAAGGACTTAAGTCGTTGGATCGTGAGTGTTAGGTCGGCATTGTTGTTAGGTCGCGTGTGTGTTAGGTCGTGACTTCTGTTAAGTCGTTGAGTCGCTAAGTCGCGAAGATCGTTAAGTCGTATCTCAGTTAGGTCGCGACTTATGATAAGTCGTTAGGTCGTGCGTATGTGTTAAGTCGCGCAAGTGTTAGGTCGGGGAGTCTGTTGGGTCGTAGGTCGAAGGGGATGGTTAAGTCGTAGGATCTGCTAAGTCATAGGTCGTGAGGATTTTTAGGTCGTAAGTTGTGGTGTTCTTAAGTCGTAGGTCGTGGGGTTTTCTTAAGTCGTGGACGACTTAAGGGGCGAACGACTTATGGTTCAGCCTATAAATACACGTCCTTGCCTCACATTTTGGGATTCGGATTTTGAAGCGACGAAGTACTGCCATTTTGAGAGCTCGAGTTCTACACTTCTTCACTTCTTTTCTCCACTTTAATCTTGTGCTTCCTTCCATCCAAATCGAAGATCAAATCGAAGATCCAAGAGCTTAGATTGAAGATCTACATCCATCGAAGAGAAATTTCATCGTTTGAAGCGGAATTTTGGAGAATCGAGTTAGATCCTTCGCTGTCCAGATCTGAAGTGTGTTGCTTTTGAGGTGTTTGGGTGATTCGGTGAGTGGTGGTTATCTCTCACACGGATCCAAAGGAGTATATCGGATTGTTGGCTTGATTTTGTGTTAAGATAGTGATTTCCATGCATTTTCTTAAACTTAAGTATAGATCTATTGTTCATGATGATTTGACATCCATTTTACTACATGTTGACCAATGCAAGTTCATTCATCAAGTTGTAGAGATATTTCTCATGATTCATGTTTGTTAGATTTGGACTCTTTATTCACAAGATTGCCATTATTGTTATAGTTGTTTATTAGATCATGTTTGAATGCTTGATTACTTGGATTAATGATTGATTTGATTGATTGTTATGAATTAGTTGATTAGTTGTTGGATTTAGACAAGATGGTTGAAGATGATTCAAAAGCTATGAGAAAGGCTCTTGAATTGGAAAAGCTGCTCGTGGCATATGGCGCGGATGATAAAGCTCATATGGATAGATTTGATGATGATGTTAAGATGAGGCTTTGCTATGATGAGATGAAGCGAGGCATGATGTGAGATAGCCTTGGTTTAATCCAGACAGGATCATTCCAAGCATGTTAATAACTCGGTGAAATGGTTCGGGTTGAGGATAATGGTTGGCTCGAGAGGCGCTTGAGCTAGTATGAAAATAGTCGTCGAGGAGGATGACTAAAAGGCTGAGATTTCATCGTTGTTGAAGGTTCTAGCAAACTCAAAGCAAGAGTACGCTGGGCAGATTCGATAGTCCCAAAAGACTACAGTTGGTAGTCGAGTACTCTGGGCAGATTCGATAGTCCTAGACACAGGCTGCGACGACGTGCGGAGTTATGTCTAGAACCGGGGTAACCATTAGCCCTTGACGGACGACTGAAAGAATGTGCCGGTCATTCAATTAATGATGGTATCGAAGCAATGATAACAGTGATAGCCAGAGTCATGGATGTTTGAATGTATCGTCATTCGGTCTCAAGAGCGGTATTTTCTGGGTGCTTATCTGATCTTGGTTTAGGCCTTGGGGGTTTGTACTTGGAAAACATCGACCTTGACTCGAGTGATAATTGTTTTACTTTAATTGTCTGGTTTGCTATGTTTGCTTCTACTTAGTGTGTCTGGGGGCTATCACTGTAGAAAGAGGTGGAGTGGGAGGGTTGGATTCCTATTCCTTTTTCCTTTATGCTCTTTTGGTATGTTGTTAGTTAATTTACCGCTCACTAAGACTGTTGTTTGACTCAAGGCTTTATGTTTAACTCTTATTGCCTTGGGCTGTTCATCCATTTTGGGATGGGCAGACTAGGTAGCAGGTGACAGATGCTGTTCTTAGTAACCGACGATGCTGATGACGAAGACGAGCTGGAGGCTTACATATCATTTTCTTATTATATGTACTGGATGTTCCGCTGCTTGTATAATTCTCCGAGTGATATGTAGTGAGGCTTGATGTATTGACTATTCAGATGTTTGTATTCAACTATTATGAAGCTATATTGATGAGATTCTATTTTGTGAAGCTTCACTATATATATTCTCTATTGTATTTTATCCATGCGCTGTGAGTAATACGATAGATTCTGCTGTTTTAACTTACCCCTGACGATCATCCATGGCGGCCTGGCACACTTTACAGCGCACTATTTCCTTGTTTGGTGCAGGGGTCATGGGCGGTCATCACATTTGGTATTAGAGCCAGGTTAATCGATTTTACCCAACGCTCGCTGACGTAACTACGTATGAGAGACGTAATTGTATTTTGATGGATGATTACTATATATAATATAGTAGCTTAGAAGGATTTGAGTCCTTTATGCAGTTGTTTCTCAACGTGTGCTGATCATTTCTTTTATAGATATTAAGAATGAGTCGAAGAGGGAGACCAGCTGTTAGGGAAGGCCGTGCTGCTGAGGGGGCTGTTGATTATGCTGCTATGTTCGAAGCTATGATGACTTCGATCATGAGAAGGATGCCAGCTCCGGAGCCATCAGTTGATGTTGGAATTCAAGTTCAAGCTCCAAGACCGGTGGATTTTGCTAAGCTGTGTAAAGATTATACTGCTCTTGGAGGAAAGGTTTTCATGGGAACAGAGTCAACCATTGAAGTCCAGAGATGGATAGATGCTTGTAGAAGAATCTTTGGTGATTTGGGAATCGACGATGCAACTAGAAGGAAGCTTGCATCAAGACAGCTTCAAGGGAGAGCTTTTGATTGGTGGAACTCTATCACCATTGATACTCCGGAGGAAGAAATTACTTGGGTGCAATTCCAAGACAGATTTGAAGCTAAGTTCATTTCTACAGCTCAGAAGTCTATTCTGTTCAAGAAGTTTGTGGATCTCAAGCAAGGTGGAAGACCAATTCTCGAGTATGTTTCTGAGTTTGAAGCTTTGTCCAAGTATGCCCGGTCGTATATTGAATCTCCTTATCAGAAGAACGAGAAGTTTGTGACAGGCTTGGACATTTATCTTGGGAGGCAGTTGGTGGATCATCTGGACGATCCATTTGAGAAGCTTGTGGAGAAAGCTCTCAGGCACGAAAATCTGTTTCCTAAAGAAGGATCTGTTGTTGCTGTGACCAAGGAAGAGTCTAAACCACAGCACGGTGGAAACAAGAAGAGGAAGCAACAGCAGCAGCAAAAGGGTAAGGATGGCCAGAAGAAGCCGAAGGGCGAAGTGACCTGCTATAATTGTCAGCAGAAGGGCCATTTCTCCAAAGATTGCAAGAATCCAAAGGTGCCGGTGAAGTGCCACAACTGTGACAAGCCGGGGCATATTAAGAAGAATTGTCCAGAACCTCGAAAGGACAAGCAGATTGTGCAAGCTTATGCTTTGGGGGCTGTTCCATCATCTTCAAAAGCTCCTACCGTTGAAGAGAAAGGAAAGAGTATGGTGGTTCAAGGTACTCTTTCCATATGTGGTGTTCCGGTTAGAGTGTTATTCGATGTTGGGGCGTCGCATTCTTTTGTTTGTAATGAACTTGTAGGCCGGTTGGGTTTAGAACCGGATATTGTTGATAGGCCATTGGTTGTGACTAATCCAGTTGGGGGTTCGTCTTATTTGTGTATGCTATGCCGTGGTCTGATTGTATCGAGTCATGATTGCTCTTTTGTTTGTGATTGTTTTGTTCTGAACTTTGCGGGGTTCAGAAATATTTTGGGTATGGACTAGCTTAGGAAGTATGCGGCAAAGGTTGATTGTGAAAGGTTGGAGGTGACAGTCGAGAATGTGGAGGGGCGAAAGGTTGTGATACGATGTAAGCATGAGGAAGACGTCTTCATGAGCTTCATGTATTCGCTGGTTGCTCCACGGGATGGACTGTCATCGGTGCCAATCGCTAATGGATTTGAGGATGTCTTTGATGAGGTCAAAGGGTTACCGCCACATAGAGAGATCGAGTTTCGTATCGATCTAGTTGAAGGAGCCAGACCTGTTGTGATGCCTCTTAGGCGGATGGCGCCTAGGGAACAGCAGGAGTTGAAGGTGCAGGTTGATGATCTTTTACAGAAAGGATTCATTCGGCGTAGTGTATCTGAATGGGGTGCACCGGTTGTGTTTGTAACCAAAGCGGATGGATCGTTGAGGTTGTGTGTGGATTATCGTGAGCTGAATAAAGTGACTAAGAAGAACAAGTATCCATTGCCGAGAATAGATGACTTGTTCGATCAGCTTCACGAAGCTAAGGTGTTTTCTCAGATGGATTTGGCAACGGGATTTCACCAGTTAAGAGTGGCTAAGGATAGTGTGCCAAAGACTGCTTTCAGGACACCATCCGGTTTCTTTGAGTGGCTGGTAATGCCATTTGGATTGACCAATGCGCCAACATATTTTGTGGATCTTATGAATAGAGTGTTCAGAGATCAGTTGAACAAGTTCGTACTAGTGTTCGTGGATGATATTTTGATTTATTCCAGAACTGAAGAAGAACACAAGACGCACTTGCATATTGTTTTGGAAATCTTACGGAAACATCAGCTGAAGGCTAAGTTTTCAAAGTGTCACTTCTGGAAGAGTGAAGTGAGGTTCTTAGGCCATATTATCTTTGGAAATGGAATAGCGGTTGATCCCGCCAAGATAGCAGCAATCCAGGATTGGGGTAGACCTAAGAATGCATCTGATGTGAGAAGTTTTCTTGGATTAGCAGGATACTATCATCGATTTATCAAAGACTTTTCCAAGACGGCTGCACCATTAACAGGATTGACGAAAAAGAACCAAGTATTCAAATGGGATGCTAAGTGTGAGCAAGCTTTCAGAATCCTGAAAGAGTGATTGACAAGTGCTCCTGTTTTGACTATTCCAAGTGGAAATGATGAGATGGTGGTTTACACCGACGCATGTGGTACTGGACTTGGAGCAGTGCTGATGCAGAAGGGTAAAGTTGTTGCGTATGCAAGTCGACAACTGAAGCCGCATGAAAGGAATTATCCGACTCACGATTTGGAGTTAGCGGCGATTGTTTTTGCTTTGAAGATGTGGAGACATTATCTATTGGGAGTTCGATTCGAGTTGTTTACAGATCATAAGTCGTTGAAGTATCTTTTCTCCCAAAAGGATTTGAACCTTAGGCAGCAACGATGGCTAGAGTTTTTGGCATCATATGATTTTGGTATAGCCTATACTCCAGGAAAGGGTAACGCAGTAGCAGATGCGTTAAGTCGAAGACATGCAGGATTGGGAGCCATGTTTTCAGAATGGAAGAGTCTCGAGTATTTAGCTGGATTTGATTTTAGGCCCAGATGTGAATTGGAACCTGAGATGTTGGCAAACTTATCGATAAGACCGACTCTTGTGGAAAGAATTGGCAAGAGCCAAAAGCGAGATGATAAGCTTGTCAAGATTATCCGTGATTTGGAATCTGGATTGGACCCAGAAAAGGATAAAGGATTCGAGGTCGATCGAGAAGGTTGGCTTCGGAAGCAAGGACGACTAGTTGTTCCCGATATAGATGAATTAAGAAATGAAGTTCTGACGGAAAGTCATCACTCGAAGCTGACAATTCATCCAGGTGGAAATAAAATGTATCGGGATATGAAGAGAACCTATTACTGGGAAGGTATGAAGAAGGATGTTGGAAATTTTATTTCCAAGTGCATGAACTGCCAGTTGGTAAAAGCTGAGCAAAAGAAGCCCAGTGGATTGCTTCAGCCATTAGAAGTTCCTGCATGGAAGTGGGAGCAAATATCGATGGATTTTATTGATGGACTACCTAGAACAAGGACGGGAAATGAAGGGATTTGGGTCATCGTAGATCGTTTGACTAAGAGTGCGAGATTCATTCCTGTTCGATCAACTAGGACTGCATCAAAGTTGGCTGAGCTGTATGTTATGTGGATAGTTCGATTCCATGGTATTCTGAAAAGTATAGTGAGCGATCGAGACCCATTGTTCACTAGTAGATTTTGGAAGAGCTTCCAGGAAGTTTTGGGAACCGAGTTGTGTTTGAGTACAGCTTATCACCCCCAAACAGATGGTCAGACCGAGAGAGTCAACCGAATTTTGGAAGATCTCCTTAGAGCATGTGTTTTGGATTTCGGAGGATCATGGGAAGATCACCTTCATTTGGTAGAATTTTCGTATAACAACAGTTACCAGTCAAGCATTGGTATGGCACCGTATGAAGCATTGTATGGAAGACCGTGTAACTCTCCGACATGTTGGTTAGAAACAGGAGAAAAGCTGATACTTGGGCCAGAAATGATTCGACAGACTTCAGATTGCAAAGAGATCATTCGGCAACGAATGAAGGCAGCCCAAGACCGACAGAAAAGTTATGCTGATAAGCGTCGTAAGGATTTGGAATTCGACGTAGGTGATATGGTTTTTGTGAAGATTTCTCCACTAAAAAATGTTATTCGATTCGGGAAGAAAGGAAAATTGACTCCGAGATTTGTTGGACCATTCCCGATCATCGAGCGAATTGGAAAGCTCGCTTATAAGTTGGAGTTACCAGAAAAGATGTCGGGTGTGCACAATGTTTTTCACATATCATATCTACGGAAGTATGTGCACGACTCGAATACTGTGGTTTCTGCTGATAGCTGTGAAGATTTTGAAGTTGACCTAGTTGATAAGAGACCTCGTAAGCCGCTTCGTGTTGTGGAAACCGACACGAAACAGCTTAGGAGGAAGGTAGTTAGGTTGCTCAAGATACAATGGAGTGATGATGTTAACGACTGTACATGGGAGGTGGAAGAGAGGATGAAGGCAGCTCATCCTGAACTCTTCGAGGTATGGCCATAAGGTGTCGTGTCATCTCACGACATTGTAACTTGTTCTAGTTTTAGAATTCTGCATGCTAGGCTAGAATTGGACGCACGGTTTGTTGATTGCTATGGATGGTAGGCATGCAGAATAGTTTTTGATTGCTCTTGTTTGTTTGGAATTTCGGGGGCGAAATTCCTAAGGGGGAGAGAATGTAACGACCCGTATTTTTACAGATCGAAAGATCGTAAAACAGTTGTTATTAGGTTGTTACTGTTGATTAGTCGTCCAGAGTTTAAGTCGTTCGAAGCTTAGGTCGTGAAGAAAGTTAGGTCATGGAGCGACTTAAGGGAGTTGGCGACCTAAGGAAGTTAGTAGTAGAAGTGAACGACTTAGGAGTTAACGGCTTAAGTTAGTAGACGACTTAAGGGTTTAGACGACCTATGGGAACCAGCGGCATAGGTTAGCGACTTAAGGAATTGACCGACCTAAGAGGGTTAACGACCTAGTAGTTAGCGGCTTAAGGATATAGGAGTTAGCGAGTTAACGACCTAAGGAATTAAGCGGGTTAGCGACCTAGGAAGTTTGGGTCGTTCGAACGACTTAAGGAGTTATCGTAATTAGGTCGTGAGCGACCTAGTGCTTAGTTAGGTCGTGAGCGACCTAAGTTTAGTAGTTATGAGTAGTTAGGTCGTCCAGACGACTTAGGTGTTAGGTCGTCCAGACGAATTAGGTGTTAGGTCGTATCCCAGTTAAGTCGTTAGGCCGTGTAAGGACTTAAGTCATTGGATCGTGAGTGTTAGGTCGGCATTGTTGTTAGGTCGTGTGTGTGTTAGGTCGTGACTTCTGTTAAGTCGTTGAGTCGCTAAGTCGCGAAGATCGTTAAGTCATATCTCAGTTAGGTCGCGACTTATGATAAGTCGTTAGGTCGCGCGTATGTGTTAAGTCGTGCAAGTGTTAGGTCGGGGAGTCTGTTGGGTCGTAGGTCGAAGGGGATGGTTAAGTCGTAGGATTTGCTAAGTCGTAGGTCGTGAGGATTTTTAGGTCGTAAGTCGTGGTGTTCTTAAGTCGTAGGTCGTGGGGTTTTCTTAAGTCGTGGACGACTTAAGGGGCGAACGACTTATGGTTCAGCCTATAAATACACGTCCTTGCCTCACATTTTGGGATCCGGATTTTGAAGCGACGAAGTGCTGCCATTTTGAGAGCTCGAGTTCTACACTTCTTCACTTCTTTTCTCCACTTTAATCTTGTGCTTCCTTCTATCCAAATCGAAGATCAAATCGAAGATCCAAGAGCTTAGATTGAAGATCTACATCCATCGAAGAGAGATTTCATCGTTTGAAGCGGAATTTTGGAGAATCGAGTTAGATCCTTCGCTGTCCAGATCTGAAGTGTGTTGCTTTTGAGGTGTTTGGGTGATTCAGTGAGTGGTGGTTATCTCTCACACGGATCCAAAGGAGTATATCGGATTGTTGGCTTGATTTTGTGTTAAGATAGTGATTTCCATGCATTTTCTTAAACTTAAGTATAGAACTATTGTTCATGATGATTTGACATCCATTTTACTACATGTTGACCTATGCAAGTTCATTCATCAAGTTGTAGAGATATTTCTCATGATTCATGCTTGTTAGATTTGGACTCTTTATTTACAAGATTGCCATTATTGTTATAGTTGTTTATTAGATCATGTTTGAATGCTTGATTACTTGGATTAATGATTGATTTGATCGATTGTTATGAATTAGTTGATTAGTTGTTGGATTTAGACAAGATGGTCGAAGATGATTCAAAAGCTATGGGAAAGGCTCTTGAATTGGAAAAGCTGCTCGTGGCATATGACGCGGATGATAAAGCTCATATGGATAGATTTGATGATGATGTTAAGATGAGGCTTTGCTATGATGAGATGAAGCGAGGCATGATGTGAGATAGCCTTGGTTTAATCCAGACGGGATCATTCCAAGCATGTTGATAACTCGATGAAATGGTTCGGGTTGAGGATAATGGTTGGCTCGAGAGGCGCTTGAGCTAGTATGAAAATAGTCGTCGAGGAGGATGACTAGAAGGCGGAGATTTCATCGTTGTTGAAGGTTCTAGCAAACTCAAAGCAAGAGTACGCTGGACAGATTCGATAGTCCCAAAAGACTACAGTTGGTAGTCGAGTACTCTGGGCAGATTCGATAGCCCTAGGCACGAGCTGCGACGACGTGCGAAGTTATGTCTAGAACCGGGTAACCATTAGCCCTTGACGGACGACTGAAAGAATGTGCCGGTCATTCAATTAACGGTGGTATCGAAGCAATGATAACAGTGATAGCCAGAGTCATGGATGTTTGAATGTATCGTCATTCGGTCTCAAGAGCGGTATTTTCTGGGTGCTTATCTGATCTTGGTTTAGGCCTTGGGGGTTTGTACTTGGAAAACATCAACCTTGACTCGAGTGATAATTGTTTTACTTTAATTGTCTGGTTTGCTATGTTTGCTTCTACTTAGTGTGTCTAGAGGCTATCACTGTAGAAAGAGGTGGAGTGAGAGGGTTGGATTCCTATTCCTTTTTCCTTTATGCTCTTTTGGTATGTTGTTAGTTAATTTACCGCTCACTAAGACTGTTGTCTGACTCAAGGCTTTATGTTTAACTCTTATTGCCTTGGGCTGTTCATCCATTTTGGGATGGGCAGACTAGGTAGCAGGTGACATGTGCTGTTCTTAGTAACCGACGATGCTGATGACGAAGACGAGCTGGAGGCTTACATATCATTTTCTTATTATATGTACTGGATGTTCCGCTGCTTGTATAATTCTCTGAGTGATATGTAGTGAAGCTTGATGTATTGACTATTCAGATGTTTGTATTCAACTATTATGAAGCTATATTGATGAGATTCTATTTTGTGAAGCTTCACTATATATATTCTCTACTGTATTTTATCCATGCGCTGTGAGTAATACGATAGATTCTGCTGTTTTAACTTACCCCTGACGATCATCCATGGCGGCCTGACACACTTTACAGCGCACTATTTCCTTGTTTGGTGCATGGGTCATGGGCGGTCGTCACACTAACTAAGATTCTTCCTTGCTTTATATGTTGATACATATGGCGTGCAAGAAATATGATTGTATATGACAACTCTTCCGTATCTTGGCAGGACATAATCTCTCTTATTCATAAGAAAATCATTCTCACATTTGATGCATTCTCATGCCACGGCCCAAAAAATGCAACATAAGGTCATTCAGCCTTAATTTTCTTACCAATGATATATAACCCCAAGAAGACATACCATTTTTGTTATTTACATTTACTCGACGACAGCTTTGGCAAAGGATCAGTCTATTTGAAGATCCATTACAACAATGACTTTAACTAGCAAGACTTTATTTGGAAAACCAACAGAGAAGACACAATCCAAACTAGATCGAGGACTTGGAAGAAGCAACACTACAATGTCTCAAAATGCTTAACAACAACCAGGATCAAGGTGCAAAACTCTTATTCTAAAGTCATAACTCGAAGCTTGTGAATCTTATATCGTTACATTGTTCTAAGCTTATGTATTTGTTATTATAATTTTTTAACAAAAAGTAGTGTAGCAACTGTTATTTTGGTAGCAATAAAGTATGGATGCTGCTTGAGACAGTTCGTTTTGTTTATAATAATAATAATAATAATAACAATAACAATAACAATAACAATAACAATAACAATAATAATATCATTTGAAGTAATATATATATGACCTTTTAATGATATGAAAATCAATTTAATGATACTGAAATTATATAAATGGAGAAAAATTAACTTACAACCATGTATTAACATATTATAAAACTTCTCATAAAAACCAATCAAAATTTAACTCCCTCCAAGGGTTAAAGTCCACAATGCAAAACACAGAATAAAGCACACCCAAAGGTTTTTGACTTGGGTTAATAAATAATTAATCACCCAAAATTCAGTGATAGTTTGAGTATTCCGATCGAACTTCATTTATTTATTTTTGTATGGTAAAAGTAATTTTTCCATAAGTGATGATTGTTAACAAAAAGTGCAAATGAGATCATGTAAAATTAGATAAAATGCGAATTGAAATAAAATCAGAAAATGAATATTTGGTAAGTTGCTTAGGAATATGATTGATAAGGCAGCCGATTGGTGATAATGCTTAAGAGCAAGTTTGACAACTACTTATAAATAGCCAAAACTACTTATAACTCACTTATTGTAATTCAAGTGTTTGGTAACTTCTTATAAGGAGCTTACAAAAGTGACTAATAAGTCAAAATATGAGAAACAACAATTTATTGTTTATGACCCATTGACATATTTTATAATTAATTTCGATTATTTTAACTTAAAAATCAAATTGCCTTCAGAAATTTCTACATATAAATCACTATTTAAAATTATTTAGAAGCTGCTATTCAAATATCCTTTTTAAGTCGTTTCAAAATAAGCGGGTGCCAAACATGCCCTTTTTGAATGATTTCTCTTATCGGATGACAAGCCCACTTTTGTTATCCTTGTGTTCGAGATTTCTTGCTGTTACAGTTTTTCTGCTGATGCATAGTAAACGTGTCACGAAACAACGTGAAATATGCGACGTAGCTTTCATAATTGTATTCCGTTTTCCAAGCACACTTCCAGTTCTTCTCCTTCCAATTCCAAATTCAACTTCAGTTTTACTCGAAATTGCTCAAAGAAACTACAGCCAAAAACCTAATACTAGATTTCAGTCCTCTAAGCACAATTTCTAATCTGCTCAAACAATGTCAATTGCGGAACTTAAAGAGCGCCACGTGGCAGTGACGGAGACGGTGAGATCTCTACGAGAGCAGTTGATGCAAAGGAGGCAGCTTCTTCTAGACACTGATGGTAAATTCTTTGTGCCTCCAGTAATTTTTTGTGATTTTGGAAAGTTTAAGGCTATATGTTTATTTATTTTTTATTTTATTTTTATAAAAAACTGGTCTGGTGGTTGTTTGTTTTTGATTTGGAATTGCAGTAGCTACTTATGCAAAGAGTCATGGAAAGAGTGCAGTTACCTTTAGCTCTACAGATCTGGTTTGCTGTAGGACTCTTCAGGGGCATAATGGGAAAGTATGTTTCCATTTGTAATTTTCGTTTCGTAATTGTTTACCTTTGAATTTGGATAACATGTACCAACCATCATTGATGAAATGGAGGTGTACAACTGCAACTCGACGTTATATTGAAGGAGAAACAATATGTTCACATATTCTTAAAAGGTTGAATATAATAGTGTATGCTACTGAGAATTTGCTTATGTTACTATCATCAGAAGATAAAGACCAAGAGCTAAATGGCAAGATATTTGGAGTTGTGTTCAGAGTTCTTCTGTTTGAAACCCTTAGACATAAGTTATCAGTTTTCATAAAATAAAATAAACTACCATATTCAGTTGAACTGATAGAACCTTTTCTTTACCCTTCCGTGATATTACCCGTTTCAGCTTATTTCAGATACACTTTTTACTTGCTGGGTATGATCAAATTTAAGCTGATGCACTTTTCGCCTTTTGAGTTTCTAAGATATTTCATGTGCAAGAAATAGTGTTTGCATAAGGTTTGGTAACTTGGTATCTATATCAGTATCCATCCATAATTTCCAAAAGGATTCATGCTTCCAAAAAAAACTTATTGCAATAATAGGCTTGTTTGGAAACTTATTACAAAAACAAACCTCATTTGAGGATTTGTATTTGCTCACTTTAAAATTGCACAAATACATTTTCAACTTTGTATTTCGCACTTTTAAAGTGCGCAATACAACATAAAATTTATATTTGCACACTTTTAAAGTGCGCAAATACAAATCCCCAAACGAAGCCTATTTTTATAATAAGTTTCCAACTAAGCTTATCCTTGCAATAAGTTTTCAAAGTCTACCTAGGTTTATAATCAACTCTTTTCAAAACCAGGACTAGCAAAATGACTTTGTTTATTAATTAGAACCTGTACTTCAAACCTAGAAATAGACATGCAAATAATTTCTTCAAGAAATTATATAGAATGATACTTCAAAAGTATAATGTAGATTTAGCTCTTCACATATATTTTTAAAATTATTTCTTCATACAATGCATATAATATAATATCTTTTGTGAAGTTATTTAGAATCATTTCTCTAGAAAGTGTATAATTACAACATATAGATAAATGAACCATCTATACAAACACATCTTGGAGTTGGATCAAACACTTTTTCTTATCAATTTTAGACTTTTCTAAAATAAATTCTTTCTATTGGTCAATATAGAACAGTAGAAATATGCAACTTGTCTTACATACTTCCTTCTAACTCATTGACTCGGGTATAAAAATGAATATGTAGCAAATCAACGCGTTTCATCTTTATTTTAAATCACTTCCATTTGGCATCCTAAATTGTTCTCAAACAAGAAACACTCTGTTAATGGTTGTTCTCAAAGCATGACAACAAAACCTTGGTATTTTCGGATCAGTGTTCATCGGAATAATACAAGATATTCAGTCTTAAACTTTGATTTGCAGTGTATCATACGCAGTAAAATCTAATGGTGTTGATGTGCTAAACTTTTTATGAAATGTAGCCTCTTCTATGAATGCATGTTTGAAGTATACTTCTACATTAAATTTGTTGGTTGCCATTAGCATCCTGAAGCACAACATACATTTAAACTGGCCAAGTTTCCCCAAATTCATAGGATGCCAACTCTTTTTTTATTCCACATTTGTCAACGTGGCGAGCTAGAAATCAGCCATATGGAAAATTTGTATAGAAAAATGATGGTTTTAATCTATAGGGGGAATTGATGAGCTTAAACGATAGATCATGTCTGGTTACGGTCAATTGGCGCGAGGTATAAATTTATGAATCACAAAAATTTAAAGTAGGCAGCGAACTCAGATCTTAGTACTACACAATAGAGTCTAATGCTATGAACATTGATATGTATTCTGGTATTCTGAAAGCCTGTTCTTTACTTCGCTACTACTTGAAGAAAGAAATGTCTTATAAAGAAAATGGATGAATGAGTGTTATAACATAGTAGGTAACTTAACATGATTTGATTTGCTTATGTATTAGCTAACATGTGGCAATGTTCATATTTCTTTCCTATTTTGGTGTGGAGATCACACAAAATCAGACCTTGTCTAGCAATCTGCATAAGCCAATTTGTATGTTGTTGTGATAAGTTAATTGATACTCTTGCAATTGGGCAGGTATACTCTTTAGATTGGACTTCTGAAAAAAATCGAATAGTGAGTGCTGCTCAGGATGGTAGGCTTATAGTATGGAATGCTCTAACAAGTCAGAAAACTCATGCAATAAAGCTTCCATGTGCATGGGTCATGACATGCACCTTCTCTCCCGACGGTCAATCTGTTGCTTGTGGTGGTCTTGATAGTTTGTGCTCTATTTTTGATCTTAATTCTCAAGCTGACAGAGATGGAAATACACCAGCTTCTAAAACACTGACTGGGCATAAAGGTTATGTGTCTTCATGTCAGTATATACCAGATGAAGGAAATAAACTTATTACAAGCTCAGGTGATAAGACATGTGGTTTATGGGACGTGACAACTGGTCAAAGAATTTCTGTATTTGGAGGAGAATTTCCATCTGGACATACAGCTGATGTGTTGAGGTCTTATAGTTCTTTAGCTTTTATTTTTAATAGAATTTATATTACGTTATCTTGCTATTTAGCTATGCTTATTTTGCATTAAAAGTGAGCTTATAAGCTTTTTTTGCATGCTTAGTATATCGGCTTGTAAAGGGATGATAACTTCTATACACATGGTAATTAGGTTCACACAAATACGTCAAGTTTGATTAATGTACCCAGAATATATTTTGAAGTGATTTTGCATGAAGCTGCACGGCATGAAAAGGCAATAAAATTTAAACATGCAAGACCTTCTTATTTTGGTCCTATGGGCATCCTTTCTTTGTGGCACTTTGCCTCTTAGGTATATAAATTGTTTGAGAACTAGTTTGATAATTTAACAATGGAAGCTTCAAACAATTCACAAATTTTCAATGCTTATATTCTATCCTTTAATATTTTCAGAATACTAAGTTAAATATGTAACATGATATGAAACACCGAGTCCTCAAAAGTTAGCGGGCTTAGGATAAATACGAACTACGAGCACTTTAACATTCATAATTAATGCCTGTTTAAATGAAATTTCATTAAAATTCCATCAAACACTCAAACATGATATAAAGGGTCTAATTACTTGAACTAATTAGCCTTTATATGATAAACGAGTAGGTAGCCCATGCATTACACAGGTTCAAATTTGATTAGTGTTAAATTTGCAAAATATTTACAATATGTGAGCAATGAATCAATTCATTTGTATAAAAAATTACAGATAATCCATTTGGCGATATACTAATTATGAATACATACATTTATTCCTAGAATGTTTTGTTTGTTAAATTGAGTAACAAATTATATATATTTTTAAAAAATCTGTGCAAAGTGATCGTATAACTATTGGACAGTGGAATGACATTTGTTGCATAATAAACATGTCTACAACATTTTGAATATTTTCATTAGGAGCATGTGTTTTGAATAGAGGGATCAATCATATTTTAGGATTAAACATTTTATAGCCATTGAGCTCATGAACCTACTAATGCTAAGAACAATACCAATTTAAAACATTTTTGGTAATGCTCTCAACCCAAGATGTATCAGTTTTATGCGACTACTGATAAATTTTTGAGTTGTCAAAAATATGCATTTAATGATTAATAATTAGAAATGAGTGTGCTCTTATTAGAGAACATATCGTATATTCTTAACAAAGTTTATGCAGACAGTATATTGTTGAAATACAAACAACATAGTAAATTAGTTCACCAAATGATCCTGCTAAAAAATTAATAAATTTGTACATGGTTAACCAAACCACGTAATTACAATTATAACTATCAAGCTACCTACTTATTACGGTAGAAAATGTACATTAAACATGGTAAATTTCAAATACCGTTACTGAGTACAACTGTCATTCACACAACTTGAAACGATACATATAAGTTAACAAACTGGTACATAACCACGTTTAAACAAAAACACCTTAAAAATATGTAATACCAAACATTTATACAATATCATTTCCTTCCAAACTTTCTCTAAACCATCAAGAAGAATGTATTAAATTGCGAATGCTGCAAATTAATGTTTTTCAACAGTTAATTAAGATGTTAAACTTCAATTAATGCATTATATTACTGACAGATGCTAACCAAAAAAAAAAAACCATTTTTAATCACACACTTAAATAAAGCGCGGGAAAAAATACATGTGGGGTATAATATACTTAGTATAATATCTTCCTATCCTCTACCTTAGCATGGAAATTTTCAAACCTCATTATCCACCTCTATCTTAGTACCATTCATCATATTTCCACTTGGACTATCAAATATGTTTTTACCTCCTTGCGCTATAGTTGCAAATTGAAGGTCCCATTCCTTGCCAAACCCATCATTAGCAATTTCAAATTGCTAGCGCGATCAGTTTTTACTCAATAATAAGATCCTATGAGAAATTTAAAACAGTGTGCATGTTAGAAAGTCAATTTCGGGTAAGTTACGTACAACTAAAAATAACACTTTGACAGAGCTGGTTAGAAAGTAAATTGTAACCAAAAGCAATTGATATACGTACTGCATTCGTTACAACTAGAAGTAAAAGCATTGGTTATTATTAACTTATCATAGATTTGATGTTGACCGCTATACATGTTAATGACATTAAGTGACTGTGTAAACAGTTGAAATAGTAAAGTTAACATTGTTTCTATAATCATATTATATGCTTGCAAGTCCTCTATTCTTATTATTTGAATCACTATCTTTCTCAGTTTCCTCGAATTTAATCCTATTATCTTTGAATCTCAGCTGCAATAAAATAGTATAAAATTTAAGTACAACAAACTGGAGCAAACATGTGTTTAAAGTCCAAAAATGGTTTAAAAAATAGATTTTATTGGGAGTATAAAAAGGAAAGGTTAGATCACAAACAAATTTCGCAGTGTTTGGTCCCATATCTCTGTCTTTATGAGGCAAGAACAATGTTAAAAGAAATGCATCATCCGTGATAATAATCCAAGCATTGGTGGCATATATAAATGCGTCAAAATGAGATATTTCTTCGATGTCCAAGTGAAAATTACAGGAACGGAGAATACATGGAGAAAGAGACTTTACTAAGTTAAAATAGGAGCCATAAATGACCTAAAAATAAGATAAACACAAAGATTAATAAACTTCCCAGAAGACACTTTCTCTAAGAGAAACCAAATTTTCTTCTTTTCTAGTGTCACCGTTGTTATTTTTTGAGATTTAAATTGTTTTCCTCTCTGGAATCATGGACACCGATCATATTGAGTCTTTAGGTTATAATCCATATCATAACTAGGGCTGTCAATGGGTTGGGTTTGGGTCGGGTAAAGTCGGGTTCGGGTTGATTTTAAATGGGTCGGGTCAACCCGTTTATTAAACGGGTCAGAAAAGCTCAACCCGAACCCGAACCCGACCCGTTTATAAACGGGTTGACCCGACCCGACCCGACCCGACCCGCGTAACCCGATTATAAACGGGTCGGGTTGTAAATGGGTTGGGTCAACCCGTATAAGGTGTAAACGGGTCGTAAATGGGTCGGGTCAACCGTATAAGGTATAATTGGGTCGTAAACGGGTTGGGTCAACCCGTATAAGGTACAAACGGGTCGGGTCGGGTCGTAAACGGGTCGGGTCAACCTATATGTATAAACGGGTTGTTAACGGGTCAATTTCGGGTTAGCGGGTCAACCCGAAACTCACCCGTTTATAAACGGGTCAAATTCGGGTTGATCCGAAAATGACCTGCCAAATTAACGGGTCGGGTTAACCTGCTAATTTCCATGCGGGTTCGAATCGTGTAGGAAATTGACAGCCCTAATCATAACCCATTAAGGAACTCATTTCGCTTTTAAGCTTGCAAATGATATGACTAAAAAGGTGGAACCCCAGTACGCAGCTTTTCCCTCGCATTGCGAAGGGGCTGTTTCCGGATTCAAACCTGTACGTTCAGATCACCATGTGGGTGACCTAACCGTTGCGGCAAGACTCCACCTTAAACAATGTGCTAAAGCCGTCGAAAAATCAATTGTAAATTAGACCATCAATCCCTTTCCTCATAAAACTGACATTGCGCAATCTACAACTTTCATGGAACCAAAGGTGAAACTGCTTTACGCTCAAGTCAGGACGAGTTTTTCAGTTATCGAAGACAGTTATTCCGGAGGACGAAGACGAAGATTTGGTATATCATATTTACCAGTATTGATTCCGCTGCACTATTTCATTCTGTTTATTAAAATTGTATAACTCTGATAATATTGTATAACCGTGATTTATGTTGTAAATTGAATTGAGTATATATTGTTAAACAGCTTCATGAATTGTTTATGTGATTATTGTATTTTATCGTTCCACTACGAGATTTTGTTGTTGTTCTCTTCTTTTCTTTTTATTTCTTTAAAATAAACCCGTTGATAATCTACTTTTTAACGGTTTGAGTTGGACATGTGTGGTTTTATTGTCGACTTAAACTGTCCAAAAAGGTGGGTTGTCGCAGTTGAAAGAACAATAACCAAATGTAAGTTCATTGTCATATTTGGATAAAATATTTCAATGGTCATTCGGTTAACTAAAAAAGTCAACAATTAACTAACAACAACCAATTAATTTATTTAGTTTGGTTTGAACCAATTGATGTTTACTCCTACTCAGAAGCGGCAATAAGCATATATTATTGTTACCTTCGTGTTTATGAAGTTGATCTCTAATTTAGAATCCATTATTGTTACCATGTCATCGATTTAATTGCGTTTCTACTGTCAAAGAGCAGAATGGTACAGTTTCATACTTGAATCCGATGCATGAGTTGCATAGACATGGTTCAAGTCACCCACAAAGAAACGTCAGAACATAGAATTATGTAATTCGAGGGGTGAACTATATTTGAAATACACTAAAGGCATTAAAATAACATCCCATCAAAATAATTTGAGTATTATATGCGTAGCATGCATTTTTGTCAAAACGAAAATAGCATGAGGAAAGGGCATTTTAAAAGCGATATAAAAAGGGAAAGTTCGACGAAAGGGCACACATTTTTGTACTATGAATGGAGTATTGATATCTGATTTGTGCATTAACAATATTTTGTTACATGTCTTCCATTCATATCATCATTGTACATTTCTAATGCGATATTCTAAATATTTTAAAATTTAATATAAAGCAATAAGCTAAATTTGAGAAATTACAACACAAAACACTTGTTTATCCTAAAAAAATACAATTGAGCTGAAAATGCAACTAAACTGTCCGCAGGTGTGACACAATGGAAAATGTGTGCCTAGATCTTACCAGATACCCAGGTTTAAGCTCTGCTTTGTACGCTTCTTGCAAAATATAGAGCATATGGGGTTATAGGTGTCATGAGTTGAAGCGGACATGCACAATTTAATTCCTCCTCAGGAGTTTATCGATCCGCTGGCTTCTCCTGAGTATAACTTCTAAAAATAAAACAACCACTTGATTAATTGCAAAAAATACAAAAGTTGAACCAAAAATACAATATCAAATACAGAGAGTAATAGAAAAAGCTGAAAGCATATGCATAATCATCATCTATTTCACTTTGCCCATTTGATGTTCATATTCATAGATGGTTGATATTTCCCACTTATATTAGTATGATGTTTAGTGGCAAAGAAATTTTCATTTAACACCAAATTATTCATTTAATATCCCATGCACAACCACTTTTGAGCAGTCTCATATTTTTCGGTTATCCACTCTGTGCATTCATTTCTTGCATTTCTAGAAAGCATTATCCAGTCCAACTGAAGTGTAAAACTATAACATGCTTATCATGTATTCCAAATTTTGAAGACAAGATATAACAACATTAATAAATGAATATTATAAAAACTGTCATATAAGAAGAAAGAAAAATCAAGTTAGACTAAGTGTGTGTGTGTATGATATATACATGAGTTTGATATAGGAAGCTTAGGTACAACTAAACAGAGTACCGACAAATGATTATTGGAAAATACATCCAAAAAAGAAATGGAAGAGTAATAACATTCTTTTTATTCTATATTTTCCTAAAAGGCTAAATTACCATTTGAAGTTTGAGCATTTAGGTTAACATTTTGTTAATTGAATTTTGTTCAAGTTTTCAACTTTTATGTGAATAAATGCATAACCAATGAAACTAACCATCTATTGTGAAGTTTTAGTAAAACATTTATTGTTTTATGTATTACCTTGTGTGATCATCATTTTCATACGAAATTAATATATAAAAATAATTTCAAGTAATTAAAATATAGAACATTGCAAGGAATAATTAGTGGTACCCTGTAATTATGGATTAATGTAGATTCATATGTTAAGAAAATTAGACCATTGCACCTATGGAAACACGATTTTAAAGAATAATGTAATTTAGGAAACCTAATGCAAGAATTAACTTCTCTTCCTAATAGTCAAAGAAACATTAAGATAACATGCTACAATTCTAGTGCTATTGATATACGAAGAAATTCCAATATAATATTCTTATACTTATTTTTGTAAAAAAAACATTGCACACCTAAAGCATGTTAATATGATTTCCCTCTTACTATGTTTTCGGCAACTATAGTCTATATGACATGTCAATTAGCCTTCTATTCACATATACATTTATAGTAAATTTTTACATAACTCAAGCTGTAATGAGACCTTATTATTCTGTTGCTTTCAAATCCAATAGAAATATATGAAAAATATGATTCGTTTAATCAATTTTTTTATAGTAGTTGTTTTATATAGAAAAGAGATAATATTGTTAAAGTATAAGATTCTTTAATACCTCTCCAAACCATTTAAAGATTAAAAAAACATAAAACAACCAATGATTTTGTAACCATCAATGGTTTGGGTAATGTAAAATTAGACTACGAAGCTTCGTCGAAGAGCTATAAAAATCGTGCAATTCAATGAAAATTGTAAAATTGCATTGATAATCGAAGACTTTGTCAAATTAATACATGATAGAATCAAATAATAATAATAATATTAATCAGCGCATGGAAGAATCAAACCTGCACTAACAATGCATTGCATTTCTACAGTTATAAACTAACAATCTGTACGAAAAGTAATTATATAAATTTTTGGATTGAAAATTCGTGAAAAGGAGATTTTAAGTCAAACAAAATACCAAAAAGAATCAGAGGATGGGGATGAACAATAGAGGATGTGGCTACCCTACTCATCAATTACCATTTGTTTCCCCGATCATAATTAGGGTTTTTGAAATGGTAAAGTGACAAAATGAATTAGATAGAGGTTGCATGATTTTGATAAAGGATGAGAGACGAAGGAGTGAACGGATATAATAACAGTATTGTCAAGGTGTGCGCCTAGACGCAAAAAGCGCAAGATGCACTTGGTGGGTTTTTTTGGGCTTAAGGCGCATGGGATCGTCGAAGCGCCAAAAAGGTCCTAAAACGCACAAGGCACAAAGCTATAAAAAAGCGCGTTTTTGTTTTACTTAAGCGATTAAATTGTAATCTTTAAGTATTTTGTTGTTATAGACTTAAGTTGAACGATATTTCAACTACTTGTTTTGGTTTCTGATGAACTTCTGAAATTTTATTCTCAATTGCACATATATGCAATTTTTGATTGTCAAAAAACTTTATTTGATTGTAGTTTTAAGCTACAGTTTTAACATGCAAAAGCGTAACTAAAGCACAAGGCGCAATTCTTGTGCTTTTTGGCCTTGACTACGTTGATTCTGGATGCGAAAAGCGGGGTATTATGTGAGGAATACATATGATTTATTGAATTTGTGTTTGACCAAAAAAACAAGATCATTGGGAGATACTGTATGTTTGCGAAGTAGGGAGATCAGATTGTTTTTGTTGGAATGACGGGAAGATAAGTGGTATAGGGGAGGAAGATAGGTTGACCATAAATAGTTGATGCAGTTTGAAGGAGAAGTGGGTGTGGAGCGAGTATAGTAGTGGATGTAATTGTGCTACATAAGTGGATAAATAGATGCTTGCACTGATAACTTAACGGAAGAATAGACGCTTGCACCAATCAACGTAACAGAGGAATAGACTCTTGCACCGATCAACTTAATGGAGTTAAGTTGAGAAACATGTATCCTATTTTGCACCATTTGACATCTTTTAAACTTTAAATACTTTTCTTTATCTTTTTTTTGTCTTTCCGTTATCTCACCATTAAATATGATCTATTTATATATAGATGCATATATGAGAAAAGAGACACAAAGATTTTAGAGTTGTTCGAAGAATGAGTTCTCCTAAGTCCATTATGCAAATATTTTATTTCCTTTTCTATTGTTGTAAATATACAAATCATCTTTCATTTTAACATGCCACTAAAGTAACACCCAGACTTTTTAGAAAATTTCCAAAGTTGAAAATAAAGAGGGAGGGAAAAGGTGAAGATAATGTCTTATTTTCATGTGTGTATAGGGATCAATTTATAGAGTTGATTGCCATTGGATGCTCACCATGTGACTTTCATCTAGCGGCTTTGGATGTTTCACCATTATATCGTTGACATGTTGAGAAGACATGACAAGTTGGTTGATCTAGATGGAGACATGTGTCATAGTCTTGGAATATAAGTGGTGGAAGGATAGTGGATGTCTAGAGAAGGATGATGGATGTTTGTAAAGATTGTAGGATAGCGAATGTGTGGAGGCATAGTGTTTGTGGATTTATGAAGAATGAGTTGAAGCATGGTTGAAACATGTTAGTGGGAAATACTCATCAAATCTTGATGATGGATTTAACTTCACATCTTCACACTTTTGTGAAGATCAGACAATTGAAAATCTTAAAGCTTGATAAAACGATGACGACATGGACGATATAAGTTTATTTTTGAGTTCAACAGTCGGATCAAGCTCTCCCATCTCCTGCACTTGTTATGCACGTATGAGTTGATACACACTTAGTGTAACAAAAGGAATTCATAATGTTAGGCATCCACCGACTCATATTTATTCACATCTTCAAGTTATTTAGCAATGCGAGACTATTCCAATTCCAAACCGTCATTCTAATTTCCAACATGTAAGACAACTTATACAATCTTTGCATTGACTCGCATCCCTTTCGAATATTTTGAGAGCAATGTTTTCTTGTATGCATGACGCAATTCAGAATCTTCGGCTTTGATTCTATGTTGAGTTTCGACAATCGGACCATGCTCCCTTATTTACTACACGTGTCGTACTCATATGAGTTGTACACACTAATGTAAGAATAACAATCCTCAATGTCATGTGCTTACTAACTCATATTTATACGCGACATCTCTAAGTCAGTTAGCGATGTGAGATTATTTCAATCTCAAATCGATATTTCAATTTTCAACATGCGAGATAACCCTAATAAGTACTACATAGAACCATAAGTAAAAATACCGAAAGCTCAACTTCATGCGATGATCTTTTAAGCATAATGATGTAAAATCCTTAGTCAATTAGTTATTGACATATGGCAAATAGTGATTGACTCTTATACGTGTGTTAGCATTCTTTATACATGCGACAACATTGTTGTCTAAAATTTGCAATAGATTCTCACTTTAGATATGCATCCACTTTAAAAAGGCAGGAGAACCAATCTTAGAAGTACAACATCATTCGTTGTGCAAAAGCATCCCATTCTTATACAAGCAACAACTTTATTTATAAGTGCAATAGCTTTGCTTCTTTATGATTGCGGTAGCGCTTCAGCTTTATGTTGAATCAGGTGCATTGGACAACGTTGTAAAAGTGACAAATGTAAAAAAATAATCCTTTATTAGTTATGGATAGATCTTTTTAATGTGTTATCATGAATAATATATATTACATTCAATCATATTTAACGTTTGATGTGATATAATGAGATTTACTTTAATTGAAAATAATTTTATTATAATTGTTTTAATTGAATAATATATAATGTATGTAATGAACATCATATGTCCATCATTATATTATAATAACGTCTAAAGGGAATTTATATGTATTATATTACTGTCTATAAGTACTATTATTACACACACACACCATGGCTTGATGTTTCGATCGAAACACCGAGATTCTGATCATTTCATTTCGGTTCCATAAATAAAGCTATTGAACTTCAAATTATACAGAAAAACTCAAAACAAAAATTAATTTGAGTTTCAAATATATGAATATTCAAAATCTAAAATTTTAATTTAGTAAACATACAAAATCACGAAATATATGAACGATGTAACTTAAATAAGTTGAAAATGAAGCAATGAACAAATATTTTTTAGTGTGATAAATATTTATAATTCGTTGTTCGTTTATATCTTATTTTTCAATTAAAGATAGATTATACATTTTGTTTCAATGAATCAAACAATTATCTGTAACTATTTGGAAAATAATTAACAAAATCCGTCAAAACTAAAATCAAAATTTTCAAAATTTACGAATTAGATCAAAATTTCTAAAATTACAAAAGATCGAAATTGAGATTTCGAACCTTGATATATACACATGATTATTGAGTTTTGTAATCATGTTATATGTGTGTTATAACTTATAAAGCATGCATTATATGGAAAACATACGTGGTACACATATAAATACATATTCAAATATGTGTGTGTATACATATATAAATCACGAAAAATATATAAATTTTTTGGTCTGTCAATGATAATATGTATATATTATTAATATATTTGACTAATTCTGAATATTATAATAATCAATATAATCATGATAATTAAACAAAAAAATATTATAATGCACTAAAATTATAGTTCTTTTTTTCAGTTTTTTTTTGAATTATGCTATCAATTCTAAAAATCAAGTTATATCTGACCACTTAGAAATTTATTATAATTGATATATTAATGATGAAAATCAAATAAAAACATTGTAATACACAAAATATAATGTTTTATTTTTTCAAATCCAAAAAATAAAATTTTTGATTAGCCTTTTATTTAATTTAATTATTTAATTTTTTTTAATATATATCACTATTTCTGAAATTCATAATAATTAAAATAGCTATGATAAAATTCAAATAAAAATATTAGTGTTCACAAAACTATACAATAATTTTCCAAATCATAAAATAGATTTTATTTAGTATAAATTTAAATATATAGTTAATAAGTTGCAATGCTTAATTAAATTTTCATATAATGATTAAATTTTGAAATTAATATAAATAAATTGAAATAATCTATTCTTTTAGAAAATAAATTTTAAACTAAGATGTAAAAAAATGTTTTTATATTTTTTTTATTAAAATATAATATAGATTGTTGTTAAAAATCTTAAAATCTAACGATTTAAATCTTGATTCAGATCGGATCTCTTCCTTTACGATTCGATTCATACTTCGATTCAAACTTAGTTAAAACCACAATTAAAAAAACATTCACTCTGACAAACATATTTAACATACTTATTTGGATTCACAATTTCAATTACAATGTTTTCAAAATAAAATAAAAATGAAATAACAAAGAAAATTGAGTTTTAAGTATAGTTGTACAAGTTTAAATATCAAAATGATTTTCAAAGTATGTATACAAACCTTAAAATATGGATCTTTTAAATTACGATTTGAATCCCATTTCGATTTAAAGTTTGAACTTTATGATTTACGATTTAAATCCCATTTTGAAAACCTTGATTAATGCATATAATATATATTTATGAATGATATAAGCATATGTAATGTTCTGTTTTTATTTTTTGGCTATATATATAATTGTAATACAAAATTAAATGCTTGGAAATAATTTACTTTAGATGAAATTACTAATTACCACTTGATTACACTTCGTACTGCATGCTATTTCTCCTTGAAGGAGACCTCATTCCTCCTAACTTTGCTTGCAAGGCCTAACTATTAACTTTAACTTGTTCCAATGGAGGCTAGGATTTTTGTTTTCTTATTTTAGGAACAAGAGAGTATATGCTTACAAGTAGTCTCTCAAAGACCATGAGATATCCAGATTTTTTTTAATTGCTCTCCCACTTCATATATGATAAACATTTTACCATATATTAATTCAAAACACAATTAGTTATCCATATCTAATACATTATTAAATATGTAAATAGTTATTTATCTCAATTAATCAATTAGATCAACAGATAACCTTTATATATTATCTTAATTAATTTCAACAACTCCAATAAATAAATAAAAACCATAAAAATTAATATAATTTTTATAGAAATTTTTACCATTTTAATTTATAACATTTATAAATTAATTCGGTTAAGTTAAATTCGAAAATATGCCATCAAATAACGTTGTGTGATTCTCATATGTTAACTCATCTCTTAGTAATATGTAAACTTTTTAAACTTAAAGCCTATACGGACTTGTTTAAACGCAGTAATGGACACTACAGATCATGTAAGTGAAAATTTAATTTCTAAGCTTTTTAAGCTGTAATGTGCGTTTTCTTTTCATCATCACTATATAACTAAGACATCCAGAGCTCGTTCAATGATCGATAATCTAATAGTGCCTGTAGTTAATTGTGAAGTTCAAACATAAAGTTAGGTTTTAACATTTGCTCTGATCAATGTTTTTTTGATTTTAAGTTGATAACCATTTATGGTGACACTAACCATCTATATCGAAGTTGACGAATCCTCTGTTGAATAGTGTTTCACGTTATATGGTTTTATATGTACCCAACTATAATTGTTACACGATCCTAATTATCGACTGTTGACCATAATCAAACAAATTTATCCATAATATTATCATGTCAAAACACTACCGCACATTGTCATATGTGATCTTCTATTTGAATTAGATTTATTTAACCTATAAAAGATACTCAGTGAATCATTCTATAATTGTTCCAACAACTGTAAGTACACAACCCCTTACGCCTTCAACGTCATGAGTAAATCACCGTCCCTCATATTGAGAGCGTTACGCACACTAGTCTTAACAGATGTACAAATGTTCCTTTTTTGACACAAACGAGGAACATTCAAGATTAAGTATTATTTGTGTAATCAAATTGTCATGGCTACAAACACATTTGACCACGATCGACTAAACACTTTATTCTAGTGATTTTCTACTTATGTATATTTAAAGTGTTATTAATATTACTTTTATCACAATATAATAATATATACAATAAAAAATAAAATAAAAAATTATTTTATCTCGAATAAGATTTGCTATAAGAGATAAGTTATATAACCAAATTGCATCTATAAGGTCAAGGGTTCAATTATCGCGAACTACACATCCTTATGTAAGATACGTGTTGGGAGTTTGGTGCATGCTTCTTCAGACCTTTCAAGTGAAGTTTGGTCATAAAAATTGAGACCTATTTACAGTAGGGGTTTGGGATGGATGCTCTATGGACCCCTCCTCAAAACCATCCCTAAGCATAGGTTCGAAGACGAGTAAGCTATATAAAGACATATCTGAATGCAATTATAATGGTTCATTCTCCTTTAATTTTTCCTGTACAATTTGGCATCATAGAAAAATGGCAAAACACAGTGCTCAAGGCTTTCCATTATGCTAGGTTTAGAAGGAAGAGTACGCTGTTATTACCTAGCTTACTAGAAATAAATAAAATTAGTTCATATTGTTACCTAAACGTGCAGCCAACGAAAACACATTTGTTTTCCTTAACCATGACACTAAACTTGCCAAGTAAAATTTTGGCCTTAAGTATTAAACCTTAGCTTGTGCTTATACTTGCAAGTTGCACAAAGTGGCGGCCTTGGTCATCTGGTAAAGTAGACAAATGTGTACCTACCAACCGTGGGATCAAATTTCAGTTCCACAGTTGCAAGGGAGTGCTGGTTCCATGGTGACCCCTTTAGATCCTAGTATAATGGGAATCCATATGTGATGGGTGTCAATCTTTGTATATATGCTTCTAAACTTATAACTTATCATTAGATACATGCATGGTTCATGTTCTTTACACTTAACATGCTGCATAAAATGGGTATAAACAGAGAGCTATATGTTTTTTTTTTGTGTCAAATGTTATATGGGTTTCATTTGGTGAACTGTTAAATGATTCCAACGTTGATAATTCAATGTACATATCATATAACATGTGAACTACAGTTTTGAAACTTTATCAAGCTACCCCCAATGCTGGGCTCCTAACATCTGTGTCTCTTCTCAGTGTCTCAATCAATAACTCAAATTCAAACATGTTTGTTTCTGGTTCCTGTGACGCAACTGCTCGGTTATGGGATGCACGTATAGCTAGTCGAGCTGTACATACCTATCATGGACACGAAGGCGATGTTAACACTGTGAAGTTCTTTCCAGATGGGCAGAGATTTGGAACTGGCTCCGATGATGGCACATGTAGGCTGTTTGATATGAGGACAGGTCATCAGCTTCAAATTTACAGTCAACGACACAGTGATAATGACAGTGATGCTCATATTGTTACATCTATCGCATTTTCCATTTCTGGAAGACTCCTCTTTACTGGACATTCCAATGGTGATTGTTATGTGTGGGACACATTGATGGCCGAGGTAAATATTTTGGTTTGTTTAATTGACCATACCATTTAAAGCATAAAATCAAATGATCTTTACCATGTTAACTCATTTGTTAGCACCTGCAGCACTCTTGTTAATTCAATTTTTTATTATCATATATTTTAGTTTTCTTTAAGGATCCTGCTGACTCATAGATTCATTAATATTGAAACATTTTGTTTGAAAATTGGGAATAGCTACATGATCCTTGTTATTCTGGTGTGGAACAAGGATCTAAATATCTACTATTGAGTTTATTTTGGAAAGCTCAATGTCAAATATCAGATATCGTCATATTTTGGTCAACATTTTTAATTGAGAACTAAATATAAACCCTTGGATGTTCGTTTTATTGGACTTGCATCATTTACCCTAACATTCACAGTGAAAATTTCGATAAATGAGGTTCAGTTTTAATAGTTTTGACATAAAATTTAAGACAAAAAGTAAGTCTAATAAAATGAACATTGAAGGGTTATGTCAAACGATCTCCTAAGTACCTTCATGATATTGTACTTTTGACAAGTGCGGATTGCAGACCAGTAAGGTTAAGGGTGCTTCAACATGCATCGATTTTTGTGTGCGCGAGAACCTATGTAAATTAATTTAAACAATCAGAGATAAAAAGCAAAATAAAAAAAGTAAAACACTTAACGGCAATATTTTCCATTCTTGAGGTGAATTTCCCCTTCCGTGTCACATTTAATGTAACTGAATTGTCGAATATACCATCGATGCTTTGGTTTTTGGCATGAACACAAAATGATCTTGTTGAGACACGTATTTTTATAATAATTGTTTCAGAGCTATAAAATTGAAGAAGGAAATAACTTTTTATTTTACTTTTAATTTCAATAATGGTCTACCAAATTGCTATATATATATATTGGAAAAGTAAATGGCAAGTGAAAAGAAAAATCAAACCTTTCATGATATAATAAATAAATAAATAAGGAGATGAAGTAGGAATTTTGTGTGCTGAATGAATAAGGAGAGTAAATTGGAAATTTATGTTTGATTATTCTGACATCTTTAAATAGTCTTGTGTTCAGAGTTGAGTCATAACGCAAAATGTGGCTGAAACATAACTATATTATGTATATTTGGTCTTCCTTTGAGATATATATACCAACCAATGTTTAAAATCATTGACATGAATTGCTAACAATAAATTCAGTTTCATAGAAGATTGTTCTTGATATGGTATTCTTTTTTCTTTTTCTCCTTGATGATTGCATTAGTATCATAAAGTATCATTTAATGATAAATTTTTTGGGCTTCTCCATTTCTATATAAACAACACTAACCTTGGTCTATGTGTTCCGTGATAAGTAGTTGATCCCTTTCTATCATTATTTCCAGGCAGTTTTAAACTTGGGAACACTTCAAAATTCGCATGAAGGCAGAATAAGTTGTCTTGGTCTTTCTGCAGATGGTAGTGCATTGTGCACTGGAAGTTGGGACAAAAATCTCAAGGTTGATCTTAAATTTTTTAGTTTAATCATATTCATATGTCAGTTTTAGGACATACTTGTGAGTAGGTCTGTCAATGGATCGGGTTCGGTCCGGGTAGCTTAGAACCCGGATCCGAGTCCGTTTACTAAAATCAAAACCCGAGCCCAGTCCGGGCCCGGCCCAAGCCCGTTGGGTATTTCAAACCCATTACCCAAGGCCCGTCTGGCTTTTTAAACCCACTGGGTAAAAACCGTATAACCGACCTAAAATATTGAAACCAAAATCATCATCTTAGCTTTTAAATTTTTTGAAATTCTACATAAACAAAGGCAGCAAACAAATTGTGTAGCAATGAAATTAAGTTCTCAAATTGTATGCAAAAATTTGTACATTTAGAGAAACGAACGGTGCACAAATAATATACACTCATATTTTTGTATAATGAACAAATATTAATCGGGTTGGCCCTAAACTGGACTGGCTAGTGATGAAACCATACCCGTCCTAATAATAATTGGGTCGGTCCAGTGTTCGGGCTTGGGTAGGGGAAGCAAAAACCGTACCCGTATTTAATAGGGCAAGTTCGGGCTGGGTTCGGACCAAAACCCATATCATTGACAGACCTACTTGTAAGTGAATGATTTCATTCTACTGCTGTATATTTTTGTTTTTGGATCCAGAAAATGAAAAATGCTTTGACTCAGAAATTTGGGCTTACGTTGGAAAGGACCTACTTATATTAAGACTAAACTTTAAGGTTTCGATCGAGACACCGAGATTTCGATCATTCCATTCCGATTTCAGTAGGGATCGAAACAATTCAAACCAAAACTCCGATTCAATAAAAAAACTATTAAAATTTAAATTTTATAGAAGAAAATAAAAAAGAATTAGTTTGAGTTTTAAATATATAAACATTCAAAATCTGGAATTTTAATTTTAAAAATATGTATAATCACAAAATATATGAATAGTCTAACTAAAAACGTTAAGTAAGAAGTTAAATACGTAAAATCTGAAACCGAAATTCTCAAAATTTACAAATTAGATCGAAATTTCTGAAATTACAAAAGATCAAAACTGAGACTCTGTAACCGAGATCTTAAACCTTGATTAAACACCTATTTACTAATACTTATTTATAACAACATTTAGGCACGTCCGTTAGATGTATGCAAAGAAAAAAAAAGAGTAAATCCATGGTATTGTGCAAAGAAAAAAAGAGAGTAAATCCATGGTATTGTAAAATGCACTGAGGCAAATAAGTTGTCTTGGTCTTTCTGCAGATTGTAGTGCATTGTGCACTGGAACAAATAATCATGGACTAGGGATAGAAAACAAATATATAAAGTAAATGTAACTTTTCGTTATTTATAATGGTGTAATTGGACACGGATATATGTAACTTCCCATTAGTCATAGAGAATAACAGTAACATATTTTAGTGGAAACATAACTTCTTATTCTCATTATTTCAAGGATGACATATTTAACCCTTAATTATTGTCCTCTGAATCAATAAAGGTTGTTTGGACATGAATATATTGGGAAATGCAAAAAAGGCTTCGGTCTTTTAATAATTCTGTTAGTAGTAAAGATTTAATCATATTCATCTACAAGTTTTTTCTGTCCATGCCAATGCGTCCTTGCTCTGCATTCATACGTACCATTATGTTCAAAAAATATGTTTGTAGTGTTTCTACCATTGTTTTTTCTTTCTTTTTTATTATTGTTTTAAATTATGTAAGCCTATCGATGATTGGATACAGATATGGATAGTACCATATCTTATTCATATCTGTACCAGAATCAAAATGATTTTCAAATATATGATATATGTGTCTGTGGATAACGGACGGATATCAGATATTCATCTATTTGTTCTCAATTGCTAAATAAAGTATAAATAGAAAATTTTAGTTCAGTATAAAGCTGTTTCAATACTAATGTTTATAAAAATA
The DNA here is from genome assembly GCA_030737815.1 of Allium fistulosum. Taxonomy (NCBI): domain Eukaryota; kingdom Viridiplantae; phylum Streptophyta; class Magnoliopsida; order Asparagales; family Amaryllidaceae; genus Allium; species Allium fistulosum. The sequence continues at coordinate 1,263,732,984 of CM060901.1, read as the reverse complement.
CAAGTAGTAAACAATATAATGATAAAAACTGTTTCGAGGAGCAAATTTCATTTTTAACGTACATAATATAAATTATTATCTAGATAAAACAGTAAACATAAATCATTTGGTATTAAAAATTTAAAATACATATAACAAAAACTATTATCTCGATAAAAACCAAATGGGTAATTTTTGGATGTGGATAATGTTTTATTTGGTTTTGATCCGTTTTTTCATATTTTGGATATGGATACAGATTGTTCTTGTATTTTTCGAGTATCCATTGTCATGCCTAAAATTATGCTATTTATAATCAAACAAACAAAGTTAATAATAATGTAAGAAGAAAGAATGTAAATTTTCATATCCATTATAATCTCAGCCTTGATTACAATCTATCAGAATTTTTGTATGAACATGGTTTGACAATCACATAATGTTGTCAATGCACTAGTTTTCCACATCACAAATTTATTCAGAACTAGTATTCTCTTAACCCCCATCTATTTTTTTCTTGAAATATCTCCTTTTCTTTTAATATCACGTTTTTTTAAATATATATAAAACATGATTAAAGATGCTGATGGAATTGGATATCAGGTTTTTTGAATCAACAACCTAAAACCTTACCGCTCAACTAGTGATCTTAGCTATATAATTTATTTCATGATAATATCCATGTTTTCTTAGTAACATCCTTTGGTTTTTCAAACATTGTCAGACCATTGCAAGCGATATTTTTCATCTTGTTTCTTATAGAGACCACTTAAATGTTTTCTTTAGCATATGTGTTTGTTAACTTAGATTTTTCTTAGGATTGTTAAATCTAACATGTCAGTTTCTATTTGACATGTTTATGTCTTATATATGTTTTTTCCATCATTATAATGTTGTGCAGAAATTGCACAAATGCGGAAAAACAATAAACAGGATCTAGATTTGCCAATTTGAACATCACTTAATCTAGCAGCAATTATTCTATACTCCAAATAAATAGTAAATAACTATAAAGAAAGAAGAAAAAAAGACGCACAATATTTATACTGGTTCCACTATCATCTAGATAGTGTACGTCCAGTCCAAAGGAGAGAGATTTTATTCCACATGAGAGAATTACAAGAGATTACAAGATAAGAGTTTACATACCAAAGCCCCAATTAGGGATAAAAAAGAGACACTCTATCTGGAGATCACTGGCTGAATACCAGGATGGGTTTACAATGAAGTCTACCCTCAATATATAGCCAATATAAATTCATATGAGTCATCAATCAAATTACCAAAATATGGTAAGAAGATAATGGAGGCAAATTACAACGGTAACAAATCACGCAAACATAGCAAGTAATTCACTCGTTCCAAAGATGGAAGAAAATAATCCCAAAGCAATGCGATTACGAAGAAAGAAATAATATGCATATCTTTTGCATATATATTATTCCATAACGTGCGCATGCATAAATTTCCTTGCCATCTCATTCAAATGCAATCCAATTATTAATGCATTTCCATAATGAACAAACGTGATTACTTTCCCTTTTGCATATTTGTTTCCTTCTATTGTGATTTTGTATCACCAAAATTTAACACTCCACCTTGATGCAAAATCACATATTTCCAACACTCCACCTCGAGTCAAATTCTCTTCTCAACATAAAACTCTTTAAATCAAACTTTACCTTCAACCAAAATCTCTTAACGAGATACAGACCAAAAATGAATATTTACCCAATGGGTTCCGACAAAGCCACCCCCCATCACACATTGCTAACGAGTTCAGACTATGTCCCCGCCCACCAACAAAATGTAGCAAATATCCAAAATCAAAAGAAGGTAGATACCAAATTAATCTCAAAGCCACTAAGGCCAAAAAATATTCTCTCAATCACCAATCTAAATACAGAGCCAAAAAACAAAAGCCAATAGACAAGGCTAATCCAAATCTCTGTATACAAGACAAATCTCTCTCCTTCCACCTACTTTATCTGCCAAACAACAATTTTTCCATGAAAATCAACATAAGACTCTCACATCAACATCGAGCCATAAAGCAAATACAAGTTTCCAAATCCACTTATCTGCCAAACAACAAATTTCCCATGGAAATCAACTTAAGACTCTCACATCAACATCGAGCCATAAAGCAGATACAAGTTTTCAAATCCAGATGTCTCTTCAACACAGTAAACTCCTTATCATCAAATTTCCAAGACTGGAACACTCTTCTCTCTCAACATAATCTTCTCCACTCCATATTGCACAAAATCTCCTTTTTCCATCCAAATGAGTAATAGCATAATCACCACCAAATCTACCGCTCTTTCTAGAAGCCATTGATGCACAAATCTGAACAAATCGCCTGGCTCTGATACCAATCTGTTGTGCAGAAATTGCACAAATGCGGAAAAACAATAAACAGGATCTAGATTTGCCAATTTGAACATCACTTAATCTAGCAGCAATTATTCTATACTCCAAATAAATAGTAAATAACTATAAAGAAAGAAGAAAAAAAGACGCACAATATTTATACTGGTTCCACTATCATCTAGATAGTGTACGTCCAGTCCAAAGGAGAGAGATTTTATTCCACATGAGAGAATTACAAGAGATTACAAGATAAGAGTTTACATACCAAAGCCCCAATTAGGGATAAAAAAGAGACACTCTATCTGGAGATCACTGGCTGAATACCAGGATGGGTTTACAATGAAGTCTACCCTCAATATATAGCCAATATAAATTCATATGAGTCATCAATCAAATTACCAAAATATGGTAAGAAGATAATGGAGGCAAATTACAACGGTAACAAATCACGCAAACATAGCAAGTAATTCACTCGTTCCAAAGATGGAAGAAAATAATCCCAAAGCAATGCGATTACGAAGAAAGAAATAATATGCATATCTTTTGCATATATATTATTCCATAACGTGCGCATGCATATATTTCCTTGCCATCTCATTCAAATGCAATCTAATTATTAATGCATTTCCATAATGAACAAACGTGATTACTTTCCCTTTTGCATATTTGTTTCCTTCTATTGTGATTTTGTATCACCAAAATTTAACATATAATACCTTCAGTACCCTACCAAAGCATTAAACTATTCCTTGATTATTCCAACTCCATGGTCACAATTGTCTTTATGTGATTTGATCTGACTCATCGCTATGACAACTAAGTACCCATAGCCAAGCCATCATGCAACCTAGTAATGATTGAAAACACAAATGGAATTTCAGAGCTTTTTGTAAAATTTGGAATTGGTCATTTATATGTATACATCAATTTCTTTTCCTTTTACGGATGATATATTTGCTGATCAATGAAAAGGATTTCACACAGTTCGCTATAATTTTGATGACGAGGACTTGAGTAACTAATAGCTCAATCAACAATTTGAATTAGCAAAATTTTGAAATACATATCCATTTGCTGTATTCAGTTTTATTTATTAACTTCACTATTTAATTCCTTTTTTTTTTCCTGAACAATTTTGTCTTTGCAGATTTGGGCGTTTGGAGGACACAGGAAGGTGATTTAGAAAATATTGCACTGTTGTTATTCTAGTGTGTAGAGATGATTTCTTCAATGTAAATTGCAGGATCTTTGTATCTTATTAGAAGTTTCAAAGCCTTTTTGTACAAATTGACTTTACCACTGTAAATCCCTTTCACAAATTTGAATTTATTGATTATGTTCTTATTAAATCATCTGATGTTGACTATGGATTGTTTATCTTTATTGTTACATTGTGGTTTCCCCCCCTTCTGAGAACTGCTATTGCATTTTTTTTACACACAATGTTGTTGAGTCGAGCTATATATATATATACCGCAGCGTCTCCTTCATTTTACCCAACTTTCGGTTGGTGGTACATCGCCGACCGTTCTTCAAGGTAGTCGGTGTTGTGGGCATTTTCGTTCACAACATGGTGAATACGAAAAGACATTAAGGAGTATAGAAATAGTCGAAAGGTGCATAATAAATGCGCCATCATGTAATCACAAGGGCAAGACCGCTAGGCGCAAATTTGGCATAGTCGGAAAATATGGTCAAAAACACTTGAAAAATGTTTCTAAGGTAAGGACATGTACATAGGTCGAAACCGCGTTTCAATCCGAGCTACGGATTGAGAGATACGATCATTTTAAATTTTGTCCATCACCTAATCGACTTATGCCACACCTTGTAGAGTTGCTGCCTAATTTAGGCAAATGGAACATTCAGAGGTATTAGAATACTACTCAATAATACGAAGCTACTGGTCCAAGTTTCATTCAATTCTGACTTGCAATAAAAGAGATGACATAAAAGCATGTGTAGCACTGTGGTAAAAACTAATGCTCTTCAAACAACCCATCCGAGTTCGAATCTTGGCAAGCACATTATTTTTATGGATATGAGGAATGGTCTAATTCTCGGTACCCCAAGGTACCGAACCGAACCATGTAAGAAGGGGGAGGCTGAACCAAGTGGGGGCACCATGGGAAGACCGGACCGTGTTCAGGCATGGGTAATTGAACCAAGCATGGGGGCCGAGCCAAACCGAAGTAAAAGAACCTAAACAACATCCGTCCAAGCTAGACCAACACCCCTCGAATCAAGTTCTCAACCGGGCCCAGCAGTGCAAATAAGGAAGGAAATCAGCAAATATTTGGAAACAAATAACTACAGGTGGCATATTCATGAATATTTCCTCTGACCATGCCATACATGAAAATATCATAATTTGTCTAGCACCCTAGCAGGAACAGATAGCTAGAACAGCCTAGTAGGGACATTCTAGCAGAAAGGATTGCCTAACAGAGACAACCAAACAGGAATAGACAGCCAACAATAGCCATACAGGAATAGCCGAACAGACTTCCTTGAGCTTCAAACCATTATATCTTGTATCTCAGACATTATACCAAATATCTATAAGAAAAATAATGAAAATGGATAGGGAATGTAGGCACATTCTGGCCGAACCACTATAAATCTTTGTGTTCTTTACTCTACTGCGACTTACCTTTTGCATAACTATATGTGATCTGCTATCTGAAAATCAATCAAAATACAAATACAACAGCTGTGTTATACACCCCTTATCCACAGCTCTACAACTCATTGATTGGAGGTGTTTGTCCATTTTTTTTACAAACATTTTTGATGCTTTCATTGAGAGCGAAAAAAATGATTTCAACTTTTCTCAACATGCCTCCTAAGTCTAAGAGCAAGTCAAGTAATTTAAGCAAAGGTGTCAACCGCGGAACTACAGAGCAGGATAACCGTTCTTCCAGCGCTCCAGCTCTAGACACCATCACTATGGGTGACTTAGACAGAGTTGTGTCGGATCTTGATACTCGCTTCGTTGTCCAGCAGCAAACCATTGTGAATCAAATCATGAAATGTTTGGGGCAGACACAACAATCTGCGTACAACACTGAAACTAAAGGAAGGACCCGGTTCCGAGGGTCCAGGACACGAAGGAGGTCACAATCTGGTGGCAAGTCAGATCAAGAGAATCAGGAAGCTAGGCTAGCAAATGCCAAGGAAACATGTCGGCTTGGAGTTCGGCCCATGCCACACCCAAGGACCAATTCGGCACCAAACCAAACAGCGGAGGCAATGAACCAAGGGTGGCCGTGGCTGCACCTCCTCGACCTAGGCAGCGCTTCTCAGTTTTGCCAGAAGTAGCAGCTTATGGAAGGCGGGCTCATCGTCGCGAATGAACCCGGAGCAGGAAACGGAGCCGGGATCTCGAATCCAGTCATTATAGGAGGAATGAAAGATGCCTCTCGCCTCTACTAGGGAGGTCGACGCAGCTCCACTCAACCCCTAGGTTGAAGGATCGCATGACACGACTTATAAGGAAGTGTGTCCGTCGCAAACAGGCTGGAAAATAGAGCAATCAGACAGTGGAGCATAAACATCCTAGTCCCGGAGACAAGGTACAATTCCACCAGAGACAATGGGAGACCGGGTTCAGCTCCTCCAGAAATAGCGGAGTGTAATTCTGACCCATTCCATTGGCGGGCCCAAACATCTCTAGAGGTAGTGGAGCATAATCTTTTCAAAAAGCCCCAGAGATAGAGTCAACTTCATAAGAACATGAAGCATGATACGAAAGAGAATGAATAATCCCATAAAGTGCAGGAACAATAATGCAAAGGTATGACTTATTTTAAGGAATAAATTTCAAATGATATTTAATAAAAATACCTAAGGCATGAGTAACACCATGCCATATGACTAAACAACACTTACAGAAGTGAGAAAATACTAATGGCTAGGCAAGAACGAATGTTCTTGACCATTATGGGTCGGGTAGACCTCTTACCTTACAGGCTAGACCAAACGACAGAGTATGATACACTAATAATAGAATTGGAAATAGCAAACGAATTGAGATTCTAGACACTATGTATCCATAGTGACTTGCAAATGGCTATGAATTAAGCATTTTGGGAGTTCCAAGTCAAAGGAGAACGATTGTCGGCTTTGTACACCATATAGGATGATATCCTATATAGAAGAGTTTTAACTAATCCACTACTAAGGAGCATGGCTGCAAGAGAAGCTAAGGGAATATTGGATAATGCACATCAAGGCAGTAGAAGAGACCACACTAGGGAGCAAGCCCTAGAAAAGGAAATCTCACGGGCGTTGATCTGAATTGAAGAACTTCTAATAGTTATAGATGGAGCTGACTATGCAATATTGGTTGTGGATTAGTTTATCGAGCGTGGAGCTCACCCCCAAATGATCTCGGACAATGGATGACAGTTTGATAGTCAAGAATTCGCCAACTTCTACCGACAACATGAAATCAGGATAAGCTTTCATATAGTGCCTCACTTGTAGGCTAGTATATAGGTTGAAGAGTCTAACAATGTTCTCAAAACTCACATAAAGGAGCATTTGGAAAATGACAAAGGAGCTCGGATGGATGAGCTGCCATTGGACTTTACATGTATCGCACTTCCCATGAAACTACAATAGGATATACTCCTTTTTCTTTGGCCTACGATTCATTGGTTATGATTCCCATCGAAACTATAATCCCATCTCACAGGAGAATCTACTATAACTCATTGCAGAATGAGGAATTGCAAAACATGTCCCTAGATCTGATCAAGGAGAAGCAGGATGAGGCTGCTTTGAAAATCGCGGTGCTTTAGCCAAAAGCAGTAAAACGATACAACCCTAGGACAGAGCATCGCCTGCTCAAGGAAGGAAACGTAGTCCTAGAGAAAATTCCCCATAGCCGTGGGAACTGATCCGATTTGGGAAGGATTATATTTTATCAGCAGGAATCTAGGGAATGGAACCTACATCCTCATCATCATGGATGGAGCGTTATCCTAGAAAACCAGAAATGCTCAAAACCTCTGTTTCGCACACTAATTATGGCAACTACATGGATATCGATAGGTAGGTTAGTCAATCATCGCGGTCCTGTTGAACCTCATGGATGGGGCGTGCGAGACCATGGTAGGTGGTTAGCACTATGAAACCACCACAAAAACAACCATCACATGCCAAATCAAGCCCGATTCCTAGGACTATATGGGCAAGGCTGCTGCATATTAAAGGTACCTAACTCTATGTAATTGATCAAAAGCTTAGAGACAGAACAGTTACGCTAGCAACTATTAATGGAATCTCAATCCCACGTGCATGGAATAACAATCTACTACGGCTCTACTATACTTAGCTCCTTTTAGTCGGATTTCGCAAATAAGCCACCCAGGGACCACGAGGGGTAGAATAATGAGGCAGGCCCTGCCAAGTTTCTCATTCATGAAAAAAGTCAGCTTCTTAAACCAATGGAACCATGTTCTTGAAAGCCAGATTCTCGTACGGTGCGATTAACAGCACGATCTTGGACGAGCTCCTTATGCCTTGGATCATTGTTGGGAAATGTGACTTCAGGTCGATCGGATAGATCGACCCAACATCCCGGGGTGATCAAATGATTCAACCCTATCCTTTTAGGGTCGATCAGATAATTCGACCCAACATCCCAGGCTGATCGGATGATTCAACCCCACCCTTTTAGGGTTGACCGGACAATTCGACCCAACATTCCAGACTAATCAGATAATTCAGCCCAATCCTTTTAGGGTTGATCGGATAATTCAACCCAATCTTTCGGACTAATCGGATAATTCAGCCCAATTCTTTCAGGGTCAATTGGATAATTCGGCCCCAAACTCCTGCCCGACAATAGTGAATCAGATTTATCCAAATCAGGACATGATCAAGGAACAAGTAGTCCATTGTTGGCGATCAGTCCCAAACTCCTGGTCGGCAACAGTGAATCAAATACCCATATTAAGACATGATCGAGGAATGGGTAGTCCATTGTTGACGATCGACCACAAAATCTTGGCCAGCAACAGTGAATATGACTTACCCCAATCAAGGCATGATCAAGAAACGTGTAGTTCATCGTTGGCGATCGGCCCTAACTCATGGCCAGCAGTGGTAAATCAGAATTACCTAAATCAGGACATGATCGAGGAACGGGTAGTCCATTGTTGACGATTGACTTCAACTTCTTAGTCGGCAGTGGTAGACCAGAGTGATCCCTATTTGGGTGTCCACAGTCGACGATTGGCTTCGACTTCTTAGCTAGCAGTAGTGGACCGGAGTGATCTTGATTCGGGTGTCCACAGACGGTCGGCTCGACCTTCTTAGCTAGCAGCGATGGACCAGAGTGATCCATCTTCAGGTATCCACAACTAACGATTGACCCAAACTTCTCGTCGGCAGCTGCAAAATAGAGTAACCCTAACTGGGTGTCTACCATTGACAATCGGCTACAAGCTTTTGGGATGGCTATGAAGAACCCGACTTACCAGCAGTCAGGACATGACAACTGCCTAGTTGGTTCACACCCGACATTTGACTTTGGATTTCTATCAATAACGGATAACTAAGCCTACCTATGGAAAAGCGTGATTATCGGTCATACTACTCAGTACAAGCAGTCAACACTGGAATTGCCTACGAAATTTTTCAACAGACCAATACTAGAGAAAACTTGCTTACAGTGTGTATGGAATATGTATGTGATAACAAGCAATCTAGAATGCTGGAAGTGCTTGAAAACAAATAAGGACATATGGGACTGTATTACAAAGACACTCCACCAGGGTATGTTCACCTTGTCGAACTTATCAGTGATTGATCATGTGCAAATATGCTAGAGGAAAAGGAAGAGTTGCCGAAAGAGCTAGCAAAATAATTCGTAACTACTTCACTAATATGCTAGTATGCTCACCATGTCAAACTTGTCAATGATGGGCCATGTACAAGTATGTGAGAAAGCAATAAAAGATTACAAACAGGCTAATAGCTAAGCAAGGATACTATACAAATGCAGCGCAATAACTAATCCCGATCAAGAATGGTAACTTCATTTATAATTTCTTTAAGACACATACGCGCTTATGTAATTGTTCATATAGGAAGTATAAAGTAATAGCCAAGGGAAGCATCAGTTACAGAAACTGCTTACCCTACCAAACTTGTTTATCTCATACAAGTATGCACAATAACGACGTGAAAGGTTGTTAACAGAACAAACAAACCTAACAATCATGTGGAACAAACGTATCATGATCTCTAGCCCTGGAAAGGAGAATATGGACATTTATCAGATGCAACAATGCATAATTGTCAAAAGAAGATTAGCTTTACGGCATAAGCGCATGATCAACCCACGTTCAAAACTTCAGAAGGAACCACTTACCTAGCCAAATATCTTGGTGATTAACCTATACGAGCATGCACAGTGGTGATGAAGGAATCACTGGTGGAATAGCTTAACAATCATGTAGGGAAAATTCATCGCAGCCACCAGTCTGGATTTCCCCAAACTACTATCAATGCAACAGAATGCACATCGTCAAGTCCACGTACCATGGAACAACTGAGCACTCCTTTCCTAATAGCACCTCATTTTTCTCAGAACAGTCATACGACGACGCACATCTCTCAGGAAAGGGGGAAGGAGGTTGAACCAGAGGGAGAAAAAAACCTATCGGACAGAGACGAGAATCGGTGGAAAATCATGCTGGATGATTACATTACCAAGAAAGAATGAGCTACGAACGTCATATGATAAAGGATGTCTTGGAACTATTAGCATGCTTTCCCCGAGTGAATAAGGCTCTGCAACATATTAGCAGCGGAAAACTTCCCGAAAGGACATAAATCAAGATATAGATGTTTGATTTTCGAGATAACCGTTGCATGAGAAAGAAAGACGGGTTTGGATAAAACAAAGTCACTTTGTACTCTACGAAAGTATGCTTTGGGGGGAAAATGTTGTGGGCATTTTCACCTACAGCATGGTGAATACGAAAAGACACTAAGAAGCATAGAAATGGCTGAAAGGTGCATAATAAAAGCGCCATCATGTAATCACAAAGGCAAGACGAAGCGCTAGGGGAAAATTTAACATAATTGGAAAATATGGTCAAAGCACTTGAAAATTGTTCCTAAGGTCAGGATATGCACATAGGTCGAAACCACGTCTCAATCCAAGCTACGGATTGAAATATATGATTATCTTAAATTTGTTGATCACCTAACGAACTCGGGCCCTACCTTGGAGAGCTACTGCCTAATTCAGGCAAATGGAACATTCAGAGGCATTGAATTACTCTACTCAATGATACGAAGCTACCGGTACAAGTTTCATTCAATTCAAACTTGAAATAAAGGAGTTATAACTTAAAAGCATGTGTAGCACAATGGTAATGACTAGTACTCTTCAACCAACCCACTCGGGTTCAAATCCCAGCAAGCATATTATTTTTAAATAACATGAGGAATGGTCCGATTCTCGGTACCCTAGGGTACCGAACATGATCATATAAGGAGAGGGGGAGGCCGAACCAAGTAGGGCACCATGGGAAGACCAGACCATGTCTAGGAATGGGAAGTCGAATTAAGCATGGGGGCCGTGCCAAACCGAAGTGAACGAACCTAGACAACATCCGTCCAAGCCGGACCAACACACCTCGAATCGAGTTCTCAGCTGGGCCCAGTGGTGCAAATAAGGAGTAAATTAGCATATGTCTGGAAACAAATAACTTCAGATGGCATATTCATGAATATTTCCTCTGACCATGATATACATGGAAATATCATAATTTGCCTAGCAGCTTAGCAGGAGCAACCTAACAGGAATAGGTAGCCAGTACAGCCTAGTAGAGACATTCTAGCAGGAATCGTTTAACCGGGATTACCTAACAGAGACAACCAAACATGAATTGACAGCCAACAATAGCTAAATAGGAATAGTCGAACAGACTCCCTTGAGCTATCTTATTTTCTATTGAGCTTAGGCATATTATTATCGAACTACTATAAATCTTTATGTTCTTTACTTTACTGCGACTTACCTTTTGCATAACCTATATGTGATCTGCTATATGAAAATAAACCAAAATACAAATATAATAGCTGTGTTATACACCACATATTCATAGCTCTAGAACTAATTGATTGAAGGTGTTCGTCCATTTTTTGTGCGAACAGTCGATGGTACACTGCCAATCGAAACATTTGGGTAAAATGAAGTTGATGTGGGGTGTTTTTACCTCCACTCATATTATTTTTCAGTTTTCTCTGTTGCATAGGCCTTAAAACGAAGGTTTCAAAAAGATAGTTCAACCTTTTTTCATTCCAAGTATGCGTAATATGAAATTCACCATCCCTTCATGAAATTTTAGGGGAAAAAATAGCATAATATATTTCATAATACAACCACGAAGGTTTTATATCATTAGGCCACCTCTAATGGTAGATTGATAATTATGAATCTGTAATTTTCGATTTGCAATCGTGGATAATCACAATGGGCAAACGGTCAATAAGCTGAGCTAAACAAAATAGCCAGTTGAAATGATATGATTGTTCTTTATCCATTTATAAGCATATGTTTGCAAGTTAACTGTTATTTTCTAGGCATTATACTCTTGCCTCCTTTGTTCTTCATTTTCGATCCTTCTCTTTTGTTTCTTGTTTTTTTTTCCAAAGGAAAGAAAAAGGAAATATCATTCTATCGGATTGAAGTTGATAAAATAAAGGTCCAATACATACTGTTGTAGCATTAACCAACTAAAAAATGTTAAGTAAACAATGTAATATAAACTTTGAAATATTGTAGAATTGTTGGTATATTTTATCTGGTCAGTTAAATGTCTACTATGAAATATTATTTTCTATATGGTCGAAGTATACATGTGTTCGTAGTGATTGACATAAGTGCATTTTTGAGTTTTATGAAACTATGTTTAATAATAATATCAATACTATTTGTATTTCTCTATATACTTTTGTTGCCTTTTTCTTTCAGTGTGTGTTTTCTAGGTATTTTCAAAAGTTGGTATATCAATATATTTGTTTTCAACTTACATTCTAATGGTAAATTTGAGATAATGAACCAGCAAAGATAAAATAACATTGATACAATGATAGAGAATAAGAATACACTGATGCAGTGACACGAATCATTGCTATATATTATTTTTTCCCTCTAATTAAACTCTTTTAAATTATTACATCGAACTTATTATGAGCTATGCTATTGCTCTCATTTTCCAATTCTATAGCGGATTCAACAAATCTTCAAGATGGAGGTTCGTCGGTCCACGGTGAAAATCCATAACCATTTGGAAACATACAACATCTGAAGTAACGACGTCCAACATCACAACCATGACAAAAATCAGAGCTACACACCCATGCCTACACTAAATGGGAATGAACTATATCTACCATTTTCTCTTATTAGGTAGTTTCGTTGGTGGTGGTGATTCAGTTTTTATTGTCGTCTCTTTTCTTCTATGCACATTTCTTTCATATGTTTTCATAGATCTTCATAATGTATTGATTTCATTTTGGCATATCACTAGACAAAAGATTTAATGGTGAAAAACTCAAATTTGACATAACACTTAATGAGTTCATTCCATTGTGCAATTCTAATGAGAAATTGAAATTGATAATGTTTGGAGTATTTTATGCGACTATCGGTTATAATTAATATTACAGTGTGAATTTATAAGTGTTCCGATGCCAAGCTGTAACTCTACACCCCTGTATCCATACTATCAAAGAGTATCACTAAATAATACTGTCTAGTAGTATGGAGAATGAGATTATAACAAATGCTTCGTCGTACATGTTTGCACGAAAAATGGGTGAACACCTCCAAGTCATAGTAGTAGAGCTGCGAATACTGTTTTCAGTATAGAGCTATTGTTTGATGAATTTTAGTTGTGGATGATTGAGATAGAAAATCAAGAATGTGTAATAAAGAATAAGTAAAGGACTTAAATGTAAAAAGATACAGATTTTATAGTGGTTCGGCCTGAGTGTGCCTACATCCACTGTTCCTCTTTTATTATCTCTTTCATATCTGATTACAAGTACAAGCTTTGTATATGAGTAAACTTATTGTCAGAACTAAGGGTTTTCCCTCTCAAAGTTATCTGCCATTGTTTGTGAAAGCTTAACTCTTTTTCATCCATCCCTTTTTATGATGCCATATGCCTTTATAGAGTGAGGTTGTGAGGAGAGGCAGCTGAGTACATGGCTTCTAGGCTTTGGTTCAACCTTTCTTCCCTTGAATTATGGTTCTACTGTTGTTCCACTGCTCTGGGATGCTAGTGAATGGTATTCTGGTAGCTCGCTCTAGTCTCCCATCCGGACCCTTCAATCTCTAATACCGAACCAGGTAAGTTCATCCCTGCGAGTACAAAAAAGGGTGGATCCAGCCCCAAACGGGCTGGACCAAATATGTCTGGTGGGTCCAGCAACAGAAGGGATGAACCAGGTGGGTCCGGCCCGAGGCCGGACCAGGCGGGTTCGGCCTGGACTTGCGCCAAGCGGGTCCGGCCAGAATCGGATCAGGTTGGTCCGGCATTGTACTGGACCTGGTTCGGCACCAGGGTGCCGAACCAGTTCGGTCCGACACTGCACCAGACCAGGTGGTTCCGACACTAGGGTGCCGGACCAGGTGGGTTCGGCACTAGGGTGTCGAACCACGGGGTCCGGTCCTAGGGGCCGGACCTGTGTGGGTCTGGCACTCCTAGGCCGGACTGGGCCATCCAGCCCTACGGGGCCGGACCTGTGCGGATCCGGCCCTGTTGGGCCGGACTCTGTGGGGTCCGGCCCTTTTGGGACTGACCAGGCTTTCCGGCCCTGAGGGCCGCACTCAGCTGGGTCAGACCCCATGTGGGTCCGGCCTGGGCTATCGGGCCCTGCGGGGCCGGACATATGCGGGTCCGACCCTGCTGGGCTAGATATGACGGGTTTGACCCTGCTGGGCTGGACTCGGTTGGGCCGGAACTGTATGGATCCGGCCTTGTCAGGCTGTATCTGTGCGAGCCCTCTTTTGCAGGATGTGTCATTTGCTAGTCTAGGCGGGGCCGGACCTTGGCATAAGGCAGCCTTGGAGGCTTTATTGTAGGACCGTGTTAGGCAAATCTTAGAATAACCATATCTTTCAAACCGTTGTTCGAATTGAGACGCGGTTCAGACCTGTGCTCACATCTTGACCTTGCGAACATTTCTAAGCAGCTCTGAGTCTATTCCAGGACCCTAACAATTTTTCCTCTGACTTTTGATATTCACTATGCGGTGGTCGAGAATTCCCATAACAGTACACATTTTTTAGACCAACATGGATACATGCTAAATACAACAATGATGCACATATCTCATCTCAGTACAAACAATGGTATGAGAAGTTTCCTAGAACAAAACAATAAAGAATTAATAATGTAAATAAAAATACCCATCACACGAATAACGTAAGTAGATTAAAAAAAAGGAGTTTTGTACGTCAAGTCCATATTTTTAATTAAAATGAACAAAATATCCTACCTAATAATTTATGTAAATTAGGTCCATGTACATGCATTTCTTTCATATGTCGTTGTTATTCTCACACTCTTATTTAAAATCCACAACCCATTAATTATCAATTTTTAAAACGCAATAACTTTTTAGAAACATCAAACTAACAAATCGTTTTCACCGTTAAATCACAAATTTTATTATCTTTCTAATGATAGGTATTATAGATATGTAAAAATCAAAATTTCGAAACTCATTCTTTTCAAATTCGAATTTTTGAAAATTTCGAAACATAATCATACTTTTTAATTATATCACTTGGAAAAATTATAATAATTGATATAGTTAAAACTGCATCTTATTGATGCAATTATAGTCACATCCAAGACATGCAGTTTCTAACTGCAATTTAGTGATGCAATTTTTAGCTGCATTTTGGTAATGTAGTTAAAAACTACATTATTGTAATGCAATTTTTAACTGCATTGGGTGCAGTTTTTTATACTACATTACTTAAAAGTACTACATTTTAGTGGTGCAGTTTTTATTTGCATTTTAGTAATGCAGTTCAAAACTGCACCAATTAAATGCGGTTTTCAACTGCATTACGAAAATGCAGCTAAAAACTACATTTAAATGGCGAATTAAAATGTAGTTGAAAACTGCATCTAATTGGTGCAGTTTTTACCTGCATTTCTAAAATTATTGGTGTATTAAAATACAGTTTTAACTTCATTTTTGTAATACAGTTTAAAACTGCACTATTAAAAATGTAGTTTTTAAATGCATAACTAAAATGCAGTTAAAAACTGCTATGTAAAAATATGTTTTTTAAAATTTTATTTTTAGATGTCGAGAATGGATATCATTAGAGAGTTTATTAAATTTATGATTTAATGGTGAAAACGATTCTTTAATCCGATTAATCTTAGAAAAGTTATCAGATTTTAAAAATTGAAAATAAAAGAGTTGACGAATGCTAATAATTGTCGGGTGTGATTTTAGAGAAGGACCTAATTTATAAAATTAGTGACTAAGAGACCCGTTTTATAATTCAATTATGAAATAGGTACCCGAGATTAATATTCTATAAAATATAATATATAACAGCAGACGCAGTAGCGTGGACATTACAAAATATATCATCCTATGTCTACATACGACACTACTACAAAAAGTGACACATACACACAAATATATATCCATAGCCTGTACAACTACTTGTACAACAAAATATCATACCCATACAAAAAGTACATATATAATGGCTGCCTCCATCAGGTCCTCCAAAAGATCAACGTGAAAAGCAACTTGTAATAATCCTCAGGCCAACCCAAGAATTATTACTAAAACATAATAAAACTCGGGTCAGGCTACATCTAGCTGTGAGTGTAATAATATTAATATAAAACAATAAATAACATGTGTAAATTTAAGGGTAGATGTCACACCACACTAAATACCCAAAACCTCATCGTCCTCACACAATGTTTTAACACCCGTATGGTATCTCTAATTTCACAGGGACACACAGTTTCTATGTTGATCAACTGAGTTTCACATATATGCCTTTATTGTTAATTACACATTTATTAAGGCACTCGGTAAATTTTAATTATCGATCAATTTAGTTGTTACGTTCATCCTACGTTACATATTAACCTATTACAGGAATTGAGTTCCTCGCTTGAGGTATTCGCTACCATTAATACTTAGAAATGCGAGCATCCTCACATAGTCCATTTGCTGCACAATAATTCTCACCTCACTAACTATCCACACTTCCATCATCATCGTCATAATTAGACTAAACCTCGTTGTTGTGCCCATATAGTTAACTGTTTGACCAGTGACAATGGGACTGAATTGTCATGACTCGTGTACTGCCCCAACGTCAGTCGATTAGAATAGATAACTAGCACATCTGATATCATATATGTGCGTGCACGCATGTGTGAAAACTCAAAGATTCTTATCATTCATCTTTAACTTTCATTTACCGAAACACACGTGTGCATGCGTGTGTGTGCGTGCATGCATGTGTGTATACACACACACATATATAAAAACATACAAAAACTTTCCTTACACCGAGAGGCTACTCCTCTTGGTTTTTTTTCGAAGGTTAATATCATTCAACTTGGTATTAAGTTGCTTTCTAGGTTACTACCATTCACTGAAACATGTAACTTGTTGAAGATTATTCATCATCAATTTTTTTGATAACAAGAGTGATACTTAATCAAAAGCTGAGTACTCATTTCAGTGTCTCGAGAATCAACCCCAAGGCCTCTAGAACCACAATCTAAAGATCTTACCACTTGAGCGAGTGGTCCTTAACGGTTATTTAAAATTTGTTATCATCCATACTGTCCATCTCCCTATATTGGTGAGCGTCCTCGCTCCATGTAACCATATATTCATATTGATCCTCTTTCTGGGCATAGCCTATGCACTTAGACTCCTGACTATGTTATTTTGAAGCAAAGAAGCAACAACTCAAGAAAGGAAAAACACAATGTTGGTGAGAAGCTTGAAACTTGCTTCTCAAGCATCTCACCGATACACCAGTGGAACACTACCAGTGCACTGGTAGGTGTCACTGATCCACCGTTGGCCCATGTTTAACCTAAAGCAGATGCTTTAGTTTATTTTGTTTAAAATAATAATAATAATAATAATATTTTTTTATGGAAATACATTTATTACAAATGAATTCAATAAAAATTGATTAACATAAAGAAGTTTTATAAAATTGTTTTATATTAAAAATTATTTTAAATGAGTTTATATGATTATTTATAATAATAAGTTCTATATGTTTATATAAATAAAAATATATTATTTTATTTTAAGAGATCCAATGAAAATTATTTATGTATCATCTTTTCAATCAAATGACGTTTAAAGAAGTTTCAAGATTGTTTTGAGTGTGTGTAGAAATATAGTTTATTATAGATACCAAGTGATTTTAAATAATTGAGACCTCATTTCAAGCAGAGTTTTCTAAAGTGTTAATATACATACATACATACCTAAATATATATATATATATTATGATGGGTTCGTTTAATTAGTAAGTGGTTAAGCGAATACGTGTGTAATGATGAGACAAACAGATCTGCTTCACGTGGAAAAAAAAGAAAGATAAGGCAACATGATGTGGTGGTGTTTTAATGGATAGCATGGTGAGACGGTGAGGTGGAGTGGTGGTGAGTGAGTTAGTGTAGCTAATAGATTATGTGGGGGCACTCATAATTATGGCTCGAGGGGGAGGAAGAATACCTTGGTATTAACTTAGCATTTGGTCGAGTGAAAATGAATAGGGCTGAACTGGATATATCCACATCATTCACCTATATATATGTATGTATGTGGGTGGTGGGTGTGTGTGTATCGTGTGCTTGGTAATAAAGGTACAACTAATAGACCCGTACCACTGTCCCAGTGGTTAGACGCTTCAACTTTCGTGCGAGAGGTCACATGTTCAAATCTTGCGTAGCATGATTTGAACATATATTGACATATAATATGTTGTATACTACCTAGACTTGTAGTACTAATGTATACCACCATCTAAGTACCCAATTTCAGCAAATAAAGGTGAATATGAGTGATTTCCAAATTGATCAAAGTTGCAACGGGGAGTCAGTCTCATGACAAAAAACCTTGCATGTATGTTGAGAGGTGGGTAGGTGTAGATTAGTGGACATGTGACATATAACATCTCCTACACCTACTATTCATATCTTGCTATATTAAATTGCATTGCTTCACTCGAAGCTAGTTTCTTGCCTAACCTAGGGTGTGTTATTTGTTTAACAATCTTGAGTCAGACTAAGATTGTTTTGACAGGATATATTACTGTAATTTTATAATTTGGGATAAGATTTGGTGATGGAGTAGATGATAATGGTGGTGCTTAGTCCGACTTGTTTTATAGTGTTGGCTTATGTGATTTTGTATATGTTATTGTGATACATATGTATAATATGGTTATGATGTATCATTTTGTGTAGACATGTACTTAGACATGTGATGTAATATTTTATGATACAATAACATTAGTTTTGTGCATATATATATATATATATCCATGCAGTTAAAGCACTTAGTGCTTGTAATACTCTAGAAATTTGATAAATAATTAAAAAAAATATTAATAATAAAATAATGTGAAAATAATTGAATTGAATGAATTAATCAAATAAATAAAAATAAGAAGGGGCAAAATGGTCGTTTTCAAACATTAGAATTTGACAAAAAAACCAGTACCATTACAACCGTCTCGTTTTTCCAAGTCGCGTAGTATTTTTGTTTGTCTCGTTTGGAGTTCGTATGAAGGAGTTATAGTTGAAATAATATCGATTCAAATAGGCACCAAAGCTAGGGTTGGGTTTGAATTTGAAAATAGGTGGTCAAATAGTTTTCCCTCCTCCATTCAAATTAGAATACAAGTACATTCAGTTATATAAACTAACAGCATCATTTTCTTTCTTCTTCCTTCTTCTTTCTTTCTTCTTCCTCCTTCTTTCTTTCTAACCATCCTTCTTTCTTTCTAATTACCTAAGATCAAACTATAATTTCTCTCTCAATACTCACCGAATCAAATGAGACCAAAAGCATTGCAAAGATGTCGGACAAGGCTACGTACCAGCAATAATCTAGAGGTGGAAATCTGAAGTAAGGAGATGCATCAGGCCGAACAGTGAGGATTTGGGCAGAAATTGGCATTTCGATGAGCGATTTGTGCTCACTTCTTCATATAATGCAATCATGATCCTCTAGCTATGACATGTTGGCTATAATAGAGTAGACAGATACCTATAAACATCTAAAATCAGATTAACTTAGGATCTGAGAGGGATTTGGTTAATAATAATACTTAGAAAATAGGTTAGGTTAGAATATAGCAATTTGATGATTATAAGTTGAAATTGATGAAAAATAATAAAATTAGACTTAGAAATGAAGGACTAGGATTAGGTACCCTTTCAGGTGACTAGAGGCGGAACGGAGGCAGCCGGAGGCGGAACGGAGGCAGCCGGAGGCGGAAACGAAGACGAAAACACAAATGTCCCAAAATCTGGAAATTGTGGAAAACATGTACACCAGTCCCTTGGTGGTCTTGGACCGGTGCATCGGATACCATGTCTGGGCACATGTTGAACTTAGACACAGAAAGGTCTAAATAAATAGTGATCGCTTTAACTCTTGTTTCTCTTGTATTCTGGAAGGTGATCTAAGGCTAGTGATGGGGCGAATGATGGTTCTACGAAGTAAATAAATGTGTGATGAATGATTGTTATTTGAAGTGAATACATATGTAGTTGTGATACAGGAATGTGATACGACGGACGCAGATGTGAATGAGTCTGGAGCATAGGTAGATGGCCCAGAGTGTATGTAGATACGAATGCAGTACTATAACACAAGTATGTGGTCCAGGCATGATGTTGCTCCCTTGTAGTGCTTTGGTTGGCCAGGTGGAGGAAGTGGATGTTAAGCGACCCTATAGGCTACGGGCGGACCGGGGCGTGTGTCCAACTAGGCGGCCCAAAGGCAACATGCATTCCTATTGGCTACGGTCGGTCTAAGGTAGCGAGTCCTATATACGATAGCATGATGGGGACAATAGGCGATCCTGTAGGGCATAAGGCCGGACCAAGGAATTGAGTCTGTGCGGATATGATATGATTAGATGTATATAACTATTGGGTATGACGTGGTGACGGAACGTGTGGTGGCCGAGTGATTGATTCATATCATGTTATAATATTATTTTTGTAGTATATGTAGAGTAAAGTATGTCTCGCTCACTAGATTTATATTTGACCCACTCTTATATATATATACACCCAGGTTGATGGAGTCTAGTGATGAGATGGTATCAGAGATGAAAATTCATTTACGTCTTGTATTTATGGTGTATATAGGTGTCGTCCTTGGATTTGACTCTGTGTATGAATTGGGTTGTACTTGTATTATTCATACATATGTATCTAAAAATATACACATGTTGTGGTGATGTGACTATGGTATTTGTTCATGTATTATATTTTATTTCCTTTCGCTACAAGACTTTCAAAGTAGTTAGTGTTAGTTAGTACTATATCTGATATCTGTCTATATCTGTATATGCTTATTTTATCTCAAACCCAAATGACTAATCCTTTCATTTTTTGGGTTGTCGGCGTCGGTTTGGTCACTGGACCTAAGGTCGAAAAGAATGGGTTGTTACAACATTTTATAGCGGTAGAGGTGCAAAAATTACAGCGGGGATATAGTGGGCAATAGAGGAGGTGCAAAAAGTTTCACTAGATATAAAACCATATATTTAAAGTTAATTTATTCTCATCCTCACATCATTTGTGTAGGAAAAAGAAATATTATTTAAACTTATATAACAAAACCGAAGAACATCATGATTTATGTAGTCCAAATTTGGCGACGACAATAGATTTCTAACTTATATTGAACAATTGTGCCTTAAAATTAGGTCATTACCCTAACTTTGTTAATTTGATTTAAAAGAGAACTAGTCAAATCAACCTTTTTATATTCCTATTACTAAAGTTGGTGCTAAAAAGCTTTTGATACAGTGGTTGTATCGGAAAATAACGAGGCTTAAAGCGGATCTACTATTTAGCATTGCTAAATTGAAAAAGCATAGCAGTTGAAGAGCGTATGTGCTATAGTGAGAATTTTGTGGAGCTTTAACTACACACACACACACACACCAGATATTATATATAATCTTTTATTTGCTTTTGATGGTGTTATTTTAGGGTTTATATATATGTGTGTGCGCGTGTGCATGTGTGCGCGCGTGTGCATGTGTGCGCGCTATTTCTGAATTATTCACTTCCGAAACTCCTTATGTACATTGCTTTGTGCCGAAACAAGATACATATTACTGAGCAGTATTATTATGTTGAAACGTATCATGTTATCCCAATGGAGTGTATACGATGGAGCGCTCCTATCGTTTCCTTTGCTCTGTGCTTTTGGATGGTTATCTCCCTCGGATAGCACGAATACTGAGACGGGGTGCCACACCCCAACATCCATTAAGATGAGATAGCCATTATGCCTCTTTCGTATGTGGACTTCCCTTGTGAGTTATAAGGACGTCTTTGGTTCACTTATGGGAAGATGGACCGTTATGTTGTGATTATTGGCTTATGAGAATAGTGTAGACACGTTTGTTTTTAAGTAGAAAATTAAGTTTTATTTGATCATTATCGTTTACTTAATTTGTTTTGATTGCTTGCACAATTTGTGTTTTTGTATTGTTCATGTGAGTATTAAGTACTTAATTTACATATATTAGTAAATTGTTTATTTGTGTTTTAGGTTTCATTAATATAATGATTTTTTGGTTAATTTTATTGCTTCTTTAATGTTTGATTGTGTTGCTTGCTCATTGGATTAGTTGTGTAGTTTATCTTGTTTGTTTGCTCATGTTGTTGCTTTAAATATATTTCACTTCAAATAAGGGGAGAATAGTTGACATAGGAATACAACAACAAGTAAGAGATAATAGGAGCTAAAGGTCAACTAAAAATGAGTTCAGGGATTCTAGAAAAGTAAAAGAGCTACATGAGAAACTGTGATGTAGAACAAGGAAGTTTTGTCATGAGATAGATATCCTAAAAAATAGAAGAGCTAGATTGTGCTATAAGGAGGGGTGGGCCAGGGTGCTTTGATGATTGAGACCACGAGGAGTGTATGAGGAGACCATTACCAGAGGAGGGACGACTACCATGAGAGCGTCAATGATGAGGTTACTGGCGGGATCTTCCTTCGTACACATATTGATGACAGTGACCTACTGGAAATAATATTTCCAGTAGATGTTCCCTTGTGATGGGATCACATGTGGCGGTCACTAAATATGTAACAAATCGCCCTTTTTGATCATTTTGTTCAACGCCTGAATCGATGTTCAGATCTCGAGAACCAAAAATGACGAGTCGTTAGAAAATGATAAAGAGAAACAAAACAATATTTCTATCTTTCTGAACTCATGGCAGAAGGAAGTAAACTATAATATCGCATGTATATAATTTTTTTCCAAACCATATTATATCAATAACATCACTTCATAAATCTATACAATTCCAATTCCAATACCAGTTTCAGTCTAAAACACAATAGGTATAAATCATATAGTCTATACATAATATATATACAATGTGTATATCACAAGTACCCAACATCGAGCCTTCACATCTTCGACCTCCATCAACCTAAGTAACATGGATAAAAAGAAGAAGAAAGGAGTGGGTCAGACATAAGTCAAAGTGAGCGAAACACATCCTGGTCCCGCCTCATGCGTTATATACTACAAAGATACTGCTATAACACGATCAATTTTTAACATGTATGTAAACACATCCTGGTCCCACCTCATGCACTATAAAACTATGTTAATGTCGACGTAAGCGTTTCCTGGACCCACCTACCTGCGATATAGGATTCCAATACATATGTAAAATCTTTATGGACCCACCTACTTTACATCCATCTCAATACCACCTGGACTCGCATACTTGCGCTACATGTTCGTATCTTGAATCCGCCTACTTGCACTACAGGATCGTACCTAACTAACTCAACGTTCAATAGTTCATTGTTAAAAAACACATCCATAATGATTCTTTGCACAACCATTTATATCTACTTACTTCATCTTGACATTTTAGCATCGTAATCATCTCTAGAATAACTCCAAAACATTCCATAAAGTACCTGCTACGTAACTCCTTCAAATTGGACATGGTCCGGTTGTGTCCAAGTTCAACCTAGCCTGATCAGGCTTCAGCCGGTCTACCAGTCATAACGACCAGTTGGCTAGTCGGTCTATTGGTCAAGAGATGACTGGTCAACCATCACGGCTTGGCGTGCATTTCCTGCATGTCGCTTCGTTATTTTTCCTCCATTCTTTGTTCTTCAACCTCTGTTCTACATTGTATCAATTTTATTTTGCTCTAACTTGATTATACTATGTTTATAATTCAATTTAGAGACTTCTAACATTAATTTGGTGTATAAATTCATTTGAATTAATAATGTTTGTATTATCTTTATTTTATTCAATTACTTCACTATTTCTTCAATTATCATACTAACTCATTCATTTATTCATCGTAATTTATTACTTGTCTGTAGTTAAGGCTTAATCAGACCCCTAATCTTTGTTATACTTGTATGATCGCATTATAGAGTGAATTAGAGTAGTTCAGTCACTAAAGTCTCCTAATCGATTGCAACAATCACTATCCTTCGCTGTCCTAAACCGTAGCACCCCAAAACCTCGAATATCGCCTCCAAACTGATGTAGAATCGTAGTGCTAGTCATCCTCTTCATTTCGATACCAATTTCATAGAAATCCGAAGAGTAATTTATGAGATATTGTAATGTGAATTTGAGAAAGAGAATAAGAAACTAAACGAGAGAAGAAATGAATTCAAACTTTTTGAATGTTCGTACTTCTCATATATATACTTGGAGAGAAAACCGAAACGATATTTTGAATTCAAAATTGAAATTTCCAAGACCAAAATCCTATTTCCTATGTGTCTCCTCTGTATGACTTCTGATTCGAACAATGTTTATAGTCGAAACTGACTAGAACGACGTGCTTTTGCAATGGTACAACTCGCATCGTCAAATTCCAAACATTGAAAAATAACTATTTTCCCTTTATTATTTAATTAAATTAAATTATTACTTTTTTGAACGTTAATTATTATCAGATTTTATTGGGTTTTACATTCCCCCTTAAAAGAATTTCTTCCTCGAAATTCCCAAAGGATAGAAAATGCAGTTCGATCACTCATGTATCATGTATCACTTGCATGGTATATATGACAAACACAAGTGATAAACGACTATAACATACATAAATTCGGTGATGTAATCACTATAGTATACTAAAGCGTATAGGAATGAGTGATAATGTACACTTGCAATATTCTATAATATAATGCAAAAATGCAACTATTGCACCTTAAATGAATTCAATATTTTGGCATGTTAGGCTTGACTGCACATCTTAATATAAGCGTATAGACTCCATATGAATGCAATAGTCATAGCACAACAAATAGATTATATACTTAGCAATTCTAATCCTAATGGTAATCTATCCTATAAACCAAATCATCCAAAGTTTCTAAACCCAACCTAAGTCAAACAAAACTAATCCTAACAAAGCAAACTAAATACAGGAACGTAGCGGTAAAGAGTTCAAGATGAGAAGCCCTCATATTCTCCTTAGGCTCCCATCTGCTCTCATTGGGATGTTCACTCACCGTACTCTTACCAACTTCACCATCCTATTCCAAACCTACATCACACTATGTTCGACAATGCGTGTCGGGCCATAAGTTGAACTCGGCTCTGGCTCCAACTCCATATCCTCCAGTCGACTTGGCTTAACTATAGTGGTTGGATCATGTACACATTTTCACACATGTGATACATGAAACACATTATGGACTCCTTCCATCTTCTTGGAAAGCTCCACTATATACGCCAAACTCCCTATCTACTCCAATACTAAAAAGGACCAATAGATAAAGGTGTTTGCAATCTCGAATTCTCAAACATAATTACGCTCTTCAATAGTGATACCTTCACGAATACCAAGTCAACCATAAACTCCATTTTCACCCATCTCTAATCGACATATGACTTCTATCGATCCTGTGCGGCCTTCTTCCTTTTCCTTATGAGCTCCACCTTCTCTGTAGTATCCCTAATCATTTCCGACCCTAGTATGATCTTATCCATAAACTCCTACCAACATGAAGTTGACCTGCATGGCCTTTTGTACAACGCTTTAAACGGTGCCATAACTATGCTAGCTTGACAACTGTTATTATATTTGAATGCCAACAAAGTTAGGTGATCCTCCTAATCTCCTTCGAAATCCAGTATGCATGCCCTCAACAAATCTTGTAGCTCCATCCGTTTACAAGTGATATGCTGCACTTAGATTCTATTTGGTCCATAAAATATCCCGTAGGCTCCTCCAAAACTTATTCTTGAAAAGTGGGTCCTAATCACTTATTATACTTATGATAACTCCATGAAGTTGAACCACTTTTCTAATATATAATGTAGCCAAGGTCATCGCTGTCCTCATACTCTTGATTGGAATGAAATGCATGCTCTTGGTGAGTTGATCAACCATAACCCAGATATTTCCATTTCATTTCTATTCCTAGGAAATCCATCCACAAAGTCCATAGATATGTTCTCCCATTTCCACTGTGGAACCTCTAATGAGAGTAATAGCCCACTTGGCTCTTTTTGCTCCGCATCAACCCTTTGGCATGTTAAACACTTCACTACATGCCTCTTTATTGCTAGCTAATTTAATACCCTCTTCACATCTTAATACATCTTGTCTCTTCCTAGATGAATGGTCATCCTAGAACGATGACACTCACCCAGAACTTCCTCAATTAACTCTTTGATCTATGGCACACATAATCTCCTAGATTAATAGTCATCCTGGTAAGAGGATCTTCATGTTTTGATTTTTTTGGATTTGATTTTATTTAGAAGAGAAAGAAGGAGAGTGTGGCCATGGATGGAAGAGAAGAGGAGAAAGAAAACAACTGAAAGAAATTAAATTAGGAAATTTGTTCTAAGTGGAAGAATGTAACCTTTTCAATTCCTTTAATAAAAACTTCCCAAATTAATTCTTCCTTAATTTTCAATTACTCCACCCATTTGTCTCCTTTTGTATGACCAGCTTATGTTGCCATCTATATGGTGCAAATTTTCCAAGAATTCTTTAAGTATTATTTCTCGCTTAAACCCTATTTAAAAGTATATCGATATACTATATCGATACATGCAAATATAACTTTTATGCATACATTCAAATAATTGCTAACAACATCCAAAAAATCCAAAAAATTAATAAAAATTAATATTTTTCAAATACTGATTAATTTAATTAGTTTATAGCAATTTATAAATTAATTAAATCGTGTGGTTTTTTTAGAGAATTCACAAATATGGTTGTGAGACTCAGAGACGCGAATTCAGTCAATGATTAATTTTGAACAATTTAAATATTAGTGTTCATACGTCACCTTAGTTAGACATGTGATGGTTGAGTCAAATTCATCACTCACATATCTTTTTGATAAAATCTAGTTTCACATTTTCTTAAGCGGCACCTTTAGTAATGATAATTTACACATGTTCTCTTCATCAAAACTATATTTAGGGTATATAGAATTTGATATTAGTCAAAATTCCAATATTATCCATATTCAACTTGATTTGTTTAAAAAAGTCTTTAGTTCAATAACAACATTTATCAACTAGCTAGATATTTTGGCTTTGAGTTCACTACAATTGCTTATGATACTAACCTTATACAACCGAGGAGGCAAATTCTCTATCGAATAATTCTTCAATTCCAATTCTTCAACCTAGACCCAACTATAGTCGCTTGATGGATCCCCATTCCATGATTTAACTATAATCAAACTGTAGTATTCACATTGACTTTCCATAATATTCTTAATCCAAGGGAATTATGTAACATCATCACACCTAAATTTTCTACTTGACCAAGTTGTTATCTGCTAACAGGAAATTATCGAATGAGTCATTTCATAGTTATTTAATAACTACAAGTACGTAACTTCTTGGTGTCCCTAGCAGCTTTGAGTAATACATTGCGCTATATTTCGAGAGTGTTACATACTCTAGTCTCAATAGATGAATCGATATCCTTTTATCAATACATCTTGGCAAATACTATTTTAAAACAAAATGTCATTTTATTTTGTGATTAATTACCCACATTTGAAAAATAAAAGTAAGTTTTTCCACTTTGAAATTCTGCAAGAATTCTGAAAAGATTATGTTGACTCATGAGGTTTCGACAAATAATATCGGTTCGGTAAAAGTACATACTTATAGAGGCAAAGAATTAGTTTTAAAAGAAATCACTGAAATGCCATTTTAACCAATGAAAGCCTCAATTTTAACCCACGAAGGCTATATTTCCATTTACTCACGATGGCCCTATTTTTAACCATAATCACTTTATTTGCTTTAAAATGCGATGGCTTTATTAATCCTAAAATGCGAAGACTTTTTGTTTCAACTCACAAAGGCCACATTTTCATTAGCTCACGATGACTATATTTTTATAAAGGCACGATGACTATACTTTTCAAGGCGTAATGAATATGTAATTATATGAAGACATAATGGCCTTATTATGTTATGGCATGATGGCTACATGGGTGTTAACTCACGAAAGTAATACTATCTTAACATACGAAACCTATATTTTACTAAGGCATGAAAGCTATGTTTATATCAATATATGATAGTATGTTTTAACTTTCAAAAGTTATATTTTGACATGCAATAGCTTTATATTTAGTTAACATGCAAAAGCTAAGTGTATTTTTTCGATATGCGATGGCTTATACTGGATGATATGCGATAGCTATATATATATATATATATCTGTGTGTGTGTGTGTGTTAAGATGCGATAACCATGAGTTTTGGTATGTGATGACCTATGTTTTTAACATGCAAAAGCATGAAAATTTTCAAGGCGTGATATCATATGACTTTGGAAGGAAGGATAGTTATTTTATAACACTTCGAAGATTTTCAACTCTATGTTGGGCTACATTTTTCTTAAACAAAAATAATGAGTTTGTTAAGTATTTGATGGGTTTGCAAAGGAAAGAAAAAATGTTTAGCTAATTTTTAAAGTGGTTTTAAAAGAGAAGATTATTACTTTGAAATAAGTAATTTTGTGTATAAATTGGCTATCACATTAAACATGTATTTTGATGACGCTAATATGTTATATTTTCATCTTTGTGCATTGATTATTTATTATTGCATATGAGAAATTATTGACATACTCACATATGTGTCAAATGCTATCGCCCAACATTTTGACCTTAGAGATCTGGGAACTGATGACCAGTTAAGGTTGTTCCAGTAGTAGATATGGTCAGACTTAACATCCTGAGTGAGTAGAATTACATCTAGGAGATCGGGAAGATCAAATTATGTTAGGATGCCATGGACTGATTAAAAGACATGATTCAAACTATTTTAAACCAGATTTGGGTTCAGACTGGGGTTGGATCATGCCCTATCCTCTAACCATTAAGCCCTTATTGGTTAGGTCCGCGATTCCAATGCGTAGGCATTGCCTATTAAGACTAAAGTTTAGAGTTATGCATCCGAAGAAATCATAGTAGTTTGTTTACCTATGTTTTCTCCTACCATTTTAAGAGACCATTGATATTTACTCCTACTTTTTTTAGGAGGTCGTTATTATTCCGTCCTACTGTTCTTAGGAGATCGTTGACATTTTTCTCCTATCGATCTTAGGAGACTGCTATTATATTCTTCTAAATAGACTAGAGGACTGTTGGATCCTTTGATATATCTTGGCCCAAGTCAGCCTGATAGGTTTTTAGTTGGCTTGAGAAAACCAATATAGGTTCATATTAACCCTAGGAAAACTATGTCACCGAATGGACCTTTTTATGGGATTAGTAATTATGGGAATGTTCAACCCTTTTACCCTTGTTAATGTCAGACTATTCATTTTAACCTATGCATCCATGATATGTTATTGATGTTATGAATATGTTCTAATCATTTTTGAATGCAGGATATGTTATGGATTACATGTCGTTTGATAGGGTATTTGTAAGGGAAACCCATTTCACTCAGCGGCATGGTCTTACTAAGTACCTATATTTTTGTTTGAGATGGACTAATATTATTCACACCAGACTTTTTGTCTAACCTGAAGTTGTTCATTTCCCTCTAACTCTCGGGTACTCAATTTGGAATTTGGTAGGCTGAGAGTAGGGTATTTCAGGTTTTTAACGAATAAGTTTCTGGGGACGTGCATGAGACAAGCTACTATTTAAAGTTTATTCCCGTTGTACAGTAGTTTAACTGTCTTATATTGTTGTTGGATGTATGTAATGATGGGTGCTATTAATGTCTAAGTAATTAAGACTCTGATTATTCGAGGAGGCATCTTCATATGTCGCTCTAAGGATTATATTTGTAATTATTATATTGTATTTGAATGGTGTAAGCGTGGGATTATGAGGCTAAGTTGTAATGAATTTGCAAACAAATGAATGCAACTATTGTGTGAAAATTTATGAATTCTTGTGCTCTTGATGCTAATAAAATACTAACTGATCTAATGTTGTTACTGGGAAATAATGCTTAATTGACTATAGCATCACTTATATCTATTTTCAAGCCTCAAAATAGGGGATGTTACACCCACCTCTGTACTCATACTATCAAAAGTAATACCGTCTAATAATATGGAGACTAGGGCGATATTGGGATGTCACACGTGAATATTCCATTGGGCTAACACTATTATGTATTTCAAAATCATATTCCACACACCTACCTACTTGGTATTGGTATATAGAAATAAACACATGCGTTTCTACGATAGAACAATAAACAATATTAAACAAATAATGGAGAACACAAAGTCATCAACGCGACGATAACATTTAATAGAAAAAAATATACACAAGTCCAAGAAGGTTTACAACAGTGGTCAATGCCCCCATCTCCCAAAAATGTATACAATATATGTCCAATACATACATCCCAACACAGAAAAATACATGAGGATATAAAAGTACTTAATGACACACAATCTACTATTAAACTAGCCTCCAAATCCATGCCCAACAACCAAGTTGGTCGTTCATCCCTAAACCTAAAATGTCTTAGACCGACTTGAGTATTATATAAATAATGCATTGTTAGTCTATGTCTATAATGTAGAGGTTAATGTACATATATAATATCAATTGGCATTGTATACACAAGTGTAACTTGTGGTGGCATATAAAGATCTCAAATATAATATCTTCACAAATGTTTGCACATATCATCATCTATATCAAAGCAAAGTCAAGAAACACATCAATCGTTCAATATCAAAATGGGTGTGACAACCACACATACATCCATAATCAATAAATAAGAATCATCATCTACCATAAGGTATATGTTGGCGGCAAAATTGGCCACCAACACCAAATTATGTAAAAGCACTAATATCCAATCCAATCACAGAAATATGAAGAGAAATAAACAAAGAATAAAATTAAAACAATCATAAAGCAAGTAAATAAAGACACAGATTTATATTGGTTCGGCTAACTCTGGCCTACGTCCACTCTAAAGATTTTCTTTTACTAGTTTATATTTCTGGTTATAGTTATAAGTCAGTGAAATTCAAGAATAAAATTGGTAGAGTATAGCCTAGGTAGAAGATAAAGTGAAGCAGAAAGAAGATCCATTTTCTGATGCCATGCATGCTATATTTATATGGGAAGACTTGCACGGATCGGGCTGAAATTTCAGCAGAACTTCCAGGCAATGACGAGGCCACCCAAGAATTTTCAGGCCCATTGGGGCCCATAATAAGGATTGGTATCGATCCCTATTTTTGTTTCCAAAGGGATGTTATCCCTCTGGGGGGTTCCTCATGATGTTAGCTACTTTTCCTCCAAATTTCGTGTCATTTCGACTTACGGTTTGTGAGATATTGCGTTTTCCGTGAAGCAGTGTTGCATATATTTTGATTTTAGCCGATCCCTTTAGAGGGATACGGGCCGATCCCTCCAAACTCCTCCAAATGACATGCGATCCCTAGGAGAGCTTTTCCATGTTATATTATGTATAGAATTCAAGTTTCATGCTAATTGGATTAGTAGTATTTTAGTTATTGATTGATCTTTGTTGCAATATGGTGCGAAGACTGATTATAGCCGATCCCTATGGAGGTGAAGGGGGTGATCCCTCCAACTTGCTCTAAATGATGTACGATCCCTATGGGGTTTTCCGCATGTTGTAGTTAGCTTGTGCTCCAAGTTTCATGTCAATTGGATTTGTAGATGTTGAGATATTGATTGTTTTCCATTGGGTTGTACTTACTTGGCTGAAATATGCTGACCCCTTTTATACCGATCCCTTTTTATACGATCCCTTTTATATCGATCCATTTTATACCGATCCCTTTTTACACGATCCTTTTATAATAATCCCTTTTTTAGGTAAAATAATCTTTCCTTAACTTGAGCATACAAACTCCAAGCGACTTGATATTTGAAATGTAGCCTCGTGGGGTCTTCCTTGTCACTTTATACCGGTCTCACCCAGTTTGGGACAAAAATTAAGGATATGTACCGATCCCCCAGGGGATGGGATAAGCACTGATCCTCTACCTAGGGGAGATACTAATCCGTGCTTAGAATATTCTGAAGTGTCTATCTCTTGGTCTCGGTTGATCGTCGCTTCATATCATTGCCTGCACTTGATTTCTGGACCTCACAATCATCGCTCTGGGCTCCTACCCTTGATAATCGTGAAGTCTGTTGGGTTAAATCCGCTTGCCTGGTTCCTTGGAAAAAGGTGGTTTAATAGTATGCACATAAATATTCCCAAGATTATCTCTCGAATAATCATAAGGTAGACATACAGGGGTTCGTCAATCTCAACATTTAAGGCAAACAACAAACAAGCATCCAAAGCAAACAAATGTCAAACAAGAATATGGCATGCTCTGGGCTATTCCACAATTAGCTCTCATCTAAGCGCATAATAAGTACAGGTCTAACTCCTCAACATGACATATTCTCAGAAATGTCATAGATTATCTCGTATATAATCATAGAACACACTTGTATATGGGGTTGGCTGCCACATTGGTTCTCTACCTAAGAAATAACCGTATTGGCTCACAATTGCACACTCCAAAATCTTGCAAAGGTGAATAAGTGTATTTCTATATCATCACATCAATGTCTAGATAGGAGACTGATAAGCTTGTAGCTCTTCTCCAAGGGCCTTCCTCACACACTCTCAGCACTACCCCTACCGTATTAAGTTACCTCGACGGGCATTGTGAACCTATGTCCATCTTGAAACAACGTGCTTGCATGACTATGCAATGTCATGGTTATGACCTTATAAGTTCCCCAAATGGTAATAGGATGTTGGCCTAGGTAACATGGAGCAATGGCTCTCGGCCGTACATAACAAAATCGTATCACCGATCGAGGGCGCGACCCCATGATTAGGCTGCTAGGATGGACGCTAGCCTAATTTGGTTTGCTCCTCACCAAAATAATAGGAGAACAAACACCAAAGATAGACATTGTTATACCGCCTTTCGACCAGGCAGTATATCATAAAAGTTGGCTAAATGACTTCTGTGATCATCAAGGCAGAAGTCCGGAGAGATGGTTATCAGGCTCGAAAATCGTTTATATTTGGAACAGTGGACAATAGTTGGGTGGATTCAGACCGGGTCCCAATCAAGGTGCAGTCAATATGAAGTGACAAGGAAGGCCCTGTTAGGCCATATTTAGAATTTCAAGTCAATCGGAGTTCATATGCTTGAGTTATGGGCAAAGGATGAATTTATATGGATCGATCGGGAACGATCCATAAAACAACGTAAATCAACGAAGATCGATCAATATCTCAAAATCTACAAAGCCAATGCACTTGAAATTTTCAAAGCACCACTATATTGAAGAGTGGAGCCCACAAAAACGATCGCATAACAAAACTCCCAAATCTTGAAAAAGAGGCTGATCGTTATTGGAACGATCGTACAAATCAGCCATAACGATCCATAGTTTTACGGAAAATGCAATATCTCACAAATGGTGTGTCAGAATTGAACGAAATTTGGAGAGAAAGTATCTTACGTCATGGAGCAACCCCATGAATGATCGCGCTCAAAGATGAAATCTTGGAAAATAGGCCTACCATTATTGGAACGATCGTACAAATCAGCATAACTATCCATAGTTTTACGGAAAACGCGATATCTCACAAACGGTACATCGGAATTTCATGAAATTTGGAGAGAAAGTATCTTACATCATGGAGCACCCCTTTGATTGATCGAAGCACAAAAGGATGAAATCTTGGAAAATAGGCCGATCGTTATTGGAACGATCGTACAAATGAACATAACGATCCATAGTTTTACGGAAAATGCGATATCTCATAAACGATACGTCAGAATTAGACGAAATTTGGAGAGCAAGTCCTTAACATCATGGGAAACCCACATGATCGATCACAACTCAAAAGGATAAAGCATGGAATGATCTCATATGATACAATTTCTAGTCAAAATAGCGAAGATCGATCGATATCTCGCAAAAGGTAAGACGGAATGGCGCGAAACTTTGGGAGCATGGACTAGAGGCTTAGGGGACCCTATAAAAACGATCGCAGCCCCATTAGAGTTAGTACGGAACAATTGGATAATTTTTTTTTGGTGTCCGATCGATCCCAAATTTTAGGGTTCGGGTTGTATGGGCTTGGAGGTTCTTCTGTCGAAATTTCGGCCTGATCCATGCATGTCTTCACCTATAAATACAACGAACTTGACTCATTGCAAGGAACTTTTCGGCTGGCTCTTCTTCATCACTTCTTATCTCTTCCTCCATTAATTTTCTAAGGAAAAAACAACTGTACTTGAAATAGTACAGTATAAATAAAAGATTATTGGAGTGGATGTAGGTCGGAGTTTGCCGAACCACTATAAAACTCGTGTGTTCCTTTACTTTTTCTATCATTTATCCTATGATTTGCATGCTTATCTTTCTATTTGGATATTATTTTTGGAAATTGGTGTTTTCACATAAATTGGGTGTTTGTGACCATTTTTGGTACAAACATTTTGGTGCTTTCACCGAGAGGCACTTGCACCCGCAGATTTGGAAGCTAGGATCTTGGATTTGGATGCTTGGATACTTGGATCTAGGGAGAAATGGCTAGGTAATCAATAAGGAGACCATTAATAGATAGGAGTCACCATGGAGGGAGTCGGGAGGTTTCTTTTGGAGCTGGAGTAAATCTGACATATATCTACATCACCAGAGACGAGATGGAAACGATAATGGAAGCTATGCAGGAAAGGATGCTAAAGAGACAAGAGGAGATGATCCAAAATCTCCTCGGGTAGATGGGACAAGCTAGAACACAAAACCAAGGAAATGGGGTAGCAAGAACAATTGGAAATTGGAATCCAGGACTTAGAGCGGAAACTAGCAGACTTGGATATGGACTGGAGAAACCGACCCCGACCAAGGAGAATGGATCAGCACTACTCCCTATGGAACTGGGGGCATGGATTTGGATGGCTTTGTAAGCAAAAT
This sequence comes from Allium fistulosum, assembly GCA_030737815.1. Lineage (NCBI taxonomy): Eukaryota > Viridiplantae > Streptophyta > Magnoliopsida > Asparagales > Amaryllidaceae > Allium > Allium fistulosum. The sequence continues at coordinate 1,263,697,870 of CM060901.1, read as the reverse complement.
GGACAGCGATGAAGGAATAAGAGCAGCCATCATCCGAAACAAATTGAAGCGAGCCTGGCTTAAGGGCACAGGTCATCATCTCTTGATCGGGATGGCATGAAATAAAAGAAACTCCACATTAAAATAGCTAAGTCACTTACCCATGTATGTGATCGAGGTCGGTCCCTAGGCATGCTATGAGATGGCGATAAACTGCCATAACAAATGATTATGGAACTCACTTGAATGTGAAAAACAAGTATTTCGCCTTGAATGGCACTCAACCTCGAAAGATCACATTTCGCCTTGAACAGGCACTCGATCTTGAATGATCACATTTCGCCTCGAACAGGCACTCGATCTCGAATGGTCACATTTCGCCTCGAACGACACTCGATCTCGAACGATCACATTTTGCCTCGAACAGGCACTCGATCTCGAACGATCACATTACGCCTCGAACAGGCACTCGATCTCGAAAGATCACATTTCACCTTGAATAGGAACAGGCGCTCGATCTCGAACGTTCACATTTCGCCTCGAACGACACTCAATCTCGAACGATCACATTATGCCTCGAACAGGCACTCGATCTCAAACGATCACATTTCGCCTCGAACGTCACTCGATCTCGAACAATCACATTATGCTCGAACAGGCACTCGATCTCGAATGATCACATTTCGCCTCCATTTATTCAATTTTCTCATTACATAGAAAAATAAAATAAATATGGCACCTAATTCACTTTGAAAATAGATTTACTTGTAGCAAAATATATAAAAGTTTCAAAAGCCTTTATATCCTCGTAAAGTTGAAAGCACTATGTTATCCATTTACTTAAACACAAAAATAAGGATTTTAATCCTTATAATACATTTCCAAATCTCTTACCCATATTCAAAAAACATAGAAATCACCTTTATAATCAAATGTTATTTATAAAAATTATCCACATGTTTCTACAATTAATTTTGATTTTTTAATTAATTCATAAACCTCAAAAATAATTTTATTTTATTTTAAACCATAGAATATACTTTAAAATATCTTTCTTATATTAAAAAATCATAGAAAACCTTTTTTTAGAGATAGGGAGGTTGACTGGGCCCCTACTAGATTTTATTAAACGAAAGATAAAAAAAGAAAAATGACATAAAACAAGCTTTATGCCAAAGGAAAGGAGAAGAAAACAAAAACACACAATCGCACAAAGAAGACAAGGCAACTACAAACCAAAAAAACAAAGGAAAATAAAGAGAAGCTGACACTCGCACGTACTAGAAACGTGCACAACCATGCACACAACATGCACATACAAGGTGAAAGCCTCCCAGTAAAAACAAACAGACTACTAACCCCACAGAGAAATCTGATGAGGGGAGAAGCCGTGCCTACTACCATGAATCCCAGTTACTATGTCACTCATCAATTTCTGCCTGATGTTAATTAATAACCATTCCACAATTTTGCAAAATTAAAAAGGATTTTAAAAAAATATTTATAGCCTAAAAATCAATTTCTTTAATTTTAAATCACTAATTTTAAATTAATTAATATTCAAATAAAATAACTCTTTTTCCATAAAATAATTTCATATATGGAATTCCTCTACTTTTTTTCTTCAAGATGGTATATTTGTTCTAATGTTTAAGAAAAGATTTTTTAAATGCACAATATTTCATTCGCTGCCTCGAGTAACACTGCTCCAAGCAAGATCACCGATCAAACTCCCATGCATGGTCTATCGGCCGCTGGTGATGGCCTGTACCAGTGTAGCTCCACGCCATAAGCCATTATTCCCTAGTTTTTGTCATTTCTTGGCTTTTTTTCTTCTTCAACCAAACCCAACTTTATGCACACATCAAAGCAACAATTCAACATCCTAATACCCACAACAAACATCACAAGATTAACACAATTGGAAGTGAATGGGTTTAGAGAATATTCAAGCACAGACCGACACAATTTCACAAACAAACCATTTCAGTTCAACAAAGTAATGCATTCACCAATTCTAAACTGTGAGGTCAAAATTTCCTAACCTATGTGCTTTAGTTAAAGAGAATCAATAATACTTGAGTAAGGCAAGTCCCTTAGTCATGTATTCTTACCTTAAGTCCATATGAAGTCATTTATACAAATAGGTATTTGTTCAAGTCCTTGGTCACAAAATTGCAATTTCAATTTTACTTAACGACCATTAAAATTCCAATGTCAAGCATTTTATTGTGCACAAGAGAAAATGAAAAATGAGTGGGAAGTATAATTCATAATTCGACCTTTTGTAGTAAGAGGTACATGCCTATTTATAGAGAAATCAGGTCTCTAGATCTTTGACACGTTGCATTTATGTGAGATGGGACGACTATGATTTGCTAACATGGCATGTGGCCAACTTTGACATGTCGCATTGCTCTCTTTATTAACCCCTTTATGATAACATGGCATAATAAATCAGTTAGGGAGTGCCATGTGGATAAATAATGCATCATGTTTTTAGCTATTTTACCTATTTCATCCTCAACATGCAACAACTTTATATTCTTCAACCTGTGATGGCTCTATGAACTTTAACATTTGATAGCCCTTCGGCTTTTATAATATATCATGTCTTTATTGTTTTCACTTACGGTTGCTTCACTACTATATACCGGTGACAACTTCTTGTTCCTTCAATATGCAATAGCCTTAATGGTGTCAACATGCGACATTCTCACATTATCATCTTGCGATGGCCTTGAATATGTAATAGTTTTCCACTATCAATTTATGATAGTCCTCGACTTGCAATAGCTCCGTTTCATCAACTTGCGGAAGCCTTCGTTATGTGATTGCACTCAACTTGCGACGACTTTCTATTATCAACTTGCGGCAGCCTTCATCATGTGATATCTTTCAACTTGCGACAGCCTTCAATATGCAATGGCCTTCAACTTGCGATGGCTTCATATTATCAACTTGCGACAGCCTCTATTATGTGATAGCTTTTAACTAGCAATGACTTCGACATTATCAACTTGTGATAGCCTGCATATGCTATAGCTTTCAACTTACATTAGATTTCAATACGATGGCCTTCTACTTGTAATAGCTTCGTATTATCAACTTGCGATAGCCTCTCCTTTTGCCTTTACATCCAATAGCTTTGTCTATATTCAACTTGCGATAGCTCTTTGCTACTTTTGACCTTTAATGTTATTATCATTAATGTGTAACGTCCTTTAGTATCTTTAAGAGAATTTTTTGGGTGCAACATTTGCCCTCCCCCCATCACATGATGTTTTCTTATGCTTTAGCTTAAACAAAAATTCTGTAGTATTAATAAATTCTAAGGTATGAATGATTTAACAGTTCTATTTGGTAATTTTTTTTGATACGACAGTTAAAAATGCACTCATAAAAATGGTACTATTCAAAATTGATTTTTGAAAGAACAATTTTTTTAAAACTTTCCAAAAATGGTATTCATCAGAGCTAACTGATTTTATTATGAGATATAGATTCCCCATGGCTTTATTGGAAACTTTTTTATTCTTGTTTGTCCCTATTTGATAATTTTGATTAATCTTTAGGCGATTCATTTATTATCCTCCTTCCTTCTCTTGATGGTTGCTTTCGAAGTCTTTATTTAAATTATCAGAGGCTTTATTAGTTACCTAATTTGGATGAGTGATTTGGTCGGGCCTAGTGGCGCGACCAAAGACCTTTTGACTATTACTCTTTGGATGGGTGCTTCAGTCCGACCCAGTAGCGGGACGGAAGGAGTAACGACCCGTAAAATTTAACTGTTTTAATAACGTAATTAGTTGAAATTTTGTGAAATTTTAAACGATAAAATTTTGAAATAAAATTTTGATATTTGGAATGCATCTAATTAAATATAGCAAATGGTAAATTTTCATCCGAAAATATGGAAGTTTATTTCGTGCGTAAATTTACTTCAATTTAATCGGTTAAAAAGCGATGAAAATAAAATGTTTTCGAAACCTAAATATTTTTACATAGAAAAATTCTAAATCATCTTCTGAGCAAGACGTCATTTTTCGTTTTTCCAAATTCGGACTTCTTTAGTTCCGTCGATTTTATTTTTCAGCGTTTTGCTGCATTTTTTCGCTGGTAAGAAATTCGAATTTTTATGATTCAATCATACCGCTGACATCTGTATGCCGTTTTGATCATTTCGTCGTACTGATCTTTGCGGCATGTTCAATTATGTGTTTTAAATCCGACGCGGCGGAACCCACGTAACGGTTAATCGTATCGGTACGACTTTGTTTCTTTTGACCATGCATTATTCCACCGTTCAACATTGGTCAATAACAATTAATAATTCACAGAATTCTACGCGTGACCATTTCTATTCCACATTTTCTTCCGTTCATTTTCTTTAAAACGTTTGCTTTTGAAACGTTGCTTGGAAAATTAAGCCTATCCTTCCCTCTGCTTTCTCTTCTACCGATTTAACTTTTCACCTGCACACATTTATTTCAGACCTCCCTTACCACCTCTCTTTTCTACACCTCTCCATCTCCATGCTTGAAATCTCCATACCTTCCCATCGTGCTCACCTCCTCACGTCTGCCGAGCTCGACCAAGCCGCCACCCCAAGCAACCTGCATCGCTCCTCTACTCTCCCCTGCCTCATCTCCGCTACGACCAGATCCGGTATCGACCCATCGCCTTTATCTTCTCCGCCAAACCCAACTGCAGCAACAAATCGAGCTCCTGCCACTTCGTTCCACATCCTCCACCACCCCATTAGCAACCGAGCCAACCTCTCAAGCACACAAACCCATGACAGCAAATCAAGCTTCCCACAGACCGGCCACCGCCACTACCTCCATGCCGCACCCAGCACTCGTCGGCGTCCCCTCATTTCCACCAGACGAGCTCGCCCTCACCATTCGAAACCAGCGGCCTACTCGATCAACTTCACCGCACAGGCTTCCATCGCCTCAAAATTTTCCTTCCTTCGCCACAATGCTAGAGCCTCACCGTGTAGCCGTGGCCAAACTAGCCCAGATCCGACCCAAACCTTCACCACCCGCTGCCATACACACCTCGAAATGGCTGCTCCCCTTTCCATGCATAGGTTCATTCTTTTGTGATCGCATATATGTATGAAGAAGGTATGGGTTGAATTAGTGTTTACATTCATTTGCGTTCTTGTATGCTTCTAGTCTTCTCTTTTGTTAAGAAATTTTTTTTTTACAAAGCTTGTACTGTTTTTCTTCTTTTGCCTGTTGAAGTGTTGTATAGTACGAGTTTGTATATATATGAAGTCATACAGTTATATTTTAAAAGTATATTATGTTATAAAGGTTTATATATATATATGTCAGGGATTTTGATCTGTGTGAATATATTATGGAAATTTTTAAGGGGTAATAATTGTTATTAAGTATTGTTTAAATATAATGTATTTCTTAGTTCTATAGTCTGCTAGTGTATATAGGTTTGTTATAGTATGTTAAAATATATATGATAGTTTATATATACATTTTATAATATGTTTTGTTGTATCTGATATACATATATCTCTGTTTTGTTAAAGTGTTATATTATATAGGTTGTTATATATAAAGTACTTAGTTAGTATATATAGCTTTTTGTATATATATTCGTATACATATCTATATCATGTCAGTTTGTATTTGGTTATGTAAGTTATATTCAATTCGGCAGTACTTAGTTAAGTTTAAGTATATGCATATATAAAGTATGTTCTGTTATACAGTATGTTGTAATAGTTATAATAAATGTATGCAAACGTTTTATATATATATCATTTGGTTTTGGTTTCCAAACAGTTTTGTATACCGGTTATATATATTAGTTGCGTGTTAGGAAAGTATATAAGTTTAAATCAGTCTATTTATAAAGTATAGGTTCAAATCTGGGTTTAGTTTATATATATGTATGCTGAGATTCGAAGTATTTGTATTGGTTTAGGTGTATTGCTAGATTTTTGCATTGCTGTTATAAGGTTAAAAGTGTGATCTGTATATAAACAACACATAGAATTTGTTGAAATATAATTTTATCTAGCTTAGTGTTTATAATGAGTTGTTGTATATATATATTTATATATATAACCCGGGTATGTGTTGAATATAAAATATTAATTCTAAGATATATGTTTTAATTGGTTATTTGATATATATAGATACTTTCAAATAAAATACATTATATATGCAAGTATTTCGTATTTTAGTAAGTATATATATAAATAATTTTTATTTAAAATTTTATTTTGAAGTTATGTTGTTATTTTATGTATTTGAATGTAGAATATGACTTTATGAATAGTTATATATAGTTATATTTATAAGTTCACTTATACTATTTATCCTCATCGATCCCGTTCTGATGTGATTTCGTCAATTTCTATTCATCAGCCTTGTTCGTCGAATCGTGCCCATCTAGCGTTGCTTTGGAATTCGTAGCTCATTTCTTTATCGAATCTCTCTAGCCTTGAAAGGTGAGCAATCACTCACGATTAATGTTCTTTTATTTATTAAATTTGATTTCAATTGAAACGACAACTGAAATATGCTGCTTTTAGTCGTTTACACTGTTATATATGTTATTACCTGTATCAGTTCACTTGTGACATCTGACACCATTATTTGTTACTGATATGATGATAATCAAGTTTGGTTGGTAGATGTATGATTGTTTGATATTGATATTGGACGTAAAATTGTAAATGTAGGAAGTGATAAAAATATGAAATTGAAATTGACGTAGGATAGTTAGATTTGATATATGTGTTATTTTAATTGATGACATTTGCATAATATGACCCCTTTAAATGTTAAATAAATTGACACGTAGAAATAGTGTTAACCACACCTTAACCATTTAAATGTATATAAATTGATGTAGTTGGAATTGAACAATAGATATCAAATGAAGAACCGTATCAATATGAATGTAATAATCTTTAATCTACATGAAATGATAGTGTAGATTCTAGAAATAATTATATTAATTTGCACAAACAACAATGTGAATTAATACGATTATTTCAGGATTATTTAAATTGATTATTGGATTGATATTGATTGTTGTTATTGCTTGTTTATTTACTTTGACACCATCCCAGTTATCACACTGCAAGTTTTCTTTGCTATGCTTTGATTTTGAATTGAATTGGAATCGGGTTGAAATGATAAATACCCAAATTAAACTTTGACCCAGGATAGAGAAATAAAAAACGATTGGTCAATAATTTGATTTAAAAATAAAATGAAGATTTTATTTGAATAAATAATATGGTTTTGAAACGAAGTTGGAATTTGAATTTTAATGAAAGGAAATATTAATATTTAATAATCTGAATCAAAGTATTAACATGGTAGTTGATGAAAGAACGTTGTTTTAAAATTAATTATTTAATAATTAAATTTGGAATTATTAATAATTAAGTTTGGAAATTAGTTAATAATTAAGTTTTGAAATTATTTAATAATTAAATAAGATTGAATTATTTAATAATTAAATTAAATTGAATTCTTTATTAAGTAAAATTGAACTTCTTGAATAAGTGAAACTAAGTTTCGTTATTAACTGAGTTTTGAAATTTGTAATTAAGTAAATAAATAAATGAAATTGGAATTTTTCTTTAACAAGAAATAAAATGTGTTTTCTTAAAATTAATGTAAGACTTGAAATGTAAAGAAATTGATTTGATGAATTTAACTTAATGCAATTTGGAAGTTTTGATATAATGAAGTTGAACTTAAGTAATTGATTTAATGAATTGGAAATTAAATAGAAATTGTTTTGAACGATAAATTTACTTAACGAATATTAAATGAAGTCGATCAATGAATTTAAATTGATTTGAATGTTAAATTAAATTAATTTAAGTGATTTCGAAATGAAACTTATATACGGACTGGAATCAATATTTGAATTGTTTTAAATAAAAATTGAAATTGAATTATAAGATTTTGAAATGAATTTGGAAGTTTTGAAACGTAAATTATGGAAATTGATTTAGAAAGATAAATGAAATGTTGGTTTACAAATTCTAATTGGGATTGTAATTGATTTGGTTTTGAAATATATAAACGACCAATCGGTGTAATAATTACAAAAGTTATTAAAGAGACCGGAATCGGTTAGGGACATACTCACTGTCTAAACCGAATACCACTTTAATAACTATACGCGGAGTGTGATCCAGAATGAAGTGGTTGGAATGATGTACGTGATGAATGAAGAAAGAGAACGATAATGGATAGCCTTGACACTTGTGTCAAATTGGAAATGACTAAAACAGGAGTCGTGCCGGGCCAAATGGGGTTAGCTGCCTCGAGCGAACACATTTCTTCGAAAACTACTCATTACTTGTTGTCGATTGGTGCACCCTTGATTTTGGGAGTGTTGTTTCGCGGTGTTGCGATCGCTGTGGCGATGCGTTTTCACCAGTCCGGATCAGGCAAACGGTAGTTTCACTACCTTGGGTATTGCCTCATGTGCCTTGTCATACTTGTATCCCTATATACGCGTCCACTACGATTTGTTTTGTGTTATACCTATGGAGTACTCCCTGATATCCCACCAGTTTACGGTGGAGTTTACAGTGCTGTATAGACTATAACGCTTATATAAAATGTGTTAAGGGGGATAATGGTAACGCCTTAACACTATTTTGATATTTTATATTACTGATAGGCATTATCTACTTATCGTACACTACTACATAGTAGATAGTTTAACGGATCCTTAAAGGATGGTTATTCCAAACATCCTTTGAGTTACTTGTATTTCAATTGCTATTTCACTTGAGTTGGATTTATTGATATGAGAATGTTAATCCTGACTCGAGTGTTTTGTGTTTTGCTTTACACTTAGGTCAGACTGAGTGTACCAGTATTCAAGACTCACCTTTGGAGTTGGAGCTTCGCTTAGAGATCCAGCTATCTATCCAGCTTTCAGATATTCAGTTGATTCCAGTGATTGTATTCTGATTCTTGTATTTGACTATTGTATTCGAGACATCTGCTATACCTTATTTAACTCTGATATGTATATAGTAGCTTCATGAACTACTATCTTTTGTTTCCACTGCATTTATTACTGTGTCTGTGATATGTGATTATTTTATTTACTGTATATGCTGAGTTTTGCCAAATTTAAATTAACAATTCGGTATTTTGAATCATTCAAGTTCGACATGTGCGGATGCGAATGGTCCAAAATAGCGGGTCGTTACAGTTGGTATCAGAGCTTTGGTAGCTCTAGGCAAAACTTAGCATATAGGGTAAATGTATTTACAGAATCACTCTCATTCGAGTTTCAATCTTTTCCTTTTGACTCGATTTCTTTGAATTTTGGAACGTCCCTGCGGTTCCAAAATTCATTTGTGTCCCTCACTATTCGTCTTCTTCCAATTCTTGAGTATCCCATAACTCCACTTCGAATGATCTTTATAATGAGTTGGCGGTCTTGCCAATCTCAAATTAATTTATAAAGGGGTGAAACTCCTTTACAATAGAATCGATTTACCAGAGATTTCTGTATCCTCGGTTTATGATGCTATCTATCTCCTGCTATGCCTGAATTCTATCTTTTGGGATCGAATGTCGATTTACCTCAGAATTCTGCATCAATCTTATTCGTGAGGTCACGGTCAATCCGGTTAAGGTTGCCCGTATATTAAATAAGCTTACCCATCTCCCGATTCTGTTATTGGATCATCTTATTTTTCTTTCGAATTTGTCTTCGAATCAGAATTCTCTTTGATTTGAGTCCATCAAATTTGAATCTCTATCCTTGCTTTGAATCCATTCTTGTATCATCGAGCGAGGAAGTGTATTTGTAAATTTGTATTAAAAATGTTTTATATATTGTGTTGTTTGAGTTGTTGATGTTGATTTGGGTTCTCGATCGATTCGTCTGATCAACGCTATCGATAGGATTTCCAAAACACTTGAACAAAGCAAACTGACACAATAGTATTTTCAAAATTTGGTAAATAAAATAATCTTGTATGATTATATTATATATAAGTATAAATTTTCTGAAATTGAATTGTTAACTGAATCGGTTGTCAAAAAGGTAATATGTGATTTTCACTATTTGTTTTATAAATCATTGATTATTCCAACATAAAAATAAATGGAATTATAAAAGTTGGTTTAAAGATTTATTAGAAATTTAAATGAATTTAAAGTAAGAATTTGAGAATTTAATTTCTTAAAATTTCAAGCTTTGGGTTTTAAAATTTTAAAATGTATATTATTGAACGTATTTTCAAATAGAAACCGTTTTCAAAGAATTTTAAATATTGAAATTAGTGCTCTTCTCTTTGTCGCTGGAAAATAATTTCGGTGATGACGGCCGCATCATCGACATTCATTTTCGGGTTTCAAAGTGGAGAAACCATTCAGTAGCTTTGCTACGGTTTTGTTTGGGAAATATTTTAATTTGAATTTCTTAAGTATGACTTGATATATATATATATATATATATATATATGGGAATATTATTTAAAAAAAAGATTAATGTGATTTAATACATATAGTATATACATAATTATCTGTAAAGGGTTTGAAATTAAACGGAAATTTAATTCTTAAAAGTTATGTTAAAGGATGTTTTCAATTATAAATAAAGCTAAATTTTGGATAAATATTTAAACTTGAAATAATTGAATTTGAAAATATTATTTGTATAGTACTAAATTGCATTTCAATATAACTTACCTAAATTATTCAGAAGTTAAATGTAATTGGATAATATACAATATAAAATGATTTTATAAATAAAAATTTGAGTGTTTATAATAAATATTATACACTTAGATTTTAATTATAAAAAAATGCTAATAAAGATGATAGAATAATAAGTTAATTGAATGAGATGAATATAATAAATTTTGTCCTGAAAGAATTAACAAATTGAAATTAAATCAACTTATGGAAATACCTTAAATTTAAACCAATTATTGAATATAAATTAATTTAAATTGAAATTTATATGATTTAAATTAATTTATAGGGTTTAAATATATGTAATAAGATATATTAAGTGGAATAAACTTAATAATAATTTGGAATAAAAGAATTAACTTTGTTGAATAAAATATGAGTACAATAAATGATTATACAAATTGATGATTTAGAAATTGTTAATTAATGATGACTATATAATAAGATAATGAATTTAGAAATAGATAGATTGATTTAACTTAAGTGAACTCAAAGGGATTTAACCAAATTGTTAAATATTAATTAATTTAAATTGAAATTTATATGGTTTAAATTAATTGTTTTACTTGTATTCCAATCTATCTTCTTTCTGGTTGTTTCTATTCTCCTACCTCCTTCCTTTTCAAGGACGAAAAGTTTTGAGTCGGGGAGAGTGTAACGACCCGTAAAATTTAACTGTTTTAATAACGTAATTAGTTGAAATTTTGTGAAATTTTAAACGATAAAATTTTGAAATAAAAATTTGATATTTGGAATGCGTATAATTAAATATAGCAAATGGTAAATTTTCATCCGAAAATATGGAAGTTAATTTCGTGCATAAATTTACTTCAATTTAATCGGTTAAAAAGCGATGAAAATAAAATGTTTTCGAAACCTAAATATTTTTACATAGAAAAATTCTAAATCATCTTCTGAGCAAGACGTCATTTTCCGTTTTTCCAAATTCGGATTTCTTTAGCTCCGTCGATTTTATTTTTCTGCGTTTTGCTGCATTTTTCCGCTGGTAAGAAATTAAATTTTTATGATTCAATCATACCGCTGACATTTGTATGCCGTTTTGATCGTTTCGTCGTACTGATCTTTGCGGCATGTTCAATTATGTGTTTTAAATCCGACGCGGCGGAACCCACGTAACGGTTAATCGTATCGGTACGACTTTGTTTCTTTTGACCATGCATTATTCCACCATTCAACGTTAGTCAATAACAATTAATAATTCACAGAATTCTACGCGTGACCATTTCTATTCCACATTTTCTTCCGTTCATTTTCTTTAAAACGTTTGCTTTTGAAACGTTGCTTGGAAAATTAAGCCTATCCTTCTCTCTGCTTTCTCTTCTACCGATTTTACTTTTCACCTGCACACATTTATTTCAGACCTATCTTACCTCCTCTCTTTTCTACACCTCTCCATCTCCATGCTTGAAATCTCCATACCTTCCCACTGTGCTCACTTCCTCACGTCTGCCGAGCTCGACCAAGCCGCCCCCCAAGCATCCTGCATCACTCCTCTACTCTCCCCTGCCTCATCTCCGCCACGACCAGATCCGGTCTCGACCCATCGCCTTTATCTTCTCCGCCAAACCCAACGGTAGCAACAAATCGAGCTCCTGCCACTTTGTTCCACATCCTCCACCACCCCATAGCAACCGAGCCAACCTCTCAAGCACACAAACCCATGGCAGCAAATCAAGCTTCCCACAGACCGGCCACCGCCACTACCTCCATGCCACACTCGTCGGCGTCCCCTCATTTCCACCAGACGAGCTCGCCCTCACCATTCGAAACCAGCGGCCTACCCGATCAACTTCACCGCACAAGCTTCCATCGCCTCAAAATTTTCCTTCCTTCGCCACAACGCTAGAGCCTCACCGCATAGCCGTGGCCAAACTAGCCCAGATCTGACCCAAACCTTCACCACCCGCTGCCATACACACCTCGAACGGCTGCTCCCCTTTCCAAGCATAGGCTCATTCTTTTGTGCTCTCATATATGTATGAAGAAGGTATGGGTTGAATTAGTGTTTGCATTCATTTGCGTTCTTGTATGCTTCTAGTCTTCTCTTTTGTTAATAAAAAAAAATTACAAAGCTTGTACTGTTTTTCTACTTTTGCCTGTTGAAGTGTTGTATAGTACGAGTTTGTATATATATGAAGTCATACAGTTATATTTTAAAAGTATATTATGTTATAAAGGTTTATATATATATATATGTCAGGGATTTTGATCTGTGTGAATATATTATGGAAATTTTTAAGGGGTAATAATTGTTATTAAGTATTGTTTAAATATAATGTATTTCTTAGTTCTATAGTCTGCTAGTGTATATAGGTTTGTTATAGTATGTTAAAATATATATGATAGTTTATATATACATTTTATAATATGTTTTGTTGTATCTGATATACATATATCTCTGTTTTGTTAAAGTGTTATATTATATAGGTTGTTATATATAAAGTACTTAGTTAGTATATATAGCTTTTTGTATATATATTCGTATACATATCTATATCATGTCAGTTTGTATTTGGTTATGTAAGTTATATTCAATTCGGCAGTACTTAGTTAAGTTTAAGTATATGCATATATAAAGTATGTTCTGTTATACAGTATGTTGTAATAGTTATAATAAATGTATGCAAACGTTTTATATATATATATATATCATTTGGTTTTGCTTTCCAAACAGTTTTATATACCGGTTATATATATTAGTTGCGTGTTAGGAAAGTATATAAGTCTGTTATATATATAAGTTTAAATCAGTCTATTTATAAAGTATAGGTTCAAATCTGGGTTTAGTTTATATATATGTATGCTGAGATTCGAAGTATTTGTATTGGTTTAGGTGTATTGCTAGATTTTTGCATTGCTGTTATAAGGTAAAAAGTGTGATCTGTATATACAACACATAGAATTTGTTGAAATATAATTTTATCTAGCTTAGTGTTTATAATGAGTTGTTGTATATATATATTTATATATATAACGCGGGTATGTGATGAATATAAAATATTAATTCTAAGATATATGTTTTAATTGGTTATTTGATATATATAGATGCTTTCAAATAAAATACATTATATATGCAAGTATTTTGTATTTTAGTAAGTATATATATAAATAATTTTTATTTAAAATTTTATTTTGAAGTTATGTTGTTATTTTATGTATTTGAATGTAGAATATGACTTTATGAATAGTTATATATAGTGATATTTATAAGTTCACTTATACTATTTATCCTCATCGATCCCGTTCTGATGTGATTTCGTCAATTTCTATTCATCAGCCTTGTTCGTCGAATCGTGCCCATCTAGCGTTGCTTTGGAATTCGTAGCTCATTTCTTTGTCGAATCTCTCTAGCCTCGAAAGGTGAGCAATCACTCACGATTAATGTTCTTTTATTTATTAAATTTGATTTCAATTGAAACGACAACTGAAATATGCTGCTTTTAGTCGTTTACACTGTTATATATGTTATTACCTGTATCAGTTCACTTGTGACATCTGACACCATTATTTGTTACTGATATGATGATAATCAAGTTTGGTTGGTTGATGTATGATTGTTTGATATTGATATTGGACGTAAAATTGTAAATGTAGGAAGTGATAAAAATATGAAATTGAAATTGACGTAGGATAGTTAGATTTGATATATGTGTTATTTTGATTGATGACATTTGCATAATATGAACCCTTTAAATGTTAAATAAATTGACACGTAGAAATAGTGTTAACCACACCTTAACCATTTAAATGTATATAAATTGATGTAGTTGGAATTGAACAATAGATATCAAATGAAGAACCGTATCAATATGACTGTAATAATCTTTAATCTACATGAAATGATAGTTTAGATTCTAGAAATAATTATATTAATTTGCACAAACAACAATGTGAATTAATACGATTATTTCGGGATTATTTAAATTGATTATTGGATTGATATTGATTGTTGTTATTGCTTGTTTATTTACTTTGACACCATCCCAGTTATCACACTGCAAGTTCCCTTTGCTATGCTTTGATTTTGAATTGATTTGGAATCGGGTTGAAATGGTAAATACCCAAATTAAACTTTGACCCAGGATAGAGAAATAAAAACCGATTGGTCAATAATTTGATTTAAAAATAAAATGAAGATTTTATTTGAATAAATAATATGGTTTTGAAACGAAGTTGGAATTTGAATTTTAATGAAAGGAAATATTAATATTTAATAATCTGAATCAAAGTATTAACATGGTAGTTGATGAAAGAACGTTGTTTTAAAATTAATTATTTAATAATTAAATTTGGAATTATTAATAATTAAGTTGGGAAATTAGTTAATAATTAAGTTTTGAAATTATTTAATAATTAAATAAGATTGAATTATTTAATAATTAAATTAAATTGAATTCTTTATTAAGTAAAATTGAACTTCTTGAATAAGTGAAACTAAGTTTCATTATTAACTGAGTTTTGAAATTTGTAATTATGTAAATAAATAAATGAAATTGGAATTTTTCTTTAACAAGAAATAAAATGTGTTTTCTTGAATTAATGTAAGACTTGAAATGTAAAGAAATTGATTTGATGAATTTAATTTAATGCAATTTGGAAGTTTTGATATAATGAAGTTGAACTTAAGTAATTGATTTAATGAATTGGAAATTAAATAGAAATTGTTTTGAACGACAAATTTACTTAACGAATATTGAATGAAGTCGATCAATGAATTTAAATTGATTTGAATGTTAAATTAAATTAATTTAAATGATTTCGAAATGAAACTTATATACGGACTGGAATCAATATTTCAATTGTTTTAAATAAAAATTGAAATTGAATTATAAGATTTTGAAATGAATTTGGAAGTTTTGAAACGTAAATTATGGAAATTGATTTAGAAAGATAAATGAAATGTTGGTTTACAAATTCTAATTGGAATTGTAATTGATTTGGTTTTGAAATATATAAATGACCAATCGGTGTAATAATTACGAAAATTATTAAAGAGATCGGAATCGGTTAGGGACATACTCACTGTCTAAACCGAATACCACTTTAATAACTATACGCGGAGTGTGATCCAGAATGAAGTGGTTGGAATGATGTACGTGATGACTGAAGAAAGAGAACGATAATGGATAGCCTTGACACTTGTGTCAAATTGGAAATGACTAAAACAAGAGTCGTGTCGGGCCAAATGGGGTTAGCTGCCTCGAGCGAACACACTTCTTCGAAAACTACTCATTACTTGTTGTCGATTGGTGCACCCTTGATTTTGGGAGTGTTGTTTCGCGGTGTTGCGATCGCTGCGGCGATGCGTTTTCACCAGTCCGGATCAGGCAAACGGTAGTTTCACTACCTTGGGTATTGCCTCATGTGCCTTGTCATACTTGTATCCCTATATACGCGACCACTACGATTTGTTTTGTGTTATACCTATGGAGTACTCCCTGATATCCCACCAGTTTACGGTGGAGTTTACAGTGCTGTATAGACTATAACGCTTATATAAAATGTGTTAAGGGGGATAATGGTAACGCCTTAACACTATTTTGATATTTTATATTACTGATAGGCATTATCTACTTATCGTACACTACTACATAGTAGATAGTTTAACGGATCCTTAAAGGATGGTTCTTCCAAACATCCTTTGAGTTACTTGTATTTCAATTGCTATTTCACTTGAGTTGGATTTATTGATATGAGAATGTTAATCCTGAATCGAGCGTTTTGTGTTTTGCTTTACGCTCGGGTCAGACTGAGTGTACCAGTATTCGAGACTCACCTTTGGAGTTGTAGCTTCGCTTAGAGATCCAGCTATCTATCCAGCTTTCAGATATTCAGTTGATTCCAGTGATTGTATTCTGATTCTTGTATTTGACTATTGTATTCGAGACATCTGCTGTACCTTATTTAACTCTGATATGTATATAATAGCTTCATGAACTACTATCTTTTGTTTCCGCTGCATTTATTACTCTGTGTCTGTGATCTGTGATTATTTTATTTACTGTATATGCTGAGTTTTGCCAAATTTAAATTAACAATCCGGTATTTTGAATCATTCAAGTTCGACATGTGCGGATGCGAATGGTCCAAAATAGCGGATCGTTACAGAAGGCTTTCTTACCATCTCTCTTGGATGGATGCTTTTGTTAGGCCCGACGGTGGAACCAAAGGCTTGTTTGACTATCACTCTTTGGATGGGTGCTTTGGTCAGGCCCGACGTCTGGGCTGAAGGCTTTTTGAGTATCTCCCTTGGATGGGTTCTTTGGCTGAGTCCGATAGTGGGACCAAAGGCTTTTTTGACCGTCACTCTTTAGATAGATGCTTTGGCTGGGCCTAGCGGTAGGACTGAAGGCTTTTTAACTATCTCCCATGGATGGATGCTTTGGCCGGGCCTGGTAGCAGGACCAAAGGCTTGTTTAATCATCAATCTTTAGAAGGGTGCTTCGGCTAGGCCTGGTGGCTGGACCGAAGGCTTTTTGACCATCTCCCTCAGAAGGTTGCTTTGATCATGCCTGACAGAGGGACCGAAGGCTTGTTTGACCGTTACTCATTAGATGGGTGCTTCGGTCGGTCATGTTGGTGGGAACGGATAATTTTGACCATCTCCTTTGGATGGGTGCTTTGGCTGGACCCAACAGTGGGACCAAAGGCTTGTTTGACCATCACTCTTTGGATGGGTGCTTTGATTGGGCTCAACGGTGGGATTGAAGGCTTTTTGATCATCTTCCTTAGATATATGCTTTTGCCAGGCCCCATAAAGGGACCAAAGGCTTGTATTACTATCACCCTTTTGATGGGTGGTTCGGTCGATCCCAGCAGCGGGACCAAAGGCTTAAATGTCCTCTTTTAGATTTGAGATATGCTTCTGCTCAACAAATATCGCTGACCTCTTTAGGTTAGGAGTTCCACTGAACATAACGCATCCCATTCCGTGGGCTATTATTTGGATAGAACCTTTTGGTAACCCACTTCATTCATCCAACCTTGTGAAATATGGTCTCAAATGTTTATCATTCCATGTTCTTACCATCATATTTTCATCTAGTCTACTTAATTGGTAAGTTCTTGGAGGGATTACTTCATGAATAACCAATGGGCCTTGCCCAATTGATCTTGGACCACCTACAGGGTCCTTTATGTTTACGAATACCTTCCCTAGCACTAGATCTCCTTTTTTGAACGTCCTGCCCTCTTAGCTCGTTAATCAAGTCAAGTGACTCCTTTATTTATTGGTTCGATTCAAATGTGTATGCAATCCTTCGGCATGAACGTACTTGACCTCGACTGGTAGCATTACTTTAACCTATATATTAAAGAATATGAGGTATTTCTAGTGGTGGTCCTCATGGAGGTTCCATATGACTATAGGATGAGGGGAACTTCTTCTACCTAGTTTCGCTTTGCCTTACCTAGTTGTTTCTTTAAAATGTTCTTTATGGTCTTACTTGCTGCTTCCACTGCTTCATTAGCTTTTGGGTGATCTACCGACGAAAAGTATTTTACAATACCATTTTTCTTACAAAAGCAAGTGAATTCTTTGCTCTCAAATTGAGTTCTGTTATTGGAAATGATCTTATTTGGGAGTCTAAATTAGATAACTGTATTTTTGATGAAAAATTTCAAGACTTTTCCAGTGGTGATATTCGGTAGCGGTTCTGCTTCCACCCACTTTTTAAAGTAATCAATTGGTACTATAGTAAACGTTGCTCCCATTTGAGACCGGGAGAGGTCCAATCTAGTCGATTCTCCATACATCAAAATGCTATAGGCTTACGATAGGAGTTAGCTCATTCGGAGGCAGCTGTGGGATTCTAGAAAACTTTTGGCATTTGTCACACATTTTGATGTAGATCAGTGCATCTTTAGCCATGCGGGACCAATACCTTGCCTCATTATCTTCTTTGCTAATTTCATCCCATTGGATTAATCCCCACAGTATCCTTCATCGGCTTCCTTTAACAGTTTTGCTCCTATCTCTGGCGTAATGCATCATAAATAAGGTGTTAAATACCCTTTTCTATATACTAACCCACTGATCATTGTGTACAAAGAGTCTTGTTAAAAGTATCCTTGACCCGTTCTTTTCTTTAGGAAATATTTCTTTTTCTAAGTGCTTAATTATAGGTGCCATCCAAGTATTAGTACATTGATCCTTGTAAACTTCATTCTCATTCTTTCATAAATTTCTTCATGATTATTATCTTTTTGAAGATCTTCCTTGCCATACTGCAGTTGTCGAGCTTGTGAACGAGTTAAAACCAAAGCTTCGTTATTTGGTTCTTCTTTCTCAAATTCAATACCAGGGTCATATTGGAATCCGATTGGAACAATTTTGAATTTTGGCACTCCTCGCAAACTTGCTAATTTTTCCAAGGAGTCTGCTTGTGCATTCTTTTTCCTTGGTATTTGATGAATAGAAAAGTATTTAAACTGGACTAATATTTCATGGATCTTCTTTACATGCTGAGCTAATTAATTATCTTTGGTTTGATATACCTTTTTTAATTGACTTACCATTAATTGTGAATCATAAAATACCTCGATCCTTGGGATTTTTAGTATTGACCCAAAGTTTACTTCCATAAGACAAAAGAAAAGGCAATTTGACAAATCCATACTATAGCACTTCATGGAGAAGTATAATGGTTGTTGGAAAACAGATTTATTAAAGATATATTCTATCCAAAATGGCTGGCAAACCCAGTGTTAGTCACAAAGTCTAACAAGAAATGGAGAAAGTGTGTTACCTGCATAGATTTAAATAAAGCGTGTCCAAAAAATTGCTATCCTCTTCCTAGAATTGACCAACTAGTAGATGCCACAAGTGACCATAAGTTGTTGTCGTTTATGGATGCATATTCAGGATACAATCAAATACCTATGTTCAAACCTAATAGGGAATATACCTTTTTTGTGACTAATTGGAGAATGTATGGTTATAAAGTGATGTCGTTCACACTAAAGAACGCAGGAGCCACTGATCAACGGTGAATGTTAAAAAAAGTCAAACTGGGAAAAGCATGGAAGTATATGTGAATGATATGTTGGCAAAGTCCAAGAAAGAAACAATCACATTGTAGATTGGAATGAAATGTTTGAAATATAGAGGAAATTCAAAATGAAGTTGAATCCACAAAAGTGTTCTTTGGAATTTGATTTGGAAAATTCTTAGGCTACATGTAAGTGCACGAGGAATAAAGATTAACCCCGATTAGATCAAAGCAATTAGGAATACGGCAGAACCAAAGATGAGTAAGCAAGTAATGGGACTAAATGGACGAGTCGCCACACCCAAACGATTCATATCAAGGAAAACCGATAAATGCATCCCTTTCTTTGATGTGATCAAGAAGCAAAAAACCTTTAAATAGGCAAAAGAATGTCAAAAAGCCTTTAAAGAGCTAAAAGATCATTCAAAAAAGCCACCAATATTTTCTAGCCCCATAGAAGGTGGTAGGAAACGGTTTACACCTCACTGCTCCTCGAAAATCATACAAACCCATTTGGCTTTCAAAAGCCATCAAGTGGTCATCTGGGTTAGTCGCGTCATACTTGATTGTGGGAATCTTAATATATGATGGCAATAGGGCTGTCATAATTTCCTCAATAAATGGGGCTTCTATAAATTTATTATTTGCCTTGGGGTCCATCATCCTTTTCCCTTGCAAGTATGCTATATCTTTTATCATTTTGTTAGTCAAATCCTTCAAATATGTCTCATCATCTCTATATTCCTTTCGTTTTGGTATTCTTTCTAAGAAGCTGAATTAGCAGATTGCACAAGGGGAGATCTTGACTCTTTGTTTGGCTTTTGACTTAGGCGATTATTATGTCTTTTCTGCATTTCTAGGGTGCTTTTCCCCACGCTTTTACTTTTCAAGTTTGGAACTTTAGCTTTCCTTCAGTGGGACTCGACTTCAACCTCATCATTTCCCTTTGTTCTTTGGGATGTTCTTGAACAATTTTGAGAAATGAGCATTTCAATTAGCTCATGCTTGGTCTGGAGCTATTTCTTCATGGTTTTAATGTCATTTTCTTCATTCGATGCCTCTATTGGTGCAGATGCTTGCCCTATTTCAACGTTCTCCATATTTAACTAAGGGTTTACATTTTCGTTAAGGTTTGTATAATGCATAGCTTCTACTCGTACTTGAACATTAAATTTCTTGATCGATCTTCCTATTTTATAATAATATGTGGGTCAAATAGGTTGTTTTTTCCCTGAGTTCAATTCTCAGTGAAAGCACCACAAAATGATAGGTCAAATTTTGGTTCTAACCTATGTGCTTTAGTATAAGAGAACCAATGGTACTTGAATAGGTAAGTCCCTTAGTCAAGTATGCTTATCTTAAGTCCATATGAAGCCATTTATTCAAATAGGTAATTGTTCAAGTCCTTAGTCACAGAGTCCAAATTTAAATTTAACCTAAAGCCAATAAAGTCTCAATCTCAAGCTTATTATTGTGCACAAGAGAAAATGAAAAATGAGAGAGAAGTAAATTCGAAATTTGCCCCTTTCTTGTAAGGGGTATATGCCTATTTATAGAGAAACTAGATCTCAAGTTCTTTGACACATGGCATTTGTGGGAGATGAATGGTTATGATTTGCTAACGTGACATATGGCCAACTTTGACATGTGGTAGGACTGTATATCAACCCCTTTACGATGACGTGGTATAATAAATCAGTTTAGAGGGCCACATGGCTAAATAATGCATCATATTTTTAGCAGTTTTATCAACATGTGATAGCTCTTCAGTTTTAATAATATATTATTTCTTTATTGTTTTAACTTACGATTGCTTTAGTTATCAACCTACAACGGCTTCTTATTCCTTTAATATGCAATAGCCTTAATGGTGTCAACATGCGACATTCTAATGTTACCATCTCGTGATGGCCTTCAATTTGTGATAGTTTTTCATTATCAATCTGTAACAGTCCTCAACTTGTGATAACTCCATATTATCAACTTGTGACAGCCTTCATTATATGACAGCTTTCAACTTGCGACGGCTTTCAATATCTGATGGCCTTCAACTTGCGATAGCCTCTTTTTTTGCGTCTACATCCAATAACTTTGTCTATATTCAACTTGCAATAGCTTTTTGCTGCCTTTGACCTTTAATGTCATTATCATCAATATGTAATGTTTTTTAATATCTTTAAGAGAATTTTTAAGGTGTAGTCTTGCCTCCCCCCCCAAATTCTAGAAGTTTTCTTATCCTTTAGCTTAAGTAAAACTTCTGTAGTCTTATAAATTTTGAAATATGAATGATTTTATAGTTCTGCTTGGAAATTTTAAAGTTAAACATGCACTCATAAAAAAGACTATTATACAAAATTGATTTTTGAAAGTATTTTTTTACTTTTTGGAAATGGTTTACGTTAGAACTAACTGATTTTATTATGAGATGTAGATTTCCGAATGTTTTTTTGGAAACTTCTTTATTGTTGTTTGTCCCTGTTTGATAATTTTGATTGGTCTTTTAGTGATTCCCTTGTTATCCTCCTTCCTTCTCTAGATGGTTACTTTTAAAGTCTTTATTTAAATTATCAAAAGCTCTATTGGTTACCATCTTTGTTTAAGAGGTTAGTCGGGCTTGGAGGTAGGACCAAAGACCTTTTGACCATCACTCTTTCTATTGGCGCTTCGGTCAGGCCTAATGGTGGGATCGAAGGCTTTTTGACCATCTCCTTTGGAAGGATGCTCTTTCATACTTGGTAGTAGGAATAAAGGCTTATTTGACCATCATGCTTTGGATGGGTGCCTCGACCGAGCCTGACGGCGGGACCGAAGGCTTTTTGTTCATCTTTCTTGAATGGGTGCTTTGGCTAGGCCTAACAGTGGGACCAAAGAATTTTTTGACCATCACACTTTAGATGGGTGCTTCGGCTAGACATGATGATAGGATTATAGGATTTTTCCTCATCTCCCTTGAATGGGTGATTTGGCTAGGCCGACGGTAGAACCAAAGGCTTATTTGACTGTCACTCTTTTCGAAAATTCCCCTTTTTAAATACATCTATATTGTTCCTAAAAATATTATTTCCTAAATATTGGTTTTAATATTACTCAAATTATTTTCATCCCTTCACAACATTGTATTCTTTCAGAACATTACATCGAAATGCCTTGTCCTAGTATTTAGGAATCCCCATCGATACGTTACTCGGATACATCAATCGGAATTTTTAAAGCACTCAACAAATGCATGACCACGAAATCATTTCAATAATTTCTTTAAATATGTACATTTATATAATTTAATAAGCTCACTTTCATAAAATAATTATTTGCTTGTGTTACACCCGTTTTCACCAAGAACTGTTTCGAAAAAATACGGAAAGGCCTACGCTAAAGACGAAGATCAAACACTACAGACTATGTAGAGCACATTCTAAGACTATAGGGAGCACACTCCAAGCCGAGCCGACCACTTCCCCAAATTACGTTCTAATATCTACCTGAACAGGTCTGTACAAGCGCATGCCTGAATAGTTCCATATAGAGCCAAAAGCACTCCAAATGGGTTGTATGCCAGGTCACTCGAGGTGCACCTCAACTCGGACTCAACCCCTACAAACCAAAGGACAAATGTACATGACCAAATAGCCTTCAAAATAGAACAGGAAGAGCCACTCCATTATGACCTGATATGGTATCGAGTTAAACAAAGAAGGAAGAGGCAATAACAAGGCAATATGGTCTGAATACTGAGCAACTCTTCATACACCTCACCTCACAACTAGATGTATTGGTCAACATAGATATAGTAAAATTGAAAAGTTGCAGCCAACATTTCTTTAAGCACCCAGGAATAAGACCAAATTCAAATTTGGATAATTTGATTTTTTTTTCCCGCTTCAATTTTAGGAATTCCCGCCCCAATTTGAATGTCCAGCCAAAAGCACATTAGCGATCCGATCATAACAGACAAAGAAAATGGATGATTGGCACCTGGTAGGATCCAAGGGTGGAAGCGTAACGGCAGAAAAGGAATTCCAGTAAGCCACGTGCGAATCACCACTATAAGTAGGAAAAGCACCATAGCATGAATGGGGATTCTCTTATGACATTTTTCTCTTTTAGAAAGCTTTTAAGATTCTATTATACTAGCTGCCATGGATTTTTGTACCAAATCAGTAAAAAGAGAGGAAAAGAGAACTTTCCCTATGGATGTAGGATTCCTTAAACTCCAAACCACGTAAATCATGTGCCCTTTACTGCTTATGTTGTTTTCCTTATTAAGTATAGTACGATATCTACATTTAACCATATTTGAATAAAATAGTGAAGATCTGACATTTTAACAAATTGTTAAATTGCAGCTATAGGGTTGTGTAAGCATACATCGATGTAATCCTAACTTAATGGAAAAATTAGGACTACTTAATTTTGCTAATTCCAAATCGAAAGAGTAATTAGCAAATAAATTACTTTGCACAAGTTCGAGGAGTTGAAGGACGAAAAATTCCCTCAACATCTTTTGGCGCTAGAAAGAGGGCCCGAACCTCCGTACCCTTGTCCATTTTCTTATATCTAGTAAAATGTTACATCCTGGATTATGAATGGCACTGGTTCTCCTGTTCCTCCATATCTAGAACCTTTTCATATGGCATCAAAGGCTATCCCTAAGCCACTCATACTCTCAAAAACCCAGGATGAGGCGGGGGCTTCAACTAAAGCTCTTACATATTCCATCTTGGTAGCATTCCAATCCTTCTTAGACCAAATAAATTGGCGCATGAAAAGATTGCAGAAGACTATTGCTTAGCATGGTCCACTCTCACAACCCCATTCCATAGCTCACCGCCATCGTTCTATAGTTGCGTTGAATATTAAGTAGGGGAACGATAATAACACTCCCGTAAATAGGAATAGTGATGCTATAATTAAAGTTGACACTAGATTGAAAAGAAAAATCCAGGCTAACCCCGGAATTAAAACCAAACCCGCCAATTCAAACCCTCTACTACTGGAAAACCAACCCGATCTGCCAGAAGCGATGAGGACACCATGTCAGATGGCAATTCATCCCAACTTGACCCAAAGGAATACAAGATTCAACAACTCAAGATCCTAGGTGGAGAAATTGGCAAAGATCTGTTAGTAGAACACCAGGAAAAGAATAGAGGAAGGGATTTACACCCCTTTCTCTGAAGTGATCATTGAAGCCCATTTTCTTGACAATTTCAAAGCCTCGATGATTAACAAGTTCGATGGGACTACTAATCCTGAGCACTTATGGATATTTCATGGATATCCCGAAGGCAAGAAAGATGGCTCATTGTAAATTGTTCCTTATCTAATTATCTGGCACGACATCACGGTGGTTCCAACGATACAGATTAGGAGAGGTCAGATCTTGTAGGTAGTTGTCCATTGATTTCCTAAGATAGTTCAACTCGGGAAGGGAAGCCTCACTAGATGTTCATACTATGTCATATGTGAAACAAGAGGAGAACGAGAGTGCGCATTTTCATCAAGCACTTCAAGATAGAGGCTCTTCAAATAGGGGTGACCAGCGAGGAGGCATTACTAATGGTGGCTCATGTTGGAATAAGGCGAGGAATTGCTATGTTGAAGAATAATAGTAGGAAGTCTTGTCGAAGCATGAGGGCCTTTTATGAGAGAGCAGCTGGCTACACTATAATGGAAGAAGCCACATCTGCATCACAACCACGGGGAATATCTGCTCCTAGTTATGATCGAAAAAGAGGGGCAGAAGGGTATCGCCCACCGGCAAAGTGGTAAAAAGAGCTAAACCTCACAGTAGAAATCCGTCTTACTCATTCCCTTGGATAGATATTCAAAATGACCAACTACGAACTAGCGTATGACATACCAAATAAAGGGAAGTAGCCAAAGCGCAACAAGGGCAGAGCGTACTGCAGGTTTTATAGAGCAAATGGTAATCACACCGATAATTGTCGGCATCTAAAGAAAAATATAGAAAGGTTGATTGAAAAGGGTTATCTTGGCAGTTTCCATAGGAAATAGGGAGAGAATAGAACCAACAATTTATCCTCAGATCCCCACGAACATCGGTTGGGTAATCCATCCAATTTGATATTTAATTCACAGTGGACCACAGCTTGTTGGGATGAGTAAGAAAGCACGAGAAAGATACGTGCAGGAAGCTAAAACCCAGAGAATGGTTTTCCACATCAAGTAGCAACCCACGCCTAAGATAACCTTTATAGCAGCTAATGCAGTAGGGATTGTGTTCCCACATCAAGATCTACTCATCGTTATGATGCAAATATCAAATTGTACAATAAAGAAAGTCTTTGTTGATACAGGAAGTTCAGTGAATGTCATTTTCAAGGCTGCCTATAATCAGATGAAATTACCGTCCGTTGAAGCCTAGCCCTGAACCAACCTTTGGCTTCAATAACACTACGACTATTCAAGTGGGGTCATCATGCCTATTGGTCACAGCAGGAAGGGCCCTATTGAGCAAATCGTTCTATGAAAATTTCTTAATAATTGATTCGCCATCACCGTACAATGCTGTCTTGGAAGACTTGCTCTAGTCGATTTGGGAGTCTCAAAAGGATTAACTTATGAAATTTAGTACCCTAGCTGGGTTAGGGTCTGCCAGAGGGGAATAGTTATTGGCTAGGGAATTATATCATGTAACTCTTAGCTCTAGCGGTAGAAATGTTCCATACTATCCCATTGTTCCTTCCGATACTAGTATTCATACAACTAAGGTTAAATCTGAACATGAAACTGTGGTGGTATCAAGGACATTAACTAATGCCACGACAAATAACTTTGTAACCCCTAAAATCCAAAAGAAAGGAGAAGAGGACATATATTCACATGATTAGCACCGACGAATATAGTTCAGTTTATGCACAGTATTTCTCTAAAGAGGCACAGAGACAAGCATTCTCAGTAAACTCACCCTTAGAAGCAGAACCAGAAAATAAAATAGATCCAAGGTTAGGGGCAATAGAGAAGGAGTTGAAGCCAGTAGATGATACTGAAGACATACAGATAGATCCAGAGGATCCCATAAAGGTGCTAAAAATAGGGAAGAACCTTAGTACATAAGCCCGAAATGACCTAATAGACTTCCTAAAACGATCAGTATATGTGCTCGCTTGGAACCATTCAAACATGGTAGGAATAGTCCCGACCATCATTTGTCATGCACTAAATATCGACCCAGATGCACACTTAGTTGGACAGAAATGCAGAACTCTAGACTAAGAAAGATATAATGCACTACATGAAGTGGTTAAAAAACTAGAGGAGAATAGGTTCATTAGGGAAGTATACTACCCCAAGTGGATCGCCAACCCAGTATTAGTGAGAAAGCTTAATGGGAAATGGAGAACCTATATAGATTTCACCGATCTCAACAAAGGCCCGCCTAAAGGATAGTTTTCCCTTGCCAAGAATCGATCGGTTGATAGATGCGACTAGTGGACACGAGCTACTCTCATTAGTGTATGCCTATTCGAGGTATAATCAGATTGCCAAGTTTGAACCAAATCAGGAACACACTAGTTTTGTAACAGACAAAGGTGTGTACTGCTATAAAGTCATGCCGTTCGGACTTAAGAATGCAGGGACCACCTATCAGAGGTTAATCAACACTATGTTTGCCAAACTGATTAGAAATAATATGGAAGTACGTGGATGATATGTTAGTCAAGTCAAAGGCAGCCCCAGATCATGTTAAAGACTTGGAACAGACCTTCACGCTTTTAAGGCAGTATCACATGAAGCTAAATCCTTTGAAATGCACTTTTACTATCCAGTCAGGCAAGTTTCTTGGATATATAGTGAGTGCACAAGGAATCGAAGCGAACCCTGAGAAGATTGATACTATAAGAAAGACGAAAATCTCGAAGAAACTAAACGATCTGGTGAGCCTAAATGGTAAAGTATAAGCCCTTAGTAGATTTATATTCAAAGCTATAGAAAATGCATTCCGTTCTTTGACTAAATGAAGAAGGGACACAACTTTGTGTGGACCGAGGACTGCGAAGCAGCGTTCCAGAACTTAAAGGATCATCTGGTCAACACCCTTATATTATCGAAACTGGTAATAGGTTTGGATATATACATCTATTTAGCTATAACTGATCAGGCTATCAGTGATGTAGTGGTACGAGAAGATGAAGGGACATAGAGGCCCATCTATTTTACAAGCAAGCGGTTATCCGGAGCAGAGCTGAATTACCCAGTTGTTGAAAAACTCGCAACCGGCTTTTTATAGCAAGAAAGCTGCAACCCTACTTCCAAGCACATCCCATCAAAGTGTTTATGGATAAGCCTCTTAAACAAATACTACAAAAATCAAAAACATCAGGTCATTTGCTAAAGTGGGCAATGGAACTCAGCTAGTATGACATTACTTACTACCCTAAGAAAGCAATCAAAGGTCAAGCACTCGTTGATTTCTTTGCAGAATACATATTACCAACCGAACCCCAGGCAGAAGAAGAGCTAAAAACCCCATAATTCTGGCACCTGTTTGTGGATGGAGCATTGAATAAACAAGGAGCAGGAATTGGGTACGTATTGATCACATCAGAAAGGAAAAAACTATATAAGGCAGTTCAGCTCGATTTTAGTGTAACTAACAATGTAGCAGAATATGAAGCGCTGCTTGCAAGTGGCTCAAGCAATGAAGGTAACACACATCAAAATTCATAGTGACTTTTAGTTAATTGTGAATCAAGTGTAGGGCAATTATCAAGCAAAAGAACCTACCTTAGCCAAACCCGCAAGATGATCCAAGAAATTACTAGAGTAGTTCGAGCATTTTGAGATAGAACATATCCCTTGTGAAAACAATTCATCTGCCAACTCTTTAGCAAAACTGGCTAGTACCAAAGTGGTTAATTGAAATGAAAGTAGTCCCGATCAGATATCAGGTAGAACTAAGCATAACATAATCAAATCAAATACTGGTTCTGACCTAAGCTCAGCGGGCCGCCATTCAAGGCACCCAGAATCAAGAGACAGCGGGAAGCCAAAAGCAACCTACTACAGGATCCGTACTTCAACAAACTGAAGAGGACAACTGGATGACTCCTATCAAACAATATCTTATGAATGGGATCTTACCCCCGAATAGGAATGAAGCTCGAAAGATAAGATACCAAGCCCCGTACTACTCCTTCTTTGATGGCACAATATATAAGAGAGGGTATTCCACTCCTTATCTTTGGTGCATTTCCAAGAAAGAGAGGGTACCATTCATGAGGGAAGCACATGAAGGGCAATGCGGTAATCACTCAAGGGGAGCAAATTGGCAAAAAAAGTGCTAAGACATGGCTACTATTGGCTCACTTCACTTCAAGATGCCAAGGAATTTGTGAGAAGGTGCAACAGATGTTAGCGATTTTCCCGTATTCCTAGATTACCATCTCTTGAGCTCATCTCACTCGCGAGTCCATGGTCGTTTGACGGGGAATAGATCTGATAGGATCACTTCTAATGTCAAAAGGTGGAGCCAGGTATGCCATAGTAGCCATAGGTTACTTCACCAAATGGGTAGAGGCAGAACCCCTAACCACCATTACTGCAAAAAGATAGTCACTTTTTTAGTAAGGAATATAATCACTTGATACATGATACCTTTCAAGATCATTGCCAATAATGGCACCTTGTTTGAAAGCAAGGAGTTCGTAGAACTCTGTGAGAAAAATTCACAGTCACAGGTCACCGCTGGTAGCAACTAGTTCGACAAAACACTAGGACAGTAGGCAAAAACGACAAACTCAACACTGAGAATGCTAATACTAACCCACACATTTGGACTTGCATCAACCGAGTCCGGCTTCTCAGCCAAAGCATTTCGCTGGACAGGATGAAAAATTCCGCTGATATGGTACGAATTTTTCTATGATAAAAATCACAAAGGCTAGTTGTAGGAATATTAGACTACCTGAACTAGTATAAGAAACACTTATGTCAGTTAATTCGATATACCGCACTGGACATATAGATATTAGGCAGCCAGAACCAATACAAAAAAATCATGCGCATGCGATATTGGTTCGTACATACATGACCTGACTTCTCAGTTAAATCCATTAAGAATACTTAACATACGTCTGATGTTTCGCCCCTAAGGGGGAGGTCGTACCAAGTTAGCAACTAAGGACATTACATCCCCGAAAAGGTGCATGTCAATTTGGCTAAGGACGTTACGTCCCTGAACAGAGGGTAGGTCAAATTCGGCTAAGCATTTGACTAAGGACGTTACACCCCTGAACATGGGGCAGTTCAAATTCGGTCAAGCATTTGGTTAAAGACTTACGCCAACAAACAAGGGGCAGGTCAAATTTGGCCAAGCATTTGGCTAAGGGCATTACGCTCTCAAACATGGGGCATGTCAAATTTGGTCATGCATTTGGCTAAAGACATTATGCCCCCGAAAAAGGGGCATGTCAAATTCGGCCAAGCATACGGCGAAGGACAACTCGCTTCCAAAATAGGGAGTAGGTTGAGACATAAAAGGGCCTCCAGAAAGAAAAGCAGATGCGCAGATTAGGTGTCTTAGATAGCAAGTCTACCACGACCTATGAATCGCATCAGACTTGGAGGGAAAGTGTTACATCCATTTTCACCAAGAACTATTTCGAGAAAATACGGAAAGGCCTACGCCAAATACCAAGATCAAACACTACAGAGTATGGGGAGCACACTCCAAGCTGAGCTGACCACTTCCCCAAAGCTCACATTCTAATATCTACTGGAATAGGTCTGTACAAGCGCATGCCTAAATAGTTCCATACAAAGCCGAAAGCACTCCAAAAGGGCTGTGTGCTAGGTCACTCGAGGTGCACCTGAACTCATCTCAACCCCCATAAACAAAATGACAAATGTACATGGCCAATTAGCCTTCATAATAGAATGGAAAGAGTTATTGCATTCTGACCCGACATGGTAACAAGTTAAACAAAGAAGGAAGAGGCGATAACAAGGAAATATGGTTTGAATATCGAGCAACTCTTTATACACCTCACCCCACAACCGCATGTATTAGTCAACATAGATGCAGTAAAATCGACAAGTTGCAGCCAAAATTTCTTTAAGGACCTATGAATAAGACCAAATTTAAATTTGGATTCTACCACCATAATTTCGGGTTTTTCCGACTTCAGTTTTAGGAATTTTCACCCCAATTCGAATGTCCTGCCAAAAACACATCAGCGATCCGATCACAACAAACAAAGAACATGGATGATTGACACCTGGCAGGATCCATGGGTGGAAACATAACGGCAGAAAAGGAATTCTAGTAAGCCGCATACGAATCACCACTATAAATAGGAAAAGCACCATAGCATGAAGGGGTCTTCTCCTCTAACATTTTTCTCTTTTAGAAAGCTTTTAAGATTCTATTATACTATCTGCCATGGATTTCTATACCAAATAAGTAAAATGAGAGGAAAAGAGAACTTTCCGTGGATGTAAGGTTCCTTAAAATCCAAACCACGTAAATCTTGTGTCCTTTACTGCTTATGTTGTTTTTCTTATTAGGTATATTACGATATCTACATTTAACCATATTTGAATAAAATATTGGTTAAGATCTGACACTTTAACAAACAGTTAAAGTGCAGCTATTGGGTTGTGTAAGCATTCAGCGGCATAATCCTAAACAACAAAATTAGGACTACTTAATTTTTCTAATTCCAAATTAGCAGAGTAATTAGTGAATAAATTACTTCGTACAAGTTCGAGGAGTTGAAGGACGAAAAATTCCTTCAACGTCTTGTTTAAAACGTTTCTAATACCATATATATACAGACACATATAATTAACCAAGGAGATTTTAACTAAAACATGCACTTGCTTGTACTATTTACAAATAACATTTGTAAATACAAAAATAATAAATCACTTATAATAAACCAAACATCACTCATTATCATCCATGCACACATCAAACATGAACCCAATTAAATTTCAATGGTAGCTTTAATCATATATTTGCATGCAAAAATATATTATTCAACGTTATAAAAAATAGTTTTTTTATCCCATGTAGTAACTTAAGAACAAAAGTTCACCGTTGGTTTCTAATATCATGAATTAACTGGATTCTAAATTTGAGTGATAGCTCCTACCTAATACCGCACTTAAGATTGATTTCAAACAGTTTCTTCCAAATTTAATACAACAGAACACAAATCAACCAATCAAGCAAAAAAAGGCAAACCAACCAATGTGCTCAACAAAAGGCAATCTATCGGCTTAAGTTGTGCAACTCTGATCACTACTGAATCATGCTACTCCAACTTGCATCATCATAATTTATCATTGTGAGGTATTCTAGGTATGAGATTAGATTAGGGTCTTATAAAGCTTCCCAAATCAAATTTATTTCCTCAAAATTTTAATCCACATAGAGGTCTAATATTCATTACTAATACCAACACTACTATCCAGACCCACTACTTCTTCCTTCACTACCTTTATTAACTATTTTGTATCTCATACAGAGGCTTACACTCAAAAAGAGGTAGAAGAGGTATATCATATAGTAAGAAAAATACAAATATGTCCTCAGATGATTACCCTAGTAATCATCGCATATTCCTACTATCCCTTACTATTGGGTAACTATGCAACACAACCAAGTGGAGAGGGACCTTAAGTCTCATCTAAAGCTAAGGCTCATGTCTCTTATACTCTATATTGTTTTGAACCTACTCCTACCAACTGTAACACCCTACCTCTATACCCATACTACCAAATAGTATTACGGAGTATTACTACATGATAATACAAAAAATGAGGTGATATTGGGTTATTACATGTGAATATTCCCTTAGCTAAATTATTTTAAAATCATACACCACTCACCTATAGACTCGGTATTGGCACAAAGAAATATACACGTTCGTTTCTAGGATAGAACAACACATGATATAGAATAAATAAAAGAGAACACAGAGTCATCAGTGATAATATACAATAGAAAATATACACTGTTATCTGGCATTTCAACCTGGCTATATCCGAATTGATTGAACAAGTTAGACTCGACTGTCATTAAGGCCAATAAGTCTAGGGTGATGATTGTAGTGTCCAAAAATCAAGTACAGATGATAATATGAAGCCATGATTGAACAAAATCAAGAGATATGCTATACAGAACATTCTAAATATGGAATATAATTTAACATAGAGAAGGGATCATCTATAATCACTCTCAAACATAGGGATCGGCATATTTCAGCCAAACAAGTGCAACTCAATAGAAAACAATCAATATTTCAAGATCTAGATGTCTAAAGCATATGAAACTCTAGGAACAAGATGTGGGGACCCTAGGAAGCCTACCCTAGGGATTGCACCTCAAAAGGAAGCAAGAGGGGTCGGTCCTCTTCCCTCTAAAGAGATCGATCTAAATCATTAAACAACTCACATTGCAACAAAGATGGAGCAATAACTCAAGATCTACTAATCCAATTGGCATGAAACTTGGAGGCTAAGAATTTTACAACATGGGAAAGCTCCCATAGGTATCACACCCCGAAATTCCTCTGAAATAGGGATCAGCACCTATCCCTATTCCTTGAGACTGTGGATTTGGGCTATGCGATCCCTCTTATGGCCATATGGTTTTGGAGGTTCTTCTGCCGAATTTTCAGGGAGATATTTCGCTATCTTTCTCTATAAATGCAGGCTTGATTGTTCATTTTTGAGACTTTTACGCTGCTAGTTTCTTTGTACTCTATTGTAACTAAGGATTTTCATCTGATCCCTATTGTACTTAGTTTACAAAGTGATTAATAAAGCTATATATTCAAAGTGGACGCAAGAAAACAACGCTGAACCACTATAAATCGCTGTGTCTCTATTATTTACTTGTCCCTTACTGTTTTATTGCTATTTTCCCTCTATTTCCATTTTATATTCTTCATTTATTTCTCTACAAATTCTCCATTAGGTGTTTGTGCCAAATTTTGGTGCAAACATTTTGGTGCTTTTATTGAGAGAGAGGTTCTCAGCCCTGTTTGGATCTCTTTGCTGCTAATGGATTGCATAAATCCCCTAAAGAGATTTATAGTTATCTTCAAGAAGCTTATTCGTTCTATTTAGGCTTGCAAAAGTCTAAGAAAACTATTAACAATGGGTAGGAACACCAGATCTACCTCTCAAAACGCTAAAGGAAATGAGAACGCTAACATCTAGCAAGGAGGCCCGAGCAATCTATCAGTAGATATGAATGTTGCCAATCCAGTTGATGTGCAGAATCCGACTGATTCCATCATAAGAGCTGATTTCCAGAATCTAATGAGAGAGATGGTGGATAGCCACTAACAGTTGAACCAGCAGATTCAAGCCAATATCGATTTAATGAATCAACTCAGGGAGCAACATCACGGGAAAACTAGGAGAGAGCCAACCCCTTATTCTACATCAGAGAGTTCTAGTTCATCAAATGATTATCACAGACACAGATGTCGTAGAATTGATGAATATCACGTAGGAATTTCTGGACATCGGCAAGCAAACCCACTAGGCTTGCTAAGACTGATCAGTTCCGATCCCTCCTTCAGAGGAGGAAGCTTACCTCTTCATGTTGGAGCACAAGCTAGAGCTGCTGCGATTAATTTGGATGCTGGAGTTCAGGTGGATGTGGATGTAGACCAATTACCTCCCTAGAATGACGATGACGTGAATGCATGTGATATGCATCTAGTGGATGTTGAGCCAAGAAGGCGTGGAGCAGCCCGTAGACATCGACTAGACCATTCACGTGAGGTGGAGCACGACTACCGCTTGGCTCCAACTATCCAAACACCGGACTTGTCGGCTATGGTGAGACAGCTAGTGGGGGAGAGCTAAGGCTTGACCAATGATGATTAGAGGATCTTGAGAAGCCATACCCCATTCACTAACAATATCCTACATGCGGAGTATACAAGGAGGTTTAGCATGCCATCGATGCCTACCTATGAGGGAAAAACCGACCTAGGCAGCACATCATGAGATATGAATGACTGATGGATTCCGCATGAGTTGATGATGCAACAAAATGTAGATGTTTTCCTGTTACTCTCTCTGGCATAGCGACGATGTAGTTTACGAGATTACCCCTATGATTAATCTTTAGATTTGACGATTTAGCAATAAAATTTGCGGAGCAATTCCATATGCACACAACTCGCCCCAAAGATGTAATGTTCCTATCCAGCATGATCCAGGCTCCGGGAGAATCATTGAGAGATTATTTGGAGAGATTTCATACAACCAACACATAAGTCAATAATCCAAATGACCATTCAATATTTATGGCGGTAACGAGAGGGATTGATTCAAAATCTGACTTTGGCGACTGGTTAGCTGGCAAACAGCCGCAACATTGGAGCATTTCTATGCAAAAGCAGCTCAGTACTTGAGGAAAGAGGAAGCTAGATGCTCTAGAAAGAAGAATGTTGTGGGACCAAGTGGAGAGGGAATTCAGAGTAACATTGCAGTGAAACAGTCTAGGGAGAGTTCCGGAAAAGTTCAAGTAAATGTCCAAAATAAAACGAATCAGCAAAAGAAAGGTAGTGGTCGGAACCGTGAATGAAAAAGGGATTTTGGAAGAGGAAAGCCTAGGATTCCAATGTATGATACCTACACATCATTGAATACATCTCTAGAGAACGTCTAGTTGTCTACAAGCAATTACATATAGTATAGGAAGTCACATCCGAAAGAATCGACGGAGAAGCAGAAGCAGATTGGAAAATATTACCGGTTCCACAAATGCTATGGCTATAACACTAATGAATGTAGGCATATCTAGGATGTTATTGAGAAACTGATTTGAAAAGGAAAATTACAGTAGTTTGTTAAAGGTCCGCAGGATGGCGGGCAGGGGACATCTGACCCCAACCAAGGATAAGCGCCGCATAGGGCAAGGAGCCTGTGTGGACTGGTGGAAGATTAGTGATCAATACAATAGTCAGAGGACCACATCCAGCTGATAAGAGCTAGCACGAGATGAAGCGCTATGTTAGCGCAACAAGCATATGAATTTTGAGTGTGTTCGAGTATAAAAGATGAGGCTCTGACAAAATAGTAGCATACAATGACAGATGACATTATATTCAGAAACAGAGATGCAGATAAGGTGAAGGTACCGACGATCGATCCGATGGTCATTTCGGCCATGATCGGCCCCGTCTTAGTCAGAATGATCTTGGTTGACTGTGGAAGTTTCGTAAATATAATTTTCAAAATGTCTTACGATTAGATGAGGATGGAAGCCAAGGACTTGAAACCGTCTAAAGCCCACATTCATGGTTTTAACGGTGCTGCGACTGAAGCTGTCGGTTATGTCGAATTGCCCGTGGAGTTTGGAGAAGGTGACCACAGGAGAGTATAGGTTTTTCCATTTGTTGTCTTGGATATTGACTCTCCATACAATGCTTTTCTAGGCCGACCATCCTTAGCTGAATTCCGGGCAGCTCTTGCCCTGTGGTGTTTGACTTTGAAGTTCCCAACTGATAACGGTATTGGAGTTGTGCATGGTGATCAGGCGACCGGACGTGACTGCTATGTGGTTGAATTGAGAGACACTCAACGGAAGGAGAATGGTAAGGGTGTGGAAAGGTCTCTCCACATCCAAACCACCAAAGATTGACAACCAGCACCTGGGCCTTGGCTCGTGTGCCATAGTTGGTTCTATAAAGACATAGATTCGAGGGATGATGAGGAAGAGCCTAAAGAGACCAAGGCTGCACCAGCTGAGCTGACGACTGACATCACGGTCAGCCACGACGATCCGTCATGGGTCCTAAAGACTGGATCATAGCTCATCCCCCCGATGATGAAAGAACTTACTGGTTTTCTCCGAGCGAATCTTAATGAGTTCTCTTGGACTCATTCTGACATTGTGTAGGATCTCGCCTGCTATTGTAAGCCACAAAATTAAATATCGACCCGAGGCATGTCCCAGTAAAACCGAAAAGGCATGGCATGGATCTGGAGAGATTTGCTAACCTTATAGAGGAGGTCTATAGTCTCAAAGGCAATGGGTTTATTCGCGACGCCCTCTACCCGGAATGGGTAACCAATCTTGTACTTTTGAGAAAGGCAAATGGAAAATGGCGGACATGTGTTGATTACTCAGACTTAAACAAGGCGTGTCCAAAAGACAGCTTTTCCCTTCCAAGGATCGACCAGCTGGTAGATTCAACCGTAAGACACGAGTTACTATCTTTCATGGATGCATATTCTGGATATAACCAAATCTTGATGCACATTCTCGATCAAGAATACACTAGCTTCATTACCGACGTCAGATTTTCTTGCTATGTGGTAATGCCATTTGGATTGAAGAATGATAGAGAAACCTATCAACGCCTAGTCAACAAAATGTTTAAAGATCAAATTGGAAAGACAATGGAGGTATATGTTGGTATGCTTGTGAAGTCACGACGATCAAGCGACCACATTAGAGACTTAGCAGAAATGTTCGATATCCTCCGGTATTACAAAATGAAGATCAATCCTCTGAAATGTTCTTTTGGTGTTGCATCGGGAAAGTTCTTGGGTTTCATCATCAATGCTCGTAGAATCGAAGCTAATCTTGAGAAGATTCAAGCAATTCGCAATATTTAGACGCCAAAGACCATCGAACAAGTACAGAGCCTAAATAGGAAGGTTGCTGGCCTAAGTTGATTTATTTTCAAAGCCACCGATATATGTATTCCTTTCTTCGACGTGATTAGAAGAGGGAAACAAAACTTTGAATGGATTTAGGATTGTAAAAACGCATTCCAGGCTATAGTGAACCACATAAAGAGGCCTCCCATCTTGTCAAAGCTGGTGGATCATGAAGAATCGTATGTCTATTTGGCCGTGTCGGTACACGCTGTAAGTGTCGCGCTGTTTTGCAAGGAGAATCGAATCCAGAGACCGGTTTATTATGTTAGCAAGTGATTAACAGGAGCTGAAAGGAACTATCCGAAATAGAAAAATTGCCATACTGCATGTTAATCGCTTTACGAAAGCTCCACCTCTATTTTAAAGCTCATCCCATCAATGTTTACACCGATCAGCCGTTACGACAGGTCCTACAGCGACCTGAGACGTCTGGGAGGTTACTCAAGTGGAACATCAAACTGAGTCAATTTGATATCAATTATCTCCATCGGAGAGCCATCCAGGGATAGACACTGGCAGACTTTATAGCAGAATTCACTCCATAGGATAATCTCCCAAAGAGCAGTGGAGCCCCCACCATTCGGTAGAAAATGTATACGGATGGAGCATCCAATGATCGATGTTCTAGAGCTGAAATCATGCTAGTAACTCTGGAAGATCCGTCAATTTGCTATGCTTTGAACCTTGACTTCCTTGCAATGAACAACGAAGCTAGTATGAAGCTTTAATTGTTGGACTCAAACTTGCCAAAGAACTTGGAATAAAGTATCTTGAAATCTTTTGTGATTCCCAGTTGGTAGTATACCAAGTCAGGGAGATTACTAGGCTAAAGGATAACAACTCACCCCATACCTTATCCAAGTCCAAGAACTATTGATTGACTTTGAGTATTATGACATCACACACCTTCCCCGGGATCAAAACAAAGAGGCTGACTTATTGGCAAAGTTTGCTAGCACCGAGGATGCACAACAAATGGCTTGGTTCCAATCAAAGTACTAGACGCTCCGAGTATAAACCAGATGGAAATCAATTGGGTAGTAGAGACAAAGCCCGAGAATGAGTCATGGATGACTCTGATTAAAGACTATTTGCTATAGGGAGTCCTTCTTGAACTGAGAAATAAAAGGCGACAAGTCCTCCGTAAAGCTTCATGGTATATCATTCAGGAAGGAGTCATGTATAGAAAGGGTTTTTCCGTTTCCCTACTCCACTGTATAGCTCGTGATAAAATAAAATGAGTCCTAAAGGAAGTTCGTGAAGGGGAATGTGGTGATTACACTGAAGGGGAAACCCTAGTAAAGAAAATACCACATTATAGGTATTATTAGTTGACTGTCAGTTGAGATGCTGCAGATTACGCTAAGCGATGCGACAAGTGAGAGATGAATGCAAAAGTTCCGAGAGCTCCGCCAACGGAAATCACATAAATGGTCAGTCCATGGCCGTTTGCTATATGGGGCATAGATATTATCAGTTCCTTACCAATCTCCAAAGGTGGTGAGAAGTACACCATTATTGCAGTTGATACTTCACCAAATGTGCTGAAGAGGAACCTTTAGATATAACCACGACAAAGAAAGTAATCAACTTCATTATCTGAAAAATCATATGTCGTTTTAGCCTTCCACGAACCCTTGTAACTGATAATGGAACCTAATTCGACAGCGTTGAATTCAAAGGCTTCTACCTTGGGCATCATATTGAAAAAAGATTCAAAGGCAGTTGCTCACCCTCAAGCAAATGGGCAAGCTGAAGCTATGAAAAAATCATAAAGTACACTCTGAAGCAGCATTTGGAAAAGGCTAGAGGCTAGTGGGTGGATGAACTCCCAATGACATTATAAGCTTACAGAACCACCCATAAGTCCACGACTGACCATACTCCATTTTCCCTTGCTTATGGCTCCGAAGCCGTCATTCCTGTTTAACTCGAAGTCCCTTCTCATCGAGTGATGTACTATGATCCTAGAACAAAAAGAGATCTCCTCTTAGAGTCCCTATGCTTTAGAAGCATGAAGAAGCTGATTTGAGGGCAGCTGCATATCGATACCAAGTCGTCTGATACTAAAACACTAAAGTCCGACCTAAAACCTTTAAAATCAGCGATCTCATCTTGAAATGGGTTTTTCCTACCCCGTCTCACATGAATCCTACTTGGGAAGGACCATATGTCATTGAACAGAGGCTTAGAGAAGGAACTTTCAAGCTAGCGACTGTTGATGGCATCATACTTCCAAGGGCATGGAATAGCGAGCATTTACAATGCTATTTCACTTAATTTATTCTTTTTCATTCAATTGTATTCAATTTTCTAATTTGCTCTAGCATTTGATTTTCCAGATATGTAAGAAGACAATTTAGGTCATTTCTTTCCATTTGGCAAATAAAGTTTGAAATTTCCTTCATATCTGCGATTTCTGTAGCATTACGTACTAGTTATGATATCCGACTAACTAATATTGGCATGTCTGAGCAGGTTCCCATAGCTTGAAGCTAGCCGATTACATAAGTTCACGATTGAAGTAAACAAAATGAACATGGTTGGACCGTTCGTTTGATGATTCTCGCACACAATCCGATGGACGGAGTACCTAATGAAGAATGGATGTGACTCGACCATCCGATAACCAAATTAATCCTACTGAGCGATGGGACAGACATAAATCAAAAGCGATCGTGATACTACCGATCACTCGCTAAGTTAAACCCCGAACTTGGGAGAAAATCAATCAATTAAGGAAAGTACGATCCGACTATTTTCCGAAATAACTCTAAGTCCTCAGAGTGTGGACTAGAGATGAATTGGGTGCGATCCGATCGTCTGCCAACTAACTCTTATCCCCAGAGCATGGATATGAGTATAAACAAATAGACGAGTGTGGTTCGACCACTCACTATTCCATAAACTCCGACCTGAAACCAACGGGAGGAGTATAAACTCGCTAGGAATGGAGTTCGACCATCCACTATCTAACTCCGCTAACCCGAGACTGGGGACTGGAGTATAATCACTCAAACCACTGAATTCGACGACGTAACACTAAGGCCTTAGCACAATGTTTGATACAACTTGAGGCCACGACCATGTGGAGGCCTCGAGTGAAAATTAACGGACGAATATCCGAATTAATGAGCAACGAATTATAAGTACATTTAATGGAAAAGTAATAGCTGGCTACCTAAACAAAATTCACATAAGACTTTGACAGAAAATAAAGAACTTTTATTTGCACATTAAACTTGAAAATCATGGTACAAGTTTATTCAAAGGCGGGGGCCGTACCCGCACAATCACGACCAATAAAAAGAAAAAATAGCTATACAAGCTATATACAAACTAAACCGAAGTGACAACTATTTCTTTTACCCCTTTCCTCTTTTGGATTTCTTAGGATTGGCACCACCCAAGCTTTCGCCTATTCTTCTATTTGATCCTTCACCACTCTTGGCAGGAGAGCTTTCAGAGGTTGGAGGGAGTTCTTCGGGAACTAACCCGCCGGGTGGAATGACTTGAAGTGGGACGAGATTTGGATCATCAATGTCCACATCAGCGGGTTCAGCTTTAGCTTTTTACTTCAATAACTCATCTCTCTCGATGCGCTCCTTCAAGCTGAGCTCATCGATATGTTCGGAGGCACCAGCGTTCACGGCGTCATCTGATTCATCTGGCAGTGACTAGTCATTGGCTTTTTCATTATCAAGTGCTCCGATAACTTGAGCATCGGGCCTTGGAATGTCGGCGGCCACCTGAATTTCGGTAAATGTCGATTGTTGCTCAAAGGCAGCAACGCTTCCTGGAGTTTGACTGGGACCTAAAATACTTGCAGATTCATGGAAACAAGAAAATAAGCCCATAACTATTGGGCATGAGGTACGAAATCTCTTGAATAATGGAGAATAAAGTGGGATACCTATGTCCGACCAACTTTCAGTTGTCGCCGGAGTGCTCCCTTCTAGAATAGCAGTCAGCACCTTTGATTGATAACCAGGTCTGTCCAGATCATTGCTCAGATCCTGTCCTGGGCCAAGTGAAACTGATGCTCTAACTATTTCAAGTGAAGGGGGACCTTTAGGATCGGACTCCAAAGCCTCAACAATGTTTTTCCCTTTGCCGGAGGGTGCTAAAATATCAAAGTATCAGAGCCTTGCGGCGGCAAGGTCTAAAGGTTCATCCCTACGAAGAATCTCCCATATCAGTTTCTCTTCATCTAAATCAGCTTCACCAAGGGCTTTCTTCTTCATTTCAACAATATATTCCCAAGGTTCGGTGAGCGATTCAAGGTAGCCCTCTCCAAGAAAACTCAAATCACAATGGATTAGGACTTTAGCATTATATTCAATGATCAGAGGATCGAACATGTCCTTAATCTCATTTCGGCCAGCTTCTTTGGCATCCTCTAACCGGGCCTCGATTTTTTCTCTTACTTCATTGGGGCCAGCTTCCTTTGCTTCTTCCTTGGGGACTTCAATTTGAGCGAGTTGCTCGTCAAGTTTGATTTTCAGTCCTTGGGCTTCGACGGCCTCTTCACAATATCTATGAGATTCCTTTTGAGCTTCGAGTTTTTCTTCCTTCTCTTTTTTAAAAAGTTCTTCAAGTTCCTCAATGTGGCGGGCTAGAATTTTCTTCTTCTTTTGCAGCGTATCTTTTTCTAGAGCAAGCATACCACTGCAGTTGAAGCCGGCATCTAGCTCCTTTTTGTGAACCGTTTCCAGATGGCTAACCGCCTCGAATGTTTCTTTGGCACATTTCTCTGCCACAGCTAGCTTCGCTATAAACTTTGAGATCTCATCATCTTGATGTTTAATTATGTCTTTATCATGGATCGCCTCTAGCTTAAGGCGATCAATTTCATGTTGTCTCTCGATAGACACCTCAGAGATTTTTTTGGCTAAATGCGGGAATGCTTCATGCTGCACAAAAACATAATTATACATGCAAGTGAACTCGCTTTAGCACTCTTTGAAATTGTATGGATAAAAGGAAGAAACTTCAGCCCATCAAAGCAAATTTTTGGGAAATTGACCTTAAGTTCGGTCAATCTTTCTGCCGTAAAAGCCTAAGGAGCCATAATTGCCAGAGCTGGATCAGAAGTAGCAATTGGGTGTTTGCTCGACCTACGATCGCGGGGCTGTCTAGAACCAGATGAACCTAAATAATTCTCAGGTGGCACAACAATTTGGGGAGTATAGGAAGAAGTCTGATCGCTGCTATGTATAAGAAGATTGGGCTAAACTTCCTAATGAGATGATTGAGATTGGGACTTGTGTTTAAAAGATGAAGCTCCCTCAAACGATGACTTCTTTCCCAGCTGCCATCTCTCCCTCGATGCCTGTTTGAGTCTGGACCGCAACTGGATCCATACTGTGTTGAGGAACCTCTCAAGCGACTGAAGGCACGGGAATGAGACATAGCACTTACGAATCAAACAAGAGCGTATAAGTGACCATCAAATAAAATATAGACGAAAATCATGCAGTGAAGTGCACGTGATTGTGAGTGTCCTAATGTCCCTCCGACGGACCAGTTACTATAGCCTTGCTCGTAGGAGTGTTCTCCTCTTTGCTAGTGGAAGGAATGTCATCACCATTCCTAGTGGGAGAATTAAGCCCCCAATATTGATGTTGGGGAAGTCATAGTCATAATATCATTAGGGATCAAGAGATTCGAGAACCCTTCCATTGAACTTTCTAAATATTGAGAACAAGACTCTTCTTCAACTGAGGTGATGATGAACTCTATCTCTTTAGCGGTTTTTCTCATATGGAGTTTATATGCGAACTTTTTTCCACTCCTTGTTGGCATGTGAGATTGCGCGCCATGTGATGGTTCGACCACAGGCGCATTGCCCGGGCCTACGTCGGCATCGCCAGGCTTGTTGGCTTCATCACCTTTAATTTCACCCTCTTCGGTGCCATTCTAAGTCCCCTCGACTGGGAGCACGACAGGGCTATTAGTGTCATCTTCTTGTTCCGTAGCATTCCTTGGCGATGCAACGCTTCCTGGAAGCCTGATATCGTGACCTTCTTCTAATAGCCCAAAAAGAGATAACCACTCATCACTTACAAGGGATCTAATGTCCCTGTCCTCAACTGGGGTGGCATGAATTATAGAAACCGCCATTGAAAAGCATTCGCCTTTCGGACGTGGATGGACACTTATAAATTTTCAAAGTATTAGTTAGTTCAGGATACGACTTGGGCTAAAGAATTTGAGAATAAAGTGAAGACAACACTTATGTCATTCCAACCATCGCCTTGCGAAGCCAGACGGATAATGAACGTGGAACCATTCATGTTTAAAGATGCCAAGCTTGTTCCAAGTGCCAGTTAGAACTTGAAAATTAGGAAAAAGCTCGAGGAAAGTGTAAGAAAGACTTCATGTCTGTCGTCTGAAATTGTAAATAAACCTGATGTCTACAGGAGATGGCGGGTAGAGCATAACATCCATAAATAGCAAGAAAGTGCCATGAAGGAAAGCATAGCTGTTCGAATGAAGTTTAGCAAGATCTATTCTCAGGTAATTTAGCATCTCTCGGATAAAAGAATTAAAATGCGGCACACAATCTAGCCCAGAACATGAATTTATTACATTCCGTATATCCCTCCAGGGACAAATGAGCCCCATCATTCACTAAAGGGACTAGAACATCTCCAAATGGAATCCCTTGTTTAGTGCATAGTCTACGGAGAGCGGCCTCGCCAATTCTAGAGGCTTGGGAATACAACACCTTCTATAGTTTTAGGTTCAAGACTTATATCTTTCACTGGAAGGACCGGAACGTCAAAAAAAAGGTCAGCCAACGGGCCGGAAACCTCCAGTTG
Source organism: Allium fistulosum (assembly GCA_030737815.1). Taxonomy (NCBI): domain Eukaryota; kingdom Viridiplantae; phylum Streptophyta; class Magnoliopsida; order Asparagales; family Amaryllidaceae; genus Allium; species Allium fistulosum. Next base: position 1,263,653,668 of record CM060901.1, on the reverse strand, counting down.
CTCAATTCGATGGTCAGGGGAAGTCTGCTAGATACAGTTGCAGAACTTGACTGAGCTCCGCGATTGTTGTGTTGTGAAGTTTGTCCAAAAGACATTACGGCTAAACGATCTGAACGTCTCGAGCCCATACCAAGTAAACTCAGTAGATAATCGAGATTAGAAAATTTTACCCGTCCCCCCATGCTAAGTATAAACTAGTGTGGTGTAGTATTGTGCAGTACAGAGATAAATAGTTCAATATTAAAAGCAAAAATAAGTACAAGACTTTGGGTTCCGACCAGAGTGACCGTCGTTGCTGACCGTCTCAACTGGAGTTTAGATTGATCGGTTGTGTAAGCTTTGGGATCGACCATCAGCATGTTGAAATGTGAAGTCTATTATTAAAGTCCATATGTTAAGTTTTTGTTCATATTCTAAGTCCCAGGAGTTTGGTCGGTCAATTTCAAGTTCGATATTGGATATGCATGTTATGTTGTTCATTATCGTCATATGTTCAAGTTCATTGAGATGACATTGGTCCTAATTGTTCATGAAGGTGAATATGGAAGGTTTTCAAGTTCAATTCAAAGTTTAGAATCGGCTAAGTATCCATAGCCGATCCCTCTATCTAAAAATAATCAATCCCTATTTGTACGGATCCCTTTATCTTATCATAACCGACCCCTCTCGCAAAACTTATAACTGATCCCTCTCAAACACACCACCACTGATCCCTTTACATAGCCGCATTCAGACTTCTCCAAAAGCAAACAGTTGATCCCTCCATACTCCATAGATAACCGATCCCTCTTTACTTCACGAACGATTGATCCCTCTCCACATCAGTAACCAACCGATCCCTCCACTTAACACTGCCATCGACCCCTATGCCCAACCCAACATAATTGATCCCTTAGTAAGTACTCCATCAACAATCCTTCTTCGAACTTCAATACCGATCCCTCTATGCTTCACACACAAAACACGACCGATCCCTCCGCTTCCTTTATGCTTTATTTTTTTCTTTCACCTCCTCTACTACCTCACCGAACCCTTCATCGCCATCATCTATCTCAACTCCTCCAAACTTAACTCACAATTAACATAAACAGAATTCGTTATCTCGTCACGAACCAAAGTAAATACAAGGAACTCACCTAAATGTTTAAAGCACGATTTTCTCTTAGAGAGATATTGGATTTCGATTTAAATCGAAGACGGAGTGGTGGTATGAAGCAAGAGAGAATGGCGAGTTTAAGGACAAAGGCGGTGTTGAATTGTTAGGGAAGGGATCAGATTTCAAGTTGGGAGGAGAGGGTTCGGAAGTGAGTTGGAAGGAAATGGGAAGAAGGGTTCGGTCATGAAGAAAATAAAGGCGAATGGAAACGAAATGAAATAAAGTGAAGGGTGGAGAGGGAAGCACTAGCTTATAAATGTGGCTAGAGGGATTGTCATTTTTGAGCTTCTCTTTGAAACTAAAACGTTAAGTCCCCAACATATGAAGGGATCGGCTACGATCCCTCCACTTAGGGGTCCAATCCAATCCCTATTAAAAAAAGAAGAAAAGAAAGGGGGATCGGCTTGAAGAATGCCAATCCCTATAAACATTAGAAAAAAGAGAATGGGGATCGGCTAAAAGAATGCCGATCCCTATAAACATAAAAAACAGAGAAGAAGGGTCGGCTAAAAGAATGCTGATCCCTATAAACATAAAAAAGAGAGAAAGGGGTTCGGCTAAAAGAATGTTGATCCCTATACACATAAAAGAAAGAGAGAGAGAAAAAGGGATCGGTTACAAACCCTATGTACATGCAAACATGGACATGAAAATTATATAAAGTACATATATATAAAATTCAATGAAATTACATCTAATTCAATGAAAATTGGTAATGACCCATGAGCGTGCAAACACATCTAGGAGCCAACGACAAGAACGTATGCCAGAACATGCACGTGAATATTCTAAAAGTTCAAATTTTGAAATCGGCATAAGTTGAATTCAAACCTGAAGCTTTCAAGGTTGAGACTGGATCAGATAGCCAAAGCTTACTAGTCTCGTAGAACTGGACATTGCTAGTTGTTCATTTTCAGGACTTTTACGCTGCTAGTTGCTTTGTACTCTATTGTAACTAAGGATTTTCATCTGGTCTCTATTGTACCCAGTTTACAAAGTGATTAATAAAGCTATATATTCAAAGTGGACATAGACAAACAACGCTGAACCACTATAAATCACTATGTCTTTGTTATTTGCTTATTCCTTATTATTTTATTGCTATTTTCACTCTTTTTCCATTTTATATTCTTCATTTATTTCTCTACAAAATCTTTATTGGGTGTTTGTGCCAAATTTTGGTGCAAACATACACAAGTCCAAGTGTGTCTACAATAATGGTCAATGCCCACTATCTCCCAATATTATATAAAACATATGTCCAATACATACATCCCAACACATAACATACACGAGGCTACAAATATACTTAATGATAACAAATCTACTATTAAACTAGCCTCTAAATCGATGACCAACAACCAAGCCGGTCACTCGTCCTTGAAACTGAAATGTTTTAGATTGATTCAAGTATTATATAAAGGATCATGTCGAGAATGTAGAGGTCAAGATACATATATAATATCAACTAGCATGGCGTACACAAGTGTAACTCATAGTGGCATATAAACATCTCAAATGTAATATCTTCACGAACTACGTACTTATCATCATCTATATCAAAGAAAAGTCCAGCACTACATCATGTAAACGATATTAAAATGGGTAAAATAACTGCATGTTCATCCATCATCAATAAATAAGAATCATCATGTACCATAAGGAAAACATATAGCTATGCCCAAGATTATCTCTTAGATAATCATAATGTAGACATATCGGGGTCTATCATCCTCGACATATAAGGTAAACAACAAATAATATATAAGGTAAGCAAATCTCAAATGTGGATATTGCATGCTCTTAGCTATAACACAATTAGCTCTCAGCTAAGTGCATAGTAAGTATGGGATCTAACTCTTGAACATCATATTCTCTCAATAATGTCGTAGATTACCTCTTAGATAATAATAGAACACATGCATATGGGGTTGGCTACCATATTCGCTCTCTACCACAGAATTAGCTGCATCGACTCAAAAATGCATACCCCATAATCTTGCACAGGTGAATAAGCTCTCTACCACAGAATTAGCCGCATCGACTCAAAAATGCATACCCCATAATCTTGCACAGGTGAATAAGTATATGTCTATATCATCACAACAATAAACAGATGGGAGAATGATAAACTCTTAGCTCTACTCTAGGGGCCTTCCTCACATGCTCTTAGTGCTACCCCTATGATGTGCACGTAAATGTGCATATTTTTACCACCATATTTAATCTATTTAAATTAAATAAATGATCATATCAGATATTTTAACTTGTTTAAACCAAAATTCAAATTATTTCAAATCGTCACATATTCATCTTCATTCAAGGGAAAAATGGTCAATTTTGTGCATTTATTAAATTGTAAAAATTTACTTGGAATTTTCTATGTTGTTTTGTAGGAAATGTAGTGAATTTTACAAGTGGTTTCATGATGATATATGCATGCACAAGAGTGAAGAGAATAAATGCAGATGGAAATAATTCAAAGTGAAGATCATGGAGGACCCCACTTACCCACCTACCTTAATGTACACTTAGGAGCTAATGCACATGCTAAAAGGCCATTAAATCTTCATGCACACTTATTGGATGATTAGTGGATGCTAATGGTTACTTGGCCACCACACTTCCTGAGGGGTAGTTTGGGCATTCCCCAAAAATATGGATTAGGGTTTCTAACTTGTTTAAATACCCCATATCTTCATGTAACCCTCTCTTCCTCTTAGTTAGTTTTTAGCTTAGAAAATAAAATCAAAGCTCTTCTCTTCTTTTCATGGCTACTTAGACATTTTCTTTTCATGTAACTTTTTTATGCAATGTAATACTTGTTCTTTTCCGTTTCTTGTTTACTTCCTTTCATATAGTAGTGTAGATCTCTTTTCTTTTATGCAAGTAGAATAGTTTTTCCTTTCATTTTGCTTTTGTTTTTCCTCTTGTTAGTTTCATGTTGCTTTCTACATTTGTTTATATGATAACAAATATGAGAGGCTAATCCCTACAATTTAGGGGTAATGAAGCTCTCTAGTATGTAGATGCAACATTTTGATGTTTTTGCTCTCGTTTTGTGCTTAATGAAACATTTGAAGTGGTTTAACTTGTTGTTTTTGATGTGAATTTGATAGTCTATGTTGTTCATAACAAATAGGCTATGCTTAAACAATCACAAACAATAATTACCTCTTCATCTACATATGATGATGGTAATGAAGTGATTGTTAAAATTGAAATTTGATGGCCTATATTTCTAAACAATAGTTAATAGGTCATGCTTAAAATGATTTTGGTTTTCAAATTGTTGCCATTTTTCATGAGACTTGAATAGTTGTTTAGAGGTTGTATTAAAGTTTGATGGTTTATATTGTACTAATTAATAGCACAAATATATCATACTTATGATAAGCACATCAACTAATTACACTAATGACAAGAAAAGAGAGATCATAACTTCATTTTGTTGATTTATGTGATATAGAGAGTGGATTTATCTCTAAATTGCCCTCAAACTCTCATATTTTTATCAATTTTCTTTTGCTCATTTTTCTACATTTTTAGCTAATCACATTTTCAACTTTGGTTAATTTGATTGAATAGAGATTTAAAATCTAACAATTCCCAGCGGATCGACCCGTACTTGCCATGTACTACGGTAGTACGCCGTGCGCTTGCGGTTATTTTAATTTGAAATTTCTCGACTATTTTCTAAACCGATAGGAAACTAGCCGATTAACACCCTATAGTCATAAGTTACCTCGATGGCCACAGTGTCCATCTTGCACCAAGGTGCTTCCATGACTACATAATGCCATGGTCACGACCATGCAAGTGCCCCAAATGGTAACAGATGATTGTCTATGTGACATAGGGAAGTGGCTCTCGACCATACAGAACAAAAATGTGTCACCGATCTGGTGTGCAACCCTCTGATCATTCTACTGGGATGGACGCCAACCTAATCTAGTATACTCCTTACAAAAATAATAGGAGTACACACACCAAAGGTAGACATGCTTATGGCTCTCGACCTACGGCTCGTAGTTTGCAACACCTTATACATGAATACCCCATATAACTTACCCCATTTGAGTTACATTTACAATAAGTAACTGAACAAATATCAACTCAGGTGTAACATACCACCTGGTGTTATTTGCTTGTTTGCTCAATACTCATAAACTACACTCGCTCCACACAAATATTATGTATAACAAGTCCAAAGAATAACCAAAGAAATATTACCGAAAGTCCCATACCAGATGGTATTATAACTTCATTTATTCAATTTTTCTTGTTACAGAGAAAAATAAAATCAACAAAGCACCAAATTCACTTTAAAAAGAGATTTTGTTTATAGAAAAATATATTAGAAGTTCCAAAATCCTTTATATCCTTGTAAAGTTGAAAAGTCCGTTTATTTATTTATTTACACACAAAATTAAGGATTTTAATCCTTATAATACATTTAAAAATCTATTTCTGATATTTAGAAATCATAAAAATCACTTTTATAATCAAATATTATGTATACAATTCATTCCATGATTTTCTATTGTGACGACCGCCTTATACCACAGGTACCCAAATACATGTATAATGCGTATGGAGGTACATAGCCAATGCAGGACGAAAGCCAAGGGTGTAAAGTAATAAAAATCCAAACACAAATCTTGTAGAACATCTCATAATGCATAGAAAAAAATATCACAATCAAATAAATGTAAAACATGCGAGAGAATAATATAAACAAATGAACCATAATAAGAACATCAGAGTGCACTAGGTTCACAGATCATACAAAAACCAAAATAAAAGAGTTTATACATACTATGTCTTCAAAATAAACTCTATAACCGTCTTTCAAAATACAAGTACTAACATAGCTCCATAGTACTGCACAACTGAATACAAGCGATAGAAAGCTCCAAAGTATTTATATATGAAAGCGCAACCTCCTACTCGTACTCCGTACAAATCTATGCGATATCCAGACCTGTTGTCCATAATATACTAATTTTAAAGTACCCGAGAAAATAAGAAGCAAGCATAAAACCTCGGGTTAGACAACAGTCTGGTGTGAGAGATACGTTATCTCAAAATATTATTAAATCATATATAGTAAATAGGGTATAGGGTATGAATAGCTATACCTGACCTGTCTCTACATGCAAAGAGTCAGCACATAAACATAGTATGTAATAAACTACTATCATAGGTGGAAAATATAGGGTATAGGGGTGTCACACATCATACCAAGCGCACAACAAACATAGCATCCATATCATAGCCTTTCATCTTTCACTTAAGTGCTTTAGATATACGATAACCCCTATAGATGCCCAACTCATTGCAAACATAAATGGCTAGGGATTAGACACACGCAGATATCCAAATATATGGGTATACATAGACTACCCGGTCCTAAAAATGAGCATCACAATCATAGAGTAATCCATCAATCCCTTAGCACACGTACCGATAGTAGAACTATCTCACAGATGCTCAAGTCATGCCCACATAGATGGCTAAGGACTAGACACACACAAATGTCCAAACACATGGGTACACGTAAACTATTGTGGCTTCACGTAGACTACATGTCCTACTCATGAGCATTAGAACCTCTTGTTCTACTCTACAAGCTATCATAGGGAACTCATGTAACATTCCCCATTTTGAGGCCCGAAATAAAATGCTATGGATGCTGCAGTCATCCATAGTATTAATTTCCGGTAACAAAATACGATCATGTTAATTATATCAATAACATCAGAAGCACTTGGATATGAAAATTTTCAAAACTCAATTCATTAAATAAAGTTTCACATTACATTTCAGAAATAAAATTTCACATTCATTACATAATCTCATTCAATCCCACATTCAGAGAAAATATAATAATTACAATATACTCCAAGAGTGACATGTGAAGATGCTTCCTTAGTTGATCGAAGTCTAATATTTGACAGTTATAACTTCTGTCGTTACATCCATTCATATAAGAAACAACATAGCGTAAAATAAAAGCTTCTAATAATAGCTAGCTTGCCTTCTACATATGTCTAGAGGTTTGTTCGTCTAATATGGAAATCTTTACTCTCGACCTACATAAATGAGTATCCGAGAGTTTAAAGGGAAAAACAAAAACTTCTGATCAAACAAAAAGTCTGGTATAAATAATAAAATACCATCTCGAACTAAAATAGATATCTAGTGAGACCATACCGCTTAGCGGAACGGGTTTTCCCCTCACTAGTATCTTATCGAAATATGTCAATCACAAATCATGCACTTGCAACCACAATGTTTAGAATAATCATAACATGATCATATGCATGTTTGCAACATGGGTAAGTCCAAATAATCTATCCTCCTGGAGCTATGCATACCTAAGGTTTACCCTTTCCAAAATAGACTATCCATCTAAAGCCAAATGGACTATTTCTCTCAACTCAAATGGACTATCTGTCTCAAATCATAGTTCTCATGGGATAACTATGAACCTATTAGTTTTCACTAATAACATATATCCAATCATAGTTTTCATGGGATCACTATAAACCTATTAGTCATCACTAATAATATATCCCAAATCATAGTTTTCATGAGATCACTATGAACTTATTAGTTGTCACTAAAAACCTTTCTAAAATCATAGTTTTCATGGGATCAGTATGAACCTATTATTTTTCACTAATAACATTTCTCCAATCATAGTTTCATGGGATCACTATGAACTTATTAATTATCACTAATTACATTCCTTCAGATCGTAGTTTTCATGGGATCGCTATGAACCTATTAGTTTACACTAATACCTTCCTCAAATCATATCCTTTTGACCATTTCCAGGCATCCTAACAGATTAGATCTATTTAGTCTCCTAGATGCAATTCTACTCACTCTAGAGTTAAATCTGACCATGCTTACTACTGGGATGACCTACTGGTTATTCTGTCCTCAAATCACCCCAAAATGCAGTGTGAGCATGACAATGATAATTACGCAAATGTAACTGGTCAAATGATAATAAGAACATATAACATCATTCATTAACCATGTTCAATCTATAGTCATTGGCATCACAAATTACTTATCTAAGCGATAATTCTTTTGGCAAAATTATATAAAACATGGGATAAACACCACTTTACTTCCTTGAAATTTTTTATTTATTTAAATGATTAACCTCTTTAAATCATTTTTAAAAACAAGGATAACATAACCCAGTAATTAGCTAAAACCTTATGCCAATATACAATCATTTTTATAATAGCCTTTTATACAATCGGTATCAAATTGAGGTTGTCACAACCTCAAAAACATAGGGCTTATTAAGCCATTTAACAAAACTATTCAATTTGCAAACTTACGGCATCCATGCCTTTAAAACATGATGTAACATCCCCCACTTGGAGGCCCAAAATTCACAGCTACGAGTGCTGCAGTCATCCATAGTTATTAATCCTCGACGATCAAATATGGTAATGTTAGATACCTTGATATAACAGGAACACATGGATATGGAAAAAATTTAAAATCATTAAACAACTTTCACATTCCATTTCAACATTCATTACATAATCCCACATTTAAGAACCATGTTCAGAGAAAATATAATTATTACAACATACGCCAAGAGCGACATATGAAGATGCCCCATTGGATGATCGGAGTATATAACTAGGCAATTAAACAACTTTTCCTTGACAACAAAACACAACGGAATCAAAATAGAAAAGAACCCTAAATAGCCATCATGCCTCCTACATGTCTTCGGAAGCTTATTCGTCTAAAGAGGTATCTGAAAACCTCAACTCTCAAACTACTCAAAATCAATTGAGCACTCGAGAGTTTAAGGGGAAAACATAAACTTTGAGTCAGACATAAAGCCTGGTATGAATATTAACCTACCATCTCAAACCATTTAGATATCTAGTGAGACCACGCCGCTTAGCGGAATGGGTTTTCCCCTCACTAGTATCTTATCCAAAACTTTATAAAAACCATTACTATGCTCCTGCATCCACAATGGTTAAAACATAACAATTCAAAATATTATGATGATATGCAAACAAGTAAATCAATTTTGGATTACCCATCCCCATTCATTTTGACTATATGTCTCAGTTATAGTTTCTAGGGTCACTATTAACCTATTAGTTTTCATGGGCTTACTAATAATCTATTTAAAACTTATGGACTCCCTGTCTGTTTCATAGTTTTCATGGGATCACTAAGACCCTATTGGCCCTTGCCAATAAATTTATTTTTTCATGGGTTCTCCCTAAACCTATTGGTTTCTCCAATAACTTCCCTCGTAGCCTAGTTTTAATGGGTTGACTAAGAACCTATTGACTTCAATCAATAACTTAATCCCAGTATAGTTTCATGGGTTCACTATAAACCTATTGGCCTCTGCCAGTAACTCTTTCTAATCATAGTTTCCATGGGTTTACTATAAACCTATTGGCCTCTACTGATAACTTTTCCTAAACATAGTTTTCATGGGTTTATTATGAACCTGTTTATCTAACAACTACTTTAATCAGTATTTAAGCATCCTATATTCTAGTCTAGCTAACCTCCTAGATGCAATTTTACTCATTCAGGAGTTAACTCAATTTTTATATTCACTACTGGGTCAACCTAGCTGGTTATTCTGCCCTTTCTCACTAAAATACAGTTATGGGTCTATATTAAAGTGAATATGTAAACTAGAAGAAGCAAATATATTAACATAATAATCACAAACATCTGTGGTTTAATATCCTTGAAATCATTTTCATATAAAACATGGTTAATCCCTTTAACCTATTACTTTATCAAGGAATGCCTCTTCAAAAACTTCATACTTAAAAGCTATTTTAAAACTCCTTTATTATGCTATGGTTTTCCTTTAAAAATGAGATTGGGTTCATTGTGTTGAAAACCAAGGCTCTCGAAACCTCTACTTTCGAAACCATTAGATAACCTCCTTTGAAAGCATTCAAATCTTCTTTTCAAAACAATACCATATGCCTTTCGAAACACTTTAAAACATCTCTTTCGAAACTATCAAAATATATCTTACGAAAGTATTAAAGCATCACTTATTAACTTATAGAAGCATAACTTCGAAACCATTTGAAATCACCCCTTTTGAAACCATTGGGTTTATCTTTAAAAACATCTTTTGGGTCAAAGTGAATATAAACGAAAGTACCCCTTTCGAAACCATTAGCCTTCATATAAAAGTGTTTGGGAAAATTGATAGCTACGGAACCATCCCTTTGAAAGCATTTATCATTTAAGTAAAACATTTGAAGGTTAGCTTCGAAACCCCAGTCGAAGCCATTGCCTTTGAAACAATTAACCCTTTCGAAAGCTATAGGAAGTGGCTTAATATATTTAAATAGCAAAAGCTACCTTTCGAAAGCATTGATGACTTCAATACATTCGAAAGGTATAAGGTCGGCAGCAGGGTTTCGATTGGGTTAAAACTACCCTTTCGAAAGCTTTGATTTAAAAACAAAGCAACTCTTTCAAAAGCTTCACTTTAAACAAAAGGCGGCAACATATTCGAAAGCAACTTCTTCGAAAGCTACATTAAAGAGGTTTCGACCTCTTCGAAAGCATTCTTTTGAAAACAAGGCAAGCGCATATCTTTTGAGAGTAAAACAAAGGTTTCGACCCCATCGAAAGCTAGGTTTCGACACCATGCCTTCCGCCTTTCTCCGATCCACTACGTACCATCATATTGATACCTTGTGTATTGGTTTCGGCTTGGTTGGTTTCGACTTGGTTGAGGCGGAAGCATAGGGTCGAAAGGTTGCTTCTGAAAGAGGCGGAACATAATTTCTGGATAAAGACTGTTTTAATGCCTTTTAAAGTAACTGCTTTTTTACTAACCTACCTATTTGTAAATAATTAATTGGTTGCCATAGACTTTTCAAATTCTTTTCAAAATAAAACTGGCGCATAATTTCAGATCTAAACAAAAATTAATTTAACAAATAAGCCCTTCCATTAAGCAAAACAATAAATCATTTAAGTCCTTCATCTAAAATAATTTAATTTCCATAGTAAATTACTTAGGAAAAATCCCCAAATATTATAGAAATTCACTTTTAATAACATATATAAATTTCAGACCCGAATTCTCTATAATATAGCCGAAATTAATTTCTAAACCTAATTGTTCATATTTTCCTTTGTAAATTAATAATAAACTTTCCATAGCTTGGAAAATTATAAAATTTAAAACTCATCTCCAAAATAATGTTTTACATAACATATAAATTCCTCATGGTATTCGAAATCCAAAATAAACGATTTTAGTCTTAAAACCGTATAAAACAATTATCAAACAAACTTATTTGAATATATCATATCATGAAATCCAAGCATATCATCATCAAAAATCATCATAATGGATTTAAACGTAAACCCGAAATCAAATGATCATTGAAACAAAAATAGAGATGGTTTTGATTATTATTCACCTTGATTAGGATAAGGAATTTGAGATTTGATCCTTGATTAATTCCCTTAGTTTGATTTCTTAGCTTTAGATGAATTTCTCTTCTTTTCCTCCTAAGTAGTGGTCGGCTTGAGCTTTAGGTTTTACGTTTTTAGTTTTTTTGAAAAAATGAACATGAGAAAGAATGGGAACGTGGGTTTTAGGTGTTAAGGAATTATGGTGCGGCAATTCCTAATATGCCCTTGTGTTAATTATTTTCTTATTAATTAACATATAAAATCATTCATAAGCCCATTTATCTAATTAAGCTCGTCTTCTAAATAAATTTTCAAATCTCAATCCCCTTATCACTATAATATTTACATTATTCTATTTCATTTATCTTATTAAATCTCCTAAATAATGATAATAAAAAATAGGGTTGTTACATGATGTCGAACCTCTATACCGAGTCTTGAAAACAAAAATTTTAATTTTGTAAAGCATAAGGCCACAATGCCGAAATCATGATTATCGCATTATAAAATATATAGGTTGTCGCACCTATAAAAACTTAGCATTTGGTTTACATAATATATGGCTTTTGGCTTAGAAAGTAAAGGATATCGAATCTAAAGGTTTACAGCATCTGTTACTCCCTGGGTTTTTATGGTAATTAATTAAAAAAAAATTAATTAATAAATAGTGAAAAATGGAATTTTGGTAAATGTTGAAATTTGGCTACGAAACTTATAACAATGGATTCGTGATAATTTTCAGAAGTAAACTTTTCCGATCGAAGTTCAAATAGGAAAGTTATCAGCATTTGAATTTTGGCAGTTGGAAATAAATATATATGTAAGTAAGGAAATAATTTGAAATTAATTAACTAATGATGGATTAACCCCATAAACTTAATGGTTGCTTAATAGTTAAGAAAGATTAATTAAGGTAGAAGATAATTGTAATTAACGCTGATTACCGTCTATTAAATAAAAAATGAAAACAAATCAACGCAAAATCAAAACGCACCAAAATACATGGATCTGGTCGACCATGACCTAGCCACGGTCGACCGTGAGTAGTCGATCTGGGACTTGGGGCGGTCGACCCGCCTACTTACGAAGGCGGCAGTAATTGCAGGCCGTCTAGCCCAAATCTAATCTATTTGCATCAGACGGTTAGCGATGATTTGAACCTCTATAAATTAGGACCTAGGGCTTCACTTCCAACTCAATATTTTTCTAATGAGCACAGAAGCTCTGCCATTTTCCTTTCTCCTTCAAAATTTCTAAATACATAGAAATAGTTCTAGACTGCATGGATACACTTTGGAGAAAAATAGAAAAGGACAGAGGATAGGAAATAGGTTCAAATCAGGTTGCTACATCAAAGGTAAACTTTTAGATCTAGTTCTAATTAATAAATCTAAATTTAAATCTCTTTTTCCTAATCCAATTTCTAATGAGATCTGTATAAATATTGTCTATGGATTTGAATAGAGAGTCAAAACTGGAGAATACAGATAACAGGTTTAGATCTGGATTAGATCTAGAGATTTGGAAGCGTTAATTAAAGGTGAGTAGGAACAATATATATTTTTATATAATCCTAGAGTATGTCATTGCAGATCTATTCCTATATGTCTAAGAATTGAATTCAAATCGTAATAAATTCACATGTATGGAATGTTGAAGACCATAAACTGCCTATAAATTGGTATTGATAATTACAGGAGAAATGATCAGGTTTAATTCTGTAATTGCGAAATAATCTTAATTATCAATTTTATGTTGGATTAGTTAACTATAATGTGATGAATTAGGATTCCACTTTATTTTATATTGGTGGTTAAGATTGGGAAATAAAATTAATTGGACTTGTTGAATTTTAGTGATATTTTCATTCATTGGAATGTATATCATTGTAAGTGGATTTCCATATACTATCAAGTTTAAATTTAGCAAAAGTGTGATGTTTGAAATGACAAGGAACAAATATATGTCTATAAAAGAAAGTGATGTACAAAATAAAGGTAGTTTCTGTATTTTGTACCGTCTAGTTTAATAAATAAAAGAGAACTCCTCGTAATTACAAACATCACACAAACCACCTCTTTGTGACAAAATATGGATATTTACGGTGTAACAGTTAATGTTAAGGTTTAGATTCCAATTTATCAGAATGTAGTAAATCCCAAAGGTGTAATATTTAAATAGAAATGAGAATAAAAAGTTAATAAGGTGAAAACCAATGAAAAAGGTAGTCTGAGTAATAGGCAGAAAAAGAAGTAGGAAATGAAATAGGTTAAGTCCAATAATTGAATGAAACGAATTAAGTTTGATAATTTAATGAAATGGATTAAGTCTGATAATTGAATGAAATGGAATAGAAATCGATGTTAAACTAATGAACGTAGTAGCAATGATATTGATGATAGAAAATGAGTAATGGTAAAAGAATTTGATAAGTGAAAAGTTAAAACGCATAGTAAATTTAAGACCTAGGGTCAAACATAAAAAATGTCGAGGCAGTAAAGAAAATTTAAGAAAAATAAATATACATGAATATGAAATATGTATATATGTAGTCTCGAATATGCATTTATGGCGGATGTGAATAATTATAAATTGTTTGTTATAATTATAGAGAATAGACGACTTAAGGTCATTAGACTGGGTTAGGATGCTAGAAACATATCCAACCAATAGGATCCGTGAAGAGTATATTCTTGCGTATAGATGAAGGGATACCCTCAAGTCTGTGGGTGCTTGGAAAGGAACCTCCGTAATTGCAGGTAATGGGCGGATCTTTTACGGATGGCGAGATTGCACAAGCACTAGTGGTCTATTTCAAATTTATCCGAGGAGGGTATTGCCTTGATTGCACTAGGAAATCTAAATGGACGATGGGTGAGATCAGACTTATGCAATAAGGCGCCCAAAAGGCTAGCGTGCGTAGGTACCAAATGAATTGCAACAGGGTGCACAAAAGGCTGGCGTACGTGGGTAGTAAAACAGGGGTAGGAGTTTCATATTTAGCGAGCTCATCATCGGTCCCTTGCGGTCAACGGGAAGGATAGGGTTATACCTAACCGATCACTTCCACCTACCACTTCCGCCTACCAAGATTGATTCAGTTAGGTTATGCATCGCCATAGTTGTATGTTAGTCTACTTAATAGGCAAAGGCTAGTTGACCCATACAGAGATTCCACCAAAACACGGACGGGGTGGAGGTGTGTGGGGCCGGAAAACATGGCAAGGAAAAGGTGAATATCCCTAAAGAATACAAGACCTTATGGACTGGAGGTCCTCGGTGCGCGATATAAGATTTCCTCGAGTGATACGACGATCATGATGTAGTGAGGTGATGAATCCTTATGAGGTTCTGAGCGATAGATACTAGTGGAGATAGTATCTAGGTCCATTAGTGGACAATGAGAAATATATATATATATATAATTATATATATGATACAGATCTACATGGTGTAGATGGGAACGGTTCCTACGTAGTGATGTAGTCGTAGCAACTAATGATAAATCTAACATAACAAGAAATGGTGAACAATCGACATAAGCTAGTGTTATGTATAAGATGTATAATTTACCGATCACCAGAACACTGTTCTAACCCCTTCACCATTACAACCCACAACATTTAGAAGGGAAGGTAGTGGTATTGTTTTGGAGCAGTGGTCTGGCTGAGGCACCTGACATTTGAGACGTCAATTCTAGGTCAGTAATTATATGATCTATTATATTAACTTATTTTCGCTATGAGTTATTACCATTAGTGCTCCGATATAGCTTCTCTTTTGTAGGATACCAAACTAACGATCTGTTGGAACTGGACTAGCCCGCAGCGGAAGTTATGGGTGAATTTAATTTTTTTTACCCTATTGGATCTTTTATTGGGCTTATGAAGTCTAACTGAATTAGAACATTTCTAAATTTCATTTAAATAAAATAATTAATTTTATTTAAATTCAAATATATTAAGATATGAATTTAATTTTATTTGATTTAGTTTATACATAAATGTATCATATACATATATGTGTGAGTGTATGTGTAACATATTAATCCGTGAAAGGTATAATATGCCCATATGTAGATGTTGGGATTTACATCGCAACAGACATATTAGCTCATTTTGTATGTCATGTATGTTATCCAAATATGTGCATGTATATGTGTTATAATATATATATATATATATACACACACACATACATACACAAACACATATGTATGTATAAATATATTATATATAATATATGAACATAAAACATTTATATATAGATAAATATATATATAGAAAGAGAGAGAACAATTACTAAAAATTATTTATAATTCAAAATTAACTTAGTTTTGCAAACATAATAATTTTAGTATTTTAGTTTGTATATATTATGAATAAAATAATGTTTTCATCCATAAATAATTAACATAAAATAATCTATTGATGAAAATTCAAATTTTACAATTTTTAAAAATCTAGGATCATGAAACAGAGCTTAGGAAAAATCGGGACATTTTTCAAAGTTGAATTATTATTTTTAAAAACAAATACATTGATTTCGGCAATAATTATTTAATATAAAATAATATATTATTAAAAATTCAAATTTTAAAATTTTGAAAATTCTAGGATCATGAATGAAAGGTTATGAAAAATTTTGAAGAATTTTTCAGTTAAATTATTATTTTTAATAAATCATAAACAGTTTTTTCGAAATAATATTAATTATTAAAAATAATAAACTTTATTGAAAAATTCCTAATTTTTTCTATAGGTTTCTGAAATGATATAATATTTTAAAAAATATAAAATTGAATTTTTAATGTAATAATTAATTTATATATAATAAAAAATTCAAAATTCAATAAATGTTAATTTAAAAATATGAATATATGTATAATAATTAATTTTCGAATTTGTAAATTCATATTATATATAAATAATTGTACTCAATTTTTTAAATCATATATATATATATATCTTATATATGCATATTTGCTATTACGAGAGAGAAATATACACTAATATATATATATATATATATGAATTTATTAATAAATATATATAAAACAATTATTAATGACAAAAATTTATTTTGTATAGTAAAAAACATTTGTCTATACATAAATCAAATAGTATAATAAACAAATTATGCACATAACCAAATAGATTTGTGACAACTACATCTACTTACAAAATCTCACCTAACTAAACATATAGTTGCAATATATTTGAACAGATATAAAAATTGCTCATTATAGGATCATAGAATATAATTTAATTACTATAATATGAATTAAAATTACCAATTTAATGATGCCTTTGAATCCACGTTGAAGCAGTGACTTCCTTTCCTTTTACTGTTCTTGATTCGTCAGATTGCAAGTCCGGAATCATCGACCTCGAACTATCGAATAGTATTATTTTAATTTGAAATATATTTGAGAATTTTGGAGTGGATTGAGAGCTATGTTTTAACCAGCAATGTAGAAGGTAATGGCGGTGGTGGCCAAAAAAAGTTAGTCATTATTTTAGAGATACATATATATATACGATTGTATTAGAGAAAAACGAGGAAAACCTTTTTACCCATTCTCACTTGATCTCAACCCATTATCTCCAAGCCAATTCCCTATGTTTTAGCCAACCCTAGTCCTTTCCAAAATCGAAATGTTACAGCCCTAATGATGGGCCTTAAACCCATCTAAGCCCAAGCCAAAATACTATGCAATTAAATCTAATTTAATCGCTTGTCGATATTGTATATCATCGATATATTTGTAACTGTTATAAATATATATAACATTTTTTATTTCTCAAATCATATTCAAATTTTATAATTAATGTTTCATAAATATTAATTAATTTATAACAATTATAAACTAAATAAATCGTTCGGTCTTAAGGGAATTCGTCATTTCGACTGTGTAACTCTTGGGTGTAAATTTGGTCAGCGATTAACATCGAACTATTCTAATGTTAACGTTCACACATCACTTAGCAGGTGGTGTGACATTATGGCCAAATTTATCGCTTACTCATTTTCGGTAAAATCCAATTTTAGTTTAGTAAGCGTTACCCAGTTGTGACATTTGTTTACACCAATTCTCTTCGTCAAAACTATATCACTTTGGACTTATGGAATTTGGTAATGGTCAAAATTCCAACCTCATCCACATTCAACTTTATAGTATAAATACAAAGTCCTTAGTTCAATAATAACAATTATTATTAACCGAAATGCTCTGGCCAGAAACTATGACTTTGAGTTGACTGTGATACTAACCGCATATAACTGAGGAGACGATCCTCTCTTGAATAGTGCTTCACTTCCAATACTTCCACTCGACCCAACTATAGTCACTCGATGGACGCCATGCCATGATTTGGCTATAATCAAAGCAGAGCTTTCATATTGAAGATCTACAGTATTCTCAAGTTGAGAGAACTGTGTAAATCAGTCACATCAATATTTTCTGTTTGACCTTAGTTATATTAACCAACAGAAAACTATCGAGTGAGTCGTCCATAGTTATCCAATAACTATTAGTACGTAACCTCTAGGTGCCCCTAGTAGTCATGAGTAATACACTGCCCAGCATTTGGAGAGCGTTACGTATTCTAGTCTCAATGGATACATCGATATCCAGTCTCGATGCATCTTGACGAAGAACATTTAAAATGGTATATTTGTTTCGTTGTGATAAATTACTCACGGTTACAACACTTTGTAACTACTATCGCAAAATATACCATTTATGGATTTTTCTATTAAATATACTTTTAATTAAGTTAATTAACTAATATAATCATATTATATCAAGTATATAATAGGAAGAAAATACCTTTTATTTCGAACAAGATTGGTCAACGAGTTAGATATATGTAATAAATTACATAATTGCCCCTAGCGCATACCCCTAACTCTATCAATCTTCCACTTGCACTTGGGATCAATTATAAAATCTAATTCCAACTTCTCCAATCAGTTTTCTCAAAACCAATTAGGTCGGTCCCTTAGTGAATGGGTATGCTATTATGTTTTAATTATCTACTTTGTCGATTAACTCTCTCTGACATTGATAAACTGCCTTTATCACGTGGAACGATTCGAAGTATGTCTTTCGACTTCTAGTGAGCTTTAAGTTCTATCATAACCAATTTCATGACATTGTTATCTTATAACAATATTATGGGATTCTCAACATTTGGAATCACCTTTGGCTCAATTATAAATTTGTGCATTTATATCTATATACATTGGTTTATTGTAGCGCTATTCAAGTTAATGTTCTCAACATTTCGTTGAATCGACTACAATCACTTTTATTTTGAAACATTTTCAAATTAAAAATTTTAACTTGAATTTTATCATTGACACGCTATACTCAATATCACTTATAAAAGTTTGTGTCCAAACGTTCCATTATAATGAGTTCGTTGTTTCTATAAACAATTCTCTAGTATTTCATAAATACGTGAGAACACCTCAAACAACCATTTAGTGATATCAGTTTGGATTTTATATTTGCTCCATGTATCAAATACATAAACAAAACACAATATCATACACAACATAACCTGTATACTAATTCCTATTGCTAATGCATAAGGAATCCAACTTACATGTTCTCCTTTTAATAGGGTGCTCTTGTATATCGTTTTGGAACAATCCCTATATCTTTTATACTCACCATAAAAGACATCATTTACAATCCAAAATTGAGTATTAAAACAACTAAAGTTGATTTTAATACAAGCATATTTTTAAAATCAACAACGTGTTGTTTACTTATAGTTTAGAAATATCAATGTACCTTTTAACGTTCTTTCTTATGAACACACGCTTTCTCTGCACTTTGATTGAAAATCAAACTATTTGATATTTCTATCAAAATACATATTCAATCTTGATACTTATAAAATGATACATTTGTATCATTTCTGGGATCATATCCAAAGACTCACAAACCCAATATCACTCCCACTGACTTTGAGGCATTTTTGGTTAATATGTGTAAACGACTTACTCTAAATCATTATTTAGAATTTTCTTTTTCAATACATAAGTACCAAACACTAAGTCTTATCGAGCGATAATTTTGTGAGTAAATCTGAATAAACTTGAGCATGTTGAATACCGAATCTGTTATGTTAATTTCAATAATTGAAATTTGCGATATTATTCTTATCAACATTGCTCATTTAGTTCCAACCACATTAGTCTTTCCAATAAAGACACAATCTCGGCCGATGGATCACATCTCTTTGGTTACGACCACCAAAATAATATTTTGATAGCGTACCTAGAATTCTTTCGGATTTGCGCATCATACCATATAGAGTCAACAATCTTAATAGTTTAATTGAACAATCGAGGGTAATGTATATTTTTGACATTAATAAGAAACTAATAGTTTCTCTTCGATGTAAGAGAATGCTTATTAGACATTCTAATGCTATGTGTTCATTTAGGTTAGTTAATTTCACTTCATCTCATATAATCAGTTCTATCTATGGATCGGATTCAATTCCATTTAACTACCAAAAATTTCTCAAAGAAATTCCTTCACAATGAAGTTGATATATCTTGAAACAACAATTGTTTCTTAGTGCGAATAGAATATTAAAACAATGCTAGTAACCTAATTAGAGAAGCAGAACAAAGGAAAATGGATATTTTCGATTGTTATGCACATTTATTTCTAGTGTCGGTTAGAAGTCCCTCTTTCATGATGTTAGAAACTCTTTCAAATATTGGATATAGGAAGAGTATGAGATGTAAGAAAAGTAATAGGATGATAGTTGTACTTATCTACTCTATTTTTTATAATTTAAAAGTTATGAAAGATGTTTTGGAAACATGAAGTATATTTTTTTAAAATGGTTTGGTGAAATAATTAAGTTTTTGAAAGAAAAACTTAATAAATGAATGAATTAAAAATCCCAAATTTTTAAGAAATAAAAGTTAAAAGGGTCTTTAAAAGAAAAAAACTAATCTGATTTTAAACTTAGAATATTTAAAGTTTCCTTTTAAGTTTAGGGAATAAGTGAAATTTATAAATCTTATAATGTAAGTTTTGAGAAGAGTTAAAACACCAAATAATTTTTGAATTTAATAAAAGTTTCTAAGTAGCACATTTAGAGAAAGGAGTTTTGGGATTAAATATTTAAATTTTTTTGAAGTTTTAATAAAGACCAAACCAGAATTATAAATGTGGAGTAGATATGAGTTAATGCCTAGGTGAGATAGGGAAAAGAATAAGGCTATGAAGGAGATAGCTATGACTGCTTTTGGAATAGTAACAAGAAATCCCCTTAGAGTGTGAAGGACACTAGAAAGAGTCTAGGAATGTTATTTTGATATGTGTGCAAACAATAAAGAGGATATTAAAGTATACATCTAGAAGTTTTGGATATGCTTGTTGGAGGCTTATGGATAAAGGAAATATCAAGGATTGAGAATACTACCAAATGAATGGGATTAAGAGAAGATAGTAATAGAGGGTAATAAGATGGAAAACACACATGGAAGATATTGGTAGATTTAAGTTGGGGAAGCAAGAGAGGAATTGGAAAGGTTATTTCCTCGAGCTTAGTTGCCATTAGGTATGAAGATTTCATAGAATGCATTTCTTATCCACTGCGATGAGAAGAGGCATATGTATTTCATAATTGGTATGAAACGAAAAGGATGAATATACCTTATATATCGAAAGTAATAAAGAAAGGATAAGATATGAAGGTTGTTGTAGTGGGATGTCCTGTTAGAAAGGTTCGTTCTTGTAGTAGTAGTAGTTAGTGGTGTTGTGTTTTCTTCCATTGTTAGCTTTTCTTTTCGTGGGTTGTAAGCATTAGTTGTTACTATGAACTGCAAACGTTTAGGGAAATGTTCCTTTCTATGTGTTTTATAGGTGGACCGCAATTAGTTGAGAAAGCAATAAAAAAAGAAATTTCAGAAAAAGCCACTTAAGTAATGCGAAGGAAAAGAAAATAGTTGAAACTGGAAGTTAAATAATAAATTAAGAAAAATTTATTTAATTGACCACTAAATAAAGAAAAATGAAAACGTAGGTTCCGAAAAGAATGAAATTTTTTTGAAAGATAAATTTCACTAGACGGAGGACCGGGGTTTGGAGAGGAGCCACGGGTCAATGTTCTTGTTCCTCGAAGGCTGAAATTTAAAATTCAACATGTGTGTTGATTGATATTAACAAGAAAGAAAAGCTTTTGATAACTTATAAATTTTCCGTGTAATTGAGTGGTGTCCATTATGGGCGAAGAAATGTTGGCTAAACCTTAATATCAGAAATGCCAAAAATTATTTATAAAGTATAATTATATATATTTTGAAAAAGAAAAGTTTTATGAAAAAATTACTTATGAAATGTTTTCATTATAAAAATTTACATATCTTTGAAAAGATTTTAAGATTTAAGGATTTTAAGTTTTAGAAGTTTTAAAATACCGCATCCTGACATTGGGGAATAGTCGGTAAGTTGATTAATGTAGATTTTACTACGTAGCGATTGTTGCAGTAAAATGGATACGGTGAGCGACAAAGAAGCTGTTTTATCCGTGGAAGATTTTCTGAGGTACCTTATCGATGAGTGAAATTAAAAAGATGATTTTCAAAAACATCAATGTTTTTGAACTTTAAATTAAAAGTTACATATGAAAATGATGCTTGGTAAAGTGGGAAAAGGACCGAGGGCAAAGGAATAGATCCCAAAGTACAGTGGGAAGAGGTTACATAAGAGGATGATGGAAATATGAAATTTCCATCTAGACCCATTCCAAGCATAAGAAGATGGGTTTAGAAAACTGAATTTTTTCTAAATTTGGATGTTAGCCATGATGTGCTAGGAAATTGGATGACAAATTGGTTGAACTACGCTTCTACTTGTAGAAGTGTGGGAAAAACTAGATGAAAAATGGTTTTGATTTTTTAAAAAGTTTCATTCATGTAGAACTGCCACTGTATTTAGGATGTCAGCATCATGTTTATGAAACTGATTTAAAAAGCAATCATTCATATAGGAGGCGCCAATTAGAAATCATTGTTCATACATATCATATGTATTGAAATGCACTATGTACATGTACATGAATTGTTGCAAAATTGGTTGTACACTGTAACAACCCAAAATTTGAGCTATAATAATTAATTAACGAATTAATTAAATAGTAAAATAAGTTTGTGAAATTATCAGAATTGAGCTATAGAAGTTGCACCATTGGTTTCGTGGCGATTTTCTGATCAATTTCCATATATAACTTGTCGAAATCCGAGTCAGTATGGAGAAGTTATGAGAGAAACAAGAATTCAAAATTTAAATATATATATATATATATATATATATATAATATGACCCATAGGGGTCGACCCATGCTTGGCAAAGCTTGACTTATAGGTCGACCCCCAATGAGTCTGGGTCGACCCGCCTAACACCCTAGACGTGAAAACGTCCAAGTACGAGCAGAACTCGTCAAAACTTGATTTTTGTGAGATCCTGTGCGTTCGTGCTTGCATCCGACGGTTCCTAGTGAGCCTATGACGTGGTTACACCAAATTTAATCTTCAAATCCAACAGCCTAAGATCCCTAAGCCATACTATAAATAAGACCCTAGACCTAGCTATTTTTCTCATTCAGATTTTCTCCCAATTGGGTTCATTGCATGAGGCTGAACCCTAAATAGAAAACTTTTCTAGGGAGGAAATCATTTTGATAAAAATATTCTACGCCCTAGAAGTGGATCCAGGAAGGCCCAGGACTAGAGCTAAGGACCACAGGTGAGTGTTTTGTAATTATTTTAGATTTTTAAGCAATTTAAATAATAGGGTTCTCAATAGTTGTAGTTTTTCTATAATTTTGAGACAATTTTTATGTAATTTTATTTACAGCCAGTTTTTAAGTAAATTTCAGAATTTCTTTTCAGTCTATTTTTATTCAGCTATTTTATTCAGTTATTTTCGGTTATTTACATCTTTTTTAAGTTAGAATTTAGCCTGTAAATGTTAGTTTCTTTTTATAGTGATTTAATCCCTTTTTACGCGAATAAAATATTAAAAAGAGAAGAATGCACAAATATGGATTAAAATAGAAAAACACTAAATTTAAAGAAATCAGATGTAAAATAAGAAAAACTGAAATAAAATACAGATGGACTGAAATAGGAAAATTTAAGATATTTGCAAGCATAATTATAACAAGTGGTTATAACTAAAAATAAATAACAGAAGAGACTTATTTTAAAACTTAGATTAAGTTAATAAGCAAAGGCTTATTTTAAAACTTAGATCATGGATTAAGTTAATAAGTAACCATAGAAGTATGGGCCGTGCCGGCAGCATTCCCTTTCAGATCTAGGACTAATGGTCTCACAATAGTAGGTGAGGCTGGGACACGCTTATGCTGATTAGGATAAATAAGTGGCCAATAGATAGAGGCTCAAATCTGGGGATTTTGACAAGAGGCACAAAACTAGAAGATTGTTTGTTAGGACCAGTACCGGTAGCATTCCCTTTCAGGTCTAGGACTGATGGTCTCACAATAGTTAGGTGAGGCTGGGCAGCATTCCCTTTTAGGTCTAGGATTGATGGTCTCACAACAGTTAGGTGAGGCTGGGAACGCTTATGCTGATTAGGGTAAATAAAGGGTCAAATAGGGGCCGACAGTTAGTGTGTACCGGCGATGACCGAGCGTGCGGTATCGATTAGGGTAAATAATTCGCTGCTGCGTCCTAAGCGCTAAAGAGGTGTCATTTTGCTATGGGGCCAACTGGATTGGATCAGGTCACAGTGGCACAACAGAGATAGAATAGGCCGATCAAAAGGTAGAATTAGGATTTTAGCCTAATCAAGATAACAATTGAGATAGGATTAGGGTTTCAGCCTAATCACAGCAGTTTAAGACAAGTGCAAACAATCAAATAATCAAAGCAAACAGTCAAACAGAATCAGAAACAATAATTTATGCCAGTTTTATCTTTTTTGTAATTTCCTTTCAAGCTAGAACTATTATTTAGTCTATTATCTTTATCTTTCATAGAAATGCTAGTAATTACTTCCACTCACCAGACTTATTGGCCGACCCACTCCTCTAGCTTTCCTTTTCCCTCCTAATAGGCCAGTAGAGTTGAGGATAGTTGATTCAGGTTGCTTGGAGATTCATTTCCGGAGTTTTCCCATTTCAGATGTATTCTTCTGCTTTTCATATTTTTCATTTGGCTTATGATGGATTGGCACTAGTGAGAGGGATTATGATTATTATTGTTACTTTTGTACATTGATTTAATGAGACTGAGATGTATTTTCATGAGACATGAGACATGAGACATTTTGAGTTTTAAGACATGTTATGTTTTTATGACTTATTTTGAAATGAAGTTTAATTCTGAATGATAAGTTATTATTTTAATATTTGCCGCTGTTTTTACTTATTTGTCTTGTGAATCTTAGTCTCTATGATGCTTTAGTTATACCTATAACGCACCACATCCTTTGGTGTGCCCTTTTTGGGAATACTAAGGGGTGTGGGGTGTTTCATACACTAATTGATTGTTAGTGTAGAGTGGATGTACAATGGTTTACATGATCGAACCTTTATGGAATTTTGGGGACGAAACTCTTTTAAGGGAGGAGAATGTAACACCCCTTGTTTTTACGGTAATTAATTGAAATAGAAATAAATCAATAAATAATAAATAGCGAAAAATGGAATTTTTGTAGATGTTGGAATTTGTCTACTAAACTTATACCATTGGATTCGTGACGACTTTCTAATCAATTTTCATATATAAACTTTTCCTATCAGAGTTCAAATGAAAAAGTTATCAGCGTTTGAATTTTCATAGTTGGAAATAATTATATAGTAATTAAGGAAATAATTTGAAATTAATTAATTAATGATGGATTAACGTCGTTAAACTTAACATTTGCTTAATAGTTAAGAAAGATCAATTAAGGAAGAAGATAACTGTAATTAACGTTGATTAACATGTATTTATTAATAAAGTAAAAAAATCAACGCAAAAATCAAAACACACCAAAATACAAGGACCAAGTCGACCATGATGTAGCCACGATTGACCGTGAGCGGTCAACCTAGGGTTTGGGACGATTGGTCCGCCTACTTGGGAAGGTGATAGTAATTGTACGTCGCGTGGCCCAGATCTAATCTATTTGCATCTGATGGTTAGTGCTGATTTGAACCTCTATAAATTAGGACCCAGGGCTTCAATTCCAGCTCGTTATTTTTCTAATGAGCGCAGAAACTCTGCCATTTTCCTTCCTCTTCCAAAATTTCTAAATAAACAGAAATAGATCTAGATTGCATGGATACACTTTGGAGAAGAATAGAAAAAAACAGAGGATAGGAAATAGGTTCAAATCAGGTTGCTACATCAAAGGCAAACTTTTAGATTTGGTTCTAATTTATAAATCTAAATCAATTTTCCCTAATCCAATTTCTAATGAGATTTGTATAAATATTGTCCATGGATCCGATTAGGGAGTCAAAAATGGAGAATACACACAACAGGGTTAGATATGGATTAGAGCTAGAGATTTGGAAGCGTTGATTAAATGTGAGGTGGAACATTATATATTTTTGTATAATACTAAAGTATATAGCTACTGATCTATTCCTATATGTCCGAGAATTGAATTTAAATTGCAATAAATTCACATGTATGAAATGTTGAAGACTGTAAACTTGCCTACAAATTTGTATTGATAATTACAGGAGTGTAAAGGTCAGATTTAATTTTGTAATTGTGAAATGATTTTGATTATCAATTTTACGTCGGATTGGTTAACGGAAACATAATGAATTAGGATTTCACTTTATTTGATATTGGTGGTTGAGACCGGGAAATAAAGTTAATTGGTCTTTTGGGATTTTAGTGATATTATAATTCATTAGAATGTATATCATTGTAAGTGGATTTCCATATACTGTCAAGTTTAAATTTATCAAAAGTGTGATGTTTGAAATGACAAGGAACAAACATATGTCTATAAAAGAAAGAGATGTACAAAATAAAGGTAACTATTGTATTTTGTACTGTCTATTTCAATAAATAAAAAGAGAACTCCTCGTAATTACAAACATCGCACAAACCACCTCTTTGTGACAAAATATGGAAATTTATTGTGTAACAATTAATTGTTAAAGTTTAGATTCCAATTTATTAAAATGTAGTAAATCCCAAAGGTGTAATATTTAAATAAGAATGAGTTTAAAAGTTAACAAAGTGAAAACCAATGAAAATGAAAGTCTGAGTAATAGGCAAGAAAAAGTAGGAAATGAAACGGATTAAGTCCGATAATTGAATGAAATGAATTAAGCTTGATAATTTAATGAAATGGATTAAGTATGATAATTGAATGAAATGAATTAATTCTGATAATTGAATGAAATGGATTAAGTCTTATAATTAAATGAAATGTAATAGAAATCGAAGTTGAACTAATAAATGTGGTAGCAACGATATTGATAACAGAAAATGAGTAGCGGTAAATGAATTTGATAAGTGAAAAGTTAAACGCATAGTAAATTGAGGACCTAAGGTCAAACATAAAATATGTGGATGCAGTAAAAAAATGTAAGAAGAATAAATATACATGAATATGAAATATTTATATATGTAGCCTCGGATATGCATTTATAATGGGTGTGAATAATTATAAATTGTTTGTTATAATTATAGAAAATAGATTACTTAAGATCATTAAAATGGGTTAGGATGCTAGAAACATATCCAACCAATAGGTCCCGTGGAGAGTATATGCTTGCGTATAGATGAAGGGATACCATCAAGTCTATGGGTGCTTGGAAAGGAACCTCCATAATTGTAGGTAATGGGCGAGCCTTTTATGGATGGCGAGACTGTACAAGCATTAGTGATCTGTTTCAAATTTGTCCGAGGAGGGGATTGCCTTGATTGCACTATGCAATCTAAATGGACGATGGGTGAGATCATACTTATGCAACAGGGCATGCAAAAGGCTGGCATGCATAGGTACCAAATGAGTTGCAACAGGGTGCGCAAAAGGTTGGCGTACACGTGTACCAAAACAAGAGGTAGGAGTTGCATATTTAGCGAGCTCATCATCGATCCCTTGCGATCAACGGGAAGGACAAGATTACACCTAACTGATCACTTTCGCCTACCAAGATTGATTTAGTTGGGTTATGCACCGCCATAGTTATTTGCTAGTCTATTTGATAGGGCAAGGCTAGTTAACTCATACAGAGATTCCTTCAAAACACGGACGGGGTGGAAGTGCGTGGGGCTGGGTCTCCACAGTATATGAAGCAGGAAAAGGTGAAAATCCCCAAAGAATGCAGGACTTTATGGATTGGAGGTCGTCGGTGCACACTATAGGATTTCCTAGAGTGATATGACGATCATGATGCAACGAGGTGATGTATCCTTACGTGGTGTTGAGCGATAGATACTAGTGGGGATAGTATCTAGGTCCATTAGTGGACGATGGGATACACACATACACACATCTACATGGTGTAGAAGGGAACGGTTTGTACGCGGTGATGTAGTTGTAGCGACTAATGCTAAATCTAACAAAACAAGAAATGGTGAACAATCAGCATAAGCTAGTGTCATGTATAAGACATATAATTTATCAGTCATCAAAAAATTGTTCTGAACCCCTCCTCATTAAAACCCACATGATTTAGAAGGGCAGATACTGGTATTATTTAGAGTAATGGTCTGGCTGAAGCACTTGACATTTGAGGTGTCAATTCTGGGTCAGTAATTATTATGATCTATTATATTTACTTATTTATGCTGTGAGGTATTACCATTAGTGCTCTGATATAGCTTCTCTTTTGCAGGATACCAAACCAACGATCCGTATTTTAATGGACTTGGGTTTTCAGTTTAGCGAAAATCTGGGCCCACTAGAGTAAGGCTTGTTACAGCATCATTGCCACAAAACACTTGATGTCGAAAATAAGACTTGCGGCATTCATTGCCATAAAACACTTGATGTCGAAAACAAGACTTGCCGTATCATTGCCATAGAGCAATATATGTCAAAAATAAGACTTGTGACACCATTGCCATAGAGAAATGGATGTTGTCTTCTTTAAAACTGCGGCTACTTATGCCGCTAATACAAAGGATGTCAAAAAAAAGGGTGATAAGTGACATCAAGCTTCACAGCAATAAAGGATGTCAAACTTTAAAACCTAAATGCATATCCTTAAAAAAAAGGGTATGTCGCTTTTGTAAAGTTATGAAATCCATGATGTCGAATGATGTCGAAATCCTATGTACATAACTGGGTTTGTGCTTCTACATGAATAGATTCATTTCATAAATACCAAGTAGATATCATATGCATCCCTCCGTGTAGATGTTGCACTTCATAAATGCTATCGATATCGGCCATTATCAGAATTTCGATCCTCTAATCAAACGACATGACAATTTCGTAATTAAACTCAAAACTGTTTTATTTCCATACAAAGTCATTTCTTTTCACCAACTCTTGTCACTTTTCAATTTTCTATTGGTTAATAAAATACTTTACCATATTCTTTTCAGAAAACTGCTGTAGTGTTAATTTACCTTCCCCAAAATAATTTGCAAATCATTCAAATTATATTATTGTTTTAATATAATTTATTAGCCTTTCTAGGTTAATAAATCTATAGAAGATTATAATTACTTGGAAAAAAATCCCCAAAATCCCTAATAATCAGAATTTACATATTCTTTCTCATTTAAAAATTTTGAGGCTAAAATAATCACTTAATTATTTTTAGTAATAAAACCCGAAAAAAACACCTTTTCCATCTTAGGAAATTCATAAAAAAACATATTAATTTGAAAATTTATGAAATTACAAACACGTCTCCGAAATAATGTTTTACACAACATATCAAAATTTCATACCAATTCGAGCTCAAAAATTTAGTTTTTACCTTGAAACCTACATAATCAATTTCATAAAAATTCCAATAATTCATCATTTAATCTAATAATGATATAATCAATCTATACATGACATATTATCATAAAGATTCAAAAATAGATCATAGATCCGAAAAATAAATATAAAAACTTGAGATGAATACTATTAGTCACCTTAGATTGGATAAGAGAGTTTGAGATTTGATTGTAGATTAAATTCCCTTTGATTTCCTTAGCTTTCTCCTTCTTATTTTCTTAGGCAATGGCCGACCTCTAGTTTAGCTTTTGTTTTGGTAAAAACGAAAATAAGAGATGAATGAGGAAGGGATGGTTTAGGGAATAAAATAAGGGTTATTTCCATTTTGCCCTTCTTATCATCTCCTTTATGCTCTATGTTTAAATGAATCATTTTGATTAATTACTTGAGGCACGACCTAAATTAATTAACAAATCTCATTCTCCTTATCACACCACACATTATTCTATTTAATTTATCTAATTAAATCTCTTGAATAATGTTAAACAAAAATTAGGGGTGTTACAGGCTCCCCTGCTTAAAGAATTACATTCTTGAAATTACAATAAGGATACTAACAAACATATCAATCATGCAAACATTTGTAACAAACACACAACAATACTAGCCTATCTAACTAGCAAAAAGTTTATATGATAAAGAACACACCATCAAAACAACTCAGGATAAGTACCTCTAATCTTGTCCTCTATCTTCCAAGTAGAGTCTTTCTCATTGTCACTCCATTGGACTTTCACTAACTTGATTGTCTTTTTCCTTAATATTTTCTCATCTCTTGCTATAACTCGAACTGGTTGTCTAACAAAGGTCATATCTAGTTCCACTACTAAATCTTCCAATGCAGTTAGAGTAATAGTAGTCTCTGGATCATGCACGTGCTTTCTAAGATGAGAAACATGAAAAACATTATGGATCCCTGTCAAAGTGCCCGATAATTCTATCCGATAAGCAAGTTTCCCGATCCTCTTTATAATAAGAAATGGACCTACATATTTCAGTGCTAATTTCCCTGTCTTTCCAAACCGTACCATACCCTTCATCGGTGATACCTTAACAAAAAATGGTGTCCAACTGAGAATTATAAATCATTACGCCTTTTATCTGCGTAACTTTTCTGTCTAGACTAAGCTTCCTTCATCCATGCTCGGATCAACTCAATCTTTTATGTGGATTCTCTCACCATATCTGGACCAAGAACCAATCTGTCTCCAGTTTCCAACCAACATGATGGTGATTTGCATGACTTTCCATACAATGCTTCAAAAGGCGCCATTCCTATACTAGTCTGATAACTATTATTGTAGCAAAGCTCAACTAAGTGCAAGTGGTCCTCCTTTGAACCTTTAAATCTAGTACACAAGCCCTCAACGAATCTTCAAGTACCTTATTCACTCTTTATGTCTGCCATCCGCCTATGGGTGATAAGCGGTACTCATTTTTAGCATGGTACCTAACACTTCTTGTAGACTCTTCCATAATTCACTAGTAAATAAAGCATCTCTGTCACTGACTATACTACTAGGAATCTCATGCCGTCTAACAATATTCTTCATAAATAACTTCGCCAAACTAGGTGTCGTCCTTGTCAACTTAACAAGAATAAAGTGTGTACTCTTGGTCTGTCTATTTACCATGACCTAAGTACTTTCATTTCCCCTATTCGACCCTAGCAATCCATCGATAAAATCCGTGGATATAGAATCTCATTTCCAAAGTGGAACTTCTAAAGGTTGACGTAATCCACTTGGCTTCTAATGCTCGGCTTTTACTTGCTAGAAATTCAAACATTGCTTTAATCATAAGCCTACATCTCTTTTCATCCCTTCCTAGAAGAAACTTTTCTTCATATTCTGATACATCTTAGTACCTCGAGGATGAATAGTAGATTTTGATCGATGACACTCCCTAAGAACTTCCTTTCTTAGGTCATAAACATCTGGAACACATAACCGTCCCTTCGTTCTCAACCATCCATTCTGGTCAAGACTAAAATCCTTTAAATCATCAATCTTAGTTCCACCTTCCAATCTTCTAATCCGTTCAGCTATTAATCGATCATCTCTCTACTTAGAAGCAATCCTTTCGATCGTCACTAATCAAATTTCCAAACATGACAATATGGCAATTACCTAACTAGAACTAGCCGTTGATCTTAACTACACACCGCAGGCGGTCAATGCCTAAGTCCTTTCATTCTGCTAACATAGCCCACACCGCATTTTGATATTTTCTACTAAGTGCATCTGCCACTTTATTTCCTTTCCCTAGCATATACTCAATACCAAAATCATAAGCTGCTAAAATCTCCAGCCATCTTTGTTGTCTCATACTCAACCTTCTAAGAGAATAAATACTTCAAAGACTTATGATCTGTAAACAACTCAAATCTTTTTCCCAAAAGATAGTGCCTCCATACTTTCAAAGCAAAGATCACTACTGCCAACTCTAAATCATGAGTCCGATATCTCACTCCATGTGGTCAAAGCCGTCGAGAAGCGTAGGTAATCACTTTACATCTTTGCATTAACATAGCTCCATCCTTGTTCCACATGTGTAACACCCCACCCCTATACCTATACTATTCAAGAGTATTAACAAGTAATACTGTCAAATAATACAAAGAATGAGGCTATATAGGGCACACATGTGAATATTTCTTTGGCTAACACTGGTATGTATTAAAACATCGAATAAGTAACTCACATATACATACGCAGTATCGGCACAAAGCAATAAACATGTGTGCCTCCAGGACAGAACAATAGACAATATACAATAAATAACAGAGATTGTAGAGTCAATCATAGCTAATATATAATATACTATATACAAAATATAATATACATTACCAGGTCATATACATACATGAGTATACAATACAAATTAATATACAACAGCACTGAATAACTAATATCCTTTATGCCTAAATAATACAATCTGGTCTCAACGTCCCTGTACCTGAACTGTCTCAGACTGACCCAAGTATTATATAAAAAACACATGGGTTAGACTATATCTAAATATAAAGGTCAAAACATACATAGATATAGTACATACATAGTATAATGGTGATGACATACTAACAATAGTGTAACAAAATAGCAACACCCACAAAACCTAACATAAAAATGTCATCGCCCATATAAACACATCAAATCATAATGCACATAAGACAACATTGAATGGGTGAATCATCCATATCTTGAAATCACTATTTAATCCAGAAATAATCAATAATGAGATATCTTCAAGTGAAGTCTAGCAATGACGAAGCAATGCCCAAAATAACTCTCAAACTCATTTATAAAATACAAATTTCAAACCAATAAATTCAATAAGAAAGATTTGAGCCAGCTCAAAACAATGCCGCAATGTGCAAAATCATATATATCGACTCACAGCCCTTGAAGAGGCGAAACTCTCAACTGAAAGGCCCTAACAGATAGAAACAACAAATCGATAATAAGTAGGCCATCTGTCTAAGAAGGATACGGGGTTGATCATACTTTGGACATAGTCTCAAGTATAATCTCATCTATATATAATATATGTCTATCTACTACCCACAAACATGCACCTACACCGGAACCAGACGGGAGACTGACAGCATGTCTGCTTGCTCCAGGATGCACACAAGATCTATATGACACGACTCCTACAGTCATCGGTTACTATCACCTCTTCTCTCTCGGTATCATGACAATGATCCACTATAGACTCGACAACGTGTAGCCTCTTTGGCCACGACTACCGACATGTTCCCATATGGTAACTAACTACTGGCCTATGCGACACAAAGGGCAACCAACTACCTATCTGGTGATGCGGATCAAATATCATAATAACAACGATGTGGCGGATCTAGGGTGCGACCCCACGATCAGACCGCCAAGGTGGATACTGGCCAATTTGGTTCACTCCCGAAGCATAAAGGGAGTTAGACAAAGGTAGACAGACATATAATGTACCCAAACTATATGGCTAACAAGCAGCCTCCACATATACTCACCGCAGCAAGTCGCACACTCACAACGTACCCCCGTATGAGTGTCATCCGCAAGCAAAGAATAACTGAATAAATAACACAATAGCATCCATTACACCACATGTTACTAGTCCATTTATTCCATGCTCACAAATCATACTCGGTCCTTCAATACTCTATATAAAGAGTCTAAAGAATAATCGGAGAAATATTACCGAATGCCCCATCCCAAACGGTATTATAACTCCATTTATTCAGACTCTTTGTTACATAGAGTAGAAATCATCACAAAATCATTTAAAAGATGTCATCACCGTATCATATCAAAAATCAAAAATCAAATCCATTTCAACGGTGAATCACTCATAATATCAATCAATATTGAGAAGATGAAAAATTAGAAAAACTTAGACACTATACTTAAACATCTTTATTACATATATCAAAAAGTTCATAATAATTATACTATTAGAGAAATACACTTTAAAATATTCAAAATACTAATCTGTGAAGTTCTCATAATTTTTATAATTTATATGTTTTAAATAAATAATTTAAACTAAATACAAAATTTACTTTTCAATAATTTATTAATTTCTCAACCTCTTATATATTTTCAAATATTAATTTAATAAACATTTATATACTCCAAATCAATGTACAGGGAGAGATTGATTTGGAAAACTATAAAGTAGATTATCTAAACTAAGATAATTATAAAACAACTAAGTTAATATCTAATAAAATCATTTAATTACTTTGTAAAAAGATTTTTATATTTTACTATAATATTGATTCCAAAAAGAGTTTTATAACCAAAGAGGAAACTATACTTGTTTTTACAACGAAAATATATTTATAAGCCCAAAATTGGCTAAATTAAACAAAACATATTAAAATATTTACAAAATAATTCTATAAGATTTTAAAACCCTTAAGTAATATTTTCAAGCTTTTCAAACATTTATTAGAACAAGAAGTGAATAAATATTTATATATAAAACTTTGGAGTAAAATTACTCCATAACATAACAATGATCATCTTGATAAATATTACATGACCCGAGTTGAGTTCCATCAAACTCCATTCATCTATAAAATTCGCACACTGAATGCAATTAAATAATTAATTAAATTTCATAAATGGACAGAGTTCCGTTTATAAATTGACACTTCGAACTAAAAATCAATTACAAACCAATATCCCAACAATCCAAATAATAGCAATCTCACACCATTTGTCAAACCAATCAACCCTAAAAATTCAATCAATTTCAATTCAACTTTGCATTTCAAATGTTAAACGGGATAACTATATATAT
Organism: Allium fistulosum; assembly: GCA_030737815.1. Taxonomy (NCBI): domain Eukaryota; kingdom Viridiplantae; phylum Streptophyta; class Magnoliopsida; order Asparagales; family Amaryllidaceae; genus Allium; species Allium fistulosum. The sequence goes on along the minus strand of CM060901.1, from coordinate 1,263,618,761 downwards.
TATGCTAAATTTCTAGATATAGATCTGAGCTATAAAACCTCACTGATTTGCAGTGTTGAAGAATACTCGCTTAATGCAAGATCGATGTTGTAGTCAGTTATGAACACCTTCACCATCTTATGGCCTAAGGCGTTGCCAGCCCAGCTCCACACGTTGTAGCTCATTAATAACCACATACCCAATCGTTGAACGCCATCCTCAATCACCAGCAGCCACCATCGCTACACGCATCCAGACATGGCTTCTCAATCATCGATTGCCATGCGTGACTCAACCATCTCATTGTCCTCAACAGCATCGCGTCCCGTGCTAGCATCACAATCCCCCAAGTAACCTCACCTCCGATGATGTTCGCTACCAGACTTGACTTCAATCGTCATTTTTTTTAATAATTGTAGACACGATTTCTAGGTTATAGAGATATACGGAGGAGTTAGGGTAATAATGGGTACAGGTTTTCTTTTGGTTACCAGGCTAATCTAAAAACAAAGTGGCATGAGTTTTAAAATTGGGCTTGGACCTAATTTTTGGGCTAGATTTTTAATTTCTCCTTCTTTTCTTTCTAATAACTCCTTTTTAATTTATTTGCATATAAATTCCAACCTAATTCGATTTAATTTACATTTAAAAAATATTTTATATCTACTAAACATTTTATTTAACTCAATAAATTATTCTTAAGGAATTAATTAGTTTAATTCAATTTATTAAATCAAAATCTTATATCAAATAACATTGATTAACTAAACTTTATTTCAAAATATAAATTATCAATAATCAAATTCAAAAAAAAAATTAATTAAATTATTTAATTTATATGGCGTATAAAATAGGGTTGTTACAAACTCTCCCCTATAAAAATTGCATCCTCGTAATTTCTTATTGGGAGACGTCATATACAACTCATACCTTGACTTACATCGTAACGACTATCTTCTATCAAACTTAAAATATTCAATCCTCTATGTGGATCTTATTCCAATTCTCTTATCGTATGCTACTATTTAAATAGATTCAATTCAACGACTTTCTATTTTCACATACGATAAAATTTTGTTGAAAAATTTCGATAGAGTCTCCTTTGTACGGAGAGCATTCCGAAAAATTAAAACACAATAATATCATAAAATATATACATCCTAATCAATGAGGCATCCCAAAATACGGGGAAACAATAAATACCAACACAAAATCATATATTTATCACACTATGCTTAAAAACGTGCATTTAGCGTTGCATTTTAAGCAAATTTACATTATTTTGTACAAGCAAAAGAGAGCATGCACCAAATCCAATCCAAGTGATCTCCTTGCACTTTTCTTAACTCAAATCAAACATTAAAACATGGCATATACAAATTTATAATCATTTTATTTTATAACATTAAGGGAAAAAATAGCTACCCGGAATAATCTATTTAGTATATTGATTTAAGTTTTTTAACACAAAAGTTTTAACATAAAGTTAAGGGTTTTGATTAGTAGATAAGAATTACCATTTTTGCTATTAATTACAATTCAACATGTTAAGAAATAAAGTATATTAGCTTCTCCAAAACAATAATATTGAGCTATAAATAAAGTAATCCGATTGTAGTTATACATATATTTTAATACATTCTTTGATGCTAAATGATAAATGATAATTTTGAATGCAAGAATAGATAAAACTATAAGTGCTTGTACAAAACATTGATAACCTTAATCAGGGCAATGTACTCCTTCCATTGGTTTTGGTTCAACTTGCCATGGCAGCTAAGATTGAGAATAGGCAATCAAACTACCAAAGTCAAAGAGATATAAAGTAGTAATATTTTTTTTGATTGGCTGGGCTCATGGCCCATCATAATCTGGGCTGTGCACCACTTCCTGGCAGACGTAGGTCCGGCCAGGTGATCAAAAAGGTGGCCAGGCTAGTGGCCTGGTCCCCTACAACATGCAGCAGCATGTGCTGCCGCGTACAGCAGCAGCACAAGGCTGCTGCCAGTTTTTTTTTTAATTAGCTTTATATGGTTTAAGCTTCCACATTATAAGACAACAAGTACACTAAGTTAATGGTGCTCTTTTAAGTGAAGTTATATGCTCGGTCCTTCTGATTTTATTGGCAAATACAAGTCTAATTTATTTTTATTTTACTTTTATTATTATTATAATTATTTAACGAATGAAAATGCAACAGTCCTATGCTTAACAGTCCAATTAATACATCATTTTTTAGTCTAGTGTCCCTCAATTAGTTCAGATTATAATAGCACAAGTCTAGGAACTTGCAAGAAGAAAATAATAGAACTCAAATAACATAGTAATGCTGTCAAAAACCATTGGGCATGCAATGGTAATCCCTGAGCCAAGCGACTGAGTTACATAACCAAGCATGCATACTAAACCAGGCATGGACAATGCTAACACTCACAAGCCTTATCAAAATACTAACAATTTTTTTTCCTCTATTTGTTGCTGGATATTGCAGCAGCCTTTTACGATTTTTTGCCAAATGTAATATCATACACAAATAGTTTTGCATTTTCATTTGAGCGTTAGACTTCTGGATGCTGTGATTATTGTTGTTCATTAATGCAACATTAAAGGAAGATCTAATTGTTCCAGTTACTAACTCATATGTTTGATTATAATTGTCAGATCAAATAATTCATGCATTTAGTGAACTATATCCAAAATGTGACTAATACTAGAATCAAATATATGATTAATAATAGAATTGTTAGAGATCCTAGAGAGTGTGAATGAACATATATGCCTAAAGTCCCACATCACCAAAAATAAATAAGTTTTCATGGTTATATAGCATTTCCCTCAAATTCATATTTGCCTTTAGGGTTAGGTAATTTTGTACGAGGGGAGGACCTATATGGTCATGAACTAACACACGCACGCATCGTCGCTCGCTCGGGCCGGGTCCAGTAGAAATGAATCGTGTTATACTTTTGTTGAAATGAAAACAAACATTTTTCTGTTTAAAATCAAACAGTGCGACTGTTTAAAAGGACACAACTTTTCAAACGGAAGCGGCCGTTGCAAATTTTTGCAGAATCCCGTCTATTGTTTTTTTGTACTACCGCTGTTATTTGTATTTTTAGTGCTGGTTGCTATTTTGATTCCCCTACTACTACATCTTAAAACTTTAAAATTTGGGAAATTTTCCTAAAAACAGAAAGTTCCGAACTTTCAGTTGCTAATATGTTCGTAGGCAGGTTTACCTTATTTTCAGTTTTGCATTTCCTGAAATGTTTTTCATGCAACAGGATATGGCAGCAGTAGACATATCAAACAAAAGTGCTACTCACAACAGACCCGATCCTTTTAAAGGAGATGGTGATGATTTTTCGATCCTTTTAAAGGAGATGGTGATGATTTTCATACATGGTAGAGTCATATGCTATTCTATCTCACCACACTCTGGCTGTAAAGGTATCTCAAGGAGGAAGAACCAGTGCTTGCACCAGGCCAAATCAGGGAAATGCACAAAGATTTGTTTCTTGCTGTTGATACATGGAAGCATTACGACTTCCTGTGCAGAAATTATATTCTGAACTATCTAGACAAGATGTTATACAAAGTATAGCAGCCTCTAAAGATAGCAATGGCCCTTTGGAATGCGCTTGCCGCAAAGTACAAGACACAGAATGTGAGTCTGAAGAAATTCATTGTAGACAAATTTATGAACTACAAGATGGTAGATTCCAAATCAGTGACTACTCAACTACATGAACTTCAAATTATCATTCATGAACTTGAGTCAGAAGGCCATAAAGTTGGAGAATCTTTCTTGGTTGAAGCCATAACAAGGAAGTTGCCTCCATCATGGAAAGACTACCGCAACTATCTGAAGCATAAAAAGAAGAAAATCTCTTTACAGGATCTCATCGTCCAACTGAAGATTGAAGCAGATAACCACGGAGTTACAAAACAAAGCGAGGAGGCATTTGTTGCAGAAGGGTCAAAGAACAAAGGACACTTAAACAAAAACAAAAAGAAGAAGTTCTCAAAGAAGAGAAAAGCTCCTGAAAACAAACCTAAAGACAACAAACAAACCAAGAAGTTTAATGGCGAGTATTGGGTTTGTTGAAAAGCAAGGCACGCCGCCAGAGATTGCAGACACAAGAAGGAACGCAATTCAATGGAAAATATGGTGGACAACATGAAACTGGATGAGTCTAACTTTTCAGCAGTTGTATCTGAATGCAATTTAGTTCAGAACACTACACGATGGTGGGTAGACACATGTGCTACTCGTTATGTTTGTTCCGACAAGTCCATGTTTTCTACTTATAAGCAGCTTGATCGGGAAGAAAAACTCTACATGGGAAATTCTGCAGTTTCAGTGATCAAGGGTAATGGCATAGTAATCCTCAAGTTTACTTCTGGAAAAACTGTTAAGTTGAATGACGTGCTTCATGTTCCAAATATACGCAAGAATCTCATTTCTGGTTCAGTGCTGTCGAAGAAAGGATTCAAAATGGTCTTCGAGTCAGACAAGATGGTTCTGTCCAAGGTTGGAATGTACATAGGTAGGGATTATTTATGTGATGGCCTATTTAAGGCTAATGTAGCCGTAGTCGGCAAAAACACTATGTATTCTGATTATGCAATTAATAAAATTGAAATTTCTTACTTGGTTGAGCATGAAACTTTATTATGGCATGATAAGTTAGGATGCATAAATTTCCGTAAAATGAAATCACTTGCCAACTTAGGATTGATTCCTAAATTTCAAGTAGATAAAAAATAGAAATGTGAAACAAGTGTAGAAGTAAAAATGGCCAAAAAACCATTTCATACTATTGATAGAAGTACTGAACTACTAGGGATGGTTCATACTGATTTATGTGATTCTAAATCATTACCTACAAGAGGTGGGAAAAAGTATTTTATCACATTTATTGACGACTATACACAATATTGCTATGTATATCTTTTAAACAGTAAAGACGAAGCAATTACATCGTTTATAAAATACAAAGCCGAAGTAGAAAATCAGCTTAATAAAAAGATCAAGATATTGCGATATGATTGAGGTGGAGAATATGAATCACCATTTGAACAAGTATGTGCCGAAAATGGTATAATTCATTAAATAACAGCCCCATATTTACCACAACAAAATGGTATTGCCGAGAGAAAAAATAGAACGTTAAAAGACATGATTAACGCTATGCTTTTAACTTAAGGCTTACTCGCGAACTTTTGAGGGGAAGCCCTACATATGTATAATCGTATATTAAACAGGGTTCCTCACAGCAAAACAGGAACAATTCCATATGGGTTATGGAAAGGACACCTACCTAGTTTCAAATACCTCAAACTGTGGAGGTGCTTGGCAAAGGTTCCAGTTCCACCCTCCAAAAAGGTCAAATTTGGACCTAAAACTATAGATTGCTACTATCTAGGCCCTGCCGAAAATAGTAGTGCCTACGGATGTTTAGTTTTCAAGTTTGATATAAATGACATCAATGTAAATACTATAATTGAGTCAAGAGATGCCTCGTTCTTTGAAGATGTGTTTCCACATAAAAGAAAAGATGGAAATATTGCCCCAAAACGGACAAGAGACGACAAAGATAAACCACATGAAGATGAAACTCGTCGAGACAAAGATGAAGTTGAACCAAGAAGAAGGTAAGGGCTAGAACTTCTAAGTCTTTTGGCTTAGAATTCCTAACTTATGTACTTGAACATGAACCTCAAACATATAAAGAGGCAATGTCTTCTTCTGAATCTTCGTGTTGGAAAGAAGCAATCAAAAGTGAGATTGATTCAATTCTAAGTAATAAAATTTGGGAAATAGTTGATATTCCACCTGGAATAAAACCAATTGGTTGTAAATGGATTTTCAAGAAGAAAATGAAACCAGATGGCTCTATTGACAAATATAATGCCAGATTAGTAGCCAAAGGATATCGTCAAAAAGAAGGTATAGACTTCTTTGATACCTATTCACCAGTTACACGAATAACTTCTATAAGAATGTTAATAGTAATTGCATCCATCTATAATCTAGAGATTCATCAAATGGATGTAAAGACAACATTCTTAAATGGAGATCTCGATGAGGAGATTTACATGGAGCAATATAAGGGTTTTATTTCTAAAGGAAATGAAAACAAGGTATGTAGTGGAATCACTATGTGGACTCAAACAAGCTCCAAAACAATGGCACTAAAAATATGATAGTGTCATGATGAGAAATGGTTTTCATATAAATGAATGTGATAAATGTGTTTATTACAAACAAATTGGACAATCATATGTCATGATTTGTCTATATGTTGATGATATGCTAATATTTGGTCCTAACAATACAGTAATAGAGACCGTAAAGAAGTTGTTAATCAACAATTTCGATATGAAAGACTTAGTAGTTGCAGACGTTATTTTAGGAATCAAAATAATAAGAACACCTGATGGAATTGAATTATCTCAGTCACATTATGTAGTTAAAGTGATTGAAAATTTTCAACACTATGGAATTAAAGGAGCGAGAACAACATTTAATCCATCAGAAGTACTGCATAAGAACACTGATGAGAGTGTAATGAAACTGGGATACTCTCGTGTGATAGGATGCTTAATGTATCTCATGAACTACACTAGACCAGATATCGCTTATGCAGTAAGTCGACTATGCAGGTATATAAGTAACCCAGGGAAGGAACACTGGAAAGCACTAATGAGAGTGTTGGGATATTTAAAGAATACCACTAATTTTTTCTTACATTACGGAAAATATCCTGCTGTCTTAGAAGGATATAGTGATGCAAACTGGATTGCAGATTCAGAGGAATCGAAATCCACAAGTGGTTATGTCTTCACCCTTGCAGGAGCAGCAGTGTCATGGAAATCTACTAAACAAACATGCATAGCTCAATCCACTATGGAATCTGAGTTCATTGCATTAGATAAAGCAGGCGAAGAAGCAGAATGGCTTCGTCAATTCTTAGAAGATATTCCATTTTGGCCCAAACCTGTAAGGGCCATATGTATTCACTGCGATAACCTAGCAGCGTTATGTGGAGCGCAAAACTTTGTGTATAATGGCAAATCACGACACATTCGTCGACACCACAACACAGTTAGGTAGTTACTCTCTAATGGAACTATTTTCATTGATTATGTAAGAACCAAAGATAACCTAGCGGATCCACTTACTAAAGGTTTATCAAGAGAGAAAATCGATCGCGCATCGAGGGGAATGGGTTTAAAAGCCTCAGTCACTAGCAGCCACCATCACTGCACGCATCCAAACATGGCTTCTCAATCATCGATTGGTACGCACGACTCAACTGCCTTATCGCCCTCAACAGCATCGCAACCTCCTAAGTAACCTCACCTTCAATGATGTTTGCTACTAGACTTCACTTCGATCGCCATTTTTTTTAATAATTGTAGACGCGATTTCTAGGTTATAGAGATTTCTGGAGGAGTTAGGGTAATAATGGTTATGGGTTTTCTTTTGGTTACCAGGCTAATCTAGAAACAAAATGGCATGAGTTTTAAAATTGGGCTTGGACTTAATTTGTAGGCTGGATTTTTAATTTCTCCTTCTTTTCTTTCTAATAACTTCTTTTTAATCTATTTGTGTTTAAATTTCTACCTAATTCAAATTAATTTGCATTTCAAAAATATTTTATATCAACTAAATGTTTTATTTAAATAAATTATTCTTAAGGAATTTATCGGTTTAATTCAATTTATTAAATCAAAATCTTATATCAAATAAAATTTATTTCAAAATATAAATTATCAGTTATCAAATTCAAACAAATTTTATTTTAGTTAAATTTATTTAATTTATACGGTGTATAAAATAGGTTTGTTACAACATGCATCGACATACACCATTAAATCCTGATTCCCATCTGGCACAACAAACATAAGCGCATTTGTCAATAACTGTTTCAGCTTCAGGAATGCTTCCTCGTATTTATCGGTCCAAACATACTTCATGTCCTTGCTGGTTAGTTTAGTCATAGGTGCTGCTATTCGAGAGAAATCCTTGATTAATCTCCAACAATAGCCAGCTAGTCCAAGAAAACTTCTTATCTCGATTACAATCTCGGTCTCTTTCAATTATTTACAGCTTCGTTCTTAGCTTGATCCATGAACAACCTTTTTTCTGAAACTACATGACCAAAAAACTTCACTTCTTTTTTCCAAAAATGACATTGTGAAAACTTTGCTTTTAGTTGATGCTACCTCAACGTGTCTAGCACTATTTTGAGATGAACTTCCTGATCTTGTTCATTCTTAGAATATATCAAAATGTCATCTATAACACTAACATGAATCTTTTCAAATGCCCTCAGAAGATTCTGTTCATCAAATCCACAAAGTAAGCAAGCACGTTGGTCAATCCAAAAGCATGACTAATCATTCATACGAACCATGTCTTGTTTGGAACGCTGTTAATGGAATACCATCCTCCGCTAATCTCAATTGGTGGAACCCTATTGCCAAATCCATTGGGAAAATACCTTGGCTTCACATAAATGATCAAACAAATCATCTATTCTTGACAACAGACACTGATTCCTTATTATCTTCTCATTCAACTTACGATAGTCAATACACATCCTCAACGACTCGTTCGGTTTCTTTACGAACACTGCAGCCGCTACCCAAGACGAAGTGCTTGGCCTAAAAAAATTCTTTCCTTCTAAGTCCACCAACTGCACCTTTAACTCTTTCATCTCAGTATGTGTCATTTTGTTTGGTGGTCTACTCACGGGTTTAGCTCCAGGTACAAACTCAATAGCTCATCTCGATGGTAGTCCTATAACTAGCTCAAAAACATCTGTAACTCTCTTATGACAAAAACCTGATTCACTTCATCCTCCACTTCTATTGCTCCCAATAAAGCACAAATATCGAACTCCGCATTCTCTACTGAGTATATAATTCGATCACTACTATTGGGGGTGTCTTAATGATATCTTCCTATCATGGAAAAATATGCTAGCATCATATCTGCTTAGCCAACCCATACCTAGAATAATCCAAAAACCCACAAAATCATTTACATACAAATTGCAGACAAAAGCATGACCTAACAACTCAAATTCTAAAGGGTCACATCTCATCCCCAAAGTTGATACTCTCCTATTGGATTCGCAACCCTTAAGGGAGTAACACGGTTTGATGGTTCTAAACTTAACTTATCAACCAAAATATGTGAGATAAAAGAATGTGACATGCCAGTATCAAATAATACTTTAATAGGTATGCCATGAATCAAAAGTGTACCTCTCATCACATACTTTTCTTTCTCCTCTGCAATTGGTCTAGAAGCTAACAGCTTCAGAGCAAAAACTTTCCCTTTATTAGCCTTGGCCACTTCTAGACATTCATTCTTGTAATGCCCTATCTAGTTGCAGTTGAAACACTTCACACCTTTCTTTTCCACAACCTTCTTTCCCTTACCAGTTCGACACTCATGTGCAAAGTGCCATTTCTTGTCACACTTGAAGCAAACAAGATCAACCTTCCCTTTCTTGGTAACTCTGCTTTTCTGAGCTCCCTTCTTTTGAAAGAACTTCCTTTTCTTGCCTTGAGTACCCTAAGTCTCCACTGGCTTGTCCTTTCTAATTGTTAAAAGCATTTCCTCATTCCTTACCACCATCTCTACCACTGCAGTACGTGGATCCCTAAGATGCAACATTGTTGCCCTAGCAATATCTGGCCTCAAAACCCAAATGAACTTTTCCTTTAATATTTATGGTAGCATATCCTTATCTGGATAACTAATCAAACTTAGTTGCATACTCCAGAATAGACATTTTTCCTTGCTCCAATTCCATAAATTTCCTGAGCAAGGTTGACTTAGCTATCTCAGAAAAGAACCTTTCCTCAAACCTCCTTCTAAACTCAGTCCGAGTCAATTTCTCCTCAAGGACTCCTACGGTTACATTTTTCCACCAATATAAAGTAGCTCACTCTAACAACCTAGAAACAAATCTCTTCTTCTTCTTATCATTCAAGCCTAAATCAGCACAAAACCTTTCACAATGCAACATCCAATTCTCAACTTCAATAGCATCTTCCGTTCCTAGAAATGGCTTTCCTCCAAAACTGGTATAATCATGTCCCAGCTTAGCATAATTATTGGGAGTAGGCACTTCATGATTAGCACCTCCTGCATTACTAGCATTTCCTTTAGCCAAACTTGCTACAACTCTAGCTTGTATCATATTCACAAAGAATAGATACATTGTCCCCATTAGGCATGTCAATGGGTCGGGTTCGGTTCGGGTATTATAAAACCCAGATCCGAGTCCAATTACAATAATTAAAACCCAAGCCCGACCCAAACCCGTAGGGTATTTCAACCTAATATCCAAGCCCAGCCCGTCGGGCATTTTAAGCTCGCTGGTTAATAATTGTATACCTAACACAGAATATTTATATTAAAACCATATTTTAAAACTTCACCTTTGGTAAAATTTATATACAAACAATGTTAACATATAAATTGGATGGTGATGTAGTCAAGCTCATAACAAAAGTATGCAAAAACATATATATGTTAACAAAGAAAATGGTAAATAAATAGCATACACACTCGTGTTTTGATACGACTAAAAACTAATAGTCGGGTCGGGCCCTAACCAGGCCGGATTTATAAAACCGTACTCGACCCGGGTTAGGCCTGAGTCGGGCTTGGGTAGTAAAAGGCAAAACCTGTACCCGCATAAATAGGGCGGGTTCGGGCCGGGGTCGGGCCGAAACCCGTACCATTGACAGGCCTAGTCCCCATATCTACTGGTAGGGTTCCAGCACTCACGTTAGCATTTTCTTGTCGACCCAGATTCCTTCTTGTATTAGGTCAAACATTTCCATTAGTTATGGTGCTTCCTCCACCTAGATTCATTCTTCCATTTCCTACTTCCATGTCTTGCTTTCTCGTAATCTGCATGTGAGCCTTAGTAAGATATAGCAGAATGGTCTAGGAAAGAAGGGAGAATACATATTTATATATAGCAAATACAATTACGTTACTACAGCGTTATCACATACCCCAATCTTATTCTCTGATTCCTTTGTATTATGTTTTCAAAAATCCTTTAATCTTTTAAATTTTATATAAACTTATGCTCTGATAGCAAGTTGTAACATCCCCCATTTTGAGGCCCGAAACGACGCACTACGGATGCTGTAGTCATCCATATTAACTTTCGATGATAAAATGCGGGCGCTAACTGTATCAATAACATCAAAAGCACATGAATATAAAATTTTCAAAACTCAATTCATTAAATAAACTTTCACATTACATTTCAAAAATAAAATTTCACATTCATTACATAATCTCATTCACTCCCATGTTCATAGAAAATACAATAATTACAAAATACTCCAAGAGCGACATGTGAAGATGCCTCCTTGGTTGATCGGAGACTAATACTTGACAGATATGACTTCTGTCATTACATCCATTCAAATAAAAAACAACACAGTTGAAAATAAAAGCTCCTAATAATAGCTAGCTTGCCTTCTCTTGACCTAGAAATCCCTACTCTCGACTACTCTAATGAGTACTCGAGAGGTTAAGGGGAAAAACAAAATTTTCGGGTCGGACATTTTGTCTGGTGTGAATAATAATAATATACCATCTTGAACCAAAATAGATATCCACTGAGACCATGCCACTTAGCAGAATAGGTTTTCCCCTCACTAGTATCTTATCCAAACATGTCAATCACAAATCATGCACCTGCAACCACAATGGTCAGAATAATCATAACATAATCATATGCATGTATGCAACATGGGTAAGTCTGACTAATCTATCCTCCTAGGGCTATGAACACCCAAGGTTTACCGTTTCTAAAATGGACTATCCGTCTCAAGCCATATGGACTATCTGTCTAAAATCAAATGGACTATCCGTCTCAAATCATGGTTTTCATGGGATCACTATGAACCTATTAGTTTTCGCTAATAACATCTATTCAATCATAGTTTTCATGGGATCACTATGAACCTATTAGTTGTTACTAATAACATATCTCAAATCATAGTTTTCATAGGATCACTATGAACCTATTAGTTGCCACTAATAACCTTTTTCCAATCATAGTTTTCATGGGATCACTTTGAACCTTTTATTTTTCACTAATGAAATTTCTAAAATTATAGTTTTCATGTGATCACTATGAACCTATTAGTTATCACTAATAACATCCATTCAAACCATAGTTTTCATGGGATCACCATGAACCTATTAGTTTACACTAATACCTTTCTCTTTCATATCCTTTTTATCAGTTCTGGGCATCCTAACATATTAGATCTATATGATCTTCTAGATGCAATTCTACTCACTCAGGAATTAAATCTGACCATACTTACAACTGGGACAATCTAACCGGTTATTCTTCCCTCAAATCCCTCTAAAATGCAGTGTGAGCATGACAATGATAATTGTGCAAATGTAACTGATCAAATGATAACAATAGCATATAACCTCATTCATTAACTAGGTTCAGTCAATAATCATTGGCATCATAAATTACTTAATCTAAGTGATAATTCTTTTGGAAACAATTATATAAAACTTAGGCTAAACACCACTTTACTTCCTTGAAAATGTTTATTTATTTAAATGATTAACCTCTTTAAGTCTTTCTTAAAAACAATGAAAACATAGCGCACTACTTAGCCAAAACCTTATGCCAATATACAATCATTTTTAAAATAGCCTTTTATATATTCGGTATTAAATTGAGGTTATCACACCTCTAAAACATATGGCTTATCTAACCATTTAACAAAACTATTCAATTTGCAAAATTATGGCATCCGTGCCTTTAAAACATGATGCCAAACCTCTATACTGAGTTTCGAAATAAAATTTCTAATTTTATAAAGCATAAGGCCACAAGGCCGAAATCATGACTATTTCATTATAAAATATATAGGTTGTCGCACCTATAAAAACTTAGCATTTGGTTTGCATAATATATGGCTTTCGGCTTAGAAAGTAAAGAACGTTGAATTTGAAGGTTTGCGGCATCATTGCCAAAAAACACTTGATGTCGAAAATAGGACTTGCGGCATTCATTGCCATAAAAAACTTGAAGTTGAAAATATGACTTGTTGCATCATTGCCATAGAGAAATGGATGTCAAAAATCAGACTTGTGGCATCATTGATATAGAGCAATGGATGTCGTCTTCTTAAAAACTGCAGCTACTAATGCCACTAATATAAAGGATGTCGAAAGAAAAAGGTGACAAGGGACATAAAGCTTTACACCAATAAAGGGTATTGTTTGAATCAAAAAATGGCACAAACACCTTGAAAATTAAGTAGGGAATAAAAAGTGAAGAAATTTAAATGAAAACAAAAAAAGAACACACAACAATTTATAGTAGATTGGCTAATCTTGGTCTATATCCACTTAGTGATTTTATTGATTAAATCGATGGATTATAAGTGGCTATTCTTATGGATTGGTATAAATCCGACAGTGATTACAAGAAATTATAGTAAGGGAAATCAAGAGCCAAAAGATCCCTGGAAATAAGCCCTACCCCTCTATTTATAGACGTAGGAAGCCTAAAATCCCGCCCCGGTGATCTTCACCTCATTTTCCACGCCATAGACATTTCTCCAAAGAAGTAGGAGACACCTCAACAGAGTTCGTGGATTAGCACTGATCCAGGGTCCTGGATCAGTACCAATCTGTAAGATAGCCTTGGATGTTGTTTTGAACACTTTGCATTGGCTCGATGAGTTATTAGCTTCATGATCCCATAGTGGTTTGCATCAAAATTTGCTTGTTTCTAAGTCCAAATGATAGATCTATGGAAGAACAGAGTTGCTAATTCTATGGCTTGTGGAGATCTACAGAGAATTGGATTAGAACAGCAAAACAATGCTTGAAATGGGCTTCTAGCATCATCATTTGTGTGTAGTAGGAATGGGGTAGTTTTGGTGGAGAAAAGTTGGATCAGTACCGACCATGCTCTTTTTATCTTAGGTTGGTTTTGTGTTTTGTCCCGTGGGTTTGCTTGCACTTGGTTTCTGGACTCTAGGGCAATCTCTTCGGGCTTCCTGCCTTGATAATTCCAAGTTCGATTCATCCAGTCTGTCCGAATATTGCTTGGCCAAAGACTGGATAACACTAGGCCATAAAGTACATCTTGTTTCAAATGTGATGTGCTTTGAATTGAGATAAGTTGGGATTGTCATAAAGGACTCCATTCTGTGCTTTGAATGGTCGTAATCCTTCCTGCAAATCGTTTCTGTGAAGAGTTACATCCATAGTTATTCGTCGCGATGCTTTGCCAGCATCTGGAACTATAAATTCGCAATATGTTTTCACGATTGGTCATTTTGAACTCAATAGTTTCGAACTAGTTCTTTTCATGGATTTTTAGGTTTGAATCCAATTTTTCTTGACTCTAATCGTCGAGATTGAATTTGTACATGCTTATGTATACCCTTGCATGTACTTGAACAATTTTTGATATGCATATACATGGATTATCATCAGCTTAGTTTTGTATTATTTTACTTATTTACCATTTTAACCATGGATCGGTACCGATCCAAGTCCATTGATCGGCACCGATCATCAGTACTGATCCAGGACTTGGAAGAAGTCAATCTTTTTACAGCCTTTAGAATCGAGTTAGGGTTATACAACCCAATCCATTTCCTTCCCTTCCTCACTTTTATTTGCTTTTGAGTTACTGATCTAAGCTTAAGTGCCACCACTAAATATCCTTGCCTTCCCAATCAAACTCCGCTTCCTATCGATCCTAGATCCATCGCCGCTATTCGTTTGCTTGACCCTTACGCCCTTCGCCTTGTCTCATCGTGGTTGAACTCGTGCCACCTATCCAAACTCATACCTCTGCCTTGCAAACAAACCAGATCCAAGGCCAAACTTCAAACTAAGTAGGTGATGGCCTAGAAGCATGCACGAGTGGAGTTGAGTTTGGGCGTTTATAGGATCACTGTTGATGGATATGCATTGTATATGCTTCAAAACTCAAGAGGAAACGTTTGGAAAATGGGAGTGCTTGTCGACAAAGCCCAAATGCAAGTGAGTTTGAAAACTAAAAATGAACAATGTTCTCCAACAAGCTCAGGATTACTGTGAAGAGCTGCTCACTGCTTGAGATGAAAGGGATAAGGTGGTCGAATGTGCTAGGGACTTGGATGCACTTGTCAAGAAGGAAGTTGAAGCCGCAAAAAAGTGAATGATGGAGAAGTTCAAACCAATGCTCAACAAGTACAATGCCAATGTACTCAAATTCCGCAATTTAGAGTGGTTTGGCCATGATACCTTAAAATTCTTGCTCTTGCTTGGGAACAAGTCATCGAGGAAGAAAGGGAATTCTTGAAAGGTGGTGAGGTGGATCTGGCCCAGCTTGAGAAGGAGATCTTAATAGGAGATGAGTCCAAGGTTCTAAAAGAGGGTCGGCTTATTCTCCATCTGGAGCTAGCCAATACAATGCAGAAAGACTTAGGCGAAGGCTCTAGATCATCTACCCAAGATTCCACTACCGGGGCACCTCCAAACCCAAAATTGCTCAAGATCTATCTTCGGTCCCGGGGTACAATCTAGATCAACCCCAAATGCTAAAGTCCACAATCCTTTCTCCCATCTTGGAAGGGAACTCCGACGGCCTCCGGCACACACCGAATCCCAAACTGAAGGAGGTATTTCATTGACCTCAGCTATATTTTAGAGAGTCCAAATATCACCTATTGACATCGATAATCTCTCTTTTTATATCTCTCAAGTTTCAAGTCAGCACTAGGTCATCCCGCTTCCTGACAAAGGTCTTCAGTCGAGACAACAGGCATCTACAATGGAATCGATGACCGTGACCACTTCAATGACAGTGCCGAGTATCGCAACTGTTTAGACTCCTAGGCCCGGCGCATGAATGATAGATGCTTTGCAGGATGAAGGTGCTGGTGAGCTTAGGGAGCTCAAACTAACGATGATGTTGATATTACTGGGTCCTTCGAGCCCAAGTAGGGACCCACCATGAGTGTGCTTGAGCAAGAACTTGTCCTAGCCAAAGTGGTCTAGTTGGAGAAGATTGAAACTTTTCCTCCTCCACTTTCCATAGCTCTGCTCGGTCAAACTATCTTTGCTCCCATCACTCTTCCTCCACTCGAGAGCACCCAAAGCACACCTATGGTATCATCATAGAGCACTCCATCCAAAGGATTAGGGAGAGGCCGGAAAAATAAAGATGGGGATAAGCCTTCCCCACGAGAGAAGAAATCCAAAAGGTAGAAACATAAGAAGTAAATGCTTGCTTGTTTTGTGTAGGTAGACTTGCTTTTCGGTTTGTAGTCGTAGGAGTCTGTTTTTTCTTTTTGGCCCGTGTTGTGCGAATTCGGTCTTCGCTTTTGCTGTGCACTTAGGCGTAAATAACACCCGTACTTCTTCTTCCAAGTCTTATTTTGACTATGAATAATAAAGACTTTTGGTTTTCCAAATCTTTATGCAAATTTGTCTGCGTACTTAAGAAATTCGCTTTCCATTACATGTACTTACGATCCATCTCTTTTCATGATTACGGTTGGAATAAGTTATTAGTCCATTTCATGATTCGTCGGCCTGCATCGTTTTAGTGAATGCAAAGCAATCATTGGAGTGCACAATTCTAGGCATTGATTTGGGTAAACCATTTAGTATAACGGTCTAGGTATCCTTTTCCAGGATAATGACATCTGATCATGCTAAGCTCCATGCATCGGTTTGACCCAACTACTTAAGATCATAGTTTGCACATCCTCACCCAGGACGTTTTACTTTCAATTACCTTAACTCTGTGCATTGATCAGATTTTATAGGTAAGATCCTACCTTACATCGGGCATGGATCTTTTGTCTCGCCTACTCCAGGCAAGATGTTGGTAATTGGATGGTCATGTCACATCCATTTTGGTTTTATATTCATGACCCAATGCCAAAGGCAAGAGTTAGCAGATGAACAGTCATATCACGTCCATTTAGGTTTGTACTCTTGTCCTCAGTCTAAGGATGGGAGTTGACTAATGGACGGTCGGATCACATCCTTTTTAGGTTTATACTCCTGCTCCTGATCCAAGGACAAGAGTTAATGGATGAACGGTCATTTCTCATTCATTTCGATTTATACTCCTGCCCACATATCAAGGGCAAGAGTTATCGTATGGATGGTCATATCAGGTTCGTTTTGAGTTTATATTCATGCCCTCACATCAGAGGTAAGAGTTAGTCGGTGGATGGTCAAATCATGTCCTATTTAGTTTATACCCCTGCCCCTACATTAAGGGTAAGAGTTAGCATACAGACGGTCGTATCACATCCATTTTGAGTTTATACTCCTGCCCCCACGTCAAGGAAAGAGTTAGCTAGTGGATAGTTGAATCACATCCTATTTAGTTTATACTCCTGCCCTCACATCAAGGGCAAGAGTTAGCGTATAGATGGTTGTATCACGTCAGTGTTGAGTTTATATTCCTGCCTCCATGTCAAGGGCAAGAGTTAGCTAGCATCGATCTCCGAACACCGAGAGTGATTGATCCGATCATGGACCTTAGAAGTTTGGTTGGCACCTATCTCTGGGTACCTGCATACCTACATTGAACATATGCAGATTCACTCGAGTCGGTCACATTTCACAACTCTTAAGCTATGTAAATATAAAGACACAGATCCAAAAAACCATTTATTTATTGAAGGTAGGAAATAACAGATTCTATCTTATTACATGGCTTTATAAATTTATTTCTAAGTCAAATAGCGTCGTAAGTGCTCGCTATTCCACACCCTCGAGAGTAAGATCCTGTCAACCATTGCTAGCCTGAAAGTGCCATGTCCAAGCTTTTGTTCAATCGCATACGGACCTTCCCAATTCAGGCCTAAGTCCTCAGGGCCTGGAACATGCATTGGGATTTGATTGTATCCGGAGTACGTTTCCATGAATGAAGGCAATTCATGGATAACAGTCGAATCCACCAGCTGATCAATCCTCGAGAGAGGGAAGTTATCCTTCGGGCATTCCTTGTTCAGATCAGAATAGTCAATGCATGTCCTCCACTTACCATTTGACTTTTTACCAAGTCGGATTTGAAACTCATTCCGAGTATAGGGCATCGCGGATGAAGCCATTATCCTTCAGCTTATCCAACTCTTCCTTGAGTGCAGCGGATCTCTCCAAACACAGGCTGCGACACTTCTATTTCATAGGAACGTATTTTGGATTTATATTCAGTGCATGGCTTGCTATCTCCGATGAGAATCCATACATATCAAGTGTGTCCAGGTGAATACATCTAGGTTCGCCCAGAGAAAACTAACCAACTCCTTCATCATTCTCATACCGAGATGTGAACCAACCTTCAGGACCCGTGTCGGATCATCCTGGATGACCGGAACATTGATCGTCAATTCGAAGAGAGTCGTTCTTCCATCTAGTGGAACCGACTATGATGCCCGAGCCAGGGCTTAGGCATTGATTGGTATGCATCCAAATCTTGATGTAGAGAGTCCCCTCTACGCCTTTTCCTTTCTCTCTTTGCCTTGCCACCCTTAGCTCGGCGACATAACATTCACGGCTAAGCCTTTGATCTTCATGCACTACTCCCACACCGTTCTCCATAGGAAATTTAAGCATCAAACATCAAGAAGCTATAAATGCTCGAAATTCAGCTAGGTCCGGTCGGCCTAGAAATGCATTATAAGCAGAATAAATATGCAACACCATAAATGACATGACTCGCACTCGCCTGTGGCCGCCCTCTCTAAGTATGATTGGTAGTTCCACATACCCAATCAGCTCCATAGCCATCCTGTTAAATCCCTAGATCCGAGATTTACATGGTTTCAAGTCCTTGACCTCTAGAAGCATCTGGCCGTAGGATTTTTTGAATAGAACATTGACCGAACTCCTACGGTTAATCAACACCTTCCGTACAACAGTAGGGCCAATCGTGGTCATATAACCAATGGGTCAATCGTCGGAGCTTCCACCCGATCAGGATCTATGTTTTGGAAAACAATGTCATCTGTTAAAGTTCTGAATTGTTTCATCGAGGTTCCACCCTCAACTACCAAATGGCTCTCATACTCGATATGCTTCGGCTGGATGTGGTCCACCAATGATTCTGTTAATTACCAAACATTTTTCAAGCGGCTTAGGCTCCTAACCACTAGGACTAGCTTGCCCCCATTGGGAATACGACCCAAGGAGGGGTTAGAATTTCCTTGCCCACTACCCTATGGGGCATTTATAAACTGTTATGATTTCTTCTTTTGAATTAGCCCCACAACCATATCGCGCAAGTGTCTGCATTCATTGGTATTATGACCGTGCATCTCATGAAACCTGCAGAACTTGCCAGATCTCTTCTCCTTCTCGATCAACTCTCTCGGAGCTAGCTTTCTGTACTGCTCGATGCATTGAGTTACCAAACATATGTTTTCGATTGAGTTATTCAGTTTAGTATAATTGTCATATTTAGGAATCCTGGGACGATTCCTACTATCTGGCTTTCTTTTCATGGCCCCATTATTGCACTTTTTCTGGCCATCATTCTTGTTGTCAATATTCACATGCACGTTTCCAGAACTTCCTCCAGATTATTTTACAGCAATGTTGCTTTGTATCACTTCATTTGAATTTCCACTCCTGTCAGTCCAGTCTTCCAACACCACCCCTTTGGAGACGACTGTGCGCTTCTTCCATGCGTCAGTATTGATTAGCTTTTCTATAGAAAGCATCTATCATCGAAGGGGTTTTCTTTATCGACCATTCCTCGAAATCAGCCTTAGGATGAATCCCCCTAATCAGCGCCATCAACATTATGTTTTCATTGGGATTCGCTACTTCCACCATAGCTGCATGGAACTGTTTAAATAAATCTTTCAATGACTCTTCTGCTCCCTAGAAGAGGTTTGATAATGACATCACATCTTTCGAACGTGTAGTGTGTAAACGGAGTTGCTCCAGAAATTTTCATGACAACTTAGTGAAAGACGATATGGATCTCAATGGAAGCCGAGTCAACCACATCGTCGTTACTCCTTCTAGGAAAATTGGAAAACAACAACATCTCATAGCATTAGATGCTCTAGCAGAGTCCATATGCCATTCATACTTTGTCAAGTGTTGCCTTGGATCTGTCTTTCCATCGTACAACGGCATTGCAATCCTCCATGAATACTTCACGCGCAGAATGTCCTCAATAAACGAATTCTAACTAGGAGAAGTACCCCATTCATCATTGCTTCAAAATCGGTTTTCACTTACAAGTCCCTGTACCATATCTTCCAAATACTTTGGGATAATAAGTTCGGCTAAAAGGCAGTGATCGAGAACTATTTCAAGTGTTCGGCCCGGTGAACGCTCTCCGGCATACTCTCGATACTTAGGTTCTCCAGACTCTGGGAGATCCGTTTGTCTAGTAGTCCCCTATGTTTGATTCCCCTGTGTTGTATCAGTAGCAACAACTCGATATTCGGCATTCCGATCATCCATGGAACGGTCAGAAGTAAGATCCATGCCGCTATTCAAAAGGCGAGCTCTAGGTCCACCATCAATTGGATCGGTACTAATCCGTCAAGTTGGATCGGTACTGACCAAAAACCCAAGTCATGGGTTTGCCTTCTTCCTTGATATGTGTCCCAATAGTGTTTTGATTACTCTTTTGCTTTTTATCCCTCCATCTTTGGTCAGATGATGAGTAACTTTCAGATTCTGAACTTGTATCCCTCCTACTCCTCCTTCGGTTGTTCTGCATTAGTTCATTCAATAGCCTCAAGCTCAGCTGCATCTGTTGGTTCATCTGGTTGTAAATCTCCTAGAATCTGTTCTCTGTCCGTTTCATCATACGATCCATTTCCATTATGGTCACAACGTTGGCTAGATTTTTGATCTCTGGTTGTTCTGTTTGGGCAGCTCCATCTACATGGTGAATGTTTTGGTTCTCAACATCATTAGTAGCTTTGGAAGTTGTAGCATGTTCTCTCCTTTATGGGGCCATGGCGAATAACTTCTCTTAGATTATTGAAATCCGAATAGTAGAACTGTAAGGTTGGAATATTTGATCTATCGCGTAGAATTTAGAAATCCAATAATAGATAATGAATCCAAGTAGCTTGAGAATAGGATTTCTCGATGAAAGCACCAAAATGTTTGAATCAAAAATGGCACAAACATTCAAAAGATTGAGTAGAGAATAAAAAGTGAAGAAATTTAAATGAAAATGAGAAGAAAAGAACACACATCAATTTATAGTAGTTCGGCTATTCTTGGCTTACGTCCACTTAGTGATTTTATTGATTAAATCACTGGATTCAGGCAATTGTTCTTATAGATCGGTATAATTCCAACAATGATTACAAGAAATTAGAGTAAGGGAAAGCAAGAGCCAAAAGATCCCTAGAAATGAGCCATGTCCCTCTAATTATAGAGGTAGGAAGCCTAAAATTTTGCTCTAGTGATCTCCACATCATTTTCCATGCTATAGACTATTTCTCCAAAGAAGTAGGGGACATCTTGGCAGAGTTCGTGGATCGACACTGATCCAGGGGCTTGGATCAGTACAGATCCATAAGATGGCTTTGGATGTTGTCTTGAACACTTTGCATTGGCTTGATTCATTATTAGCTTCATGATCCCATTGTGGTTTGCATCAATATTTGCTTGTTTATGAGTCTAAACAATGGATCCATGGAAGAACAGAGTTTCCGATTCTAGTGCTTGGAGATCGATAGAGAATTGCATTAGAACAGCAAAACAATACTTGAAATAGGCTTCTAACATCATAATTTGCATGTAGCAAGAGTGGGGGCAATTTTGGAGGAGAAAAGTAGGATCGGTACCGATCCACCACTTAGGTGGATCCTTGCTTCTTTTATCCTGGATTGGTTTTATGTTTTGTCTCGTGGCTTTGTTTGCACTTGGTTTGCTATCTGCCCGGGCTTTCTGCCTTGACAATTCCAAGTTCGATTTGTACAGTCTGTCCGAATATTGTCTGATCAAAAGGCTGGATAACAAGTGTCAAACTATAAAACCTGAATGCATATCTTTAAAACAAAAGAGGATGCCGCTTTTGTAGAGCTACGAGACCCATAATGTCGAATGATGCCGAAATCTTACGTACATAACTGGGTTCGTGCTTCTACATGCATAGATTCATTTCATACCTACCAAGTAGATGTCGTATGCTTCCCCCGTGTAGATGTCGCACTTTATAACTGCTATCGATATCGGCCATTATCAGGGATTTCAGTCCTCTAATTAAACGACAAGATAGTTTCGTAATTAAACTCAAAACTGCTTTATTTCCATATAAAGTCATTTTTTCACCCACTCTTGTCCCTTATTAATTTTCTATTAATTAATAACATATTTTACTGTATTCTTTTCAAAAAAACTGTTGCAATGTTAATTTACCTTCTCCAAAATAATTTGCAAACCATTCAAATTATATTATTTCAATATAATTTATTAGCCTTTCTAGCTTAATAAATTCATAGAAATCATAATTACTTGGGAAAAATCCTGAAATATCCCTAGTAATCAGAATTTACATATTCTTTCTCACATAAAAATTTCGAGGCTAAAATAATTATTTAGTTATTTTCAATAATTAAAACCCAAAATAAACAACTTTTCCATCTTAGGAAATTCATAAGAAATACATATTAACTTGGAAAATTATGAAATTGCTAACACATCTTCGAACTAATGTTTTACACAACATATCAAAATTTCGAATCAATTGGAGCAAAAAAAACTTAGTCTTTACCCTAGAACCTACAAAATCATTTCAATAAAAATTCTAATAAATCATCATTTAACCAATAATGATATAATCAATCTATACATGACATATTATCATAATCAATTCAGAAATAGATCATAGATCCAAAAATAAACATAAAAACTTGAGATGGATACTATTATTCACCTTCGATTGGATAAGAGAGTTTGAGATTTGACTGTAGATTGAATTCTCTTTTGATTTCCTTAGCTTTTCCTTTCTTCTTTTCTTAGGCAATGGTCGGCCTCTAGTTTAGCTTTTGTTTTGATAAAAATAAAAGCTAGAGATGAATGAGGAAGGGATGGTCTAGGGAATAAAATAAGGGTTGTTCCCATTTTGCCCTTCTCATCGACTCCTTTATGCTCTATGTTTGAATGAATCATTTTGATTAATTCTTAAGGCACGACCTAGACTAATTAACAATTCCCATTCTCCTTATCACAACGCACAATATTCTATTTAATTTACCTAATTAAATCTCCTGAATAATGTTAAACAAAAATTAATGGTGTTACAAATCATCTTTCGATCCATCATCGGATGCTATAATCACTTGCCACATCGAGTTGTCGAAGTCGTCACACTTTATTGGTTTCCACAGAAACCCCAAGGTCATAACGAGTCATCCTAGGTCATCCGCCCTTACTCCAAGCATACTCCTGAAATCCACCAAGTAGGCCAAGTACTTCCCTGAAGCCTCCTTCCTATCAAACCCGAAGCCAGCGCCCAAGACCCCATTTCACACTCTGTCTAGCCTTCCTCCTACCACCGGACTAAAGTTGTCAAATGTCAATTCCTATTCGACCACCGATCAAAAATAAATACCAGATAGGATTTCCTGTCCAGTACCGCACCATCGAACCAAGTAACTACCAAACATGATTTCCTATCTGGTACTCCACTAACGATCCAACTAGCTACTGGACAAGATTTCATGCCTGGTTCTCCTTTGTCGAGCCAAGCACCTACCAAACAGGAATATCTGTCTAACCTCCACTGTCGAGCCAACTAAGATCTGAACTAACACTTCCCCTTCCTAAAGCCAACCACTGAGCCATCCCATACTGGACCAAGCTCCACCGAACTATCCCATACCGGACCAAGCTCCATCGAACCAGAAACTTGTATCTCCTTTAGCACATCAACTTCGCACCGATTCTAACTCTACACCCAACACTTCGACCCTTATGCATCGCCTCTGCAACGATATAGCTCCAAACACTCTAGAGCATATCCATCGAAGTCCGATTTCATAGTTCCTACCTCTAGTTCGCTCCTATGAGCATTTTCAACCATATAAGCATACAAATAAACACCATACATGCACCAAACAACATTCAAACATGAAAGTCACACAATCAATCATAGCAATCACTATACAAAGTGACTACAACATTGCCTAACATATATCAAGGTACTCATATATCCAAATAACATATCTAGAACACCAAAAATCAATTTATTCACTTTTTACTACAGGTGTTTTAAAAGAACATTAAAACTTTTTTGACTTTAAAAATGGATGCAAAACATGTTAATATATATATATATATAGTAAGGTGTGAGATGATAAATCATTCACCAGACCCTCCAAAATCTAAGTTTTGCACGTAAAATCAAGGCAAATCTAAAAATAACAGCTAAACCCCAAGTTTTATTCCCAAAAATGTGGATTTGAAAATCTCTAGTGAATTTCCTTGCTAATCTATCCTTAATAGATGATTTAGACTTGATTTGGAGGAGAAAAGAAAAGGTTTTGGGTGTAGAATGAGTTAATGGAGGCTTGGATCTATTTAGCAGATGGTGGAAATGATTTGGGGATGTTTGTTTCAACCAATATAGATGCAAAACCCAAAATGGTTAATGGGATATCCGGAAACTCATTAATTACCCAATAAGGTGCTCCAAAAACTGACAATCTTCAAATAGCCATTTCTCTTGGTCAGAAAATACAAATCGTTATTATGACCACTTTATGGAAAGGGAAACTATCATATCTTTCAATAAAAGTGGTCACTGACGCTAATTTGACTTTTTCAAAAGTTATAGCCGCTATAAATTTTCAAAGGTTAAATCATCCAGAAAAATTCTAAATGTAGGAAATGCCACTAGTAGGCATTTCCCAAAGTTATAGATTTATACGACCTCGTAAGAATTTAAAAATAATATTTTATGATCCTCTGATGTGTAAAATACGGGTCATTACACTCTCCCCACCCTGTAGGAATTTCGCCCCAAAATTCCCTAATACAAACAAAGTGAAATCAAACATAGCTACCCCGCATGCCAAACATCCACGAGCAAATATATCAAACATCAAACATGTACATAGAAGCAGGTAATGATAACTATGCCTACCCTAGCATGCAGGATACTGAACTACCCTATATGATATCGAAAGTGATAGTAAATGTGATAAACAGAAGTCTTACCAAGTAAAGAGCTTTGGATAAGCGGTCCTCATGCTCTCCTCAGTCTTCTAAGTGCAATAGCCTTCGCTCTCACTCCACTAAACCTCTACCGGCTCAATTGTCTTCCTTTTAAGTTGCTTCGTATCACGTCCGACGATACAAATAGGCCTACGGGGTCTTCTAGTTCAATCTCGATATCATCAAGCTGATTCGGTTCAACTATCAGGCCTGAGCCATGCACAAAATTCATCAAGTGAGAGACGTGGAACACGTTGTGCACGCCCGCTATCTTCTGATGTGAGTCAACTCTGTAAGCCATGTTTACAATCCTCTCAAGTATCGAAAAAGGCCAACGAATTTTGGTGCCAACTCCCTCTTGGTACAAAATCGAACAACATTAGTTAGCAGAGAGATCTTGAAAAACACCATATCGCCAATGGAGAACTCTAAGTCATGTCTTTGCCTATTGGCATAACTCTTCTGTCTATCCTGAGCAGCTTTCGTTCATTGCCGAATGATCTCGATCTTCTTCGAATTCTCTTTAATCATATTTGGCCCAAGTATTAGTTTCTCATCCGCTTCCCATCAACAAGAAGAAGTGTTGCATGGTCCGATAACGCCTCAAATGGTGCCATATCGATGTTGGACTGATAAGTGTTCTTGTATGCGAACTCTACCAATGTAAATAATCGTCCCATAAGCCACTGAAATTGAGAATGCAAGCTCATAAGAGATCCTCCAATATACGATTCACCCTCTCAGTCTGCCCACATATTTATGGGTGATAAGCTGTACTAAGATGCAACTATGTCCCCAACGCCTCTTGTAAGCTTTTCCAAAACCTGCTAGTGAACAAAGGGTCTTGGTCGCTCACAATGCTCTTTGCCATACCATGGAATCGCACGATCCATTTCACATACAACTCAGCCAATTTGGATGTTGTTCTGTTAAACTTTACGCATATAAATCTAGCACTCTTCGTCCGTCTATCTACTATGACCTAGATGCTATCTTACCCTCCTCTAGTCCTCACCAATCCATTGATAAAGTCCATCGAAACCTTTCCCATTTCCACTCTAGAATATCGAGCGGTTGCAACAAACCACTCGAATTCTTCTTCTCTGCCTTTACCGACTGACAGTTCATGCACTTCAAGATGAATGTCCCAACGTCCTTCTTCGTCCCTTTCCAATAAAATGCTTGCCTTAAATCACGGTACATTTTAGTACTGCCGGGATGTATAGTCATGATGGAACTTGCATAGCACCTCATCCCTTAACCTATCGACATCAGGAACAAACAATCTCTTATCCTTACGGAGCCAACCAACACGGTCGATCCCGTACTACTTCATTTCCTCAAACTCTGCTCCTTCCTCTATCTTTGCCATGATCTAGACTAGTCTATCATCTCTCCTCTGACTATTGCTGATCCAGTCAATCAGGGTAGGTCTGATCATCGGGCTAGCCAACACTTGGGGCTCTAGCTCACATCGAGGTCTAAAATCATAGCCAATAACAAACTCCAACTACTTCCACTATAGGAACATCGCTCCTAAGCTGGCATGTCTCCTATTCAATGCATCAATGACTTCATTTCCCTTTCTAGAGGTATAGGAAATGGCAAAGTCATAGGAGGCTAGGAACTCTAATTATCGTTGTTGATGAAGATTAAGGTTCTTCTAGGAGAATAAATACTTTAACTTATGGTCCTCGAACCTCTCCCTATGCAAATAATGCCTCTATATGATCAAAGTGAATACTATCATCGTCGACTCCAAATCATGAGTTGGATACTTCTTCTCATATGGTTTCAATTGTCGACTAGCGTAGGAAACAACCCATCCCATCTGCATCAACACCGCACCTAATCCAGTACAGCAGGCATCTGTGTATACTATCAGCTCTACATACCTGCTCGGAATGACTAACACAGTTGCACTCGTTAACCTCTCCTTCAGACTCACGAACGCGTGCTCGCACCTCATGTCCCAAATAAAAGTCTAATTCTTCATCATTAATATGGTTAACAGCGCCGATACCTTAGAGAAGTCCTTGATAAAAAGTTTATAGTATCCTGCTAAGGCAAGGAAACTTCTTACATCTATAGCATCCTGGGTCGATCCCAATCTTGTATTGTTTCCACCTTCATAGGATCTACAACAATACCCTACTCAGGAACAACGTGACCCAAAAATGGCACTTCTCTCCTCCAGAAGTGACACTTTGAAAACTTTGCCTTCAATCGGTGCTTCCTCAACACGTCGAGCACAACCCTGAAATTCTCCTTGTGTTCTTCCTCCATCCTCGAATAAACAAGGATATCGCTACAAATACAAGTACAAACTTATTTGGCTGATCCATGAAAACACAGTTCATAAGATCAACAAAGTATGCCGGTGCGTTTGTTAGCCCCAACGGCATAACCAACCACTCACAGAATCCAAACGGTGTATGTAACAATGTGATCGACACACTCTCCTTCGCTACTCTGAGTTGATGAAACCTAATCGCAAGGTCCAACTGAGAGAATACCCTAGGAACATAGAGCCGATCAAACAAGTCATCGATACATGGGAGTGGACACTTGTTCTTCTTCGTAACCTTATTCAGCTCACGGTAATCCATACATAACCTTAGAGAGCCATCTGCCTTAGTAGAAAATACTACAGGTGCGCCCCACTCAGGTTTGCTCATACGAATGAACCTTCGCCTCAATAGGTCATTCACTTGCTCCTCCAACTCCTTAGGCACTTTGGGTTTCATAAGCTTTAAAGGTGTAACTATCTGGCATCCTTTACTAAGTCTATGTGAAACTCAATCTCTCGGTGTGGCGGCAATCCCGTAATTAACACACCGTAAAAATCAATAAGAAATTAATTAATTAATGATAAAAAGTAAAAATTTGATGGTTCTGGTGACTTCTTACCACTGTAAATAAGACTAGCCCCTTACTTTTATTTATAAATTATTTAGGAACGCAGCGAAGCTCTATCTGTTACTTTTTTCCACATGATTTAGAAATTCCTTAAGGACTTTAGATAAGGGATTTTAGATATTAATATTCAAATTCTAATTCTATTTTTCTCTAATCCCTGAAATTATGAATGTAATTAATGTACAATCCAATTATTGTATATTTCAAAAGAAAGAGATCTAGGAAGAGATTAAATAGTATGCGTGTTCAAATCCAAAGAAGGAAGACGGGAATTATCTATGAGTGGAAATCTTAGTTTTTCTCATTTTAGTAATTGTATAGTATAGTTTGGATTTGATATATGCTTGGGTAAATTTTGGTTTACGAAAACTTTAAATATATACCCTAAAATTCCCCTAAAGCAAAATGCCAATTCTTATGTTTTGGAATCTCAATTATTCTATGTTAAAAAATCAGAATTTGTGTAGTTATTGCAATTTTAATATTGTACATTCTATTCCACTCCTCATTTTCCCTTTGAATATAATTGAGGGTTCTAAAAGTTAGGAAATGGTGTGTAAAATACATATTCTCATATTCATAGTTTGCACTGCCTAATTCCATAATTTTAATATGAATCCCTTTTTCCATTTAAAGTATAAAAGGATTGAATTGTAAATTCTATTGATGTTGATTTTACTATTTTAATATAAAATAAGTTTGGTAATTGATTTTATTTTCTTATATACACCTATTGTTGGGCTAAGGGAAATGATTAGTATATGGAGTAATCTTCGCATGCCCTGGGGATATTTTAGTTACATATTTATAAATATATATTAGCATATGAATAACGTATAATTAATAATGTATTAATTGCATAATAAATAGATTAGTAATTAGTGTTAAAACCCTATAAGATGGAAGTTAATGATGATGATAATTAGTTGCAAAATAAATTATCTTTCTTTATAGTCTTAGCATAATAGGGTGAGGTGTATGATAATATGATTTGTGGAATGTAAATTATGACTAAGTTATAGGTATGCAAGGTCAGTCAAAAGCACATGGTAGTCCGCCCAGCTAATCTGGCTAGGAACAGTGTGACTTTAGGGCCGATGTGAGACTTCTCCTATAATAAGTACCCATGGAGGATGTCAGATTAGTCCCAATTCTATAGGGTAAGTCTGTCCGGTTAAGCTAGCCCAATGAATGGTCGGACTAACATGAGACGTCACACCTAGGTTACAAGTCATAATATGTAGGACCTACTTCGGGTTTCAAGGGTAGTTAGTGGATATTCTAGGGTCTGCCTCCTCCCTAATAACGAAGTATTAAATGGTCAAGGATAGCATTTAGGCATGGCGGATGGAAATCTCGAGAAGGGTCCACTTTGGGTTTGAGGGATTAAGTGGCTAATATAGGGTCTGCTTCTTTCAGAAAGAAGTACTAAGTGGCCTAATGAGATTCCGTGCATGTCAGCTAGATAGTACCAGAGAGAGATCCGCCTTGGGTTAGGTACTAAATGATGGGGACCTGCCAAAGGTATACGTACTAAATGGTCAGAGTATGCCTAATTTGTAACATCCCGCTCTCGGAGGATCAAAACTAACTGCTACGGATGTTGCAGTCATCCATAGATGTTATTTTTGAGTGACCAAAATCGGAATCTTGAAACTATTGGCAACACAGAAACACAAGAATATGAAAAAAAAATCAACAAAACAGAATTTCTCATTTCTTATGAATTTCAATTTAAGATTTAATTAAATAATCCCAGACGTTAACCATGTTCAGATCACATATTCATGTACAAAATACGATAAGAGCGACATATTAAGATGTTCCCTTATGATGATCAGAGAACTAATAATATGAACTTTAAAGTTCTTAGTACATCATAGCAGAATACACAAAATAGCTACTATATAGCTAATACTACCTCATGCGCATCTCCAGAAGCTTATTCGTCCAAAACCCTGAAAGTCTCCCACTCTCAGACTACTCAAATAAATTTTGAGTACTCGAGAGTTTGTGGAGAAACACAAACTTCACGTCAGACAATAAGTCTAGTATGAATAATCCCCTATCATCTAGTGAGACCACGCCGCTTGGCGGAATGGGTTTTCCCTCACTAGTATCCAAAATAAAACATGCAAATCATTTACTATGCCCTTGCACCCAAAATGATTAGTCTTAACATAATATGAAATAAAGCCATAAATCATATGTATTGGAAATCTCATCCACCCATTTATTAGATATCCCATCTAAAATCAATTTATTAGAGTTCCCCTCTAAAATCTTTAAAATGACTATCCGTCATAATTTATTAGGATTGTCCGTCCCAAATCCCTTTAAAATAAATGCAGATTATTCATCGTACATTGTTTTATAAAAGATGGTGTGGGCTATCCACCGCACACTCCATAGTTTTCCTAGGATGACGATGAACCCTTGGGTACCAAATCTCGAGGCTAACCACCTCCGGCAAAACATTCTTTACTTTAGAAATTCGATGTGGGTTATTCACCGCACATTCCATGGTTTTCCTAGGTTAACCAAGAACCCATCACTTGGCCAATAAAAATATCATGATCCCCATGATTATTTATAAAAATTCATGATCCCTATGGTTAATTATTTTCCCCAGGTATATCACCTGTTTAACCTATTCCCACTGGTAGCCCCAATTAGGTTAAATTAAATAAAAACACATTGATAGCCCCAATATATATTTTCAAAAGCATATTTCTGTTTGTAACTCCAAACTATGTATCGAAAACATTAAACCCACCTCGGTGTCCCCAAGGTTTTATAACATTCATTTTATATAAGGATCCCCCTTACATATTCAAACAAAGATAAGTATTTTATGCTATAACCCTTCGAAGTAACCCCTTTGACTTAGCAAAGTTTTACTTAAGAAAAATGGCTAAAACGGCTCTTTTAAAACCCTTCGAACGAAGTCCCAATCGAAAGCAAATAAACATCCAAAGTTAGCCCCTTCGGAAATCTTTATTTCGAAAGCATCACAAAATCATACCTTTCGACCTTGTCAAAATTCTGGGGTATCCCCCCTTATAAAACCATTTAGCCTTTCGAAAGTATTCAAACTCAAAACCTTTCGCAATCATTGAAGATAACCCTTTCAAAATCTTTTGAATCAAAATTTTCGAAATCAAACCTTTCAAAATCAAACATTTCGAAATCAAAACCTTTCGCAGTCATTGAAGATAACCCCTTCAAAACCTTTAGAAATCAAACCTTTTGCAATCATTGAAGATAACCCCTCAAAACCTTTCAAAATCAAACCTTTCGCAATCATTGAAGATAACCCCTTCAAAACCTTTCGAAATCAAACCTTTCGCAATCATTGAAGATAACCCCTTCAAAACCTTTAGAAATCAAACCTTTTGAAATCAAACCCTTCGAAATCAAAACCTTTCAAAATCAAACCGTTCGAATCAAATCTTTCGAAATCAAAACCATTCGAAATCAAAACCTTTTGCAATCATTGAAGATAACTCTTCAAAACCTTTCGAAATCAAACCTTTTGAAATCAAACCCTTCGAAATCAAACCTTTCCGCAATCAAACCTTTCGAAATCAAACCTTTCAAAATCAAAACCTTTCAAAATCAAAACCTTTCAAAATCATTTAAGATTACACCTTCAAAACCTTTCGCAATCATTGAAGATAACCCCTTCAAAACCTTTCGAAATCAAACCTTTTGAAATTAAACCTTTCAAAATCAAAACCTTTCGAAATCAAAAACTTTCGCAATCAACTATGTTTCTATTCGACAGCAAAGGAAGCAGCCTCCCCATCCCTTCTCCCTCTTCCCTTCGACACCGTGCCTACCTTTCGACTTAGGCGAAGGGTAATTGTTTAGCTTTCGTCTTAGACAAAAGGTACATTTTGACTTCGTCAAAAGAGTAAAAGCGGGCTTGTTGGAGTCGAAGGCAGAACTGGGCCTACTGAAGTGATGTTTTATCTTACTTGTCTAATTTTGATTGGCTGAGGAGCCTTTTCATATACTTCCAAATAGTAAAAAATAGAAAATAGTCAACCTTTTTCTCAAAACACTATACTTCTTCCCCAAATCAAATTTTGAAAGCAATTTCCCTCCGGCTTTGACCAAGGCGGAAGCAATATTGCAGTTTAGCCCTTAGGCTTAATTAATTTAATTACCTTAGATAACCACTAAGGAAAAATCACCAAAAATCTTATAAATCATATACTTCAACATATTGAAATTTCAAAGCATATGAAGATCAAAACAACTCGGAATTTAACCAAAACTGAATAAAACGTGTTAAATAACCCATTAACATTTTAAAACACCTAAGTCTTATCCAAACAAAGGTTTAAATGGTTATTCCTAACCGAAATCACAAACATGAATCAAGTATAACCCATAACTGATCCAAACATAGAAAAATGAGATGATAAACATGATCATTCACCTGGATTAGTTAAATGGAGTGTTATCCCGCCTTTTTTGCAAGGCCGTGATACCAAAAGATCGCTCGAGAAACCAAAGATAGTTCGTCTCAGAGACTGGTCAACTTAGCATCTCAATAGAGCAAAATCCCTGTCAGGTCGTTCAGCGACCTACGACCTAAAAGCTTCAACGACCTAGTGCTCAACGACCTAAAGATTCCAGCGACCTAACAATTCAAAGCCTCCAGCGAGTTAACGAGATAAGGAACAAGCGACCTAGCGACTTAAGCTTGTAACGAGTAAAGAAAGCAACGACTTAGTAGTCTCTGCGACCTAAAACTACCCGCGACCTAAAACTCTCCACGACCTAAAACTACCCGCGACCTAAGACTCTCCGCGACCTAAAACTATCCGCGACCTAGTAGCCTAACGACCTAGTGACCAATTGCCTCTTCTTTCTCTAGATCGCTCGCGACCTACGCCATACACTATCTCTTCCCTTAGGTCGCTAACGACCTACTAACCCATATGCCGCTGCTCACCTTAGTTTGCCATCCTTTGTGCCGCAACCCTTTAGGTCGCACACGACCTACGACCTACCCTTAGGTCGCTTCGCTTCGTACCTCGACACAATTAAACCGCATCTCCTTAGGTCGCTAACGACTTACCAATCCCTGTACCTTTGCTCTTTAGGTCGCCACTCCCTCTCCTGCCAACCCTTAGGTCGCTAACGACCTACGACCTACCCCTTAGGTCGCCCATGACCTATAACCTGGCCGACCTAAGTCCAGCCACTCCTATAAATACTTGGCCTACTCCGCATTCAAAGGGGACTTTTTCTGGACTTGGAAGCGTCGAAGCTCTGCTACTTTCTCCACCTCCACAACACCCCATCTGCCAACAACACTTCGAAGAATCAAGAGTGAAGATCGACCACATATCAAAAGAGCAATTCATTGTCGAAGTTCTAGCTTTTTGTCTTGATTGTGCTGTAGCCGAAGATTGATTGTAAACATTGTAAAAGTTGTAATCGAATCAGCAATAAAGAAGAGATAAAGTGGACGTAGGCTTGAATTTGAGCCGAACCACTATAAAAATCGTTGTCTTTTTTACTGTTTTTGCTATTTTCTGCTTACCTTTATTTCCCGTGCAAACGGGTGGTGCTTTCACTTTGTTTCAACTCACACCGGGTGTTAGCGTTTACCAATTTTAGCGTTAGCATTTTGGTGCTTTCACTGAGAATTGAACTCAGGAATTTTGTCAACTAGGGGTGAGATCGGAGAATTTGTCGGTTTGGATCTAGAAAATTATGGCGAGGCGATCAAGTAGAAGGCAAAGACCAGAGAGCAGTCATCATGAAGGAAGTCAAGAGGCTTCCTCAAGAGCAAACCAAACGTCAGCTTTTGTTACCAGGGACGAGATGGAGGCAATGATGAAAAGGCAAGAGGAGTTGATCCAGAGTTTGTTTCATCAGATTGGACAACTTGGAACACAGAATCAAAGAGGAACGGGAACCCAGCCAGAAGAACAGATTCCACCATCCCCTTGTGAACTCGGGGGGCAAGACGAAAGCAATGGACGAGGACTACAACTAAGAGACAATGACAGATTGGTGGAAATGGTCAAGAAATCTATAAGAGGCGGTTTGGTAAACAAAGACTTGGAGGATGTGAATAGGAGTCCTTTTACCACGACAATCAGGCGAGCTAAGAACCCACTAGACTTTAAGCTACCATCGTTGGATATGTATAATGGAAGGACAGACCCTACGGTTCATCTAACAAAATATATGAGGCATATGGAAGTACTGGGGGCATCAGAGGAAGTTATGGCCCGGTGCTTTCCATTGTATTTGACAGATATTGCGGCGTTATGGTTCAGACAACTGGAAAGTGGATCTATCGAGACATGGAATGATTTGACTGAAAGGTTTATGAGGCAATTCAGGGTCCACATCTCTAGGCCCAAGAATGTTATGAGTTTGACAACATTAAAGCAAATAACTGGATAATCTTTGAGAAGTTTTTTGACGCGATTCAATGCAGCAGCGGCATCGGTGGATCGACCAGATCCATCCAAGGTTCTAATGGCAGCCGTGTCGGGCATAACTGAAGGCACAGAGTCCAAAAATTCATTGACCAGAGATCCTCCTATGGATTTAGGAGAATTTTTCCATGAGGCCGAAGGGTTCTTACGATTAGAAGATGCAAAAGATGAAAGAGAAGAAGGAGAAGGAATAGAAATTTATGCACTCAAAGGCGTAAAACCTCTTGAAAAGGATCTTGGAAAAGATAAAGAAAAACGAAAGGCTGAAGATGACAATGATAGCTCAAAGCGAGCACGAAAGGAGCCACGTTTCACCACTTATGCGGAATTAAACGAAAGTTTGGAACGAATTTACCAAGATACTAAAGGACAGATTTCTTATCGCAAGCCAATAAGGAGGGATCCGGCCAGCAGTGAAAGAAAATCAGACAAGTACTGCTTATTCCATGAGATGAATGGTCATAGTACAAATGATTGTAGACACTTGAAGGATGAAATTGAGGGGCATGTCCGCAATGGCCTACTATCGGAGTATGTAAAAAGGAGAGTGACGGTTGTAGAACGGGAACCGCCACCACCTGCACCAGCTAGCGATGTATCGGGATCAAGACGTCAACTTGTCATTGAATAACTGAGATAATGGCGAATAAGTAGCAAACCCCACACCAACACGATTAAGTCTTTTTACACATGTATAGGATCACGAACAATCCTCAGGCATGCTCTGAAACGACTCTTAATCGTAGCAGTGTAGGTGTTTGCACTTGGACGTCCCTGTTTTGTTTTTGTTTTTTCTATTCTCATGTTTGGACTTGATTCTGTTTGTCATATCTACTAAAAACTCATTTTCAGTAAAAGAATGCTACTTTTGATTCCAAAATAGCTAAGCCGCTTACACATGTACGGGATCACGAACGGTCCCCAGGCATGCTCTGAGATGGTGTTGAACCGCCATAAACAATAAACCAGGAACTCACCCGAACGTGAATCTGGCATCGATAACGCTAGGTCCCTCCAACATTAAGCCCTCCCGGGCACACATTTCCTCACCTTAAATGCCCCCCTGGGCACACACCAGCTCACCTCACCTCGAATGGCTCGATCCCGAACGGTCGTCATTTGAGGTAAGAAAACTCGCCTCGAACGGCAAAAACTCGCCTCGAACGGAAAAAAACTCGCCTCGAACGGCAAAAACACGCCTCAAATGGCTCGATCCCGAACGGTCGTCATTTGAGGTCCACCCCCTGACCGCCAACGGTCGCACTTTACCTCGAATGGCTCGATCCTGAGCGATCGTCATTTGAAGTAAGGCGTTTGACCGTGAGCAATCACATTTCACCTCAGATGGCTTGATCCCGAACGATCGTCATTTGGGGTCCCCCCCCCCTGTCCAACGGTCGCACTTTACCTCGAATGGCTCGATCCCGAACGATCGTCATTTGAAGTAAGGCGCTTGACCGTGAGCGGTTGCATTTAACCTCGAATGAATTGATCCCAAACGATCGTTATTTGAGGGTCCGCCCCTGACCGGGCACGGTCGCACTTTCCCACAAATAGCTTGATCCTAAATGATCGCCATTTGAAGTAAGGCGCTTGACCATGAACGGTCGCATTACATCTCACATGATTCAATCCCAAACAATCACCACATGAAGATAAGCGCTTGACCATGCACGGTCGCACTTCACTTCAAATGACTCGATCCCAAACGGACGTCATTTGAAGTTAGGCACTTGACCGTGAACGGTCGCACTTCACCTCAAGCGGCTTGATCGCAAACGATCGTCACTTGAGATCCGCCACTTGACCGCACACGGTCGCACTTTACCGCAAATGGCTCGACCCCGAATGGTCGTCATTTGAAGTAAGGCGCTTGACCGCAAATGGTCGTCATTTGAGCTCCGCCACTTGACCGCGCACGGTCTCACTTTACCACAAATGACTCGATCCCTAACGGTCGTCATTTGAAGTAAAGCTCTTGACCATGAACGGCACCTGACCGCACACGGTCGCACTTCACCTCAAATGGCTCGATCACGAACGGTCGCCATTTGAAGTCAGGCGCTTGACCATGGACGGCCACACTCCATTCCAAATGGCTCGATCCCGAACGGCCGTCATTTGGGGCCACATAAAACTGTCAGTTCCTTTGCAGGTAATCAACAGGATATGAACATCCAGCTTAAGGCACTACAAAACACACCTTCCTACCGCAAGGCATGTTTTGGGGGGCAAGTGTTATCCCGCCTTTTCGCAAGGCCAATATACCAAAAGATCGCTCGAGAAACCAAAGATAGTTCGTCTCAGAGACTGGTCAACTTAGCATCTCAACAGAGCAAAATCCCTGTCAGGTCGTTCAATGACCTATGACCTAAAAGCTTCAACGACCTAGTGCTCAACGACCTAAAGATTCCAGCGACCTAACAATTCAAAGCCTCCAGCGAGTTAACGAGATAAGGAACAAGCGACCTAGCGACTTAAGCTTGTAACGAGTAAAGAAAGCAACGACTTAGTAGTCTCTGCGACCTAAAACTACCCGCGACCTAAAACTCTTCGCGACCTAAAACTACCCGCGACCTAAGACTCTCCGCGACCTAAAACTATCCACGACCTAGTAGCCTAACGACCTAGTGACCAATTGCCTCTTCTTTCTTTAGATCGCTCGCGACCTACGCCATACACTATCTCTTCCCTTAGGTCGCTAACGACCTACTAACCCATATGCCGCTGCTCACCTTAGTTTGCCATCCTTTGTGTCGCAACCCTTTAGGTCGCACACGGCCTACGACCTACCCTTAGGTCGCTCCGCTTCGTACCTCGACACAATTAAACCGCATCTCCTTAGGTCGCTAACGACCTACCAATCCCTGTACCTTTGCTCTTTAGGTCGCCACTCCCTCTCCTGCCACCCCTTAGGTCGTAACGACCTACGACCTACCCCTTAAGTCGCCCACGACCTATAACCTGGCCGACCTAAGTCCAGCCACTCCTATAAATACTTGGCCTACTCCGCATTCAAAGGGGACTTTTTCTAGACTTGGAAGCGTCGAAGCTCTGCTACTTTCTCCACCTCCACAACACCCCATTTGCCAACAACACTTCAAAGAATCAAGAGTGAAGATCGACCACATATCAAAAGAGCAATTCATCGTCGGAGTTCTAGCTTTTTGTCTTGATTGTGCTGTAGCCGAATATTGATTGTAAACATGGTAAAAGTTGTAATCGAATCAGCAATAAAGAAGAGATAAAGTGGACGTGGGCTTGAATTTGAGCCGAACCACTATAAAAATTGTTGCCTTTTTACTGTTTTTGCTATTTTCTGCTTACCTTTATTCCCATGCAAACGGGTGGTGCTTTCACTTTGTTTCAACTCACACCGGGTGTTAGCGTTTACCAATTTTAGCGTTAACATGGAGAATGAGATAATTTCCTAGATTTAATTCCTTAGCTTTTTCTTCAATTTATTGCTCTTCCTGGAGCTTTTAATGGCCGGCCGAAATATGCGTGAGGAGTTATGAATGAGAAAGTGAAATTTTATTAAGTGGAGGAAGAGATATATACTAAGAAATTTAGCCCCATTTCCAAGTTTACCCCTTAGGAAATTTCTCCTTCTTGATTTAGTTAAGTCTTATTTTAGTTCATTCATTAAGACACGGCCATTGGATTTATTAATTTCATCTCCCTAATTATTCACATTATTCTATTTAATTTATCCAAGAAAATATCTCGAATAATGTTAATTAAAATTCAGGGGCATTATAGACCCCCCCCCCAAAGAATTTCGTCCTTAAAATTTCAGTAAGGATACAACAACAAGCATATAGCCCATGCAAGCAAAGCCAGTATAACCTACCAGCCAAATTCTATATAAAACCTATATAGAACATACCATCTAAAAAACCCAGGAAAAGTAGCCCTAATCTTGTCTTCTGTCTCCCAAGTACAGTCCTTCATGTTGTCGCTCCACTGAACTTTCACCAACTTGACTGTCTTGTTCCTTAGCCTCTTCTCATCTTTTGTCACAACACGAACTGGTTGCCTCAAAAAAGTCATATCTAGATCCACCACTAAGTCCTCCAGTGCCGTCGGAGCGATAGTAGTTTCTGGATCATGAACATACTTCCTTAGATGAGAAACATGAAACACATTGGGGACCCCGGCCAAACTGCTCGGGAAATCTACTCGGTATGCGAGTCTCCCAATCCTCTCTGATATAGAAAATGGTCCAACATATCTCGGTGCTAGCTTCCTGGTCTTCCCGAACTGACCACACCTTTCATCGGCAATACCTTGATGAAAACTCTATCTCCAACTGAGAACTCTAGGTCCTTACGCCTTTTGTCTACGTAACTCCTCTACCTAGACTGAGCTTCCTTCGTTCTTTCCTGTATTAACTCGATCTTTTCCGTCGCCCCTCTCACCAAATCTGGACCAAGGACCAACCTATCTCTGATCTCTAACTAACATGCTGGTGATTTGCATGGCCTTCCATACAAAGCTTCAAAAGGAGTCATTCCTATAGTAGTCTGATAACTATTATTATAGGAAAACTCCACTAAGAGCAAGTGATCTTCCCAAGAACCACTAAAATCCAACACACAAGCCCTCAATAGATCTTCCAGTACCTTATTGACTCTTTATGTCTGCCCATCTGTCTGAGGATGATATGCGGTACTCATCTTGAGCTTAGTGCCTAACACACTCTACAGGCTCTTCCAGAACTCGCTAGTAAACAAAGCATCTCTATCACTCACGATACTATTAGGTACTCCACACAGTCTAACGACGTTCTTCATGAACAACTTATCCAAAACATGTGTCGTCCTGGTTGACCTTACCGGAATGAAATGAACACTTTTGGTCAATCTGTCCACTATGATCCATATACTTTCATTACCCCAGTTTGACCTTGGCAGCCCGTCAATAAAATCCATGGATATTGAGTCCCGCTTCCAAACTGGAACAACCAAAGGTTGAAGCAAGCCACTTGGCTTCTGATGTTCAGTTTTTACTTGTTGATGGTTCAAACACTGTTTTACCCATAAGCCAACATCCCTCTTCATTCCTTCCCAGAAGAAACTCCTCTTCATATCCTGATACATCTTGGTTCCCCTAGGATGAATCGTAAACTTCAATCGATGACATTCCCTATGAACTTCCTTCTTAAGGTCTCCAACATCCAGAACACATAACCGTTCCTTCTTTCTCAACCAACCCATGTGGTCAAGAATAAAATCCTTTAAATCATCAATCTCGGTTCCAGCTTCTAACCTTTTAATCCTCTCGGCTAACACTGGATCCTCTTTCTGCCTAGAAGCAATCCGTTCGATCAGAACTGATTGAACTTCCAAATAAGATATCATGACGATATTCCGACTAGATCTAGCAGTCGACATCAACTGCACACTGCAAGCAGCCAGTGCTTCCAAGTCTTTCCATTCCGCCAACATAGCTAACACCACATTCATATGTTTCCTGCTAAGCGCATCCACCACCTTATTTCCTTTTCCCGGTGTATACTCGATGCTAAAATCATAAGCTGCAACAAACTCCAGTCATCTCTGTTATCTCATGTTCAACTCCATCTGGGAGAATAAATATCGTAGATGTTTGTACCAAAATTGGGCACAACACTCTTCGGAAGTTTTTGAAGAGATAAAATGAAAAAATTAAATGAAAAAGAGGATTATCTAACAAAAACTCCAAAAACAGATAATGAAAGTAATAAGAACGCACAGAAACACAAGAATTTAGAGTGGTTCGGCTTGTTGCCTACGTCCACTATGAAGTTGATTGCTTTATTGATGTTTCTTTGATGATTACAAGTGAATTCAACGAATTACAGCAGATAATGATGATTTACAGCAGTGAATTTCGTTTTTGGCAGCAGCTATGGAGTTTAGATCCGGATCCGGCAGATCTGGGCGTTGGAGAATTCAAAGAGGGAGAAGATTCCTTTCTGTTGGCTTTGGGGGTCTATTTATAAGTGTAGGAGACTGATATTTCGCTCAGATCTCGGAAGGCTCCCTCTGGCATGTGACTAGGCCCGCGCGCCCAAGCCCGTGAAGTTTTGGTCCGATCCGTGATCGATACGAACGGATTTCGTATCGATCAAGATTTCATCCAATGGAGTCGAATTTTGGCATGGACATTCTTTAGCATGTACGTAAGCTTCTGTGAAAATTTCATAGCATTTGGACTTGTAGATTAGGAGATATGATCGATACGAATTAGGATCTTCGGTTGGCTGTTTTCGTTCGACTCCCTCATTTCGACTCGATCTATTCGACTCGATGACGTGGCACTTGCATCTCTGGATCACTCCACCTTTGATGCTGAGTTGGCTGAGTCATCCTTGGACCTTGCCTTGTTCATACCGAAGTCCATTACCTAGCTCGAATCGTTCAACAGCTTGTTCCTTCGCATCGACCTGTAGCATGTCTTGTTCGAATCGATGGAAGTGGTTTGTTCGTATCGATGATAGTGACTCTGTTTGCATCGATGAAAGGTGCACAGTTTGCATCGATGGTTATGCTCTGTTATATGGATACAAAGTGGGCATTGGATGATCGAGTCGAACTGTGGCTCTCTGATGGATACGAAGCGGATCGAGTCGAATAGAGGCTCTTTGATGGATGCGAAGTGGATCGAGTCAAACAGTGGCTTCACCGATGGAGTCAAAGTGGTCTTTGGCTGATCGAGTCGAAGTGAGCTTCCCTGATGGATACGAACCCGATCGAGTCGAACAGAGGCTTGGTGATGGATGCGGAGCTGATCGAGTCGAAGTGAGCTTCCCTGATGGATTCGAACTGAGCGATTCGAACAGTGGTTGGTTTTCACCCAATTTTGCGTCGATCGTAACTTGAACATACGAACTCGGATTGACTTGAAATTTGGAACGTTGACTCTCATAGCCTCGTTTGTTGTGTCAAATCAATTTTAGCTTGATCCGGACTCGGAAAAAATTCGTCGATTTCCATAG
This sequence comes from Allium fistulosum, assembly GCA_030737815.1. NCBI lineage: Eukaryota > Viridiplantae > Streptophyta > Magnoliopsida > Asparagales > Amaryllidaceae > Allium > Allium fistulosum. Next base: position 1,263,577,159 of record CM060901.1, on the reverse strand, counting down.
TGAGCCTGTGTATAACCGATCTCTAAGACGAACCGTCATTGGTTACTAGTCAATTCCTTGGTGTCACGGCCTTACCAAAAGGCGGGATAACATTTGCCCCCCAAAGTACGTCTTGTGGAAACATGATGTGCTTTGAAATGCTGCAATCTTCATTCTGAATAGTTATCGTCTTTTTGGTGAAAGTTGTAATCTTCGACTGATTTTCTCGATAATGTAAACTGTTGACTGTCAACTGTTGTACCCTGTATTGTTGCAACTGATTACTGTATGCTAGTGATTAGCCGTTTGTTGTTGTAATCGTTATCAAGTGAGTTTTCAGTTCCTGTAAATCCCATATCGAATTCTGTATCGATCCTCTCCTGAACCGATGTGGGATTTGAATTGTAACAACGCTCGATGGTTGTTTTTGACTGTTCCTTCATATCGATCCTCTCCTGGATCGGTGTAGAAGGTTGAAACATTGCTTTTGCATCGGTATTCATTGTATTGATGGATACGAAATGAGTATTTCGAATCGATGGATGTGGGGTTTGATGGATACGAGCGGTCATTCGTATCGATAGAGTTTAATGTCTTCAGAACAGCCCCTGTTGTGTATTTCGAATCGATGGATCTGGTGTCATTGGATACGAATGGACAATTCATATCGATGGGCATTGGCTTCTGGGAGCTGCGATCTGATGGATTCGAATTGATCGTTCGTATCGATGCTCTAGGGATGGAGTCGAAGATGATCGATATGAAAAAGGGCTTCGCATCGAGGGATTTGGTGAAGACTTCGTATCGATGTAGACTTGATTTCATGGATTCGAACAGCTTGTTCGAATCGATCCCATGATGACGCCTTATAACCGGTTGAATCCATTGGGAGGCGAATCGTTTTTTCTTTCAACTTCAAGTCTATATAAATACCATGGACTTAGCCACTTTTCACTTTTTACTTTTTATTTTTCTGCCTCGCTTTCGTATCGCTCCAGAGCCTCTTAAAAGAAAAAGAAAAAACCCTTGTCTTCGAATCGATTCAGAAAACTTTAACCATTTATCAAAGTCAGGTAATCGATTGAACAAAGTCACTCCTAAAATAAAGAGATTCAAATTCTCATTCCCTTCCATTCGAATTCATGTCCAGACGTGGTTTGGGGAAGTAGATATTGCGCGAGGTCGAGGAAGGAGAAAATGGAGTTCGAATCGAGCTGGGGAAGATGGAGTATGGAGGAAGATGGCTTGGTCCTCGTTTTCATGTCGATCCGGAGGGCTTCGAGATGATGAGATGGAGGCCTTCGTATAGATCGATGGCGATGTTGTTGCATCGAGTGGAGATGATCGACGCGATTGTCTCAAGCATGTTGATCGATACGAAGGGGTTGCGTAGGGTCCTCGATCGATTCGAAATCATTGAGTCGAAAAGGATCGATACGACGGCGTCCCAATCGATGGATGCGAACACCCCTCCTGGATCGATTCGAAGTCCCCAGCCTTCTGATCGAGTCGAAGTTGCACGCAGATGAATACGAATTATCGATGTGAACATGGCTTTATCGATCGATACGAATTGAACGTTAAAGAACCCGTAATTCCCTGTACACTTGAGAAACTGACTCCGACGAGCTTCGAACTTGCATAATTGGACTTGACCTTAGAATGGCACATATGACTGTCTTGCGAAACTCGTCGATGGAACTATAATTTAACAAAATGATAACAAACTTTAACTTGGATCGATGGCACGGTTATGACGGTCAGCGATGACGGTCCTTCCGATTGAATTTCGAAGTCTCGTCGTTTTCATGTTTTCTCCAATTCAGTAGAACTTCTCAAGTGATATACAATACCGCTCTGCACAACACACTCACACACTTTACACTGGGGGATGCACGAGCGTTATTGTCTGTTTAACAATGATTTTTCATAAGCTAGTTAGTCATGGAACATTCAAGTTCTCAGCAGCAGGAACTCCCAAGTTCAATTCCTTCAACCATCGAGGTACCAGTCATTGAAGCCGAAGTTATAGACCCAGCTCCAGACGAGCGTCCAGGTGCCCGGTTCATTTGTCGTCCACAAGATTTTGTGCCGTCCGGTATCTCCGAAGATAAGCTGGGACGGATTTGTTTAAGGCACAGCTTGTTGCTCGACGACGTGTTACTTCCTGGGCCAAATGATAGGCCACATGATCCCCTGGAGGGGTTTACCGCTTTCAACCGTCACGCTTGCACAGTATGGACACTTCCTCCTTTCAACCAATATATAAGGGAGATGTTATCATTCCTTGGAATAGCTCCATCCCAGCTACACCCCAACGGATATGCCCTGTTGAATAGCACCTTCATTCTGTTTATGGAGATTCTCTTTCGACCGCCAAAGCCGATCGAGATTAGATATCTATTTAACGTTAAGAGTCGTGGAGACAGCCCCTCTTTCACCTTCTTGGAAGCGGTTAGGAACTGTCAGATAGTAAATGGATCCTGGGGAAGGCTGAGCTACTTTAAGACTGAATGGTTCTACGTCCGGTGCCCCCCTGGATTTTCTAGGAGATGGTTGGATAGACGTAAGTGTTGCAATATTTATCTTGAATTATCGAGATAATAATAACTGACTTCAAAACTGACATACTTCTCTTCTTTTACAGCTGCAATCTCTCGACCCAACGGTGCATACTTCAGAGAGCTGGTTCGGATTCTCCAAACGGTTTCGGGCGAAGAGAGGCACATCGACTTGGTTCTAACCGACAGAAACTTGAGAACTGTCGGGCTCATTGAACGTAAACAAAGCATACGGCTGGAAGGGATGCTTAGAGCGGTCTCGAAAAAGCGGTCGAAACGCAAGGCGCCCGGAGTCGTAATAGCTGAAGAAGTTGACCCGGAGAGAATGCCTACTGATAATGAGCTCCAAGCTGGGCCTTCTTCCGATGTTCAGGACTCAGGTGGAAGGAGAAAAGGCAAGGCCGTTGCTCACAAGCATTCTAAATCAATGAGACTGAAATCTGTGGTTATGTCTTTGCCGGTTCAGGGAATTAGGATTTCGGAGGCTCCTCCCCCGCAAGTAGAGAATCCTTTTGAAGGGCTTGCTGATATTCTGATTCTGGATTATGTGTCGTTTCAACACGACACCGGGATGGAGGAGCTTGTTGATGCTCTTGAACTGAGCGGGTCGCTTACTATGAGTGCGGCCGACATTTCCGGTTGGTCGGGGGGATGCACATGCATACACTTCACTGCACTACATAATTCATAATCGTGAATCATCCAGTTCAAGAGATCGCTAACTTTTCTTCCATTTCTCACTTTCAGGTACTATTTCCGAGAGAAGTTCAATGCTCAAGAATCTTCATTCGGCCCAAAAGTCTTCTACCTATTATTACTTCCGCAGGAGGGACTCGGATAGATACTGCGATCGCGGGTACTCTAGTCAAGAGAGGTACAAACGGGACAGGGACATAGAATATAGACATCGGTCTAGGTCTCGCTCTCCTCCTCTTAGACTTCCATCTCCACCCCCTGTTCTTGTTCCACACCCATCAGAACCTCCTCGTCATAGGCCGTCTTCTCATACTTCTAGATCCGAGACTCATCTTCAGAGAGTTGAAACCATGGCCTCCATAATTGCAGAGCAGGTCCCAGTTGAGCCCATAGGAGAAGGGGCCCTCAAGTTGGCTCAGATGAGGAAGGATTTTCCGAACATATGCTTCGATGGCTACGTCTTCCCACCTCACTTAAAGAGAATCCCATCTGGAGTGGAAAACACGATGCATGATTACGTTCATGACATCTACACCCAGTACAGAGAGTGGGTAAAGGCTGTAGAGAAAGCTTCTAAGGTGGCCTTTGAGCGAGCCAAAGCGATTGAGAAAATAGAGATCGAACTTGCTCAAAGGGACCGGATCATTCAAGTGCTCACTGCTGAGGCCGAGTCTTCTCGGAACTCTGAAATTGCGGCTACCAAAAAAACTGACGAAGCGAATGTGGCCATGGAGAGGTTGAGGCAGACACATGTTGCCTTGGTGGAGGAGATGGGCCACTGGAACACTACAGTCACCGCTAAGCGGGATGAGGCGGTCAAGGAACTCAATGAGCTCAAGGCCAAATTCACCGACATGGCCAAAGAAAAAGATGATGCGAACAACGCAGCCCAGGAGGCGTGCGAATAAGCTGTTCTGCTTAGGGGTGAACGGGATGCGGCTGTGGCTAAAGCCCACAAGGTGGAGACTGAGGTTGAGGAGAAAGTGAAGTCGGCCGAGTCCAGGCTGGAGGCTGACATCGAAGACCTTCTTGTTGTTTACAACGCTAACATGCTGAGGCACAGGGGTCTAGCCTGGCTCAATGATTATCCAGCGCATCTTTACAACGCCTGGGGCCGATTAGTTGAAGAAGAGAAGGAGGCGCATCTGGGTGAGTCTGTGGATGAATTTGAACTCGAGAATCACATTCTGAATGAAGATGAAAGGAAGATTCTTCACGAGTCAATGATTCTGCATGAGAAGGAAAGACTCGACGCCCAGCACTTCGAAATAGGAGAGGGTTCAGGGGTTGACCACCATAAAGCGAGTCTTGAAGTTCCAGTGTCAACCCAACCCGAATCCTCATCTGCGGTCGATCCCCAAGCCGTTCCTGCTTACAATCCGGATCAGCCGCAGATGTCTCCGGTTATAGAGCAAGTTATTGAAGTCGCCCAGCCGCTCATAAGCCAAACTGAGGAAGGTATTCTGAACATTCCACAGATCTACCTTAGGTCGGAATCTTTATTTGAATTAAATTCTGACAGTTCTCTTATTCTTTGTCCAGTGATCGATGCTGCACATGTCGGGCCTCCTGTTACCCAAGAATCACATCAGACACAGGAGACTATCGTTACCGAAGCGATCACCATAACTACAACTGCCCCGCTTGACGATATGCAAGGAAGCACGCTTGTGTTTGATGAGCAGTTGATGGAAGAACTCTTTCGCCGTCATGGCGATCCTTTAGCTGACTTACCATTTGTCATGGGTGGAGGCGCTCCTGCTACAAGTTCTTCAATGCCGACTACTGATGCCCCCAGCGGGGCTCGAGCAGTTACTGAAGAGGAGATTTTGGCCGTAATCGACGCTGAGATGGCAGCAGCGGTCCATGGCGGCAGTTTTGGAGGTGGAACGGTGGCACTTAGTCCAGCTCCGCTTATAATGATATCGCCTGGCGGTACATTTTTCGACACTAGTGCGGCTATTCCATCTTCCACATCTGATCCTATCCCTCCAACTCCGCCGGCAGGCAGCATTCCTATCCACTCGAGTTCGAAGGAGGATGTTGATATCATGCCCCCGCCTGGAGACCGACCACCAAAAAGCAAAGGCTCGAAGAGGAAGGTCAGCGGTGGCTCCGATGCGTCTACTCCGAAGAGGAAGCCAAGGAAGAAGAAAGATTAGACATGCTTCCCTGGTTTATTTTGACTTGCATTTTGTTGGCTGTGTATAGATGCGGGTTCGGCCCCTGCTAGTAAGAATTTTTTGGAACAAACTTGTACACGAATTTCTTTCATGAATAGTAGAAATGAAACTTTTTCTTTTTGAGCTTCTTTGTGCCTTTGTTTAAGTGTTTCAATGTTTGAAATGTACTTGTAAAGTTTCAGCTTCCAAATCAGGTTTTTTTTTCTTCGCCAAGTTCGGAAACTGTGGACATGGTTTGCGACCGGGAGGCTAGTTGAATTTTGACGTTGCTCTACTACAGTCAATGGTTGACACTTAAGTCCTGCCCCCTAGTCTTAAGGGTGAGTAGTCGAATATCAGTCAGTGGTTGCTTCTTGCTTACATCATGTTGAGTCTAATGCCACTGAATGGATGTTTGAGTCAAGTTGGGACCGAGCGATTTTTTCCCGTTTGTCTGATTGTCGATGATCGTATCCGTACTCCGGGGATTCTCATTTGTTTACTGGCGGTTGGTCACGCCGGCTTAAGTTTTAATCATATGTCCACGATCTGGGGACTTGGAATCGACATTTATACTTCGACTCGCACTCTGGGAGTTCGAAGTTCATATTTATACTCCAATTCGCGCTCTGGGAATTTGGAGTTGATGTTTATACTCCGCTTCGCGCTCTGGGAACTCGGAGTTGATGTTTATACTCCGACTCGCGCTTTGGGAGTTCAGAGTTGATGTTTATACTCTGACCCGCGCTCTGGGAGTTCGGAGTTGATGTTTATACTCCAATTCGCGCTCTGGGAATTTGGAGTTGATGTTTATACTCCGCTTCACGCTCTGGGAAATCGGAGTTGATTTTTATACTCCGACTCGCACTCTGGGAGTTCGGATATTATGTTTATACTCCAATTCGCGCTCTGGGAATTTGGAGTTGATGTTTATACTCCGCTTCGTGCTCTGGGAACTCGGAGTTGATGTTTATAGTCCGACTCACGCTCTGGGAGTTCGAAGTTGATGTTTATACTCCGACTCGCGTTCTGGGAGTTCGGAGTTGATGTTTATACTCCAATTCGCACTCTGGGAATTTGGAGTTGATGTTTATACTCTGCTTCGCACTCTGGGAACTCGGAGTTGATGTTTATACTCTGACTCACGCTCTGGGAGTTCGGAGTTGATGTTTATACTCCGCTTCGCGCTCTAGGAATCCGGAGTTAAATAAAGGATTGTCGTGCATCAATCCTTTTTTGACTTTGATGTGATGGCTGGTCCCCGAGCTCGGGTTTCACTTAGCGAGTGACCGGTTGCATCGCAGTCACTCCCTATTTGAATAAATTCCACCGTATGGTGAAACTTAGCTCTCCGTGCATAGTGATGGTCATATAAAGCATTTCAAGCAAATCACAGCTCTGGCTCGAAGAGATTGCATTTTATTGCTGAAATGAGAAAATATGGCAAAGTCAGTTGCCTTATTACAAATTCTAATTTCGAAATGCAGAAACAAATTGCAAAATGGAAAGTCAACTAAATGGATAAACATAGCCTATTATGTGTAGTAGCGACGAAGACTCTCGCTGTTCCAGGCTCTTGGCAGAGTAAGACCGTCGACGGTCGATAACTTGAATGTGCCGTCTCCGAGTCTTCGTTCAATAACATACGGTCCTTCCCATGTCGGCTTCATATGCGAAGGAACCAGATAAATTCTTTTTAAAACGAGATCGCCTAGTTCAAAGGTTCGTGGGCGGACCTTGGTGTTGTACAATCGGGCGACTCGACTTCGATGCGCAGCTGCCCTCAAATCAGCCTCTTCACGCTTCTCATCTAGTAGATCGAGAGATTCAGCGAGTAATATAGCATTTGTCTTTGGATCATAGTATGTCACACGATGAGAAGGTACTTCTAGCTCGACTGGAATAACGGCTTCTGAACCATAAGAGAGAGAGAATGGAGTGTGACCGGTCGCAGTCTTGTGGGTTGTTCGGTAAGCCCATAAAGCCATATGAAGTTCATCGACCCACTTGCCACCGACCTTTTCCAGTCGTTTTTCAGAATAAACTTTATAACTTTATTAACCGCTTTGACCTATTCGTTCGCCTGAGGGTGTGCAACTGCAGAGAATTTCTTTTGGATGTGAAATCATTTGCAGAAATCTTTAAATTCAGCACTGTCGAATTGGGTTCCGTTGTCCGTAATAATGGTGTGTGGGAGACCGAATCGACAGATGATGTTGCGAATTACAAAGTTGATTACTTTCTTCGTCGTTATGGTAGCAAGAGCTTCGGCTTCAGCCCACTTTGTAAAGTAATCAACTGCGACGATGGCGTATTTCGTACCACCTTTTACCAGAGGTAGAGCACCAATGATATCGATGCCCCACATTGCAAACGGCCATGGGCTGACCATTCACGTTATCTCGGTAGGAGGAGCTCTAGGAATTCAGGCATATTTTTGGCACCAATCACATTTCTTTGCATAATCCGACGCATCGCGATTCACGGTCAGCCAGTAATATCTGTATCGAAGTATTTTCTTGGCAAGTGCTTGCCCCTCGGTGTGATTGCCACATTCTCCCTCGTGCACATCATGTAATACTCGATTAACTTCATCGTGAGCGATACACCGGAGTAAAGGAACAGAGTACCCTCTTCTATACATGACTCCATTCTGAATGATGAATCGTGAAGCTTTTCGAAGAACTTATCTCTTTTCACTCCTGCGCTCCGGCAGGGTTCCGTGCTCAATGTAATTTTTGAGTGGAGTCATCCATGAATCCTTTTCGAGGACGGTTTCACATACCCAGTCTATTTATGCCCGGTCGATGCTTGGGGAAGCTAACGTTTCTACGGGAATGAGTCCCATTTGTTGAGCTTCACCTATGCTGGCTAGCTTTGCCAATGAATCGGCTTTTTGGTTGCGGTCTCGAGGTATACAATAAATGGCATAATAATCAAACTGATCCAGTACTTCCTGGACTCGAGCTAAGTAAGTAGCCAGCCTTCGATCTCTCACTTGATATTCTCCCCGTACTTGGCACACAACTAACTACGAATCACAATAAATTTCCACAGTGATAATTTTTAAATCTTTAGCAAGTTTCAATCCAGCTAAGAGGGCTTCATATTCCGCTTCATTATTGGTCGCATGAAAATCGAACTTCAAAGCATACACATAGATCGGCTTTCGGGAGTTTCAAGTACAACACCAGCGCCCGAACACTGGTCGTTTGATGCACCATCAGTATACAGCTTCTAGACGTATTCGGGGGATTTACTAGTTTCGGGCAAGTCCTCTGGAACGGTAAATTCAGTTATGAAATCAGATAGGACTTGTCCTTGGATCGCTCGCCTTGGAGTGTAAGTAATATCAAACTGACTCGGTTCGATGTTCCACTTGAGTAACCTACCAGACGTCTCAGGCCGCGAAAGGACCCGTCGTAACGGCTGGTCGATGTAAACAATAATGGGATGTGCCTGGAAATATGGTCGGAGCTTCCTTGATGCAATAACAAGGTAATAAGCCAACTTCTCTAGCTTTGGATAATTCTTTTCAGCCCCAGTCAATCGCTTGCTGATGTAGTATACTGGCTTCTGCACCCTGTCTTCTTCTCTAACTAAGGCAGTGCTGATAGCTTTTTCTGATATCGCCAAGTATATATACAACTTCTCATGATCAATAGGCTTCGACGGGATAGGTGGTGTGGATAGATGCTGAACTAGTGCTTGGAAACTGCCCTCACACTTCGTGGTCCATTCAAAGTTGCATTTTCCTTTTCGGATCAGATCGAAGAAGGGAATGCATTTGTCGGTGGACTTTGAAATGAACCTGCTCAATGCTGCTACTTTCCCATTGAGACTTTGGACTTTCTTTATAGTCTTTGGAGTTTCAAGATTTCTGATTGCCCAAATCTTTTCAGGATTAGCTTCAATTCCCCGAGCGTTAACGATGAACCCAAGGAACTTTCCGGATGCAACTCCAAAGTGACATTTCAGTGGGTTAAGCTTCATTTTGTATTCTCGAAGTATGTTGAACATAGTTTCCAGGTCTTTAACATGGCCGGTGGAGAGTCGTGACTTCACAAGCATGTCTTCTACATATACTTCCATGGTTTTCCCGATTTGGTTGGCAAACATCCGATTGACCAATCGTTGATAAGTAGCCCCAACAATCTTGAGTCTGAATGGCATAACTTTGTAGCAATAAAGTCCCAGATTGGTTACGAAGCTGGTATGCTCTTGATCAGGTAAATGCATCAGTATCTGATTGTAGCCAGAATACGCGTCCATGAAGGATAAGAGCTCATGCCCAGCTGTCGAATCTACTAGCTGATCAATTCTAGGAAGCGGAAAACTGTCTTTGGGACAAGCTTTATTCAGATCAGAATAGTCGACACATGTTCTCCACTTTCCGTTCGGCTTTCGGAGGAGCATGGGATTTGACACCCATTCAGGATATAGTGCATCTCGAATGAACCCATTCGCCTTAAGCTTCTCTACTTCTTCTTTAAGGGTGGCCGATCTCTCTGGATCCATACCACGCCTTTTCTGTTTGACCGGGACATGCCGTGGGTCAATATTCAGAGTGTGGCAAGCGATGTCCGGCGAAATCCCACACATATCAAAATGTGTCCAGGAAAATATGTCAAGATTCGCCTGCAGAAATTCAACCAATTCCTCTTGAGTTTGCTGGCTTAGCTAAGACCCAATCTTTATCATTTTCGAATCATCGTCATCGTCAATCGGGACATCAATCGTCAGTTCGGCCGGGGATGCTTGACTTTCTTTAGATTCTTCTTCGTCTTCAGTTTCTCTTGGGTCAAGATCCCTTTGGAATTGGCTGGGGTGCCCGGGCCTAAGCCCGGGCGTTAATTGTCAATTATCAGTAAAGAGGACGCAGAGAGATTCCTCTACGCCCTTTCCTTTCTCCTTTCGTTGCGCCTCCCGTAGCTCCGCAACATAACAGGCTCTTCCAACAGCTTGATCTCCCTGAATGATTCCCACTCCATGATCAGTGGGAAATTTTAAAGTCAAACACCACGGGGCAATGGCTGCCCTGAATTCAGCGAGGGCTGGTCGGCCCAGGAAAGCATTATAAGGGGAGTCTATGTCCAAAACAATGAACTGTAACATCCGTACTCTCCGACGTTTTCTAACTCCCAACTCTACTGGTAGTTCCACCATTCCAGTGGGTATAGTAGCACTACCATTGAAACCATGGATTTGGGATTGACAAGGTTTCAAGTCCGTGGCTTCCATTCTCATTTGATCATAGGCTCGCTTAAACAAAATATTCACAGAGCTTCCAATGTCAACTAAGATCCTCTTCATCCAAGCGGGACCTACTTGAGTTGAGATGACCAGTGGATTGATAGTGGGGGCTTCGACTTTATCAGCGTCTCTGTTCCTGAACACGATGTCATTTGTCATCGTCTTCTGTTGCTTGGCCGGAGCCCCTTCATCAAAACTACTATAACACTCGAAGTCTGCATGCCTAATAGAGCTGGCATACGACTCCGTTTCCTTCCAGTTCCGGTCTGCTGGATGAGGACCACCACTTATTATATTAATAACCAACCTCCCGCTAGTTCGAGCGGGTTCCTCTTGCCTTTCTTGGTTTGGTGCATGATTCTGATTTGATGGGCCCGCACCACCTGACTGCGGCGCCCGCACATACTGATCCAACTTCCGCTCACGTATCAGTTTCTCAATGAGATCTTGTAAATGACGAAACTCATTTGTATTATGGCCATAACTCTCATGGAATCTACAAAACTTCCCTGTCTGGATTTGTCTTTCAGTTGGTGGTTTCGGGGCAGGTTTCTTGTATTGCATGGTATTGTAGGTCTGCAAATACACATTTTCCAACGACGTGTTCAATGGAGTGTAATTATCGTACATGGAAGCTCTACGCCGTGGACCACGATTCTGATTGCGTTTTTTGCTTTGATTTCCATTGTCCCTCTGTTGATTCTGTTTATTTTGTACGTTCAACTGAACTTTTCCAGAACTCTCTCCAGACTGTTTAACAGCGATGTTACTCTGGATTCCTTCGATGTTGGGCCCTACGTCATCCTGCTTCCTAGACTGTTTCGCATCCTCCCTTCTCAACAATTGGGCTACCTTGGAATAGAAATGGTCCAATGACGCAGGTGGTTTTCCAGCTAACCAATTTCCGAACTCGGAATCAGCATCAATCCCCTTAGTCAACGCCATCAGGATAGAGTTATCGTTGGGATCGCTTATTTCTGCACACGCAGCATGGAATCGCTCCAAGTAACGTCTAAGTGTTTCTCCGGGAGCTTGTGTAACACTAGACAGAGTGTTAACGTCTTTAGGCCTTGCCACGTGCATACGGAATTGTTCAACAAACTTGGTGGCCATCTGGTCAAAGTTAGAGATGGATCGGGGTGGCAAACGAGTAAACCACATGGTAGCGATGCCCCTAGGGAAATGGAGAAACTACGGCACTTTACTGCATCATCAGCCCTTGCAGCGTTCATCAGCCATTCATACTTCAGGATGTGTTGATTGGGATCAGAACTTCCTTCATATATTGGCAAAGTTGGCATCCTGAAGTGCCGAGGTGGTTCAGCATATAATATGTCATCGGTGAAAGGGGTATGACTCCGGAAGATTCCCCAGTCATCATTACTGAGACCTTGACTTTCACGGATTATTTGACGAATCATTGTTGGTATATCCGGCATCCAGATACTGGGAGCATGCTGTGCCAAGGTGTGGTCGGGTTCCACATCGCGAGTCTGGACCGGACACGGTCGACGGTCCGTACCTCGCCTCCTTGGTTCAACATTTTCTAGGACATAAGGCTCCAGAGTCTGCTCTCGTTGGTTACATTGAGGATCAACTTGGTTTCTAGCATCACCTCCTTGTTCGGTAGTGGTGGTAGTCGCAATGTTGCCTGCGACACGATAAGGAGCAGCACCTCCTCGGGATGAAGGTCATGTATGATGACTAGTGGACGGTCCCGTTCTGGGTTGTCCAAGATTTGAAGCAGGTTGGTGCCATATGGCCTGGGTGTAGCTTACATCCAGCCGTGGGCGTGTGGATCGGGTTTGGCCATCGGAGGAGGCGGAACTCTCCGTAGAAGAATAAGAACCTTGATCTCTTCTAGATCTTCTGCGCCTTTGGCGATTCAGCTGGTTGGTCAACTCTGTGTTGGCGCGCAGTTGTTCAGTTAACTGTTGGCGACTCTGGGTCAATTCTTGAAGCAGCATCTGAAACTCTTGTCTGGTGACCGGGCCTGATGGATCTGAAGGTCCGGCGGCATCTTGGTTGGATGGAGGAAATTACACGGGATTCTGCCTGTCCCGTCCTCCCTGATCAGCAGCTGTAGAGGTAGTTCGTGTACTTACCATAATGAATTGATGAAGTCCTTTCCTAGATCTGATTGCAAATCTTAATAGTATGGAAAGGCTTCAAGGTTTGAGATCTGGATCTTCTTCTTGGATTTCTGCAATCCGACATAGATAGGAGATCCAAAGAGCAGAAGAAAAATTGGGTTTTTCTCAGTGAAAGCACCAAAGTGTTTGTACCAAAATTGGGCACAACACTCTTCGGAAGTTTTTGAAGAGATAAAATAAAGAAATTAAATGAAAAAGAGGATTATCTAACAAAAACTCCAAAAACAGATAATGAAAGTAATAAGAACGCACAGAAACACAAGAATTTAGAGTGGTTCGGCTTGTTGCCTACGTCCACTATGAAGTTGATTGCTTTATTGATGTTTCTTTGATGATTACAAGTGAATTCAACGAATTACAACAGATAATCATGATTTACAGTAGTGAATTTCGTTTTTGGCAGCAGCTATGGAGTTTAGATCCGGATCCGGCAGAGTCTGGGCGTTGGAGAATTCAAAAAGGAAGAAGATCCCTTTCTGTTGGCATTGGGGGTCTATTTATAGGTGTAGGAGGCTGATATTTCTCTCAGATCTCGGGAGGCTCCCTTTGGCACGTGACTAGGCCCGCGCGCCCAAGCCCGTGAAGTTTTGGTCCGATCCGTGATAGATACGAACGGATTTTGTATCGATCAAGATTTCATCCAATGGAGTCGAATTTTGGCTTGGACATTCTTTAGCATGTACGTAAGCTTCTGTGAAAATTTCATATCATTTGGACCTATAGATTAGGAGATATGATCGATACGAATTAGGATCTTCGATTGGCTGTTTTTGTTCGACTCCCTCATTTCGACTCGATCCTATTCGACTCGATGACGTGGCGCTTGCATCTCTGGATCACTCCGCCTTTGATACCGAGTTAGCCGAGTCATCCTTGGACCTTGCCTTGTTCGTATCGAAGTCCATTGCCTAGCTCGAATCGTTCAACAGCTTGTTCCTTCGCATAGATCTGTAGCATGTCTTGTTCGAATCAATGGAAGTGGTTTGTTCGTATCGATGATGGTGACTCTGTTCGCATCGATGATAGGTGCACAGTTCACATCGATGGTTATGCTCTGTTATATGGATACAAAGTGGGCATTGGATGATCGAGTCGAACTGTGGCTCTCTGATGGATGCGAAGCGGATCGAGTCAAACAGAGGCTCTCTGATGGATGCGAAGCGGATCGAGTCGAACAGTGGCTTCGCCGATGGAGTCGAAGTGGTCTTTGGCTGATCGAGTCGAAGTGAGCTTCCCTGATGGATATGAACCCGATCGAGTCGAACAGAGGCTTGGTGATGGATGCGGAGCTGATCGAGTCGAAGTGAGCTTCCCTGATGGATTCGAACTAAGCGATTCGAACAGTGGTTGGTTTTCACCCAATTTTGCATCGATCGTAACTTGAACATACGAACTCAGATTGACTTGAAATTTGGAACGTTGACTCTCATAGCCTCGCTCGTCGTGTCAAATCAGTTTTAGCTCGATCCGGACTCAGACAAAATTCATTGATTTCCATAGTGAGCCTGTGTATAATCGATCTCTAAGACGAACCGTCATTGGTTACTAGTCAATTCCTTGGTGTCACGGCCTTGCCAAAAGGAGGGATAACAGTATGGACTTATGATCTGTAAATAGCTCAAACCTTTCTCCCAAAAGATAATGTCTCCACACCTTCAATGCAAAGATTACCGCTACCAACTCCAAATCATGAGTAGGGTATCTCACTTGATGCGGTCTAAGCTGTCTAGAAGCATAGACAAACCTTTCCATTCTGCATTAGCACAGCACCTAACCTAGTACCACATGCATCGGTGTAAACTACTGACCCCTGATTCCCATCAGGAACTACTAACATGGGCGCATTGGTTAACAAATGTTTCAACTTAAGGAATGCTTCCTCACATTTGTCCGACCAAACAAACTTCACGTCGTTCTTGGTCAGCATAGTTAAGGATGTCGCTATCCACGAGAAATCCTTAATGGACCTTCGGTAGTAACCTGCAAATCCAAGAAAGCTTCTAATCCCACTTGCCGTCTCTGGTCTTTTCCAATTGTTAATAGCTTCAATCTTTTCCAATTGTTAATAGCTTCAATCTTATCCGGATCAACTACTAAACCTTCCTCGGAAACTACATGACCAAGGAACTTCACTTCCTTCTTCCAGAAATGACACTTTGAGAACTTCGCTTTCAGCTGATGTTGCCTTAGTATCTCCAACACTATTCTGAGATGATCCGCATGATCCTTCTCATTCTTAGAATACACCAAAATGTCATCAATAAAAATCAACTCGAACCTATCCAAGTACTCTCGAAAAACCTAGTTCATCAAATCCACAAAGAAAGCTGGCGCATTAGTAAGCCCGAATGGCATAACTAACCATTCGTAAGACCCATATCTGGTCCTAAACGCCGTCAAAGGAATACTGTCCTCTGCCACTATTGGCTGATGGAAACCTGTTGCCAAATCCAGCTGGGAAAACACTTTGGCTCCACTTAACTGATCGAATAAATCGTCGATTATCGGCAAAGGATACCTATTCTTGATCGTCCTCTCATTCAACATATGTTAGTCGATACACATCCTTAACGACTCATCAGGCTTCTTCACGAATATTGCGGCCGTTCCCTAAGGCGAACTGCTTGGCCGGGTGAAATTCTTTCCTTCCAATTCCACTAGCTACACCTTCAATTCCTTCATCTCGGTTGGTGACATCCTGCTAGATGGTATACTTATGAGTTTAGTTCCCGGTACGAGATCTATCCGAAACTCGATCGCTCTTTTCGGCGGCAAGCCCGAAACTGGTTCAAACACATCTGCAAACTCTCTTGCAACATAAACCTGCTTCAACTCTGCTTCCGCTCCCATGGCACCCAATAACGCATAAGCATTTCTGTTCGAACTCCTTACTGTGTAAATGACTCGGTTATGGATATTAGGGTGTCTCAATGATATTTCCCCCTCCTAGCAAAATATCCTAGCATCATATCTATCTAACCAATCCATACCCAATATGATCCTGAAACCCACGAAATCAAAAACATATAAACTGCATGCAAACATATGACCTAACAAATCATGTTCTAACTGGTTATATCTCGTTCCCAGAGTTACATGCCCTCCTATAGGATTCGCAACCCTTAAAGGAGTAATAAGGTATAAAGGTTCCTGACATAAGCAATCTACCAAATACTGAGATATAAATGAGTGCGATGCACCGGCATCAAATAGTATCATAACTGGAGTACTATGAATCATAAGCATACCTTCCATCACAGCTTTTTCTTTCTCAGCAGCCGTTGGTCTAGAGGATGATGGTTCCAATGCAAAGACCTTTCCCTTTCCAGCCTTAGCAGCCTCGGGACACTTGTCATTATAATGTCGCCATCTGGCCACAGTTGTAGCACTTCACATTCGGCCGCACTGCAACTGCTCTTTCATCACCCGAGCGACACTCATTAGCATAATGTCCCTTCTTGTCACACTTGTAACAAACAATATCAGCCTTGCTCTTCTTAGCTGCTACCCTCGATTGGGCACCTTTCTTCTTGAAGAACTTCCGCTTCTTACCCTGAAAATTCTAAACCTCAACTGGTTTCCCCTTTCCTAAAGTAGAAAGAATCTCTTCATTCCGAATAGCCATCTCAACAACAATATGACACGGATCCCGGAGGTTTGGCATGGTTGCTCTAGCGATCTCAGGATTCAACCCCCTGATAAACTTATCATTCCTCCAAATGACAGTATCCACAGTAGCATATCCGTAACGGGACAGCTCATCAAACTCTGTAGCATACTCAATCACTGATCTATCCCCTGGACTAAATCTGCAAATTTCCTGAGCAATGCTGACTTGGCAACCTCTGATAGAAATCTTTCTTCGAACCTCCTTCGAAATTCAACCCAAGTCAGGTCTTCCTCTGGCTCTCCTACGGTAAGTCTGCTCCCCGCAATTGCCTTGAAGCAAGTCGCCTCTTCTGCATATCCGTCAAGCCGAGATCTGCAAATATTCTTTCACAATACAATAGCTAGTTCTCCACTCCTACTGCATCCTCGGTTCCCATAAAAGGCTTTCCTCCAAGAATAGCGTAATCTCTGCTCAGCTTGGCATAATTATTACCAACTGGGGCCACCAGATTAGCTCCTCCAGCAGTCCCTATAGCCACTCCCGCGGCTGCTCCACCTTGCATCATATTCACAAAGAACTGATACATTATCCCTTGCACTCCGAACCTTGCTCCATCACTCCGAACCTTGCTCCACCTTGCACTCCGATCTTGTCTCTCCGGATGAGAGTTAAAGCGATCAATATCAGTCATCACGTTTAAGTGGTTTATAAAATCCTAATCAACCCCTAGGGGTCATCAATCTCCATTGGTCTTTCCTAATCAGTTTTGGTCATCACTCATAGAGTCTAAGTCAAGGAATCTAGCAGACATCTAATCCTATCAAGGTAACCATTAAACTTCCAACTCAGAGCATACCTAGGGACCGATCAGGATCTCATACACATGTAAGCAGACCGAGGTTAATATTGTGCAAATATCATAAATAATCATCTCAGACATCCAACTTAGAGCGTGCCTAGGGTCCATTCGGGATTTCGTATACGTATAAGTGGACTGAGGTGATATTGTAGCATTTATTGAGAATAAAAGGCGAGATAAAGGATTTGGCCTAACCCCAAGTCATCCCAAACTTAGGGTTATCATCCAATTGAAGTCTCTGATTCAAAACTTCATCATGCCCCTTGTTCCTACTAGGAAATTTTGGCATGTACTCCTTCGGCAGAACGTTCGTATTTCGATTCAGGTTCTGGTTTTTAATATTGTCTTCAAGACGCATATCATTCGTTCCTAGGCTAGGATGACCCATGCCCCCTGAGCCCTTATGGTTCGGTACCAATCTATGCTTATGGGTCGGTATCGACCTGTATGATCGGCTCGGGGTTTGTCCCGGGTCATTCTTCTTCACTTCCAGCTACCTGCTCTCCAGCTTTTGGTTTTTGATTCTGATTTGTAGCAGCTCCAGCTGTTCCCATCTATCCCATTCTCCTAAATAAATTCTCCATCATCTCCTCCTGATGAGCAATCATCATATCCTCCAATCCATTCATCATGGTTTCCACCTTATCCCTGGTTATGTAGATTAATGGGGAGTTAGCTCCTAAGGATGCCTCTTGGCAATCCCCTTGTCGATTTCCTCCAATTATGGCCTTCCTAGTTGATTGTCTAGTCATTCTAAATCTTTCCAAGTCTTAAATCCATGAGTTCAAGTGTTTCACGGTGAAAGAACCAAAATGTTTGAACCAAAAATGGCATAATCACCCAATAGATTGAATAAAGAATAAAAAGTAAAGAAAATAAATGAAAAACAAGTAAGATAGTACACACGTAGTTTATAGTGATTCGGTTAGTCTTGGCCTACGTCAACTTAATGATTTTTATTGCTTATATTCTAACTTGGAGGTGGAAGTTCTTACGGGTCGGTACAACTCTGATAGAGATTACAAAAAATTAGAGAAATGAGAGCAAGGGCCAAAAGATCTAGAAAAATGAGCCCTACCCCTCTATTTAAAGAGGTAGGGAGCCTAAAATTTCACCTATAAGATCTCCACCTCATTTTCCACGCCTTAGACTGTTTCTCCACCAAAGTAGGATGCCACCTCATCAACTTACATGGGTCGGTACAACTCCAAGGGCTTGGGTCGGTACGAATCCGTAAGATTGCCACTCTGGCCATCTTAAACTCTTCTCTTTGGTTCGTCTTATGGTTAGTTTCATGATTCCATAGTTGTTTGCACCAATATTAGCTTGTTTTAGAGTCCAAATGACGGAGTCATGGAAGAACAGATTTGCTAATTCACGATTTCATGGAGATCGATGGAGAATTGCATTGGATCAACAAAATAACAGTTGAAATAGGCTTCTAGCATCGAGTAGGGGGTGTAGGCAAAAGATGGGCCCAATTAGAGGAGCAATCTTAGATCGATACAACTCTAGGTAATATTAGAAAAACAAAGAATTTGGAGATCTAGGTAATATTGACTTTTATTATGATCAATAGTTATTTATAAAAGAAAGAATCTTTTTAGTAATAGCATAAATTCAAAAGGGGACTAATTACATATTTATACATTTAATCGATAAATTAGTATGGTAGAATTATCCTTGCGATTCTCTCTTTATAGACGATATTAAATTAACTCCTTCTCGAATTAGCTACTCCTTCAAATCAGTTCATCATATTACTTCAAATTATCAAACTGTAAAGTTTTTCTAATAAATTTATTTATGTAATATCATGTTCGTGTATTTATTATAAAATGCTACAAAGTAACTCGTTATATTAAACATATCAATATAAATTCAAATTACTTGTTCAGAATTGAAAATCATATATTTCATAATTCGAAGTTATTGGAATCGCATTATTTGATTCTTGAAGTAATGCATTATAACAAAAAATTTCCCTTAAACAACGATGTGAGTTAAATATTTCGTGTAAAATATTTGATCTTGATTTACTTTTGAATGATTAGGATACAAAGTGACTAAGGGTTTCGATGTTCTATCTCTTATATAACGGAGAAGAAAGAACAAATAAATGATCATTTGTATTTCTAGAAATGGCACAAGTGTAATTTTATAACAAGTTTACACTTTTTGTTAAGATGCAGAGGACAAAGATCTACTTGTAAATTTTGAGTAAGTATGCGCTATGCTCTAGCTTATACTCTGGGCATATTCATATGTATAGTGTAGCTAACAAGGGCCGGATACTCGACCTCATATGTGGAATTTGACCATCTCAACCAACAACTCTCTATCTACGTGGGCATAGTTTTACAACTTTAGTATATTCTTAGTTTCAAAATTTAATCATATCACTCCACTTAGCTATTTTTTTATTTTCCATTCAACAAGGAGTCATATTCTATGTTGGTGTAGTTTTTTGCTAGATTAACGGTTAGAAGTTGGTTGGGAGGTAGGAATCAATGTCTTGATTGTTAAAGATAAACTCGAGACTTAAGAGATGAAGATTGGTTGAAGAAGTAGTAGATAAAAGCTGAAAGAAACAACAAAGACAACAAGATTTGTAGTAGTTTGAGGTTACCCCTACATCTACCATCGTTCAATACATAATTAGGAGCTTAAGTCAGAGGAATGAAATTGTCCCGGCCACCATTTTCAATTCCCATATAAAGGTTGACATAGGAGCTTTTGGAGGAAATGTAAAACGAGGTGGCAAAATAACAGAGTTTAGTTGCTTGAATGTGTGGAACCATTTCTTAGTGCAGTGATCCCTCTATTATTGAATTTTGAAGATTAACTATTGGTGGAATCTTTTACCATATACTACTGACTTAGCAAGTTAGAGGGTTATGATTGAGACACTTGCTATGATCTGATAGCATGTTGAATGACATGGATTGATGATGTGTAATTTACTGGAGAAGTATGCATCTACCTTTTCTCCTTGTTTGTATTGTTTGTTGTTGGCTCTATTATCTCTATTTGAGGCATTGATTGGTCTAGTGAGTGCAGATTTGGAATTATGCTCGAGATATCTGCTAAGTCTTGGTATTGTTTAGCCGAAGTTGATAAATAGAGGCACATATGACCTATAGTTGAGCCCAACAGTAGTAATTGATTCACATGGAAAGCTAGTAGGGACTATCCGGCCCTAGTTATGGTTATAAGAAATATATTTACCTAGAGTTGCTACAAAGCTCATATCTTTGAGCTTCGAATTTTGTCCACATACTCTTGGGTTATAACCGCTCAAAAATAAGCTACGAAAACTAAAATCATATGTTAATGCCACTTAGGCCATATTATATTGAGCTGCATGAGCTGAGTTGCAAGAGCTACAGAGTAATTTGAACCACTTGGGCTTTTGGTATTAACTTTAAAGTTCATGGTCAAATTACTAATAGATTGATGACCACGGTTATAGCCTAAATAACAAAAAATCTTGGTATTTATGGACTTATTTATTTTGGCTATTACTATTTAAATGGCCACATTTAGTTAAAAATTATGGTATAACACATGAACCATCCTTGAAGTTTACTAGGAAGTGAACTTTGGCATATGAACTACATGAATTATTTTTCCAAGAGAACAATATCTTATACTTCATTTCCATTAACACTTTTATCTTAACTTAAAAATTGTACAAAACTCATGGATGTGTGTGTGTGTTTACGTGTATCTATATGCATAATGCACGCTCGTATAGTTGACTTTCAAATGAAGTGCCATTTGGGTTAACCTCAAATAAGGAGATATTTCAACATAAGGAACATATCAATAGCACTATAAAGAAGGATTTAGATATAAACGATCAAAGAGATTCACACTAGCTTTGTTATTAAAGTGGCTAAATGATCCAAGCTGCTTTGACCTACGAGCATTATCCTAGGCCTACTTGCCTATATCATGAGGATTTTACATGGATATATTATGGCATTCTAAGCTTAGACTATTGACAAGTGTAGGTTATGTCTACTTGTGTGTTAAATTATCTCTATGATCCTTTAAAGGACGTTAGTCAGTCAACACTAACCCCATTTAAATACTAATTTTGTTTGTAATGTAAGGAAATTTGACCGTTTTGTAAGGAAATTAATACAAAAACATTAATGGTTTTCCTTCCTTATTTTGTAAGGAAATTTGACCGTTTCCTTCCTCATTTAGTGGTCAATAGAATCTAAAGGGTTTTCCTATTAATATGCTAATCAATAAAACGGTTATAATCTAGAGCGTTAATTTCCCTCATCTTGATCTTTATGGACAATCAAGACTAAGTCTACAAATCTGGAAATTTGGTCCTCTCTCTACCTATAAATATTAACCTTTGCCCATCACAAAGGAGATAGAAAAACACATAAAGAAAGATATAGGAAAAGAGAGAGAAACCATTTCCTTTCTCCATTGAAACAACTTTCAACAACAACCATTGCTGATTCATATACAAGATGTCTGGAGGTATGTTTTATTGATTCATTATATATGTGACAATCATGTAATTCTAGATCTTAGGGTTTATGTTATTTGCAAGATAAAGATTACATGTGGTATCAGAGCGAGGTTTTAGAATTCATGATTATCCATCAATATATATAAAACGAAACTAGCATAGATCTATGATATGATGTTTGTAATTTTACTATAATAATGATGATGATTATTAGTGTTAATGTGATTCAAGTTTAATATTCATATTATTTAAGTTGCTATAGTAATCATGATCATCAATATTATTCTATTTACTGTATGCTTAGATCTGGATCTGGAAAGTTTATATTTCCGCAAAAGTTAATTTTTCTACCTTAATGTTTGACCTACTGTATAATATGGAACAACTTATTATATGCGAATACTTTTTAGAAAGTATACATATTGTAAACAATTGTTTCCTAGTTTGACATTAAATTCATGATCTGGAACTTGCAAAATAATTATTTATATGTTAAATTCATGTATGAAATTTACTTGGGGTTACTAGACATTTATTATCCTTGCTGTGGATTACTTGAAAGAATGGCAAATGTTTATGCGGGAAAAAAAAAACTTCCGCGCTTAATTTCCTTGTTTCCTCTGGTCTGATGCATGCAGTCCCGTCCACAGACGGCTTCTGCTTGCATAATAACGCATGAAACATTAACGTTTATCATTCTTCCATGAGTATGGTTCTACTGCCTACCCACAGGAGGCGCTAAACCTAACCTCTTATTATGACATGTGTTTTATTCTAATAAAGAAGCCTACATTTCTTTTATATCTGCAGTTGCAATACCCTCAAACCTTAATTCGCACGCTACGTCTATCATCAGACTCAATGGAACCAACTACTCAGAATGGAGAGAGCAAGTTGAGTTTTCTTTAGGCATACTTGAACTGGACATGGCTCTCCTTAAGGAGAAGCCAGCCCACTTACTGACATAAGTACGCCTGAGGAAAACAAACTCCATGATGATTGGGAACGATCTAATAGGCTCAGCATAATGTTTATGCGGTGATTGCTACCAACATCAAAACCTCCCTACCCAAAACTGAAATCGCAAAAGAATATTTGCAATCCATTGAAAATTGGTTCAAGACTGCAGACAAATCCCTTGTTGGGAAACTTATGGCAGACCTTGTAACCATGAAGTTTGATGGTTCTCGCTCAATAAGCGCTCCTGTCATTGAAATGATTAATCTTGCTGCCAAACTTAAGAACTTGGGATTGGTTATGGACGATGCTTTTTTCGTCCAATTCATTCTCACTAGCTTACCTCCTCAGTATGAACCATTCAAAATTCATTACAACACTATTACGGAAAAGTGGAGTATAAATGAATTGACTAACAAACTGGTTCAAGAGGAGTCTAGGCAGGGCTTGCAAGGCATTAAAGTTGCTTATTTCACTCAAGGGGTTGGAAAACAAGCTGACAAAAGGAACAACTCACAGCATAAAAAGCACCACCCAAATCTGATGACGCCACTCAACCATCCAAGAAGAAAAAGAAGGATGATGTCTGCAAATTCTGCAAGAAACCTGGACACTTCCAGGCAGATTGCATTAAGCGCAAAGCATGGTTCGAAAAGAAAGGTAACCCAATGGGTTTCGTAAGTCATTTCGAATCAAATCTTACTAATGTACCTTCTTCTACTTGGTGGATTGATACTGCTTCTAATGTTCATGTTTTGAATTCTATGTAGGGATTCATTACGATCCAAACCACAAACCCAAGTGAGAATTTTATTTTCATGGGGAATAAAGATAAAGCTCCAGTTGAAGCTATTGAAACTTTTCGTCTCATTTTAGATAGTGGTTATCAGTTAGATTTATGTCAAACTCTTTATGTTCCATCTATTTCCCGTAATTTGATTTCGGTAAGTGTACTTGATAAATTTGGATATTCTTTGAAGTTGGAAATGGAAATTTTAGTTTATTTAAAAGTTATTGTCTTATTGGTTCTGGAATATTAATTGATGGACTTTATAAACTTCATCTTAAACAAAATGCTGAAATCCAACTCACCCTACATGGAAAAGAAACTAAAGGAAAGTCATCCAAGAATGATTCTTACTTCTTGTGGCATAAAAAACTGGGTCATATCCAGTGAAAGAATCTAGAGGTTAGTGAAAAATGGTGTCCTACCGAACCTAGACTTCGCTAACATTACAGCATGTGTTGATTGTATTAAAGGAAAAACAACAAAAAACACAAAGAAAGGAGCCACAAGAAGTACACAACTTCTTGAAATAATACATACAGATATTTGTGGACCTTTTGATGTTCCAACTTTTGGAGGAGAGAAATATTTCATCACTTTTATCGATGATTTTTCACGTTATTGCTATCTTTATCTGTTGCATGAAAAATCTCAGTCAGTGGATGCTGTACAAGTGTTCATTACTGAAGTCGAAAGGCAATTAGAAAGAAAAGTGAAAATCATTAGATCAGATAGGGGTGGTGAATTCTATGGAAGGTATGATGAAACGGGACAACATCCTGGACCTTTTGCTAGACTTCTTCAAAAACTTGGAATTGTTGCACAATACACAACGCCTGGATCTCCATGGCAGAATGGTGTAGCTGAAAGGCGAAATCGTACATACATGGAAATGGTTAGATCCATGATGAGTCATGCAAATTTACCTATATCATTATGGATGGATGCATTACGAACAGCTGTCTACATCTTAAATAGAGTTCCAAGTAAGGCCATTCCAAAGACTCCTTTTGAACTTTGGAAAGGATGGAAACCTAGTTTAAGACATCTCAAAATTTGGGGTTGCCCAGCTGAAGCTAGACTGTACAATCCAAATGAAAAGAAATTGGATTTTAAGACAGTCGGTGGTTACTTTATAGGTTACCCAGAAAAATCTAAAGGATATAGATTTTATTGCCCTAACCATAGTACAAGAATTGTTGAAATCGGCAATGCCAAATTCTATGAAAATGGTGAAATCAGTCGGAGTACAAAACAACAAGAAGTGGTCATTCATAAAATAAGGGTACCCATTATCTTACCCTCTATTTCGAAAGATATTGGGAATCGTCCCATTGTTGAACCTGTTCACAATAAGGGAAACCCAATAAATGATCAACAACTCCATAATGAAATTATCACAAATCATAATGTTGATGAAGTACCACAGGAACTAGTATTAAGAAGATCTCAAAGACAAAGAAGATCAGCTATTCCTGATGATTATATGCTTTATCTAATAGAATCTGAAGGAGCTACGGACCCAATTTCTTATTCACAAGCCATTAAG
Organism: Allium fistulosum; assembly: GCA_030737815.1. Lineage (NCBI taxonomy): Eukaryota > Viridiplantae > Streptophyta > Magnoliopsida > Asparagales > Amaryllidaceae > Allium > Allium fistulosum. The sequence continues at coordinate 1,263,552,095 of CM060901.1, read as the reverse complement.
GATGTTAACTCTCTTAAATGGATTGATGCCATGAAAGATGAACTGAAATCTATGGATAATAATCAAGTTTGGGAAATCATTCAATTGCCGCAAGGACATAAAGCAGTCGATTGTAAGTGGGTCTTCAAGACCAAACATGACTGCAGTGGTAAAATTGAACGATATAAAGCCAGACTTGTTTTCAAAGGTTTTAATCAGAAAGAAGGCATTGACTATAATGAAACTTTTGCTCCTGTTTCCAGGAAAGATTCTCTTAGAATTATCATGGCATTAGTAGCTCATTATGATTTCGAGTTACATCAAATGGATGTGAAACAGCCTTTCTAAATGGAGACTTGGAAGAAGAAGTCTACATGCGTCAACCTGAAGGCTTCATAATTGAAGGACAGGAAGACATGGTCTGCAAACTTAAGAAATCAATATATGGACTGAAACAAGCTTCTAGACAATGGTATCTAAAGTTTCATGAAATCATTACCACTTTTGATTTCACAGAAAACGTAGTTGACCCTTGTATATACCTCAAGTTCAGTGGGAGCAAGTTCATATTTTTGATTCTGTATGTTGATGACATATTATTAGCTAGCAGCGACCTTGGTTTATTACGTGAAACTAAGGATTATCTCTCAACGAATTTTGAAGTGAAAGATATGGGTGAGGCTTCCTATGTGATAGGAATAGAAATATTCCGTGATAGATCACAAGGAATTCTAGGATTGTCTCAAAAAGCATATATTGACAAAATTCTTGAGAGATTTGGCATAATGAATTGTTCCTCTAGTCATGTCCCACTACAGAAAGGAGACAAACTTGTTCTTGAGCAGTGCCCAAAGACTCCTATGGAACGAGAAAAAATGACCAAATATCCTTATGCATCTCTTGTAGGGAGTTTGATGTATTCACAGGTCTGTACAAAACCTGATACCAGTCATGCAGTTGGTATACTGGGTAGATTTCAAAGTAACCCAGGAATCGCTCATTGGAAAGCTGCAAAGAAGGTACTGAGATACCTAAAGGGAACAAGGAATTACATGCTCACCTATAGAAAATCAAGTTACCTATAGGTAACTGGTTATTCTGATTCAGACCTTGCTGGATGTCCTGACACTAGGATCTGCACTCTTGGCTATGTGTACCTCTTATGTGGAGGTGCAATATCATGGAGAAGCTAGAAATCAGAGATGCTTTTCGGATCCACCATGATGGCTGAATACGTAGCATGTTATGAGGCTTCAATTCAGGGAACATGGCTGCGTAATTTTGTCTCACAATTTGGCACTTTAAGTTTTATCTTTAAGCCACTAACTGTCTACCGCGACAATGAAGCTGCAACCTTTTTCTCCAAGCATGATAGGATAACCAAAGGTTCCAAACACATGGACCTGAAATACCTACTACTAAAGCAAGATGTTAAACTAAAGAAAATTATTGTTGAATCGATAAGTACAGACTTACAAGTGGCAGACATATTCACGAAAGGACTACCTCCAAAGACCTTTCAAAGACATACTGATAGCATGGGTCTTGCAGATAGTTCCTAATTATCTCCTTATTATGCCATTTATTTTGTACTTAGCCAGACATAACAATTATTGAGCTCTTAATAATTTGGACATCATTTATTTCTGTTTTATAATGTGTACACATTTATATTTAGATAAATGATAATAGAAACAGTCTTTTGCTTCAAGACATTATGTGACCATTAAGTTATGCTCATCTACGGTCTAGTTATGAAAGTTGTCAATGTCATAGTACATGGAAGTAAGCATGTTGCAAAATAACATGTACACGTCATGACTTCCATTGACCACTGGATTAGCCAAGGCACTTATGATAACTGATTAAAGAAAAGTTTAGCATATCATGCGCGCCTTATGACCTTAATACGAAAACATTAATGGATTTTACTATTGACCAAGTGGGAGACTGTAAAGAAATTTGACCGTTTTGTAAGGAAATTAATACGAAAACATTAATGGTTTTCCTTCCTTATTTTGTAAGGAAATTTGACCGTTTCCGTCCTCAGATGTTTCCTTCCTCATTTAGTGGTCAATAGAATCTAAAGGGTTTTCCTATTAGTATGCTAATCAATAAAATGGTTATAATCTAGAGCGTTAATTTCCCTCATCTTGATCTTGATGGACGATCAAGACTAAGTCTACAAATCTGGAAATTTGGTCCTCTCTCTACCTATAAATATTAACCTTTGCCCATCACAAAGGAGATATAAAAACACATAAAGAAAGATATAGGAAAAGAGAGAGAAACCATTTCCTTTCTCCGTTGAAACAACTTTCGACAACAACCATTGCTGATTCATATACAAGATGTCTGGAGGTATGTTTTATTGATTCATTATATATGTGAAAATCATGTAATTCTAGATCTTAGGGTTTATGTTATTTGCAAGATAAAGATTACATGTAAAATATAATATCATAAGTGACATCCATTTATGATTAGAACTAACTAAGAAAACATTTTTAATTATTAAGTACTAAGCTCCACCCATGATTTTACATCGATCTTTTAGTAGGCCATACAGTTTCTACATGGATATATGTGAGCCAAATACATTCATCCAAATTTATTTAGATGAAAGTTTATGAGTTTTAGCCATAGCATATTAACTCAATCTTCGTATAATGTCATAAAAAGAAAGTCATTGTTTAAGATGTCATATCTTTATTACAACTATAGCAATAGAAAAGCGACTTTCAGTTTGGACTTTGACATCACAAAATGTCGAAGACTAGAATTAGTTTTTCTTTTTTCAAAATACTTGATATTCCAAAAGTAACTTCATAATTTTTTTTAGTACATTATGTACATATTTACAAAGAAAATTTTGTCAAAAGTTAATTTTCAAAATTCTTGAGGCACTTTTTACCGAGTAGTTGTATGCTACCGTATGACATTGGAGCATAATATGGTTTGAGGTGCTCTGAATTTCATGTGTGGGGAATGGCACTATTTTCGATTCTTTTTAACTATAGGTGCTGGAAGGAATTACCTTGTAGATAATAAGTGTTATTTCCCAGTTTTGACCAATGGAACCATCAGCTAGTCTCGAGTGTACTATATAACTTTTGTAAGAATGATTTCACCGTTCTAAAAGATTTGACACTATAATTTTTGCTTGTCGTACCATGACATGCTTTGCATGTATTTAGTAGTTCAGAGGTAACCTTGATCTCTTAATGCCAAAAGAAACCAATGATTTATATCTTAATTCCTTAGTTTGTTGATTGTTGTAAAACATTCTTATATGTCCAGTGATGCCAAATTCTATAAGAAGCATGATTTCATGTCTGCAAGATAAAGAACAAGGAGTATGCTCCATGGACATTTTGTTGCTCATCCTCTAGAGTATGAAGGGAAGCTCTTTGGCATAATTCCCTTTCATTTTACTCAATCGTTTCTTCAAACAACTATTAATAGTTTTTTGTGGCAGCTTCAACCCTGCCATTAGCTTGTAGATGTGTATACTAAAGAGACGGTTTTACAATTTCATTATCTCAACAATATTCTGAGAACTCTCTATTTTCAAGATGAGTTCCATTATTCGTAATGATCTTGCATGGATGACCGAACCTAGTAAATATATTGTTAATTATGATCTTTACCACTTTGTGAGTGACTCAATGGATATTTGTAAAATCCAAAATTCATCCGCATCCAAATCCAAAAAATAGAGAAACATCTAATATCCCAAAAAAATGAATATGCATGTTAATATGAAGGTATCTTCATTCTAACATTATCTATTCATGTGAATATGTCTAAGGGTCATTGGCTCATCATTAGCACTATCTCAGTCAGAGATTGGCATCTTGGAAAATTTCTAACATTAGTTACGTCGTTGGACATAGTCTATAACATCTCGGTTCATATTTGATAAGTAATATCCTTGATGAAGTAATTTTTTTTGAGTATAAGTCCATCAAAATAGTCTCCATATATACCTTCATATGCATCTTGTAGCAACTCTTGATCTTGTTATTGGGTTAACTGCGAGAATACAAAGTAGCATACTGTAACAACCCAATATTATGAAGAAATTGATTATAAAGTTAATAATATAGATTTTTAATAACAAACACTTATTGTTGAGATTTGAGGAAAAGATAAAATGGTTGTTGGAGTTAAAAATTCTACCGAAAGAAATTATTTGATGGAATTGGTTATTAAATAAATTATTTGAATGGTAGTTATTTCTGAAGTGATGAATTGTCAATAAAAGTGATCTTGGTAATTTTTGAATTAAAACTGATATTTTGAAAATTGTAATAATTAATAATAATAAAAGCATTTTGGTATTCACTATGGTGAAGAATAAACATTTACTCAATTATCGTCAATGATTAATTTTTATTAAATGGGTCAAATATTATAATTTTGGGATAACTAATTATTTTAAGAAAGAAAATTATTATAATATTATACAATGTTGGGTAAATTCCAATATCGAGTAGATGTAATTTTTAATTTAATGTTTGAAGTTATTTTGACAAGTTGGAATAATTATTTTAAAAAGAAAAGGAGAATGAAGTAAAATAAAATGGAAAATGAATTATTTGTGGCCCAAGAGCCCAAATCCCTAGCTAAAATGAGAAGCCAGCTCATTTTTATCTCCACAACTCTGGAAACATCCCTAGTTCAAGAATATCATCTTTTGTAAATTCATTTTGCCCATTTCCATTTTAATAAATGAAACAAATTCTATTATTTTTGAATTAAACTATATGCTTCTCGACATAATGCTACACCAATAGGAGTTTGCAAAATCAAGTTTTGACTAAGTTTAGAAGCATGTATTACTTACAGTGAATGGAAAAGAGAATTCTTTGGTGTGCTATGAAGTGCAAGTGAAGGAGCTGGTGTTGCTAAGTGCAAAAGTGAGTAATTCGTTACTCACATCTATGTTTAGAACTTGTGAATGCATTACTTTGTAGAACCGAGATGGTTTGTTTATGAAATTGTGTTACTTTGTGCTTGAATATTGTTCGAACCAATTCACTGTCCATTGCCTACTTTAAAATGCTTTGATCTTGTGATATTTTTTGCGGCTATTTGGATGTGGAATTGTTGCTTTGATGTGTGCATGAACTTGGGTTTGGTCGAAGAACAAAATAGGCAAAGAAACAATAAAGTGTAGGGAGGAATGACTCATGATCTGGAGCTATACTGCTCCAGACCGTCAGCAGCAGTCGACAACCGATGGATGGGCGATCGATCGGTGAGCTTGGCTGGAGCATTGTTGCTTCAACAATCAACGAAATATTGTGCATTTGAAAAAATACTTTTCTTTAAAAATTAGAAAAAATATACCATCTTGATGAAATATTTAGATGCATATATATGAAATTATTTTTCAAAAAAGAATTGTTTTATTTGTATATTAATTAATTAAAGAATCATGATTTAAAATTTAACAGAATTAATTTTTAGGCTTTAAATACTCATTTAAAAATCATTTTTAATTCTGGAAAATTATGGAATGATTTCAAATTAACATTATCTAATTTTGAAAGCGTACTCTTTAATTTTTGAATATAAGAAAGAGATTTTAAAATATATTCTATAGTTTAAAATTAATAGAAATTGATTCTTGAGGTTTATAAATCCATTAAAATTCTTAATTAATTGTAGATGTAACGACCTATATTTTACATATCGGATGATCGTAAAATATTATTTTTATATTCATATGAGGTCCTATGAATCTATAACTTCGGAAAGTGTCTACAAGTGACATTTCCTATATTTGAATTTTTCTAGATGATTTCACCTTTCAAAATTTATAGCATCTATAACTTTTGATAGAAGCCGAATTAGCATCAAAGACCATTTCCATTGGAAAGATATGATGGTTTTTCTTTCTGTAGAGTGGTTATAATAGCGATTTGGACTATCAGGCTATGAGATATGGCTGTCTGAAGATTGGCAGTTTTTTGGAGTAGCTTATTAGGTCATTCATATTAGACCATTTCCAAATTCTTTCTTTTATAAATTACTCTTTTCTAAAACTTATATATATACCTTTAAAATACTTATTAATATGTAAAACACTTTTAAACTACTTAAAAATATATTATAATTATTTATATAGAATATTATGTAAAACTAAAAAAATTGGAAATAAATAGAAAAACCAAAATAAACATGTTTTCAATTTAAAAGCCACTTACTTTAAAAATTCATAATTAATTAATAAAAATATATTTAAATATGAAACCAATTTTAAAACACTCTAATATAAGTTAGAAAACAATCCTAAAAATATCAGAGAAAAATACTTAATTTAAATATCATTTTTACACAATTTATAGTTTCAAATAGCAAAGAGCATTTCTGCAAATGCTACCAAAACAATTTGCAACAGGTAAAAGGTGTTTCAGAAGCAAAGACGGCATTTCAGAAATGCTAGCTAAAGTTCCGAGCCAGTTTTTCACATGATTTCCTTACAACTTTGCGCCTAGCTTTCGATGCTTTAAAAAATGATTTTTAATCCATTCGTTTTATAGTAGTTACTACACATTGGGTGCTTAAAATCCATGAAGAAAAATCCCAAAGAATATCTTTTAATTATTTTATAGAAATTTCCAAAAACATGGTATTTTTCCAAAGTGCTCGTGTAACGACCATTTTGCTATAACTTTTGCCACTTCATTCAACTAGCTAGCAAATGATTTAAGCTCCAAAATTTTTACAATAAGAATAATATATGATTTACTTGTTGAAATGGTAATGAAACTCATAAGAAAGTTTCTAAAAAAATGTTATTTCCCAAAAATAAGGAATTTAAAAGTGTCGATATAGCGACTATTTCGCTATAACTTTTACAACTTTGTTTAATTATTTTCCACACTTTCCAAACATATTATTTTCTATCAAAAACACTTCTAGAAGTGTAGAGGACAATCAAACCAAGTCATGTCAAGATATGTCCATAAATCACCAAATAACACAGGTTAATGTTAAGGGATTTCAAAGTGCTTTCATAGCGGCTTTCTCGCTTTAAACATTCACATACGCACTTTTACAACGCATACAACATATCCAAACATGTAAACACAAGGTCATGGTCACATAATAGGTTTTTAGAGGATTTATAAAAGAAGTTATAATATATATATATATGTATGTATGTATGTATGTATGTATGTTGTCATTTGCTTTCAAAAGAAGAGGGGTCCATTAAGTGATAACTTGCATTTTTTTGTTATAACATTTATACTTTTGCACAACAAACATTATAACACATCATATACTTGCAAGATGGTGAAATAACTCACCTATATTAAAACCAAACATAAGCACAAGTATATAACTTCCTACCTTCACCTTACTAACACCCAAAAAAATACTTCCTACCATTTCCCTTTCTTGGTATTTTCTCTCGGCCTTGCCTAGAAACCCCTAGGTTGCTCACGGCCCATGCATGTAGAGGGGGTTGTGCTCTATTTCTTCAAGCTTTGACTTGCTAGATGTTGTTGCCTTGATGTTGTAAGAGATATACTTGAGTTTGGAGGAGAAAGGAGAAGGTTTGAAAATGTTTTGAAAATTTAAAGAGGAGAAAAGGAGATTAAGACACCATTTTTTTCATAGCTTAGAAAATATATTTTGTAAGATGAAATGAAGGCATAATAAATGAGATAAAGACACTTCCTCTCCTATTTTGGCCAGCTAAAAATATGTACTCTTCCCCTTTCATGCCTTAAAACAAGGCTCCATTATTCACTCCCCTTCCCATGCCTTAAATCAAGGGTCAATGTCCCCTTAATTAATCTCATTTAATTTAATTAATTTGTAGTTAACTTAAGTGTTTTTAACATGTTATTTATGTGTTTATATGTAACTATACAAGTTCAAAAGAGTTCGAGTAACTTTTTTAAATAAAAAGTCGTTTATCGATAAAATAATTTTTGGTCACATTATCGATATTTCTTCGAACTATTTATTTTTGTAAACAAATTTCAAAACTGAATTTTTTTATCATTAGTTATTCATTAAAACGAGGTTAATATATTTATTAAATCTATTTAATCATAATAAATTCAAGATTGAATATTTAAATAATTTAAATAATTAAATACGAAGTGTTCAAAATTACGGGTCATTACATTCTCTCCCACTTAGAATATTTCATCCATTAAATTCCAACACAAGCAACAAAAGGAACAATCATACATCAATACTTAATAGCATTCCGTATCATTAGGAAATGTAGCATACAAATAAACTAGATCCCGTATGATATACATGGAACATCCGTACATAATATCAAATCCGATCACTCGCTCGATCGCATAAATTCCACTTCCAAACTAGTGCAGATCACTTAACGTCTTTAGTACGAACTCCGAACAGGTTCCTTGATTAGAAACCTCTGTTCTCCTTACATAGTCATATGCTATGTTATAAAACTTATAAATCATATCAAGAGTTCGTATCAAGTGTTTGTCGTCAAGAATCGAGTGAAAAATCCTTGTCCAAACCAGTGTAAAACCACCTCGAAATCATGTACTTGAATCTCGGATCAGAACTATCATGCAAATAAAATGATCTACGTACAACTTACATACTTTATTCTATTGGTTTCTTAACTGTAGCAATTGCTTTACATTTTAAGTCACATTCATTTTCTCAAATAGTATTTCTTATTTAATTTTTTTAAATCATTTATAAAACATTTCATAAAATTCTACTTATGCTTATAAACATTTTATAAAGAATTATCTTTACTATAAAACATTTTATTAAAACAAAATTTCATTTTAAAATATTCCAAGACTTAAGTCCATACTTGTATAATGCTCTACTACATCCTAAGAGTATATGCAAAACATTCCTATTTATTTTACTTAACAAGGATGTTCTATATTTTTTTAAATGTGTTTTAACTTACTATCTTTTCAAATTAAGAGTTATAAAAAATCAAATTTTATATTTTTATCAAATTTCGGTAAAAAAAATTTTAGAACTAAACACTAGGTTTTATTTCAAATCATTTGAAATAATAATATATGCATATATCTTTTTGACATCAAATCGTACTTTTCGGGATTTAACTAAAAACTAATTTCAAAACCAATTTCCAAAATATTTTCTTTAAAATCCATGGAAAATATACACATAGATCGAGTAACAACAAATGATACAAGGAACTGGGTGCTACCAAATAGTATCATATATCCCCTTTACCGAGAAGGGTAATATTCAAGAGAAGTGCTCACCGTCTGAACATCTCTCGCCAATTTTAGTCACTTTCGAGCCACTCGAACTAGATAATCCAAGAAATATTTTGTTCCTGATTCAACTTGCCGATTCTAAGAGCAACCTCAAATTCAAACAATTCTTAAAACTCTTTTTTTTATATTATTCTTTTAAAATTGTTTCAAATAATACTATTATTATTTTCTCCAAAACCTTGAAAACATTTGCAAAAAACACTGAAATTTAGGTTCTTAAATACTCAATTTAAATCCTTTTAGTTTATATACCATATTTTATAAACCATACTTACAAAAATTTACTTTCTTATATAAAATAATTTTACAAATATTTATTCTCAAAACATCTTACCTTTTCTTATCTTAGACTATAATAGACATCTTTTATTAAAGTTAAGTTTTAACCCACCATTGTCGCCGAATACCTTAAAGTCAAACTGTGAAATGTAATTCGCAAGGTGTTTGTTTTAATGTTCCTATAATTATCATCTACCTAACCCATGTAGTAAAAAGTAAATTACTTATAAACTGATTAAGTAGAAAATAACAATCAACAAACAATAATCAATGCTCATAAACAGGTCGAGCATGATTAAACTAGTAAATAAGGGATAAATGGACATCATTAATCCCTACATGAGTCAACTACACTATTGACCTATACTTACATATATTACAAATACATATACGCTCTTATATATATATACACACACACACACACACACACATAATACACTCAACTCATGCTAGGGCATTCCATCACCCTATCTCCTAATGAGTTATACGCAACCAAAACCAAGGTTCTCGCTTAAACTTCAGCTCTAATACTATATGCAACAGACGCCTTTCGACCCTCGAATGTCGACACTAATACAACCATGGTATTTACATGCTGAGTACCCAAGTACTAGAAAGAGAACGTTAGGTCAAAGCAAAAGAAGAAAAGAAAAGGAACAAGAAAGAGGAGAACAAAAACATTAGAATATCACAGCGGAATGATAACATGTAATATCAAAAGATAGTACACAGAGCTAATCTAATATACATAGCATTTCAGAGTTACTAATCATAGTACTTTCATCACCCTGGACAGTTATAATAGCATGTCCTTATAATTAATGATATACATAAACATAAAGTAATGCAACAGAAATAAGAGTACTACGATAGGTAAAACATCCATCTCCTCTTCGAGGGCCTAATGAACATCAACAAAAACCTGCATTTCTCAGAATACTCGAAAGAACACCCATGGAAATAAGGAAAAAAATAAAACCATAGGTCAGACATAAGTCTGGCATGAGAAACTCAAGAAATATGTAGCTAGATTGTAACAACACTTTTGAGACCGCATGGAATGCCATGACTGTAATCCCCTCAAAAGAACCACCATCTAATAAATACATATTGCAATATAATAGCTAATGTCTAGGGTGAAGAATATAAATCAAAAAATAGCTATTGGTGCTTATATTAATCACACCATAATAATATTCAATAGTTATACAGAAAACTACAAAGGCACATTTACATAATGGATTTTCCACGGAGACCCCTCCTGCTTAAAAACTAAAGCGGATCTCCATGACAAGGATCATAAAATATCTTTTGAGCATCATATATCTCTAGATAAAATATACCATAAGGTAAACACAACTAGACCACGCCCTAACATATAAACCAAGTATCAACAACTCCTTATGCACAACATATCGATAAGCATACTTTAGATATTAGAGTTAATATACCCCCTTGGTTAGCTAAACCCAAGATTGTGCATCCCACTCTGCCTTTAGTCATATATCGATTGTGAAGTCATGTTCAGCATCTTAACACATGAGCTACAACTCGAACAGATCATGAACCCCCAAGATTCTAGCACCGCAAACAGATCCACTTCCAAGAAATAGAACACGTATATTAGTCTTGAAGTGGATTTCGGTAAGTAAAACACTTACCGTTCTCTTCAAGACTAAATTGACGAATTTCCAAAAATGATTGCATACGAAAGCCAAGTCTTGTATACTTATCACATTTTTGACCTTTTCAAATTCTACTATCCCTCAGTCAAGAATTAACCTTAGTAGGTTAGAACACTATTGCTTCTACACTCTACTCGAATCACCATTCTTAACTCCCACAAATAGATCCAGTCTGCCTCGATGGATTTTAGTGCAAAGCACACAATTAAATATTTTCCACACATAAGTAACACGCAAAAAATGGTTAACATATAAAGCACAATCAAGTCAGATGAACTACTTTTAATCCCTTTTTTATTTAATTAATCTTGTTGGTAGTTAAAAATTCTTTTATCAGTAAAACTCCTTTATTAGTTAAACTTCACTTATTTAACTAAACTTCTGTTAAATTAAAAACTTATATAATCAAACTTCTATTAAATTAAAATTGAACTTATTTAATTAAACATTCTATTTAATTAAAACTTAACTTATTAAACTTCCATTAAATTAAAACTTAACTTATTTAATTAAACTTCTATTAAATTGAAACTTAACTTATTTAACTTCTTATAAAGATTTAATTTCCCTTTACAAAAGATATATGCTTGTATTCTACTATTCATTTATATTATTCAAGTATTTTACTATTCATTTGTACTATTCGTTTATACTATTCTCTATACTTCAAAATTATTCATATACTTATCTCAAATAGTATATGTATATTCACAAATTATTAACAAGATTTACTTATTTAAAATATAATCAAAGAGATTAAAAACAAATGTTACTTAAACATCGTTACTATAAACCTCTTCTCTTTTATAAGTTAAATTTTACTTTTTTATCTTTATGCAAAAAAATTCATACTTGTTATTATTTTTAAAACTTCATTACTAAAGATCTAAGTATATTCTTAAGGGTTAAAGAAAAGTGTTATTTAAAACATTGCCACAACAAATCCAAACTCATTTCACACTTAACCATTCCATTAAAACTTGCTTTTAAAGATTCAATTTCATTTTAAGGATTCCAGGCAATTGTAACTTAAACAATGTCTACTACAACCCGGACCCTTTTACTTACAGTTATCTTCAAAATATTCATTATTAAAGCACTAATTATATTCCAAAGTATAATTAATAATAAGAGATAAAAATAAATATTACTAAACATTGTTTACTACAACCCAAAACCATTTACTTATAGTTATCATTAACTTTAAAACATTTATTTTTAAGATCAAAGCATATCCACACTTATTAATTAAGGTAATACACTTTTAACCAATTTCACAAAACCATTTATTTTAACTTAAGTGTTAAATTCTAAACTTCCTTTATTATATTTATAAAAAACTTAACTTACTTTTTAAAAATTATATATATATATATATACCTTTAAAGTACTTATTAATATGTTAAAACACCTTTAAACAACTTAAAAATATATTATAATTATTTATATATAATATTATGTAAAAACAACAAATTTGGAAATAAACAGAAAAATCAAAATAAACATTTTTTTAATTTAATTTTTTAATTTAAAAGTCACTTAATTTAAAATTTTATAGTTAATTATTTAAAACATATTTAAACATTAAACCAATTTTAAAACACCCTAATATAAGTTAGTAAACAACACTATAAATATTAGAGGAAAATACTAAATTAAATATCATTTTTACACAATTTATAGTTTCAAACAGCAAAGATAGCATTTATGCAAATGCTATCAAAACAATTCGCAATAGTTAAATAGTGTTTCAAAAGAAAATATAGCATTTCAAAAATGCTATCTAAAGTTCTAGGCTTGTTTTTCACATGATTTTGCTAAAAATTTGCACCTAGTTTTTAATGCCTTAACTACCGATTCATGATCCATTCTTACAGTAGTTATTACACTTTAGGTACTTAAAAACCATGACGAAAAATCCTAAAGAATATCTTTGAATTATTTTGTACAAATTTTCGAAAATAAGGTATTTTTCTGAAGTGTTCGTATAGCAACTATTTCGCTATAAGTTTTGCCACTTCATTTAACTAGCTATCAAATGATTTTAGCTCCAAAAATTTTATAATAAGAATAATATATAATTTATGTTTAAATGGTAAAGAAACCCCAAAGGAAGTTTCTACAAAAATAAGCGTTATTTCCCAAAAACAAGGAATTTAAAAGTGTCGATATAGTGACTAATTTGCTATAACTTTTACAAATTTGTTTCATTATTTTCCACAACTTTACAAATATATTCTTTGATGTCCAAAACACTTCTAAAAGTGTAGAGAACAACCAAATGAAGTTATATCAATATATGTCCATAAATCACCAAATAACATAAGTTAAAGTCAAGGGATTTCAAAGAGTTTTCAAAGCAACTTTCTCGCTTCAAACGTTCACACACACACCTTTGCATCACATACAATATATCCAAACATGTGAACACAAGGTTATGGTCACGTTACAAGTTTTAAAGGGTCTATAAGAGAAGTCTGAATTTTGATGAGTTAGCTCACCTATGAATTAATACGATAATGATATATAGTATATATAAATTATCGTTTGGTGTTTGAATGATTTATTTGTTTTGTTTGGTTTAATTTTCGCTTTGAAAAGCGAATGACATATAAAATGAAATATAGCGAATTTTGTAGGGAATCTAGATTCCTCTTTATTATTGATTTTAATTTTAGCTATATACCTGTTGTATAAATTGTTAAACGTTAAAGTTTGATAGTTTGGCCATATTGGATGTGACATTGATATATGTTAAAAGTTGAACAATTTTAGTGATAAGGCTAATAATTGCATTGGTTAAGTGCTATGGCAGCTTTGGGATTGTTTTAGTATTTTGAAATACTATTATTTGCTGTTTGGATTTGAAACGGGTTTTGATTCAGAGAATAATTTTTAAATGTGACTTTTGGAATTTTCTATGGCATTTTATTTCAAAATGGGTTTTGGACTTCTTTATTTTATTCCAACCTTTTTGGAAATGTTTTAAAAGTATTTCAGGAAGTATTTAATTTTTATAGAAATGTTGTTGTTATAATAATGAATTTTAATTTTAAAGGAAAATAAATGGAAATTTATCTTTTATAATAAAGTGATTTTGTTTTTAAAAGAAGATAAAAATATTTTGGTATAGATATTTGTGAAACGTTTTTATATAAATATTGTATAGAAAGGAGATTTATAAAAGGATTTTATAAGTATATTTGGAGATTTATAAAAGAAGTTTTATAAATAGAAATGAATTTGGAGTTTATAAAAGGAGTTTACAAATGATATTAAAAAACGTTTTATAATTATATTTTGAGATTTGTAAAAGGAGTTTTATAAATAAATTTTGAGATTTATAAAATGAGTTTTATAATTATATTTTATGATTTATAAAAGGAGTTTTATAATTATATTTTGAGATTTATTTAAGGAGTTTTATAAATAAATTTTGAGATTTATAAAAGGATTTTTATAATTATATTTTGATATTTCTAAAGGGAGTTGTAAATATAAAAGAGTTTTATAAATAGAAAAGAGTTTTATAAATGAATTTTATAAAGGGGATTCATAAAAAGAATGAGGCTTGATTTCCATAAATGATCATTTAAATTATGGTGGTATAAGAAGTATTATTTTCATACTTAACACCAAAAATCGGAAAGTGGTTTGGGTTTTATTATTACTTATATTTTAAATAACATTTGTTTTAACCCAAATAAGTATGGTTTTGGAAATATAGTGTTTTGTGAATATATCTATACAATTGAGATAAGTATAAGGAAAAGTTTTGTAAGTAGTGAAAGTGAAATGGTTTGGGAATATACTTATACAGTTGAGATAAGTATATCAATGTTTTTCAAATATTGAAAAGAGTAGAGAGGGTTTGTGAATATATCTTTTGAAAGAGGTATTTTAATATAAATATTTGAAAAGTGATTATAGTTAATGAAAGAATTGATTAAAGGGGATTAGTGGTTGCTTATGGGCTTAACCATGCTTGGTTAAATCTCTGGTTGAATTGTTTATTTATTTGATATTTAAATAACTGATTATGAAATCTTGGCCAGTTTTGAAAAAAAAAAGCAAGCTGTGACGCCCCACCTTGAGTCCCACATTCATAAAGAGTATTACTGGGTAATACTGTCTGCTAATGCGGAGAATAGGGCTGCTTAAGAGCGACCATCTATAGTCTTGTCTTAAATATCTATTGAATACGTCGATTAGTGCTCTATTTTTTTTTCTCCTTTCTCATGTGGATCGACATATCCAATAAATGCTTAATACAAAACTACAGGTGGCTATAGGATTTATCAGAACAAAATACAACAACTCAAATGCATAACACATCATAGAACAGTAGATCATCACATACATGTACACATATACAGATACATCACAGAGTATACAAAATGATACATGTCAAGTGGTATAGCAACCACAATATACAGGCGAGACAAAAGAATATACACATTAGATTAGCGACAAAAAGACTACAACAAAAAGGGCTAGCAGAATAGTCCATGTAGAAGTAGAATAGGCTAAGTCCAAATGTACCTAACCTGAAACACAGTGGTCTGACCCGAGTATAAAATACACGGGTCAGTCTAGCTAAACAAATCAGTTTACAAGGATAAGCGATAATATGAGCATAAGGATAGTTTGATAATATACTCAAGATGGTTTTCGGGCCTGGGCATATTTTGTTTTTGCACTGAGACCGTAATTGGATATATTATCCGAAAACCACTTTGAATCAGCATAAGCGTTCGACTTGGGACATTTTAAAGATGATGGAATCAAAATAGAGTTCTTTGAAGTGCAAGGACTACTTGCTACTAATCCTGAGGATGTAGTAGAAATAGTGCCTTCGGTCTGTTCATATCCTAAACAACTTGTATAGATGAATGCTAACATTGCATTGTTATCTGGAGGGTAGTGTTAGTATTCCAAGTGGGATTTCTATATAAAAGGTAAAACGTAGCCTCTAGCCTCACACCGAGTAATGACTAAAACAAGGGATATGCTTTAGGGCTATGTTATTCGCTACCATTAGAGTATGGTCATTACCCGATCTAGATCGATATTAACACATCTATGTATGCTTGTGACTCGGTATGGTTGTTGGCCGGCAACCGGGATAATGACATATTCGGTACTATCCAGTAAGGGGTGGGTCGGTCCTGACTCACAGGGGATCCATGTGTAACCCTCGGTACATTCTTTCAAAGGTGCATTGTGGTAGGTGGTACCCCGGTAGCCTTGTCATTATATGGAATCCATTATCCAATAAGTGCCTTACAAGCTTAGTTGTGCCCAACTATGCTGGAAGGTGAGATGCAAGCATTTCAGCTATATTATATATTTATTTTAAACCCTAGACATTATTATAATACCATTGGATTTTTTTATTTGAAATGGTTTAGTTATTGTAAGGAAAAAACCATCCATATTTATGTGCCACGTGGTCTTACGAGATACCTATATTTTTGAAAGGATTTTATAAGTATAAAAATCCATATGATTTGTGGTTCTCATGCTTGTTTACCAGACTAATCCGAGCGTTATTTTCTTATAATGCTCGGGTCAGCCTGAGTATAGTTTCCAGATTTAGCTTTAGATGC
This sequence comes from Allium fistulosum, assembly GCA_030737815.1. Taxonomy (NCBI): domain Eukaryota; kingdom Viridiplantae; phylum Streptophyta; class Magnoliopsida; order Asparagales; family Amaryllidaceae; genus Allium; species Allium fistulosum. Next base: position 1,263,535,265 of record CM060901.1, on the reverse strand, counting down.
TTTGGAGCTGCAGGAGACGAGCTGGATGCCTCCAAGACGTATTCACGTATATTTTATTTTCCGCTGCATTTGTTGTTTTGTATTTATCAACATTTGTGAGGACAAGTTGTTATAACTGTCCAGGCTAATGATAGGTTAGTTTACTCTGATTGATATATGTATATTATAGTTTTCTTTTGTAAAGATTTGTTGTATATTATATGTTACTCTTCATAATATGAGATTCTATTCTGTCTTTTCTTTCTTTCACCCCAACAATCTGACTTTGCGGCACTTGGATGCTCGGCATGTGAATACCGTGGATGTATCAAAGTCGACTTTTAAGGGTCGGAAAGGCTAGTCATTACAAAAATAGAAATACTAAACTCACATAATACAGATATAGACATGGCTACAACTTGTCTCAAATATATATACATGACATAAAAAGGCGGTAGCTTATACAAAGTATACAATGTGCATAAAGGTCTAGGATCTAAATGACCTATACATATATCCATGCTAGCTCAACATCCATGGTTAATGAGTCCCAGTACCTGAAATGTCTCAGCTTGACCCGAGTATTAAGAAATAATAAACGAGTCAGAATCTCTCTAATTCAAACAAAATGTGAGATCATAGGTATAAAATAAGTAAATTTCAATAATATAGTCATAACTATATAGTATGCCAACATTTAAATAATAAATGGCATAATCATAATAATTCACCATGTCATAAAAACGTATCATGGTTATTACAAGCAATCATCTCAAATATGGTGAATAGAAATATCCCATAAATCAGGATCAAAAGACGTGCATGAAAGCAAGTTAAAACCATAAGACAAGCATGCAAGCAAATTGAAACAAAAGGACAAGCATGAAACCGAGTCAAAATCAAAATCTCATAAAACAAATCATAAATCAAAGGAAACGCATGAGAATGAGTGATCCATAAGACGAGCACAAAGGCTACGCCGACCGAAAGATGAGAACGAAGGCTACACCAACCATGAGATGAGCACGAAGGTTACACCAACAGAAAGACGAGCACGAAGACTAGGACGACCATAAGATGAACATAAAGGCTACGCCGACCATAAGATGAGCACAAAAGTCACAGTGACCAAAAGACAAGCCCGAAAGCTACGCTGAAGTGATTATTATTGATCAAAAGTGTTAAATACTTTTAATTAGTAATCAAACAAATATCATCCAATGTCCCATAACCACTTGCGATACTTGGATATTTACTAAAAGATCGTAGACTCCACTCAAGTAAAATAGTCTATCAAACGAGCGAAAGAATTAAGCAAAAGAGTGATACAAGTGTTTCATACCACTTGTACTACTAAATCGTTTAATTATATTTCTCATCTAATAGAAGCAATATTTTTATATAGAAATTATTTCTTTTAAAATCATTTAAATATTGGTCTAATGACCGTAAAATTGCTATATTTATAATCTTTTAGAACACTATTATTATCAAAAGCTCTATAATAACCTTTGTTCATCACGGTACTTTTAAATATAAGATTTAAATCCATATTTCGAAACCCTAATTTTGAAATCAATGGTATATTTTATATAAATTCTAACAGTGATTTTCAAAGGATATATTTTGACATAAGAATTTAAAGGAAAATTTTCATACTATATATATAATTCTAAATAAATTAGAATAATGAAATTCCTCAAAATTTGTGATGCCATCAAAATTCCAGAACTAACAGAAATCAAAAAAGCAGAAGAAGCAAGAAATCAAAATCCGAAAAGGAAACAAAGTTGGACAAAAACACAGCAAGGTTGCCTAGAGCATATAGGCTCTAGGACTTACGACCGGTGATAAACGACCGATCGACCGGTGCGTACACCTAAAACCTGAAAGCTCCAGGCAGTGTCTCAGGCACTATAATAAACAGTAGGTGATGATTACTCATCCTTCTTCCCAATATAAGATAATACATTGATTTTTAGCAGTTTCATTCATAAAGATGGAATAAAAATTATATATGTTTAAATCAGTCAAAAAAATAATTTTTTTTTATTTTCAAGTGATATTAAGATTTGTATATTTGTAAAGAAGTAGTTTGAATTTGTGAAGGAAGTTTAATTTTAGATCCTATTTTTAAAAGCGTGAATTGTTATCCTAATAAATTATATATGTTTAAATCAGTCAAAAAAATAATTTTTTTTTATTTTCAAGTGATATTAAGATTTGTATATTTGTAAAGAAGTAGTTTGAATTTGTGAAGGAAGTTTAATTTTAGATCCTATTTTTAAAAGCGTTTTGAATTTGTAAAGCATGTTTAATTGTTAGATCCTACTTTTAGAAGCGTTTGAATTTGTAAAAGAAGTTTAATATTAGATCCTATTTTTAAGTGATTAAAATTTGATAATATATAGAGGGGCGTTTTTTGTAGTTCACGTTGATACCAAAAAAGCGTGACACCAAAGCTATTACAACTATTATTAAAGATGAATTATTTTTCTTATAAATTATATATGTTTAAATTAGTCAAAAAAATGATTTTTTTTTATTTTCAAGTGATATTAAGATTTGTATATTTGTAAAGAAGTATTTTGAATTTGTAAAAAAAAAAATTAGATCCCATTTTTAGAAGCGTTTTGAACCTGTAAAGCATGTTCAATTATTAGTTCCTACTTTTAGGAGCGTTTGAATTTGTAAAAGAAGTTTAATATTAGATCCTACTTCTAAGTGATTAAGATTTGATAATATATAGAGAGGCGTTTTTGGTAGTTTACGTTGATACCAAAGAAATGTGACACCAAATCTATTACAACTATTATTAAAGATAAATGGATTTTATCTCCTAATTTATTGGAGAAATAATATCAAATAACAGTTTAATATTTAAAAAGTTATATATAAGGGAATTTTAGGAAGTTCACGGTCGGACCAAAAGATTGCGCTTTCAAACCAACTATTATCTTTATAACTATGACTTTTTCCAGTAGAATATTATGTGCAAGTATGCAAATCATGAACTTAAAATTTCAATTTAGGTATAGCTTATAGTTGAGTTGATCTTTCCTAAAATGAAAATATTTTTAATCTCATATAAATTCATAGTCGTCTCAAAGGATAGACTATCTATCGTGCACTATGGTTGAACTATTCACAAGCTTGATTCATTAATCAAAAAAATAAATTATTACATTAGATTTTACAAATGATGGTTAAAAACTGCATTTATAATGCAATGAAAATGTTATATACACAATAATGAACAGTGCAATGTCATCTATAATGCATGTACAAAATGATCGTCAAGAAGAACACAAGGTGGTTAATAATATATACATGTATACATTTTATGCCAAATTGAGAATTCATCTACAAAACTAAAGGAATACAAATATATATTGCTTGCATATTTTACTCCTTTAAAATGTATATACACAAAAATCCCTCAAAAAATTTACCTTACTACTACTATTATTATTAAATAATCGAGGTTACCATTGCAAAAAAAAATTTGTGATTATATTCTTCAGATAACATGTTAAAATGCCTTGAACTGCACTTTTAATATCTATAAAATGTTATTGCATAAATGATTTACTTTTTCTTTTATGTTAGGAAAAATTCTTTGCATTTATATTTTATTCAATGTTATGCGTCTAATTTCCTTGAGAAGGTCAAGGGCTTAAATTAAATTCGTACTTTATACAACCAGGATTATGTTTACTAGCCATTAACCACTTCCATCACTCTCAGAGTTAACCGTTTTAACCATCACCTTTACTTTTAACTAAAACATCCTAAAATAGAATCAACATTAACCACGAAAAGAAAAAAGTCAAGACTGTACAATATATAATAAACCCGCGATGAATTCTATAGAGAGGTTTTTTAATTCACTCCATTTAATTAAACATTACTAAATAAAATATATAAGAATCACTAGACATTAAAAACTAATCAACTAATAGTTACCCATATACCTCGACCAAAAAGTATAGTAGGTTCAACCTAATAATTATTTAATATTATCAGTTTTTCTATTGTTTGTTACTTTAATATATCAGTTTGTACTCTATGTATAACTTAGGATTTGCTATAATGATGGATTTTAATGTACGGATTTTTGCATGGGAGTACATGGGGCCATTAGGTTTAAATTCGTGATTAACTAGGATCACTCATTTCTTCCCATATATAAACTATTGCATGAAATTTGTTTTTTCTAGCTTTCTGATATAACATACTCTAAATCATATTACATTTACTATTGCAGTTTACAAGATTATAACTTTAACTCCACGATGAAGAAGACGTGAGAAGAAATCGATCCATAAATTGCAGCAAGAGAAAGGGTTTTACTGCAAATTCAATAGATTTAAGATTTTAACTCATGATTTCTTCAATCAGCAGCCATAATTGAAAATTTCAGATAGAAATATCATACCTAGCTTTAACTTTGAATGCTAAAATTGTGCGATATTTTGACCAATTTACACCTTTCTTTTTTTACCCTACTTCCTTTAATATCGTCGATATTCGAAATGAAGTTCTGAACGGGACCACCGAAAACAACAATTTAACTCGATAGCACATTGTCAAACTAAAATAATCTTTTCGATGGACCTACGTTGAACTAAAATAGAAATTTCAATTTCCAACCATCAATTCAAGTTTTTATGAGTTCATATGCAAATGCGCGTTGTTCAAAGTAAAGCAAACTCTAATCCCTTATCGAGCTACCAACGATCGAATGACATAGACGTCGTCGAATTGCATACGGGAAACCCTAAAAATTATTACTACAGTAAAAAAAGCATACATTGTAGTTATCTGACTTTATGACCAAGCCATATCTAAATGAGTCGGAGCAATCGAACAGAGAAATTACCAAGCAGGAATCCAGAGCGATAACCGTCGAACTCGAAGGTTGAGTAGGACAAATAAATGAAGCTATAAACATGTCAAAGGCTCCTAAAATGGCCAACACACCAAACCACTAACATGCCAAAGCTTAAGTTCCATACAAAGGGATGGATCGATAACAATTCATGAGTAGGGATTGGTACCGATCCCCAACTTTTCCTCAAATTCATCAATAACTTACATCACATGAATTTGGGATAATTATAAACTAGTATATGCCATATGGAGTGCTTCGCTAGTCAAAAATAAACCAAACTATTGATGGACAAACCAAAAGCTATCAACCAACATTCGAGTAAGGAGTTCTACCAAATTCAAGCTTATATTGTTGAACTAGATACCAAGGACAAAGACACAAGCCAAGTAAACCACTACATCAACTCGAAGAAGGATTTTCCATCCATCATATGGATCAGTACCGATCCATAGGCATGGATTAGTACCGATCCCTAAATATTTCTTAGGTGGCCACGATCTTCTCCAAGCAACTTCCTCTGGACATGAGAAACGTTGGCATGAACATGATGGAGATTATTTCGGTGACCTATGGTTATAAATAGAGGAGGAGGGGCATTGTTTTGAGGAACTTTTGAGGCTCTTCGAACAAGTTTCTATATTTCTTCTATAATCTCAGGGATCATCATCGATTCGTAAGGACAACTTTGTAAAACTTTGATAGAAATCGAATAACAAGGTTTAAGGGACGTAGGCCAAAGTATTCGTCGAACCACTAAAAATTATGTGTTCTTCTTTTCTATTTCTTGCTTTTTCTTGAGATTTTCATATTTATTACTTCATTCGGTGTTTGTGCCAACTTTTGGAGTAAACATTTTGGGTGCATTCACTGAGAAATTCGGATTTATTAACTTGAGACATGAAATTGGAGAAGATGGCGAGACCATCAACCAGAAGAACTGGTGAGAAAACCAACAAGGACATGGGGGCAGCCAAGAGGTGTCCTCAGGATCCAATCCATCTTCCATTTACATAACTAGAGACGAGATGGAAACAATGATGATAAAAATGTTGTATAGAATGACAGCCCGCAGGAAGAGATAATGGAAGGATTCTTCAAGGGAATGGGATAACTTGGAACAGCTGGAGTTGCTGTGGATCAGAACCAGAGACCGAAGACCAGAACAAATACCCTTGGAAATGGAGTGGAACCAAGTGGGGCTATCCCCGAAGAAATGCCATGGATCGGCACTGACCCCCGAGGGCTTAGGTGCATGGTTGATTTGAACTTGGACAGAGATGGTGCACGACTAGGAAATGATACTGAACACCGTAACGTGAATCAGAATGCAAATGCATGACTATAGGAGTACGTATCAGAGTTTCTCCGGAGGAACAGAGGGCAGAACGAAAATGTGGAGCGTAGACTTCCGTTAGATGATAATGATAGAATTGCTAAGATATGTAGAGGATCTATGAGAAGTGGACTGTAAGACCAGAGTCAGGAGGACGTGACTAGAAACTCATTCACTCCAAATATCTGATACTCAAGGAAACTGCCAAATTTTAAGCTGCCGACGTTGGAAATGTATGATAGAAAACTATTCTGACGATTCAACTAATGAGACACACTTGACATATAGAGGTGTTGGGTGCATCTGAAGAAGTGATGGGATGGTGTTTCCTTTTGTATTTGACAGACTTAGCGGCGATGTGGTTTAGATAGCTGGAAAACAGTTCCATTAGCACATAGACCGAGTTAGTGAACAAATTCATGAGGCAGTTCAGAGTGCATATTTCATGATCAAAAAATGTGATGACGTTATCAAGCGTGAAGCAAAGGACTGAAGAGACACTGAGAAGTTATTTGACTAGGTTTAACGAGGCAGCTGCTATGGTTCATAAGCCGAATTCATCGGCGGTTCTAATGGCGGCGATTTTGGGAGTTGCTAGTAAAACAGATTTTAAGATTGCTTTGAAGAGCGATCCACTAAAGGATCTCGTGAAATTTTATCATGAGGCTGAGAGTACTTCCATCAAGAGGACGTCAAAACTGAAAATGCAGAAGTTAATGCTGTGGATGGCAGATGTCCGTCCGGAATAGTATCTGGCAAGGATAAAGGAAAGCGAAAGGCTGATGATGGATTTGGAGGACAAAAGTAGTAGAGAATGGAACATAAATTCTCTTCTTACATAGAGTTGAGCGAAACCCTTTGAGCATATTCACCTCGACGCCAAGGGGCCAGGTACCCTATCAAAAACTGATAAGGAGAGAACCCACCAATCGAGAAAGAAGATCGGGGAAGTATTGCCTATTCCATAAGCTGTATGGGCATGAAATCAACGATTGCAGGCACCTTCATGACCTAATCAAAGAACTGGTTAGGAAAAAACAGTTGCAGCAATACGTAAGAAGCCGAGCTGCAGTGGTGGAATAGAAGAAGCCATCATTTGTAGCAAATGGAAGCAGCCTTGGATCTAGGTCGAGGATAGTTATCTCATGATCGGGACGGCAGAGAATTAGGTTTGACTCTCCCACTTTGCCTTTGCTTTCAATTAATGATTCGACATTGCAGCCAAGCCACTTACTCGTGTATGGGACCTCGATCAATTTCTAGGCACGTTCTAAGTTGGATGTTAGACTGTAGTGCTTGTTGGGATGAATGTTGTGTTGTTTGTTTGAAGTTTTGAATTTGAATTTGAATTCTGTGAATGAATACCTAACTTGTAAAATCACTCAAACGTGATAACTGGTATTAATTTTGAAACACCAACGGAGATTGGTTACCCTCTGAAATTGATTAAGATTTTTTGAACCACTTAAGCATGATGACTGATATTGATCGTGATAGTCTTGTCCGGAAAGACAAGCCAATGACCATAAGGTGTAAGTCCCCTTGCTGGAGAGCAAGTGGATTGAACTTATACGAGAGTGAGTCCCTTCATCAGAGAATGAGCGGATGGACTTGCTTGGACGTTGAGTTCCCTCGTCGAAGAGCGAGCGGATTGGGCTCGGCAAGGACTTGGAGAGATCGAACCCTAAATTGGATGTCAAACGATCCGGAGAGATCAATCCCTAGATTGGATGTCAAACCATAAAGAGAGATCAATCCCTAGCTTGGATGTCAAACAGTCCAGAGAGATCGAACCCTAGATTGGGTGATAACGACTCGGAGAGATCGTATATTGAAATAACGATCTGGAGTGATCAAGATTCTAATTAACGATCTTGAGAGATTGAGATTTCAACCAACGACCCGGAGAGGTCGAGGATTCGATTG